>CP136059.1:86892688-88211158 GCA_032464435.1 Aegilops umbellulata
CGGACACCTTCTTGGTCGCTGGCGGAGTTGCCATTGTCTTATTACACTTGCCGGTGGAGCTCGAGGGTGCGTCCTCGACGGTAGCGCAACACTCCGAAGAGGTGCGCTTGCCGGAGTGGGCATCAGAACTCTTGCCGGACTTGGTCTTCTTCTTCCCCCCGGGAGCTTCAGCGGCAAGTGTCTCGCGATCCGTTGCGGCTGCTGCTTCCCGGTAGATCTTGTCCGCACAGATAAGAGCATCTTTCTTGTCGCCAGGGACAGAGATGACACTTATCGGGCCCGGCATCTTCAGCATGTTGTACGCGTAGTGAGAGGCCGCCACAAACTTGGCGAGCGCTGGACGGCCGAGAATCCAATTGTAAGGCAACGAAAAATCAGCAACGTCAAAAGTGATCCTCTCAGTCCTGAAGTTCAACTCGCTGCCAAATGTCACCGGCAGCGTGACCTTCCCCTTTGGCTTGCTCCTTCCCGGATTGATTCCTTGGAATGTGTCGGTCTCTTCGAGCTCGCTGTCAGGGACTTAGAGATCAGGTTCAAGACGGCCCCACCGTCAACTAGCATCTTAGTGACCTTGAGGTTGCGGATAGTTGGTGAGACCAACATCGGCAAACACCCGACCGCAGTTGTGCGATCAGGGTGGTCCTCAATATCAAAGATGATAGGCATGCTGGACCATTTCAGAAGCTTGCGTGACTCAACGGGTGGTTCTGCCGCATTGACTTCCCGCACCCACTGCTTGAGTTGGCGGTGTGAATTATGCAGAGAAGCACTGCCGTCAACGCACAACACCTCTGTGGCTTTCTGGAACTCCTGCTCACTGGTCTCGTCATCATCCATGTCTTCGTCGTCGTCGTCATCTTCATCCTTGTCGCGGCCGCGGGGAGGTCTGTCTCCTTGCCACTGATTGGCCTTGCCACGGCGTCCTCCCCGGCCGGTGCGCTTCGTACCAGATCCTCCAGCACCTCCTTGGGCTTTCTCCTTGTCGCGTCGCTCGTACTCGGCCTTTTGCAGCTCGACAAGCTACTCGACCTTCTTGCAGCTCTGGAGGTCATGGCCCTTGGTGCGGTGGATCTTGCAGTACTATTTGTTGGTGCCATCCTGCTTGTCGGCGGCCGGCACAGCCTGGCAGTTGGCGCATGCGGCAACCTCCTTGCCGGAGCTACCATCCTTGGCTTTCTTGGCGTCACTTTCGTTGCCGGACTGCTTAACAACTAGCACATCTTTGCCTTTCCTCTTCCTGTTGTTCCGCCGCCGGCTTTTCTTTGCCGGGGCAGCATCATCACTATCAGATCCTCCTGTTCCTGTATTCTCTCCGGGGAGTTTCCTCCCTTCCTCAGCACGTGCACACCTGTCGGCCAGGGCATACAGCTCACTGACGTCTCTGATCTTGCACATCGCCATCTCCTCCCGCATCCTGCGGTTACGCACATTCTGATGGAACGCGCCGATGACTGCGGCAGGGTGGACATCTGGGATGTTGCGTTGCACTTGGCTGAATCTCTGGATGCACTTGCGCAGGGGCTCTCCTTCCTTCTGGGCAAGCAGGTGAAGGTCACTCTCCTGGCCATGAGGTTTGTGGCCGCCTGTAAAGGCGCCGACAAACTGGTGGCATAGGTCTGCTCAGGAAGATATGGAGTTGTCCGGCAAGTGCATGAGCCAGGACCTGACGTTGGGCTTGAGCACCAGCGGGAAGTAGTTGGCAAGGATCTTGTCGTCCCGCCCCCCCAGCAGCTTGCACCGCGATGGTGTAGATGTTGAGGAACTCCGACGGATGCAACTTGCCGTCGTACTTCTCGGGTACGTCTGGCTTGAAATTCTTCGTGCTGGGCCACTGGACTTGCCGCAGCTCACGGGTAAACGCAGGGCAACCTACCGCTTACGGCAGGTCGCCTGGTTCCCCTGGCGCATGCATGTCGACAGTGGGTCCAGCGCGCCGGTCTGATTGACGCCGCGCTTCTCTTCGGTGCTCGATGCGAGTACGAGCGTCTTCTTGCTGTCGTTCGTGAAGAACTTGGCGCTGATCGCGGCGAGCTCGCGGATCTGATGAAGCAGTGGAGTCGCTGTCGCGGTGGACCCGGCGAGTCGGCGATCTTGGCCTTCGGGGCGGAGAGTGCACGGTGGTTGCACCCCCATCGGTCATGTCGCCATCGGCTCGCGCCTGGCTGACTTGCCGCGGCTGCGACGTAGTCGGCTGCCGTGGAGTGTCGCCGTTGGCGAAGCCGATGAGACTCTGAATGGTGGCCCTCCAGTCGTCGATCTTGTCTGGCGTTGGAGGGAAGTCTAGGAGCAGTTGAGCTCGTGCCAAAGCTTTTGCTGGAGTGGCGGGTAGCGGTGGCAAACGGTGCGAGGAGCGGGATATGCTCAGACTTCTAACCGCGTTAGAAGGAGCAATATCCCATCCGGGCGACCGTGCCTCGCTCGCACCAGCACGTTGGCGCACATGCTGTCCTAGAGAGTCCCGAGGTCCGCCAGCTCAATCTGGGTCCAGCGAGCGTATGGTACCATGAGTACCACGACGCTGCCGGTCCTGCGCCTCCTGAGATGGGCGCGGTGCATCTACGGACGCTCGGTCGTCATGGGAGCCGGCTACACCGCCGATGGGCAGCGCAGCCTTGTCCTTGGACCTGGCGGCACCGTGAGCTCCCTCGTCGACGCCCGTTCTTCCGCCGGCGTCTTCCTCACCAGCCGTTTGCTCCGGCGGCGGTGGGTTCGACGCGGATGGAGCAGCCGCCTCTGAAGCCTTCTTCTTCGGCGGCATGTCGATGAAGTCGATGAAGATCTAGCTCGTGCAAATGCCAGATCAGGTTCACAAAACCTCGACGCCCACTACCTGGCGCGCCAAAGATGTCGGGGAAGCTGCCTCCATGAGCACCTATGGGGACGGAGCCCCTTTTCGGTTCGGCGGGGGGGAGGGGCAGATCGAGGCAGGGCACACGAGCGGTTTTACCCAGCTTCGGAGCTCTCCGGAGAGATAATACTCCAACTGCTGCTTTGTGGTTTGTATTGAGTTCTTGCTCGGGAGCGCTGAGTGCTACAGTACGCGCCAGCAGCAAACGAGACAGAGCGTGAATGTTCTACTGTCCTCCTCCTCTACGTTGTGCATGGGCCTCCTTTTATATGCTCAAGGGGTCTCCAACAGGTGGCAACGTAGGCAAGGGTAAAAATGGAAAGGGTGCTGCGGTAGGTACAGCTACCTACACAGTGTATCATACCTAACCCTGACGGCGGGGTACAAGGGCATTAAATGCCTATCTACGTCGCCCAAACAGTGCAGAAAAGGGACCGCCAGGGACGCCACCGCTCGCCACGATGGTGATCTTGCCAGCGCCGCTTGCCACAGTGCACCCCTGGCTACACAGCCTCCCGCCACGTACGCCTGGAAGGGTCTCAGAGCGACACGTTGGTGGGTGTGCTGGAGCGCGGGTACAGAGTGGTTGCTAGCCGCGGCAAACGCCTCGCCGCGGCCGTTGTCTTGCCGCGTCCGGGAGCTTGTCGCT
This sequence comes from Aegilops umbellulata, assembly GCA_032464435.1. Taxonomy (NCBI): domain Eukaryota; kingdom Viridiplantae; phylum Streptophyta; class Magnoliopsida; order Poales; family Poaceae; genus Aegilops; species Aegilops umbellulata. The sequence goes on from CP136059.1 coordinate 86,896,186, forward strand.
CGCCAGGTCTTGCCGGGACGCGTGGCGCGTCGCGGCAAGTTCCTTGAGATGCCTTGGTTGGCCTCCCCGGCAAGCTCCTCTTGCCGGGGTCTTGTGCCTTAAGTGGCCTTCCCGGCAAGCTCCTCTTGCCGGGGCCTTGTCTTCTTGGCTTGAATACTTTGTTCTTGAATGGCTCCAAAGGAACCACAGAGGATATTGGCGGTCATCCGGCAAGCCTTGCCGCGAAACTCTGCGACTGCCCATGCACAAGTTCGGGGTACTGGGGTACCCCTACTCTAGTACACCGACCCCGCACCTTCTTGACCTATGGTTAGAAAATAGACAAGCTGATCATTTTATGTACTCAATAAATTAAAAAAACTGATAGTGCAATTCAAAAGCTTACATGGCTCTTGAACCATTTGGCAAATCCTGCCATAACCAGTTTGTCAATTTTTCTTGGATTTTGCGGCAGTAACTCCTTTTTGTAGATGATGCACAACATAGTGATCGCGTGAAACATCTAAATATATAAGAATGTGCTCCAAGTTTAGTAGATTATGATGTATAAGCTGCAGTACTTAGCACTTACTTGATATAAGGTAGTATCTCAGGACATTTATTCAACACATATCAAACCATTTTTTCCAAATCTTTAGGTTTGCCCTCTTGTCGACCCTTCCTTGTAACTCGAATAGAATAATCGAAAACATTAAGACCGGGATTGTCTTCACCCACCTCTTTGCTAAGCCGATCAGTTGTTTCAATGTATTTTGAGCAGAATGTCAACGCTTCTGTACCAATGTAGGCCTCTACAATGGAACCCTTAGGTCTAGCTCTATTCCTAACATAGCCCTTTAATGTGCCTAGCCGCTTTTCAATAGGGTAAATCAAGCCATACTGTACTGGACCTCTAAGTAGTGCCTCATCAGGTAGATGAACAGCCAAATGCACCATCAAATCAAAGAAGGTTGGAGGATATATCTTCTCAAGGTCGCATAGGATAGTTAGTATCTTGTCTCTAAGACGCTCCAAAGCATCTACCCTAATATTTCTACTGCAGAATTCCCTGAAGAATTGTCCTACTCTGCAACTGCTCTGTATAAGTCAAGGCGGCCCAATCCTCTAAGGATAACAGGTAAAACCCTTTGAAGTAGGTCGTGGAAGTCATGCGTTTTCAACCTTTGTACCTTGTTTCCATCTGCATCGACTCTCCTTTCAGGGTTGGAAGCAAATCCATGTGGGAATCTCACACGTGACAGGACCTCATAGAATTCTTTTCTTTTTACCTTGTCCAAGACGTACACAGCTCGTGCCATATCCCATGGTTTACCTTCATCTTGCACCTGCAAATCCAGTCTGATACCCATGTGTGTCAAATCAGTCGTGGATTTTAAGGTATCTTTTGTCTTGCCTTCAATATTAAGAAGTGTGCCAATAATGTTGTCATATATATTTTTCTCGATTTGCATCACATCAACATTATGTCGTAGATCCAAATCATTCCAATACTCCAGGTCCCACAAAGTGGACCTGCAGGTAAACAATAATCTCTCTTGTGACCTGCAACACTTCCTTTTCCCACTACCATTACTAGGATGGTTTCCTGGTGTAATATGCCTAACCTTCTCTAATTCCACTTGCAACTCATCGGCAGTGAGCCTCTTTGGCACATCACGGTTTTCATGCTTTGCATTGAACACATGTCTTTGGTATTTTGTAGGGTGTGGCTTGTCCTTGGCAAGGAAACTGCGGTGTCCAATGTAACATATCTTGCTAAGTATTGTGTATGACAGTGGATTCCTCTCACAACGAACACATGCATTGTAACCATCTGTCGTTCGCCCTGACATAGTTCCCAAAGTCGGATAATCATGGATGCACCAAATTATAACAGCACGCACAAAGAAATCAGCTGGTGGGCTGCTATATAGGTCTCGAGTGAGAACACCCCTCCATAGTTGTTGAAGTTCCTCCACAAGAGGCTCCATGAATAAATAAAAATCCTTTCCAGGACTTTTTGGACCTGGGATGAGCAAGGCCATAATGTAGTTTTATTCTTTGGTGCAGACATTTGGAGGCATGTTGTAAGGGATAACAAGCACTGGCCACATGCTATATGTGGCACTCTGGTGGCCAAATGGGTTAAATCCATCTGAAGCTAAGCCAAGTCTAATGTTTCTCGGGTCAGTGGCAAACTTTTTGTATTTCTGATTGAAGCTTTTCCACTCACTACCATGAGATGGATGGTTCATTAAATTCTGATCTCTGTACTCTTGGTTCCTAGAATACCATAGTACATCCTCTCTTGTTTCAGCATCATGAAACAACCTCTACAATCTTGGTGTAATTGGAAAATGTCTCAGAACATTATGAGGAATCCTCTTCACAGCATCGCCATCTTTCCATATTGATGATTTGCATTTCGGGGATTCACTTAAGTTGGCAAAATCCTTCCAAAATAGAACACAATTATTCATACAAACATGGATCATATCTTATCCAATTCCAACTGCAGGAAGGAAATTCTTCATTTTATTGTAGGTGCGTGTTAGCTCAGACGCATCTGGGAAAGCTTTGCGGAAAGTAGCCAACATTGCATCGAATGATTTTTTGGTCATCCGCTCCGATGTCTTCACCTCAAGAAAGGTGACCATAGCTGAGAATACTGACAGCTTATTTCCTGGGGTGACAGCCACGTTGCATTGTTCCAACATGCGGGCCGACCATTTTTCTTCCGCAGGTGAAAGTTCACGAAATGCCCGAGCATTTCGTAGCATTATTTCAATGTTGGTCAAAGTCACTGGCTCCGCCACCACCACCTCCTCCTCATCTGCCGCTTCCACGTAGTCAGTAACATTGATGTTCATAGCTTCACCATGATGAACCCACCTAGTATATGTGACCGACATGCCATACAAGTGTAGATGATGTTGCACAGTTGACTGGGGTCTTGTAACTGAATTCATATAACTGCTACATGGGCAGATCACATCTAATTTCTGACCACCGTACTCAGCTCTGACAAAGTTCATGAAGTTTTCATCCCCCTCGACATATGCAGCGGAGAATCTTCGAGCAGAAGTTATCCAAGTCATATCCATCTGTTAGACATACAAATTAGTTCTTCTACTTGATATTACACAAAAAACATATATGCTTTCTTATGAAGTCCAGAAAAAATACCTAGGTTGATGTCTAAAGCTATGGAAAGATATTTGGATGAGCAGATCTAAGTAACGAAATATATTTAAACCTAATTCAGCAAACAGATTTGAGTGCTAAATTATGGCAGGCTGTTTCAGCAGTCAATGAGGCCGAGCACACATCCATCGAACTATCGAAGGCCATCGCAGCAATAAAGATCGAGTATAAAGCGGTGTAGAGCTATTTCACCTAACAGATTGGCTACTAGACTATGGCAATCTATGGCACAATAAATATATGGCAGGATATTTTAGCAACTAATCGGGCTTGGCATGTCATCTCAGCTAAGCAGATTGAGTGCAGAACAGGGCAAGGAAGCTTCTTAAGAAGAGCATATTGACTGTAGCTACTTCGACAAACAGTGAGATTAACAACGTCTATCAGCCAACATTCAATGCTAAACCGACATGCACGGGTCCTTAGTCTAGAATAAGCGTACCGTGGGAGAAGCTGACCGCCATGCGTCTCCACACGAACATCGCCAGCGGTGGCAGCACTGACCGCCGTGCGCCTCTACAAGAACGTCACCAGCAGTGGCGGCGTGGCGAGAGGACGGTAGTGCGTCCCCTCGACGAACCACGACACCGACGTATCAGCGCGGCGGGGAGAGCGGCTTTGGCGGAGTGAATGGAGTGGATGGGGACGGGGGGAGGGGGGTTTGGGGAATATTATTGGCTAGTTGGCCGAAGGGCGATTGAATTTGGGATTTGGGGGGAATTTTTGTGGGGGGTGATTTTCGTGCGCTGGGCGGTGGGAGTTTGGCGCATGGTCGATTTCTCCAAGTGCAGTCCCACGTGTCGGTTAAGAGGCAAGCCGAAGCGCGTTCCGTTTGCGTAAGTCGTGTGCATGACCGAACGTGTGTGGGGTGCAATACGACCGCGACAGGGGTGCTTTGAGTGTACCGCCTCTTTTCCTTTTAAACTAGGTCCTTCGCCCCCTCAAAAAAAACCTGGTGCTTCGCGCAATCCATCAATACTACTACTAGTAATCCGGTAATCCCGACTAAAACGGCGCAGCCGGGTCTTTTCCTGCGCAATATGCCGGGAGGTTGGCTTAGTTGGGTTTTTTAGGGCGAGTAATGCTACACGTACGTAACCCCAGTTACGTAATTAACGTAATGTGAAATGTGTGAGCTGTTGATATGTCTCCATCATATCTACTTTTCCAAACACTTTTTGCCCTTGTTTTGGACTCTAACTTGCATGATTTGAATGGAACTAACCCGAACTGACGCTGTTTTCAGCAGACTTTCCATGGTGTTATTTATGTGCAGAAACAAACGTTCTCGGAATGACCAGAAACTCCACGAAACTTATTTTTGGAAAATATGAAAAATACTGGAAGAAGAATCCACGTCAGGGGGCCTCCACTTATCCACGAGGTTGGACGGCGCGCCTGCCACCGTGGGCGCGCTCCCATGCCTCGTGGGCCCCCTAACGCTCCACCGACCTCAACTCCAACTCCATATATTTGTGTTCGGGGATAAAAAAATCAGGGAGAAGGATTCATCGCGTTCTACGATACGGAGCCGCCGCCAAGCCCTAAATCCTCTCGAGAGGGCTGATCTGGAGTCCGTTCGGGGCTCCGGAGAGGGGAATCCGTCGCCATCGTCATCATCAACCATCCTCCATCACCAATTTCATGATGCTCACTGTCGTGCGTGAGTAATTCCATCGTAGGCTTGCTGGACGGTGATGGGTTGGATGAGATTTATCATGTAATCGAGTTAGTTTTGTTAGGGTTTGATCCCTAGTATCCACTATGTTCTGAGATTGATGTTGCTATGACTTTGCTATGCTTAATGCTTGTCACTAGGGCCCGAGTGCCATGATTTCAGATCCGAACCTATTATGTTTGCATGAATACATGTGAGTTCTTGATCCTATCATGCAAGTCTATAGTCACCTACTATGTGTTATGATCCGGCAACCCCGAAGTGACAATAATCGGGACCACTCCCGGTGATGACCGTTGTTTCAGGAGTTCATGTATTCACTATGTGTTAATGCTTTGGTTCGGTACTCTATTAAAAGGTGGCCTTAGTATCCCTTAGTTTCCATTAGGACCCCGCTGCCACGGGAGGGTAGGACAAAAGATGTCATGCAAGTTCTTTTCCATAAGCACGTATGACTACATTCGGAATACATGCCTACATTACTTTGATGAATTGGAGCTAGTTCTGTGTCACCCTATGTTATGACTGTTACATGATGAACCACATCCGGCATAATTCTCCATCACCGATCCAATGCCTACGGGCTTTTCACATATTGTTCTTCTCTTATTTACTTTTCCGTTGCTACTGTTACAATCACTACAAAACCCAAAAATATTACTTTTGCTACCGTTACCGTTACTTCCATATTAATTTGCTACTAAATACTTTGTTGCAGATACTAAGTTATCCAGGTGTGGTCGAATTGACAACTCAACTACTAATACTTGAGAATATTCTTTGGCTCCCCTTGTGTCGAATCAATAAATTTGGGTTGAATACTCTACCCTCGAAAACTGTTGCGATCCTCTATACTTGCGGGTTATCAAGACTATTTTCTGGTGCCGTTGTCGGGGAGCATAGCTATATTCTTTGAGTCACTTGGTATTTATATCTGCTAGTCACTATGAAGAACTTGAAAGACGCGAAAACAAAAATTTATACCTCAACTACGAGGGGAGGTAAGGAACTGCCATCTAGCTCTGCACTTGATTCACCTTCTGTTTTGAGTAAGCTTGCGACAACTAAACCTGCTTCTGCTATTCATTCTGATATGTCACATGTTATTGATGATGCCACTTCTACTATGCATGATACTTATGATGAAACTACTTCTATGCTTGATACTACTGTGGCACTTGGTGAATTTCTTGATGAACAACTTGCTAGGGCTAGAGAGAATGAAATTATTGAAACTGATAATTTTGAAGATAGTGATGATGCAGGCTCTCCCAATAAATATGAATTGCCTGTTGTGCCTGAGGGCTATGTTATGGATGAAGAAACTAAAAGAGACTTTCTTTCTTGCAAAGATAGAAGTGATCTTAAGAAATTATTAGCTAAGCTTAAACAAAAAACTCCGAATGCTAGAATGAAATATGATCCTGCTTTTGCTACTTCACCTATCTTTGTTACTGATAAGGATTATGAATTCTCTGTTGATCCTGATATAATTTGTTTGGTTGAATCTGATCCTTTTTATGGCTATGAATCTGAAACTGTTGTGGCACATCTTACTAAATTAAATGATATAGCTACCCTGTTCACTAATGATGAGAGAACTCGCTACTTTTATATCCTTAAAATATTTCCGTTCTCATTAAAGGGTAATGCTAAGATATGGTTTAATTCTCTTGATCCTGGTTGTGTGCGTAGTCCCCAGGATATGATTTACTACTTCTCTGCTAAATATTTCCCTGCTCATAAGAAACAAGCTGCTTTAAGGGATATATATAATTTTGTGCAAATTGAAGAAGAGAGTCTCCCACAAGCTTGGGGGAGGCTTCTCCAATTACTTAATGCTTTGCCTGATCATCCTCTTAGGAAAAATGAAATACTTGATATCTTTTATAATGGACCAACTGATGCTTCCAGAGATTACCTGGATAGTTGTGCTGGTTCTGTTTTCAGGGAAAGAACACCTGATGATGCTGAAATTCTATTGAATAATATGTTGACAAATGAAAAATAATTGGACACTTCCTGAGCCAACTCTTGAGCCTATTTCTAAACCAACTCTGAAGAAGAGATATGTTCTTTTTCTCAGTCCTCAAGATATGCAAGAGGCAAAGAAATCTACGAAAGAAAAAGGTATAAAAGATGAAGACGTTAAGAATTTACCTCCTATTGAAGAAATACATGGTCTTAATTTACCGCCTGTTGAAGAAATATATGATCTTAATCCATTACCTATTTAAGAAACTCATGGTCTTGATAACCCGACACAGGTACTAAAGGTAAATTCTCTCTATAGATTTGATGAAGGTGATATTCCTCACTATAAGTCTTGCTAGACAGTGCTTAGATGAGTTTGACAATTTTATTGTTAAACAAGAAAATTTCAATGCTTATTTTGGTAGAGAATTAAAACGTAATTCTTATATGCTTGAACACTTGAGTAATTACATGGCTAATGTTAAAGGTGAACTTAAACTCATCAGTAAACATGCTTCTATGGTTACCACTCAAGTAGAACAAGTACTTAAATCTCAAAATGATTTGCTCAATGAATTGAATAGTAAGAAAAATGACTATGTTGTTAGAGTGGCTATTAGAACTGGTAGAATGACTCAGGAACCTTTGTATCCTGAAGAAGATTCCCAGAGAAATAATATTGATGCACCTAGTCCTTCTAAAAAGATGAAAAAAATGATAGGAGTTTGCATGCTTCTAGTGAACCTGTTGTAGACACACCTGAGAATCCAAATGATGTTTCTATTTCTGATGCTGAAACACAATCTGGTAATAAACATGAACCTAGTGATAATGTTAATGATGACGTTCATGATGATGCTCAACCTAGTAATGATAATGATGTAGAAATTGAACCTGTTGTTGATCTTGATAACCCACAATCAAAGAATCAACGTTATGATAAGAGAGACTTTGTTGCTAGGAAACACGGTAAGGAAAGAGAACCATGGGTTCAGAAACCCATGCCTTTTCCTCCTAAACCATCCAAGAAAAGGGATGATGAGGATTTTGAGCGCTTTGCCGAAATGATGAGACCTACCTTTTTGCGTATGCGATTAACTGATATGCTCAAAATGAATCCTTATGCTAAGTACATGTAAGATATTGTTACTAATAAAAGAAAGATACCGGAAGCTGAAATTTCCACCATGCTGGCTAATTATACTTTTAAGGGTGGAATACCTAAGAAACTTGGAGATCCAGGAGTACCAACTATACCATGCTCCATTAAAATAAATTATGTTAAAACTGCTTTATGTGGTCTTGGAGCTGGAGTTAGTGTTATGCCTCTCTCTTTATATTGTAGACTTGATTTGAATAAGTTGACACCTACTGAAATATCTTTGCAAATGGATGATAAATCAACTGCTATACCTGTTGGTATTTGTGAGGATGTGCCTGTTGTGGTTGCAAACGTTACTATTTTAACGGACTTTGTTATTCTTGATATTCCCGAGGATGATAGTATGTCTATTATTCTTGGAAGACCCTTTTTGAATACTGCAGGGGCTGTTATTGATTGCAACAAAGGCAATGTCATTTTTCATGTTAATGGTAATGAGCATACGGTACACTTTCCGAGGAAACAACCTCAAGTCCATAGTATCAATTCTATTGGAAAATTTTCATTGATTATTTTTGGAGGTTTTGAATTTCCTCTTCCTACTGTAAAAAATAGATATGATATTCTTATTGTTGGGGATGTGCATATCCCCGTTGAGGTAACATAGTGTTATTCGAAATTTCTCCGGTTCCATGTTATTCGGAATGAGTTTGTTAACAAGACTTGATCAACCTTGTTAGTGCATTCCTTCTGATGAGCATGAGATGGATGAAACTAGAAGGCACAACCTTCTGTACCCTCTCTTTACTTTCTATTATTTAGTTGAAATAATGTAAAAATAGTATTTTCTGTTTGTTTTCTGATTTATCTGTGCAATATAACAATACCCCGAAAATAAAAGTTCTCCAAATGCCCCGAAAATGAAATACGATTTTTTTAGAATATTTGAGAATATCTGGCACTAAGAACACAGCAGGGGGAGCAAGCACCGGGCCACGAGGGTGGAGGGCGCTCCCCCCTGCCTCGTGGGCCCATGGTGGCTCCCCTCCACTTATTCCTGCACCCACACACTTCTTCTTCCTCCCAAAAAAATCACCATCCAGCTCAAGCACGAGTTCGAGCTCATTTTGCTGCGATTTTCGATCTCCTTGCGCAAAGCACCTCTCACAAAACTGCTTGGGGGAATTGTTCCTTGGTATGTGACTCCTCCATTGGTCCAATTAGTTTTTGTTCTAGTGCTTTATTCATTGCAAATTTGTGCTGCCTAGGTGACCATGTTCTTGAGCTTGCATGTCAAATTTATATGGTTCCAAGTAATTCTAATGCATGATATAGACTCTAGGCACTTGTAGGAGTTGTTGCTCTCAATTTTGTTGAGCTTGGTTCACTTTTATTTGAAGTAACTAAAAAATTCAGAAATTTTTCAGCAGAAGAAATATGCTCAGGAAAATGTACCTAGGGGGTTCTTCAAGGAAACAAGGACCTAGGCCTGCAATGCGTGATGTCGATGATGAGCCACCAAGGGACGCTCCCGTGTGGCCTTGTGTCGGTGGAAACGACACCTATGGGATCACAAGAATCCCTACTACGGTTGCGGGGCGCGGGGTTGTGAAAAGAGCGGATCAAACAGATAGCACGCAATTCCTTTACCCAGGTTCGGGCCGCAGGGATGCGCAAAACCCTACTCCTGCTTTGGTGGATTGTATATCTGTGTTCTTGAGCTAGCTATGGGGCGTCGAGAGCTCCAAAAAGCCGAATCCTCTTCCTGATCGCCCGGGGCCTCCTTTTATAGAGAAAGGGGCTGCCACAGTGGCACACAGGAGGTGGAAAGGGTACAGTGATGCGAGGTTATCCCTCGCATTACATGACAAGGTGCATTTAACGTGCCTTGCTTAGGTGTCCTTGCTTTATCGGGGATGGGGGATAGCCTTGTCTCGTCCGTCGCCGCTCCCTCTCGTGTTGACACGTGCCCTGGCCAGCGGTGCCTGCGATGCAATGTAGGCGGGCAGGCAGCTGAGGTGGCACAGCGGTGGGTCTCCATGAAGATCTGCACGCCGCCACGCAGGTGCCTGCCCAGCTGGTTGGGTCGGCAGCTGCATGCGAACGGTGGTGGAGGTGCGACTGGCGTGGGCCTGAAGGTGGCCCCACGGGTGTTCATGGCAAGGGCCTTGCCGCGGCCCCGACAAGGGTCTTGCCGGGGTCCCGGCAAGGGTCTTGCCGTGGCGCCTGCTGTCATCCCCGGCAAGGCTCTTGCCGGGGGCCTTGAGGTCTTCCTTGGCTGGAACCCCGCCAAGGATCATCATCTTCCAAAGTGTGCATCTGATCTTGAATGTCTTCACAAAGATCTGCATACCACAACGGGGATACCTCCCGAATCCTTGCCGCCTAGGGGCAGTGGACTCAAGGGTGACCCGCTCCATAGGTGTGGGGCGAGCTGCCACGGCAAGGGTCTTGCCGGGTTTGCAAAAACTGCCTCCCGGCAAGGATCTGCCAGGGGGGCTGCTTCGTCCCCGTCGCTCTTTGTGGTCTTGGTCTTGGCGTCGTTCTGCTTCTCTTCAGCTTCGGCCTTACCTTGGTTTACCTCCCTTGCCGCGCTCGGTGTGGCGGCGTACGTGGCTCGGACTGCCCGTGCATAGTTATAGGGGTACAAAAAGTGTACCCCCCCTTTTTGTACACCGACAGGAGCCCCCGGGCCTGGGCCACACATAAGCGCAACGCATTGTTGGGCCAGGCCCAAAAACGGTGCGCGGGCAGACGGGGCAGTTTTTACCACAGTAAGTTCCTTCGCGCTCTGCGCCTCCCACGCTTCCTGCGCGTGGCGCGGCGTGGGAGAGGCATGTGTGACGTGGGCGGCATGCGTGGGGCTGAGCCCTGCGCGCATGCGTCACGTCATGGTAAAGGGGGCGGTTCGCGCCTTCCCCATAAACGGATGGAGGCGTGGAGGCGCGGCCCATTTACTGAACGGGGCCGAGGCGTGGTCTTCAAGGCGTCCACTCCCCACGATCATGGGGTGGGGAGAGGTCGCCTCACCCGTCGCCTTGGTTCTGCACGCCCGCCACGTGGCTTTCATGCGCATGGTGTGGTAAACGGTGGAGGCGGGAAACCGGGCCGCCGTGGGCCGGGGCGGCGGGTCGGTCCCAGTTCCCTGCGCCTTCTGTGTCTTGATTGGCCGGGCGGGGCGGCCGACCCCCACCCCATTCCTTTATAAAGAACAGGAGGGGGAGATGGTGTCCCACATTCCTTCATCTCCTCTTTCCTTCAGCTTCTGCTCCCCCCTCCATCCGCCATGGAGAGAGGGAATCCTGGTCGTTTGACGGTGGCGATGAGGGTCACCGCTAGACAACGCGTCCCTCCTTCTCCTGCACCTGCGGTGGCAGAGCCAGTTGCGAGGGAAGGGGGAGAGGGCGAGGCCGTGGGCGAGGCCGAGGTGCTCCGTGAAGAGGAGGGTGGGGCGGCACGCCGGCTTCGCTTCCGCCAGCAGTTCCTCCCCCCATGGAGGGCCACTTTGGGGACGACCCTTGCGAGTTCTTCGTCAGGCTGCGCCGGCCGCCTCGCCGTCGCCTTCGTCTCCCGACTCCATTCCGCGGGAGATGGAGCTGGATCCACCGGCATCGTTGCGGCTGCACATGAGGGGCTGTGGGATCAGCGGCACGCGGGTTCGCGTTGACTTCCCAGCCCCTCACGTGATGTATCTTCGTCGGGGGTGGAAAATGTTCGCCCGCACCCACCGCCTAACGGAGGGGCTCACTCTCCTTTTCAAGCTGATGGAGGGCGGCCTCCTCTCCTTCAAGGTCTTCGGATGCTTCGGGACCCGTGCAAGGTGCTGCGTGCAGAGCTCTTCTGATAGCGAAGACTCCTCCTTGAGCAGGAGTGACGACGAGGACAGCGGCAGCGACGGCGATGGTAGCAGGCGGCAGGATGACGGGTCCGACTAGGTGTCGGGCGCCGCTCCGTGCGGCACCGGCGACCCCATCATCCGTGTCGCCGGCTCCCTGAACTTCTCGGGGTCGTCTCCTTGGGCGGCTGGCGTTGGGAGGCTGCGGAAGAGGAAGAGGGCGGGCGTCAAGGCCGTCAACTCGGAGTATGCGGGCACCGACGCCTTCGACGCGTGCTGACGTCCTACCATCACCATCCAGCCTTCGGACGACCACCGAGATGTTCTCTTGGTGTCTTCTGCCACCCGTAGCTTGTCTAGGCGCCCCTTTTGCCCTTTTCGTCTCCTTGACCTGCCTCCTGAGGAGAGGGACAAGAAAGCGGTCACGGGCACGTTATCTCTTTTTAGTTTGTAAGCCTTCGGGCCTTAGCTGAATTTAAAACTTGTAATCCCATCATTCATGTTTTTTATTCCCTATGGACTGTACCTGAGTGGAATGTTTTAAATGAAAAAGGGATGCTTGCCGGGTCGTTTGTTTGCGGGTAGAACCCACGTCAAGGAGTAAATCGTTTGTTTGCAGGCCTTGCCGTCTTCCCACGTCGCTCGACCTTTCTCACGCTTTTGGCAGAGTTAGGGAGGAGGCGGATTCAGGATCCTCGTTTCATCCTTTCACTGCCGCGACTACGACCAAACCTGGCCCCAGGAAGGAGCCCTAGGGCCTAGAGTTAGGGGAGCACGGTAGCTTTAGGAAGAAACGAGGTTTCACATAACTCATTCCATAAAAGAATGCATGATAAGGGATGAAGAACTTATCTGAAGCTGTAGCCCCCGACAACTCTGGTTCGCTGTGGGTGAATCTTTATACTTGCAGCCCCCGGCAATACTGGCTTGCCGGGGTCTAGATACCGGTCCGTCCCTCTTCTCTTTTTTCGTCCTCAAGTGATCTGGCAAGGATATCTATGAGCCCTGCGAACCAAAGGAGACAAAAGAACGGCAGAGAGACGCATACTCGGCTTCTAAGATAGGGGTTAGTCGCCGCTAAGCACTATCAACCCTAACCAAGGACGAGACTCGACCTAGCATGCATGCTATAAGTTGGGGCGCCAGCGCTTCATTTATTAATGCTCAGGGTCTGCGCCTGGCTTTGTACAAACGGTTACATGCATCATCGGCAATGCTTGTACAAAAGGTGGCTTGCCAGGGGGCCCGGCAAGCCGCGCCTTACGGGTAAAACTTGCGAAGATGCTCAATGTTCCAGGAGTTACTCACCGGAACGGCATCTTCGGTCTCCAGGCAGACTGCGCCCGGCCTGGTCACTCGTATTACCCGATAAGGGCCCTCCCACTTTGGCGTCAACTTGTTGGAATTCTTGGCCGATTGAACGCGCCGAAGAATAAGGTCGCCTTCCTCAAGGCTTCGGGCATGGACCTTGCGGCTATGGTAGCGGCGCAAGGCTTGCTGGTAGCGTGCTGCTCTCACAGCCGCCCGAAGACGATCTTCCTCAAGGAGCATTGCGTCATCTTGTCGCTGTTGCTCTTGCTCAAGCTCATCATAAGGGACCACTCGAGGTGACCTGTATATGAGTTCAGTGGGGAGAACTGCTTCTGCCCCGTATACCAGGGCAAAGGGTGTCTGGCCGGTGGCTCAATTTGGCGTCGTCCTGATCGACCAAAGAACCACCGGCAACTCCTCAATCCAGCGCCTTGCGCTCTTGTGCGGCCTGTCAAAGGTCTTGGTCCGTAGTCCTCGCAACACTTTAGCATTTGCCCTATCTGCTTGACCATTGCTCCCCGGGTGAGCAACGGAAGCGAAACAGACTTTGCTGCCGAGGTCTTGGGTATATTGCATGAAGGTGCGGCTTGTGAACTGCGTGTTGTTGTCGGTGATGACCCTGTTGGGCACGCCAAAACGACACACTAGTCCCTTGAAGAACTTGACGGTTGTCTGAGATGTGACCTTCCTCACTGCCTCCACCTCCGGCCACTTTGTGAACTTGTCGATTGCAACATACAAGTACTCAAAGCCCCCGACAGCGCGGGGGAAAGGGCCCAGTATGTCGAGCCCCCAGACCGAGAAGGGCCAGGAGAGAGGAATGGTTTGAAGGGCTTGAGCTGGCTGATGAAGCTTCTTCGAATGGAACTGACACGCTTCACACTTGGTGACTAGTGTCGTCGCATCCTGGAGGGCGGTGGGCCAGAAGAAGCCTTGCCAAAATGCCTTGCCAGCAAGGGCCCTTGATCCAATGTGGGATCCACATATGCCTCCGTGTATCTCCGCCAACAGCTCCGTGTATCTACTTCAATTTCACACTGTTCGGCCTCTTCCTGTACAGGACGTCATCAACGAACTGGTACATGGTAGAGTGACGGGCTACTTTTTCTGCTTCTTCCTGCTCTTCAGGAAGTTCCCCTGTTTGGAGGAATCGGACAGTATGCTGCGCCCACGCTGGAGCCTGGGGCTCGACGGCGAGGACTAAAGGAATTTCCTCCGCCAGATGAGCGGCTGTCTCGACGGCAAGAGCTCGACGCTCCGCCGGAGCTAGCCGTCCCATGGCGGGCTCAGTGTCTCCGGTAGCATCCTTGCCGGCGGCTCCGGGGAGCTCGGTGGGAAAGTACTTGCCGGGCCCTGATTTCCTCCTCTTGTTCTGCTCTGTTTATGGATCAACGGATGGCTGAGTTAGCTGAAGCAGAAAGGTACCTGGTTCCACAGGTACTTGAGGGCAGCACGTTTTGACAGGTAATCGGCGATATCGTTCTCCGCTCAGGGAACATGTTCAGCCTGTATATCGTCGAAACGCTCTTCCAGCTTTCTCACTTCATCGACGTAGGCCTTCGCCCAGTGGCTCTGGTAATCCTTGTTGACTTGCTTGACGACAAGCTGCGAGTCACCCCTGACGATGAGTTTTTTGATTCCAAGGTCCGCCGCGATCCTGAGACCGGCAAGCAGCCCCTCGTACTCTGCCGTGTTGTTGGTTGACGCCTCCCTGGGGAAGTGCATCTGGACCGCGTACTTGAGGTGCTCTCCGGTGGGCGCGACAAGCAGTACGCCAGCCCCGGCGCCCTGTAAGGAGAAAGCTCCATCAAAGTACATGATCCAATCGCAACTTGCCTCCTTGCCGGGGAGGGCAGTCTCTTGGGCTCCTTCGTCAGGCGTTGCGGTCCATTCTGCAATGAACTCCGCCAGGACTCGGCTCTGAATCGTCGAAGTACTTTCAAACTTGAGGCCAAAGCTGGACAACTCCAGTGCCCATTCCACAATCCTTCCCGTTGCATCCAGATTATGCAATATCCGTTGCAGAGGGAGGCGAGTGACGACAGTGATCTCGTGTGCCTGGAAGTAATGACGCAGCTTCCTCGAGGCCATAAGAAGGCCGAAGAGCAGTTTCTGCACACCGGAGTACCTTGATCTAGCCCCCTGCAGGAGGGAACTAACAAAGTAGACCGGGTGCTGCATCATTTTCTTCCTCGGCAACACTCCAACTGGCTGTGTCATCTCTGCATTGGCGGTGTCGGGCTCTGTCATTGCCATTACCTCGTTGTCAACCTCTCTCTGCGCCACTAGTGCGGCGCTGACCACCTGGTTCATTTCCGCCAGGTATAGCAGCAACGGCTCCTGGGATCTAGGCGCAACTAGTGTTGGCGCAGAGGAGAGGTACTTCTTCAAATCTTGCAGTGCTACTTCGGCTTCTGGCGTCCACTCCACCGGGCCCGCCTTTTTCAGGATCTTGAAAAAGGGAAAGGCGCGCTCGGCAGACTTGGAAATGAACCTGCCCATGGCGGCGACACAACCAGCAAGCCGACGCACATCCTTGATTCGCTTGGGTCCTTCAACCTGCTCTATAGCTTTGATCTTGTCCAAATTGGCCTCTATGCCACGCTGTGACACAAAGAACCCGAGAAGCTTGCCGGACGGGACGCCGAAGACGCACTTCTCAGGGTTCAGCTTGAGGTTGATCTTGTGCAGGTTTGCAAATGTTTCTTGTAAATCTGTGATGAGGGTTGCCCTGTCCTTGGTTTTGACCACTATGTCATCCATATAAGCTTCCATATTTCTATGGAGCTGGGGTCCAAAACCAATCTGGACCGCCCTCGCAAACGTCGAACCAGCACTCTTCAACCCGAAAGGCATCCGTATGAAACAATACATACCACATGGGGTGATGGAGGCTGTTTTCTCTTCGTCTTCTCTCGTCATGAAGATCTGGTGGTAGCCGGAGTAGGCATCGAGGAATGAAAACAGATCACACCCAGCCGTGGAGTCAACAATCTGGTCGATGCGCGGCAACGGGAAGGGGTCTTTAGGACAAGCCTTATTGATATCTGTGTAATCAATACACAGCCTCCACTTCCCATTTGCCTTGTGCACTACAACCGGATTGGCCAACCACGTCGGATGGAGCACTCCTCTTACCAAACCCGCTGCCTCCAGTTTCCGGATTTCTTCTGTGATAAACTCTTGTCGTTCCAAAGCTTGCTTTCTGACCTTCTGCTTGACGGGCCGTGCATGAGGATAGACAGCAAGGTGGTGCTGAATCACCTCCCTGGAAACGCCGGGGATGTCGGAAGCTTGCTAGGCAAACACATTGACATTCGCCCGCAGGAAGGTGACGAGCGCGTCTTCCTATTTGTCATCGAGGGTGGAGCTTATGGTGAAAGATCCTCCCGTGCCGTCCTCATTGACAGAAACCTTCTTGGTTCCCGGCGGAATGGCCCTGGGCTTCTTGTTCCTGCCGGTGGAGCTCTCTGGCACGTCCTCGACGGCAGCGCTACACTCCGAAGAGGAGCGCTTGCCGGAGTAGGTGTCCGAGGTCTCACCGACCTTCTTCTTCTTCTTCCCTCCCGAGGTCCCAGCGGCAGGAGCAAGTGCCCTAGTGGCGGCAGCTGCTGCAACTGCTTATTGGTACAGTTGATCAGCGCAAATCAACGCATCTTTCTTATCGGAGGGTATGGTGATGATCGTCACAGGTCCTGGCATCTTCAGGGTGTTGTAGGCGTAGTGTGATGCGGCCATGAACTTGGCCAGCGCTGGGCGGCCAAGGATCCCATTGTAGGGCAAGGGGATCTTGGCAACATCAAACACGATCCTCTCCATCCTGTAGTCCAGGTCGCTTCCGAAAGTCACGGGCAGCGTGACCTTCCCCTTGGGTTGGCTTCTTCCCGGGTTGACCCCCTGAAACGTGCCCGTCTCTTTGAGGTCTCCATCAGGAATCTGCAGTTTCTCGATCATGGTAGGCGAGATCAAGTTCAGACCAGCCCCGCCATCGACTAGCATCTTCGTCACCTTGAGGTTGCGTATTGTTGGCGAAACCAACAATGTCAAGCACCCGACCACAGTAGTGCGATCAGGGTGGTCCTCAGTGTCAAAAATGATAGGAGTGCTGGACCACTTCAGCGGCCTTTGGGCATCAAACGACGGCTCTGCCGCTGTAATCTCTCGCACCCACAGTTTAAGCCGGTGGTGAGAAGTATGCAGCGAGGCGCCGCCGTCAACGCACATGGCCTCTGTAGCTTTCTGAAACTATTGGTCGCCGGACTCGTCGTCCTCTTCGTGATCGTCGTCTTCTGGCTTTCTGTCACGGCCCCGGGCGGGCCTCTCATGTTGCTTATCCTTGCCGCGATGGCCCGCCTGGCCGTCACGCTTCTTGCCGGACCCTTCAGCACCGTCTTGGCCCTTCTCCTTGTCCCGCCTTTCATATTCAACCCTCTGCTTCTCAGCGAGGAGCTCAACCTATCGGCAGTCTTGGAGAGCATGGCCTTTGGTGCGATGGATCTTGCAGTATCGCTTGTCGGAGTTTCCTGACTTCTCGGCAGCCGCCAAGGCCCGGCAAGCGACACATCCGGCAATTTCCTTGTCGGGGTCGTCTGCCTTGGTTTTCTTGGTGGATCCGGTGTCATCAGATCCCTCGACGGCAAGTACTGCTTTACCTTTGCGCTTCCTATTGCGGCGCCGGCCTTTCTTCGCCGGGGTGGGAGTATCCTCATCTGAGGAGTCGGTTTCCACGCCGGCATCTTCGCCGGGGTACTTCCTCCCCTCTTCAGCTCGGGCACATCTGTCAGCAAGAACATAGAGTTCTGCCACATCTTTCACCTTGTTCATTGCCAGCTCTTCGCGCATCTTGCGGTTATGCACGTTCTAGTGGAACGCGCTGATGATGGCGGCAGGATGAACATCAGGGATATTGTACTATATCCGGCTAAACCTCTGTATATACTTGCGGAGACTCTCGCCTCCCTTCTGGGGAATGACATGCAGATCGCTTGCTTGGCCATGAGCTTGGTGACCGCCAGTGAAGGCGCCCATGAACTCATGGCACAAATCCAACCAGGAGGAAATGGAGTCTACCGACAAGTGCATCAACCATGACATGGCGTTGGGTTTAAGAGCCAACGGGAAGTAATTCGCAAGCACCTTATCGTCGCGGGCTCCGGCAGCCTGCATCGCGATGGTGTAGATGCTGAGGAACTCGGATGGGTGGGTCTTGCCGCCGTACTTCTCGCCCACGTCAGGTTTGAAAGTGCGGTGAGTGGGCCACTGGAAATACCGCAGCTCACGGGTAAAAGCCGAACAGCCTACTGTCGGCGTTCTGGGAACGGGGGTCCCCAGACTTGCCTGCTTGCGGCCTGCGGCGTGGCACAAGGGGGGGCCCAGCACGGCAATCTTCATCAACACAAGACCCAAGACCCTCGCGAGGGGCCAAGCCTCGTGGGGCGGACGACACGATGCTTCCTCAGGCACGGCCTCATCAGGCTGGCTCACGAGGAGGCGGAGAGATCAAGGCGGGGTACCTCACGAGGTGCCCATGATGCAAGCCATGACGACCAAGGGCGCCAGGCGGGCGCCGGCCCGCGCAGTGTCCTCCCTTTCCTCTTTGGTGCAAAGGGGGCAAGCGCAGGCGAGAGGATAAAGCAAAGGCATCCATTTTGGTGCAACAAGACCAAGACCAGTCCAACGGTGGGAAGGAGGTCATCGTGGAGCCCAGAACGGCGTCACCACAGGGCCTTTGGCAGGCGAGGACCAACTTTAGTCAGGATAAGTGTACCAGATGTTCCCCTTCAAATTGGACAATTTTTGGCGCCCTTCCCGCTCAATATTTCGGAAGAGGCCCAGGGCCTTTGCCTATAAATAGGACTAGCCACCCCAGGGTAGAGGCATCGAGTAGTCTATCGAGCAACCTAGGGAGATCACCGAGAAACTAGTTAGAAAGACTCAGGCAGCAGAGAGAGAGAGAGAAGGGTGACCGAACTCCCCTAGCAGTTCGTCGTCCCAGCTAAGAACAGGCCCTCGCGAGGCAGTTCTTCCTTGTATTGCTCATCATCATCAGCCCAAGAGGCAATCCACCCACCACACTGGAGTAGGGTATTACACCACAGCGGTGGCCCAAACCGGTATAAACCCTGTGTCTTTTGTGTTGTTCTTTCAGTAGTTAGATCTTTGCGAGACGGAGAGGTAGAGGGAACAATCTCCGCACGCACCCTAGAGTTCGAACCTTAAGGGTCTGCCGGAACCCGAAATCCGACATTTGGCGCGCCAGGTAGGGGTGCGCCGGAATTTATCTTCCGCCGCTCCGCTCTCCTCCGACCGTCGCGTCCATGTCTGACACTCGTCGGGCCCGCGCCGAGCGCCGGGCCGCCATCGCTTCCCGCGTCGCCCAGACGGCTCCCGTCAACGCCGCCACCGGCCCGGCGGGGAACGAGCAGCAAGCGTCGTCTCAGCACCCGTCCGTGCGGCAAGACGGCCGCATCGCTACTCCATCGCTCACGCCAGCTGGCTCTTCGTCCCGCGCACCCTTGGAGGCTCGAGCTGCACTCATCGCGGCAAACGAGCTCACGCGTTACCGTCCCGTCCATGACGTCTACGAGGAGTGGCTCGACCGCGTCGCCGAGCTCGTCCGCGCCGCAGGGGGCTCTCCTGCGCCGTCCGCTCCGCTGTGCTGCACCCCGCCCTGCGCAGGCCATGAAGCTCCGGGGGCGTACCAACCGCCTCCTCTCCAAGAAGACGCGATGGCTCCAAGGTGCGTGGCCCCTAGGCGGAACCCGCTCCGTCAGGCGCGAGCCCAGCAAGAACAGAGCTGCCAAGAAGTCCCTCGAGCGCAAGAGGCTGCACGGGCGCTCCCTGCTCCAGCTCCGGCATGTCAAGACCCCGCGCTGCCCCCAGCTGTAGCGCATGGGGACCCTCAAGGCCAAGCTCTCCCTCAACCGAAGCCTCCTGTGGCCACCGCAGGCTGCCGCGCCTACACCACCGAGCTGTGCAGCGTCGCGTGGCCAGGCAAGTTTAAGCCAGACCTGCCTCCTCGCTACGACGGCACGACCGACCCTGCAGAGTTCCTCCAGCTTTATGAGCTGGGCATCGAAGCTGCCAGCGGGGACGAAAAGGTCATGGCGAACTGGTTACCCATGGCGCTCAAGGAAGGAGATCGCATCTGGCAACTGAACCTGGCCTCGGGCACGATCTCTTCCTGGAACCAGATGCGCACCCGCTTCATCGCCAACTTCCCAGGTACTCGCGACCGGCCGCCCGCCTTGAGCGACATGCGCCGCATCAAGAAACAAACCGGAGAGACCCTGCAAAAGTAAATCCAGCGCTTCAATAGTGCGCGCCTCAAGATCCCCAAGGTGTCCGAGGAAGCCATCATCTCGGCCTTCTCCGATGGTGTGCGTGACGTCAAGGTGAAGGAGGAGCTAGTGATGCATGAAGACTTCTGCACCTCCCTGGAGCTGTTCAACTTGGCGACCAAGTGCGCCAGGGCTGAGGAGGGGCGTCTCTCCCTCCTCGAGCTGCCTGCCATAGACCCAGAAGAGAAGAAGCCCAAGGCCAAGGACGTGAAGCGGAAGGGGGCTGCCGTGCTCGCGGCGGAGCCGGACACCAAGCGGGGCAAGGATCTGCCCGAATCCTCCAGGGGCAGCCGGTACTGCGTGTACCACGACCTCCACACGCACAACACCAATGAATGCCAAGAGCTCCGCGCCGTGCGAGAAGGAAGGATCGGTCGTCGTCCCGACTGCGCTGACCGGGGCTACGGCCGAGGAGGAGGAAGAAACGCAGGACGCTTGGAAGAACGAGGCCCGCGCCAAGGGTGGCATGATCAACCTCGCGAGGACCGCTGGCGAGACCTGTCGCGCAAGGGGAATTGGCGGGATCAGCCTCGTGAGGATTGCCTACAGGGCAACGCAGGCCTCCCTCCACTGCCGCCTTAGCCAAGGAGGAACGAGGACCGCCATCAAGACGTGGGGGCTGGGGGCTTCCAGGAGCCGCGCGCAATCGCCTGCATCCTCGGCGGAGCTCAAGCCCCAGCCTCCCAATGCATCTTCAAGCAGTTTGCCCGCGAAGTGAATGCACTCCTCCCCAGGCTCGAAGCAACGCGCCCTCTTAGGTGGTCGGCGTGCACCATCACGTTCAGCTCAGCGGATCAGCTCAAGTGCTCCCCAGTCATCAGTAACGTACTGGTCACCAGGACCCTCATCAATGGTGGAGTAGGTCTCAACGTCCTTTCTGTGGAAACATTCAACAATCTCCAAGTGCCCTATGACCAGCTTCAACCAACCAAGCCTTTCTCCGGAGTCACCGACGGTTCCACGATCCCGATTGGGCAGGTCCCCCTCTCTGTCACCTTCGGGGCCCGCAGCAACTACCGCACCGAGCTCATCGATTTCGACGTCGCTCACATCCGCTTGCCGTACAACGCCATCCTCGGGTACCCAGCACTGGCCAAGTTCATGGTCGTAACTCATCATGGCTACAACGTCCTCAAGATGCCAGGAAGTGGCGGAGTCATCACGGTGCTGTGTGAAGAGAAGGATGCAGTGTGTTCCCTGGAGCGAGCCTTTCAGGCCGCGTCACTAGAAGACCCAGATCGCGGAAGCAGGAGGCTTCCCGAGACCACCCCCAAGAATAAGAAGGCGTCATCTGGACCGGCCCCTCAGGAGGTGGGCCCCTCAGGGCCAACGACTGCCCAGGGGGACCCTCCTTCCATCGCATAGGAAAGCGCGCCCGGCGCCCTCCTCAGGCAGGGCTCGAGGGCTCTCACCTGGAGGGCCACCGACCTGGCCAAGGTCACGAGGGAGGCGCTTGGGCACCACGTGGAGGCGTGCTTCGAAGCACGTTTCTCTCAAGAGGGAGGGAGGCAAGGAAGGTCAGACCAGCAGGAGTTCGTTAACAAGGCCGTTCAAGAACTACAGGAGTCAAGAATCATGAGAGGTTGCCACCGCCTACCGGCTGTGGCTCCCCATCCAGGCCAGGATGGTGGGCTGCGCGTCTGCATCGACGTACCAGGGCTCAATCAGGTCGCCACGATGGAGCGCCTCTTGCCCTCGCAAGTGGGGCGTTGTGTAGGTCCACCCCACAACTATGTTCGCACGCCTTACGGCTTGCCAAGCGTGGCTGCTACGTACCAGCGCCTCATGAGGGGCGTCATGGAGACTCAGGAAGACAGGCGTTTCGCAGTCCTGGCGGAGATGGAGATGATTCGCGAGGAGCCACCAGCGCCTCCGGAGCCTCCTGAGGCCCCTGGGCCTGGGGACTCGTGAGGATAGGCTTCCGCAGCCCACCGAGTCTGCTGCACCAACACCACTTCATCTTCGACATCTTCAGGTGACATCTTTCAAGCTTCATTTCCGGCTGGGAATGCCCTCCCAGGGCTGCTTCATTCCCAGGCCACATGGGTCCGTCCCTGCGGCATGTATCCCTTTTTATTTTTTCGGTCATTAGCATGCTTTGTTGGGGGCGCCCCTCGGGCTGCATCATCCCCAGGCCGCTCGGGCCAGGCCCAGTGGCGTGTATCTTCCTTGCATTTATTTCCAACTATGCATTCGCCTATCATGCTTGATTACTTGATGCCTGTCCACGGCACCTCTTATTTTCCATGTCGACCACTTGCACGTTAAAGGGGGGTACCTAAGCATCGCGACTCAGGGCTCTTACTGGCTCTCCAGCCCTCACCCTCTGGCCTTGTCCACGGCATCGCGACCTGGCATACCAGCGACGGCTAAGACAAGCTCGAGGGCCGGGACCCGAGGACGTAGAGTGCCGGCATCTAACCAAATTTGCAGGAACACATCACAAGATATGGCCCAGTGCCAGGCGCAACCCGCCTAGAGGTAGGGCCCCGTGAGTCCCGCGCTGGCTCACGGGTGCCCAGATACACCTCACCTAGCCCTACCGTGCCAGCCACGTGTCAGGGCGGGGTTGTACACGCCCTGGGGGCTCCTCCCGGAGGGGAGCCCCCTCCCACGTACCAGTGGATGCACCATGCTCCGCGCTGGCTGACAACACTGCCGAGGAGCGGCTATGCCCGTACACATACGGAAGCGCTATGCTCCGCGCTGGTAATAAACAACTGAGGGTGGCCTCCGGGCCGCATCAACCTCAGGGAGCCCAGAGCTCAACGTCTAGCCTCATCGTAACGCCTCCCCTCGGGAGCGCCATGCGAGGGGGCTAGGCACGGGGGCTACGCCTGGGTCACGCCCGGACGTACGCCACCCAACCGGGCCCCTCGGACCTGGTTCATCGCGCATCTCTCCTCGAGCGGAGCCAAGGTATGAAGGCCGTTTGTGCGTCAAGGGGGACCCCTGAGCATCGCGACTCAGGGGCCTAACTGGTCCCGTAGCCCCTCACTCCTTAGTTCCGAAAGGCTATGCTGGGTGAGGTACGCGCGGGGCCGGGCTCTGCAGATGTAGAACAGTAGTCTCACTCGCATCTCACCTCATCGGCCGCTGTTTGCGCGTCAAGGGGGACTCCTGAGCATCACGACTCAGGAGCCTAACTGGCTCCGTAGCCCCTCACTCCTTAGTTCCGAAAGGCTATGCTGGGTGAGGTACGCGCGGAGTCGGGCTCTGCAGACGTAGAACGGAAGATACACCTACATCACACTTCCCTACTTGTTGTTCGTGTGCCAAGGGGGACTCCTGAGCATCGCGACTCAGGAGCCTAACTTGTCACGTAGCCCCTCACTCCTTTGGTCCCGTCCTGGTTTCCAGTCGGGGCTAATGCTGGGTGAGGTACGCGCGGGGCCGGGCTCTGCCGGCGTAGAACTCAAGCAAGTAGGGAGGAAAAGCATAAAAC
Source organism: Aegilops umbellulata (assembly GCA_032464435.1). Classification (NCBI taxonomy): domain Eukaryota; kingdom Viridiplantae; phylum Streptophyta; class Magnoliopsida; order Poales; family Poaceae; genus Aegilops; species Aegilops umbellulata. The sequence goes on from CP136059.1 coordinate 86,920,054, forward strand.
TCAAGGAATCTAAAAGCAAATGTTACAGTCCATACTGTCGTCTCAGAACCAAACGCAAGTGTAAATGCCTCCCCGAGGCGTGATGCATGTGCAGGAATTAAAAGAAGAACATGAGCGGTAGTGGAGTCACTTGTCGGCGCTCGGACAGCGCGGAGTGGTCTCGCTTCGTGGAGCAGCAGGGCCGGCAGCACCTTGCTTCGTCTTGGTACGGAAGGCCCGGAACATCCCCAGTAGCGCCTCCGCGCGCCCCTTCACGGCTTCGACAGCGGCGGCAGCACCCTCGCCACTCACCGGCTCCAACAGGCGGTCGAGGTCTGCGCTGTGATCACGAAGGTAAATGTGGGCGAAGACCCGCGTCAGCGCAGCAGAGGACAAGACTCGCGCCTCGGCCTTAGCCGTGGGGCCAAGGCCAAGGGCGACATCCCCAAGGGCACGAACCAGGAAGGGAAACAGCTTGGCAGGGTCGTCCTCGGCACCGGCCAGCGGGCTCTCCAGGCCGCTCTCGTAGAGCGTCTTCAGCGAAGCACGGGCTTCCTTCTCCATGTCCGCGAAGGCCACGCGATCCTCGGCAAGGACCCGGGCCTTGCGGTCCCGCTCGGCCTTCGTCACCTCCAGCTCCTTCTTCAGCGCGCCTAGGCGGTCGCGGTGCTTCTTGAGCTTGGCCTCCTGATCCTCGATAGCCGCCTCGCGAGCCTTCATGCCTTCTTCCTGCTCTTGGCGAAGGCGGACCTCCTTCGTGAGCTGGTCTCGCAGGCCTTGTAGCTCGTCCTCCAGCGCCTTGCAACGACCACAGACTCCAACCACCTCTGCCAGGGCCGCGTCTCGGGCAGCCTTTGCCTCGAGGGTGGCCTCCCTCTCTCCATCACAGGCTGTCAAGGCCTGAACCAGCGCCGCCCGAATCCAGGCGTCGGAGCGAATCCACCCCGAAGCCAGCTCTAGACGCCCGACCACCAGGCGAGGGTCGGCGCCAAGAAGATCCTGCCGCAGCCGGTCCAGTCCAGCAGCAGCACGCTACAAGACGGTAGGAGGAGTTGGGGAAACAGCAGTCGGAGGAGCAGGAGGAGAAAGCAGCGGCGGCACAACCACAACGTCCCGAGGCGGAGTCTGCTGCGCCCCGATGGTCGTGGTGGTGGCGGCAGACAAGGGCACCTCGGGAGGCACTTGCGCCATGGGGGCTGGGCTCGCCCCAGCCAGCTCAGCCACGCCACGCAAGGATGACCGGGCAGGAGAAGCCCGTGCGTCACGGTCGTTTTCCGCTGCAGGCGGAGGCGTTGCCGCGGATGGGGCCTCGGGAGCCCCCTTCGGCTTCTTCACCGCGGGCGCCAGCCTGTTCAAAAAAAGCGAACATCAAGCCTCAGCAGCGGAACAAGAAATAAAGACGAAGGATCGAGCACTTACGGGTCGTTGGTGGAGAGTTCAAGTAGCCTCCGGCCATACTTGAAGCCAGAAAGCCGGCTAGAAGGATCGCCCTAAGGAAGCCCAGAAGCAGGAGGCGTGTCCGCGGATCGCCCCGGAGCCGGGGCGGACCCGCGGGGGATCAGCCCGGTCCTGCCCTTCTTCGGGATCGGGGGCGAGCTCCCGCTTACCAGCACGTCGTCGTCCTCATCATCATCGCTCGAAGAGAGGCGGAGAGAACGGGGTCTGTGCCGGGGAAGGGGAGCCTTCGACTCTCCGTCAGTTGCCTCGGAGTCAGGGCCCTCCTCCCGCTCCTCCTCGCCCTCCTCTCGGCTGGAGTCGCTGGAGGACACGTCCACCAGTCCCACGGGAGCCACCATGGCACGGGCCCGTCCCCGTTGAAGACGGGCATGGACTCCACCACCTGCTTCCAGTCGTTTCAAAGGAACAAGGGCGCAGGCGCACCCTCCAGCCTTGCCACCTCGCCCCCAACCAGAGATTGGAGAACCGCGGTCAAATCCTCGTCGCCCAAGGCCGCGGGGCTCGGATGAGGCCTCCACATCGGAGGTGAGTACTGCCGAAGTGGAGCCAATTGGTGCTCCAGGAACTCCCCCAGCAGCGACGCGCCGGTCAGCTTCGCCGCCGCCATGCTGGCGGGCTTCAGGTCCGCGTCCGTCTTCTCCAGCACCGGCTTCGCGCGAGGGTCCGTGAGCTCCGCTCGGCACCAGTCGCTGGAGCTCGCGTGCTGCTCCGCGGGCAGGATCAGCCGAGGGTGGATGCGCCCGGCGTCTACCAAGACCCACTTGCTCCTAAAGCCCTCAATCCTCTTCCCGGGATTCGAAATGGCAATGGCGCCGCCGTACGCGACGAAGCTCGCGCATGCGGAAGGAGAACCACGGGTGACCCGGAGGGAGAAGTAGTGGCGCAGCAAGGCCACTGAGGGCTGCACTCCCACATGAGCCTCGCAGTAGTAGGCGAAGATCGCCAGAAGAAGGATGGAGTTGGGGTGGAGATGCAGAGCTTGTAAGTTGTAATGGCGGAGGACAGAGAGGAAAAACTCGGATAAAGGAGGCACCAGGCCCGCAGTAATGGAGCTTACGAAGAGAGGGTAAAAGGTGCTCCCACGGCCCTCGGGGCTGGCGGAGCCGACCTTGAACACCTGCGCCACGTCGATGCCCTACGCTGCCGCCATTCGGTGCAGCCGGGCAAGGCTTGCCTCCGACACGTTGGGCAAGTCCAAAGCAGGCTAGAACCAGGCTTCGGCCGGAGGCTGACGCGGTGCCATGTCTTCCTAGGTCACATGGGTGGAGCAGATCTGGGAGTTTGGAGGAAGGAAGGAGAGATGCAAGAAAGGGGATCTGAGCAGCAACAGGAGAAAGAGAAGAGAAAAGCCTGGGCAGACGCCGCGCCTTTAACCTGCACGGTTGCGGAGGCGCTCACGTCCAATCAACCGCCACACGGCGCCCGAGGCCGCAGGCTGTTAGGGCCCGCGGCGCTTCGCCCTTGCCCTTTCGCCTCTCAGCACGGCCAAGTCCATGCGCGCCTTGGGCCCGGGGGCTACTGTCGGCGTTCTGGGAATGGGGGTCCCCAGACTTGCCTGCCTGCGGCCTGCGGCGTGGCACAAGGGGGGCCCAGCACGGCCATCTTCATCAACACAAGACCCAAGACCCTCGCGAGGGGCCAAGCCTCGCGGGGCGGACGACACGGCGCTTCCTCAGGCGTGGCCTCATCAGGCTGGCTCACGAGGAGGCGGAGAGATCAAGGCGGGGTACCTCACGAGGTGCCCATGACGCAAGCCATGACGACCAAGGGCGCCAGGAGGGCGCCAGCCCGCGCAGTGTCCTCCCTTTCCTCTTTGGTGCAAAGGGGGCAAGCGCAGGCGAGAGGATCAAGCAAAGGCATCCATTTCGGTGCAACGAGACCAAGACCAGTCCAACGGTGGGAAGGAGGTCATCGTGGAGCCCAGAACGGCGTCACCAGAGGGCCTTTGGCAGGCGAGGACCAACTTTAGTCAGGATAAGTGTACCAGATGTTCCCCTTCAAATTGGCCAATTGTTGGCGCCCTTCTCGCTCAATATTTGGGAAGAGGCCCAGGGCCTTTGCCTATAAATAGGACTAACCACCCCCAGGGTAGAGGCATCTAGTAGTCTATCGAGCAACCTAGGGAGATCACCAAGAAACCAGTTAGAAAGACTCAGGCAGCAGAGAGAGAGAGAGAGAAGGGCGACCGAACTCCCCTAGCAGTTCATCGTCCCAGCAAAGAATAGGCCCTCGCGAGGTAGTTCTTCCTTGTATTGCTCATCATCATCAGCCCAAGAGGCAATCCACCCACCACACTGGAGTAGGGTATTACACCACAACGGTGGCCCGAACCAGTATAAACCCTGTGTCTTTTGTGTTGTTCTTTCAGTAGTTAGATCTTTGCGAGACGGAGAGGTAGAGGGCACAATCTCCGCGCGCACCGCAGAATTCGAACCTTAAGGGTTTGCCGGAACCCGAAATCCGACACCTACCTCGTAAGGCAGGCCTCCAGGTCTCTCTGGTGCCGGGTGGTTCACAGCAGGCCCAGCTTGCCTGTCTGACTGGTGGCGCGCTCCGCGCCGGCGCTCGATAGTGGTTCGAGCGTCTTCGTGTTCCCGATCCGGAAGGACCTGGCTCTGGTCACAGTGGGTCCGCGGGTCGGACGACGCTATGGAAATTTCGTCGCCCATAACGTTGCGACGGGCAGGCGTTTGTGGTACCGGGCCAGGAGGAGATGAGTGCACCGTGGTCGCGGCGCCGCCGGCTTTCCTGCCATTGGTACACGGGACTCCGTCGGAGCGTCGACCCGGGGGCTCTATCGGACTTGGTTCATCTTTGTGGGCCACCGCAACAAGGCTTCGGATGGTGCTCTCCATTCGTCGAGTTTCCCCGTAGTGGGAGGAAAGTCGAGGAGCAACTGCGCGCGCGCCAGGGCTTCTACTGGCGTTGGTGGCAGCGAAACCTGCACGGATCACGACGCGCTTCGACTTTTGACCATGTCAGAAGGAGCTCTATCACGACCGCGCGGTCGCATGCCATCTTCACCAGCGCCTCGTCGAGCGGGCATGTCTTCTACATCCCAGGAGTGGCGCTTGGGGCTCTTCCCGCGGCGACGCCCGGGGTCTTTGGGGTGATTACGCCGTTCGTCGCGCGCCGCTTGAGAGGAGCGCGACGTCGGCACCGGCGTGGGAGTCTTGGAAGCCCTCGCGTCGCCCTCGGGCGGGGCGGCAGCGATTCTGCACGGCCCCGCGCCACTCGCGGAGGTCCCAGTTGCGTCTTTGGATTTGGCGGCATGCGGCCCGTTACTAGTCGCACAAACATCGCCGCCTCCCAAACTCCGGCTGCTGGGACGGTGTTGGTGTTCGCGAACAGCGCCCCGGGTCCTTTCTACGACCGGTCCGCTGCTCGCCCGCGTCGGGACGGGATGCCCGGCTTCCGACGGGCCAACCGCCGCCGTCTTCTTCTTCTTGGGTGCCATGACGATGAAGAAGCGTCGAACTAACTGCTAAAGCCGATTCTCACAATAGCGCCCCCTACCTGGCGCGCCAAAGATGTCGGTGGAAACGACACCTATGGGATCACAAGAGTCCCTACTACGGTTGCGGGGTGCGGGGTTGTGAAAAGAGCGGATCAAACAGATAGCACGCGATTCCTTTACCCAGGTTCGGGCCGCAGGGATGCGTAAAACCCTACTCCTGCTTTGGTGGATTGTATATCTGTGTTCTTGAGCTAGATATGGGGCTCGAGAGCTCCAAAAAGCCGAATACTCTTCTTGGTCGCCCGGGGCCTCCTTTTATAGAGAAAGGGGCTGCCAAAGTGGCACACAGGAGGTGGAAAGGGTACAGTGATGCGAGGTTATCCCTCGCATTACATGACAAGGTGCATTTAATGCGCCTTGCTTAGGCGTCCTTGCTTTATCAGGGACGGGGGAGAGCCCTGTCTCATCCGTCGCCGCTCCCTCTCGTGCTGACACGCGCCCTGGCCAGTGGTGCCTGCGATGCCATGTAGGCGGGCAGGCAGCTGAGGTGTCGCAGCGGTGGGTCTCCAAGAAGATCTGCACGCCGCCACGCTGGTGCCTGCCCAGCTGGTTGGGTCGACAGCTGCATGCGAACGGTGGTGAAGGTGCGAATGGCGTGGGCCTGAAGGTGGCCCCACGGGTGCTCATGGCAAGGAACTTTCCGCGGCCCCGGCAAGGGTCTTGCCGTGGCGCCTGCTGTCATCCCCGGCAAGGCTCTTGCCGGGGGCCTTGTGGTCTTCCTTGGCTGGAATCCCGCCAAGGATCATCATCTTCCAAAGTGTGCATCTGATCTTGAATGTCTTCACAAAGATCTGCATACCACCACGGGAATGCCTCCCGAATCCTTGCCCCCTGGGGGCAGTAGACTCAAGGGTGACCCGCTCCATAGGTGTGGGGCGAGCTGCCACGGCAAGGGTCTTGCCGGGTTTGCAAAAACCGCCTCCCGACAAGGATCTTGCCGGGGGGGCTGCTTCGTCCCCTTCGCTCTTTGTGGTCTTGGTCTTGGCGTCGTTCTGCTTCTCTTCAACTTCAGCCTTACCTTGGTTTACCTCCCTTGCCGCGCTCGGTGTGGCGGCGTCCGTGGCTCGGACTGCCCGTGCACAGTTATAGTGGTACAAAAAGTGTACCCCCCCCTTTTGTACACCGACACCTTGTGAATGGCCTTCAGAGGACTTCATGGATCAAGCGGGAATTAAGGAAGAATTTAACGCATATTTGCGTAACGCTGATCTTGTGAGTTTTGAGGCAGAAAAGTGCCCCCAGTACCATTATCTCACTAGTTCCTTTGTGAGGACGTTTGAATTTTCATCTTCATGCAATTCTCAAACTGTCCTGTTTGATCTTTATGAAAAATATTTCACTATGGACTTAGAGGATTTTACCATTGCTTGCAAACTTCCACAATGGGGTAGTGCTAGTGAACCCCGCAAATCTAAATTTAGAGATTTTCTTGCTAGTATAACTGTGGGGGAATCTGGAGACATAGCACAAGCTACCATAGGGAGCATTCACTTTCCTGCTATACATTATTTAGCTCTCTTCATTTGTAGGTTCATAAATGATAAGGATGAAGCATGTCATATGTGTGTCCCTAACCTCAGTGTTCTCAGGAGCGCTGTGTTGGGAGATAAACATTATAATCTGGGAGCCATTGTTGCACGTAGGTTGCATAATAATAGATTACATGGAGATTTCTTTGGTGGAATTTATGCAACCCGTATAGCTAATTTTTTGGGTATAGGCATACGTGAGGATAATATTGAGTTGCCTCCTACTTATTTGGATTATGGGGCTATGGTTCGTCATCATTTTGTTGAGAGGAACGATCAGTTCCTCCAGTACCGACTAATCTTTGACAAACGACGCACCTATCACGTCGCTCTCCCTGCTTCTACTTTCTTTGACTTTCAGGCAAAGGGGAGATATTTTATAACCAGAGAGGAGGCGGAGAGCTGAGATAGCTCACCTCCAAGCTGCAGCACACGATGCAATGACCCCTGCATCTCAGTACAATGCCAACTACAACTTTGGATATCCGCCAAGCCATCCGTTGCGTTAAACCAACTTAGGCCAAAAGCCTAAGCTTGGGGGAGTACGTATTTCTCACCAACATTATATTTATATTTACACACTGATTGCTAGACGTCGGTGCTCATACTTTTTCACTGTAATATCCATGCTAGTTTATTTTTCCTTTTTATGCTTTCTTCTTGTGTGCTTGATAAACCTTAATAAAAACCAAAAAAATAGTTGTAGCTTTCAGTTAGTTTACTTTCTTGCTGTAGTAGTAATAGTTAAAAGAAAATCCCAAAAAGATTTCATGTTCTTCTTTTGCTTGTTGGGAGCTTTCCCGTGTAAATAGTTTTATTTCTTTTCTTTGGGGGTCGATAGGAGAAGGCCATGATTAAATTGTTGAAGTGGATCTTATATGCATTATTGTTGATTTAACCAAGAGCCCATATTGCCTTGTCTTCTCCTTTTTATTGAATGCTTGCAGATTCTAGCTTAGTCCAATGCACATGCACTATTGTTATTATTCACATCGTTCGGTCGTGCAAGTGAAAGGCAATAATGACGATATATGATGGATTGACAGAGATGAGAGAAGCTGGTATGAACTCGACCTCTCTTGTTTTTGTAAATATGATTAGTTCGTCGTTCCTGATTCAGCCTATTATGAATAAACATGTTTGCAATGACAATTAGAGATTATAGTTGCTTATTCCATGCTTAATTAGCTATGAGTTATAATGGTTTACCTTGCGTGCCAACATGCTATTAAAATGGTTGTGATGTGGTATAGTGGGCTGGTATCCTCCTTTGAATGATTTAAGTGACTCGACTTGGCACATGTTCACACATGTAGTTGAAATAAATCAACATAGCCTTCATGATATTTATGTTCATGGTGGATTATATCCTACTCATGCTTGCACTCAATGTATATTAATTTTAATGCATGTTCATGACTGTTGTCGCTCTCTAGTTGGTCGCTTCCCAGTCTTTTGCTAGCCTTCACTTGTACTAAGTGGGAATACTGCTTGTGCATCCAATCCCTTAAACCCCAAAGTTATGCCATATGAGTTCACCATACCTTCCTATATGTGGTATCTACCTACCGTTCCAAGTAAATTTGTATGTGCCAAACTCTAAACCTTCAAATGAAATTCTGTTTTGTATGCTCGAATAGCTCATGTATGAACTAGGGTTGTCCATATCTTATGTGTTAGGCGGATTATTCTCAAGAGGAGTGGACTCCGCTCCTCACTCACGAGAAAATGGTTGGTCACCGGGATGCCCAGTCCCATGATTTATGCAAATTAAATCAAAATAATTGCAAACAGAACTCCCCCGGGGCTGTTGCTAGTTGGAGGCACTCGTTGTTTCGAGCAAGCCATGGATTGATGCTTGTTGGTGGAGGGGGGTATAAACTTTACCGTTCTGTTTGGGAACCGCCTATAATGTGTGTAGCATGGAAGATATCGTCATCTCTCGGTTGTTATGTTGACAATGAAAGTATGCCGCTCAAAATATTATTTATCTCTGCTTTTAAAACCGAGCTCTGGCACCTCTACAAATCCCTGCTTCCCTCTGCGAAGGGCCTATCTATTTACTTTTATGTTGAGTCATCACCCTCTTATTAAAAAGCACCAGCTGGAAAGCACCGCTCTCATTTGCATGCATTACTGTTAATTTATATTGGGTATGACTATGACTGGATCTCTTTTACCATGAATTACAATGTTTAGTCAGTCCTTGATCTTTAAAGGTGCTCTGCATTTATATTCCTCGCTCTTAGAAAGGGCCAGCGAGATACCATCTTGTTATATCATATCATGATTGTTTTGAGAAAGTGTTGTCATCCGAGATTTATTATTATTGCTCGCTAGTTGATTATGCTATTGACATGAGTAAACATGAGACCTAAATGCTATTGTGAATATGGTTAGTCATAATCTTTGCTGAAAACTTGAATGCTGGCTTTACATATTTACAAAAACAAGAGCAAACAGAGTTTGTAAAGGTTTTTCTTCATCACTTTCAATTTATCAACTGAATTGCTTGAGGACCAGCAAAGGTTTAATCTTGGGGGAGTTGATACGTCTCCGTCGTATCTACTTTTCCAAACACTTTTGACCTTGTTTTGGACTCTAACTTGCATGATTTGAATGAAACTAACCAGGACTGATGATGTTTTCAGCAGACTTTCCATGGTGTTATTTATGTGCAGAAACAAACGTTCTCGGAATGACCTGAAACTCCACAGAACTTATTTTTGGAAAATATAAAAAATACTGGAAGAAGAATCCACGTCAGGGGGGCCTCCACCTGTCCATGAGGGTGGAGGGTGCGCCTGCCCCCCTGGGCGCGCCCCCTGCCTCATGGGCCCCCTGACACTCCACCGACCTCAACTCCAACTCCATATATTCGTGTTCGGGGAGAAAAAATTCAGGGAGAAGGACTCATCGCGTTTTACGATGCGGAGCCGCCGCCAAGCCCTAAAACCTCTCGGGAGGGCTGATCTGGAGTTCGTTCGGGGCTCCATAGAGGGGAATCCGTCGCCATCGTCATCATCAACCATCCTCCATCACCAATTTCATGATGCTCACCCCCGTGCGTGAGTAATTCCATCGTAGGCTTGCTGGACAGTGATGGGTTGGATGAGATTTATCATGTAATCGAGTTAGTTTTGTTAGGGTTTGATCCCTAGTATCCACTATGTTCTGAGATTGATGTTGCTATGACTTTGCTATGCTTAATGCTTGTCACTGGGCCCGAGTGCCATGATTTCAGATCTGAACCTATTATGTTTTCATGAATATATGTGAGTTCTTGATCCTATCTTGCAAGTCTATAGTCACCTACTATGTGTTATGATCCGGCAACCCCGAAGTGACAATAATCGGGACCACTCCCGATGATGACCGTAGTTTGAGGAGTTCATGTATTCACTATGTGTTAATGCTTTGGTCCGGTACTCTATTAAAAGGAGGCCTTAGTATCCCTTAGTTTCCATTAGGACCCCGCTGCCACGGGAGGGTAGGACAAAAGATGTCATGCAAGTTCTTTTCCATAAGCACGTATGACTATATTCAGAATACATGCCTACATTACATTGATGAATTGGATCTAGTTCTGTGTCACCCTATGTTATGACTGTTACATGATGAACCACATCCGGCATAATTCTCCATCACCGATCCAATACCTACGAGCTTTTCACATATTTTTCTTCACTTATTTACTTTTCCGTTGCTACTATTACAATCACTACAAGACCCAAAAATACTACTTTTGCTACCGTTATCGTTACTTCCATATTACTTTGCTACTAAATACTTTGCTGCAGATACTAAGTTATCTAGATGTGGTTGAATTGACAACTCAACTGCTAATACTTGAGAATATTCTTTGGCTCCCCTTGTGTCGAATCAATAAATTTGGGTTGAATACTCTACCCTAGAAAACTGTTGCGATCCCCTATACTTCTGGGTTATCAGTTGTTGATTGTAGATTGGGGGGAGGGAGGGGGCCCGCCACCATGAAAATCAAGGAGGAGAGAGGGAGGCAATTTACGTTAACCCTTTCGTAGGTTCCCCTAGATGTAGACAGATGTGAAATGCGTGAATGTGTAGTGGAGGTACTATTGGAGTGCCTAAGATAAATTGTGTATGTATACCCTATGTGTTTATTTACTTCGCATGTTAGCTTTGTCTCGGTTCAATAAAAAGCACAGTTGGTGATGATGGTGTGCTTGCCATCCTGCAATATAGGCCATCCGATCTATATCTAATGGATAGGAAGGAAACTATGACAATTTACCAGCACTCCTCTCCACATTTGCAGATAAGGCCTTCCCTTGTTCATCCTTTTCTCCCACAAGATCTTGATGTTCCGTGCAACGCACGGGCATCTTGCTAGTACTCCTACAATATACTATATTGTTGCCAATGTTCATATAGACCGGTCGAGGTTAATGCAAACACGGAAGATTTTCATTACATTTCAAACTTTTATAGGACAGAAAAATTAAAGAAACTAGACCCTAACCTCTTCTAAGGCGGCGACCGACGTCCTCCATCTCCGATCTCCATGTACGGGGCGGGGTTCAAGACGAAGGTGCAGTCTCCCGCGAGGAAGAGTAGAACACATGAGACAGACCGACCAGTTGGAACACCATGCCCGGCCGCCTCCCATGCCCTATTCATCCTCGGAGGACTCCCCGACCTCGGCGGTGCCGGACGTTGGACGGCAGCAAGTAGGAAGCGTCGTTGACGGTGCTCCTGTCATCGACCGCTATCGTGGCCACCACTTGTGCGGTCGCGTCCGTGTCCGGCTACACCGCTATTGCGTCTCGAGCGGTGACTTGAGCGAGGGCGGCAACCTCGAGCTTCATCCCCGAAGACAAAGCTCTCACGCAGAGTGCTCGCGCTCGCGGTCATGGCGGATGTGGTGCCAGGTAGCAGGATGATGCTCTATGGTGTGTACGTTAGCTAGGTATTACCGCTTTAAGTAGCACATTCTCGTGAGGCCAAAGCATCCGGGCGCGTCATTAAATCGCCGGAGTTGGTTCCTCAGGCACCGAGCCTCTTAACGATGGCATACAGACAGAAAGGCATGAATGCGGGCAGCTGGCACCGGCTGGGAATGCACCGTGTGACTGCGCGAGTGAAGATGGTTTTTGGTGTGCCTGGGTAGTCAGCTACGATCGTGGCAACGTTGGAGATGCCCTTTGCTCACCTGCGACCCCACGTGTCATTGAAAAAGCAAGACGACCTGGCATGGTCTCAGGTCTTAGGGTTGTAGTTGGTGACGCTACACCACTCCACGGACGCGGCGCGGCGCGCGTGCACTTCGGCGCCCCGTGCATCCTCTATGATCCGGGTGTTGATCTGTTGGTCATGCCACAGCGCTAACGCCACCCTCGGCACACTGAAACCGACCGTGTCTAGCGACGATGAGCATGTCACTCACCGCGGTCGTCTTGTCCAGAGGCGGTGCTGGAGCTGTGCCACATTGCTGGCCCCCACGACCCACATGAACGGTTGCTAGTGGCAAGGAGGTCGTGGGCCAGCTCCTCCATTGGACTAGTCTGCGCCACGTCGTCTTGACTGGTGTGCCCCACATGTCGGTTTCCCTGTTTTCCCGGCCATATTCGAGCGTCAGTACTACACGTTGCGCATTAGGCGCAGAACAGGTGGTTTTTGTGCCCTGGTTCAAATGTGGTACAGTACCAAGTTGTTACCCTAGCCCCAAGTGTGGTGGTTTTGGGTACGGTACCACCCTTTTCCTTTTCAAGTAGTGAAGCGTAACACTTGATTAAGTAGTCGGATGGTGTGCTAAATGTAGGTGTCCGACTGTTTAAAAGAATAATTGAGGTGTGCCCGATCCGTGCCCGCATTTAGGGGTCCATCTTACCATGTTCTGGCAGTAGTAACTATACTAGTTCCTGCGTACTCCCTCTGTTTTTATTTACTCCGCATTTTAGCTTTGCTCAAAGTCAAACTTTGTAAACTTTGACAAAGTTTATAGACAGAAATAAGAACATATACAATAACAAATCAATACCATTAGATTCATTATTGAATATACTTTCACATCATATATATTTGCTATTGTAAATGTTCATATTTCTACTCTTACTAGCAAGATGCCCGTGCGTTGCATGTAACATCTAGATGCGTTTGTACGACTAGTTTATCTTGTGAGAGAAAAGAATGAACGAGGGAAGGTCTTATTTGCAGATGTGGAGAGGTGTGTGGGTACCGTTGTGCAAAATTTCCATAGTTTCCGTCCTATCCGTTAGATATAAATCAGACAACCTATATTGCACGATGGCAGGCAAACCATCATCACCAACTCTGTTTTTTATAAGAGTTCGTCCGATTTATATCTGACGGGTAGGAAGGAAACTATGGCAATTTTGCAAAAAGATACCCACACCCCTCTACACATTTGCAAGTAAGGCCTTCCCTCATTCATCCTTTTCACCCACAAGATAAACTACTCATGCAAATGCATCTTGATGTTTCGTGCAACGCATGGGCATCATGCTAGTGTAGATAAAGAGCAGAGTTGGTGATGATGGTGTGCCTGCAATCCTGCAATATAGGCCGTCTGATCTATATCTAATGGATAGGAAGGAAACTATGACAATTTACCCGCACTCCTCTCCACATTTGCAGATAAGGCCTTCCCTCGTTCATCCTTTTCTCCCACAAGATCTTGATGTGTCATGCAAGGCATGGGCATCTTGCTAGTTTTCTATAAATTTGGTCAAATTTTATGAACTTTGACTTCAGTCAAACCTAATATGCAGAGTAACTAAAAACAGAGGGGGTATCTTACTCCGTGACCAAGACGGAAGGGAAAACGAGACAACTTATTGTTTATTTGAGCCATTCAAGTATAATCATGAAGCGTTGATTATTTCTCACTCCTCTCCAACCCTCTTCTCCATCGATCATGGCGCCCTCCGGCCGAGTCCATCGTCCCGCATGCCTCATCTGAACATTCCGGTGAGTATCATTCGCATATGGGCCTAGACCATGCTTGTATTTCCAATGTTGTAATTTGTCCGACATGCATACAAACAAACGGTTCGTTCAAAGTTTCACATTACCTCCACTACGTGTCACTTCCCGACTTAGTTTTGACATCCGATTCGGTTCATGCCCTGACACATCTTGACGAGATCGATTGATGTTGAGAGATCAATTGCGTGTCATGCAAGGAGATAAAGGTTTGGTATGTTTCTGACGGTGCACAAAAGAGGGGTCCTATTTTGTACCCCTTTATTGTTCGTGGGCAGTTGGAGCCGCACCTGCGGCCACACTTAGCGGGGCAGAGGAAGGAAGCAAAGCCACAAGACGAACAAAGCAAGGGGTAACTTGCCCAACACCAGCAGGCTGCCACCCTTGAGCGTAAGAGTTCCAACACCCTCAACCACATTGGAACCAAAGCTCGGGAGGTGCCTCCGTGGTAGCATGCAGATCTTTGTGAAGACCAAGAACATGCAATATTAGATGAGAATCAGAAGACGAAGATCTTCGGCAGGATCCTTGCCGAGGATACCCACGAGACCCCCTGGCAAGACCCTTGCCGGTGTCGCGACCGGTTTTCCGGGCATAAATTTCCAGAAAATGGCCGTCGAGCTCATCAGCCCCAGGATTACTTTTAGCTGATGAGGCATCAACTTGATACCGAAATTCTAAGCAAAAAAATAAAAAATATGTAGTACAAGACCATTTTGGCCTATGAGTAGAATAATAGGTTTCTAGTGGTTGATGGCGGAAGCGGTTTGTGGATCATCCGTGTATGGGACTCCTTTCCCACAGGAACAGCTGACCAGGTTAACTCCTATCTTCGCGGGGCTGCTACCACCGTTGCCTAGTTTCCGGGGCTGTCATCGCAACGCTCCTCTCCAGGCAAGCAATCTGGCCAAGACAATAGCCAGGGACAAGCCAGTGAGTACTTTGAATGTACTCGCAAACATTAAGAACTCTGGAATAAAATATTTGATAAACATGCACTAAAAATATGCTGCAATCACATTGTCAGTCATAAATAAAACACTTCTTATGCATGCAAGCAAGTTATTTATATGCACATGAATAAGTAATAAAGGAGCAGGGATGAAATGCCGCAGTCGGGCGTCTGTGCGACACCACATAAAGGGCTTACGAAATAAAATACGGCAATGCCACAGTCGGGCGTCTCAGCGACACCTCATAAAGGGCTTATAAGGAAATGAAACATGCATGCCATAGTCGGGCGTCTGAGCGACACCACAGAAAGGGCTTACAAGATAGATGAAACAATAAACATGCCACAGTCGGGCATCTGAGCGACACCACGGAAAGGGCTTATAAGATAAATGAAACAGTAAACATGCCACAGTCGGGCGTCTGAGCGACACCACAGAAAGGGCTGATAGAGTAATCACAGTGAATATCCAGGAGGTAGAACCATCCCAGGGATATCTGATAATGCCAAAAGTATAATGGGTTAGTCCACAAAAAAAAATCATAATCTTCACAAGTCTCAAATTGTGATCCCAGTTCTGTTTTAACAGTTTCTCCTCCGAAGACCGACACTAAGACCGACACTTGACCCAACCCAGACTGTAATCCTTAACCATGGACACGGCTATTCGAATAGGTTTAATCTCTCTGCAGAGGGTGTACTCTTTACCCATGAGTAACGGATTCCTTTAGTCCATCGGGACTAATTCCATCTACGGCCTTTTAGTTGAAAACACACCTAACTTGCACACACCAGCTTAACTCACCGGTGTCTGGAATCACCCACGACACTTGTTAAGCAAAATCTAAGTGGGGAGGCTACAACCTCGCGTAGCATGGGATCAAACTTATATTACGCGCTCTAAGGGGTGGCCTCCCCTCTCGGTCCCAACCGGAAACACCCATGCCCCCGAACCAGGTGGCCTGCCTACCGGCTACAACCAGTATCTTCCACCATGGCCTCTCTGTACAGTGTGTGCTTGAAAGGGGTTGACAACTTACCGAACCGTACCCTACCTACGGCAGGGACAAGTGGTAGTACATAGCAAGTATGGGGGTTACATGGAACAAGACTCGATCTATGGTCGACTCAGGAGGTTTTAGGTATTCTCTGCATGATTAGCATAACAAAAATATTTCGTCAAGAGACAGACTCACCACTCATCGTGCCCTTCATGTCATGCCGTACACACTCGTATCGACGAGGAACTAGGGACAAGCTCGGGTCTACCCAAGACAGAGACTTACCCGTTTTCCTTCCGGTAGGCACGAATGGCATACGAGGGTGATCATTATCACAAACATGTCCATTTCCAACAGCAAGGAAATTTAAAATAAACATTTGTGCAGATGATCACATCACCACATAAAATAACGAGTTCCACGTATGGAGGTAGTGTCATAAACGCATCAAACCATGCATGCAACATATTATGCCAGGGCTCAGAATGCTTGCCTTCATGGTGTGCAAAGGCAGGGTGCACTCCAAATCCTTTGAAAGATTTCCCTCCTCTCTTCAAAAATCCTATTAAAAAAATCTAAATTAACATACAATTCAAAGCAGCACAAAAAGTTGTTCTGAATTTTTTTTGAAATAAATCTTAAAATAAACTAGACAATATTTGAGAGAGGTAGGAAAAAGAATCAACTTATTTGGAGTTTTATTTAAAAAGATATAGCCAGTCAAAGTTGTGGTCAAAATAGAAAACGAATCGGACTAACCACGTCGAAGGCGTATTCTAAGAATACGTTTCCACTTATGCCCGCGTGGATCGGCACTGGGTCGCTGACAGTGGACCCGCCTGGCCCACTGGTTAGGTTTGACCAGTCCACGCGCGCGTCGCCTCCTCCAGCCGAAACAGAGGCGGGGCTCCGGCGAGGCTCACCGGCGAATGACGGCATCGTTCGGAGAACGGAGGCCCTCAGCGTGCTCAGGGGATCAAGACGGTCACTCCGGTGGTTGATATGGAATCTGGGGTGGACGGGGCTGCCGGCGGTGAGCTTCGGAGCGGACGGAGGTCGTCGGGCAAAGTGATTTTTCTCTTGCGGTGAGCCCTGATCAAAATCGAGCAGGGGAAATAGTTCACGGGAGGAAGAGGAAGCTCTTGGTGAAGAGAACGTAGAGGGGGAAGCCCTGATGGCGCCGGAAGGGCTGGGGCAATGGCGTGGTCGGGAGAAGGACGAGGGGGATCGAGAGAGAGATCGGGCAGCGGTCTCCGTGGCGCCGCTGGGGAAAGGAACGAAGGAGGAGGAGGGGGATCGAGGGATGCGGGTTCGATCGGGCTAGGGTGCGGCTAGGGTTTACAGCGGGGCGTGGCTGGGCCTTGGGCCGCAGCTACAGAAGGTCCAAGTGGCCGGCTGGGCTGGGGGGAATGGATGGGCCGGCCTGGCTGCAGATTCCACGGTTGGGCTCTCTCTCTCTCTAAAGGAAAAAAACAATACAGAGAAATAAGAGAAAGGAAAAGAGAGAAGAGAAAGGTTAGAGGAAGAATTTGGGCATGAGGATAATTTTCCCGGACTCATAAAAATATGCTTGTTCCGAGAAAATAGGAAAAACCAAGATCGAAAGATGTAAATTCAAACTCATTTGAATTTCACTCAAATGGTTTGGATTAGGACTTGGTTTCTGAAGTGTCCAAAAATGTTGAAATTTTTGGTGGAGCTCCGGAAAATGATGAAAGAAAATATGGGCAAGGTTTGGAGACCAAACTTGAAGCATAAAAGGAACGAAATTATTTTGCAAGTGTGTTTAAGGGTGATTCCGAATAAATGGAATAATTTTAGTATAGCTCCCTAATAATAGTAGGAGACTTTGAATATGTTTTAAAGAGAAATCACCATGTGAATATCCCTCGATTTAAATGGACCGAAGATCCATACGGTTTATTTACTTGAGTTTTAAAAAGGGGTGCAAGATGCCATGATGCAATGCACATGAAGGAAAGAGATCTGATGCAAGACATGAACAAGAAAAATGCAAAACAAAAACAAAAACCCAACCACGAAGGAAAAATCATATCGCATCTCCGGAAAAGGCAAGAGTTGGAGTTACGAATATGGGAAGTTGCATCCAGGGCGTTACACACTCCACCACTACGAGAGGATCTCGTCCCGAGATCTAGGATGGCACCGGAGGGAAAAAAAGTGGAAGAGGAAGATAAGCGGTAAAACTAAGTTGCTTCTTTGACAAACGAGTGAAACCAATGAACCTTGCGAGGTTAAACAAATTGAGAGAAAAGAAATACAATGAAGATGAACGAAGTGGAAAACACTCCATTATCAAAGAGGAACAAGGAACATTATGAGAACCTTGTTGGTTGAAAGACAAGAAACAAGAGATCAACGGACCAAAAACATATGGAGCCACACCGGTATAACGAGACAGCCAAGGAACAAGAATGACATAATTTGGACGGCACTTCGGTAGAAAATGGAAGGAATTAACATGAACTTTTGAAGATAAGATGGTACTTGACGAAATGAACAACACACTGTCTCCACAACAATTAAACGAATGACACAAGGGGTAAGAATGATTTCAGACAGCACTCCGGTTGAGAAGGGGCCAAAACTTGATAAGATGAAAAGAACTTGAAGAGATGATACAACACTCCGGTTGAGAAGGGAGGTAAACTAGACAAAATGGGGAGAACTTGAAAAGAGGGCACGAAACTCCGATTACATGAATAAGCGCGAAGAGAACACAGTCCTCACAATTCGAGATGATGAGTGAAGAGAACAACATCGCAATGCCTCCGGAAGAAGGAATGGGATGATATGAACGGAGAGAAACAAGATCTTGAGAGAGCATGCTTACAACAAATGCTAGAACGGAGTTGTTGGATTATCAACAACGAAAGTATAAGCTTGATGTGGGCTTATGGAAGACAACTCAAAATTATGAGGTGAGCTTCTGCCACCAACGGAAACAAATGATTGGATTGAGAGCAACACGGAGAAGAAAACATCTTTCATTGAAAGGATAGGAGGAAAACATGGATCATTCATAAGCAACATTCCCAATGGAAGGCTTTAGGTGAAATATAACCCAAGATAACTCCAAAGAAGAGATTGCTGGACTTAAAATACCTCATTCTTGACAACAAGTGAATCATGAAACATGAATGAAACTGTCAAAATGACATAACACCACCTCAAAAGATAAGGTAGAAAGAATTGCACTTTAAAATGCAAGATAAAGAAAACTTGAGCTCCTCTGAAAAGAGTCTCGATGAACACTTTGAGAAAGAATTAAATCCTTTGTGAATCATCATGTAGCCTCCATAAAGAACTCCGGTAATAAAAGGAGGATCAAATGAAATGAAGGATGAAAAGAATAAGGTTGAAGCCTTCCAATGATTAGATGGATCTCCGTGGTGATATAATTGTGAGAGCTTGGAACTCCGAGAAAGATAAGGTGAAACAATTGAAATCAAGAATTTTGATGAACCTCCGGAATAAGGAATTGAATTTACTCGATGGAGCAAGAATAAGAATTACCTTATGCTCATCCTTCACCAATTAAATTGATGACAAGCAATGGATTTGGCATACTACTTATTCTCGTAGAAAAGATTAAGGGAGATATAGCGCAAACTTAGTAAGGTCTTCAACGAACCACCGGTAGGATTGGAAAGAACGAATGAATCTATATGATAACAAAGGAAAAGAACTCTTGAACGAACCACCATAAGAATTGAAAATGAACAAAGAAAAGATAAAGAATCACCGGGAAGAATTAGAAAATGAAGGAAGATACTTGAGAGAATTTAGATACATGAGAACGAAGAGATCATGAACTGATTAGAGGGTAATTGAATGATGCACCGGTAAGGTTTGGCGAACGATAGACGAAGCTGAGAATGAATAATTCTGAGATGAAAGGCTCCGGAGAATCAAACTGAAAAGACTCCTGAATTGCTCCGGATGGGTGAAAATTATTCTCACAATCTAAAACAATTATGAGAGGATGGCAACAAGCTAGAACAACGCATCTTCAAGAGAATGGACAAGATTTAAGGGAAACTCTTCTTCGGTCTTCAAATGTTGAGAATGACGATGAGAAACACCACCATGAATTGTTGAGGCACTCCGGAATGCAGAATTGGAAAGGTTGAACCAATGATGAAAAGAATTAAAAGATCTTGGAGAAAGACATTTGACTGATGAAAATTCATTCTTACGTCAAGCTTGGAAAAGAATTTGAGAGTAACTTCGGGATAATTAGAAGAGTCAGGTAAGATCCTGGGAAAAGACCTGTGGGTTAGGGCCCACTCAAAAGAAAACACCGTTGACCAATTGCTTGAAAAGAGAGATTGCACCGGTTGAATTAAATGGCTTAAATGAGATCATAATCTCCAGATAGCTTGAACGAATCTTGAATGAAAAGACGAGCCTTCTGAGATATCTTCAGCACTCCAGAACAAATGAATAGCGAGAAGTGAATGATTAAGAGGTGGACCGGTATGAGAAAGCATTTGAAACGAGGAAAGGAATATGATCAACACTGAAAGCTTGAATTAAATCCACCGGAGAAGAAAGATAACAAAGAATAATAAACTTGAAGCTCCGTTAGTATCTTCCTGAGAATCATCGGATAAGAAACATTGACGGAAAAAAATAGAGACTTCACAAGAATAAAATGGAATCTTGATTAAGAAATCTACATCCTTGAAGAAATAAGGGTGGGAGGGCGGGAAAACAAAGACAACTTGGAACGGATGAAGCAAACACCGTTGAGAAAAAGCTTAGAATTGATCTTGCGAATGTTGGAATGATCGAATCCACTTGAAGAGAAGCACACCGGTTGGAAAGGATTGAGAAGGCAACCTCAGTGATCAAGAAGGATTAGTATTCACATAGAAATATGAGAACACCGTTTAGGAAAGGTATGGATTCAACATTTGACTTCGAAGCAACTCGAATACCACAAAACAAAACAAAGGATTGGCTCGTAGAATAAGCCGGAAACAAACATATGATAGATCCCATATCGTATCATGTGTGTGTTGGAAAGAATTCCTACGTGATACCTGAATTCCTACTTATGAACTCCCGAAACTTTCTGGTTATGCAATCAGGTGTTGGGGATACAGGGGACACAAAATATATCACCCAAACTAACAATACCTAGATCCAGTTGTATCCATCCGTCAACACATAACCAAGAAACCTTCGGAAATCGTTTACCTCAACCTTCGAAAAGCATCCGTTATACGAGTTATGGCAATACTCCCGCACTCGCCTCAGTACTAGGCTATCAGGGTTATCTCACCAACAACTGTACAAAAGAGATTTTCGATGTCGGCGTACTAAACTCAGGTATTCCAGAACTGCAACGATAAAATTATGACGACAACACCTCAGAGCTCAACTCCCCGGGACACCTCCACTAAACCCCTGCTGACAGGAGGCACCAAGACAATGTTGTCATCACAAAACCATCGGAACAATTCTAAGATACCCGCGTGATCCTAAAATTTTTTTTAGTGAAATTTGAGAAGAGAAGAGTCAAAACTCTACGTCAGGATGCCTTACCAGAGCGATGAGGAGACTGGGAAGTAAAAAGAATTCCTAAACTCTCCGATACATAATTCCTAAATGACTCAAAACATTTTTCTAGACATAACTCGGCCACTAAAAACGATCAATCAGTGGGGGCTCCTAAGGTCGGGGAAGGCTCTGATTACCAACTTGTAACGCCCTCGATGCGGCTATATCTCCCACGTGTCGAAGCATGACTTAGAGGCATAACCGCATTGAAAAGCAATGTCGCAAGTGAGGTAATCTTCACACAACCCATGTAATACATAAGGGAAAGAGATACATAGTTGGCTTACAATCGCCAATTCACACAATACATGAATAAAGCATTACATCATACAGATACAATCAGGGTCCGACTATGGAACCAAAATAAAGGAAGACTACCCCAAATGCTACACAGATCCCCGATCGTCCCGACTGGGCTCCACTACTGATCAACTGAAACGAAACAACACAATGAACAATATCTTCATCGAGCTCCTCCTTGAACTCGGGTGCGGCACCTGCACGGTTTCATCGGCACCTGCAAACTGGTTTTGGAAGTATCTGTGAGTCACGGGGACTCAGCAATCTCACACCCGCGAGATCAAGACTATTTAAGCTTATAGGTAGGGTAAAAGGTATGAGGTGGAGCTGCAGCAAGCGACTAGCATATATGGTGGCTAACATACGCAAAAGAGAGCGAGAAGAGAAGGCAAAAGCACGGTCGATTAACTATGATCAAGAAGTGATCCTGAAACTACTTACGTCAAGCATAACTCCAACACCGTGTTCACTTCCCGGACCCCGCCAAGAAGAGACCATCACGGTAACACACGCAGTTGGTGTATTTTAATTAAGATCAACTTCGGGTTTTCTACAACCGGACATTAACAAATTCCCATCTGCCCATAACCGCGGGCACGGCTTTCGAAAGATAATACCCCTGCAGGGGTGTCCCAACTTAGCCCATTATAAGCTCTCGCGATCAACGAAGGATATTCCTTCTCCCCGGGAAGACCCGATCAGTCTCGGAATCCCGGCTATAAGACATTTCGACAGCAATAAAACAAGTCCAGCAAAGCCGCCCGATGCGCCGACATCCTGATAGGAGCTGCACATATCTCGTTCTCAGGGCAACACCGGATAAGCTAAGCGTACAGGTACCAACATAACCCAAGTTGCCAAGGGACGGTCTCGCACGGTGCTCTAGTTTGGACCAACACTTAGACAAGCATTGGCCCGGGGGGCTAAATAAAGATGACCCTTGGGTTAATTACTCCCAAGGGAAAATAG
This sequence comes from Aegilops umbellulata, assembly GCA_032464435.1. NCBI lineage: Eukaryota > Viridiplantae > Streptophyta > Magnoliopsida > Poales > Poaceae > Aegilops > Aegilops umbellulata. The sequence continues at coordinate 86,942,332 of CP136059.1, forward strand.
GTGGTGGTGAGGCAAATGGTAAAACCAAGGTTGGGCCTCGCTGGAAAAGTCTTATTCAAAGCGAACTGTCAAGGGGGTCCCATAAATCACCCGACCGCGTTAGGTACGCAAAATCCGGGAACATAACACCGATATGACGGAAACTAGGGCGGCAAGAGTGGAACAAAATACCAGGCATAAGGCCGAGCCTTCCACCCTTTACCAAGTATATAGATGCATTAATTAAATAAGATATATTGTGATATCCCAACAAGTAAACATGTTCCAACAAGGAACAACATCTCCATGTTTCAACAAGGAACAAACTTCATCTTCACCTGCAACTAACAACGCTATAAGAGGGGCTGAGCAAAGCGGTAACATAGCCAAACAACGGTTTGCTAGGACAAGGTGGGTTAGAGGCTTGGTTTGACAATATGGGAGGCATTATAAGCAAGTGGTAGGTATCGCAGCATAGGCATAGCAAAAGAGCAAGCAACTAGCAAGAAAAGATAGAAATGATTTCGAGGGTATGGTTATCTTGCCTGAGATCCCGCAAGGAAGAAGAACGAGTCCATGAAGAAGACAAACGGACGTAGTCGAACGAATCCTCACAACTCCGGAACAAAACCGAAGCTAACGAGAGAAGCAACCCAGAAAGAAACAAACAACATAGTAAACAACCATCACATAAACATGGCATGATGCACAACCAAGTATGATGCATGTCCGGTTTAATGATGCATGGCATGGCAAGGTGCGACAAACAACACTACAAATTAAGTGGAGCTCAATATGTAATGAGTTGCATATTGACAAAACACCACATGACTTATTTAGTTCTCTCTCGTTTAGGTACCCAACAATATTAAATTTTATTAAACATGGAAAGGGTGAAGCATATGAAAACTACCTATCTAGGCAAGTTTAAATGAGGCCGGAACCACAAACAACAATTCCGGAAAATCCTCATGTGCATATTTCGAATTTAGTACTGTTCTGCCCCAAAGCATATTTTAATGTTGTAAAACAGCAAAATAAAGTGCATCATGTTAATCTATGCATTTTTCTACCCCATTTACATATATAGTTTATTAAATTCGGAGCTACGGTTATTTAGTTATGAAATAAATCATTTTAGCATGGCATTTAAGCAAATTTAATCAAACAGCATGTTTAAACATTTTAATTGTTGTTATCATGATGCGGATGACATATGCAAGTTTTAAGCAATTTTATGAAAATGTTAACAAGAGCATTATGAAGCATTTGTCGTCGTGGCGGAAACGAAAAAGAGTGCCACGGCAACGACAACGGAAATGGTGCCACGGCAACATATCGGTTCCGGTAACTCATGAAGATACCGGTGCAAAAAGGGAGTGTGGCGGAAGCGTGTCACGCAAGGATGGTGGGGTGATCCCGGCAACCGGGTTCCCACGAGTTAGAGGCATGGAAACGAGTGACAATTCGGATACGGTGCAAACGGTACATCTCATACAACACATGCATTCGTTCTCGGAAGGTCTTCTCGGGGTTATACCTTCGAAGCGTGCTGTTCGGGGTTCGAGTTCGGCAGTAGAGGTACACGTGTCAAAGGGAAAGTAGTTGTTCACGGGGTCGTCGTGGGAAGTAGTCATTCTCGTGATGGTAGTGGTACACGGTCGTTGTGGAAGTAGTTGTACACACTGTCTTGTCGAATCCACGGCGACGGTACTGAAAGTAGTGGTACATGGCGACGGTAGTGGTACTCGTTTTCGTAGAGGAACTTGACGGATCCGAGGACTCCAGGTGTCGTCGCGGTACTTGTAGCTTGTTTAACCCCACAGTTTGTTACGTGAAGATAGTCGTACATGCACGTAGATGAACTTGACGGGTCCTGACGTCCCAGTACTTGGCGAAAAACTCGAAGATGGCCTTGGCGTTCCTGGTTCGGTGGTTGTGGAAGCAGTGCGGACTTCGGGAGGAGTACGGGTGCGCGAGGAGGCACTGCCTCGCGGCTGTGGACGCGAGCGAGGAGGATGCTCACAGGGAACTCCGGCAAGGAAGGAGAGGGCCCGCTGGACGAGGGGTCGCCGGACCTGGCGATTTCCGGCAGCGGTGATCTCCGGGGCTGATGCAGGGGACTCGGGCAGGGGGTGAAGAAGACGACGCGAAGGCGACTCCGATGGCCGACTGGTGAGGCCACGGCCGTGGCGCAGAGGAGGCACGCGGCTGCACTTGTAGGGTAGCGACGTGACGGAGGCGATGGGATGACGCGAGGCAGGGGCGCCGAAGTTGGACTCCAGTCGCGGCGCGGGAGGCTCGGCGCGGCGACGGTCGCCGGAGGCGAGGACGCGGGGCGGCGTCGGGCGCGCAGGGCGAGGAGGATTGGGGTCGAGCCTCCCCCTGGTGGCGTGGTCGGGAGAAGGACGAGGGGGATCGAGAGAGAGATCGGGCAGCGGTCTCCCTGGCAGCGCTGGGGAAAGGAACGAAGGAGGAGGAGGGGGATCGAGGGATGCGGGTTCGATCGGGCTAGGGTGCGGCTAGGGTTTACAGCGGGGCGTGGCTGGGCCTTGGGCCGCAGCTACAGAAGGTCCAAGTGGCCGGCTGGGCTGGGGGGAATGGATGGGCCGGCCTGGCTGCAGATTCCACGGTTGGGCTCTCTCTCTCTCTAAAGAAAAAAAAACAATACAGAGAAATAAGAGAAAGGAAAAGAGAGAAGAGAAAGGTTAGAGGAAGAATTTGGGCATGAGGATAATTTTCCCGGACTCATAAAAATATGCTTGTTCCGAGAAAATAGAAAAAACCAAGATCGAAAGATGTAAATTCAAACTCATTTGAATTTCACTCAAATGGTTTGGATTAGGACTTAGTTTTTGAAGTGTCCAAAAATGTTGAAATTTTTGGTGGAGCTCCGGAAAATGATGAAAGAAATTATGGGCAAGGTTTGGAGACCAAACTTGAAGCATAAAAGGAACGAAATTATTTTGCAAGTGTGTTTAAGGGTGATTCCGAATAAATGGAATAATTTTAGTATAGCTCCCTAATAATAGTAGGAGACTTTGAATATGTTTTAAAGAGAAATCACCATGTGAATATCCCTTGATTTAAATGGACCGAAGATCCATACGGTTTATTTACTTGAGTTTTAAAAAGGGGTGCAAGATGCCATGATGCAATGCACATGAAGCAAAGAGATGAGATGCAAGACATGAACAAAAAAAATGCAAAACAAAAACAAAAACCCAACCACGAAGGAAAAATCATATCGCATCTCCGGAAAAGGCAAGAGTTGGAGCTACGAATATGGAAAGTTGCATCCGGGGCGTTACAACACTCCACCACTACGAGAGGATCTCGTCCCGAGATCTAGGATGGCACCGAAGGGAAAAAAACGGAAGAGGAAGATAAGCGGTAAAACTAAGTTGCTTCTTTGACAAACGAGTGAAACCAATGAACCTTGCGAGGTTGAACAAATTGAGAGAAAAGAAATACAATGAAGATGAACGAAGTGGAAAACTCTCCATTATCAAAGAGGAACAAGGAACATTATGAGAACCTTGTAGGTTGAAAGACAAGAAACAAGAGATCAACGGACCAAAAACATATGGAGCCACACGGGTATAACGAGATAACCAAGGAACAAGAATGACATAATTTGGACAGCACTCCGGTAGAAAATCTAAGGAATTAACATGAACTTTTGAAGATAAGATGGTACTTGACGAAATGAACAACACACTGTCTCCACAACAATTAAACGAATGACACAAGGGGTAAGAATGATTTCAGACAGCACTCCGGTTGAGAAGGGGCCAAAACTTGATAAGATGAAAAGAACTTGAAGAGATGATACAACACTCCGGTTGAGAAGGGAGGTAAACTAGACAAAATGGGGAGAACTTGAAAAGAGGGCACGACACTCCGATTACATGAATAAGCACGAAGAGAACACAGTCCTCACAATTCGAGATGATGAGTGAAGAGAACAACATCGCAATGCCTCTGGAAGAAGGAATGGGATGATATGAACGGAGAGAAACAAGATCTTGAGAGAGCATGCTTACAACAAATGCTAGAACGGAGTTCTTGGATTATCAACAACGAAAGTATAAGCTTGATGTGGGCTTATGGAAGACAACTCAAAATTATGAGGTGAGCTTCTGCCACCAATGAAAACAAATGATTGGATTGAGAGGAACATGGAGAAGAAAACATCTTTCATTGAAAGGATAGGAGGAAAACTTGGATCATTCATAAGCAACATTCCCAATGGAAGGCTTTAGGTGAAATATAACCCAAGATAACTCCAAAGAAGAGATTGCTGGATTTAAAATACCTCATTCTTGACAACAAGTGAATCATGAAACATGAATGAAACTGTCAAAATGACATAACACCACCTCAAAAGATAAGGTAGAAAGAATTGCACTTTAAAATGCAAGATAAAGAAAACTTGAGCTCCTCTGAAAAGAGTCTCGATGAACACTTTGAGAAAGAATTAAATCCTTTGTGAATCATCATGTAGCCTCCATAAAGAACTCCGGTAATAAAAGGAGGATCAAATGAAATGAAGGATGAAAAGAATAAGGTTGAAGCCTTGCAATGATTAGATGGATCTCCGTGGTGATATAATTGTGAGAGCTTGGAACTCCGAGAAAGATAAGGTGAAACAATTGAAATCAAGAATTTTGATGAACCTCCGCAATAAGGAATTGAATTTACTCGATGGAGCAAGAATAAGAATTACCTTATGCTCATCCTTCACCAATTAAATTGATGACAAGCAATGGATTTGGCATACTACTTATTCTCGTAGAAAGGATTAAGAGAGATATAGCGCAAACTTAGTAAGGTCTTCAACGAACCACCGGTAGGATTGGAAAGAACGAATGAATCTATATGATAACAAAGGAAAAGAACTCTTGAACGAACCACCATAAGAATTGAAAATGAACAAAGAAAAGATAAAGAATCACCGGGAAGAATTAGAAAATGAAGGAAGATACTTGAGAGAATTTAGATACATGAGAACGAAGAGATCATGAACTGATTAGAGGGTAATTGAATGATGCACCGGTAAGGTTTGGAGAACGATAGACGAAGCTGAGAATGAATAATTCTGAGATGAAAGGCTCCGGAGAATCAAACTGAAAAGACTCCTGAATTGCTCCGGATGGGTGAAAATTATTCTCACAATCTAAAACAATTATGAGAGGATGGCAACAAGCTAGAACAACGCATCTTCAAGAGAATGGAAAAGATTTAAGGGAAACTCTTCTTCGGTCTTCAAATGTTGAGAATGACGATGAGAAACACCACCATGAATTGTTGAGGCACTCCGGAATGCAGAATTGGAAAGGTTGAACCAATGATGAAAAGAATTGAAAGATCTTGGAGAAAGACATTTGACTGATGAAATTTCATTCTTACGTCAAGCTTGGAAAAGAATTTGAGAGTAACTTCGGGATAATTAGAAGAGTCAGGTAAGATCCTGGGAAAAGACCTGTGGGTTAGGGCCCACTCAAAAGAAAACACCGTTGACCAATTGCTTGAAAAGAGAGATTGCACCGGTTGAATTAAATGGCTTGAATGAGATCATAATCTCCAGATAGCTTGAACGAATCTTGAATGAAAAGACGAGCCTTCTGAGATATCTTCAGCACTCCAGAACAAATGAATAGCGAGAAGTGAATGATTAAGAGGTGGACCGGTATGAGAAAGCATTTGAAACGAGGAAAGGAATATGATCAACACTGAAAGCTTGAATTAAATCCACCGGAGAAGAAAGAGAACGAAGAATAATAAACTTGAAGCTCCGTTAGTATCTTCCTGAGAATCGCCAGATAAGAAACATTGACGGAAAAAAATAGAGACTTCACAAGAATAAAATGGAATCTTGATTAAGAAATCTACGTCCTTGAAGAAATAAGGGTGGGAGGGCGGGAAAACAAAGACAACTTGGAACGGATGAAGCAAACACCATTGAGAAAAAGTTTAGAATTGATCTTGCGAATGTTGGAATGATCGAATCCACTTGAAGAGAAGCACACCGGTTGGAAAGGATTGAGAAGGCACCTCAGTGATCAAGAAGGATTAGTATTCACATAGAAATATGAGAACACCGTTTAGGAAAGGTATGGATTCAACATTTGACTTCGAAGCAACTCGAATACCACAAAACAAAACAAAGGATTGGCTCGTAGAATAAGCCGGAAACAAACATATGATAGATCCCATATCGTATCATGTGTGTGTTGGAAAGAATTCCTACGTGATACCTGAATTCCTACTTATGAACTCCCGAAACTTTCTGGTTATGCAATCAGGTGTTGGGGATACAGGGGGCACAAAATATATCACCCAAACTAACAATACCTAGATCCAGCTGTATCCATCCGTCAACACATAACCAAGAAACCTTCGGAAATCGTTTACGTCAACCTTCGAAAAGCATCCGTTATACGAGTTATGGCAATACTCCTGCACTCGCCTCAGTACTGGGCTATCAGGGTTATCTCACCAACAACTGTACAAAAGAGATTTTCGATGTCGGCGTACTAAACTCAGGTATTCCAGAACTGCAACGATAAAATTATGACGACAACACCTCAGAGCTCAACTCCCCGGGACACCTCCACTAAACCCCTGCTGACAGGAGGCACCAAGACAATGTTGTCATCACAAAACCATCGGAACGATTCTAAGATACCCGCGTGGTCCTAAATTTTTTTTAGCGAAATTTGAGAAGAGAAGAGTCAAAAATCTAAGTCAGGATGCCTTACCAGAGCGATGAGGAGACTGGGAAGTAAAAAGAATTCCTAAACTCTCCGATACATAATTTCTAAATGACTCAAAACATTTTTCTAGACATAACTCGGCCACTAAAAACGATCAATCAGTGGGGGCTCCTAAGGTCGGGGAAGGCTCTGATTACCAACTTGTAACGCCCTCGATGCGGCTATATCTCCCACGTGTCGAAGCATGACTTAGAGGCATAACCGCATTGAAAAGCAATGTCGCAAGTGAGGTAATCTTCACACAACCCATGTAATACATAAGGGAAAGAGATACATAGTTGGCTTACAATCGCCAATTCACACAATACATGAATAAAACATTACATCATACAGATACAATCAGGGTCCGACTATGGAACCAAAATAAAGGAAGACTACCCCAAATGCTACACAGATCCCCGATCGTCCCGACTGGGCTCCACTACTGATCAACTGAAACGAAACAACACAATGAACAAGATCTTCATCGAGCTCCTCCTTGAACTGGGGTGCGGCACCTGCACGGTTTCATCGGCACCTGCAAACTGGTTTTGGAAGTATCTGTGAGTCACGGGGACTCAACAATCTCACACCCGCGAGATCAAGACTATTTAAGCTTATAGGTGGGGTAAAAGGTATGAGGTGGAGCTGCAGCAAGCGACTAGCATATATGGTGGCTAACATACGCAAAAGAGAGCGAGAAGAGAAGGCAAAAGCACGTTCGATTAACTATGATCAAGAAGTGATCCTGAAACTACTTACGTCAAGCATAACTCCAACACCGTGTTCACTTCCCGGACCCCGCCAAGAAGATACCATCACGGTAACACACGCGGTTGGTGTATTTTAATTAAGATCAACTTCGGGTTTTCTACAACCGGACATTAACAAATTCCCATCTGCCCATAACCGCGGGCACGGCTTTCGAAAGATAATACCCCTGCAGGGGTGTCCCAACTTAGCCCATTATAAGCTCTCGCAATCAACGAAGGATATTCCTTCTCCCCGGGAAGACCCGATCAGTCTCGGAATCCCGGCTACAAGACATTTCGATGGCAATAAAACAAGTCCAGCAAAGCCGCCCGATGCGCCGACATCCTGATAGGAGCTGCACATATCTCGTTCTCAGGGCAACACCGGATAAGCTAAGCGTACAGGTACCAACATAACCCAAGTTGCCAAGGGACGGTCCCGCACGGTGCTCTAGTTTGGACCAACACTTAGACAAGCATTGGCCCGGGGGGCTAAATAAAGATGACCCTTGGGTTAATTACTCCCAAGGGAAAATAGGTGGTGGTGAGGCAAATGGTAAAACCAAGGTTGGGCCTCGCTGGAAAAGTCTTATTCAAAGCGAACTGTCAAGGGGGTCCCATAAATCACCCGACCGCGTTAGGTACGCAAAATCCGGGAACATAACACCTATATGACGGAAACTAGGGTGGCAAGAGTGGAACAAAACACCAGGCATAAGGCCGAGCCTTCCACCCTTTACCAAGTATATAGATGCATTAATTAAATAAGATATATTGTGATATCCCAACAAGTAAACATGTTCCAACAAGGAACAACATCTCCATGTTTCAACAAGGAACAAACTTCATCTTCACCTGCAACTAACAACGCTATAAGAGGGGCTGAGCAAAGCGGTAACATAGCCAAACAACGGTTTGCTAGGACAAGGTGGGTTAGAGGCTTGGTTTGACAATATGGGAGGCATGATAAACATTTATGCAGATGATCACATCAACACATAAAATAACGAGTTCCACGTATGGAGGTAGTGTCATAAATGCGTCAAACCATGCATGCAACATATTATGCCAGGGCTCAGAATGCTTGCCTTCATGGTGTGCAAAGGCAGGGTGCACTCCAAAGCCTTTGAAAGATTTCCCTCCTCTCTTCAAAAATCCTATTAAAAAAAATCTAAATTAACATACAATTCAAAGCAGCACAAAAAGTTGTTTTGAATTTTTTTTTGAAATAAATCTTAAAATAAACTAGACAATATTTGAGAGAGGTAGGAAAACGAATCAACTTATTTGGAGTTTTATTTAAAAAGATATAGCCAGTCAAAGTTGTGGTCAAAATCAGTTTTTGAAAAGAAAATAAAACAGAAAAGAAAACGATTCGGACTGACCACGTCGAAGGCGTATTCTAAGAATACGTTTCCACTTATGCCCGCGTGGATCGGCACTGGGTCGCTGACAGTGGACCCGCCTGGCCCACTGGTCAGGTTTGACCAGTCCACGCGCGCGTCGCCTCCTCCGGCCGAAACAGAGGCGGGGCTCCGGCGAGGCTCACCGGCGAATGACGGCATCGTTCGGAGAACGGAGGCCCTCAGTGTGCTCAGCGGATCAAGACGGTCACTCCGGTGGTTGATATGGACTCTGGGGTGGACGGGGCTGCCGGCGGTGAGCTTCACAGCGGACGGAGGTCGTCGGGCAAAGTGATTTTTCTCCTGCGGTGAGCCCTGATCAAAATCTAGCAGGGGAAATAGTTCATGGGAGGAAGAGGAAGCTCTTGGTGAAGAGAACATAGAGGGGGAAGCCCTGATGGCGCCGGAAGGGCTGGGGCAATGGCGGCAGCTGCGATTGCTGGAGATGGAGAAGGAGACCTCTCCGGGTCGATTGGCTGCCAAAGGGGGCCCTAGGAAGGTGGCTTGAGGTCACCTGCGAGCGGAGACGAGCTCGGGGCTCCTTAAATAGGTGATCGGGGTCGGTCCCGCGGCGGTGGATGAGGACGCCGGCGAACCGCCTCTCTGTAGCTTGCAGGGTGACGTGGAGGCGACAAGAGCTAGCCGACGAGCGAGGAGATAAGCTCGCGCGGCTCCCAGGGGCAGGTGGCGAGCCGGGGTGGCTTGGGCGGCGCCGACCGGTGCTGGAGCCACTGCGGACGCCGACGTGCCGCCAAGAATTCCCTAACGGCGGCATTGTAGCGTGGCAGGGTGGTCGGGGTGGCGTGGCGATGTAGGGGGGAATACGTGGTGGCTATCTGCTGTTGGCCAAGGGCCGGAACGGGTGTGGGGCGAGACGCGGCGGCTCGGACGCACGTGCGTGCCAAACGCACGCTCTGCTCGCGCTGGACGTAATGCCAGAGCCTACTACAGAGCTTGGGTGAGGCTGGCATTTAACAGACCCAGGCTAGGAGTAACTGGGAGCCTAGTGGACATGTTAGTTTGATCAAAGGTGCAAGCTCACAGTGCAGTGCCAAAATTCATGTCAAGACAGATCATGCCCATAAGGTGTTTGACAAAATGCCAAGGGCACTTAGGCATTTCTTGGAGGGGCCGAAATCTAAAGATGGTGGTCTCTTTAGGTGAAAGAGAAGGTGGTGAGGTTATTTGGGCAAAAGGAGAATCTTGCTAGTGCATGTTTCACAAAACTTCAATTCTGGACAGGGAATAAATGGCATCATTTCATGAACCAAAAATGATCCAATAGGTGCATGCTCCTGGACTTAGGGGTTCTGCAGGGAGGACTACAAGTAGGAAAAGGAATCATGGGTAGAGGAGCAATTAAAAATGTGGTTGCTGTACAATTCTTCAAGTTGGACCAGAATAGAAAAGAGGTTGATTCACTCAATTTTTCCAAAGAACAATACTAGGTTTTTGCATAAAGTTGAATTGCATGCTACCACTGAAATCCCATAATTTTGGTGAAGGCCAGAAAGCAATATTTAAAAGGGTTATAGTCCAAAATGGTACTCTGGATCAGAGAAGAAAATTGGGAGTAGAACTCAAAATATTTCAAGAATAAAAGATATTTTTGTATATAAGTGATTTAAAACATCACATGACATCTCCAAATTTTGGTTGGAATTTTAAGTGAATTTATCAAATGGTTGTAGTTCAAATATGGCCATTTAACCTTGAAAACCCATTTTCAAGGAAATAAAAAATCAAGCAACTTAATTATTTAATTAGTCCTGCTGATTAAAGAAAAGTTTTTCTTGAGAGGTTAAACAAGTCCAATAACATATTTGAAAGGTTTTCACTATGGAAAAAACTCCATCACAACAAGGAAGAAAAATGGTTTAGAAATCAAAAAGAGAGCTCAGAAAAATCAAAGTTTTAAATTCTTGGCAAAATTTTAATCCATTAAAACAAGGTCAAAATTTTGGGGTGTCACAATACTACCCCCTTAAGAAAAATCTCCTCCTAGAGATTTGTTAAAAGCTGTTTTAAGCAAATAATATGCAATAAAAATGTGGCTACAGGGAGAGGGCAATAAGTGGTGTAAAATCACAGTGTGAATACTGGCGCTGCGTGGAAAAATCTACGGTTCGGGACAAAAACGTGAGATTTCTACGCTGGATATAAATTTTAGAAAAAATTCTAAATTTAAATATACGCTGGTCGTACCCGAGAGCACAGTGCTCAATCTGGCTGACAGGTGGACCCGGGGCCCACAGTCAGCCTCTTCTTCTCCCTCTGGCTTTTTCTTCTTCCTCCCTCCCGCGCGCCTTCCCGCGCTTTCTCCACCGGCGACGTTTAGCGCGTAGGGCATCTAGGCCGTACCGCGGTAGTGCATGGCGTGCTAGCTGCCGGGGCAGCGTGCTGTCGGCACTGCTTGCGGATTCGACTCAGAACACCGGCGATCGGGCGACGAGCGGTGTTGGTGGACTTCGCCCACCGTACACCGAGCTCGAGCTATATAAACGGCCGAGGTGTCCCTCTCTTCTTCCTCACACCTGGCCTCGCTTCTCCTCCTCCTCCTTCCTCCATTTCCAGCTTACAAAAGCTCGGGTGAGGCTCTAATGGCGGAGGCGATGCCGGACTGGTTCGCGATCCTGATATGCAGAGGGCTGGTGACACTACTGGCGCTCTCCGTGCCCCTGTGCGCGATGATCTTCGATGATCATCGCGACGCTGCTGCTCGGGTGCTGGCTCTCCGCGGTGGAGGTGATCACGAGGAGTAGGTGGGGTGTGCTGGGTGCTAACTGTTGTTAGGGGTGATTAGCCAAATGTAACACCATTGCAAAGTTTTGCAAAAAGTGTATATGCTCGAATGCTTACGATTGTGAGTCTGCTGCCGCGGTGCTGTGTGAAATAAAATAATCCATGCCGTGAGAAGGTGTAGATGTAGCAATTCAGGGAAAAGAAATCTCACTCCAGGATTATTCGCGGAATAAAACAGTAATGCAACAGAATCACTCACATTAATCGAAACTAAAGGTTTACTCGTTGCGCAAACTCGGGGTACCACGCATAAGTTACATCACATAAATGTTGCAATAATAAACGTAGTAGCGACGCCTATAATGCAAACGGTAACTGGACGGGGTCCCGAGAAAATGTCTCTGGTACTGAGACACACTCTTCTTCTATCGGGGAAAGTGGATTGACCAGTCGATGCAGGTGTCTCTCCTGGTTGGGCCTTAGTGATCTGCCGATGGCGATCTGAGGATTTAAATCTGCAAGGCTCTGGAGATAACCCATCACGCGTTGGGTTAAACGCTCTTGAGCGATGACGTACTGGACAAGGTTGGCCAGGACTAGGTCTCTCTCGAATCGTCCACCGGGAAAAGATGTTACTCCTCCGGGCGCCGCACGGCTCGGAAAGTAATAATACCCTCGTTCGCTGGCATAGGGTTCCGTGAATCGAAGGCGAGCAAGCGCTTCGCATGCCGCGGCTTCCACGACCATATGTGGGGTTGGATAGATTTCCCCACGAAGGAGACCTCCGTTGGGTCTTGGTTTGAGTTTACAGGAGGGATATGTACTGCTGCCCAATATCTCGAGGTGGAGGAGGTGATTCTCGATTTGAACAGCTCGTACTGGGGTGGCTGGATAGCGCCCATGGTACTGCAGGTAAAATCCCACAATATCTTGACAAAACTACCCGGGGTTGCATCTGGGGTTCTCAGGTAAATGCTGGGGGTCGACATGGCTAGGAAATGGTTGTGAGGGTGGTGCACAAGGTGACAGGTGTTTGGCAAGGTCACGCAGTGGCCTCTTTATAGCACTGGAGCTGAGCCATTTTTACCGTGGTAAATGGTAAAGAAAATTTCCAGCTCTGCTCCAAGGGTCGGGATCAAGCCACAGATTCACACATTTCACTAAAGTGATGTGTTACTGTGGGGGTTGTCGGGGAGGTTTTTGGTAACTATGCCAGGGATAGAAATCTTACACTGCATACTGGCGTATCCAGGCAAGGCTACTATTAAAATAGTGGCACGACAACAGGCAGCGTTTATTTACAAGGCCACACGATTACAAAGCGAGGGTACACTGGGACTCGATACGACTCGGGTGACTTAGTCTACCTCGTTTACATCCATGCGGGCGTGCCTTATGGATGTTGAGGCTTCTCCACGGGTCTCGCCGTCGGAATTAGTTGGAGTGGGTTGAGGGGCTGCAGGCTCGGGGTAGCGATGATGACCATCTCAGGGATTATTGGCCATAACCCCGTTGGAGTGTGCTCCCAATATGCGACGAAGCACTTCTGGGGTTATCACAGCACCTTGGCCGATGGCTGGGGCAGACCTCAGGGACTCGATCGGGTTTCCAAACAGCACGACTGGGTTGTCGTCGTTGGGCTCGTCCTCTTCTCTCGCCGGGGTTCGACGAACCAGCTCTCCACGAGCTGCGATTAGATCAATAGTGATTTGATCACACAGCTCCTCTAGTGCACTTACATAGCGCACTAGGTGCAACAATGTAGGATCTGTCTCTTGATCTCCGTTGGCAACTTGGGGTGGTCTACCATACCCTTCACGTCTGGGGTAGTAGTGGAACGAGCGACAGTTAACTCTGGGCGACAAGTGCTGGAGATGAACTATAGCTTCTCGTGCAGCTAGTTGTATGGCTTGTGGCTCAAAGGAAGTTGTTCTTCCGGTGAACCTGTAGGGGCGTTCGGGTGCTAGACCCCTACCATAGATGTGTACAGTGGCCCAGAATTGACGGCTCTCACCGCTTATGGGTCCTTGGTACACAACATATTCTGGGGGCTCTTCTAACGCGTAGGCTAGACGGGTGAGGTTTGCGAGTATGGTAACAAAGCCTCCATGGTTGGTTGCTGTGGTCTCATTGTGCACGACAGGGCCAGACATTGTGGCTTGGTTTGGTAGAGGCTGTGATGTGTTGGGTTGGGGCTAGCATGCCCTTTTTATAGGAAAAAGGGACGGAGTCTTCCTTCGTACGCTTACGAGAAAGGACTATTTAGGGGGCCGGTCACTGGCCCGTGATCGACGGCTAGGCTGGTAGGTTGGGCACCGACTGCCAAAAGGTGTCGGGTCACTGTGGGGCTATCTTGCATGAGAAGCTTGGCTGGGGGTTTGGTTAAGGCTTGGTGGGTTGGCCTGCCTAAGTTTATTGACCTGGCTAAGATAGGATTAGCCAATGGTCAGCCTGGCTCTGATACCAAGTCTGTCACGACCGGTTTTTCGGGCATAAATTTCCAGAAAATGGCCATCGAGCTCATCAGCCCCAGGATTACTGTTAGCTGATGAGGCATCAACTTGATACCGAAATTCCAAGCAAAAAAATACAAAATATGTAGTAGAAGACCATTGTGGCCTATGAGTACAATAAATGGTTTCTAGTGGTTGATGGCGGAAGCGGTTTGTGGATCATCCATGTATGGGACTCCTTTCCCACAGGAACAGCTGACCAGGTTAACTCCTATCTTCGCGGGGCTGCTACCACCGTTGCCTAGTTTCCGGGGCTGTCATCGCAACGCTCCTCTCCAGGCAAGCAATCTGGCCAAGACAATAGCCAGGGACAAGCCAGTGAGTACTTTGAATGTACTCGCAAACATTAAGAACTCTGGAATAAAATATTTGATAAAGATGCACTAAAAATATGTTGCAATCACATTGTCAGTCATAAATAAAACACTTCTTATGCATGCAAGCAAGTTATTTATATGCAACATGAATAAGTAATAAAGGAGCAGGGATGAAATGCCGCAGTCGGGCGTCTGTGCGACACCACATAAAGGGATTATGAAATAAAATACGGCAATGCCACAGTCAGGCGTCTCAGCGACACCTCATAAAGGGCTTATAAGGAAATGAAACAACATGCATGCCACAGTCGGGCGTCTGAGCGACACCACAAAAAGGCCTTATAAGATAGCTGAAACAGTAAACATGCCGCAGTCGGGCGTCTGAGCGACACCACAGAAAGGGCTTATAAGATAAATGAAACAGCAAACATGCCACAGTCGGGCATCTGAGCGACACCACAGAAAGGGCTGATAGAGTAATCACAGTGAATATCCAAGAGGTAGAACCATCCCAGGGATATCTGATAATGCCAAAAGTATAACGGGTTAGTCCACAACAAATTAATAATTCATAGTTTTCACAAGTCTCAAATTGTGATCCCAGTTCTGTTTTAACAGTTTCTCCTCCGAAGACCGACACTAAGACCGACACTTGACCGAACCCAGACTGTAATCCTTAACCATGGACACGGATATTCGAATAGGTTTAATCTCTCTGCAGAGGGTGTACTCTTTACCCACGAGTAACGGATTCCTTTAGTCCATCGGGACTAATTCCATCTACGGCCTTTTAGTTGAAAACACACCTAACTTGCACACACCAGCTTAACTCACCGGTGTCTGGGATCACCCACGACACTTGTTAAGCAAACTCTAAGTGGGGAGGCTACAACCTCGCTTAGCATGGGATCAAATTTATATCGCGCGCTCTAAGGGGTGGCCTCCCCTCTCGGTCCCAACCGGAAACACCCATGCCCCTGAACCAGGTGGCCTGCCTACCGGCTTCAACCAGTATCTTCCACCATGGCCTCTTTGTACGGTGTGTGCTTGAAAGGGGTTGACAACTTACTGAACCGTACCCTACCTGCGGCAGGGACAAGTGGTAGTACATAGCAAGTATGGGGGTTACATGGAACAAGACTCGATCTATGGTTGACTCAGGAGGTTTTAGGTATTCTCTGCATGATTAGCATAATGAATATATATCATCAAGAGACAGACTCACCACTCATCGTGCCCTTCATGCCATGCCAGACACACTCGTCTCGACGAGGAACTAGGGACAAGCTCGGGTCTACCCAAGACAGAGACTTACCCCTTTTCCTTCCGGTAGGCACGAATGGCATACGAGGGTGATCATTATCACAAACATGTCCATTTCCAACAGCAAGGAAATTTCAAATAAACATTTATGCAGATGATCACATCACCACATAAAATAACGAGTTCCATGTATGGAGGTAGTGTCATAAACGCGTCAAACCATGCATGCAACATATTATGCCACGGCTCAGAATGCTTGCCTTCATGGTGTGGAAAGGCAGGGTGCACTCCAAAGCCTCTGAAAGATTTCCCTCCTCTCTTCAAAAATCCTATTAAAATAAATCTAAATTAACATACAATTCAAAGCAGCACAAAAAGTTGTTTTGAATTTTTTTGAAATAAATCTTAAAATAGACTAGACAATATTTGAGAGAGGTAGGAAAAATAATCAACTTATTTGGAGTTTTATTTAAAACGATATAGCCAGTCAAAGTTGTGGTGAAAATCAGCTTTTGAAAAGAAAATAAAACAGAAAAGAAAACGATTCGGACTGACCACGTCGAAGGCGTATTCTAAGAATACGTTTCCACTTATGCCTGCGTGGATCGGCACTGGGTCGCTGACAGTGGACCCGCCTGGCCCACTGGTCAGGTTTGACCAGTCCACGCGCGCGTCGCCTCCTCCGGCCGAAACAGAGGCGGGGCTCCGGCGAGGCTCGCCGGCAAATGACGGCATCGTTCGGAGAACGGAGGCCCTCAGCGTGCTCAGGGGATCAAGACGGTCACTCCGGTGGTTGATATGGACTCTGGGGTGGACGGGGCTGCCGGCGGTGAGCTTCGCGGCGGACTGAGGTCGTCGGGCAAAGTGATTTTTCTCCCACGGTGAGCCCTGATCAAAATCGAGCAGGGGAAATAGTTCACGGGAGGAAGAGGAAGCTCTTGGTGAAGAGAACGGAGAGGGGGAAGCCCTGATGGCGCCGGAAGGGCTGGGGCAATGGCGGCGGCTGCGGTTGCCGGAGATGGGGAAGGAGACCTCTCCGAGTCGATTGGCTGCCAAAGGGGGCCCTAGGGAGGTGGCTTGAGGTTGCCTGCGAGCGGAGACGAGCTCGGGGCTCCTTAAATAGGTGATCGGGGTCGGTCCCGCGGCGGCGGATGAGGACGCCGGCGAACCGCCTCTCTGTAGCTTGCATGGCGACGTGGAGGCGACGAGAGCTAGCCGACGAGCGAGGAGATAAGCTCGCGCGGCTCCCAGTGGCAGGTGGCGAGCCGGGGTGGCTTGGGCAGCGCCGACCGGTGCTGGAGCCACTACGGACGCCGGCGTGCCGCTAAGAATGCCCTGACGGCGGCGCTGTAGCGTGCCAGGGTGGTCGGGGTGGCGTGGCGATGCAGGGGGCAATACGTGGCGGCTAGGTGCTATTGGCCAAGGGCCGGAATGGGTGCGGGGCGAGACGCGGCGGCTCGGACGCACGTGCGTGCCAAACGCACGCTCTACTCGCGCTCCGGGCATGCACGGGACGTGCTCGACGTAATGCCAGAGCCAGCTACAGAGCTTGGGTGAGACTGGCATTTAACAGACCCAGGCTAGGAGTAACTGGGAGCCTAGTGGACATGTTGGTATGATCAAAGGTGCAAGCTGACAGTGCAGTGCCAAAATTCATGGCAAGACAGATAATGCCCATAAGGTGTTTGAAAAAATGCCAAGGGCACTTAGGCATTTATTGGAGGGGCCAAAATTTCCAGATGGTGGCCTCTTTAGGTGAAAGAGAAGGTGGTGAGGTTATTTGGGCAAAAGGAGAAACTTGCTAGTGCAAGTTTTACAAAACTTCAATTCTGGACAGGGAATAAATGGCATCATTTCATGAACCAAAAATGATCCAATAGGTGCATGCTCCTAGACTTAGGGGTTCTGCAGGGAGGACTACAAGTAGGAAAAGGAATCATGGGTAGAGGAGCAATTAAAAATGTGGTTGCTGTACAATTCTTCAAGTTGGACCAGAATAGAAAAGAGGTTGATTCACTCAATTTTTCCAAAGAACAATACTAGGTTTTTGCATAAAGTTGAATTGCATGCTACCACCGAAATCCCATAATTTTGGTGAAGGCCAGAAAGCAATATTTAAAAGGGTTATAGTGCAAAAATGGTACTATGGATCAGAGAAGAAAATTGGGAGTAGAACTCAAAATATTTCAAGAATAAAAGATATTTTTGTATAAAAGTGATTTAAAAACATCACATGACATCTCCAAATTTTGGTTGGAATTTTAAGTGAATTTATCAAATGGTTGTAGTTCAAATATGGCCATTTAACCTTGAAAAACCATTTTCAAGAAAATAAAAAATCAAGCAACTTAATTATTTAATTAGTCCTGTTGATTAAAGAAAAGTTTTTCTTGAGAGGTTAAACAAGGCCAATAACATATTTGAAAGGTTTTCACTATGGGAAAAACTCCATCACAACAAGGAAGAAAATGGTTTAAAAATCAAAAAGAGAGCTCAGAAAAATCAATGTTTTAAATTCCTGGCAAAATTTTAATCCATTAAAACAAGGACAAATTTTGGGGTGTCACAGCCGGGGACGCCCACGATGCTGCGGCAAGACCCTTGCCGAAGACATTCGCGGGGCCGCAGCCAGACCCACATCTGCCAAGACTCCACCACTGTTCCCATGCAGCTGCCAACCCACCAAGTAGGCGAGTACTTGCGTGGCGATGTGCGGCCTCTAGGCCAACTCAGAAAGCAGCTGCGTGGTGGCAGGCAGATCTTCGTGAAGACTCTGCCACCGCACCAACTCAGCAGCCAGCTAGCCAGCGTGGCGCTACACGCCTTGTCAGCTCGGACGCACGTCGAAGCCAGGCGTGGCAGCGATAGCTGGGACGAGCTTCCTTGTCGTCCCCGATAAAGCAAGAAGGGCACGTCGGCAGAGCATTAAATACATTTGTTCTACGATGCGAGGAGATAGACTCAACTACTGTACAACTTTCTACCTCCTGTGTGCCACTTTGGCAGCCCCTTTTGACTATAAAAGGAGGCCCGCAGCGTACTGAGGAAGGATTCGGATTTTTGGACCCTGCACGATTTGTAGCTAGTCCAAGAACGCCAGATAAACATAAACTAGCAGGAGTAGGGTATTACGCATCACTTGCCGACTGAAGCTAGATAATCCCCCTGTGTTGATCTCTACATCCCCCTCTTTCCATAGCCCTGCGCCCGCCAACCGTAGCAAAAGAGATTCCTCGTGATCCCGTAGGTGTCGTTTCCCCCAACATCTGTGGCGCGCCAGGTAGAGGGCGCAGGCCTTGGAAATCTGGTTTTGGAGCCGACGCGTCGACTCTTTCATGGGGATGGCTCGAAGGGAGAGGGCAACGTCGATCAGCCGCCCTCTGGTGCCGTCCGTAGCTTCGACAGCCATCCGCGTTGCCCCGAAAAGCTAAGTCATGCAAAAATTTGGCTAATTTCATTTATATAAGCCTGTCTCCCTCAAAAGATATCTTTTCTTAAATGGGAAACCTGCACGCGATGGGACCCTTCCGCTATTGGCAACGCCCTTGTCTCTGTCTCGAGTCCGCTCGACAGTTCATGCGGCCGCGCTGAGAACGGCAAGGTGGCTTACCCACTACTAGCCGCGCTCTTGTCCTGTTTCGAGTCCGCTCGACAGCTCAAGCGACCACGCTGGGAGCGGCAAGGTGGCTTGCCCAGCAGCAAGCGCCTCCCCGCCAGGCTGCTAAGGATCTGTCCTCAAAGCACCCCGAGATGGGTTTACGCGCGGCAGCCTTATCCAACCAAGCGTAGGGTCCGAACATACAAAGGGGGATCTAACAGGAAGATAGCATGCTCGATCTTAAAATACTACAGAGTTATATTACATCAAATAATCGTTGCGGTTCTAACTTAAGATAAAATTGTCTTGGTCTTGAACTCGCAGCGGCGACGAGAAAAAGGGTGCCTAGTCCCGGCGCTGGCCCTCCACCCTCTCAACTCCGTCGACGCAGTCGATGATGGGCTTGATGCAATCCTTGAGCACCACAAGGTCCGCCTCCTCCGGCAAGCTCTCCAACGCGTTGGCAAAGTTGACGGTGGGGGTTCTAAAACACCACATTGGTGAGCACCTTGGTCAGGGCGACCCGGCAGAGCCTCCAGGACTAGTTGGCCAGATAAGTTGCCCGGTTGGAGCGGAGCTGCTTCAGGGCTCCAAGAACACCCTCGAAGAACAGGGTCAGTTGGGTCAGTTTGGCATTGGGACTCAGGTTCGGCTCTGGGGCGTACCTCACGTTCGGCATCCCCATGGAAGCCAGCTTCGTGGTGGTTCTGCCGGCGACATCAGCGAGGCAGCTGAACCAACAGTTTATTCCCTCCGCGTACTCCTTGTGTTCGGCGGCCTCATTCCTCCGCAGCTGCCTCTCCTCCTCTAGGTCCTTGGTCAGGGTCTCTTCCCAGGTCCTGACCTCTGAAAGCGTCCCCTCAAGACCCTCCAGCTCCACCTTCAGGTCTTTGATGGAGTCATTGGCCTTGGAGAGCAGCTCGGCCTTGCCGAGGACTGCGGCCTGCGCCTCCACCAAAGCGCCATTGATCGTGTCCTTCTCCTTCGCCAACACCAGGACCTGTTTCTTCCGCCTGTCCTGCTCCACCTCCAGCTCCTTCACCTTGCCGGCATGGACCAGGGCTTGAGCATTGTAACGCCCACGATGCGGCTATATCTCTCACGTGTCGAGGCACGACTTAGAGGCATAACCGCATTGTAGTTTTGTCGCAAGAAGGGTCATCTTCACACAATCCCATGTAATGAACAAGAATGGGATAAAGAGTCGGCTTACAATCGCCACTTCACACAATACATGAATTAAACATACATCGTCAGAGTACACATATAGACCGACTACAGACAAACAAATGAAAAGGAAGATAACCCAACTGCTAGATCCCCGATCGTCCCAACTGGGCTCCACTACTGATCATCTGTAAACGATACATAGTACCGAATAGGGTCCTCATCGAAGCATCACCTGCAATGGCATCATCGGCACCTGCAACTGTTTTGTAGAATCTGTGAGTCACGAGGACTCAGCAATCTCACACCCGTGAGATCAAGACTATTTAAGCTTAAAGGTAGGACAGGGTAGTGAGGTGGAGCTGCACCAAGCACTAGCATATATGGTGGCTAACTTACGCAAATGAGAGCGAGAAGAGAAGCAAAGCACGGTCGAGAAGCTAGAAGTGATCAAGAAGTGATCCTGAAGCTACTTACGTTCAAGCATAACCCAAAACCCGTGTTCACTTCCCGGACTCCGCCGAAAAGAGACCATCACGGTTACACACGCGGTTGATGTATTTTAATTAAGTCAAGTGTCAAGTTCTCTACAACCGGATATTAACAAATTCCCATCTACCCATAACCGCGAGCACAGCTTTCGAAAGTTCAAACCCTTTAGGGGTGTCCCAACTTAGCCCATCACAAGCTCTCACGGTCGACGAAGGATATTCCTTCTATCGGGAGGAGCCGATCGGTCTCAGAATCCCGGCTACAAGACATTTCGACAATGGTAAAACAAGACCAGCAAGACCACCCGACTGTGCCGACAAATCCTGATAGGAGTTGCACATATCTCGTTCTCAGGGCACACTGGATGAGCAGTCCATACAACTAAAACCAGGCCTCAAGTTTCCCCGAGGTGGCGCTGCAAAGGGATCTAGTTTGGACCAACAATCAGAGGAGCACTGGCCCGGGGGGGTTAAAATAAAGATGACCCTTGAGTCTGCAGAACCCAAGGGAAAAAGGCTTAGGTGGCAAATGGTAAAACCAAGGTTGGGCCTTGCTGGAGGAGTCTTATTCAAAGCGAACTATCAAGGGGGTCCCATAAATCACCCCACCGTGTAAGGAACGCAAAATCAAGGAACATAACACCGGTATAACGGAAACTAGGGCGGCAAGAGTGGAACAAAACACCGGGCATAAGGCCGAGCCTTCCACCCTTTACCAAGTATATAGATGCATTA
Source organism: Aegilops umbellulata (assembly GCA_032464435.1). Classification (NCBI taxonomy): domain Eukaryota; kingdom Viridiplantae; phylum Streptophyta; class Magnoliopsida; order Poales; family Poaceae; genus Aegilops; species Aegilops umbellulata. The sequence goes on from CP136059.1 coordinate 86,964,050, forward strand.
ATTAAATAAGAGATATTGTGATATCCCAACATATCCATGTTCCAACATGGAACAAACTTCATCTTCACCTGCAACTAGCAATGCTATAAGAGGGGCTGAGCAAAAGCGGTAACATAGCCAAACAACGGTTTGCTAGGAAAGGATGGTTAGAGGCTTAACATGGAAACATAGGAGGCATGATATAGCAAGTGGTAGGTATCGCGGCATAGCAAAAGAGCGAGCAACTAGCAAGCAAAGATAGAAGTAATTTCGAGGGTATGGTCATCTTGCATGAGATCCCGCAAGGAAGAAGAACGAGTCCATGAAGAAGACAAACGAATGCAGTCGAACGAATCCTCACAACTCCGGAACGAAACCAAAGCTAACGAGAGAAGCAACCCGGAAAGAAGCAAACAACATAGTAAACAACCATCACATAAACATGGCATGATGCATAATCAAGTATGATGTATGTCCGGTTTAAAGAGCATGGCATGGCAAAGTGCAACAAACAACACTACAAGTTAAGTGGAGCTCAATATGCAATGAGTTGCATATTGACGAAACTTCACAACATTTATTTAGTTCGCTCTTGTTTATGTACCCAATAATATTAAATGTTGATTAATGTGGCAACAGGTGAAGCATAAGAAAACTAACTATTTAGGCAAGTTAAAATGAGGCCAGAACAACAAACAACAATTCCGGAAAATCCTCATGTCCATATTTTAGATTTGGTACTGTTCTGTCCTAAAGCATCTTTTATTGTTGTTAAACAGTAAAATAAAGTGCACCATGTTAATCTATGCATTTTTCTGCTCCATTTACATATAAAATTTATTTAATTCGGAGTTACGGTTACTTAGTTATGAAATAAATTATTTTAACATGGCATTTATACAAATTAATTCAAACAGCACATTTAAAAATTTTAAACATGGATGAAAGTTGCATATTATGAAACTAGAAGGATATCTAAGCATTTTACATATAAGAAGTTTTTACATATGATGCACTGTTAATGAGTTATTATATGCATGATGTTTGAGGGTTTTTATGTAAAACGGCAGTTCTCTGGATAAAAAGACGAATTCGCAGAACTGAAAAAAAACATCGACGGGCCGAAACTGGCCCGAACTGGGCTGCACAGGAGAAATTAGAGATGGGCTTCCTCACATTGGGCCTGGCTCAGTGGGGAGGCTGGACGTGGGCTGGATCTGGCAGCGGTTGGGTTGCGGCCCACGCCGTGGTCAACGGGAGCGAGGCAGGGACGCGCTCGCAGCGAAGCAGAGGGCGGCGGCGCTGGGACTTGGCGGTCTCCGGTGGGGCGGTACGGCGACCTGGAGCCAGGGACGAGGCCGGAGTGTAGGGACTCGCCGGATTTGGCAGAGACGGCGACGAACGGAGCAGGGGAGGTCGATGCGGTCACGTGCGGGCGAGCGGGAAGCAGAGGAGGTTCGAGCGTCCTCCTGACGCAGAGGATGGCGGCGCTGGGACTTGCGGAGCTTGGACGCGGGGCTCTGGTGACGCGGGAAAGGCGAGGGAGGCCGGAGTTGGGCGTATTCGGGCGAGGAAGGCCTTGGGCGACCCGAGGCGCAACGGATCCAGGAGACGGGACGGTGGTGAAGCTCCAAGGCCATTGCATTCCTGTGAACCAGAGAAGAGTGAGACATCGCGCTCAGAGGAGAGAAGAAACGGGGGAAGGGAGAGAAAGGAAAACGAGGGGGCGAGACGAGCAGTTCCTGCTGGAGTTGGTCGCCGCCGACGTTCACGGGAGGCGACGGGGTCGCGAGGGTGAGGCAGAGGCGCCGGTCGTCGGCTGCTGCTGCTACTCCGGCGAGGAGGCTCGGGGCAAGCTGGTTGGTCTCAGGATGAATCCAGAGGGGTTGCTGGTTGGATCGAGGAAGGAGAAGGCTGCATCTGGATCGATGGGATGGATGGGACAGGGAAGGTCGGGCGCTGCTCTCATTGGTGGGTGGCTGAAGACGAGGTGGATCGGGATGGATCCCGAAGAATAGAGTGGCGGCGGCGGACACGGAATGGATGGGACAGATCCCCTAGTTTTAGGGTTTTGTCTCAAATTAGACTAGTGGTGGACTATATATATGGAAAAGAGGGAAGTTTGGATCTTCTGATTGAAATCCAACGAACGAGAATAAACATGCTAGGGAGTCCAATAAAGAAAACGATGATATCTTTGGGCATGTTTGGGGATGCCCTGGATCCAACGGTGACGACTGCCCGGGTCGGGCTCGGGACAGCTTTCGTACGTGCGCAAGAGGATGTGAGCACTGTGCAGAGAGGGTCAAAAGGTTAGGCAAGAGGGAATCGAAAAAACCCGGTTGGGCTCGGAATGGTCAACAAAAGCAAGGGGGGACGCGGCAACTACGGGCGGATGCAAGTTTTGAAAACATGCGCATGCAATGCGTATGATGCCATGATGAAATGCAACAACAACAAATAACCACACGACAGTCACGCAAAACATGGAAGGCGTCTCGAGCGTCGGTCTCGGAGCGTTACAAGCATTGAGTGCCTCCTTGTGCCTCTGCTCCAGCTCCTGAGTCCGCTGCGCGGCAAGCTTCTCAACCTCCTCATCCTTGCCGCGGAGTGTGGCGGCGAGCGCCTCCTCACGAGCGCTAAGGTCCTCCTCCTGGGAGTTCAGCTCGGCCTACTGCTGGTGCCGAGCGGCCTCGTCCTTGGTGGCATGTTACTTCGCCGCTTCGTAGGCCTTCTCGACATCATCCTGCTTTAGGACAAGCTCCTGTTTGCACTCGGCCAACAGATCCTGGGCAACCTTCAGTTCCTCGTGGGCTTGGCGAAACCAGGCCTGCGTCCCGGCGATGCGCCGCTCGAGATCCGCCTCCGCCTTGTCCACCGCTGCCATCCTGGATTTTACCTTCTCCAGGCGGGCACGGTGAAGCACCTGGAGTTTCTGGAAGTTGGCGCTCATGGCCCGAAGCAGCTGCTCCTCTTGGGAACCGTCGCCACCGGCTCTCGGTTCGTCAACAATCTCGAGCCCGGCGGGGGCGAGCGCCTCGTCGTCGAACACCTCCCCCTCGGTTGCCGCCCTGGTGCTCGCCGTTCCTGGGAGGTAGATGAATAGGTCGTCGGCCACCTTCAAGTATTTGCCCGAGCCAGAGGCAGCAGAGGACGAAGGTTGGTCGTCAACCACCCCCTCCTCGGCAGCGGCCTTGCCGGCCTGTCCGGTGGGCCCCTTGTCGGCCTCCTCGGTAGCGGCCTCCCCGGCAGGCCCCTTGGCGGCATCCTCAGTGGCGGTCTTGGCAGCCTGCTCGGAGGCAATCTTGTCGGCCTCGGCCTCATCGTCCCTGGCGACCTCCTTGATAACGGTGTCAATGTCCCCTCGGTCCGCCGAGGAAGGGTCTGCATGCTAAGAAGGGGAATGAGGCGGAGCCAAGGTCGAGGTACAAAAAGAAGAAGAAAGAACAGGGACAGAAAGCAAATAACTTACCCGCACCAGGCTGGGAAGAAGTGGCGCCCTCCCCGCCAGCACTCGTTGCCGGGGCAGAACCCCCGGCACCCAAGTTCGCCTCCTCCTCCTCCATATGTGTGGGCTCGGTGGTGGATGCCCTTGCCGGGGACGCCCCTCAGGGCTAAAAGATCTAAGGTCAAACTCGGCCTCCAAGGTGCTTCCTGAAGGGGAAGGGGATGTGGTCCGGTACCGCTTGGACGAGGAGGAAGCAATCTCCGTCCTCTTCACCACCACGGCTTTTGCCGCCTTCTTTGCTATCCCGACCTTCATCGCCCTCGTCTCGCGCACGAGCTGCTTCTGGGACGGCTGCCGCTGCGTGATCCTGCTGGGCCGGACAGGCTCACCAGAGCTGGCCCGCCGCAGGACGCGCTGCCTCCCCGCGACCGGGGGGTCGTTCACCTCGACCTCCTCTTCGGACGACTCGTCGCCCGCGTCTTCAACAAGGGGGGCCTCGGAGTTGGTGCCGCTAGCCTCCCCGGCAGACTCCGCCCACTAGGCGAGCTCTGTCTCCTCCACGGCCGTGTCGGCCTCGTCCTCCATGGCGCCAATGCTGCCGGCCTCCCTGGATAGCACCGCCTCCGCCGCCCTGGCTGTGATGTAGTCCAGCTCCGCCTTGGTGGTGTCCTGGATGAGCAGCGGCTCATCACGGACATAGCCCTCCAACAAGGTGTTGAAGAACTCCTGCACCTTCTCCGCTGGCAGCTCGGCCCAGGCCGGGTTAAGGAAATGCGCGTTGAAGTCCGGCATCATGGCGATGATGGTGGACTGGCGAGAGTTGTTGCTCAGTGGGACCACTCCTGCCGGCAACCCAAACAGGGGCCCCTTGACGGCCTTACCGGCCTTCGCGTCCCTGTTGGTCCTCTTAGTCTTGTCGTCGCTGTCCACATCAAGCTGAAAGAGCCTTTGACAGAAATGGGCATGCCCCATCACCGTGAAGTTATGCTTCAGGCTAGGGTGGACCCTCATGATGTCGGCCGTATTCCGGAAGTCCCAGGACGGCCTCCCTTGTTGTGCAGCGGGGCAATTCGGCGACGGATGAAGTCCGCCCGAATCATCTCGAGGGTGAGCCCGGCCGTGGTGAGGCGATGGATGCTAGTGGTGGTGATCGAGAGCTTCTTGTCATTGACGTTGACGTCGCTCCAGTCCCCGCGGCGGGTCGGCGGGCTCTGACGAACCCGACAGAACTCCTGTGGGTCCTTCTCCTCGATCCAACACCACCGGCCCCGCCACTCCTCCCACCTCTCCTTCTAGGCACCCTCCGGGTACGTGCCTTTCTCCTGGGTCCTCGGGATCCAGGCGATGCTCCTAGAGAAGGCGCCCCCTAGTTGGAGGCGAGGGTAGAAGTAGTGGCGGAAAAGCGCCGTGCTAGGGAGCACCCCGGCAAAGCCCTCATAGAGGTGGGCAAAGAGAGCCATGCACGCCCCGACATTCGGCATAATATCCAAAATATGAAAGCCGTAGGTGTGCATGGCATCATTGAAGAACTCATAGAAAGGGGGGCAGAGCCCGCAAGAGAAGAAATCGACGAAGAAGGGGTACCAATTTGGGCTGTCCTTGGCAAAATCGGCGGGGACGACGCGCATGGCAGGGTGCCCCGTCGTCTTCCTCCCCCACAAGATTAGATGAGAATAAGAAGACAAAGATCCTCGGCAGGATACTTGCCGAGGATACCCACGAGAACCCCCAGCAAGAATCTTGCCAGGGACGCCCACGACGCCGCGGCAAGACCCTTGCCAAAGACATCCGCGGGGCCGCAGCCAGGCCCACATCTGCCAAGACTCCACCGCCTTTCCCATGCAGCTGCCAGCCCACCAACTAGGCAAGCACCTACGTGGCGACGTGCGGCCTCTAGGCCAAGTCAGCAAGAACCTGCGTGGTGGAATGCAGATCTTCGTGAAGACTCTGCCACCGCTCCAACTTAGCAGCCAGCTAGTCAGCATGGCGCTACACGCCTCATCAGCTCGGACACGTGTCGAAGCCAGGCGAGGCGGCGATAGCTGCGACGAGCTTCCTTGCCGTCCCCGGTAAAGCAAGAAGGGCACGTCGGCAGTGCATAAAATGTGTTTGTCCTATGGTGCCAGGAGATAGACTCGACTACTATACAACTTTCCACCTCTTGTGTGCCATTGTGGCATCCCCTTTTGACCATAAAAGGAGGCCCGCGGCATACTGAGGAAGGATTCGGATTTTTTGGACCCGACACGCTTTGTAGCTAGTCCAAGAAAACCAGATAAACATAAACCATCAGGAGTAGTGTATTACGCATCACTTGCTACCCGAACCTGGATAATCCCCCTGCGTTGATCTCTCAATCCTGCTCTTTCCACAGCCCCGGGCCCCCAACCATAGCAAAAGAGATTCCTCGTGATCCCGTAGGTGTCGTTTCCCCCGACAGTTTCTGTGATAGAAATGTCCCACGCGGGGGGGGGGGGGGTGGGGTCTGTGGGGATTAGAGGGAGTATAGCGTACGTTCATAAGTGAAACGAACATATTGTACCCACCCTTGTCCTCTTTCAATCGATCTTCGGATCCCAAGATGAAATCGAGAGAAAATGAGTGGGTGCATGTCTGATACCTAAGGCGGATTCAAATTTTGAACCGGTGATCATAACACCCGCAAATCATATATAAAGGGTATTCAATGTCCATCTCGCTTTTGAACGTACAATATACTCCCTCCGATCCTTTATAGTTTACATATAAGTTTTATGTCTAGTCAAAGTATCTCTACTTTGATCAAACTTAATGAAAAAAGTATCAACATTCAACAACACCCAATCAATATTGTTAGATTCGTACGTACTCCTAGATTTGTATTCAAATAGAGATGGTTTCCAATTTGTTTTCAACCACGTGAATGTGCTTGTTCTCGCGCATGCTCTTCCTACTAGGATTTCGCCACGTATAGCCAGTCCAATAGTACCTTTTTTAAGCTCCCTGTCCAATAGTACTAGTGGAGTACTGACAACATCTGTAGTGGAGTATGCAGTCACTACTAAGGAAAACCCTAGCAATAGCGTAGGTATTTTGCCTATCAGTAGCGCGGGACGTTGCGCAAATGATAAGGCGCTACAACTAACGTGTAGTAGCAGCGTCTGTCGTCCCACGCTACTGCTATACATGGATAGCAGTAGCGCGCTTTAAGGAAGAGCGCTGGTGATAATATCTGCAACGCTTTTTACAGGGAAGCGCTACTGCTAAGGCGGCGCTACTGCTAACTTTGTTCCCCTTGCTACTACTAGTTTTATTAGTTTTTTTCCGCATATTTGTTTTGTATTTGAATAAGCTTTATACAATAATCTTTGGCATATCATACACATACAAAAGTAATCATAGCACATACATAACAACTAGTCTCATCAAATCATGTCATCATCATAATCATCATCCAACACAAAGTGGTCTCTCGTCATCATCTCCAAAATATCGATACAAGTCTCGATTACTTTCAACTACATCGTCATCCATCTAAACAATGATATACGCGAGAAGAGCTATCACTTTGAGTGAGAGCGGAACTATGCAGTACATGAGTTCGGCCTCGCAAGCTGCCTTGAATATTTGAAACTTCTCTTCCGTGATTGTCGGATTATCCTTTACAATCTCGGAGTAGGGTTCCTTCTTGTCGATGATCCTTGCTTTCACCCTTGTTTTCCAGGCGGCCAACGCTAAACTTGGTCATGGCGTGTTCGTTTATCTTCTTCAATGCCGGGTCCTTATCTGGATCTCTATAATCCTTTTCATTCCGGCCCGGGAACAAGAATATCTGGTGAAACTTCTTTAGGAGGGAGGGCCTCATATTATCTATCTTCTGTAGTTTCTCATCGTTGATGGTGGCGGTTGTCCGTACGATGCAGCCTATTTGATTGTCGTAGCACGTGCACGCTTCCTGGGGCGCTTTTGGCTCAAAATTGCCGTCGTCAACCTCTGTGACCACCAGTCTAGTAGTCCTGAGCTTGTTAGGAAGCCGTTGCCTCTTTTCTTTCGGTTCTACACCGGCTCCGCTAGTCTCGGCGCCGGTCTCAGTCTAAGTGCCGGTCTAGATGCCGTTCTCAGTCTCAGCATCGGTCACCGTCTCAGCGCTGGTCTCAGTCTGAGCGCCGGTCTCAGTCTCAGCGCCGGTCTCAGTCTCAGCACCAGTCTGCGTGTTGGTCTCAGTCCCCGATGCCACCGGTGAGCCCAGCAACAACATCGGTTGATCGTCAGCAAGGCTCAAAAATTCGTCTGTGCCCGGTAGACGTCGTCGCAATCACCAGAACCCTGTCCTTCATCGTTGCTAGCCATGTTACCTACGATAAAATCTAGTCAGTTAATTCTAGACCTAATAAAATGAATAATGACATTAAAAAAGTCCTATTGTTTTGCAGGAACGTTGACTCCTTCTCGGTGCGGCAAATCTCGGGCACTCGATATGTCCTAGTTTGTAGCACAAGTCATGCCGAAATTCACGGAAAGTTTCGGCATGAACTTTGCTAAAAAGTTGACAAATCGAGAACCTGAAATTTGCCAGAACGTAAATGAATCAACATTTCGGCAAAACATAGGCCACTCGGATTCATTCCCTGGAAACAACAAAAGGCCACTTGGACACAATCGAAACATGTGCAAACACAATTGAGGAATTTGCATATATCCTAGCGACTTCAAATTTGCATGTCCTAGCGTTTGACACTACAAGAAAATCTACACAAATCTCATGCTCTCTCAAACTCAATTCAAACTATAGATTATATTTAGTTAACTACTGAACTAAACTTTAATCTAAAATAAACTCTACTGCCCTAATTAACATCTAGTTAAACAAACTCAATTCAAAAACTAAACCCTACTGAACAAATTAACATCAACATTGTCTACTACTTATCATCTATTATTACCCTAACTAAAAACATCAACATTATCTACTACTTAACATTAACATATATTAACTAAAAAGGGTGGGTGGGGGGCTTACAAAGAGGGGAGAGACGGTGGCGGGGAGGTGCTCGGCGATGGAGGTAGGGGCGGTGAGTGCGGGCTCGGGATCGGGACGCGGCGGTCCTAGCGGGCTCGGGAGCGGTGAGGTCGAGTGTGGCGGCGGTGAGGTCGAGGGAGGCGAAGGTGAGGTCGAGGGTGGCCCGAGTGTCGGGGAAACTGATCCGCGAGCACCTATGGGGACGGAGCCCCTTTCGGTTCGGCGGGGGGCGGAGGCCGCACGAAGAGCAGATCGAGGCAGAGCACACGAGCAGTTTACCCAGCTTCGGATCTCTCCGGAGAGATAATACTCCTACTGCTGCTTTGTGGTTTGTATTGAGTTCTTGCTCGGGAGCGCTGAGTGCTACAGTACACACAAGCGGCTAACGAGACCAAGCGTTCTTCTCTCCTGTCCTCTCTACGTTGTGCATGGGCCTCCTTTTATATGCTCAAGGGGTCTCCAACAGGTGGCAACGTAGACAAGGGTAAAAATGGAAAGGTGCTGCGGTTGGTACAGCTACCTGTACAGTGTATCATACCTAACCCTGACGGCAGGGGACAACGGCATTAAATGCCTATCTACATCGCCCAAACAGTGCAGAAAAGGGACCGTCAGGGACGCCACCGCTCGCCACGATGGCGATCTTGTCAGCGCCGCTTGCCACAGTGCACCCCTCGCTGCACAGCCTCCCGCCACGTATGCCTGGAAGGGTCCCAGAGCGACATGTTGGTGGGTGTGCTGGAGCGCGGGTATAGAGTGGTTGCTAGCCGTGGCAAAACGCCTTGCCGTAGTCGTTGTCTTGTCGCATCCGGAAGCTTGTCGCTCGCCGGGTCTTGCCAGGACGCGTGGCGTGTCGCGGCAAGTTCCTTGAGATGCCTTGGGTGGCCTCCCCGCCAAGCTCCTCTTGCCGGGGTCCTGTGTCTTGAGTGGCCTTCCCGGCAAGCTCCTCTTGCCGGGGCCTTGTCTCCTTGGCTTGAATACTTTGTTCTTGAATGGCTCCAAAGGAACCACAGAGGATATTGGCGGTCACCAGGCAAGCCTTGCTGCGGGACGCTGCGACTGCCCGTGCACAAGTTCGGGATACTAGGGTACCCCTACTCTAGTAAACCGACAGGAGCCCCTGGGCCTGGGCCATACACGGTGCCGAGCGCTGTTGGGCCAGGCCCAAAACAGGCGGGCACGCGTGGCCTGGATCACGCCATATCTTACTCCGTATCCACCGCGCCCTCCCCGAATGGCACGCGTCGATTGCGGCGTCGTGGGAGAGATCGTGGGTGGTTTCTTTATTCGAAAAGGCGGAACGTCCGCTCCCTTCCTCCTTATAAGCAGGGGAAACAGGCGCAGTTCGCCCATCTGCCCGTTGATGTTCCTTCCCCGAGAATCTCCGCCACTCCCCTTCTTCCCAAAGCCGAAGGAGAGCAGTGCCCCGCTCCCATCGCCACCAGCACCACCAACGCCGTCGTCCTCCCTCACCACTCCCGCCATGGCTCCGAAAGCCGAGAAGGTGAAGTCGGCCGAGGCGCAGCGGCTCGCGGCGCTACGAAAGGAGCGGGCAATCTTCCCTCCTAGGCTTTCCGCGGAAGAGCTGAAGGAGTACTACTACCTCTTCTGGTCGACGGGGACGCGAGCGCATCCGCGCACGAAGGTACTCCCAGCCGCTGCTTGGAAAAAGGCTCCCACTGGGTACCCTTTCTTCGCCTTGTTCTTCTACTGCGGGCTCTGCCCGCCCTTTTCTGAATTTTTCTGTGACGTCATGAACACCTATGGGCTCTGCCTCCTTGACTTCACCCCCAATGCTGTCCTGACCATGGCAGTTTTTGCACATCTCTGCGAAAATTTTATCGGAATCCATCCAAACGTAGCCCTTTTCCGCCACTTCTTTTCGCCTCGAGTTGAGAAAGGAGAGCCTTTATCCGGCGGAATCGCCTGGATCTCAAAAGCCGGCAAGAAGGATGCTTATCTGGATGGAGAGTTACGCAGCAAGTGGGAGGAGTGGAGGGCGGACTGGTGCCTGATTTTCGAGGAGAACCCGCAGCCGTTTACCGCCCTGCGCCAAACTCCAGTAGTGCGCGGCAGTGATTGGAGTAGCTTGGCCCCGGAAGATGACAGACTGAAGATTGCCGTCGCCCGGATCCTATGCCTCAGGCTTGTCGGGCTTACTGTAGGAGCGGTTGGCGCAGATTTCCTTCGCCGCCGCATCGCCCCCCTGCAGGAGAGGAGGAGACCCGCCTGGGAGTTCCAGAATGCGGCGGATATCATGAGGCTGCGGCCGGGCCTCAACTTCAACTTCACTGTCCTGGAGCTCAACGCGATGCTCTAGGAGCTATTCAAGTACGACCCACAGCATCCCGAAGTGTTCAGGTTGCCGAGGGGCATCGTTCCGCTATGCAACAACTCCTCGCTCGACCGCATCCGTGCAATGATGCCGCTGCGCAACTCGCATGGAATTGACCCAGCCTGGATAGAGCCTGCAGATGATGTCGTGCGGGCGTTCTTTGATGGCTTGGTAGAAGCGCCGATCGACGCCGATGAGCAGAGGGGCCTCACCCAGGACACCACCGACGAGGAGCTCAAGCGCATCGCCACCAGGCTGGAAGAGGCGGCGGCAGCCGCAGCTGCGGGCGAGTTTGGGTTCACCGTGCAGGAGGCAGAGGCAGCAGAGGCGGCAAGCCTTGCCGAGCGAGAGGATCTTGCCGGCGAGGAGAAGTCCGCCGGGCATGACGTCGGGCCGAGCGGGCCCGCCGAGGATACGAGCGGCTCGTTGGAGATCGACTCCTCTTCCTCTTCGTCTTTGGGCAGCTTGCCGCAAGCAGAGCCCCCGGCTCCACAAGCAGAGCCCCCGGCTCCACCAAGAAGGCGTCTTCGCAAGGCCGGGGACGTAGCGGAGCGGCGGACGAGTCACCCCCCTCCGCGCCGCATGACACGCTCCACCGCAGCAAGTTCTGTTGCCGCGGAAGCACCTCATGCTGCAGCGGCAACTGGAGCGGGGTCCTCCCGGTCCGCCGCTCCAACTCCCGCCAAGCGGCCAAGGGATCCTACTCCTCCGCCTCCTCGCGCCGGAGGTGGGCCAGGCTTTGACTTCTCCGCGCTCAGCTCCGACGAGGAAGAAGAAGAGTAAGATTCTTGTTGTACTTGTATGTCTTCAATACTTGTTGTCTTGTCTTGTATCTCATTTGCTTTACTCTAAACTTATTCCCTTTTAGGACTCTGGCCCAGAGAGCGGCAAAGAGAGCCAAGGTCCCGGTGATTGTCATCGAGGACGATCCCACCGTGTCAGCAGGGGGTGCGCCCGAGACAAACTTGCCGGACTCGGCAGCTGTTCTTTAGAGCAGCCCCCAGTGCAGCCCCCAGCGTAAGTATATGATTTGCTTCCCGCTGTTAGGCGCGCATAGATACTCTTTGTTTGCTGATATCTGACTGTTGGCTTGTGTAGGAGCAGAGCAGCCTCACCAGGAGTGTCCGGAGGCCCACCCTGACATGACATCAGCTTCGACTACGCCGCCAAGGGAGAGTTCCCCGGCAAGGGAGGATCCTCCGACAAGGGAGAGCTCTCCGACAAGGGGGAGCTCTCCGGCAAGGGAGGAGTCTCCGGCAAGGGACAGCACCAGTGGTCCTTCGGTGGTGGAGACCACAACTGCCGAGCCTGGTGCAGTAAATCTTTTGCTTCGAAACTTCCCTTGGGTCCTTCTTCTTTTGATCCTCTTTTTGGATATTTGCTTGACTTTTCTTCCTTTTCCGGCCGTCAGATCCATCTATTGCGGAGCCAATGGAGACCGAGGTTGTTGTTGATGATGTCGCCGCCACCGAAGAAGCGGCCGGCGCTGATGATCCCGCCAGCGAAGAGGCCGCCAAGGCTGCCGCCGCAACAGCTGACGAGGGTCTGGCGATCGCACTAACGACCCTGAGGCCACAGGAGCTACAGGCGCTACACCGACCGCCGATCCTCCCGTCATTGCCACAGCGTCAGGCTCCGAAGAGCCCCAGCCAGGTGTATACTTGAAGGCCGGCGATGGTGTCTTCATCAAGATTCCCTGGGAGTCAAGCTCCAGGGCGCCGGTCGAAGGAGAAATCTTGGATGGAGAGGTGCTCGCCTCCGCTGGGCTGACGTTGGTTGATGCGCCGAGCAGCAGCAGTGGCGAGTCTGAGGAGGAGCGGCTGCTCCGGAGGCTGGTGTCGCTCTACCGCGCTCGACAAGACAAACTGGAGTCCCGCGAAGCGCTTGTCGCGAAGGCGGGGGTGGACATGGAGAAGCGCGCGGAGGAGCTCCGAGGTCTCAACCAGGCAGCTCTCCGGTCGTTGGCGGCGGAGCGTGTGCAGCTCGATGAGGCGCAGAAGGCCTTCATCCTCGAGAAGGCAGAAGTTGCAGAGCAACAGCGGCTTGCCGCCGAGGAGCTATCTGCGCGGGAGGGCGAGTTGGTGCAGCTGAAGGTCAGCCTGGACAGCCACGAAGAGGAGCTTGCTGCGCGTGAGCAAACACTTAGCGGAGCTCCCAAGGAAGCAAAGGACGCTGCCGCAGCTGCCGAGGCCGCCAAGAAGGAGCTAGAGACGAAGGTGGCGCAGCTGGAGACTGATCTCAAGGCGAGCGGTGATTACTTGCTGCGCTCAAGCACGAGCGCGAGAAGGACGCCTACACCTTTGGCGAGCTGCAGGGTCGTCTCGCCGAGAAGATCAAAGAGCTTGCCGCCGCCAAGGACTCCAACGCCGATCTTGAGTTGAAGCTGACCGCTTTGACCAAGACGTTGGACGGTGCCAGGGAGCAGGAGGCGGCCCTGAAGAAGGAGATCAAGGCCGACAAGGCGCTGCTGTAGAGCATTGCCGCCACCCAGAACGATTTTAGAGAAACTGTGGAGCAGTGGACGGAGGGTCTTGTGAATGCTGCCGCAGACATCGACAAGGAGCTGGCACAGCTGAGGATGGAGGATCTCGGGTATCCCTCCGATGAGACCCTCCCATCCAGCGCCAAGCTCACTCTGTTCTTCAAAGGCGTGGCGACGGCCCTCCAGCGACTCCGGGAGAGGATCCCAAAGCAGCTGGCCGACGAGTCGCGCAAGATCTGCGCAGGAGCTCTTCAGAAGGTGTTGGTGAAGGTAGCCTTCCGCAACCCGGGCCTCAACCTCACCAACATCCTTAGATCCCTGCCGGCGGAAGCTGATCTGGAGGCGCTCAAGGACCTTGTCGCACCCATTGTGGACAAGGTGAGCGGGATTAAGAGGGTTGAGGGCGATCGCGTGGACTAGGCCGCCCGTTTCCTTCTTTTCTTGTCGCTGCTGATCGTGTTATGAAAACAGTCTATTAGAGCCGCGACAAGCTATTTTGTAATATAACTCTTATTTTGGGTAGTGATTGCAATGTTATTTCCTTTACTTGACTCTTTCCTTTTTATGTTTTTGCCCTACGCTTTTAGGGAACTTGCCGGCGCAGGCACCCTCGCCGCGAGTGCTGAGTGCGGGACGTCAGCAGCCTGCTGGCAGTGCCGTTGCCGACAAGAAACCTTGTCGTAACTAGTCGCAGCTCGCTTAAGTTGTTGAGCAAACTCGAAACAAAGCAAGGGCGCGACTCTAGTCGCAGCACACTTAAACTATTGAGCGAACTCGAAACAAAGTAAGGGCGCAACTAGCCACGAGCCGGTTCCTTCGCGCACAGGTTTTCCATACAAAGCATGGTCGTTTAAGGAAGATAACTTAAAATTTTAAAAACATCTGATTGCTCAAACTTTGGCAACTTAGCTTTTTTGTCGTTTGCTTCCCGGCAAGGCGAGACTTTCTTGAACGACGCCTGGTGCATACCATTATCTTCCCCTTCCCCCCGGCAAACTTGTGGGCGAAGGAACCTTCATTTCCTTGACAAAAAAGGAAGTAGAGAAAATAATGATATGGAGCCTTATGGCTCGTTATTGCTTACCGGGGGTGTTCGCTGCACAAAGTGTCAGATAACTCATGCAAAAAATAAAAAAGCATGAAATTGACAAGATGTGCGGAGCACATGAGCTTTATTTATGCGCAGGGTCTGCGCCTGGCTTTGTACAAAGGATTACATGCAACAACGGCAAGACTTGTACAAAAGGTGGTTGCCGGAGCAGGGTCCGGCAACCGCGCCTTACGGGTAAAACTTACAAAGATGCTCAATGTTCCAGGAGTTGCTCACCGAAATGCCATCTTCGGTCTCAAGGCGGACAGCGCCAGGCCTAGTGACTCGTTTCACCCCGTAAGGGCCTTCCCACTTCGGCGTCAACTTGTTTGAATTCTTGGCGGAAGGAACGCGCCGAAGAACAAGGTTGCCTTCCTCGAGACTTCTGGCATTAACTTTGCGGCTATGGTAGCGGCGCAAAGCTTGCTGGTAGCGAGCAGCTCGTACAGCAGCCTGAAGACGGTCCTCCTCAAGGAGTAGCGCGTCATCTTCCCGCAGCTGCTCTTGCTCAAGCTCATCATAAGCGAGCACTCGAGGTGACCCGTATACGAGTTCCGTGGGGAGAACTGCCTCTGCTCCATAGACTAGAGCGAAAGGTGTCTGGCCAGTGGCTCGATTTGGCGTCGTCCTGATCGACCAAAGAACCACCGGCAGCTCCTCGATCCAGTTTCTTCCGCAACCGTGCAGCCTGTCGAAAGTCCTGGTCTTGAGTCCATGCAGCACTTCAGCATTTGCCCTCTCCGCTTGACCGTTGCTCCTGGGGTGAGCAACAGAAGCGAAGCAGACCTTGGCGCCAAGATCTTGTACGTACTGCATGAAGGTGCGGCTCGTGAATTGCGTACCGTTATCGGTGATGATCCTGTTAGGGATCCCGAAGCGGCAAACAATCGATCTGAAGAACTTGACTGCTAACTGTGCTGTCACCTTCCTCACTTCTTCCACTTCCGACCACTTTGTGAACTTGTCGATTGCGACGTACAAGTACTCAAAGCCCACGACTGCTCGGGGGAAGGGGCCGAGGATGTCGAGCCCCTAGACCGAAAATGGCCAGGATAAAGGGATCGTCTGGAGAGCTTGAGCTGGCTGGCGTATCTGCTTGGAATGAAACTGGCACGCTTCACACTTGGTTACTTCTGCAGTCGCATCCTGGAGGGCTGTCGGCCAAAAGAAACCTTGCCGGAAAGCTTTGCGTGGAGCATCCCAAGATCCGCCAGCTCGATCTGGGTCCAGCAAGCGTATGGTACCGTGAATACCACGACGCTGCCGGTTCTGCGCCTCCTGAGATGGGCGGTGTGCATCTACGGACGCTCGGTCGTCGTGGGAGCCGGCTACACCGCCGATGGGCAGCGCAGCCTTGTCCTTGGACCTGGCGGCACCGTGGGCTCCCTCGTCGACGCCCATTCTTCCGTCGACGTCTTCCCCACCAGCCGTTTGCTCCGGCGGTGGTGGGTCTGTTGCGGACGGAGCAGCCGCCTCTGAAGCCTTCTTCTTCGGCGGCATGTCGATGAAGATGATGAAGATCTAGCTCGTGTGAATGCTGGATCAGGTTCACACAACCTCGACGCCCCCTACCTGGCACGCCAAAGATGTTGGGGAAACGGATCCGCGAGCACCTATGGGGACGGAGCCCCTTTCGGTTCGGCGGGGGGTGGAGACCGAACGAAGAGCAGATCGAGGCAGAGCACACGAGCAGTTTACCCAGCTTCGGAGCTCTCCGGAGAGATAATACTCCTTCTGCTGCTTTGTGGTTTGTATTGAGTTCTTGCTCGGGAGCGCTTAGTGCTACAGTACACACAAGCGGCTAACGAGACCGAGCGTTCTTCTCTCCTGTCCTCTCTACGTTGTGCATGGGCCTCCTTTTATATGCTCAAGGGGTCTCCAACAGGTGGCAACGTAGACAAGGGTAAAAATGGAAAGGTGTTGTGGTTGGTACAGCTACCTGTATAGTGTATCATACCTAACCCTGACGGCAGGGGACAAGGGCATTAAATGCCTATCTACGTCGCCCAAATAGTGCAGAAAAGGGACTGTCAGGGACGCCACCGCTCGCCACGATGGCGATCTTGTCAGCGCCGCTTGCCACAGTGCACCCCTGGCTGCACAGCCTCCCGCCACGTATGCCTGGAAGGGTCCCGGAGCGACACGTTGGTGGGTGTGCTGGAGCGCGGGTACAGAGTGGTTGCTAGCCGCGGCAAAATGCCTTGCCGCGATCGTTGTCTTGTCGCGTCTGGAAGCTTGTCACTCGCCAGGTCTTGCCGGGACGCATGGCGTGTCGCGGCAAGTTCCTTGAGATGCCTTGGGTGGCCTCCCCGGAAAGCTCCTCTTGCCGGGGTCTTGTGTCTTGAGTGGCCTTCCCGGCAAGCTCCTCTTGCCGGGGCCTTGTCTCCTTGGCTTGAATACTTTTTTCTTGAATGGCTCCAAAGGAACCACATAGGATATTGGCGGTCACCCGGCAAGCCTTGCCGCGGGACGCTACGACTACCCGTGCACAAGTTCAGAATACTAGGGTACCCCTACTCTAGTACACCGACACCGAGAGGCGGCGACGGTGAGGCTGGGCGGCCACGGGCGGCGACGGTGAGGATGAGCGCGGCGTCGAGACGGCGGCGAAGTGGGGGCGACGGCGAAGTAGGGGAGACGGCGAAGTAGGGGAGACGGCGGCGAAGTGGGGCGAGGGATCTATTTGGGGGAGAAGTGGTGGCCGGGGAGAAACCGTTTTTGGTTAAGTCAAAAATAACGGTAGCGCGTTACAGAAAACGCGCTATAGCTAAGTTAGCTATAGCGTGTTTCAGCGAACGCGCTACTGCTACGTCTTCATCATTTTTTTCCTTTTTCATTTATTTTTGTTTACATTTTATATTTTTCCTTTCTCCTTTTTCTATTTCTTTCATTTTAATTTACTTTTCTATTCATTCTTCATTTCATTTTATTTTCGTTAGCAGTAGCGCTTTACGCATAAACGCGCTGCTATAAGTACATTAGCGATAGCGAGGTTTTTGGAAGATCGCTACTACTATGTGTAGCCCATCGGCTAAGTGATTGGAATTTTAGTAGTAGCGAATTTTCGGTGAGACGCGCTACTGATATATGTCCATCTGCAGCACGCTTATTTTGCACGCGCTACTGCTGTCTTGCAGTAGCATGCTTTTTTAACAAGCGCTACTGCTAAAGTTATGTGTATAACGTTTTCCCTAGTAGTGAGTGCTCATAGTACTCCCTCCTTCCATTTATATAGGGCCTAAGAGCAAGTCTAATAAGGCCTAGTCAGCATGCTATAAGACCTGTCATGTCATTAAAATCCTACTTGGAGGAGTGAGAAGAGAGGAGAGAGAGTGAAGCGGGCTCTTATTCTACAACCCGGTTATAACCCATAGATCATGAAAAAATAGTATGCATGCACCTGTCTTCCAATCGTATACCTTGCTCATGCAAATATTAAATGCTTAGAGCAAACCTAATAGCCGTTCTAAGAGCCGACTTACATGGCACTTTTGCCTATGTGGAGGAGAGAAATGTGAAAAAGTAAGGGGAGTGAGCTCTCATGCAAGAGCCTAGCTATATACGCATTCCTAGGTAAATACAATAAATATGAAGAAAGAGATAGAGAGGAGATGGAAAAAAGTACTAATACAATAGCCAACCTTGTATATTTTTTGTGGGAAATAGCCAACCTTATAGCCCACACTATTGTATGAGTTCATATAGATGATGGCTATACATGACATGGCAGTTCCTTATAGCCATCGGCTGGCTATATTATTAACCATGCTCTAATGCATTTTCTAAAACCGCTTTTGACTATTGACAAGATTAATAGTACATGGGATGTATAATGTGAAAATTATATCATTGGAAGCTCCTTTCACATACGAATTTGACCATATTCTTTGTGTAAGTTGCATGTCATATATTATTACTCTAACATTGGGTCAAAGTTAGCCTCGAAAAACGCATTAGGCCCTGTAGATGGAAGGAGGGAGTAGTAGTGGAAGTGGATCCTTTGACGTAGGTATCCCTGCCTTACCCTCCCTTTTGGTCACTTACTGGCGGACCCCATGCTTGCTAGGCCCCGCATGTCAGTTACTCAATGGGTTCGGCCACGTCAGGGGATCCTCATCCATAGTATACTCCCTCTGTTTTTATTTACTCCGCATAAAACACAGGGAGTGGTAATATAAATGTTGAGGGTGGGGGAGGGCAAGGGACATTAGTTTTCTCTCAATTGCGGTCCCACATGAGCGAAAATGCAAGACGAAGCGTGTTCCATTAGGTGAGCGACGTGGAGGGTCCAGCATGCTGGGGTGCAATGCGAACGCGACAAGAGCAATGTACAGTCAAAACCGATTAACCGGTCGTCACTGGAACCACTATTCACACAAGAACCTTCGTTGCCCGGCCTACGCCGGCCATTGCCCCAAAACCAGACCTCCTCTCTAGCCCATTCCCCCACCTTTCGATCCCCTAGCCCGCATCAAGCATCCCCTAGTTCGCCGAAAAGCCATGGTGCACTGCAAGATCACATATTACAAGATGCTGACGCCAGAGCGCCACGCAAAAATGGCGGCGGCGGTCGGCGCCACAGATCTCTTGTCCCAAGCTCACTTTGCGGCGGGCCAATCCTGAGTTCTCTAGAGCCAAGCTACGACGAGGAGTAAGACGATCCAATGTTCATGGAAGAGGTCACGGCGCAGAAGGCCCCCGATGGGTATGAGACGGCGGATGTCGACTTCACACGAGCGTCCGGGTCCCCCATGGTGCAGGCGGACCAGCGGTTCAACCTGGCAATACTGAAGGAGGACCGGGGGACATAGGCTCATCTCAGCGCAGAGCGCGCGCATGCAGTGCCATCGAGGATCTCCTGCAGGCGGAACCGGATGTCGTGGATGTGAACTAGGCGTCGAGGCTCAACTCGATGTGGAGCGCGCGGATGCCACTGCTATCGAGGCCCTCCTGCGGGCGGAACAGGACGTCCTGGACTTGAACTAGACGAAAATTATGTGTCAGCGGTAGGATGGCTGAGTTTGGTTTGTTCATGCGGTAGCACGTGTCAGTGAGGGTGTGTTCCCTTGGTTGGGTTTGCGGCGTGCAGGAGCGACTATGTGAGGGTGCGGTGCGACCAAGGTGTGCAGGAGCGACCGTGTGAGGGTGCGGTGCGACCGCGACAGCCGTGCGCAAGTGTACCTCCTTATCATTTTGAAAACTTTAGGCAAGCTTGGCAAAAATGTGTGGCGAAGTGTATCAATGCAAGGCCTAGACCCAAACACGATAAGTACGTACGTATTAGGAGTACAAGTGTTAAAAAACAAAGGCAGGGTTTTCCTTCGCGGGATTAATCGATACAAATCCTTGTTTGACGTGTCAATTAATGCGTAATTTTTTCTCCAATGCCCAAAGAGCTAACCATCTCACTCCTCATCGCTTGGTTAATGAAGCGCCATGCAAACTAACCTTCTCACTTCCGCATGCATGCAAGGGTATATCAATGTCCTTGGTTGCTAGTACGAGGCAAACCCCATCAATTTTTCCTAGGCCTTTTGCAAATTGTAATTTTGATATACTGGCCTTGTGTATGAAAAAATGGAGGTATTTGACTTCCTTCCCCATCGCGGTGACGTCGACGAAATCTCGAACGTTGTGGTTTGGCGAAGTGCTTTCCACAAAGAACAGAATTGAGGGAGACCACGGTAAGTCGATCGCAAGTGCCGCCTCCTAGCCGAGACAACCGCCTTATTTGTATCCAGGAAGTCCGTTGAACCAAAGGACGAGTAAATCAGTGCAGTGTTTCGGTGCCCAGGCTCATCTGCACCTGCTTAAAAAAATCAAAACAAATACTATAAAAATTCACAAAATTCCAAATTTTTTGTGGTAGATAATTTGATGCATGAGGTTCGCTCCAATTTTTAGCTCATTTGGACATCTGAGAAGCTCTCAGCAAAAAAGACACATCAGATCAGAAAAGTACGTGAACAGTAAAAAAAATTACACACCCCGAATTTGTCTTTTTTGGTGAGAGCTGCTCAGATGTCCAAATGATATGAAAATTGGAGCGAACCTGACGCATTAAATTGTCTACCACACCAAAAAGATTGGACTTTTTTTGAATTTTTGTAGTATTTGTTTTTATGTTTTTCGCCAGGGTGGGTGCAGCTGAGCCTGGGCTCAGAAGTGGATTACCACACATAAATGTACTAGTATTACTAGTACACAATAGCCTCGTCCGTCCAGCTTAGTGCGGTGAGGTGGTTTCTCAAAGAATACGATGGAGAAGCGGAGTCAGCGAAGAGTGAAATGATGGTTGCTTCGTCTGTGCTTTGTGATTTGACGCCTCACTGCTTTGTGATTTGTGATAGAAGGGACAAGGGAGTAGACTCTATGCTCTATACTGTACATGCGTCCAAGCACGGGAGAAAGAGGAGAGACGTTGCATTTTTCTATTCCTTCAATCAATAAATCAGGGAGCTTTGGTTCCATCTTTTTGGCTTTGGCAGCACCGTCCACAATGGTTCCCATTGATGACAAAAGCTATTTTCACATGTGGCTACACATTGTGGATGCCCTTAACCGTACCACTTGGCTTTGCTCCTGTGTGCTATCTATACAAATATCAATTATATTGATCTAAAAAATTATAGAATCAAGATTAGTAAAAAGATGTGATTTTGCCGCGCGGATGGCGGGAGAGGTTTCTTATTTTTAGAGGACGTTGGCCTGGCGGTTTGCTAACATGTGGTCCCATGTGTCAGTTCTTTGCCAAGCCGATCCGCATCCCACATGAGGCAGAACAACGGCAGAAGCAACACGTGGTTAACTTGAAGAAGATGAGTGAGAAGCGGATTCAGCAACGAGTCAAATGATGGTTGCTTCATCCCTCCAACTTATTTTTTGAGCATTATTACTTCGTCCCTCCAACTTAACTGTGGGAAAGGTGCAGCTTTGTGATTTGACGCCTCATTGCTCATTACTACGCCGGCCCCATGACTGGGATGCTTCACCCCAGCTGCTCTGCACTGTATTTCGGTATGGCACATGAACCAGTAGCTTGATGTCCCAAATGTCGGCGAAAGGGACTAGAACATTTATGAAAGCGAGCGCTCCACTCTTATGACGGAGGAATACATGACACGGCTGCCCAGTGAACTGTCACTTGTACTGTATAGTACTATAGTTTTGCTGTTTCGCAGGATCCATCATACAAACCCGATTAAACATGAAAGGGCGCGATTTTTCCCGTGCGGTAGATGATACTGGCCATACCTTTAAAAGGCAATTTTAATGTATGCAAACTGAATAATTAATTAACAATATGATATCTAGTAAAACTAAAAACACATATGATTTATTGTGTTAGGGTGTAGTAGTAGTGTTGTATTGCATAGTTGTTAGATGTAACATGCGAGAACGTTTAGAGATGTAGTTTTGGAGGGCTTGCAGAGGGAAAAGCGTAATACAGTCACCGAACTTTACAGTACGCTCATTACGTTAACTATATATATTTTGCGGTGATTATACCGTCACTTGCTCACCGTTCAGCATCGGATTGCACTCTGTTGACCGGCCAAATAGTCTGCGTGGCACCATGTTGACTAGTTAAATTGACCATGTTCCTTGTGGGTCCCACCTATCAGTTCACATACAAAAAAGGTCAGATAAACACAAATTTACGCAGGCACGACAAGACTCCAACCCGTGCGTGGGAATCACCTGGTTGTGTATGTGTCTGTCAAGGCCTGATGTGTGCGCATGCACCGTGTAGGTTGAGCACTTGAGCGCGAGAGTGTGTGTTGGTCGTGTGGTGTGTGCATGCATGCATGCGTGTGTGCGTGTGAGTGTTGCGTGCATGCATGGCTGCGTGTGTACGTGTGAGTGTTGCGTGCGTGCGTGGTTGCATGTGTTCGTGTGAGTGTTGTGTGCATGCAGTTCGTGTGCATGAGTATGTGTGTGTATAATCACCACACCAGCTCCTGTGTGTCGAAACAGACAGCTCAGCATACCAATACAAGGCCACCTTGTCCGCTGTGCCCGCGGTCATGATTTCGGACCACCGTCCAATATTTTTTTGTCATTTGTTTTCATTCTTACTAGCAAGATGCCCGTGCGTTGCACGTAACATCAAGATGCATTTGTAGGACTAGATAATCTTGTGAGAGAAAAGGATGAACGACGGAAGGCCTTATTTCCAAATGTGGAGAGGTGTGTGGGTACCTTTTTGCAAAATTGCCATAGTTTCCTTCCTATCCGTCTGATATAAATCAAACGACCTATATTGCAGGATGGCAGGCACACCATCATCACCAACTCTATTTTTTATAAGAGTGTAGAGTAGATACAAGCCAACAGGTGGGCCCAATGGTAGTGAGATAATGTGATGCAACACTAGAGGTGCCACGTGGAGCATTTAACTGGTCAACTAGTCGTGTCTTGAGCAAATACATACCTGTACGGTGAGCCCGTGACTGTATAATAACCACAAAACATAAATGGTGACCGTAATGAGTGGATTCTGAAGTCCAATGTAATTATCATGCTTTCGCTTCAAATATAATGATCGTCACTGTATATATCACGAGAGAAAGATGAAACATGCGTGAATGTGCTGGGGGCTTACTTTTAGAGGACCTGGAGATAGTTTGTGTGTGTACGTGAAAGGGGGGTAGACGGGGTGTATGCAATGGAGAGAGAGATGCTCTTCGTTTCTCTTTATTATGACTAACTTTATATATAGTATAAAAATATAAAAATTCACAGTGCGGAATAAATATCATTGTGGGCACCATGCAATGCAAATTAACGTTCATACTCCTCCATATAACTTTGTAATGTTGTATATATGTAGAAATTCTAAAATAATTTTTAGGCCACACTTTATTAAAAAGGAATGTTGTATGCGAAATAAACGTGAAGAGAGGGATTTTTAGATCAATGCGATACGTGATGTAACATGTGTGAATGTGTAGTTGATGTATTTGGCAGGGCCTAGAGAGGTATGTGTGTGTATTACGTATTCGAGAGAGGCATGGATAGAGGGGCCGGCGGGGGGAGGGCGGGGGAGTGGGAGAGATAGCACGAGAGAAGAGAGAGGTCTAGAGTGAGAGACGAATATGATGTCACGGCGAGAGATTCCCTTGAGTGTGTATATGCAAGGGGGAGGGGATAGAGGCACGAGGAGAATTTTTTAGTGTGGTGTCCATGCTGGTATGTGTGGGCGTGAGAACATAACGAGACCTGGGGGCAGAGGGTGTGTCACCGTGTGAGGTCCGGTGGGTCAAGGTGAGGCCCTTGGTTCAGTACTGTCATGCGCCATGTTGGTCGGCCCGTGACACATTTAGGGAGAACCATGGATGACTAGTTGTACAAGACAAAGATAGCAGAATCGTGAAGGACTTTGTGTCCACTGACAAAGCCGGCTAGGATTTGTAACCCTAGGTCCTCGGACTAAGGTAACCCCTTATCTCTGATATTACTATTCATCCAACCTAACTTTAAGGGGCATCCTACAGAATGCTCCGCTAGAATCATACTCATCAATTAGGAAGAGAGGTGTGAGATAATGCGTGAGAGATAGGCCTAAACATAATGTGCATACAGGAGACACGTAGGCAGGTCTATGCATATAGAAAGGGTCGATGGGGATTGTGCGTGTGTATGCCTGTGAGAGGAAGAGTGGTTGTGATAAAGGTTACTGAAAACAGTCGTAAATGGTTACGAGAGGGAGGGAGGGTTATATCGAGAGCATGTCTGCAAGAAATACACCTTGGGATAGAGTGTGTGAGAATGTGTGAGAGACCACTGATGGAGAGTGAAACTACACGTAAAAGACTGATGCACACATTGATTAAATATATAAATTGTATCCAAATATTAGGATGGGATCATGATATTTGCAATTTGCGTAAGGAATGGTCATTGATCCATCAGACATCTAGATTCTATCGAATTTGAGCATTTCTATGTTATTATTCGACATAATTGATCCACATAGTTAGTATTTTGAACTCCAAACAATGCATTGCTTTAGCAATCGAATATAAACACGAGTATAGTTCATCTTGTGTGTGTAAAGCACATTATACATACGAAAGTTACACGATGAACATTATAAATAGCTATCTATAAACTAGCATACATTTGAATTCAACTTAAGGTGGTTTAAAAATTCGAATTCAACATGAAGTCCATTCAATTATTTGAATTCGATATCATGGCATTTGTAAATCATACCTAAATTATGGGGGCACCAATCTTTGCTCTGATTTTGTACATAATAGCATATATAGTTGTGTACAAAATAGATTCAAATTTAGGTCCTCCTTTCCAAAATAATCATAGTTATAGGATTTTCAAGTGTCAAAATTTCAAAAAGAAGCAGATAATTTAATGAGGTTTTCAAACATACAAGGTCAAATTTAACGTTGTCTATTTAGGTCAATTCTCAAAGTTCAAGAGTACTCTAAACGTGAATGCTTCTGTTTCCAAATTTTGAACGAACCGCCAAAAGAGCCTCTACTCACCTGAAACCGCTAAGACCGATGTTTGGTAGTAGAAGGAAATTACTTTTCTAACTCCGACCCATGAAACCTAATGGCCCGACGTCCAAAGGTCTAAACTGGGGTGGGTTTGTAGCTTCATATAGATGCCACGCAACCGCCTCCAAAAAACATTCATACACAATGGCTGCCTAAGCACACATGCGCGCGGCCGAAATTGCTCCCGCCCACTATTTAGGACACCTGGGATTACCATCCTACCCCTGACCCGCAGTAGGTCCAAAATTTAAGAGGGGGCAAAGTTTGTACGTTCCCCAAATTTCAAACAAGGGCATCCCATCTGTTCAAAAAAGCCAAAAACAAGCGTGTCTCAGACCGAAACATGGTTCTCCCTCAGCTCCCCCCGCCCCTACCCCCCTCCCCGTCCGATTCCCCATTCGTACTTCGTGGGCGCCAAAACTACCTCTCCACCAGCCAAGAAACCCCGGCGTCCTACGTCCGCCACCCCATCCCACCCATCAACAGCCGCCCTCTTCCATCACACCGGAGCCGATACCGTGACGCCGTGTCGGTGGAAACGACACCTATGGGATCACAAGAATCCCTAATACGGTCGCGGGGTGCGGGGTTGAGAGAAGAGCAGATCAAACAGATAGCACGTGGTTTGTTTATCCAGGTTCGGGCCGCGAGGACGCGTAAAACCCTACTCCTGCTTTGGTGGATGTATATTTGTGTTCTTGAACTAGCTATGGGGCGTGAGGAGCTCCAAAAAGCCGAGTCCCTCTCCTGGTTGCCTCGGGCCTCCTTTTATAGGAAAAAGGGGTTGCCACAGTGGCACACAGGAGGTGGAAAGGGCACAATGTTGCGAGTTTATCCCTCGCATTACATGACAAGGCGCATTTAATGCGTATGCTTAGGTGTACGCCACGTAGGTGCCTGCCTAGTTGGTTGGCTCGGCAACTGCATGCAAACGGCGGTGGAGGCTTGATCGGTGTGGGCCTGGCGTTGGCCCTGTAGATGCCCTAGGCAAGGGCCTTGCCGGGGTCCCGGCAAGGGTCTTGCCGCGGCGCCCGCTGTTGTACCCAGCAAGGTGCTTGCCGGGGGCCTCGTGGTTTTCCTTGGCTGGGGTCTCGCCAAGGGTCGTCGCCTTCTGGTGATCATCTGATCTTGAATGTTTCTTCACAAAGATCTGCATGCCACCATGGAGGTGCCTCCCGAGCCCTTGCCCCAACATAGTGGAGCATGGTGGATGCCGTGGATTGAAGGGTGACTTGCTCTGTGGGCGCGGGGCGAGCTGCCGCGGCAAGGATCTTGCCGGGGCTGCTAAGGTTGCCCCCGACAAGGATCTTGCCGGGGGGGAGCCCACTTCGTCCCTTTGCTCTTTGTGGTATTTGTCTTGGCGTTGTTCCAGCTACCCTGGGCTTCGGTCTTACCCTGGCTTACCTCCCCTGCCCTGCTTGGTGTGGCCGTGGGCGTGGCTCTGTCTGCCCATGCATAGTTTATAGGGGTACAAAAAGTGTACCCCTCTTTTTGTACACCGACAGGAGCCCCTGGGCCTAGGCCGCACATAAGCGCAACGCGTTGTTGGGCTAGGCCCAGAACGGTGCGTGGGCAGGCGGGGCGGCTTTTACCGCGGTAAGATTCTTCGCGCGCTGCGCCTCCCACGACTCGCGCGCGCTGAGCGGCATGGATAGGTGTGGGTGACGTGGGTGGCATGCGTGAGGTTGGGCTCCGCATGCATGCGTCACGTCATAGTTAATGTGAAAGGAGGCGGCCCATGTTTTCCCCATAAAAAAGGAGTGACCGCGGGCGCGCCGCTCACTTTCACCCCCTTCCTCGTGCCTTTTCCAATCTCAGAGCCGCCGCCCTCTCTTCCTTCCTTCCTAAGCTTCCGCCATCGCCCGCCGTTGCTGCATCGCCGCCGCTCCTTCCTCAGTCCCCTAACCTTCTCAGCCGCCATGGCACCCAAATCCACCAAGGGGAAGGGGGTGGCCAAGGATGCTGAGACTGTGGAGCCATCGGAGAGCGCGTTGTCGGGGCAGCGGACGCAGTCCGCCTTCTTCTTCCCCTCGACGGTCGACGTGCATGAACTCCGGGCCTCCTTCAGACCCCTAAGGGGAGTGAAGACGGGGGGAGAAGGTTCGGGACACCCGGCCACGCAGGTCATCCCTGCCGCCTGTGCCGAGCCTGCTCCAAATCGGTATCCCTTCTTCTTTGATTATCTTTCTTGTGGGTTGTGCCCACCTTTTTCTGATTTCTTCTGCGATATCATGCGCACCTTCAGCTTCTGTCTCTTGGATTTTGCTCCGAATGTGGTGGCGTGCATGGCTCTTGCGCATCTTTGCGAGGGCTTTGCTAGGGTGCAAGCCAATACAGCGCTTTTCCACCATTATTTCTTCCCTCGGATCCAGCCGGGAGGTGCCGTCTGTGGTTGCATCACCTGGATCCCGAGATCCAAGGGGGCGTACCCGGACGGCGCCATGAAGGAGAGGTGGGAGGAATGGCATGGCCGGTGGTGTTGGATTGAAGAGGAGGACCCGCCGGCATTCTGCAAGTTTCGCCGTGCGCCGCCGATTCGCGGCAGCGATTGGAGCGACGTTGACGCTGCCGACGGGAGGCTCACGGTCGCCACTACCAGGATCCTCTGACTCACCCGGGCTGGACTCACCCTTGATATGATGTGGGCGGACTTCATTCGCCGCCGGACCGCCGCACTGCATAACAAGGGGAGGCCAGCCTGGCTCTTCACGAACCCGGCTGATATCATGTGGCTCCGCCCTGGCCTCGACCACAACTTCACAGTGATGGCGCATGCCCACTTGTGCCAGCAGCTTTTTCAGCTTGACGTGGGTCGCGACGGCGAAGTCGTGCAGACCAACAAGGTCGCGAGGGCTGCCGCAAAGGCCGGCAAGGTCCTTAAGGGGCCGTTGTTCAAGCTGCCAGCGGGGGTGGTCCCGTTGTGTAATAATTCGCGTCGGTCCGAGATCATCGCCATGATGCCGGACTGCAACGCGCACGGCCCCGACACGAAACGGAAGGAGCCGGGGGATGTCGAAGTGTGGCAATTCTTCGACACTCTGCACGAGAGGCTCGTCGACGCCAACGCCGAGCGATGGCTTTTCATGGACACCACCCAAGCAGAGTTGGACTACATCGCCACCAGGGCAAGGGAGGCACAGCTCGCCAGGGAAGCCAGCAGCACCGGGCGCGTGGAGGACAAGGCCGCAACGGCTGCGAAGGAGGAGGAGCTCGCCCGGTGGGCGGCAGCCACCGGTGGAGTTGGCAGCGCCGACACCGGGGCCCCGCTTGTCAAAGACGTGGCCGACGAGTTGTCGGAGGAGGAGGCCGAGGCGGCGGGCTCGACTCCAGCCACGGGAAGAGTGCGAGTCGTGCGACGAGTTGGTTCCGGCGAGCCGGTCCGGCCCGGTAGGGCTGCGCGGCCTCAATTAACCCTGGAGGGGTCCGGGCGTCACACGAGGGCCTCGGCGCAAAGGGGCTGACGAAGGCCACGGAGAGGAAGAAGACAATTGTCTCTTCCTCATCCAGGCGTGCCCAAACCCCGCCCTCTTCGCCTCCTCCGACAGATGTCGACTCGGATGTTGACGCGGGGGTCACTTTTGATCTCGGGCCTCTCAGCCCAAAGAGGAAAAGGAAAGTAGTGGAAGAGGAGGAGATGGATGACGAGTAAGTATTCTGTTTCTTACTACCATCTCCATTCTCTTGAATTGAGCCACGTATCTTGATCCATTTTTGTCTTTGCAGGGACGCGGAGACGTAGGCCAGAGGGCGAAGAGAGCCAAGGCCTCGGTGGGCGGCCAGCCCTCAGACGGTGCTTCAAGGACACCACTGGTGGTGTTGAGCAGCCCGGACAACAGCCCCCGACGCAGCCCCCAGCGTAAGTTCACCATCCTCTTCTCGTCGACATGTGCTAGGAGCCCAATATCCTGGTGCTAACCTTGCCGGGTCTTGTAGGAGGGGAATGGCAGGAGGAGGAGCCACGAAGGGTCACCCCCATCCCACCACCCCCATCGACTACGCTGCCATGAGGGGCGTCCCCGGCGAGGGCGCCAAGCATCGAGCCCACGCCCATGGAGGAAGAGGGGAACTTGGGTGCTGGCGACTCTGCCCCGGCGCCAAACATTGGCGGGGAGGGGGCTTCTGCTTCACAGCCAGGCACCGGTGAGTTGCTCGTTCTCCGTTTTTGCTCTTTCCTTGTTCTTTTTCTTAGCATCATTGCTTCCCTTATCACCCAGGTCCTCCCTTGGAAGATAAGGAGGACGTGGATACCGTTATTGGGAATATTGCCGAGGAGGCCGCGATGGAGGCCGGCAGGATCGCCGCTGAAGAGGCCACCAAGGATGCCGACGAGGTCGCCGAGGATGCTGCCGGGGACGCCGCCACGGGGGCTGCTGGGGCGACTGGTGAGGCCCCTGCCAAGGACGCCAGCGGCGGGCCTGCCGGGGAGGCCGGCAGGGCCGCAGCCGAGGAAGAGGTGGTTAATGATCAGCCTTCTTCCTCCACAACCTCGAGCTCTGGCAGATATTTGAAGGTGGGCGACGATCTTTTCGTCCATCTTTCGGGGGTGACGAGCTCCCGAGCGCCTGCCGAAGGGGAGGTCTTTGACGGCGAGGTGCTTGCCGCCACTGGGCTCGAGGTGGTTGATGAACCGAGCGCCAGCGGCGACGGTTCCCCAGAAGAGCAGCTCCTCCGTGCCATGGGGGCCAATTTCCGGAAATTCCAAGCGCTCCACCGTGCCCGTCAGGACAAGGCCAAGTCCAGGATGGCGACGGTGGACAAGGCGGAAGCGGACTTCAAGGCGCGCGTCACTGAGACGCAGGCCTGGTTCCGCCGGACTTGCGAGGAGCGGAAGGCCTTCCAGGAAGAGTTGGCCAAGCGCGGTGTGGAGCTCACCATGAAGCTGGCCAACATCAAGAAGGCCCAGGAGGCGGCGTCCAACGCGGCTGCCGCGGCTGAAGCCGCCCAGACTCAGCACCAGACCACATTGGGTTCCCAGGAGGAGGACCTCGCCGCGCGCGAGCAGAAACTTGCCGCAATGCTCTGCGACAAGGATGAGGAGCTCGAAGCCCTTGTCACGCGGCGGGCTTGCGACCTGGAGCAAAGGCACCAAGGGGCGCTCGATGCCCAGGCCCTGGCCCATGCCGGCAAGGTGAAGGAGCTGGAGGTAGAGCGGGACGGGCTGAAGGAGCAGGCCCTCAAGCTGTCCCGAGAGAAGAACGCGCTTGATGGCGCCCTGGTTGAGGCGCATGGAGCGGCCATCAGCAGAGCTGGGGAGCTCTCCGAAGCACAGAACTCCGTCAGAGATCTCAAACTGAAGCTGGACAATCTCAAGAAGATGTTGTCGGAGAGCAAGGCTCGGGAGGAGACCTCTAATAGGGGCCTGGAGGAGGAGAAGCAGCTGCGGGCGAACGAGGCCACCGCCCACCAGGATTATGTGGCGGGCGAGAACTGTTGGATCAGCCGCTTGGAGGACGTCGCCGGCAGGGTCACCTTGCAATTGGCCATCATGGGGATGCCGAATGTGAGGTATGCCCCTGAGCGCAGCGGGACCGTCAACGCCAAGCTGACCCAGTTCTTCGAGGGTGACCTTGGCGCCTTGGCTTATCTCCACTCCAACAGGGTGGCCACGTTGGCCGAGGAGGCCCGGCGGCTTTGCCGGGGGGCCATGACCAAGGTCCTCACCAAGATGGCGTACTGGAATCCCGACCTCGACTTCGACGCCGCGATGGATAGCTTGCCGGATGGCACTGACCTCATGGCGCTCAAGGAGCGCATCAAGCCCATCATCAGCGGTATCGACGAAATCAAGAGGGTGGAAGGCCAGCGCCGGGACTAGGCATCTCGTCCCTTATCGCCGCTGCAGGTCCACAACCAAGACAATTTTTATCTTTAGTTAGAACCGCAGCAATGATGTGATGTACCATAACTTCTGCAGTACTCTTAATTTCGCGCGTGTTACTCCCCCGTTCAATTCCCCTTTGTATGTGCGCCCTACGCCGATCGGGCAGATTCGTCGGCGCAGAAGCCCGAGGCGGCGTCTTGGGGACGGATCCCCATTGGCCTGCCGGGTATGCGTGCTGCCGGGCGAGCCACCTTACCGTTCCAAACGCGGCCGCTCGAACTATCGAGCTTGACTCGAGTCAGAATCGAGAGCATTGTCGATCACGAAAGGCTACCCTACCGCTCTCGACGCAGGCGCTTGAGCTATTGAGCGGACTCGAAACAGGGCAAGGGCGTTGCCGATTGTGGGAGAGCTCCCTGGCGTGCAGGTTTTCCATACAAAGGCATGACATCTCCTGGGAACATAACCTCATATAAAAATGATAGAAATGGTTAGGGTTCGGTGTGACTTAGCTTTCTGTTTGTAATCGCTCTGGCATTGGCCTTCTGGCCCTCTTCCTCCTTCAAGAGCCGCGATGATGAAGGAGCGACAGACTAACTACTAGAGCCGATTCTCACCACTACATGCCCCCTGCCTGGCACGCCAAAGATGTCGGTGGAAACAACACCTATGGGATCACAAGAATCCCTACTACGGTCGCGGGGTGCGGGGTTGAGAGAAGAGCGGATCAAACAGATAGCACGCGGTTTGTTTATCCAGGTTCGGGCCGCGAGGACGCGTAAAACCCTACTCCTGCTTTGGTGGATGTATATTTGTGTTCTTGAACTAGCTATGGGGCGTGAGGAGCTCCAAAAAGCCGAATCCCTCTCCTGGTTGCCTCGGGCCTCCTTTTATAGGAAAAAGGGGTTGCCACAGCGGCACACAGGAGGTGGAAAGGGCACAATGTTGCGAGTTTATCCCTCGCATTACATGACAAGGCACATTTAATGCGTTTGCTTAGGTGTCCTCTCGCTTTACCGAGGACGGGGGCGGAGCCCGTCCCGTCCATCGCCGCTCTTCCTTGTGTCGACACGCGCCCTGGCCAGCGGTGCGTGCGATGCCATGTAGGCAGGTAGGCAGCTGAGGTGGCGCGGTGGCGGAGTCTTGACGAAGATCTGCATGCCGCCCCGCAGTTGCCTGCCCAGTTGGTTGGGTCGGTAGCTGCATGCAAACGGCGGTGGATGCTTGATTGGTGTGGGCCTGGCGGTGGCCCTGTAGATGCCCTCGACAAGGGCCTTGCCGGGGCCCCGGCAAGGGTCTTGCCGTGGCGCCCGCTGTTGTTCCCTGCAAGGTGCTTGCCGGGGGCCTCGTGGTTTTCCTTGGTTGGGGTCTCGCCAAGGGTCGTCGCCTTCTGGTGCTCATCTGATCTTGAATGTTTCTTCACAAAGATCTGCATGCCACCATGGAGGCGCCTCCCGAGCCCTTGCCCCAACATAGTGGACCATGGTGGGGGCCATGGACTCAAGGGTGACTTGCTCCGTGGGCGTCGGCCGAGCTGCCGCGGCAAGGGTCTTGCCAGGGCTGCTAAGGCTGCCCTCGGCAAGGATCTTGCCGGGGGGAGCCCGCTTCGTCCCTTCGCTCTTTGTGGTCTTGGTTTTGGTGTTGTTCCAGCTACCCTGGGCTTCGGTCTTACCCTGGCTTACCTCCCCTGCCCTGCTTGGTGCGGCCTTGGGCGTGGCTCTGTCTTCCCGTGCACAGTTTATAGGGGTACAAAAAGTGTATCCCTCTTTTTGTACACCGACACGCCGTCGTCCACCACAATCTCAATCGCAACGCCCTCCACGGCTAGTAGTTGAAGCCGAGGCCAAGCCGTCCGTACCCGAGCCAGTTCAACCACGCCGTCCTATGCCTCACCGCTGCCGCTCCAACTTCGCCACCGTCCACCACACCGGAGATGTTTCTGCTACGCCGTCCTTCGCCGCCTTGGATCTGCTTCCCCTCCGCCGACATACGGCCACGGCAACACATTCAGCAATTTGGCCATGGGTTTGTCCAAGGCTGCACCCTCCTCCAAACCATCGGTTCCCCAGGCAAAAAGAAGAAGATCGTCGCGACATATGGAGGACACCACACTGGCAACCGGGAAATGGCACTCCTCTTCCCTTATTCGTGCAAATCTTACGCGTCTGCTTGCACGGTATTCATCCCACAGAAGACACTAGTTGACCGCTTCTTCTTGATACTAGATGTTCCTAGTAACTCGCAATGCACAAGGTTTCTCCTCATATACTATTTCACCTTAGCTAGAGGTCCATCGCCCCCTTGAATTTCAATTCCGGGTTAGTTGATTCCCAATTAACGGAAGCATTCCCCGGCGTAGCAGGCGCTAGTCCGCCTATTACGTCGGGGAAGCAGCGCCTCGGTGTTTATCTTAGGGCGTGTGGGGCCTAGAGCTGCTGGCGCCTGATCTGGAGGTCGGCCGGGATTAAAGGGATGGCCTGGGGGCGCTGCCAAGCACGGTGGTGGTGTGAGGTCGAGGGGAGGGCGGGATGGCGGAGGCAGGGGTCTGGGCCGGTGGTCGCTGGCGGTTCAAGAAAGATCGTCAACACTGACTGGCGGGAGGTAGACGAAGGCCATCTGCCCGTTCCTTATAGATCGGACGGTCCATAAAAAATTGACTGACCTATTTATTTTCAGTCGACTGTTATCTTGATAGGACCACATTTGGTGGTGTGCTGGAGGAGTACCTGCATTTCCTGTGCTCATATATTACAAAATCATATGGAGTAGAATCTAATTTTGTTTGCCATGCAATGTTGTAGAGCTATGATATGTCTCCTGTCATTTATTTTTCAGCCACCTGCTACCTGCTACTTTTATAGTGCACTAGTTTTGCACACACTTCACCCATACTCTCACTATTGTGTTTTTATGCAAGGGTATTTCAGACTCTGCTGCTATGAGAGAAACTGGAGAGAAAAGATAGAAGTGGCTCCAGCGTCGTATGTGGATAGGCCAGACACGTTTCAGCCTTATAAAAGGGTGCAGTGTCAGCAGATGGAGACGGTAAATGTAGCTCCGGAGTTTATGACCTCGCTCGCAATGAACCACCATCCCAGGTGCTTGCTTTAGCTTCATGCTGCCATATGTGGTTGCGTGTTGCATATGGTGTCTAGCTTGTATTCGAAAGGCCAAAGTCGGTCTTTATTAAGATAAGTAAAGATATTTTTTACATGAACCACCATCCCGTGAGCACCAGAAGACAAATAGCTAATCAGGGCACTAGCCGAGCTAGTGACAAGCCTAGCACAGACAGGCACCACCTGGAAGCCAACTAAAAATCCACGATGGTGGCGAAGGAGCCCGCCTCCCACCAGGCTCTCAGGTCCTAGATGATCATGCTCGCCACTCCAGCCGGATGTCTAGCTTGTATTGCTTCCAATTTGGTTAAATTGCATCTGCTTATCTTACACATTATACCTTTGAATATGACATGCCTTCCTATTTTTGGTACTTACTAGTACATCTGTCTATTAACCATGTTCTTACATCAAACTAATGTTCTTGTGTATCCCTCATCAATCACTTATGATGAGGCAGCCAGGCCAGTGGACTACTATGAGTAAAGATCCTCATTTAAAGAATGTAGCGTCAGCCTCCCGACATGATTCTCAAGAAACAACAAGGCTAGATGAAGATAGTGAATGTAGCTCTATAGTTGATTACCGCATTTCCCCTACACTAGCATCGCATGTGCTTGCTCTAACTTGGCAGTGTGATATGTGGTTGCATGTTGCATATGGTATCTAGAATGTAATTCTTCCAATCTGGTTAAATTGCATGCGCTTTTCTGCTTAGTTTATACATTATACCTGTTAATGTGGCATGCCTTCCTATTTTTAGTACATAGTACATCTGTCTATTAAGCATGTCCTTACATAAAACTATTGTTTTTTCGTATCCCGCATCAATCAATATGATGAGACACCTTTAGTATATGCAGTGCGATATTAGTTGCATCTTTCATATGATTTATAGCATGCGCTGCTTATAATTTGTTGAAATTCCATTTATGATGGGACGCTTTTAACTAGGCAGAGTCATATTGGTTGCATCTTTCATGTGGTGTGTAGTTTGCGTTGCTTCTTATTTGCTGGAATGGTTTCTGCTTAGTTACACAAATAGTTGTGAATATGCCATGCCGTCCAGTTTTTCATACATATTCCATCATGGTATCATGTGTTTGCCTTACATCAAAGCAGTGACTGTCAGTATCATGCACGAATGAGTTCTGAAGAGTGAATTTTACTGCTTTTTCTTGTCGGTTTTACTTGACAATTCAAAATCAATAAAGCGGAAGGAAGTTAGCAAGGCAGCGGATAAAGGTGCTCCTTCCAAATGGAGGGCCTCTACAGATTCTACTCCTCCATCCCTCCAAGATGATTTGCAAGACAACACATGCATAGACACTCAATGTAGCTGTGTTGATGATGAGCACGTCTACCCAAGTGCACCATGACATGTGCTCCCTCTAACTTGGAACTGTTATTTGTGGCTGCATGTTATGTATGATGTCTATCTTGTATTGCTTCTAATTTTGTTGAATTCCATCTGCTTACTTTACACATTATACTTGTGAGTAAGACGTGTTCCTATTTCTAGAACATACAATATCTCTCTAACACACCATGTTCTTACATCAAAATACTACTATTGTGTAACCTGCAACAATCCCTTATCATAAGAAACGTTTGACTTGGGAGTGTGATATAGGTTACATCTTGCATACTTTTCTAGCTTGTACTACTTCTAATTTGTTGAAATGGCACTTATGACGATAAAATTTTAACTTGGTAGAGTAATATTCGTTGCATCTTTTGTAGGGTGTCTAGCTTTCATTGCTTCTAATTTGTTGCAATGCCTACTCCTTAGTTTACACATCATAAGCTGTGAATATGCAATTAATGTTGTGAATATGTAATGGCGCTAATGACGAGAGACCTTTAACTTGGTAGTGTGATGTTGTTTGCATCTTCCATATGATTTATTTCTTATACTGCTTCACATTTGTTTAAATGCCATTTACGATGAGACACCGTTAACTTGGCAGAGCGATATTTGTAGCATCTTTCATATGGTGTCTACCTTCCATTGCATTGGTTCTAATTTAGTGAAATGTCTTACGGTTAGTTTACACATCATAGTTCTGGTTATCTCATGCCGTCCTGTTTTACGTACATATTACATCCTCCTATCATGTGGTTGTCTAACATCAAAGTTTAGTTCATCTGTATCACGCATCAACTTGTTTTGAAGAACTAAATTGTTATTCGTTTTTCTTGTCGGCTTGACTTAACATGGCACAGAGAAAGAGGAAGCAACACAGGATGACATGGAACGAGAAGCGGAATAATCCTGCAGATTCTGCTAGTACTGATGGTGCAATAGAAGGTCAAAGTCTAGTGGAAAATTGTACAAATGGGTTATCCCGTGCTACACGAGATGGAGAACAAGCCAAACAGAAACCAATAGCTGTCATCAAACAAGCAGAGACAACCCTAGTTGTTGCAACACCTTCCACAGTACCACCAGCTGCACGAGTTACTCGTTCGGCTACTCAGCTAGCAGCACGTTCCCAAGATCCCTTGCCACCTGACAAAACTTCCGAAGCACTCTTGACCCAAGACAAGTTGGCAAGATCAGATGAACTTTGTGAGATTCAACAGCAATAAGGTAGTTGCTGGATTCAAGTTACAGTTGCATGCTTCTTTATATGTAGTCTCACAGTTTGATGTACACTAACACTTCCTATGTTCGTTGTTGGACTAGCACCTAGGCGCAAGAGGAAACAAACATCGGGGATAATGCTCGATAGGTTAAGTAAATCTAGAGGAGGAAGAATGGAGACCCGTTTTGAGGCAGGTTTAAAAAGGCCACGTGATGCTATAGAGCGATCCAAGTTAGTATAAGAGGCAGTGGGTTCCATTAGGTGTCATGTACGTATCCTCCCAACGTGGATACAGTATAGGAATGACAAACACGAAACCCATTTCACACCTTCCTCGACCATTTATCTGTAAGTATGGTTATGTATGGAAACTAGTAATATCATCTTGCTCTGTCCCATACTTTCTAGGTTGCTGATAATGAGACTCC
Organism: Aegilops umbellulata; assembly: GCA_032464435.1. Taxonomy (NCBI): domain Eukaryota; kingdom Viridiplantae; phylum Streptophyta; class Magnoliopsida; order Poales; family Poaceae; genus Aegilops; species Aegilops umbellulata. The sequence goes on from CP136059.1 coordinate 87,000,862, forward strand.
CATAATTTTCAAGAGATGAGGTTCAGGTTGGATAGCCAAGATGATGCAACCAGACAATCTTGCACCCATGTTTTCAAGTCTGCTCTGCGACAGTATCAGTATAACTTGAGGAAAACTCACTTTGAAGGCAAGGCTAACAGTGAACTTGCCCAAACATCTCCAGTGGATAATATATCGGATGAAGACTGGAGAGGCCTCGTTAAACACTGGTCTAATCCAAAGTATCAGGTACATTATATATATGTGATCAGATCACATGTTAAAGTCCTATTTATGCATGTGGCACACAAATCAATCTTCTTGTATGTGAACTATTCAAAGAACAAGGCCAACTGTATGAAAGTGAAATTCCAACAGGAGACAGGATCTCGTAGCTATATTGCACACTGTGAGGCTCTTTTAATTAGCTGATGTTTCACTCTTTTCGCTGTACCATATTATCAGATCTATATTGACTTGTTCCAAATAAAGAGGAAAGCCCGCAAGGACCAAAAAGTACCTAAACCAAATGTTGTGGAAATCTTCAAGGACTGTCACACCAGCAAGACGAAGGGCATGACTACACCATTCTAAGCCGTTTTTGTAAGTCCTTAATCCTCATGCCTTTTAACTACTACTTACTCTTACTGGTGCCTTGAACTGCATGGTTTGCAGCCAACATCTATTACTCCTTTTGATTTTATACACTATTTTCTTAGCGTATCATTGCACCTTACAAGGTTTAAAAGAGAGGAGTGATGCTCCTTTGATCTTGACCTGTAATATAGTTCTGTGCTGGAATTTCCCACAGAACGTTACAATTGCCTATTTGCCTATTCTCAGTTGTTTTGTGATATGAATGATGTCATACTATGCATACCGTATTATAAACTTTATCTCTTTATCCTTAGCTGTCAATAGAATGTGAAGAAATAGACAATACATTGGCCATGGTACATGGTCATATGTTTGGAACTTGGTTTTATTATGTACTTTGCGGTAAAATACAACTAATATTTTACATGGGTTCACCAGAATAAATTCTGTATATAGAGAAAATCTATTATGTTTGGTTTTGCTGCCTCCTTAATATCTTCTTTTCTGGTACTACTAATGTATAAACTCAACTTTTCAGCAAGCTATGGAAAAAATGGTGGAACCGCCACCTTCTGAAGGTGGCGAGGCAACTATAACCGCAATGTCAGCTCGTGCTGCAGTGGGTCAGTACCTGTCCACTAACAGTGCCAAAAGCACATTCTTGCATAATATTGGGTTGGTTGTTAAGGAAATCTCATCCAAACTGCCTCATGATCAAGATATGGAAGCTCAAACCAATGTTATCTGCGCTCCAGACACAAGTCCATTCCCTAACAGAGACCCTTTGTGAAACAAGGACAGACATTGTTTGATGTCGTCAAGATATGCGTGGTTTTGAAACCAGACTATCAGAAAATTGTTATGTTGTTCAGGATCCTAGGATAAATGAAGGCGAAGGTTATGGTGCTCCATCGAACAATACAACATGAAAACGTAACAGTCAGGTCAAATGAACTCAGCTTCTGAACTTCTGGTGGTGCATTTATCTGCTAGACTGTTAACTTTTATGCCAACCTTCCTTTTGTTTTATAGTTGTAATTCGTTTTGTTGCAATGCAAAATTTGTTCTTAATGTGCAGCCACCAGCTGAAGAAAATAGCAAGCCATTTTTGTATAGTGTAGGGTGTTCCCTACATTTGCACTGGTGGCGATCTTTGATGCCAAGTGGATATAATCTGTGCAATCGCCTTAATAGCCTAGTGTTAGTTTCGGACTTATTTATTTCCTATTTTCTTTTTCCCTGGTTTGCTAGTGGCCGCAACAACCATGGGCCACATACGGACTGTGGTAACTTTGACCCTGCTACAGGCTGTAGGATCCATGGGCCTCCTACGGGCCGTCGATAAATGGGCCTCCAACAGGGCCATAGAATTGGTGGGCCTCGGCCCGTCGGATAAATGGGTCTACATGGGCCATAAACGGGCATAATTGGTATCGGCCCAGCACGGTAACAGGCCGTTAACAGGCCGGAGGGCAGCAAAGGCTTAATTCTATCACAGGCATAACGGGTCGTTAATGGGCCAGAATATAGGATGGGCTAGAAAAGGCGCAACGGGTTAACAGGCCAGAAATGGGCCGACTCTTGCCACGGGCCGAATTTGGCCCATTAGGGGAACAAGCCAGTAATGGGCCGAAAGTAATCGAGGGCTGGAAAGGATCCCAAGAACGTATGGGCCGTCAGTAGGCCGAAAGCTAACACGGACTGGAAACGGCCCATGTGAATCATGGGCCGTTAACGGGTACAAGGAAATTTACTGTTCATTTTGGCCTAGAGTCACCGTGGGCCTCTAAAGGGCCTAAAGATACGAAGGCCTCATATGGGCCGAAAGACGTCGTGGGCCATACATGGGCCGAAAGTGAAACGGGCTGGTGTTATATTGGACGGCCCACATGACGTTGTTGGGTCGATGTCGGGTAGTCCCTAACGGGTCGTGAGTTACCGGGCCGTAAAATGGGCTATTTGTGAAGAGACGGTTAATAGGCTTTTCATGGGCCAGCCCGCTAACTTTTGACCATGTCAAACGGGCCGGCCTTTGCAAGCTAAATTGGCTAGTTGTGGGCCGTCGCACACGTCGACATATCAAAGGTGCCTATCCGACCCACTGACGAGCTGACACGTGTTACCTCCGGCCAATCAGAATTTTACACGTGGAAATTTCCCATTGGTCCGGGCTGTTAACGGGTTATCGGATCCAAAACCGGACCCGATAGCTTGACGGCGACCAATTATGGTGGATGCCATGGGTGGGTCAACCTTGACGAAAGCACTTCTGTGATGCGAGATTTATTGTCATGGAAGTGGACACTTCCGTGATGATAATTTTGGTAATGTCATGGTATACTTCTACGACAGCACAGGTATGACTATCTTGATTCTGTGATAAAATCGTCATGGATGTACATGCACGACAAAAAATGTGACCTACTATGACAAACACGTATCATCACGGAAGTGTATTTTTTTGTAGTGGTGAGCCACAGGTCGGGGGACGTGTGGTTTCATGGCTTCGAGCAGCGTCGTGGGAATCGTGTGTGGCTGTGGTAGAAACTTGATGCTCGCCGCATTTCAGCTAGCCACATGTCATGCACACAAAGGCAGAGGAGCAGTGCTGCCAAGAGGGGTGAGGCGCACGTCGGGGGATGTGGTGCCATGGGTTGGAGCGGCGTCGTGGGAATCGCGAGTGGCAGTGTATGAAACCAGATGGTCGTCATAGTTCAACTTCCATGGAGAAGCTATCATGTCTACTGACACATGCATTGCATACCGATCACTAGAAGGAGTAGTAGAGAAAGCTAGGCGGATAAATAGTTCCTTATAGTGAAGCAGACCTATGCTGCAACTTGTTCCAAAGACATGCACACCATCGAAATAGTTCATCTATATCAATATACACAGAGAGGAAATATATTTTTACAAGAGAGGAAACAGTTCATCCGTCCATAATGCCCTGCTCTGGGCGCAACTTCTTCTTCTTCTTCTCATTTTTTGTGGGAGATGGCTTCGCAACAAGCTCTTTGGACCTTGTAGCTATTTCGAAACTCACACGGGCATCGAGGGCAGCATATTTTATCCACTCATACGTCAAGGGATAATTCTCCCATCCAGAAGACCTTAATGCCAGCGTCTAATCACCCTTCTTAAGATTTGTACCGAGCACAAAATTTGCTACATCAAATAGGGATGGTGTCTGTTTATCACAATCTTCTACAAGAATTTTGATTTTTGTTTGTAGGCCAGCGATGCTTTTCAAATCAAGGTTGTATGGCGCCAGCTTCTATTTGTCCCCTTCGTGGCTGCCCCATAGAAGTATATATCCTCCCAAGACGAGAAATCATGGAGCTCACCTAGTATTGAGGGCATGTGTATGATGTGGTACACCAAAACATCATCTTCGAGGCACAGCTGAAGCATGGTGGCGCGTTGGATCTTCCCAGTGGCACGCTCCATGTACTCTGCGTCGAGACCGATGACCTTCATCTCTAACTCTTGGAGGGAGTTGGATACATTGTTGATCCTCTTCCGAACAACCCTTGGGTGGTCGGTGACCGTGGCAATTATGCTCAACGAGCCTTCAACAAGGAAATGTTGGTCGCTAAAAACCTGAATATGGATCTCTTTCGCCATTTGGAACCGCTGGATCAGAGATCTATGGTTTGGAGAATTAGGACTAGATGGCTAGTCTAACTAAAGATGATGATTATTTAAATGGGCTTCAGAATTACTCCAGGAGTATGTGTACAGGTTTAAGCAATGTGAATGCAGTGGGGTTTGGATGAAAATAAAGATGAAGGAGAGGTGAAGAAGCCGAGGAAAATCAGTACCCGAGGGAGAAGTAAATGGGAGAAGTGGCCTGTAGGTAGTTGATTAGATGGCTAGGTAGACCAAACGAAAAGGCTATGCGGGTAGACTGAGGAGTGGTACCTGTCTGTGTCCCATCCTTCTAGTGCTACATGGGCCACTCGCTCGTTGAGGTCACTTTTTCGAATCACCGTGGCAAGACATTTTATGATTCCTTTTTATTTCTGCACCCCTCCTGACAGGTGGGACCTATGCAAACAAATATAAAAAAAATGTCTCGTAGCTGGTTTGGATGGATATTGGTGCGTGTGTGGGAGACACAACATTCTCTGGTTAAGGAATATGCGGTTATCCTCAAAAAATAAAAATCCCTTCTTCGGGCTTCCGCATGCATGAGACTTTGTTACTGCTCGCAATATGGATGATACCTGGAGGATAAAGTGAACCCAAAGGCATGCTAGCATGGGAGACCTATTTCTGCTATACAGTACTACTCCATATGTTCCTACTAGTAGTGATGCAACTGTGGTACACTTGATGGTCAAAATATTATTCATCCAGTCCTCACAGTGAAGTGACAAGACCCTGCGCCCGAGCTGACACTAGTCCAGGCTGCATGTTTCCGTCTGATGTTAATGATAATGCGATGACACTGTTTGAACTTTTTGTGATGATTGGCATATCCCTGTTTGAGCATAATTTGAGTAGACCTATGGCAATGTATTAGAGATGTCGTAAATCAGCTATATTTGCAATGACTTAATTCATGCGAGATTGACCATGTCATTACAGCCAATTTGTACCCTTGAATAATGAAATGGTTAGGAAGATAAGGATATTCTCTTTATTTTATAGTAATCTATATACTACTAAATATTAGTTTGTATCAATGGTCCATGTTAGTTTCCTCATTTTCATGATGTAGAAACATGCATCACACTGTTGGTTTCATCTAACTATTCATTAGGGATGTAAATGTGCATATGAAGAGCTCTATATTTGGAAGTAGTGAAATAATGTAATGTTTACCATGTGTACATACCTATATTCGCCCTTCAACAATGAATGTCTAGCTAGAATAATATCTTCACAAAAAAATTTGCCCACAGAACATGAGTATATAACAATGCATGGTCTGTTAGTTTCCTTGAAGAATTTGTTTGTGAGGACAGAACATGATTACATAACATGCATGACATGGTAGTTTCGTGTGAAGAATCGATTGCAAGATAACATGAAATAACCATGCATGGCACTACTATATTTTCGAACCCAGTATACATTTCCCTGTATTTTCCTCTCAGTTCCAACAGGGACATATCAATATTGTTTCTTGCATTATCCTACTCATACTTTGAACAATGCTGATCTTACATTAACAATGTGTGTCCTTTTTTATATGATGTATTGTCCCTACAGTTACTGCCCTTTGTAATCACACCACCTTTGCAAAAAACAAGGAATCACAAAACTGGTTCCTCGAACGATCAGACAATAGCAAAAAACTGATGATCATTCGCACACATGAGCCGGAAAAGTTATATTGCAAAAACCCCACTGTGTACAAGCACCGTGAAATACATGAGTATCCGAACAGTGGATTTTTTGAGTTGGGGGCAGGTAAAAAGCCTTCATTCACACTCTCTGTTTCTCGGACTCAATTATCCGATTAACCAGGAGATCAACGTTGGAAAGGACCTTGATGGCAGAGAGGCTCTGTTTGCTATGGAAAACAGTGTCTACACGGTGAGCCCTACGACTTCTTGAGCAAACTCCCCTAATAGGCAACGACACAACATGCATCAAAAATAAGGTGAGAATGACAAAGGCATCTGGATTAACTTTGATACTTGGATGTCTCAAGTCCGACATGCAATGATGTGGTCAAGCCTTCAGGTTGATAGGTAATTGGGTTGTTGCTCGAAAGGGTGGTGTGACGCCCCCGATTCAATCGTACACTAATCATGCACGCAAATGTGTACGATCAAGATCAGGGACTCACGGGAAGATATCACAACACAACTCTAAAACATAAATAAGTCCTACAAGCATCATAATACAAGCCAGGGGCCTCGAGGGCTCGAATACAAGTGCTCGATCATAGACGAGTCAGCGGAAGCAACAATATCTGAGTACAGACATAAGTTAAACAAATTTGCCTTAAGAAGGCTAGCACAAACTGGGATACAGATCGAAAGAGGTGCAAGCCTCCTGCGTGGGATCCTCCTAACTACTCCTGGTCGTCGTCAGCGGGCTACACGTAGTAGTAGGCACCTCCGGTGTAGTAGGAGTCGTCATCGATGGTGGCGTGTGGCTCCTGGACTCCATCGTCTGGTCGCAACAATTGGGTAGAGAAATGGGGAAAAAGGGGGGACAAGGCAACTGTGAGTACTCATCCAAAGTACTCGCAAGCAAGGAGCTACACTACAAATGCATGGGTATATGTGTAAAGGGCCATATCGGTGGACTGAACTGCAGAATGCCAGAATAAGAGGGGGATAGCTAATCCTGTCGAAGACTATGCTTCTGGCAGCCTCCGTCTTGCAGCATATAGAAGAGAGTAGACTGAAGTCCTCCAAGTAGCATCGCACAACATAATCCTACCCGGCGATCCCCTCCTTGATGCCCTGTTAGAGAGCGATCACCGGGTTGTATCTGGCACTTGGAAGGGTGTGTTTTATTAAGTATCCGGTTCTAGTAGTCATAAGGTCAAGGTACAACTCCAAGTCGTCCTGTTACCGAAGATCACGGCTATTCGAATAGATTAACTTCCCTGCAGGGGTGCACCACATAATCCAACACGCTCGATCCCATTTGGCCGGACACACTTTTCGGGGTCATGCCCGGCTGCGGAAGATCAACATGTTGCAGCCCCACCTAGGCACAATAGAGAGGTCAGCACGCCGGTCTAATCCTAAGCGCACAGGGGTCTGGGCCCATCGCCCATAGCACACCTGCACGTTGCGTACGCGGCCGGAAGCAGACCTAGCCCCCTTAATACAAGCGCGAGCTTACGGTCCAATGCGGCGCGCGCCGCTCAGTCGATGACGTCACGAAGGCTTCGGCTGATACCACGACGTCGAGTGCCCATAACTTTCCCACATAGTTGGTTAGTGCGTATAGACCAAATGGCCAGACTCAGATCAAATACCAAGATCTCGTTAAGCGTGTTAAGTATCCGCGAACGCCGACCATGGCCAGGCCCACCTCTCTCCTAGGTGGTCTCAACCTGCCCTGTCGCTCTGCCACAAAGTAACAGTCGGGGGCCGTCCGAAACCCAGGCCCACCACTACCTGGGTGGAACCACCTGCCCCTTTAGCCCCCATCTCCGAACAGTATCATAGGTAATGTAATAGTGTAAAGTATATAGTATATGCCCGTGATCACCTCCCGAAGTGATCACGGCCCAGTAGTATAGCATGGCAGACGGACAAGAGTGTAGGGCCACTGATGGAACACTAACACCCTATACTAAGAAGTAGGATAGCAGGTAAGGGTAACAACTGTAGCAACAATGACAGGCTATGCATCAGAATAGGATTAATTGAAAGCAGTAATATGCTACACTACTCTAATGCAAGCAGTATAGATAAGGAATAGGCGATATCTGGTGATCAAGGGGGGGGGGCTTGCCTGGTTGCTCTAGCAAGACGGAGGGGTCGTCAACACCGTAGTCGATCACAGTGGTACCAGCAGCGGTCTCGGGGTCTACCAGAAAAAGTAATGGAGGGGGAACACAATAAATAAAAGAGCAATGAAAGCATCACAAAGCATAACATGACAGACGCGGTGCTAGATGTGCCCTAACGCGGTAGAAGGTGATACTGGCGAAGTGGGGAAACATCTGGGAAAGTATCCCCGGTGTTTCGAGTTTTCGAACAGATGAAACGGAGGGGGAAAGTTACGTGTTTGCTATCCTAGGGATGTGTGGCGGACGAACGGGCTACGTATCCGGAATCGTCTCGTCGTTCTGAGTAACTCTCGTGTACAAAGTATTTTCATCCGAGTTACAGATTATTTTGTATAATTTTTCAAAGTTTTAATAATATTCTAGATTTTTTAAATTACTTTTAATTCAAGTTGACCAAGTCAATTTGACTAGTCAAAAGAGAGCGGTGACCCACATGTCATGGACTATTTACCTAAAAAAATAAACCTAACTAATTTAATTGGGACCTACATGTCATCTACTATTAGACTAACTCAGCACTAATTAATACTACTAGCTAAACCTAGTACTAACAAGGGTCGGCCACACGCACGGCACACACACAGCACGCAACACACGGTGCTAGAGGTTAAAACTGTTTTCTGTCAACAAAAGATAGCATTTTGTGATTTTCATAGTATTCAATTTATGCCTTATTTGAATTTGGTCCAATGGGGTAACTTGGAGCTTGTCAAGTGTACTACCTACCCATATTTTTGTTAGACCTGTTAACAATTATTTAATCGTTGTTTAGGGGATGTACAAAGGGCATATCAGTGCAATATTCATAAAGCTAGCCATTGCTACTATTAGTACAAGCGGTAGCGGTGACGGCTAGAAGTAGGCAAGCAGCAGCAGTAAATTCAGCAAAGTAGCAGCAGTCAGCGACATGGCGCGGACGCGGCCAGGCAAAGCCGCGCACGGCTGGATACGGCCTGGGCCGCGTTGTGAGAACCTGGAATTAACTTCCAGATCCTCCTGTGTATATTTGTCAACCCCAGGATCATTGTTGACAATACAGTGAAATGATATCATTGCAGAATACGTAAAAGCATTACAAGTAGTATATTTGTCACAAGACATACCTAGTGAGATGTCTCATGACATTTACAATCAGAAAACAGCGGAAAGTAAAATGCGTAGTGACTCCATCTCAGCCATAGGCAGTCGATGTAGTCCACGTGACCTCACTCCTACAGATCGCCATAGTAGTCGTAGTCATCACCTTTGTCTTCTTGGAACTCTGCTGTCAACAAAATTATTGCCATGAGTACATTACGTACTCAACATGCCTCCCACGGGGAAGGTCCTCATAACTACATGTGGCTTCAAAGGAAGGTTGTATGGCTCATTTGCATAAAGCTAATTTTGTTTGACAAATAAAGCAGTTGGATAAAAGTAGTTTTTGATGAGAATGTGTTTTATCTCCAGAATAATTTTCATCAAAGTGAGGATCCTCGATCAACTCACACTCTTCATAGGTTCCAAGAATAGGGGTAAAGAGGGAATAAAAAAGACAGGTCCTGTATGTCAAGAAAGATTCATGTGTCGTCCATGACCGTGGACACGGCTATTCGAATAGTTTTACACTCTGCAGAGGTTGTACACTTTACCCACACGACACAATCCCGACTTCTTGCCACCAGTGGCCGCTGGCGTAGTACACCATTTGGTATACCGGCAGGGAGATTTTGACGAGGTCTTTCATTAGACCAAACTTACTGTGCCAAGCCCACTAGGTCTCAACACGGAATTAACCGCAGTTCACAGTCCGGGCCCCCCTTTTGTGTCGAGGATACTCCTCGTAAGGCAGCTATCCCATCTGCGGTACGGCGATGATGACAATAAGAGTGAACTAACTAATTAACCAAGCCAGTGCCCATATAGCATGTGGCTGTACTATTATCACAATCTTCAAATCCAAGACTTATTAGGCCTCATGCGGCACGGACGACTGATTGCCCCCTTCAACTTGTGAAGGGCAGCCAATCGCTCCTTCAATCCTTGATTCAGCTATGGCCCGCACCAGTATTCAGATGGTAAGTTTCACCCAGAGTAGAAGAGGATAGAGAGGGTCAACAAGGGCCAACTGGCCTAGCTCAGCATTATGTTTCAACTGTCAATGACTCGGAGGTCATTCAACAAGGTACCTACAAGGTGATAAGCATGGCTAAGCATTTCTACTCTACCGGAATTATATACTTCTACTCAGTTGTCAAGTAAATAGGCGACAAGCGGATCAGGGTAATGTGTCAATCGACATGCTTGCTACGAGAGTTAAAATAGCATGCACATAGTAACAATAAAACTCAATGCAATTTTGTAAACCATAGGATAAGTATGATCAAAGAAGGAGGCATGCCTTCGTCGTTGAGTCCTTCTTCGTAAGTTGTTATCTCCATGTCCAACATTGTCAGCACTCCCTACTCGTCATAACGATAGCAAAAGACAAACAATAAATACCAAAGCAATAGAAAATCGAAGTAACATCCAAAACAAATTAAGAGTGAATGGATAGAGATACTGATCAAGATGGAGATTCCAAAAGGAGATAACATGACTGGAAGGTAAGTAGAGGACTCGATGAATTGATAGGGTTTAGTTGATGATGGATAATCAAGGCTTGCCCACAATACTAACGTTCTAATACAAACTATGGTAATAACCACTAGTAGTACCCACTACACATCACACCTAACTATATAACAAAAGCAATGGCATCAACACACATGAAAAGGAACTGTCCTATGCATTTAACTACACAAACACAACATAACATGATAAACCTACAATTTAACCACAAATAAATATTTAGATAGAAACTAAATATTCATAATGGTCAATAGCAGTCAAACATTTGCATCAGCTATATGCTAGATCAAAAGGAAGCATTCCCAAAGATAACCAAGCCAACATTGTAAACCATAGTAGTCAAGCAATCAAACATAATTCAATAAAATGAATTGAATCGATCTAGGTCTAAAACTAAATCATTATTAAAGAAAATAGGATCAACCTCATTATATCAAACCAAATTCATTTGTAAAACAATCAACAAGAACTATACATGTCAGGACCCCGATCCTAAGCCACATCGATCTAGCATGTAACACATCATATCACTTTGCGGCCTCACGCACGGTATTCCCACGGGTGCCACCTTACCTGGCCCGGGACCGTTTGCGCCTTTTGGCTCACGTATATGATAGTCGCTAGCATCCATATGACAGAGAACCCGGGCCGACATGGCTTGTCGTGAACCCAAGGCGGCACTAACCCATGAGGACAGGCATACATGAATCACATCGAGCATGTCGGTCAACAACGTATATATCTGGGCTGTAGCACTGGGCTAACAGGACTCCGGATAACACCGCGTGACATTTCCCCGAAGGGACAGACACAGGAATGAAGTGAAACACATGCCGGCCAGTCAAGTGTCCTGAGCAGTAGTGTTGGGCTAGCAGGACTCCGGTGAACCGGGCTGTAGCAGACTACTATCGCTTAGAAGCACTAGACTACATTTCCCCATATGATAGGCTGCCAAGGATAAACAACTAGATAGTCGGATCCCACTCATACCAAGCATTTCAATCATACACACAATATGCCCGGTATGAGTAAATACAACATGGCATCACAACATAACTCTACGACTCAAAGTATTTATTCATTAGGCTCCGAGGAGCGAGATATTACAAACATGGGTCTCATGACCCAACATTCAGAGCATACAAATCAAACACATGCGGAAGCTTAACATGTCTGAGTACAGACATCTACCAATGAAAAAGGCTGAGAAGCCTGACTATCTACCAGATCCTGCCGAGGGCACAAGATCGTAGCTGAGGTATCAAGCTAAACGTCGAAGTCCACACGGAACTACTAGCGAGACTGACGTCTCTCTCTGCAAAACATAAAATAGGCAAACGTGAGTACAAACGTACTCAGCAAGACTTACATCAGAACTAACTACATATGCATCAGTATCAAAAAGGGGGTGGTGGAGTTTTAACTGCAGCAAGCCAGCTTTGACTCGGTGGCTATCCTGAACTACGACTGCAAGCAACTCTTTTGAGGTGGCGCACACGAGTCCACATATTCACCATATCAATACACCACTATGGATCCACTTCCGTCTCCCTACGAGAAGGCCATCCATAGCACTCACGCTTATCTTGCGCATTTTAGAGTATCCACTTTCACTTGTCTATGAACTGATATAGGCAACCCAGAAGTCCATTACCGCGGACACGGCTATTCGAATAGATGATGTTAACCCTGCAGGGGTGTACTTCTTCATACATGTTTCCACCACTTAGCGTCTGCACACGACATGTGCTCGGCAGACTTCAAGCGAAAGCCGACGTGGGTGTAGACCACGACCTAACCAACCACACAAGTCTCTAGTCCAGGTTTATCGCCTATTCGGGTTCCATCCCTGAGGAGATCCGGCCGGAGTTTCGCTCACAGCCCCAAACGATGTGTGCAGGGTTCCCGGGACACCAAACGGGCGCCCGGTACACCGTGCCACATGCCTACCGCAACACAGCCCACCCCTACGATCAGCGCTGCGTGCGGCCCCCAGCATACTACAAACACCAGAAACTACTTGCAACTCCTGGACAGAGAACGAGAGGGGTCGGTAAGTCGAGCGGGGTCATATTTCAGGGCCCAATGTATGGTAGTAGCTGTTTCATGGATCACAAACACAGAACTCAGTTCCTGAGGACGACTTCAATGAGACAACCCACCATGTACTCCTACATGGCCTCTCACCGCTACCTTTACCAAATCGTGTTCACACACTTAGCTCACACACAGTAGGACATGTTCATCACTGTTCCAATTCATCCCCGATGAATCAGACCCGACTCAGCTCTAAGCAGTAGCAGGCATGACAAACAAACATGAATGAGTAGGCACATCAGGGCTCAAACAACTCCTACTCATGCTAGTGGGTTTCATCTAATTACTGTGGAATGACAGGTCATGCAAAGGATAAAGGGGTTCAGCTACCGCAGCAAGTAACACATGAATCGTTGTTGTCCTAATGCAATAAAAGAGAGCAGGAGCGAGAGAGTGGGATTTTATCGAAATGAACAAGGGGATTTTGCTTGCCTGGCACTTCTGAAGATAATATAGCTCTTCATCGGTGTCATTGAACTCATCGTCGAAACCACGTCTATCGAGAGGGGACAAATACCGGCAAACAAAGAGGAACGCAATCAATGCAATGCAACAATTATGATGCATGATAATTTCATGGCAATATGCTGTTGATTGAGCTAATGCAACTAGCAACAAGTTAAATGGAGTTGGTTTGAACCCTAAGTTCAAGTTCAAACTCCATATGTGAGAGTTTAAATGCCATTTATGCAAATTGCCTTATACAGCAACTTTAAGTTGTTCAAACATGCATGAAAATGGTACAGATGGATAGATCGATTTTTTCTGATCATTTTTCATATATAAATCTTTGCATTTGGAGCTACGGTTGAATTTCTATGAATTTTAGAAGTTTGCAATACATTCTGGAATTTCCTGAATAAGAATAAATCCAGAAAAAGGAGTTACTGCGTCAGCATGACGTCATTGTGATGTCAACGGTCAACGGCCGCGGTCCAGGTCAAACCTGACCAGTAGGGCCTACTGGTCAGTGACACAGAGTCAACAACAGAGGCTGACGTGTGGGTCCGGTCAACATGTGACGTGGCAAAGTCAAAATGATAGGTGGGGCCCAGTGGATTAGTCTAAGTTAAACAGGGGAATTAATCTAACCTAAACAGGCGCATGGGCCCACGTGGCAGTGGCTTAAGGGGTTGATTAGAGGGGTCATTAGCAGCTAATGACGGCCACGTCATCATCACCGGCGTCTTAACGCCGGCGACCAAATCCGCGGCGGTGCGCACCGGAGTGACTCGGGGTTCACCTCCCCGGCGCCCAAACGAGCAGCCGAGGGCAGCTACGGGGAGCTGGAGCTCACCCGCATCTAGCGCGACAAGTGGTGGCAGCGGGGACGAACGGAGTTGAGCGCGGCGTCGACCTCGGTGGTGGCCGGAGTTCGGGCGAGGTCGGGGTTGGCGCTAGGGGGCACAGCAGGTCGAACGGCTGGGCGCGCCCGGATCCTGGGAGAGTGCTGAGCACGGGGCAAAGCTCGGGCGTGGTTGGCGGCAGCTGTGGCCGTGGCGGCGATGAAGCATGGCGGCGGCGAGCTTCGGACGCGGTGGTTAGTGAGGCTAGAGGAGGAAATAGACGGCGGGGAGAGAGGGGTTTGGTAGGGGAGCTCACGGCGAGGTCGAAGCGGAGCTCAGCAGACTCGGGGGCGCGGCGGAGACGGCGAATCGGATGGCGACATCCGGCGGCCGTGGTCGGAGAAGAAGGCCACAGGCGTCGTCATGTGGCCGTCCCGGCTCGTGTAGCTCGGCGAAGAGGAAGGAGAGGATGCGGCGATGCTCGTGGATACGACAGAGGGGCGAGGGGGTGGCTGTTGCTACGGCAACGATGAGCGGCGGCGACTGGCGCGCTCGGTGGTCGCGTGGGAGAGAAACATAGAAGGGAGAGAGGTCCAGGGAGAGAGAGGGAGAGGCCAGGGGCTGTGTGGCGTCGCGGGAGGGCGTCCAGAGCGACGAGGGGAGGCGGCAAGCAGGCAGGGTGGAGGTGGCGCGCGCGCGGCGAGCACACGCCCTCCTGCCCACTGGCAGGAGGTTGAAGACGGTGGAGGGCCTGGTGGGCTGGGCCACAACGCTGGGCCACAGCTGGGCCGGCTCTGGTGGCTTTGCCAGGTAAGTTCCTTTCTCTCTCTCCTTTTCTATTTATTTCAGTTTTCTATTATTCTGTAAATTTGAGGGCTTTATTAAAAATACCTAAGCACTTTCAAAAATCATGAGACTGCTTGTGGCCACTGTTTGGATTATTTCCAATAACCAGCAATTCAGTTCATGAATATTTGGACATTTAAAATAATTTATAGCATTTAAATGCCCAAATTCAAATAGCATATGATTTAATTCAAAAATCCAGAATGGCCTAGAAATATGTGCATGACTTTTGGCAGAGGTTTTCACCTTTAACAAAAATCATGAGCTTTTCTGAAGGGCATTTGGGATTATTGAAAATATTTTTATTTGATCCTAATTGCATTCCATTTGGTGCTAGGGTTTGTCATCCCCATTTCAAATTTAAATGGAATTTAAATCATGATGCAAGAATGCAGATGCAAGACAAGCAAGGCCTGAACTGGGGCTGTGACAACTCACCCCCACTAAACAAGAATCTCGTCCCGAGATTCAAGACGTGAGGTAAGAAGACAGAGGGGTCGCAAGCTACCACAATCTTCTCAGTCCAACTGCCCTTCTCGAAGAAGTAGCTTCATTGCATCATATTGATCTTGACGTCTTTGCGTTCGAGATCTTCATCCAACATGACAACGAGAAGAGAAAGGAGAATCTAGAGGAGTCGGTCTCCTCGAATATCGAGCAACCGATGACCAACTCACAGAACGAGACATAGTGACACCTGTCGAGATGAGACACGATACACACATCAAGATTGATGGAAAATGAGCATATGACAAGGTTTAAATAAGTAGCGGAATCTCCATGCCTAGGAGGTGGTGATCGGTGTCAGCGTAGCGAGGAGTTGGGTTGCCATGATACCACAACGAGACATCTTAAGGAAGATGACTCCCAGAAATACTCCCTTAAGTGGCAAAAAGAATTACTTTTGATTCAAAAATCATTGCAACTCTTTATACCGACCTAAGGCAATTTACGAATGATCGTTTAACGAAGCTCGAAGAAATGGCGTACCCGGACTAGGATGGATGATGTGAACTACCTTGTTGAAGACAACACAATGAATGATTTTGCTTATCACCGTAAATGGATGGGACCATGACAAGTCCACTCTTGAATATGATCCTGGACAACAACTATTGAGGTGCAAGCTGGGAACAAAATGCAAATGCTGGGAATGATTCTGGTAACTGGGAGATAACTCAACAGTCGAGAGCAATTCCACTGTTGGAATGGTTATAGCATAATCGAGGAATACTAATAGCACAAGGATCCCTAAGGAACAACTTCTAAAATAAGTCGCACGAGATCCTCATGGAGAAGATGGTCAACTAGTTCAATCAAGATACTACCATGATAGCTCTTCTGGCTAGGTGTGTCGGCCAGACATCAACCTTGTCGGGACCTACATAATAGATCTTGGAAAAGTTCCAACCATCACATCTGCCTGAGATTCAGATCTGGTTGGTAACAGGATATTTCATACAGCATGTCCGGAAAAGGAAGTTTGCAACACAAACCGACGAGATGACGTTGCGAGATTCTCAGGAAATTAACTACGATAGCAAGCTCCAAAACATGAGCTGGTTCTGCTATATACATGTGAACATGTTGTCCAAGACAAGCATGACCACAGAGTAGTCTTACAATAAAACACTACCGAGTTCAGGTGGGAAACCATCATTGCAGATAACGAAGTCCTTGATTAAGCCCGGGTTAGCTCTTAAAAAGGAACTTCCTCTCCTTGAACAAATCAGTCAGTGTGCCTGGTGTGCTAGGGACACATATAGAATGAAGGTTGCAAGTCTCCAAACCACAGAATACTTCGCACGTATGCATGACTGATTTGGGATGATTCCAGAGGAGGCAAAACAAACTTTCTCAAATCCACGGCAGCAACTTACATCAAATGCACGTGAATTAGAGGAAGTCACTCCTTTCATCCAAGCATAAGCTTCATGAACGGAACACGAAGGCATTGCTTACAAAGTTTCCAATACTAGTATAATGTTCAACATGAATCATGGGGGAGACAAAATGCTGCTAATGGGCTCAACAACAACTCATCGGAATTCCCATATCACTGGACTTCCACCATCATGTGAACACGGTGATAGCATTGGTCAGACCAAAGATGTAATGGTGTATGCACGAGGGATCAACCACGAGTAAGACAACATTACGAGCATCATTGGTTCTCATTTGACTCGACGATAGCCCATACTCAAGTCAAGGTTTTGACAAGTCAATAGATCCAACAACTGATCACGAGGACCAATTGGTGAAAATATCATCTTTCTTCAACACACACACACACACACACAAAGATAACCCTTAACATGAGCTACGTCGGACATGCTTTTATCTTCCAACTCTCCAAGTTGTTGTTTAGCTCAACCAACTAGCTCAGGGGTACCCAACACAGACTCTTGGAGAAAGGGTGGTTCACAAGAAACCAACTTGATCACGAACTCAACATAGCGGTCAGGTGACAACCTGGTGATACTTCCGAGAAGATCTTCGGAAAACCACGAACCACCGATATGTTAGTAAGCTCGAGATCAATCTTGCTTTTCAGGGCAAGACGATATGATCAAAAGAGCAAGGGTTAGAATAATCCTCACTCATTGATCGAGGAGTGCACCAGAAATAAGGACTTGGTAGCACGACCAATCTTAGGATGATGATTTAATAACCAACACGCTAAGAATGAGAATATTGTCTATTAACTACCAGGCAACACGGTTGCTAGGAGTATTGATTTCACACGTCATGGTTCACTTGTCGGCATTCCGGCTGTGGCAACACGGAAACCGAGGAATGAGCAATGATGGCAAGAAGTATTACTGCGTCAAGAATTCATAAGAGGTGGTGCAATTCTCATGACATTCTTGACATAAAGATGGTAACACTCCAAGGTAGAACAGAACAAGAGCTGGATTGGCATTTTGATCTGTGGAATACAATTACTTTGACCCAATCCTCGAAATGGACAAGGTACTGGAGTTTGTTTCTCCTAGTCATTCCCGGATAGAATGGCTTGACGGTCCACAAGAGTAATAGGCATAGATAAACGAATGCACGACTACCCTGACTGTCAATTAACAGACGAGGGCCAGGAAATAGCCAAAGAGGGACAACTCAACGGAACATATAACTTTCTGAGTTGTGGATGCATGGATTAGTATGTCGAACCAAGTTCAACATATTTCTTCCAGATAACCCATGCAGAAAGGTAGAGCTGGCAGATTCACAAGGCAGAATGGAGAACTTATCAAGAGCACTCTGGTTGTGATCTTTTGGTTCAAAGAACTTCTGCCATAAGCGGTTTGTAGTATTTGGAAGAAGAAAATACCACGTACCTCGAGGAATATCGCAAAGGTTACTAATATCTTAAGGGAACTAGCAAATACTAACAACATGAAGTAGGATGAATCTCGGGTTCAAAACCCAGGAATAGAATACTTACTACTAAATGGCATCATGGGATGCTTTCGAGAATGGTGGCCAGAATCATCACACTGGGAATATAAAGCATGGCTAGGTTATGGGTGGTTTCATAAGACACCTAGGGTCATAATACTAACTCCAACATATATGTCAAGGCAACGGAGTACCTCAACAGACCGATTAGTGTGCTTATTCTGACCAAAAGGACATCGGGACAGGAAGAAAAGATTTGCAAATGCATCTGACTATTTAGAAACCTGGGGTGACTCGGACAGCATAACGGCTGTAAATGCTCAAAAATATTTGAGACATCCTGCAAAAATGGTGGCATAGCCACTCAACATCACAATATTAATGTTCTGAGATCAACTAAGAACACATGGAAGTAGTAGAAACAGAACTGGGGCTTGAACTCAACAATCCTAGGCAACTACGGTTTAGTAACACGTGAACCTGATACAGAGAAGAGAGCCTAGTCCTTAACCCACGTAGAATGAGAAGAGAATGACTCAGAATAGAGGGCATAAGGTAAAGGAGTAAAAGAGCCTTACGTTCCCTCCCACAATCAATTCCCTTACATAACTAAAGCATTTCTAGACTCAACTTCGACCAGTTTGGCTTGGTAATCCTACAGGCAGTCAGGCTCTGATACCAACGCTGTCAGGACCCCGATCCTAAGCCACATCGATCTAGCAAGTAACACATCATATCACTTTGCGGCCTCACGCACGGTATTCCCACGGGTGCCACCTTACCTGGCCCGGGACCGTTTGCGCCTTTTGGCTCACGTATATGATAGTGTCGCTAGCATCCATATGACAGAGAACCCGGGCCGACATGGCTAGTCGTGAACCCAACGCGGCACTAACCCATGAGGACAGGCATACATGAATCACATCGAGCATGTCGGTCAAAAATGTATATATCCGGGCTGTAGCACTGGGCTAACAGGACTCCGGATAACACCGCGTGACATTTCCCCGAAGGGACAGACACAGGAACGAAGTGAAACACATGCCGGCCAGTCAAGTGTCCTGAGCAGTAGTGCTGGGCTAGCAGGACTCCGGTGAACCGGGCTGTAGCAGACTACTATCGCTTAGAAGCACTAGACTACATTTCCCCATATGATAGGCTGCCAAGGATAAACAACTAGATAGTCGGATCCCACTCATACCAAGCATTTCAATCATACACACAATATGCCCGGTATGAGTAAATACAACATGGCATCACAACATAACTCTACGACTCAAAGTATTTATTCATTAGGCTCCGAGGAGCGAGATATTACAAACATGGGTCTCATGACCCAACATTCAGAGCATACAAATCAAACACATGCGGAAGCTTAACATGTCTGAGTACAGACATCTACCAATGAAAAAGGCTGAGAAGCCTGACTATCTACCAGATCCTGCCGAGGGCACAAGATCGTAGCCGAGGTATCAAGCTAAACGTCGAAGTCCACACGGAACTACTAGCGAGACTGACGTCTCTCTCTGCAAAACATAAAATAGGCAAACGTGAGTACAAACGTACTCAGCAAGACTTACATCAGAACTAACTATATATGCATCAGTATCAAAAAGGGGGTGGTGGAGTTTTAACTGCAGCAAGCCAGCTTTGACTCGGTGGCTATCCTGAACTACGACTGCAAGCAACTCTTTTGAGGTGGCGCACACGAGTCCACATATTCACCATATCAATACACCACTATGGATCCACTTCCGTCTCCCTACGAGAAGGCCATCCATAGCACTCACGCTTATCTTGCGCATTTTAGAGTATCCACTTTCACTTGTCTATGAACTGATATAGGCAACCCAGAAGTCCATTACCGCGGACACGGCTATTCGAATAGATGATGTTAACCCTGCAGGGGTGTACTTCTTCATACATGTTTCCACCACTTAGCGTCTGCACACGACATGTGCTCGGCAGACTTCAAGCGAAAGCCGACGTGGGTGTAGACCACGACCTAACCAACCACACAAGTCTCTAGTCCAGGTTTATCGCCTATTCGGGTTCCATCCCTGAGGAGATCCGGCCGGAGTTTCGCTCACAGCCCCAAACGATGTGTGCAGGGTTCCCGGGACACCAAACGAGCGCCCGGTACACCGTGCCACGTGCCTACCGCAACACAGCCCACCCCTACGGTCAGCGCTGCGTGCGGCCCCCAGCATACTACAAACACCAGAAACTACTTGCAACTCCTGGACAGAGAACGAGAGGGGTCGGTAAGTCGAGCGGGGTCATATTTCAGGGCCCAATGTATGGTAGTAGATGTTTCATGGATCACAAACACAGAACTCAGTTCCTGAGGACGGCTTCAATGAGACAACCCACCATGTACTCCTACATGGCCTCTCACCGCTACCTTTACCAAATCGTGTTCACACACTTAGCTCACACACAGTAGGACATGTTCATCACTGTTCCAATTCATCCCCGATGAATCAGACCCGACTCAGCTCTAAGCAGTAGCAGGCATGACAAACAAACATGAATGAGTAGGCACATCAGGGCTCAAACAACTCCTACTCATGCTAGTGGGTTTCATCTAATTACTGTGGAATGACAGGTCATGTAAAGGATAAAGGGGTTCAGCTACCGCAGCAAGTAACACATGAATCGTTGTTGTCCTAATGCAATAAAAGAGAGCAGGAGCGAGAGAGTGGGATTTTATCGAAATGAACAAGGGGATTTTGCTTGCCTGGCACTTCTGAAGATAATATAGCTCTTCATCGGTGTCATTGAACTCATCGTCGAAACCACGTCTATCGAGAGGGGACAAATACCGACAAACAAAGAGGAACGCAATCAATGCAATGCAACAATTATGATGCATGATAATGTCATGGCAATATGCTGTTGATTGAGCTAATGCAACTAGCAACAAGTTAAATGGAGTTGGTTTGAACCCTAAGTTCAAGTTCAAACTCCATATGTGAGAGTTTAAATGCCATTTATGCAAATTGCCTTATACAGCAACTTTGAGTTGTTCAAACATGCATGAAAATGGTACAGATGGATAGATTGATTTTTTCTGATCATTCTTCATATATAAATCTTTGCATTTGGAGCTACGGTTGAATTTCTATGAATTTTAGAAGTTTGCAATACATTCTGGAATTTCCTGAATAAGAATAAATCCAGAAAAAGGAGTTACTGCGTCAGCATGACGTCATTGTGATGTCAACGGTCAACGGCCGCGGTCCAGGTCAAACCTGACCAGTAGGGCCTACTGGTCAGTGACACAGAGTCAACAACAGAGGCTGACGTGTGGGTCCGGTCAACATGTGACGTGGCAAAGTCAAAATGACAGGTGGGGCCCAGTGGATTAGTCTAAGTTAAACAGGGGAATTAATCTAACCTAAACAGGCGCATGGGCCCACGTGGCAGTGGCTTAAGGGGTTGATTAGAGGGGTCATTAGCAGCTAATGACGGCCACGTCATCATCACCGGCGTCTTAACGCCGGCGACCAAATCCGCGGCGGTGCGCACCGGAGTGACTCGGGGTTCACCTCCCCGGCGCCCAAACGAGCAGCCGAGGGCAGCTACGGGGAGCTGGAGCTCACCCGCATCTAGCGCGACAAGTGGTGGCAGCGGGGACGACCGGAGTTGAGCGCGGCGTCGACCTTGGCGATGGCCGGAGTTCGGGCGAGGTCGGGGTTGGCGCTAGGGGGCACAGCAGGTCGAACGGCTGGGCGCGCCCGGATCCTGGGAGAGTGCTGAGCACGGGGCAAAGCTCGGGCGTGGTTGGCGGCAGCTGTGGCCGTGGCGGCGATGAAGCATGGCGGCGGCGAGCTTCGGACGCGGTGGTTAGTGAGGCTAGAGGAGGAAATAGACGGCGGGGAGAGAGGGGTTTGGTAGGGGAGCTCACGGCGAGGTCGAAGCGGAGCTCAGCAGACTCGGGGGCGCGGCGGAGACGGCGAATCGGATGGCGACATCCGGCGGCCGTGGTCGGAGAAGAAGGCCACAGGCGTCGTCATGTGGCCGTCCCGGCTCGTGTAGCTCGGCGAAGAGGAAGGAGAGGATGCGGCGATGCTCGTGGATACGACAGAGGGGCGAGGGGGTGGCTGTTGCTACGGCAACGATGAGCGGCGGCGACTGGCGCGCTCGGTGGTCGCGTGGGAGAGAAACAGAGAAGGGAGAGAGGTCCAGGGAGAGAGAGGGAGAGGCCAGGGGCTGCGTGGCGTCGCGGGAGGGCGTCCAGAGCGACGAGGGGAGGCGGCAAGCAGGCAGGGTGGAGGTGGCGCGCGCGCGGCGAGCACACGCCCTCCTGCCCACTGGCAGGGGGTTGAAGACGGTGGAGGGCCTGGTGGGCTGGGCCACAACGCTGGGCCACAGCTGGGCCGGCTCTGGTGGCTTTGCCAGGTTAGTTCCTTTCTCTCTCTCCTTTTCTATTTATTTCAGTTTTCTATTATTCTGTAAATTTGAGGGCTTTATTAAAAATACCTAAGCACTTTCAAAAATCATGAGACTGCTTGTGGCCACTGTTTGGATTATTTCCAATAACCAGCAATTCAGTTCATGAATATTTGGACATTTAAAATAATTTATAGCATTTAAATGCCCAAATTCAAATAGCATATGATTTAATTCAAAAATCCAGAATGGCCTACAAATATGTGCATGACTTTTGGCAGAGGTTTTCACCTTTAACAAAAATCATGAGCTTTTCTAAAGGGCATTTGGGATTATTGAAAATATTTTTATTTGATCCTAATTGCATTCCATTTGGTGCTAGGGTTTGTCATCCCCATTTCAAATTTAAATGGAATTTAAATCATGATGCAAGAATGCAGATGCAAGACAAGCAAGGCCTGAACTGGGGCTGTGACAATACAACACATGGAACAAGTTGATGAACTACTATCCTAGACAAGATATGATTAAGTGTAGTAATCAATCAATAATAAATATTTGGATAAATCAAAATATTTATAATGGTTAACAATAAGCAAAGTATAAACATCATCTATAAGTACTATTAAGAAGTATTCTTATATCAACAAGCCAACACAATACTAAGGAAGAAAATAAACAATACAGTAATTAACATGGCACGTATCCTACAAGGCATGTGAATAAAGAATCATAAAGAGATCTTAACTAAAACCACAAGCATCAAACATACAAGTGATCATGATAAGATACTAAAGTAGTACATGCTCTTTATGTAAGAAAGAACATATATCCAATTGCCACTAGCAACAGGTATACCCACACATGCTTAAATAATAGAGTAAACTATGTGCATTAAGCATATGAGGAAGGCACAACTCAACTACCATGAAAGGTAAACTATCTTGAACATGGGAACTATTGCAACAAGTAACTAAACACTCATAAGACTAAGATGTAATGAAGTTAAACATCTATAAGGAAGAACTAAACTAAGCAACTATAACACACGCAACATCATAAGACATGAAAGATTACTTGCATGAAATATGTCTAGGCATATCATGATGCAATAGAAAGGTAAACAAAATATATCAAACGCTAGGCATACAACAATGCAATAACAAGATACAAATGTATAATGCTAAGTATGAATGATCATCACACGGAATGCCAAAGTATGAAACCAATATAATACAACTCACAACAATAAGATAACTTAGTTGATATGAACTAACATGAATATCAACAATGGCAAGAGCACATAAGCTTACATACTAATTATGACAAATAAGCACACCGAGTAAGCAATTAGCATGTAAGCAAGTGAACATCTATGACATGGCATCAACAACATCAAGCAATGAGATATCATAGCAGAAATAACAAAGATGACTTGCATTACCTATCTAGTACAACTTACACTTGCAACGACATAGGATACATGTAACGCCCTCGATGCGGCTATATCTCCCACGTGTCGAGGCACGACTTAGAGGCATAACCGCATTGAAAGCAATGTCGCAAGTGAGGTAATCTTCACACAACCCATGTTATACATAAGGGAAAAAGATACATAGTTGGCTTACAGTCGCCACTTCACACAATACATAAATAAACATTCAACATCCAGATTACACTCAAGGTCCGACTACGGAACAAAAATGAAAGAAGACTACCCCAAATGCTACGCAGATCCCCGAATCACCCCAACTGGGCTCCACTACTGATCATCAGGAAAAGACACATAGTAACGGCCACGTTCCTCGTCGAACTCCCACGTGAGCTCGGTCGCGTCATCTGTACTGACATCGTCGGCACCTGCAACTGTTTTGGTAGAATCTGTGAGTCACGGGGACTCAGCAATCTCACACCCGTGAGATGAAGACTATTTAAGCTTAATGGTAGGATGGGGTTGTGAGGTGGAGCTGCCGCAAGCGACTAGTATATATGGTGGCTAACAACGCGAAAGAGAGCGAGAAGAGAAGCAAAGCACGGTTCTGAAGCTATAAGTGATCAAGAAGTGATCCTAGAAAAACCTACGTCAAACATAACTCCAACACCGTGTTCACTTCCCGGACCCCGCCGAGAAGAGACCATCACGGTTACACACGCGGTTGATGTGTTTTAATTAAGGTCAACTTCGGGTTTTCTACAACCGGACATTAACAAATTCCCATCTGCCTCATAACCGCGGGCACGACTTTCGAAAGATATTACCCTGCAGGGGTGTCCCAACTTAGCCCATTATAAGCTCTCACGGTCAACGAAGGATATTCCTTCTACCGGGAAGACCCGATCAGTCTCGGAATCCCGGACTACAAGACATTTCGACAGTTATAAAACAAGACCAGCAAAGCCAGATGAGCAAGACGTCTGGTTGGCATAGACCCTGGTTGCCCAAGGGGCGCCGGACATCACTCGGTTTGGACCAGCAATCGAAGGAGAACTAGCCCGGGGGTGTTAAAATAAAGATGACCCTCGGGCTCGCAAAAACCCGGGGGAAAAAGGCTTAGGTGGCAAATGGTAAAACCAAAGTTGGGCCTTGCTGGAGGAGTCTTATTCAAAGCGAACTGTCAAGAGGGTCCCATAAATCACCCAACCATGTAAGGAACGCAAAATCTAGGAACATAACACCGGTATGACGGAAACTAGGGTGGCAAGAGTGGAACAAAACACCAGGCATAAGGCCGAGCCTTCCACCCTTTACCAAGTATATAGATGCATTAATTAAATAATAGGTATTGTGATATCCCAACAAGTAAACATGTTCCAACAAGGAACAACATCTCCATGTTCCAACACGGAACAAACTTTATCTTCACCTGCAACTAACAACGCTATAAGAGGGGCTGAGCAAAGCGGTAACATAGCCGATCAACGGTTTGCTAGGACATGGATGGTTATAGGTTTGACATGGCAATAAGGGTGGCATGATATAGCAAGTGGTAGGTATCGCAGCATAGGCACAAGAAAAGAGCGAGCATCTAGCAAGCAAAGATAGAAGTGATTTCGAGGGTATGGTCATCTTGCCTGCAAGGTTCTCAGAGTTGTCGAAAGCTTGGTCCTCGTAAGCGTTCTCAACAGGTTCCTCGTTCACGTACTCGTCTCCCGGCTCTACCCAAAGCAAGAACACAAGCA
Organism: Aegilops umbellulata; assembly: GCA_032464435.1. Lineage (NCBI taxonomy): Eukaryota > Viridiplantae > Streptophyta > Magnoliopsida > Poales > Poaceae > Aegilops > Aegilops umbellulata. The sequence continues at coordinate 87,026,740 of CP136059.1, forward strand.
AAGGGGACAAACATCAATCACGATGCAATGCACAAACAACATGATGCAAAACATGGCATGATATGCGAGATGTGATATGCAATGCATATGCGTGCTCCGGAAGGAAAAAGATGAACAAGGCATAATCTTGGCAAAACAAGTATGCCACTGGATAGGTGAGGTGATTTCGGTTGAAATCAATATAAAGATCACCGGAATCGGATGCACGGTTTGCAAATGACAAGCAAAACAAGAATGACAAGATTCTGCCATTAACAGCATGATGCTACTTAGCAAGCAACAAGAAATTAAGCAACCTCACCCAAACGTATCACTAAAGCATATGACAGTGATCTACTGAAGATGCTTGACAAAAGATGAACAATGAGCTATGGCTAAATCACAACATAACAGGTTCAAACAAGCATGACAAAACTGCAAAAGATAACAGGTTCACAGACTTAGTGAAAATAGCAACATGCCAGAAATTAACATCAGGATGACATGTTTAGAGCAAAGAAACAACATGCTACAGAAACAGGACATAGCAAAATAAGGCATGGCATGAATCTAATCAAAGCACTTACCAAAATCCCTTACTGACCATAAGCCAAAAAGGATCAGAAAATATAATAACACCCATGTCAATTAAGCAAGTTTCGTTACAGGTTTCAGACTTAGCAGAAAACTGGACATGTCAAAAACAGATAACAAGTAGGCATGTTTACGAGCTTGATGCACTCACTACAGAGCATTGCATGATAAACTAAGCATACATACATCAAGAATACATGGCATAGAAGCTAGACATAGCAAGAACAACATCATAGCATGCAAGGATCAACTACAACAAGATTGGCAAAATCGAATAACATGTAAACAATCTGCCACCAACATTTTATAGCAAACGTAGAGCTCGATTGACTCAAGCTAAGGCACTCCATAATTACAAACAAAAGCATGCATGGATAGAGCAAATCCATATGCTCAAAACACTCTTACTGATCATGCTCAAAAGAGGCATAGATCTCTCGGAAACAACATGAACACATGGCATAAAAATAACAACAGGAAATAACTTAGTGAAATTACCAAGTCTCTGAAATCAGCAACATTATGTACCCTAGTTTGCATGCTTGTGATAGTCACCACAAAGATCAAAAAAATACATGGCATACACCCCTGGGAAGAGAGCATGGCATATTTCAAAACACATGTAGGACTCAACTTCATAGGATGCACACATCAATCATGGCAAAAATGACAAAAGTGCATATTCTGAAATAGATCTGAAACTAACATCACATAGCCCTCTTCCAACAGCATTTCGGGCATCAAGATGAGATCAAATGAAAATGACGCAATGAGATGAAATGATGAACTCATCGAGGCAAACAATTTGATATGCTATACGCCCAAAACGGAGCCACTGATGCAGAGATATGATGCGATGAACTTGACATAAAAATACAACAGAGAAAAGACTTGGACGAATTTCGGGGGGGGGGGGGGAGGAGAAGTCAACCCTCGGGCTCGTCGGCGCGGTAACCAAGGCAGGCGGCGGGTTTCGCTGGATCACTGCCGGAGGAGGCGCGGGGGCGCCGGATCTGAGGCGCTCCTAGCCGGATCCGGGGCCGGGCGGCGCGGGAGCGGCGGAGGAGACACCGGGGCGCAGGAGGCGGCGAGGGGCGGCGGCGCGGCGTCCGGCGACGAGGGGGGCGAGGTGCGGCGCGGGCGGCTCGGGCGCGGGCGTCGGCGGCTAGGCCCGCGGGGGCCGGGAGAGGGCGGGAGCGGGCCTCGGCGGCGCGCGGCGGCGACGTGCCACGTGGCGGCTGCGGGTTGGGCGCGGGGGCGGCTGGCGGACGTGTCCGGCGCCGGGCGGACGCGTCCGGCGCGCGGAGGAAGAAGGGAGCTAGGGTTAGGGTAGGAGTGATCCGAAATTTCGGGGGAGAGGGTGTATATATAGGTAGAAGGAGCTAGGGAGCTCCAAATGGAGTGCGGTTTTCGCCCACACAATCGTGATCGAACGGCGATGGACATGGGAGTGACTGAGATGGGTTATTGTGCTGTTTTGAAGGGGTTTTGGGATGCAACACACACGAGGCCTTTACGGTTACCCGGTTAACCGTTGGAGTATCAAACGACCTCCGAATGACCCGAAACTTGACAGGCGGTCTACCGGTGCTATACCAAGGCCGCCTGACAAACCTCGGTCCAATCCGAGAAGGTTTAACACCTGCTCATGGAAAAACGTAAAAGGGGACGCCGGGGAACATAGGAGCGCCGGATTGCACAACGGACAACGGGGAAAATGCTCGGATGCATAAGACGAACACGTATGCAAATGCGATGCACATGATGACATGATATAAAATGCATGACATGAACAAAATGCAAAAAGAAGGAAAACCCAACCACGGAGGGAATATCATATCACATAGCCGAAAATGGCAAGAGTTGGAGTTACAAATATGGCAAGTTACATCCGGGGTATTACAACACTCCACCACTACGAGAGGATCTCGTCCCGAGATCTAGGACTGAAAGAACTCCGGATATTCGGAACGGAGGTGGTCCTCACGCTCCCAGGTGGCTTCTCGGTCTGAATGGTGTGACCACTTCACTTTCAGGAATTTGATTGACTTGTTGCGAGTCTTGCGCTCAGTTTCTTCAAGAATAGCAACGGGATGCTCATGATAGGACAGATCTTCTTGAAGATCAATCTCTTCGAAGTTGATGGTGCGCTCAGGCGTCTTGAAGCACTTGCGAAGCTGTGACACGTGGACCACATCGTGCACATTTGCAAAGTTGGAGGGAAGCTCAAGTTGATAGGCGAGATCGCCTCGTTTGCCGATGATCTTGAAAGGACCGACGTATCTAGGGGCCAGTTTCCCTTTGATACCGAAGCGACGAGTGCCTTTCATTGGAGAGACGCGGAGGTAGACATGGTCTCCGATCTCGAATGCCACATCATGATGTTTGCTATCGTAATAGCTCTTCTGGCACGATTGCGCGGCTTTGAGATTCTCACGAATGACTTTACACATATCTTCAGCCTCTGAGATCAAATCGTTGCCAAGAAGTTGGTGTTCGCCTGTCTCAGACCAATTGAGAGGAATACGACACTTTCTGCCGTAGAGAATCTCGAATGGGGCTTTGCCCGAGCTGGCTTGAAAGCTGTTGTTGTAAGAGAACTCAGCATAAGGAAGACAATCCTCCCACTTCATGCCGAAAGAGATAACACAAGCTCTGAGCATATCTTCAAGAATTTGGTTGACACGCTCGACTTGTCCACTAGTTTGAGGGTGGAAAGCTGTGCTGAAGCGAATATTTGTGCCCATGGCCTTCTGAAAAGAATCCCAAAACTTGGAGGTAAAGATGCTGCCACGGTCTGAAGAAATCAATTGTGGAATGCCATGCAAAGAGACAATTCTGGAGGTGTAGAGCTCTGCCAGCCGCGCTGCTGTGATAGACTCTTTGATAGGGAGAAAATGAGCCACTTTAGAGAGCTTGTCGATGACGACGAAGATAGCATCATTTCCACGCTTGGACTTAGGAAATCCAGTCACGAAGTCCATTTCAATATGATCAAACTTCCATTCTGGAATAGCAAGAGGTTGGAGTAGACCAGCTGGTCGTTGGTGTTCTGCTTTCACCCTTCTGTAGACATCACATTCATTCACGAATTGAGCAATTTCTCGCTTCATTCGAGTCCACCAATACGACTGCTTGAGGTCATGGTACATCTTCGTACTTCCAGGATGAATTGACAGAAGAGAATTGTGCGCCTCGTTCATAATGACTTTAAGAGTATCACCCTTTGGGACCACGATCCGGTCCTCGAAGAAAAGAGTATCTCTGTCACCAACGCGATAGCACTTGTATTCGGAAATTCCCTTGTCAATACCACGTTTCACCTTCTTCACCATGGTATCCATCAGTTGTGCCTCGCGAATTTGATCTTCCAAAGTAGGAGAGACTATGAGGTTGGCCAGAAAACCTTGAGGAACAACTTGGAGATTCAACTTGCGGAAAGCTTCACAGAGATCCGGTTGAAAGGGCTTGAGGATTAAGCTGTTGCAATAAGCCTTCCTGCTCAAAGCGTCTGCAATCACATTAGCCTTGCCTAGAGTATATTCAATACTCGGATTATACTCTTGAATCATTTCGACCCATCGAGTTGGCCTGAGGTTGAGGTTGGGCTGAGTGAAGATGTACTTGAGACTCTTGTGATCAGTGAAAATGTCCACTTTCCTTCCCAACAGGAGATGTCTCCATGTTATTAGTGGGTGGACAACTGCCGCCAACTCAAGATCATGAGTGGGGTAGTTCTTTTTGTTGGGCTTCAACTGACGAGAGGTATAGGCCACAACCTTCTTCTCTTGCATTAACACGGCACCGAGGCCTTGAAGAGAAGCATCACAGAAAACTTCATAAGGCTTGGAATCGTCAGGAGGAGTCAACACTGGAGCAGTGACAAGTTTGTCTTTGATAGTGTTGAAAGCAACATCACACTCAGGAGACCAGACATACTTCACATGCTTCTGGAGGAGGTTGGAAAGAGGCTTTGCAATCTTTGAGAAATTCTCAACGAATCTTCGGCAATAGCTTGCAAGTCCAAGAAAACTGCGAAGCTGCTTGACATTCTGAGGAGGTTCCCAATTCACGACTGCAGACACCTTCTCAGGATTAACAGCAATGCCCTTGGCAGAGATGATATGCCCAAGGTAAAGAACTTCATCAAGCCAAAATTCACATTTGGAGAACTTTGCATATAATTGATACTCTCTGAGCTTGTCGAGCACCAATCGCAAATGTATGGCATGATCCTTCTTATTCTTGGAGAAGACCAAAATATCATCGAGATAGACCAAGACAAATTCATTGGTGTAGGGGTTGAAGATGAAATTTATCAAGCGAGTGAATGTTGGAGGAGCATTGACAAGGCCGAATGACATGACAGTATATTCATAAGAACCAAAACTTGTTCTGAATACTGTCTTGGGAATATCTTCTTCACGAATGCGAATCTGATGATACCCCATACGAAGGTCAAGCTTGGAGAACACCTTAGCACCTTTAAGTTGCTCAAATAGCTCATTGATGTTGGGAAGTGGGTACTTGTTCTTGATTGTCTTCTTGTTCAATGGACGGTAATCGACGCAAAGTCGGTCCGTGCCATCCTTCTTCTGGACAAAAAGAACACCACAACCCCAAGGAGATGAACTCGGTCTGATCAGACCCAGACGCTCTTGTTCATCGAGTTGTTTCTTCAATTCCTTCAACTCTTTAGGTCGAGGCTTGTATGGACGCTTGCAAACGGGTTCCGTGCCAGGCTCAAGATCAATAACGAATTCCACTGGCCGGTGAGGAGGCATACCTGGAAGCTCTTCTGGAAAAACATCTTGGTACTCACAAACGACTGGAATTTGAGAGATAGGATCCAATTCACCCTTCTCATTGAGAGAAAAACAACCGAATGGTATCATCACGAGCGGCATAGATGATCACATCGTCAGAAGAGTGAGTCAATTGAATTTCCCTGGCAGCACAATCAAGTTGAGCCTTGTGCTTAGAAAGCCAGTCCATCCCAAGAATAAGATCAATATCAGAGTCACCAAGAACCATAGGTTTAGCCAGAAATCTATAGTCGCCCATCTTGATAGAAACATCCGGAGCCATCATCTTGGTATTCATGAACAAACCTGGAGAGGAAACCGCCATTGGCTTGGGCAGATCGACAGTATGCAAATTGTTCAAGGATGCAAAAGGTCTTGAAATGAAAGAATGCGATGCACCAGTATCAAATAAGACTTTTGCAGGAATATCATTAACAGGAAGATTACCCATGATCACATCAGAAGAATCCTCCGCTTGAGCTGCATTCATCATGTTCACCTTTGCAGACTTGGAATTATGCTTGACCACTGCATTGCTGGAAGATTTCACAGGAGGAGGAGGCGGAAGGCGCCTTTGGTTGAAGCACTTGTTCGCATAGTGACCCTTTTGCTGACATTTGTTACAAGTCACCTCTGAGAGCGGACGATGATAAGGAGCATTTGGCCTTGGAGCTTGGTTCTGAGACTTGTTCTGATAGCCAGGGTTGGGTGGGTGGGAAGATCCACGACCACCTGAGTTCTTCTGTTGGTAAGGCTGACGGAACGGAGGAGGAGGAGGCAACCAGAACTTCTGTTGCTTAGCTGCCACAAGTGAGGAAGAAGAAGACTGAACTGCGTCTCTGACTCTCTTCTTAGATGCCTCACACTTGAGCTGAGCAGCTTCTTGTTTCAGTGCCATGTTGTAGAATTCATCATACTTTAATGGCTCAAAAAGCACGAGAGCTAGTTGCAAATCTTCTCTGAGACCACGCCTGAATTGGTAGATCAAACTCTTCTCATCAGGGATGTCTTGCTTAGCAAAACGAGAGAGCTTCTGGAACTGCGTGTTGTATTGATACACACACATGTTGCCTTGCTTGAGATTGCGGAATTCCTCATGCTTACTCTCAACAACACTTTCTGGAATGTGATGAGCTTTGAAGTCACGGCGGAAATCATCCCAGGTAATCACACGACCTCCTCTGGAATCTTTGTATTGCTGGAACCATTCAGCAGCTTGACCCTTGAGTTGAAACGAGGCAAACTTGACAAAGTCCTCAGGTCTGACATTGCTACATTCGAAGTGCTTGTTGATGTCCACGAGCCAATCATCGGCGTCTGTGGCCTCGACACAGTAGCTGAAAGTCTTCGGCTGATTAGCAAGGAACTGGTTGAGTGAAGCGAAGTGCGGCTGATTGTTGCCTTGGCCTTGATTTCCTTGATTACCTTCCCCTTGGTTGCGATCTTGCAAGAGCTGAATCAGAATCTGAGCATTGGCATTGGTGGCTGTCATCAAGGCTTGCCATGCCTCCGGAGGCGGAGGTGGTGGCGGAGAGTTAGCCTGACTTCCTTCATTGCATTCCGGATTCTGACGCGTTGGCGGAGCCATCCTGAAGAGGGTAACATCCATTAGCATCTTGAAAAAGATATATATTCAAGCTGAATCAAAGGATCGAAATTGCAACATATAGTCTTCACAATAAACATTCGAACGAGAATGAACGAATGAATTCCAAAGTAAATCATCACACTTCCATAAGCTGAGAAGCCATTTAGATAAAGGTATGGAATAAAATCAACAAGGTACGGATGTGAACAAATACTTGGTAAGGATTACCCAATCATGAACCAAACATCTGCGGGAAGAAATACTAGAGCTACATGAATTCCCACTTATAAACTCCCGAAACTTTCTGGTTATGCAATCAGGTGTTGGGGATACAGGGGACACAAAATATATCACCCAAACTAACAATACCTAGATCCAGCTGTATCCATCCTTCAACACATAACCAAGAAACCTTCGGAAATCGTCTACCTCAACCTTCGAAAAGCATCCGTTATACGAGTTATGGCAATACTCCCGCACTCGCCTCAGTACTGGGCTATCAGGGTTATCTCACCAACAACTGTACAAAAGAGATTTTCGATGTCGGCGTACTAAACTCAGGTATTCTAGAACTGTAACAATAAAATTATGACAACAACACCTCGGAGCTCAACTCCCCGGGACACCTCCACTAAACCCCTGCTGACGGGAGGCACCAAAACAATGTTGTCATCATAAAACCATCGGAACGATTCTAAGATACCCGCGTGATCCTAAAAAAATTTTAGTGAAATTTGAGAAGAGAAGAGTCAAAACTCTACGTCAGGATCCCTTACCAGAGCGATGAGGAGACTGGGAAGTAAAAAGAATTCCTAAGATCTCCGATATATAATTCCTAAATGACTCAAAACATTTTTCTAGACACAACTCGGCCGCTAAAAACGATCAATCAGTGGGGGCTCCCAAGGTCGATGCGGCTATATCTCCCACGTGTCGAGGCACGACTTAGAGGCATAACCGCATTGAAAGCAATGTCGCAAGTGAGGTAATCTTCACACAACCCATGTTATACATAAGGGAAAAAGATACATAGTTGGCTTACAGTCGCCACTTCACACAATACATAAATAAACATTCAATATCCAGATTACACTCAAGGTCTGACTACGGAACAAAAATGAAAGAAGACTACCCCAAATGCTACACAGATCCCCGAATCACCCCAACTGGGCTCCACTACTGATCATCAGGAAAAGACACATAGTAACGGCCACGTTCCTCGTCGAACTCCCACGTGAGCTCGGTCGCGTCATCTATACTGGCATCGTCGGCACCTGCAACTGTTTTGGTAGAATCTGTGAGTCATGGGGACTCAGCAATCTCACACCCGCGAGATCAAGACTATTTAAGCTTAAAGGTAGGATGGGGTTGTGAGGTGGAGCTGCCGCAAGCGAATAGCATATATGGTGGCTAACAACGCGAAAGAGAGCGAGAAGAGAAGCAAAGCACGGTCGTGAAGCTAGAAGTGATCAAGAAGTGATCCTAGAACAACCTACGTCAAACATAACTCCAACACCGTGTTCACTTCCCGGACCCCGCCGAGAAGAGACCATCGTGGTTACACACGCGGTTGATGAGTTTTAATTAAGGTCAACTTCGGGTTTTCTACAACCGGACATTAACAAATTCCCATCTGCCTCATAACCGCCGGCACGGCTTTCGAAAGATATTACCCTGCAGGGGTGTCCCAACTTAGCCCATTATAAGCTCTCACAGTCAACGAAGGATATTCCTTCTACCGGGAAGACCCGATCAGTCGCGGAATCCCGGACTACAAGACATTTCGACAGTTATAAAACAAGACCAGCAAAGCCGCCCGAATGTGCCGACAAATCCCGATAGGAGCTGCACATATCTCATTCTCAGGGCACACCGGATGAGAAAGACGTCTGGTTGGCATAGACCCTGGTTGCCCAAGGGGCGCCGGACATCACTCGGTTTGGACCAGCAATCGAAGGAGAACTGGCCCGGGGGGTTAAAATAAAGATGACCCTCGGGCTCGCGAAAACCCGGGGGAAAAAGGCTTAGGTGGCAAATGGTAAAACCAAAGTTGGGCCTTGCTGGAGGAGTCTTATTCAAAGCGAACTGTCAAGGGGGTCCCATAAAACACCCAACCGTGTAAGGAACGCAAAATCAAGGAACATAACACCGGTATGACGGAAACTAGGGTGGCAAGAGTGGAACAAAACACCAGGCATAAGGCCGAGCCTTCCACCCTTTACCAAGTATATAGATGCATTAATTAAATAAGAGGTATTGTGATATCCCAACAAGTAAACATGTTCCAACAAGGAACAACATCTCCATGTTCCAACACGGAACAAACTTTATCTTCACCTGCAACTAACAACGCTATAAGAGGGGCTGAGCAAAGCGGTAACATAGCCAATCAACGGTTTGCTAGGACATGGATGGTTAGAGGTTTGACATGGCAATAAGGGTGGCATGATATAGCAAGTGGTAGGTATCGCAGCATAGTCATAGCAAAAGAGCGAGCATCTAGCAAGCAAAGATAGAAGTGATTTCGAGCGTATGGTCATCTTGCCTGCAAGGTTCTCAGAGTTGTCGAAAGCTTGGTCCTCGTAAGCGTTCTCAACAGGTTCCTCGTTCACGTACTCTTCTCCCGGCTCTACCCAAAGTAAGAACACAAGCAAAGGGGACAAACATCAATTACGATGCAATGCACAAACAACATGATGCATAACATGGCATGATATGCGAGATGTGATATGCAATGCATATGCGTGCTCCGGAAGGAAAAAGATGAACAAGGCATAATCTTGGCAAACCAAGTATGCCACTGGATAGGTGAGGTGATTTCGGTTGAAATCGATATAAAGATCACCGGAATCGGATGCACGATTTGCAAATGACAAGCAAAACAAGAATGACAAGATTCTGCCATTAACAGCATGATGCTACTTAGCAAGCAATAAGAAATTAAGCAACTGCAGCCAAACGTATCACTAAAGCATATGGCAGTGATCTACTCAAGATGCTTGACAAAAGATGAACACTGAGCTACGTCTAAATCACATAATAACAGGTTCAAACAAGCATGACAAAAGTGCAAAAGATAACAGGTTCACAGACTTGGTGAAAATAGCAACATGCCAGAAATTAACATCAGGATGACATGTTTAGAGCAAAGAAACAACATGCTACAGAAACAGGACATAGCAAAATAAGCCATGGCATGAATCTAATCAAAGCACTTACCAAAATCCCTTACTGACCATAAGCCAAAAAGGATCAGAAAATATAATAACACCCATGTCAATTAAGCAAGTTTCGTTACAGGTTTCAGACTTAGCAGAAAACTGGACATGTCAAAAACAGATAACAGGCAGGCATGTTTACGAGCTCGATGCACTCACTACAGAGCATTGCATGATAAACTAAGCATACATACATCAAGAAGACATGGCATAAACTAAGCATACATACACCACAAAGATCACGAAAATACATGGCATACACCCCTGGAAAGATAGCATGGCATATTTCAAAACACATGTAGGACTCAACTTCATAGGATGCACACATCAATCATGGCAAAAATGACAAAAGTGCATGTTCTGAAACAGATCTGAAACTAACATCACATAGCCCTCTTCCAACAGCATTTCGGGCATCAAGATGAGATCAAATGAAAATGATGCAATGAGATGAAATGATGAACTCACCGAGGCGAACAATTTGATATGCTATACGCCCAAAACGGAGCCAAGGATGCAGAGATATGGTGCGATGAACTTGACATAAAAATACAACAGAGAAAAGACTTAGACGAATTTCGGGGGGGAGGAGAAGTCAACCCTCGGGCTCGTCGGCGCGGGAACCGAGGCAGGTGGCGGGTTTCGCCGGATCACCGCCAGAGGAGGCGCGGGTCTGAGGCGCTCCTCGCCGGATCCGGGGCCGGGCGGCGCGGGAGCGGCGGAGGAGACGCCGGGGCGGAGGAGGCGGCGAGGGGCCGCGGCGCGGCGTCCGGCGCCGCGGGAGGCGAGGTGCGGCTCGGGCGGCTCGGGCGCGAGCGCCGGCGGCTGGGCCCGCGGGGGCCGGGAGCGGGCCTCGGCGGCGCGCGGCGGCGACGTGCCACATGGCGGCTGCGGGTTGGGCACGGGGGTGGCTGGCGGACGTGTCCGGTGCCGGGCGGACGCGTCCGGCGCGCGGAGGAAGAAGGGAGCTAGGGTTAGGGTAGGAGTGATCCGAAATTTCAGGGGAGAGGGTGTATATATAGGTAGAAGGAGCTAGGGAGCTCCAAATGGAGTGCGGTTTTCGCCCACACAATCGTGATCGAACGGCGATGGACATGGGAGTGACTGAGATGGGTTATTGGGCTGTTTTGAAGGGGGTTTGGGATGCAACACACACGAGGCCTTTACGGTTACCCGGTTAACCGTTGGAGTATCAAACGACCTCCGAATGACCCGAAACTTGACAGGCGGTCTACCGGTGCTATACCAAGGCCGCCTGACAAACCTCGGTCCAATCCGAGAAGGTCTAACACCCGCTCATGGAAAAAGGTAAAAGGGGACGCCGGGGAACATAGGAGCGCCGGATTGCAAAACGGACAACGGGGAAAATGCTCGGATGCATAAGACGAACACGTATGCAAAGCGATGCACATGATGACATGATATAAAATGCATGACATGAACAAAATGCAAAAAGAAGGAAAACCCAACCATGGAGGGAATATCATATCACATAGCCGGAAATGGCAAGAGTTGGAGTTACAAATATGGCAAGTTACATCCGGGGTGTTACAATACATAACTACGCGATATCATCAAACTACTATCATGTATACCTACCAAGTAAGGTATAACCAAAAGCATGAATATAAGATAAAAACTAGCAATTGGATAACATATGGTAGGCATATTATCAAAATATGCATTCTACTTTGAGTAAGTACAAACATGGCATCTCAATCAACTAAGTATGAACAACTATCATTCTAGGTAATTAAACACCTAGGATAATTAACAACCAATGGTAAAGTAAAACATAAATTTGACAATATCAACATAACACCAATTTAAGAAATGCAACCTTTAAATATATTGGATGCCAAACATCCATAAAATAAGAGGGACACTATGCAATAAATGTGTCACTCTCATATCATACAAAATAATAATTCCATGCCAAGCAATTCACCACAAGTATGGCAATGTTCTAAGTTAATATACCAATTTATGACTACTAGTATAAACGACTAGATACCACACACAATTAAAATAAACATCATATCCTACAACATGGCATGACATCACAACTATACAACACACATGCAAAAATATTTAAACATCTATCTTAGACAAGGCATGATTTAAAACCAACATGTGACATGGATGAAAATGAATATAGTTCCACAATTAAAGAAATCAGGCAAAGACAATAATTCTACAATGTTCTACGCATGGAGATATCACCAAAAATGTGTACCCTTTCTCAATATAGAACAATAAACAACACCAAATACTATTAAAATAATAAATAAAATATTTCACTAAAAAATATCTATATCTAATTAAAATAATAACACCTGCCAAGCACGTACGAACAATGATAATCAAATACACCAATCAAGTTCTACGCGTGGTAAAGATTCACAACAAAATGTACACTCGCATAACACATGACTACAAAATTATATGATATTTAGTAACTCAAAATCAATCTATATTAAAAACACAAAATACTACACATGACTATAATTCATAAATATTAGTACGCATGCATAAAAGGAAGTACGTGCTACCACAAATTATTGAGCCGAAACGATGTACAACTAGTTTAGCAATTTAAACAAGAGTAAACTAAATCTAGTAAACCATATGAAACACACAAATTATGAGATAGCTAGCACACACTCCTACCCGTATCAAGAACACAAGAAAATAACATATTAATAAATAGTCTGATCAACAACCAAAAATTTATAATAAAACTCGATTAACCAAACAAGTAATCTAACTCCACTATGGGATTGCTAAAACCATATAAAACATTTCCTCTATTGTGGTCAAGATCAAACGATGAACAAAAGCGATGGAAATATAACCATGACCTACGGTTTATGCGACGGATAGCATCAACGCGGCCAACACTAAGAATAGGAGGAACCATGATGTCGAGGAGATAACTTGAGTGATATTTTAAAGGTACACAAAAGGAATTGGATAGAAACTCACCGAGCGCGATGAATCAATCCGACAAACTCGATGAACAGTGTAGGGGACGATCCGACAAACTTGAGTGATATTTTAAAGGTACACAAAAGGAAGGGAGAGGGCAGGGAGACTACCAAAGTGGAAGAGGAGCTGGAGGCGCACAGAATGGTTCCTTTAGTTTTGGAAAGGGATGAGATATAAGGGAAGTTAGAGGAGGGGACGATCATTGATGTATGTTTGATCTTCTCTGTACTGGTGTGCGTGTAGTGGAGGAGGAGAGGAAGCGCTCGGGGTGTCTGTTGACGTTTCCTTTCTGTAGGTGCTAGCGTACAGAGGAAGGAAAGGAGACGAGGCGTTCATTGGAGAGATGCCCAGCGGAGAGGAATAGGAAGGGAGGAGGAATTAAAGGAAGCTGCATAGGTTTCCTGTGTGTGCACGGAGGTGGCTGTTGAGGTTTCCTCTTATGTGAGTTGTGAACGTACACGTAGGAGGAGGAGAGGGGTTCGTTGGTTGGAAGAGATGGGCCAGATTGGCCAGGCCCATGAGGAAGGAGGGAAGCAGGAGAAAAATTAGAGAGAGGGAGTTGTTGGGCTATAGTCTAAGAGAGATGGAGAAAGAAAAATAAAAAGAGATGGGCTCGGTCCATACGGGTGAGAGGAATAAGAAACACAGGGAAAATAGAGAAGGTAGATTGGGAGTTGGATATTGCCCAGAGTTTGGGAAAAGAAATTAAATATATTTTCCTTCTTAGGAAAATCTAGAAAAGGAATAGAAGCTAACAAATTCAACAGAAGTTACAAAATACAAATGCGCATAATTTAATATGCTGAAGGGAGAAAAACAAAACCCAACTAAAAGAGAAGAACATAACTCAAGTTAAATATAAGTTCGCATTTGATCGAATTAAATCCTTCAAATTATAAAAATTCAATTTAAGCTTGGTTATCAAATAAAACAAATGAATTTTTCTCGGCCTGATTTTTGGAAAACTTTTTCTTTAAACATTCCGAAAATTGGGATGTTACACGTTGCCGGAGCTAGCGATAGGCGGAGGTGGCGGCAGGGCCGAGGCTGCCGAGGCGTGCGCCTGGGAGGCAGTAGCATGAGCAAGAGCAGCTGCGGCAAGAAGTAGCGGCCGCAGCAGATGCGGGCGCAGTGAGGAATCGGTGAGCGGAAGAGAGGAAGGCAGTAGGGGAGTGGTCGAGATGGGCGGTGACGCGGGGAGCGGCGGAGGCCGTGAGCGGGTGCAGGTGAGATTGCGGCCGGTCGCTGGTAGCGGGACAACGCGACCACGGGCAGCCGTGGATGCGCTAACCAAGGCGCGGTCAGGCGCGCAGTCTGGGCAGGAGCGGCCAAAAAGTGGGCGGCCCGCACGTGGGGGTGAGCGCACGCACAGATGCAGGCGGGCAGGGGATGACCTTCGACAGCGCGCGGGGGGGGGGGCACGGGCGCGGTGGCGGACTCAGAGGCCAGAGCCCCGACGGCTATGGCGACGGTGAGCTACAGTCACAGTGGGGAAGCAAACTAAGTGCGTGATTGACAGGGGCGGGAGAGGGGAAGCGCTCAGGTGCTCACAGCGATTCCGATGAGCAGCTCAGCCGGCTCGGGGGAGGTGTGGTGACGACGACTCAACGACGGCTCCCGTCGGTGACCAACGGTGAAGACGAAGATGACGATGGCGATGCAGAGCGCTCTAGTTCGAACCGATGATAGAAGACAACGCAGACGAGCGTGACAGAGCTGCTGTGTGGCTCGGGGAGCACGGCGGCCATAGGATCGATGATGGCGCGGCGGCGGTTGCTCTCAGGTTTGACTGGACCAAGGGGGGATCGAGCGAGGGGATTGAATTTGGGGTGCTAGGGTTCGACGAGGGGGCTCGGGGGTGTCAAGTAGGCACCGTGGGGAGGGAGGATGGTCGCCACGGCGACATGCCTTGGCCGTAGCCGGGAGATCTCTGCCACGATCCCCCCTGTGAACAGGAGGAAGGGGATGGTGGCCAGATGGGCCGGTCTGGCTGGCCGTGGCCAGCTGGGCCACAGCCCAGCAGGGGAGGAGGGTTTCCTGGTTCTGTTTTATTCTCACTTTTATGTTTACTTATGCTATTTTTTCTGTTTCTATTTTCCTAGTTTTAGTAGGATACAAAAGTTGTACTGAATTTAGTATATGTAATTATGCCACTGCCACAAATATCTTGGCACATTAAATACAATAGTTTGTATTTGTTTATTTTTTAAGAGCATTTAAATGATAGTTTTGCCACTGTTTTATTCATTTTTAGAGTATTTAAGCATTTTATAAAAGTGTGTTTTCTTCACCATAATTACCTAGGCATTAATTTTCACCTCTCGAACATTTTAGTTTTATTGTTTGAAAATTTTGTTGTTTGCCTTTGTTTTAAATTTGAAATTCGAACTGGGTTTCGAACTGACACGTGTTTATCCACAGTAACCGAGGTGACGTGGCATCCTTAGCGAGGGATCACTGTAGCTTAATTATCCGAGCGTCACAATTCTCCTCCACTACAAAAAATCTCCTCCCGAGATTTAAGGGGGGAGAAATTGGGAAATGATTTGGTTACGAAATTCTAACGAGTCTTCTCGGTCTCGGTTGCTCTTCTCGAAGAGGTCGATCCATAATATTGATGTCTTCATTCCTATGCACCAATGCATCATGATGAAATTGTCGTGATTCCTTCAGGATCTTCACCAAACTTACGAAGGATAAGAGGAAAAAAAATTAAGGACGGGTTCTAACAAGATTGAGCATCAAAAGGTTAACTCATGGGAATAAGCATAAGTATCTCTCGAATTGAAACTTAAGAAGATATCGAGAGCAACGTAAGAAGGTACCATGAGAAGCTTCAAACGAATAGGTAGTTGCTCGAAGTCTGAATCAGAGTGAGAAATGGGTTCAAAGCAGCGAGAGAAAGTATTACGTCTGATACCAGAATAGAGCACTAGGAAGGTGGCCCGTGAATTAAATACGAAGCCAAGTGTGAGGAATAACCATTAGAAACAGGGTTGTACAGGAGAGTCAGGTTTCGATCCTGTGGAAATGTGGGTTATGGGCCCACCATGTGGGTTAAAAGTAGGAAGGGTGGAGACGTCTTGCGTGATCATGTAAGCAAGGCATGTCAGCGGATAGCCTGTCAGTTATGTCGGCAACAACGTCGGTACCAAGGGCGAGGGACGAAGAGAACCATTTTCCTGCTCGTTGAACGAGGCGGACCAATAGGCAAAGTTCTCATCCATCGGTGGTTACCAGAATGCTATCGACAAATGCAACAGGGTCTTACCGACACGGTTGTACACCAAGGTGTTTACATAAGCAGAAGAATATTACTGCTTAGATCATATGGATCACAAGGAAGGCTAAACAAACCAATGGAAAGGAAAATGTGATCATCAGATCAAACAGAATAATGGAAAGGAAAATGTGTTTGACACATAAACCAAGGGTATTTCCCTTCCAACGACAAGCAGAGCAAGATATCCATGACAGGATATAAAGTAGAAAATCCTTTAGGTAACGGGAGATAAATTTAATGACATTACCCATACAATAGTGTTTGGATAACTAAGCAAGAAACATTTAGCATTGGGCTTCAAATGTTCTTGTTGAAAATCAGAGTACCACAGACATGCTTCGAGATAGCATTGACATGGTCTTCAAGCAAAGGTCGAACTTGGATACACCAAGGATTCATCAGGAACAACATATAGAATAAGTCTTACAATTTCCACATGGAAGAATGGTTAACCTTGCCAAATAGGAAACTATAACAATAGGATCTCCGGCCAGGTGTGCTAGGCATGACATCACCTTACCGGGTCATATAAGGACCAATGTTATGACTCTTGGAAAAATATTGCAACCATCATATATGACCGAGTTTCAGATTTGATTGGTGTCAGGATACCTTAGGCTCAGGGAATGAACTAGGGGGGTGAGTTCCGAAACGAGAGTTCATCATTAAACTAAGGAGAGGATGAGGAGGTGGCTGATGGACTCAGCGACAACTCATCGGGATTTCCAAGAGGACGGATTTCCACAATTCGTGAACAAGGAGATATCATTTGTCAGATCAAATGATATAATGATTTAAGCTCGAGGAAAAACATACATATTTAAACATTGGTTGAAAGTTGTACCCGAAATATGGGCTCGATAGCACGATCAATGTTAGAATGGTGATTCGATAACCATTGGTCTAAGAATGAACTGTCGGTCATTAACTTCAAAGCATTAGGGTTGCTAGAAGTGCAGAATCCAAACAACACCGTTCACTTGTGGGTACCCCAGTTGGAATCGACACGAGGACCAAGAAAGAATAGTGATGGTGAGAAGTATCATTATAGCAAGAATTCTTAAGAGGTGGAGCAATCCTCACAACATTCTTGACACCAAAGATGGTAATACTCCGCGGTAGAACATAACATAAGTTGGATAGCAAGGAACTCAAGGTACAACACAAAACAGGAGCAAGTTTTGTGTTGGAGGGAATGCAATAATGTTGTCGATGATAACCCAAATCATCGAGGGCAAAGTGTCGGTGTACTAAAGTAGGGGTACCTTAGTACCCCGAACTTGTGCACGGGCAGTAGTAGCATCCCGCGGCAAGGCTCGCCAGGGGAGCGACAAGAGTCTCCACGACCCTTTCTGGGCCGGACGGAGGCCAAGTGATCGAGCCTAGAAGACCAAGCCCCGGCAAGAGGAGCGTGCCGGGCCAAGAAGGCGAGGTCCGGCAAGAGGAGCTTGCCGGGCCAAGGCGACAAGGCCCCGGCAAGAGGAGCTTGCCGGGACGACTGAGCCGAAGCACCAAGGCCCCGGCGGGAGGAGCTCGCCGGGACGGCCAAACCAAGGCACCCCAAGAGAAGCCCGCCGCTGCGCGCCGCGCGCCCCGGCAAGGCCTGACGAGCGGCAAGCTCTCAGGTGCGGCAAGGCAACCACCACGGCAAGCCACTTGCCGCGGCGAACCACCACCTCAGGCGTGCGCTCCAGCTCACCTGCCCACGCGTCACTCTGGAGCTTCCCCAGAGACACGTGGCGGGGCGCCGCGCAGCCTGGGGCGCGCGCGTGGTATGCGACGTTGGCGGAGTCGCCCCCGTGGCAAGCGGAGGCGCCCCTAACGGTCCACCTCGGCACTGTTCAGGCGATCCAGACGGGCATTTAATGCCTTTGTCCCCCGCCGTCAGAGTTAGGTGCGATAGCACTGTGCGGCCACTGTTCGCACAGTTCCTTGCCATTTTTACCCTCACCTGCGTCGCTACCTGTGGAAAACCCCTTTAGCATATAAAAGGAGGCCCATGCGCACGTAGGGAAGGGGACCGGAGGATAGAGGGGATCCAGACCGGAAGAGGGACACCGAGTAGACCCTCGACTACGTCCAGCTCCAACTTGTTGTATCTTCTTGCGCTCCAGAGCAAGAACTCGAATCAACCAGACAAGCAGCAGTAGGGTTTTACGCATCCATGCGGCCCGAAGCTGGGTAAAATCGTTGTGTGTGTGTGTGTCGCCTCGATCTGCTCTTTGTGCAACCTCCGCCCCCCGCCGAACCGACAAGGGGCTCTGTCCCCATAGGTGCTCGTGGTGGCCGATATCCCCCGACATCTTTGGCGCGCCAGGTAGGGGGTGCGTCGAGGTTGTGTGAACCAGATCCGGCGTCCGCGCGAGCCAGACTCTCATTGTTTGCGCCGGCATGGCGCCGAAGAAGAAAGCTCCGGAGGTGACCGGTCCGTCAGCGTCGAACCCACCGCCCATGGAGCGGACGGGTGGTGGGAGGACGCCGGCGGAGGAACGGGCGCCGTCGAACCAGTTCTTGGTCCCGCGATGTCCGAGCTCGCCCCACGCCCCTCTCAGGAGGCGCGAAACCAACAGCGTCATGGTACCCATGGTGCCATACGCTCGCTGGACCCAGACCGTGCTGGTGGGTCCCAAGGCGCTCAGGACCAGCATGCGATCCAGCGTGCCGGAACGAGCGTCGCGCGGCTGCCTGGACCGGGTGCTTCTCCTTCTAACATGGTTAGGATTTCGAGCACATCCCGCTCCTCGCGCCGTTCGCCGCCTCTGCCCGCCACCCCAGCGGAAGCTCTCGCGCGAGCTCAGCTACTCCTAGACTACTCTCCGACGGCGGACAAGCTCGACGACTGGAGGGCAACCATCCAGAGCCTCATCGGTTTCGCCAACGGCGACACTCCGCGGCAGCACAGCGCGTCGCAGCCGCGGCCAGTCACCCAGGCGAGAACCGATGGCGCCAAGAATGGCGGGGGTGCGACCACCGTGCACTCCCCGCCCCAGAAGCCGCGGTCGCCGACTCGCCGGGCTCACCTCGACAACGACTCCACCGCGTCGTCGAACCCGCGAACTCGCCGCGACCAACGCCAAGTCCTTCACGAACGAAGGGAAGAAGACACTCGAACCCGCATCGAGCGCAGAAGAGAGGCGCGGCGTCAATCAGACCAGCGCGTTGAGCCCTCTGGAAACATGCACGCACCGGGGGAACCAGGCGAACTGCCATATTCAGTAGGCTGCCCCGCGTTCACCCGCGAGCTGCGGCAAGTCCAGTGGCCCAGCACAAAGAACTTCAAGCCCGACGTGCCCGAGAAGTACGACGGCAAGTCGCATCCGTATGAGTTCCTCAGCATCTACACCATTGCGGTGCAGGCTGCCGGGGGACGGGACGATAAGATCCTTGCCAACTACTTCCCGCTGGTACTCAAGCCCAACGTCAGATCCTGGCTCATGCACTTGCCGGACGGCTCCATCTCCTCCTGGCCAGATCTATGCCATAAGTTCGTTGGCGCCTTCACAGGCGGCCACAAACCCCATGGCCAGGCAAGCGACCTTCATCTGCTTGTTCAGAAGGAGGGGGAGCCTTTGCGCAAGTTCATCCAGAGGTTCAGCCGTGTGCACTACAACATCCCAGACGTCCACCCCGCCGCGGTGATCAGCGCGTTCCATCAGAACGTGCACAACCGCAGGATGCGGGAGGAGATGGCGATGTGCAAAATCAAGGAGGTTAGCGAGCTTTACGCCCTGGCCGACAAGTGTGCACGCGCTGAGGAGGGGAGGAAGCTCCCCGGAGAAAGTGTTGGAGAAGGAGAATCCGACAGTGAAGGTACCGCCCCGGCAAGGAGAGGCCGGCGGCGGAACGGCAAAAAGAAGAAAAACCCAGAGGTACTGGTTGTCGAGAAGTCCGGCAGCGAGGGCTCCGCCAAGAAAGCCCAGGCGGGAGGCCCCGGCAAGGAGGTTGTCGGGTGCGCCAACTGTCGGGCGGTGGCTGCTGCCGATAAGCGAGACGGCACCAACAAGAAGTACTGCAAGATCCACCGTACCAGGGGCCACGACCTCCAGAGTTGCAAGCAAGTCGAGCGACTCGTCGACCTGCAGAAGGCCGAGTACGCACGACGCGACAAGGAGAGAGCCCAAGCAGGCGGCGGGGGATCCGGCACGAAGCGTCTCGGCCCGGGGGAGCGCCGCGGCAAGGACAAGCAGCGGCAAGCAGACAGACCTCCCCGGGGACGCGACAAGGGCGAAGACGATGACGACGAGGAAGACATGGAAGACCCCGAGACCAGCGAGCAGGAGTTTCAGAAAGCCACTGAGGTCTTGTGTGTGGACGGCGGTGCCTCCCTGCACGCTTCCCACCACCAGCTTAAACGGTGGGTGCGGGAGGTCAATGCAGCGGAACCACCCGTCGAGTCGCGCAGACCCCTGAGATGGTCCAGCACGCCTATCATCTTCGACATTGAGGACCACCCTGATCGCACAACCGCGGTCGGGAGCTTGCCGATGTTGGTTTCCCCAACGATCCGCAACCTCAAGGTCACTAAGATGCTAGTAGACGGCGGGGCCGGCTTGAATCTGATCTCCTCTGCTGTTCTCCGGAGACTCCAAGTTCCCGACAGCGAGCTCGAAGAAACCGGCACATTCCAAGGAATCAACCCAGGAAGGAGCAAGCCGAAGGGGAAGATCACGCTGCCGGTAACATTTGGCAGCGAGCTGAATTTCAGGACTGAGAAGGTCACCTTTGACGTCGCCGACTTTCCGTTGCCTTACAACGGGATCCTCGGCCGACCAGCGCTCGCCAAGTTCATGGCGGCCTCTCACTACGCGTATAACATGCTCAAGATGCCTGGCCCGATAAGCGTCATTTCTGTCCCCGGCGACAAGAAGGATGCCCTTATCTGCGTCGACCAAATATACCGGGACGCAACAGCAGCAACAGCCCGCGGCCCACCTGCCGCTGGAGCTTCCGGGGGAAAGAAGAAGTCCGGCAAATGCTCTGGCGCCCACTCCGGCAAGCGCGCCTCTTCGGAGTGCTGCGCTGCCGTCGAGGACGTGCCATCGAGCCCCGCCGGCATGAAGACCAAGCCCGGCAAGTGCTCCGGCGCCCACTCCGGCAAGCGCGCCTCTTCGGAGTGCTGCGCTGCCGTCGAGGACGTGCCATCGAGCCCCGCCGGCATGAAGACCAAGCCCGGCAAGTGCTCCGGCGCCCACTCCGGCAAGCGCGCCTCTTCGGAGTGCTGCGCTGCCGTCGAGGACGTGCCATCGAGCCCTGCCGGCATGAAGACCAAGCCCGGCAAGTGCTCCGGCGCCCACTCCGGCAAGCGCGCCTCTTCGGAGTGCTGCGCTGCCGTCGAGGACGTGCCATCGAGCCCCGCCGGCATGAAGACCAAGTCCGGCGAATGCTATGGCGCCCACTCCGGCAAGCGTGCCTCTTCGGAGTGTTGCGCTGCCGTCGAGGACGTGCCATCGAGCCCCGCCGGCAAGAAGGCCAAGCCCGGCGAATGCTCTGGTGCCCACTCCGGCAAGCGCGCCTCTTCGGAGCGCTGCGCTGCCGTTGAGGACGCACCATCGAGCCCTGCCGGTAAACACAAGGAGACAACGGCTGCTCCACCAGCGACCAAGAAGGTGCCCGCCAAGGAGGATGGCACTGGTGGTACCTTCACCATCAGTGCCACTCTCGACCCCAAATAGGAAGGCGCGCTCGTTGCTTTCCTGCGGGCGAATGTCGATGTGTTTGCCTGGCAACCGTCTGACATCCCCGGCGTTCCCAGGGAAGTGATTGAGCACCACCTCGCCGTCTGTCCTCATGCGCGGCCCGTCAAGCAAAAAGTCAGGAAACAAGCGGTGGAGCGCCAAGAGTTTATCGCGGAGGAGATCAGGAAGTTGGAAGCGGCAGGCCTCGTCAGAGGCGTGCTCCATCCGACGTGGTTGGCCAATCCTGTTGTCGTGTGCAAAGCAAACGGGAAGTGGAGGCTTTGCATCGATTTCACCGATGTCAACAGAGCTTGCCCTAAAGATCCATTTCCCTTGCCGCGCATCGACCAGATTGTTGACTCCACGGCCGGATGCGACCTGCTTTCATTCCTTGACGCCTACTCCGGGTACCACCAGGTCTTCATGGCTGAAGAAGACGAAGAGAAGACTGCGTTCATCACTCCATGCGGCACGTACTGTTTTGTGCGGATGCCTTTTGGACTGAGGAACGCATGCTCGACGTTTGCGAGGGTTGTACACACTGCTTTCGAGCCACAGATCCACAGAAATGTGGAGGCCTACATGGACGACATTGTGGTCAAGAGCAGAGACAAGGCAACCTTGGTTCAAGACATGGAAGAGACCTTTGCGAACTTGCGCAAGATCAGCCTCAAGCTCAACCCCGAGAAGTGCGTGTTCGGAGTTCCCTCCGGCAAGCTTCTCGGGTTCTTCGTGTCTCAGCGCGGGATCGAAGCCAACTCCGACAAGATCAAGGCCATCGAGCAGATTGAAGCACCAACGCGTGTCAAGGACGTGCGAAGACTTGCCGGCTGCGTGGCGGCTCTCAGCAGGTTTATTTCCAGGTCTGCAGAACGCGCCCTGCCGTTTTTCAAAATCTTGAAAAAGGCAGATCCAGTAAAATGGACTCCGGAAGCGGAGGCTGCGCTGCAAGACTTAAAGAAATACCTGTCCTCCGCTCCTATACTTGTCACGCCTAGACCGCAAGAGAAGTTGCTGCTCTACCTAGCGGCAACCAATCAAGTGGTTAGTGCTGCGTTAGTAGCGGAGAGGGAAGCTGATGACGAGCCCGCAACCACGGCAAGCGCGTCCGGCGACAAGCAGGGGGCTTCCCCGACAAGCTCTGGCCCCGGCAAAGGCGAATCCGCGCAAGCGTAAGGGGAAGTGCAGAAGAAGAGGATGGTGCAGCGCCCAGTTTACTTCGTCAGTTCCCTCCTGCAGGGGGCTAGGTCGAGGTACTCTGGTGTGCAGAAATTGCTCTTCGGCCTTCTCATGGCCTCGAGGAAGCTGCGCCATTACTTCCAAGCACACGAGATCACAGTGGTCACTCGCTTTCCGCTTAAGAGGATACTGCAGAATCCCGAAGCAACAGGCAGGATTGTCGAGTGGGCACTAGAACTGTCAAGCTTTGGCCTCAAGTTCGAGAGCACATCGACCATCCAGAGCAGAGCATTGGCAGAGTTCATAGTAGAGTGGACGCCAACACCGGACGAAGAAATTCCAGAGACGAGCATCCCCGGCAAGGAAGCAACCAAAGAGTGGCTGATGTACTTTGATGGTGCCTTTTCGCTGGAAGGCGCCGGTGCCGGCGTGCTGCTCATCGCGCCCACCGGAGAGCACCTCAAGTACATCGTCCAGATGCACTTTCCCAAGGAGCAAGCAACCAACAATACGGCAGAGTATGAAGGTTTGCTCGCCGGTCTCAGGATCGCGGCGGAACTTGGGATCAAGAAGCTCATTGTCAGGGGTGACTCGCAGCTCGTCGTCCGCCAAGTGAACAAGGATTACCAGTGCACGTTGATGGAGGCTTACGTTGATGAAGTGAGGAAGCTGGAAGAGCGCTTTGACGGCCTGCAAATGGAATACGTTCCAAGAGCAGAGAACGACATCGCTGACGTCCTGTCAAAATGCGTCGCACTAAAGCTACCTTTGGAACCAGGGACTTTTGTGCTCAAGCTGACTCAGCCATCCGTGACACCATCGACTGGGCCAAACAAGAAGAGAAAATCGGTCTCCGGTGACTATCTCCCGGCAGAGCTTCCCGAAGCCGCCGCCAAGAGAGTCCCCAAGATCGACGCCAAGAGTGCTGAGGAGCTGCCCGCTCCGGCAAGCCCCAGGGTTTGTCCCGACGAAGCAGGCGCTCCCAGCAAGTCATGCCCCGGCAAGCTTGCCGGGGAACGTCAAGCTCCGGCTGAGCCCCAAGTCCTCGCCGTAGAAGCTGATGTTCCCGCAGCCGCCGACATGCCTTTGGTCCTCGTCGTCGAGCCGCAGGCTCCGACGTGGGCACAGCAGATCGTCCGTTTCCTCCAGACAAGAGAACTTCCCGAAGAACAAGAAGAAGCGGAAAGAGTAGCCCGGCAGTCCAGTATGTACCAGTTCGTCGACGGCGCACTGTACAGAAGAGGACGCAATGGGGTGAAATTGAAGTGCATTCACCGGGAAGACGGACAGGAGCTGTTGGCGGAGATACACGGAGGCATATGTGGACACCACATTGGCGCCAGAGCACTTGCCGGCAAAGCGTTCCGGCAAGGTTTCTTCTAGCCCACAGCCCTCCAGGATGCAACTGCACAATTAACCAAGTGTGAAGCGTGCCAGTTCCATTCCAAGAAGATACACCAGCCAGCTCAAGCTCTCCAGATGATCCCTTTGTCCTGGCCCTTCTCGGTCTGGGGGCTCGATATCCTCGGCCCCTTCCCTCGATCCGTCGCGGGCTTTGAGTACTTGTTCGTTGCCATCGACAAGTTCACAAAGTGGCCAGAAGTGGAACCGGTGAGGAAGGTGACTGCCCAGTCCGCGATCAAATTTTTCAGGTCGATTGTTTGCCGCTTCGGGATCCCCAACAGGATCATCACCGACAACGGTACGCAGTTCACAAGCCACGCTTTCATGCAGTACACCCAAAACCTCGGCACCAAGGTCTGCTTTCGCTTCTGTTGCTCATCCCCGGAGCAACGGTCAAGCGGAAAGGGCCAACGCCGAGGTACTGCGCGGGCTCAAGACCAGAAGTTTTGACAAGCTGCTCAAGCGCGGACGGAACTGGATCGAGGAGCTGCCGGCGGTTCTTTGGTCGGTCAGAACGACGCCAAATCGAGCCACCGGCCAGACACCATTTGCTCTAGTCTATGCAGCAGAAGCAGTTACCCCCACGGAACTCGTATACGGGTCACCTCGAGTGCTCGCTTATGATGAGCTTGAGCAAGAGCGGTCGCGTGAAGATGACGCACTGCTCCTCGAGGAGGATCGTCTCCAGGCTGCTGTGCGATCCGCTCGCTACCAGCAAGCTCTGCGTCGATATCATAGCCGCAAAGTTAAAGCTAGGAGCCTCGAGGAAGGCGACCTTGTTCTTCGGCGCGTTCAGTCGGCCAAGATACACAACAAGTTGACGCCAAAGTGGGAAGGCCCTTACCGGGTGAAACGAGTCATGAGGCCCGGCGCCGTCCGCCTCGAGACCGAAGATGGTACTCCGGTGAGCAATTCCTGGAACATTGAGCATCTTCGCAAGTTTTACCCGTAAGGTGCGGTTGTCGGACCCCGTCCGGCAACCAACTCTTTGTACAAAAGTCTTGCCGCAGTTGCATGTAATCCTTTGTACAAAGCCAGGCGCAGACCCTGGCAGCAATGAAGCGCTAGCGCCCCCAAGTTTTAGCATGCATGCTGAGTCGAGTCTCGTCCTTGGTTAGGGTTGATAGTGCCTAACAGTCGCTAACCCCTAACTTAGAGGTCGAGTCCGCGTCTTTTTCCCGTCCTTTCCCTTTGGCTCGCAGGAGTTGCATACCCTTGCCGAGCCGCTCAAGGACGAAGAAGGGGAGAAGGGCGAGCCAGCACCCGCGCCCCGGCAAGCCAGAGTTGCCGGGGGCGGCAACCTCAGATAAGTCTTTACATCCCTTATCATGCATTCTCTCGTGAGCTGCGGGATGCGAAAACCTTGCTTCCTCCTAAGAGCTGTTGTGCTCTCTTAAGCAACAAACCCCGGAGCGCGTTCCCGGGGCCCGCTTCTGATAGTAGCCGCGGCGGCAAGAGGAGGAAGCAAGGGGCCAGAACCCGCCTTCTCCCTGCCTCCGCCAAGAGCGTGAGGAGGGCCAAGGGGCGCGGGGAGACGGCAGTGTCCGTTGCCGGGCGGGGAAGTGTCTATCTTAACGATGCAAAGTGTTCGCTCCTTGCCGCGGGATGTACCCGCGAGACAAATAGTCCGGCAAACACTCCCTTTTCATTAAAAACAGTCCACTCAGGTACAGCTCAGAGAGAATGAAAAACATGAAAGATGGGATTACAAGATTTAAACACAATTAAGGCCCGAGGGCTTACAAGATAAAAAGAGATAAGGTGCCCGTAATCCCTTTCTTGTCTCTCTCCTCAGGAGGTAGGGCAAGGAGGCGAGAAGGGCAAAAGGGGCGCCTAGACGAGCTACGGGTGGCAGAAGACGCCAAGAGAGCATCCGGGGCTCCGCCCCGGGGCTCCGGAGGCCGGATGGAGACGGCGACGCCGGAAGCGGAGCTCGAGAAGGAGGCTGCAGGACGTCAACACGCTGTCGAGGGCATCTAGCCCTCGTACTCCGAGTTGACGGCCTTGCCGCCAGCCTCTTCCGCAGCCTCGCCACTCCGGCCGCCCAAGAAGACGAAGCCCCGGCAAGAGGAGCTTGCCGGGCCGGAGAGAAGACCCCGGTGGTCGTCGCCGCGAGCAGGGGTGGTGACGGCGTCTGGGGCGAAGATTGGAAGACGAGGCAGCGGCCTTGCCGCCCGCCCTCTTCCTCTTCCGCAGCCTCCCTACGCCAGCCGCCCAAGGAGACGACCCCGGGGAGTTCACGGCGCCAGCGACGCGGACGATGGGGGCCGCCGGTGCCACGCGGAGCTGCGACCGGCACCTAGTCGGACCTGTCATCCCGGCGGCCGCTCCCCTCGTCATCGCCGTCGCTCCCCTCCTCGTCACTCTCGCTCGAGGAGGAGCCTTCGCTGTCGGAGGAGCTATCCACGCAGCACCTGGCCCGGGTGCCGAAGTCCCCGAAGGCCTTAACAGAGAGGAGATCACCCTCCATCAGCTTAAAATGGAGGGTGAACCCCTCCATCAAGCTGTGGATCCGGGCGAACGACTTCCACCCTCGGCCAAGACACATCACGCCGGGGGCTCGGGATTCGACGTGGACTCGCATACCACTGATCCCGCAGCCCCTCATGCGCAGTCTCAGCGTCTCGTGTTGATCCGCTTCCAGGACGTCCGCGAAGGGAGCCGGGAGGCGAAGGCGACGGCGAGGCGCCCGGCGCAGCCTGATGATGAACTCACAGGGGTCGTCCCCGAGATGAACCGCCGGGGGAAACGGAGCCGCCGGCGGAGGCGAGGCCGGCGCGCCGCCCCGCCCGCCTCGAGCGCCTCGGCCTCGTCCACGACCTCACCCCCTCCCCCTTCCCCTTACGGTTGGCCCCGCCGCCGCGGGTGCAAGGGGAGGAGGGGCGCGCTGCCTGGCGGCAACCCTTGCCGCCACCGAAGAAGGACCAGGGTTCCCTTTCTCCATGACGGTTGGGGAGAGGGGACCAGGGATCTAAGAGAAGGAAGGAGTGCGAACCCTCATCATCCCCTTCCGCTCCTTATAAAGGGGCGGAATGGGGGCTCGGCCACCCCGCCCGACCAATCAAAGCAGAGGAAGGGCAGGTGACGGGGCCGACCCTCTACTTCGACCCGCGTCGGCCCGGCTTCCTGCCTCCACCACCGCATCCCCAAGCGCATGGAGGACGCGTGGCGGGCGAGCAGGGCTGAGGCGACAGATGAGGCGACCTCTCCCCCCCCCACTCGAAAGTGGGGGCGGACGTTTCGCCTTTCCAAATAAAGGAATCGTGACCGACGTGACGCATGCCTGCGGGCCTCAAGCCCCGCGCACGCCACCCACATTACGCACGTCTCGCACGCCTCGCCTCCCACGACGCCGCGATAAGCGTGCGCCACTTGGGGAGGACGCGACGGGCACGGAGTTAAGGAGCAGCGCAACCCAGGCCACGCGTGCCCGTGCACTGTTAGGGCCCGGCCCAACAACGCTCGGCACCGTGTATGGCCCAGACCCGGGGGCCCCTGTCAGTGTACTAAAGTAGGGGTACCTTAGTACACCGAACTTGTGCACGGGCAGTAGTAGCATCCCGCGGCAAGGCTCGCCAGGGGAGCGACAAGAGTCTCCATGGCCCTTTCTGGGCCGAACGGAGGCCAAGTGATCGAGCCTAGAAGACCAAGCCCCGGCAAGAGGAGCTTGCCGGGCCAAGAAGGCGAGGTCCGGCAAGAGGAGCTTGCCGGGCCAAGGCGACAAGGCCCCGGCAAGAGGAGCTTACCGGGACGACTGAGCCGAAGCACCAAGGCCCCGGCGGGAGGAGCTCGCCGGGACAGCAAAACCAAGGCACCCCAAGAGAAGCCCGCCGCGGCGCGCCGCGCACCCCGGCAAGGCCTGACGAGCGGCAAGCTCTCAGGTGCGGGAAGGCAACCACCGCAGCAAGCCACTTGCCGCGGCAAACCACCACCTCAGGCGTGCGCTCCAGCTCACCTGCCCACGCGTCACTCTGGAGCTTCCCCAGAGACACGTGGCGGGGCGCCGCGCAGCCTGGGGCGCGCGCGTGGTATGCGACGTTGGCGGAGTCGCCCCCGTGGCAAGCGGAGGCGCCCCTAACGGTCCGCCTCGGCACTGTTCAGGCGATCCAGACGGGCATTTAATGCCTTTGTCCCCCGCCGTCAGAGTTAGGTGCGACAGCACTGTGCGGCCACTGTTCGCACAGTTCCTTGCCATTTTTACCCTCACCTGCGTCGCTACCTGTGGAAAACCCCTTTAGCATATAAAAGGAGGCCCATGCGCACGTAGGGAAGGGGACCGGAGGATAGAGGGGATCCAGACCGGAAGAGGGACACCGAGTAGACCGTCGTCTACGTCCAGCTCCAACTTGTTGTAGCTTCTTGCGCTCCAGAGCAAGAACTCGAATCAACCAGACAAGCAGCAGTAGGGTTTTACGCATCCATGCGGCCCGAAGCTGGGTAAAATCGTTGTGTGTGTGTGTCGCCTCGATCTGCTCTTTGTGCAACCTCCGCCCCCCGCCGAACCGACAAGGGGCTCCGTCCCCATAGGTGCTCGTGGTGGCCGATATCCCCCGACACAAAGGATGCTATTTCTCTTCAAGAATTCGATAGATATCTTGGAAGACCTCATATGGTTGATGATGATCACGACACATTTGTCGAGAGATTTCAAGATGTAATCAATCAACAACGACATCAAGTCAAAGGAATGATGAAGCGGAAGGTTATTGGAACCATGGGTAGGACACAAACTCGGAATCAAGCTTGTTGTTCAAGGAGAAATGATATGACAAGGAAAGTCGATGTAAGCTTAGCTCATCATCGAAAATTGTGCTCCGGGAAGAAGGGCCAGGTAGCACAGTTGAAAAGTTGCACGATAATGATATAGCCGATCAGGCTAGGAATGACTTGAAGGATTATTAAATCATACGAAACGAAAATTACTTAGAGTTATTGAATCAGAGTGCGGAATCGATTCACTTATCGGTGTTCTCGAGTGACTATTAACTCAGAACCAGGGGGAAATCTAAAATCGGTGAGAAGCAATTCTAGATGAAGACTCACAGTAAGCAAGACAGTTCCTAGTTATTCTCGAGATACTGGAGGGTAATACTCGAGGGAAGATAAAAATAGAGGTTGTGGAGATGCATTGATCTACAAAAGACAAGTGCTTTAACTTGTCTAAGAGAAGTAATCAAAGAATATCAATATGGCCGGAACCACGATTGCAAAAGACAGAATCCCAGATATAAGACGACTTATACCAAGGGAATAATTAATTGAAGAGAAGCTTCTATGATAAGATCAACATCGTGTCCATGGGCCTGAACACAAAGTTCAAGGTCGACTCCCACTTCTTCAATGCATAACCTTTCATTCACTGCTCTATTAAAATGATTTGAGTGCGAAGACCTACTTGGTGAATTACCAGAGGAGTATGAACCTTGCAAAACTTTCGGGTTCACACGGATTAAGGAAGGCATAGGTTCAAGCCATCGGGGTATCTTAGAAACATATACGACAAGCTTCGAGAGTAATTATCACCAGCTCCACAGCAGAGCATGGTTGGCCAAATCAGAGAATATGATGTGCGGATGGCATTACGTATCAGAGAAAGAACTTATTGAGGCTTTTGTATATGAAGGACACTCTTGGGTGATAATTCAACAAAGGATCTGACGGTCCATAACAGGGCTGATGTGAGCATCAGCACACGATCAGAGGACAAAACAAAGCAAGGGCTTTGGATTATAGAAACAACTGACTAATTCAAAGCTCAAGGCAAAGGAATTAAGATTTCCAATTCAAGGGATCAGGAGCAAGGGCTCCGATTAAGGAAGCATAAGCCGAGTATGCTTAGGGGAATAATCTATGGCAATTGATTGGTCCAGAATCAGCTCATGTTTAAAAATGACGTCTGAGACGGAAGGATGAATTCTAGGATTTCGACTGAGGATTGCGAGCATTCACCACATATCAAATCAAAGGATAAAAATGACGACGACAAAGGATAATAATGAATATTGCTAGACATATGGAATGCAACCATAATGCAAGAAGACAAGCATTTGCACAGCAACAGCTGGCAGAGAATTACCGGAAGACCGGATAGTATATCAATGTACCTTGTGGATCATATGATCAACTAGTAATGAACAGTTCCTCGATAAGGGTGAAGAATTATTCATAGGGATATTCATGCGGCAAGGAACTACGGGGTAGTAAGCATAAAGGATTCTTGGAACATCGGAGAGTAATTTGAGGGAACCTTGTAATAACAAGGGCAACTAGGGATGAAGTATGAATGACAATAGTATGTAGTCATCCATAAAGATTTATCGGTGGTAGGAATCGCAACGGCGAAGGGCACAAGGGTCTCAGGAAAGCATCAGAGAGTGTCTTCAGAATCTTCTGGTGCAGCAGGCGATCATCTGGCCTGAAGGGGCTCTCCGAGAGAAAGTTGTTACGAGAACCTAAAGTTAGATTTTAGCAAAATCATTTAACCCGAATAGAAGAGAGTTCAGAGTCCCAGAGTAAGGGTCGAGGAATAAAAGATCCTACTACCACCCAATGGCGACGTGGGCCCATAAGCCACACAGCCATGTTAGCAAAAGTTTTTCAATGACTAGACTCGACTTTGGCCAAGGAGTTGGAAAGGGGGATTCCTACAGGCAGTCCACTCTGATACCAACTTGTGACGCCCCCGATTCAATCGTACACTAATCATGCACGCAAATGTGTACGATCAAGATCAAGGACTCACGGGAATATATCACAACACAACTCTAAAACATAAATAAGTCATACAAGCATCATAATACAAGCCAGGGGCCTCGAGGGCTCGAATACAAGTGCTCGATCATAGACGAGTCAGCGGGAGCAACAATATCTGAGTACAGACATAAGTTAAACAAATTTGCCTTAAGAAGGCTAGCACAAACTGGGATACAGATCCAAAGAGGCGCAGGCCTCCTGCCTGGGATCCTCCTAACTACTCCTGGTCGTCGTCAGCTGGATGCACGTAGTAGTAGGCACCTCCGGTGTAGTAGGAGTCATCGTCGATGGTGGCGTCTGGCTCCTGGACTCCATCGTCTGGTCGCAGCAATCGGGTAGAGAAATGGGGAAAAAGGGGGGACAAGGCAACCGTGAGTACTCATCCAAACTACTCACAAGCAAGGAGCTACACTACAAATGCATGGGTATATGTGTAAAGGGCCATATCGGTGGACTGAACTGCAGAATGCCAGAATAAGAGGGGGATAGCTAATCCTGTCGAAGACTATGCTTCTGGCAGCCTCCGTCTTGCAGCATGTAGAAGAGAGTAGACTGAAGTCCTCCAAGTAGCATCCCATAGCATAATCCTACCCGGCGATCCCCTCCTTGATGCCCTGTTAGAGAGCGATCACCGGGTTGTATCTGGCACTTGGAAGGGTGTGTTTTATTAAGTATCTAGTTCTAGTTGTCATAAGGTCAAGGTACATCTCCAAGTCGTCCTGTTACCGAAGATCACGGCTATTCGAATAGATTAACTTCCCTGCAGGGGTGCACCACATAACCCAACACGCTCGATCCCATTTGGCCGGACACACTTTTCGGGGTCATGACCGGCCACGGAGGATCAACACGTCGCAGCCCCACCTAGGCACAACAGAGAGGTCAGCATGCCGGTCTAATCCTAAGCGCACAGGGGTCTGGGCCCATCACCCATAGCACACCTGCACATTGCGTACGGGGCCGGAAGCAGGCCTAGCCCCCTTAATACAAGTGCAAGCTTACGGCCCAATGCAGCGCGCGCCGCTCAGTCCCTGACGTCACGAAGGCTTCGGCTGATACCACGACGTCGAGTGCCCATAACTTTCCTACGTAGTTGGTTAGTGCGTATAGACCAAATGGCCAGACTCATATCAAATACCAAGATCTCGTTAAGCGTGTTAAGTATCCGCGAACGCCGACCATGGCTAGGCCCACCTCTCTCCTAGGTGATCTCAACCAGCCCTGTCGCTCTGCCACAAAGTAACAGTCGGGGGCCGTCCGGAACCCAGGCCCACCACTACCTGGGTGGAACCACCTGCCCCTTCAGCCCCCATCTCCGAACAGTATCACAAGTAATGTAATAGTGTAAAGTATATAGTATATGCCCGTGATCAGCTCCCGAAGTGATCACGGCCTAGTTGTATAGCATGGCAGACGGACAAGAGTGTAGGGCCACTGATGGAACACTAGCATCCTATACTAAGAAGTAGGATAGCAGGTAAGGGTAACAACTGTAGCAACAATGACAGGCTATGCATCAGAATAGGATTAATCGAAAGGAGTAATATGCTACACTACTCTAATGCAAGCAGTATAGAGAAGGAATAGGCGATATCTGGTGATAAGGGGGGGCTTGCCTGGTTGCTCTAGCAAGACGGAGGGGTCGTCAACACCGTAGTCGATCACAGTGGTACCGGCAGCAGTCTCGGGGTCTACCAAAAAAAGTAACGGAGGGGGAACACAATAAATAAAAGAGCAATGAAAGCATCACAAAGCATAACATGACAAACACGGTGCTAGATGTGCCCTAACACGGTAGAAGGTGATACCGGCGAAGTGGGGAAACATCCGGGAAAGTATCCCCGGTGTTTCGAGTTTTCGAACAGATGAAACGGAGGGGGAAAGTTACGTGTTTGCTATCCTAGGGATGTGTGGCGGACGAACGGGCTACGTATCCGGAATCGTCTCGTCGTTCTGAGTAACTCTCGTGTACAAAGTATTTTCATCCGAGTTACAGATTATTTTGTATAATTTTTCAAAGTTTTAATAATATTCTAGATTTTTTTAATTACTTTTAATTCAAGTTGACCAAGTCAATTTGATTAGTCAAAAAGAGAGCCATGACCCACATGTCATGGACTATTTACCTGAAAAAAATAAACCTAACTAATTTAATTGGGACCTACATGTCATCTACTATTAGACTAACTTAGCACTAATTAATACTACTAGCTAAACCTAGTACTAACAAGGGCCGGCCATAGCCCAACCGGCCACACGCACGGCACACACACAGCACGCAACATACGGTGCTAGAGGTTAAAACTGTTTTCTGCCAACAAAAGATAGCATTTTGTGATTTTCATAGTATTTAATTTATGCCTTATTTGAATTTGGTCCAATGGGGTAACTTGGAGCTTGTCAAGTGTACTACCTACCCATATTTTTGTTAGACCTGTTAACAATTATTTAATCGCTGTTTAGGGGATGTACGAAGGGCAAATCCGTGCAATATTCATAAAGCTAGCCATAGCTACTATTAGTACAAGCGGTAGCGGTGAAGGCTAGAAACAGGCAAGCAGCAACAGTAAATACAGCAAAGTAGCAGCAGTCAGCGGCATGGCGCGGACGCGGCCAGGCAACGCCGCGCACGGCTGGATGCGGCCCGGGCCGCGTTGCCGGAGCTAGCGATAGGCGGAGGCGGCGGCAGGGCCGACGCTGCCAAGGCACGCGCTTGGGCAACAGTAGCATGAGCAGCAGCAGCCGCGGCAAGCAGTAGCGGCCGCAGCAGACGCGGGCGCAGTGAGGAATCGGCGAGCGCGCGAGAGGAAGGTAGCAGGGGAGTGGCCGGGGTGGGCGATGACGCGGGGAGCGGCGGAGGCCATGAGCGGGTGCAGGTGAGATTGCGGCCGGTCGCGGGTAGCGGGACAACGCGACCACGGGCGGCCGTGGATGCGCTGACCGAGGCGCGGTCAGGCGTGCAGTCTGGGCGGGAGCGGCCAAAGCATGGGTGGCCCGCGCGAGGGGGTGAGCGCGCGCACAGATGCAGGTGGGTAGGGGATGACCTTGGACAGCGCGGGGGGGCACGGGCGCGGTGGCGGTGGCGGACTCAGAGGCCAGAGCTCCGGCGGCTATGGCGACAGTGAGCTACAGTCACAATGGGGAAGCAAACTAAGTGCGTGATTGACAGGGGTGGGAGAGGGGAAGTGCTCAGGTGCTCACAGCGATTCCGATGAGCAGCTCAGCCGGCTCGAGGGAGGTGTGGTGACGACGACTCAACGACGGCTCCCTTCGGTGACCAACGATGAAGACGAAGATGACGATGGCGATGCACAGCGCTCCAGTTCGAACCGATGATAGCATACGATGGAGACGAGCGTGGCGGAGCTGCTGCGTGGCTCGGGGAGCACGGCGGCCACAGGATCGATGATGGCGCGGCGGCGGTTGCTCTCAGGTTTGACTGGACCGAGGGGGGATCGAGCGAGGGGATGGAATTTGGGGTGCTAGGGTTCGACGAGGGGGCTCTGGGTTGTCAAGTAGGCGCCGTGGGGAGGGAGGATGGTCGCCACGGCGACATGCCTTGGCCAGAGACGGGGGATCTCTGCCATGATCCCCCCTGTGAACAGGAGGAAGGGGATGGTGGCCAGATGGGCCGGTCTGGCTAGTTGTGGCCAGCTGGGCCATAGCCCAGCAGGGGAGGAGGGTTTCCTAGTTTTGTTTTATTTTCACTTTTATGTTTACTTATTTTATTTTTTCTATTTCTATTTTCCTAGTTTTAGTAAGATACAAAAGTTGTACCGAATTTAGTATATGTAATTATGCCACTGCCACAAATATTTTGGCACATTAAATACAGTAGTTTGTATTTGTTTATTATTTTAAGAGCATTTAAATAATAGTTTTGCCATTGTTTTATTCATTTTTAGAGTATTTAAGCATTTTATAAAAGTGTGTTTTCTTCACCATAAGTACCTATGCATTAATTTTCACCTCTCGAACATTTTAGTTTTATTGTTTGAAATTTTTGTTGTTTGCCTTTGTTTTAAATTTGAAATTCGAACTAGGTTTCGAACTGACACGATTTTATCCACAGTAACCGAGGTGATGTGGCATCCTTAGCGAGGGATCACTGTAGCTTAATTATCCGGGCGTCATAGGTGGAGTACTGGTGTCTCTGGATCACTGGTCGTTGAAGCAGGGCTGCAAATTATGATGGTGTTGGATCATCCCTCTTCGAATGACTTGTTGTCTTTGGTGCTTGTTTTGGATGGTTAGTTCTCTTTTTTGTTATGCATATTCCTTGTCATTTGGTCATCCTCGTCTATGTTACTCTTACTATGTAATAGTTGGCTCTATTTAGAATGCCATTATCGTCTGGATCACTAGAGTCTGAGCGCTGCAGATGGGTGTGTTTTGGTGGTGTTGCAAGACTTCTTATGAACTATCATGTCTTGTTGTTTATGTCAGTAGTACTCACTAATCAGTGTTTGAATGTCGTATATATCATTGTTTTCAACTGTTTATTGTCTCGAACTGCTGGTGGGCTAAATGAGGGCATCACATTCTCAAGTGTTCAGAGTATATCTCCTTTTTTGAGCTTAGTGTCTTTTCGATGATGTACACTTGTTTGGGACAGTGAGGTGTCATTGAATATGACTCTCAGGCCAGGCTCTCAAAAGATCCTAAAAAAAGGTCGGGCTCTCAAAAGATCCTAAAAAGGCTCGGCTCTCAAAAAAAGAAAGAATATGGACACTTAGGCCGACATGTGGGCGCCATTGGTGTTTTCGTGCGCTTGCGTGCCGAGAGCATGTTGGCGCATGTTCGAAATTCATGCTACCTTTTCATCCCCAACATCCCGCCCCTCCCCCACCTATGGAATCTTGATTCCTACTCCAGTTCCCCCAAATCCCCTTCGTCTACTCCCTGTACTCAAGCACACTATCATGTCGCCGGTCAATGTGGATCTCCGAGCCGGAGATCCTGAGGTCCGTCCTGCCTTCGGGTGTTGCGTGTTGTCGCTCAACTGTGGCATGGCGGCGCTTGACGACAAGTTTGCCGGCAAAGTGCGGATGGTAACCATCAACGGCAACCGGCCTCCCGTCTCGCCAAACGACCTTGTCAAATCTCTTGGCATTGCACACGGCGTCCAAATAAGTGACTTGCTCTTCAAAGTCTGTCTGCCACTGGTGGATATCTTAGTCAGGTTCCGGACAACTTTCGACATTCGTTATGCGATGACGCGCTGGTGAGCTTTGATCGGTGGCACCCAGGATGGGCTTGGTGCCCTCTGAGCTTGAGTTTTTAACAAAACTTACCTTCCACGGCATGCCTCAACATGCTTGGAACAACAAGTCCATGAATGAGCTTATCAAAGACCTTGGAGGTGTGCTCGTAAGTATGTTTATTCCTCCAGACAGCTGGGCTCTGACGGTTATGGCATGGATGAAGAAGCCGTCCACCATACTGAAGGTGATTGGTGTTGAGATACTGGTGCAGGAACCAGGGTTGTACTATTCGTAGCCACCAAGGCCGCCGCAGACCACGTTAGGGTTGTACCTGTATCGAGTGTTCGTGCATGTAAAAGAAGTGGTCAATCCATCAATCGAAGTCCTGCAACAGCTGCTGGTACCAGGGTCCGTCGACAACGTCCATTACAGGATTCAACGTCAGACTTTCCCCATGATTCTTGGAACGATGGATGGCACAGGGCCTACTCCATCATGCGTTGGAGGCCACCTCTTGTTTAGGAGAAGAGGCAGGGTTGGCTGCCTGGATGTGTGCTCTAATTTGAGGTAACAACTGAATCTTGTAAGATACTAGTTAAATCTAAGCTATCGGTGTGAAGCACTGATGTGCCAGTACATTTGAGTGTGACCTGTTCTATTTTTGTACCTGAACTTTTTTTAGAAAGGGTTGTACGTCAACCTAATGTGCTAGCAGAATTTATTGTGTTGCCTATCTATTTTCTTTGCACAACATTCAAGGTAATTCCCCGTCATTGAGAAAGACGATGAACCGTTATGTACAAGTTCGTTGGTTTCAACATAGCCCTACCCGTAACGATCCACTGCTTCCACCCTGATTGTGCCACCTGCTTAAAAAAAATTTATGCAAGTCTAGTGTGCTATGATGTTCTATATGGTTGTGTCAACTATATAAGTTTTACTGAGTGTCGGTGTACTAGAGTAGGGGTACCCTAGTATCCCGAACTTGTGCACGGGCAGTCGCAGCGCCCCGCGGCAAGGCTTGCCGGGTGACCGCCAAGGACCTCTGTGGTTCCTTTGGAACCATTCAAGAACAAAGTATTTAAGCCAAGGAGACAAGGCCCCGGCAAGAGGAGCTTGCTGGGAAGGCCAACCAAGGCATCTCAAGGAACTTGCCGCGACGCGCCACGCGTCCCGGCAAGACCCGGCGAGCGACAAGCTCCCGGACGCGGCAAGACAACGGCCGCGGCAAGGCGTTTGCCGCCGCTAGCAACCACTCTGTACCCGCGCTCCAGCTCACCCATCAACGTGTCGCTCTGAGACCCTTTCAGGCGCACGTGACGGGAGGCTGTGCAGCCAGGGGTGCACTGTGGCAAGCGGCGCTGACAAGATCGCCATCATGGCGAGCGGTGGCGTCCCTGATGGTCCCTTTTCTGCACTATTTGGGCGACGTATATAGGCATTTAAAGCCCTTGTCCCCTGCCGTCAGAGTTAGGTATGATACACTGTGTAGGTAGCTGTACC
This sequence comes from Aegilops umbellulata, assembly GCA_032464435.1. Classification (NCBI taxonomy): domain Eukaryota; kingdom Viridiplantae; phylum Streptophyta; class Magnoliopsida; order Poales; family Poaceae; genus Aegilops; species Aegilops umbellulata. The sequence continues at coordinate 87,064,913 of CP136059.1, forward strand.
TACCGCAGAACCTTTTCCATTTTTACCCTTGCCTACGTTGCCACCTGTTGGAGACCCCTTGAGCATATAAAAGGAGGCCCATGCACAACGTAGAAAGGGGAGGACAGGAGAACACTCGAGCTGGGTCTCGTTAGCTACTGGTGTGTACTGTAGCACTCAGCGCTCCCGAGCAAGAACTCAATACAAACCACAAAGCAGCAGTAGGAGTATTATCTCTCCGGGGAGCTCCGAAGCTGGGTAAACCGCTCGTGTGCCTCGCCTCGATCTGCTCTTCGTGCGGCCTCCGCCCCCCCCCCCCCCCCCGCCGAACCGAGAAGGGGCTCCGTCCCCATAGGTGCTCGCGGAGTCAGATTCCCCGACACTGAGTATCAGCAATGCATATGGCTGAACGATGTATTTACAACCATCGATCGATGGGTCTCTCTCTCTCTCTCACACACACACACACAGACACAGACACACAAGTGGGACCCGTTGAATTATTTCTTCGCTCGTGACAACTTTTAATTAGTTTCCACTGTACTCTAACTCTTTTCTTAAGTTATTAATTGAGATCAGTGACTTCAAAACATTGTACAGAAGCCAGGTCTTCATCGACTTCATCGACATGCCGCCGAAGAAGAAGGCTTCGGAGGCGGCTGCTCCGTCCGCGTCGAACCCACCGCCACCGGAGCAAACGGCTGGTGGGGAAGACGCCGGCGGAAGAACGGGCGTCTACGAGGGAGCCCATGGTGCCGCCAGGTCCAAGGACAAGGCTGCGCTGCCCATGGGCGGTGTAGCCGGCTCCCACGACGACCGAGCGTCCGTAGATGCACCGCGCCCATCTCAGGAGGCGCAGGACCGGCAGCATCGTGGTACTCACGGTACCATACGTTTGCTGGACCCAGATCGAGCAGGCGGATCTCGGGATGCTCCAGGCCAGCACGCGCGCCAACATGCTGGCGCGAGCGAGGCACGGTCGCCTGGACGGGATATTGCTCCTTCTAATGCAGTTAGAAGTCCGAGCATATCTCGCTCCTCGCACCGTTCGCCACCGCTACCCGCCACTCCAGCAGAAGCTTTGGCGCGAGCTCAACTGCTCTTAGACTTCCCTCCAACGCCAGACAAGATCGACCACTGGAGGGCCACCATTCAGAGTCTCATCGGCTTCGCCAACGGCGACACTCCACGGCAGCCGACTACGTCGCGGCCGCGGCAAGTCAGCCAGGCGCGACCCGATGGCGACAAGACCGGTGGGGTGCAACCACCGTGCACTCTCCGCCCCGAAGGCCAAGATCGCCGACTCGCCGGGTCCACCGCGACAGCGACTCCACTGCTTCGTCAGATCCACGAGCTCATCGCGATCAACGCCAAGTTCTGCACGAACGACACCAAGAAGACGCTCGTACTCGCATCGAGCGCCGAAGAGAAGCGCGACGTCAGTCAGACCAGCGCGCTGGGCCCACTGTCGACATGCATGCGCCAGGGGAACCAAGCGACCTGCCGTACGCGGTAGGTTGCCCTGCGTTTACCCGTGAGCTGCGGCAAGTCCAGTGGCCCAGCATGAAGAATTTCAAGCCAGACGTACCCGAGAAGTACGACGGCAAGTTGCATCCATCGGAGTTCCTCAGCATCTACACCATCATGGTGCAAGCTGCTGGGGGGGCGCGACGACAAGATCCTTGCCAACTACTTCCTGCTGGTGCTCAAGCCCAACGTCAGGTCCTGGCTCATGCACTTGCCAGACAACTCCATATCTTCCTGGGCAGACCTATGCCATCAGTTTGTCGGCGCCTTTACGGGCGGCCACAAACCTCATGGCCAGGAGAGTGATCTTCATCTGCTTGCCCAGAAGGAAGGAGAGCCCCTGCGCAAGTACATCCAGAGATTCAGCCAAGTGCAACGCAACATCCCAGATGTCCACCCTGTCGCGGTCATCAGCGCATTTCACCAGAACGTGTGTAACCGCAGGATGCGGGAGGAGATGGCGATGTGCAAGATCAGAGACGTCAGTGAGCTATATGCCCTGGCCGACAGGTGTGCACGTGCTGAGGAAGGGAGGAAACTCCCCGGAGAGAATACAGGAATGGGAGGATCTGACAGCGATGATGCTGCCCCGGCAAATAAAAACCGGCGGCGGAACAACAGGAAGAGGAAAGGCAAAGATGTGCTAGTTGTTGAGCAGTCCGGCAGCGACGGTGGCGCCAAAGCCAAAGATGGTAGCTCCGGCAAGGAGGTTGCCGCATGTGCCAACTGCTAGACTGTGGCGGCCGGCGACAAGCAGGACGGAACCAACAAACAGTACTGCAAGATCCACCGCACCAAGGGCCATGACCTCCAGAGCTGCAAGAAGGTCGAGTACGAGCGACGCGACAAGGAGAAAGCCCAAGGAGGTGCTGGAGGACCCGGTACGAAGCGCACCGGCCGGGGAGGACGCCGCGGCAAGGACAAGCAGCGGCAAGGAGACAGACCTCCCGGCGGCCGCGACAAGGATGAAGATGACGACGACGAAGACATGGATGATGACGAGAACAGTGAGCAGGAGTTCCAGAAAGCCACAGAGGTCTTCTGCGTTGACGGTGGTGCTTCTCTGCATACTTCACACCGCCACCTCAAGCAGTGGGTGCGGGAAGGCAATGCGGTAGAACCACCCGTTGAGTCACGCAAGCTTCTGAAATGGTCCAGCACGCCTATCATCTTTGATATTGAGGACCACCCTGACCGCACAATTGCGGTCGGGTGTTTGCCGATGTTGGTCTCACCAACTATCCACAACCTCAAGGTCACTAAGATGCTAGTTGACGGCGGGGCTGGCTTGAACCTGATCTCCTCCGCTGTGCTCCGGAAACTCCAAGTCCCTGACAGTGAGCTCGAAGAGACCGGCACATTCCAAGGAATCAACCCAGGAAGGAGCAAGCTGAAGGGGAAGATCACGCTGCCAGTGACATTTGGCAGCGAGTTGAACTTCAGGACTGAGAGGATCACCTTTGACGTTGCCGATTTTCCATTGCCTTACAATGGGATTCTCGGCCGTCCAGCGCTCGCCAAGTTCATGGCGGCCTCTCACTACGCATACAACATGCTGAAGATGCCAGGCCCAATAAGTGTCATCTCTGTCCCTGGCGACAAGAAAGATGCTCTTATCTGTGCCGACAAAATCTACCGGGAAGCAGCAGCCGCAATGGATCGCGAGACACTTGCGGCTGAAGCTCCCGAGGGGAAGAAGAAGACCAAGTCCGGCAAGAGTTCTGATGCCCACTCCGGCAAGCGCACCTCTTTGGAGTGCTGCGCTACCGTCGAGGACGCACCATCGAGCTCCACCGGCAAGTGTAAGAAGACAATGGCAGCTCCGCCAGCGACCAAGAAGGTGTCCGCCAAGGAGGACGGCACTGGTGGTACTTTCACCATCAGTGCCACTCTCGACCCTAAATAGGAAAGCGCGCTCATTGCTTTCCTGCGGGCGAATGTCGATGTGTTTGCGTGGCAACCGTCTGACATCCCCGATGTTCCCAGGAAATTAATTGAGCACCACCTTGCCGTCTGTCCTCATGCGCGGCCCGTCAAGCAGAAAGTCAGGAAGCAAGCAGTGGAGCGCCAAGAATTCATCGCAGAAGAGATCAAGAAGTTGGAAGCAGCAGGCCTTGTCAGAGGAGTGCTCCATCCTACGTGGTTGGCCAATCCTGTAGTCGTGCGCAAGGCAAACGGGAAATGGAGGCTTTGTATCGACTTTACCGATGTCAATAAAGCTTGTCCCAAAGACCCATTTCCCTTGCCGCGCATCGACCAGATTGTTGACTCCACGGCCGGATGTGACTTGCTTTCGTTTCTTGACGCATACTCAGGATACCATCAGATCTTCATGGCAGAAGAGGATGAGGAGAAAACAGCATTCATCACTCCCTGTGGCATGTTCTGTTTCATACGGATGCCTTTCGGTTTGAAGAATGCTGGTTCAACATTTGCAAGGGTCGTCCATACTGCTTTTGAACTGCAAATACACAGAAATGTGGAAGCCTACATGGATGATATAGTGGTCAAGAGCAGGGACAAGTCAACTTTGATTCAAGATCTAGAAGAGACTTTCGCAAATCTGCGCAAGATCAGCCTCAAGCTCAACCCCGAGAAGTGCGTGTTTGGAGTCCCTTCTGGCAAGCTTCTCGGGTTTTTCGTGTCTCAACGGGGAATTGAAGCCAATCCCGACAAGATCAAGGCCATTGAGCAGATTGAAGCACCGAAGCGCGTCAAGGATGTACGGAGACTTGTCGGCTGCGTGGCGGCTCTCAGCAGGTTTATCTCTAAGTCTGCTGAGCGCGCCCTGCCGTTTTTCAAAATTTTGAAAAAGGCAGGTCCAATGAAATCGACTCCGGAAGCGGAGGCTGCGCTGCAGGACCTGAAGAGATACCTGTCCTCCACTCCAATACTTGTCGCACCTAAGCCACAAGAGAAGTTGCTGCTGTATCTGGCTGCAACCAATCAAGTGGTTAGTGCTGCGTTAGTAGCGGAGAGAGAGGCAGATGATGAGCCGGCAACCACGGCGAGTGCATCCAGCGACAAGCAGGGGGCTTCCCCGACAAGCTTTGGTCCCGGCAAGGATGGATCTGCGCAGGCGCCCGAGGAGATACAGAAGAAAATGGTGCAGCGCCCAGTCTACTTTGTCAGTTCCCTTCTGCAGGGGGCTAGGTCAAGGTACTCTGGTGTGCAGAAATTGCTTTTTGGCCTTCTTATGGCCTCGAGAAAGCTGCGCCATTACTTCCAAGCACATGAGATTACAGTTGTCACTCCCTTTCTGCTGAAGAGGATAGTGCAGAATCCAGAAGCAACAGGTAGGATTGTTGAGTGGGCACTGGAACTGTCAAGCTTTGGCCTCAAGTTTGAGAGCACTTCAACTATCCAAAGCAGAGCATTGGCAGAATTCATAGCAGAGTGGACGCAAACACCATTTGAATAAATTCCAGAAATGAGCATCCCCATCAAGGAAGCAAGCAAAGAGTGGCTGATGTACTTTGATGGTGCTTTCTCGCCGCAAGGCGCCGGTGCTGGCGTGCTGTTTGTCGCACCCACCGGAGAGCACCTCAAGTACGTAGTCCAGATGCACTTTCCCAAGGAGCAAGCAACAAACAATACTGCAGAGTATGAAGGATTGCTTGCCGGTCTCAGGATCGCGGTAGACCTTGGCATCAAGCAGCTCATTGTCAGGGGTGACTCACAGCTTGTCGTCCGCCAAGTGAACAAGAATTATCAGAGTCCGTTGATGGAAGCTTACGTTGATGAAGTGAGGAAGCTAGAAGAGCACTTTGTCAGCCTACAGATGGAACATGTTCTAAGAGCTCAGAACGACATTGCCGATGGCCTGTCAAAGTGCGCAGCACTTAAGTTACCTGTGGAACCAGGGATCTTTGTGCTCAAGCTGACTCAGCCGTCTGTGACGCCATCAACTGGACAGAGCAAGAAGAGGAAGTTGATTTCTGGTGACTATTTTCCGGCAGAGCTTCCCGAAGCCGCCGCCAAGAAGGTCCCCAAGATCAACGCGAAGAGTGCTGAGGAGCAGTCTGCTCCGACAAGCCCTAGGGTTTGTTTCGTTGAAGCAGACGCTCCCGACAAGTTTTGCTCCGGCAAGCTTGCCGGGGAACGTCAAGCTCCGGCTGAGCCGCAGGTTCTCGCCGTAGAAGCGGATGTTCCCGCAGCAGCAGATATGCCTTTAGTCCTTGTTGTCGAGCCGCAAGCTCCAGCATGGGCACAGCAGATCGTCCATTTCCTCCAGACAGTAGAACTTCCTGAAGAGCAAGAAGAAGCAGAAAGAGTAGCCCGGCAGTCAAGTATGTACCAGTTTGTCGACAACGCACTGTACAGAAGAAGACTCAACGGTGTGAAATTGAAGTGTATTCACCGGGAAGATGGACAGAAGCTGTTGGTAGAGATACATGGAGGCATTTGTGGTCACCACATTGGCGCAAGAGCACTTGCCGGCAAAGCTTTTCGGCAAGGTTTCTTTTGGCCGACAGCCCTCTAGGATGCAACTGCACGAGTAACCAAGTGTGAAGCGTGCCAGTTCCATTCCAAGCAGATACACCAGCCAACTCAAGCTCTCCAGACGATCCCTTTATCCTGGCCATTTTCGGTCTGGGGGCTCGACATCGTCGGCCCCTTCCCCCGAGCAGTAGGGGGCTTTGAGTACTTGTACGTCGCAATCGACAAGTTCACAAAGTGGCCGGAAGTGGAAGCAGTGAGGAAGGTGACAGCACAGTCAGCAGTCAAGTTCATCAGGTCGATTGTTTGCTGCTTCGGGATCCCTAACAGGATCATCACCGACAATGGTACACAATTTACGAGCCGCACCTTCATGCAGTACGTCCAAGATCTTGGCGCCAAGGTCTGCTTCGCTTCTGTTGCTCACCCCAGGAGCAACGGTCAAGCGGAGAGGGCAAATGCTGAAGTGCTGCGTGGACTCAAGACCAGGACTTTCGACAGGCTGCACAAGTGCGGAAGAAACTAGATTGAGGAGCTGCCGGTGGTTCTTTGGTCGATCAGGACGATGCCAAATCGAGCCACTGGCCAGACACCTTTCGCTCTAGTCTATGGAGCAGAGGCAGTTATCCCCACGGAACTCGTATATGGGTTGCCTCGAGTGCTCGCTTATGATGAGCTCGAGCAAGAGCAGCTGCGACAAGATGACGCGCTGCTCCTTGAGGAAGACCGTCTTCAGGCTGCGGTACGAGCTGCTCGCTACCAGCAAGCTTTGCGCCGCTACCATAGCCGCAAAGTTGACGCCGAAGTGGGAAGGCCCTTATCGGGTGAAACGAGTCACTAGGCCTGGCGCTGTCCGCCTTGAGACCGAAGATGGCATTCCGGTGAGCAACTCCTGGAACATCGAGCATGTTTGTAAGTTTTACCCATAAGGCGCGGTTGCCAGACCCTGTTCCGGCAACCACCCTTTTGTACAAGTCTTGCCGCTGTTGCATGTAATCCTTTGTACAAAGCCAGGCTCAGACCCTGAGCATAAGTGAAGCGCTGGCGCCGTAAGTTATAGCATGCATGCTGGGTCGAGTCTCGTCCTTGGTTAGGGTTGATAGTGCTTGGTAGCAGCTAACCCCTAGCTTAGAGGTCGGGTGTGCGTCCTTTTGCCGTTCTTTCGTTTCCCTTGGTTCGTAGGGCTTGCGTATCCTGGCCGGACCACTTGAGGACGAAAAAGAGAAGGAGGACGGACCAGCATCTGGACCCCGGCAAGCCAGCGTTGCCGGGGGCTGCAAGTACAAAGACTCACCCATGACAAACCAGAGTTGCCGGGGGCTGCAATCTCAGATAAATTTTTCATCCCTAATCATGCATTCTCTTATGGACTGAGGTATGCGAAACCTCGTTTCTTCCTAAAAGCTACCATGCTCCCCTAGGCCCTAGGGCTCGTTCCTGGGGCCAGGTTTGGTCGTAGTCGCGGCAGCAAAGGAACGAAACGAGGAGCCTGAACCCGCCTCCTCCCTTCCTCCGCCAAAAGCGTGAGAAAGGTCGAGCGACGTGGTAAGAAGGCATGGCCTGCTGCCGGGAAAAGAAGTGTCTATCTTAAAGATATAAAGGATTCGCTCCTTGACGTGGGTTCCACCCACAAGACAAGTGACCCGACAAGCATCCCCTTTTCATAAAAAAGCATTCCACTCAGGTACAGTTCATAGAGAATGAAAAACATGAATGATGGGATTACAAGCTTTAAATGCAGCTAAGGCCCGAGGGCTTACAAATTAAAAAGAGATAAGGTGCCCGTAATCCCTTTCTTGTCCCTCTCTTCAGGAGGCAAGTCAAGGAGGTGGAGCCCGTAGGTGTTCATGACGTTGCAGAAAAATTCAGAAAAGGGCGGGCAGAGCCCGCAGTAGAAGAACAAGGCGAAGAAATGGTACCCAGTGGGAGCATTTTTCCAAGCAGTGGCTGGGAATACCTTTGTGCGCGGATGCGCTCGCGTCCCCGTCGACCAGAAGAGGTAGAAGAACTCCTTCAGCTCTTCTGCGGCAAGCCTCGGAGGGAAGATTGCCCGCTCCTTTCGCAGCGCCGCGAGCCGCTGCGCCTCGGCCGACTTCACCTTCTCGGCTTTCGGAGCCATGGTGGGAGTGGTGAGGGAGGACGACGGCGTTGGTGGTGCTGGTGGCGATGGGGGCGGAGCGCTGCTCTCTTTCGACTTTGGGAAGAAGGGGACTGGTGAAGATTCTAGGGGAAGGAATGGCAACGGGCAGATGGGCGAACTGCCCCTGTTTCCCCTGCTTATAAGGAGGGAGGGGCGGACGTTTCGCCTTTCCAAATAAAGAAACCACCCACGACCTCTCCCACGACGCCGCAATTGATGCGTGCGGATTCGGGGAGGGCGCGGTGGATGCGGAGTAAGATGCGACATGACCCAGGCCGCGCGTGCCCGTGCCCTGTTTTGGGCCTGGCCCAACAGCGCTCGGCACCGTGTGTGGCCCAGGCCCGGGGGCTCCTGTCAGTGTACTAGAGTAGGGGTACCCTAGTATCCCGAACTTGTGCACGGGCAGTCGCAGCGCCCCGGGGCAAGGCTTGCTGGGTGACAGCCAAGGACCTCTGTGGTTCCTTTGGAACCATTCAAGAACAAAGTATTTAAGCCAACGAGACAAGGCCCCGGCAAGAGTTGCTTGCCGGGAAGGCCAACCAAGGCATCTCAAGGAACTTGCCGCGATGCGCCACGCGTCCCGGCAAGACCCGGCGAGCGACAAGCTCCCGGACGCGGCAAGACAACGGCCGCGGCAAGGCGTTTGCCGCGGCTAGCAACCACTCTGTACCCGCGCTCCAGCTCACCCACCAACGTGTCGCTCTGAGACCCTTTTAGGCGCACGTGGCGGGAGGCTGTGCAGCCAGGGGTGCACTGTGGCAAGCGGCGCTGACAAGATCGCCATCGTGGCGAGTGGTGGCGTCCCTGACGGTCCCTTTTCTGCATTGTTTGGGCGACGTAGATAGGCATTTAATGCCCTTGTCCCCTGCCGTCAGAGTTAGGTATGATACACTGTGTAGGTAGCTGTACCTACCGCAGAACCTTTTCCATTTTTACCCTTGCCTACGTTGCCACCTGTTGGAGACCCCTTGAGCATATAAAAGGAGGCCCATGCAGAACGTAGAAAGGGGAGGACAGGAGAACACTCGAGCTGGGTCTCGTTAGCTGCTGGTGTGTACTGTAGCACTCAGCGCTCCCGATCAAGAACTCAATACAAACCACAAAGCAGCAGTAGGAGTATTCTCTCCGGAGAGCTCCGAAGCTGGGTAAACCGCTCGTGTGCCTCGCCTCGATCTGCTCTTCGTGCGGCCTCTGCCCCTCGCGAACCGAGAAGGGGCTCCGTCCCCATAGGTGCTCCCGGAGTCAGATTCCCCGACACTGAGTATCAGCAATGCATATGGCTGAAAGATGTATTTACAACCATCGATCGATGGGTCTGTCTCTCTCTCTCACACACACACACAGACACAGACACACAAGTGGGACCCGTTGAATTATTTATTCGCTCGTGACAACTTTTAATTAGGTTCGACTGTACTCTAACTCTTTTCTTAAGTTATTAATTGAGATCAGTGACTTCAAAACATTGTACAGAAGCCAGATCTTCATCGACTTCATCGACATGCCGCCGAAGAAGAAGGCTTCGGAGGCGGCTGCTCCGTCCGCGTCGAACCCACCGCCGTCGGAGCAAACGGCTGGTGGGGAAGACGCCGGCGGAAGAACGGGCGTCGACGAGGGAGCCCATGGTGCCGCCAGGTCCAAGGACAAGGCTGTGCTGCCCATGGGCGGTGTAGCCGGTTCCCACGAAGACCGAGCGTCCGTAGATGCACCACACCCATCTCGGGAGGCGCAGGACCGACAGCGTTGTGGTACTCATGGTACCATACGCTCGCTGGACCCAGATCGAGCTGGCGGATCTCGGGATGCTCCAGGCCCGCACGCGCGCCAACATGCTGGCGCGAGCGAGGCACGGTCGCCTGGACGGGATATTGCTCCTTCTAACGCAGTTAGAAGTCCGAGCATATCCCGCTCCTCGCACCGTTCGCCACCGCTACCCGCCACTCCAGCAGAAGCTTTGGCGCGAGCTCAACTGCTCTTAGACTTCCCTCCAACGCCACACAAGATCGACGACTGGAGGGCCACCATTCAGAGTCTCATCGGCTTCGCCAACGGCGACACTCCACGGCAGTCGACTACGTCGCGGCCGCGGCAAGTCAGCCAGGCGCGACCCAATGGCGACAAGACCAGTGGGGGTGCAACCACCGTGCACTCTCTGCCCCGAAGGCCAAGATCGCCGACTCGCCGGGTCCACCGCGACAGTGACTCCACTGTTTCGTCAGATCCACGAGCTCGTCACGATCAACGCCAAGTTCTGCACGAACGACAGCAAGAAGACACTCGTACTCGCATCGAGCGCCGAAGAGAAGCGCGACGTCAGTCAGACCAGCGCGCTGGGCCCACTGTCGACATGCATGCGCCAGGGGAACCAAGCGACCTGCCGTACACGGTAGATTGCCCTGCGTTTACCCGTGAGCTGCAGCAAGTCCTGTGGCCCAGCACGAAGAATTTCAAGCCAGACGTACCCGAGAAGTACGACGGCAAGTTGCCTCCGTCGGAGTTCCTCAGCATCTACACCATCGCGGTGCAAGCTACTGGGGGGGGCGCGACGACAAGATCCTTGCCAACTACTTCCCGCTGGTGCTCAAGCCAAACGTCAGGTCCTGGCTCATGCACTTGCCAAACAACTCCATATCTTCCTGGGCAGACCTATGCCATCAGTTTTCGGCGCCTTTACGGGCGGCCACAAACCTCATGGCCAGGAGAGTGATCTTCATCTGCTTGCCCAGAAGGAAGGAGAGCCCCTGCGCAAGTACATCCAGAGATTTAGCCAAGTGCAACGCAACATCCCAGATGTCCACCCTGCCGCGGTCATCAGCGCGTTCCACCAGAACGTGCGTAACCGCAGGATGCGGGAGGAGATGGCGATGTGCAAGATCAGAGACGTCAGTGAGCTGTATGCCCTGGCCGACAGGTGTGCACGTGCTGAGGAAGGGAGGAAACTCCCCGGAGAGAATACAGGAACGGGAGGATCTGACAGCGATGATGCTGCCCCGGCAAATAAAAACCGGCGACGGAACAACAGGAATAGGAAAGGCAAAGATGTGCTAGTTGTTGAGCAGTCCGGCAGCGACGGTGGCGCCAAGAAAGCCAAATATGGTAGCTCCGGCAAGGAGGTTGCCGCATGCGCCAACTGCCAGACTGTGGCGGCCGCCGACAAGCAGGACGGCACCAACAAACAGTACTGCAAGATCCACCGCACCAAGGGCCATGACCTCCAGGGCTGCAAGAAGGTCGAGCAACTTGTTGAGCTGCAAAAGGCCGAGTACAAGCGAAGCGACAAGGAGAAAGACCAAGGAGGTGCTGGAGGACCCGGTACGAAGCGCACCGGCCGGGGAGGACGCCGCGGCAAGGACAAGCAGCGGCAAGGAGACAGACCTCCCCGCGTCCGCGACAAGGATGAAGATGATGACGACGAAGACATGGATGATGACGAGAACAGTGAGCAGGAGTTCAAGAAAGCCATAGAGGTCTTGTGCGTTGACGGTGGTGCTTCTCTGCATACTTCACACCGCCAACTCAAGCCGTGGGTGCGGGAAGTCAATGCGGCAGAACCACCCGTTGAGTCACGCAAGCTTCTGAAATGGTCCAGCACGCCTATCATCTTTGATATTGAGGGCCACCCTGACCGCACAACTGCGGTCGGGTATTTGCCGATGTTGGTCTCACCAACTATCCGCAACCTCAAGGTCACTAAGATGCTAGTTGACGGTGGGGCCGGCTTGAACCTGATCTCCTCCGCTGTGCTCCAGAAACTCCAAGTCCCTGACAGCGAGCTCGAAGAGACCGGAAAATTCCAAGGAATCAACCCGGGAAGGAGCAAGCCGAAGGGGAAGATCACGCTGCCAGTGACATTTGGCAGCGAGTTGAACTTCGGGACTGAGAGGATCACCTTTGACGTTGCCGATTTTCCATTGCCTTACAATGGGATTCTCGGCCGTCCAGCGCTCGCCAAGTTCATGGCGGCCTCTCACTACGCGTACAACATGCTGAAGATGTCAGGCCCAATAAGTGTCATCTCTGTCCCTGGCGACAAGAAAGATGCTCTTATCTGTGCCGACAAAATCTACCGGGAAGCAGCAGCCGCAACGGATCGCGAGACACTTGCCGCTGAAGCTCCCGGGGGGAAGAAGAAGACCAACTCCGGCAAGAGTTCTGATGCCCACTCCGGCAAGCGCACCTCTTCGGAGTGCTGCGCTACCATCGAGGACGCACCATCGAGCTCCACCGGCAAGTGTAAGAAGACAATGGCAGCTCCACCAGCGACCAAGAAGGTGTCCGCCAAGGAGGACGGCACTGGTGGTACTTTCACCATCAGTGCCACTCTCGGCCCTAAATAGGAAAGCGTGCTCATTGCTTTCCTGCGGGCGAATGTCGATGTGTTTGCGTGGCAACCGTCTGACATCCCCGGTGTTCCCAGGAAAGTAATTGAGCAAAACCTTGCCGTCTGTCCTCATGCGCGGCCCGTCAAGCAGAAAGTCAGGAAGCAAGCAGTGGAGCGCCAAGAATTCATCGCAGAAGAGATCAAGAAGTTGGAAGCAGCAGGCCTTGTCAGAGGAGTGCTCCGTCCTACGTGGTTGGCCAATCCTGTAGTCGACTTTACCGATGTCAATAAAGCTTGTCCCAAAGACCCATTTCCCTTGCCGCACGTCGACCAGATTGTTGACTCCACGGCCGGATGTGACTTGCTTTCGTTTCTTGACGCATACTCAGGATACCATCAGATCTTCATGGCAGAAGAGGATGAGGAGAAAACAGCATTCATCACTCCCTGTGGCACATACTGTTTCATACGGATGCCTTTCGGTTTGAAGAATGTTGGTTCAACATTTGCAAGGGTCGTCCATACTGCTCTTGAACCGCAAATACACAGAAATGTGGAAGCCTACATGGATGATATAGTGGTCAAGAGCAGGGACAAGTCAACTTTGATTCAAGATCTAGAAGAGACTTTCGCAAATCTGCGCAAGATCAGCCTCAAGCTCAACCCCGAGAAGTGTGTGTTTGGAGTCCCTTCCGGCAAGCTTCTCAGGTTTTTCGTGTCTCAGCGGGGAATTGAAGCCAATCCCAAAAAGATCAAGGCCATTGAGCAGATTGAAGCACCGAAGCGCGTCAAGGATGTACGGAGACTTGCCGGCTGCGTGGCGGCTCTCAGCAGGTTTATCTCTAAGTCTGCTGAGCGCGCCCTGCCGTTTTTCAAAATTTTGAAAAAGGCAGGTCCAATGAAATGGACTCCGGAAGCAGAGGCTGCGCTCCAGGACCTAAAGAGATACCTGTCCTCCACTCCAATACTTGTCGCACCTAAGCCACAAGAGAAGTTGTTGCTGTATCTGGCGGCAACCAATCAAGTGGTTAGTGCTGCGTTAGTAGCGGAGAGAGAGGCAGATGATGAGCCGGCAACCACGGCGAGCGCATCCAGCGACAAGCAGGGGGCTTCCCCGACAAGCTTTGGTCCCGGCAAGGATGGATCTGCGCAGGCGCCCGAGGAGATACAGAAGAAAATGGTGCAGCGCCCAGTCTACTTTGTCAGTTCCCTTCTGCAGGGGGCTAGGTCAAGGTACTCTGGTGTGCAGAAATTGCTTTTCGGCCTTCTTATGGCCTCGAGAAAGCTGCGCCATTACTTCCAAGCACATGAGATTACAGTTGTCACTCGCTTTCCGCTGAAGAGGATACTGCAGAATCCAGAAGCAACAGGCAGGATTGTTGAGTGGGCACTGGAACTGTCAAGCTTTGGCCTCAAGTTTGAGAGCACTTCAACTATCCAAAGCAGAGCATTGGAAGAATTCATAGCAGAGTGGACGCCAACACCATTTGAAGAAATTCCAGAAATGAGCATCCCCGTCAAGGAAGCAAGCAAAGAGTGGCTGATGTACTTTGATGGTGCTTTCTCGCTGCAAGGCGCCGGTGCTGGCGTGCTGCTTGTCGCACCCACCGAAGAGCACCTCAAGTACGTAGTCTAGACGCACTTTCCCAAGGAGCAAGCAACAAACAATACTGCAGAGTATGAAGGATTGCTTGCCGGTCTCAGGATCGCGGCAGAACTTGGGATCAAGCAGCTCATTGTCAGGGGTGACTCGCAGCTTGTCGTCCTCCAAGTGAACAAGAATTATCAGAGTCCATTGATGGAAGCATACGTTGATGAAGTGAGGAAGCTAGAAGAGCCCTTTGTCGGCCTATAGATGGAACATGTTCCAAGAGCTCAGAACGACATTGCCGATGGCCTGTCAAAGTGCGCAGCACTTAAGTTACCTGTGGAACCAGGGATCTTTGTGCTCAAGCTGACTCAGCCGTCTGTGACGCCATCAACTGGACAGAGCAAGAAGAGGAAGTTGATTTCTGGTGACTATTTTCCGGCAGAGCTTCCCGAAGCCGCCGCCAAGAAGGTCCCCAAGATCAACGCCAAGAGTGCTGAGGAGCAGTCTGCTCCGACAAGCCCCAGGGTTTGTTTCGTTGAAGCAGACGCTCCTGACAAGTTTTGCTCCGGCAAGCTTGCCGGGGAACGTCAAGCTCCGGCTGAGCCGCAGGTTCTCGCCGTAGAAGCGGATGTTCCCGCAGCAGCAGATATGCCTTTAGTCCTTGTTGTCGAGCCGCAAGCTCCAGCATGGGCACAGCAGATCGTCCGTTTCCTCCAGACAGGAGAACTTCCCAAAGAGCAAGAAGAAGCGGAAAGAGTAGCCCGGCAGTCAAGTATGTACCAGTTTGTCGACAACGCACTATACAGAAGAAGACTCAACGGTGTGAAATTGAAGTGTATTCACCGGGAAGATGGACAGAAGCTGTTGGCAGAGATACATGGAGGCATTTGTGGTCACCACATTGGCACAAGAGCACTTGCGGCAAAGCTTTTCGGCAAGGTTTCTTTTTGCCGACAGCCCTCCAGGATGCAACTGCACAAGTAACCAAGTGTGAAGCGTGCCAGTTCCATTCCAAGCAGATACACCAGCCAGCTCAAGCTCTCCAGACGATCCCTTTATCCTGGCCATTTTCGGTCTGGGGGCTCGACATCCTCGGCCCCTTCCCCCAAGCAGTCAGGGGCTTTGAGTACTTGTACGTCGCGATCGACAAGTTCACAAAGTGGCCGGAAGTGGAAGCGGTGAGGAAGGTGACAGCACAGTCAGCAGTCAAGTTCTTCAGGTCGATTGTTTGCCGCTTCGGGATCCCTAACAGGATCATCACCGACAACGGTACACAATTTACGAGCCGCACCTTCATGCAGTACGTCCAAGATCTTGGCGCCAAGGTCTGCTTCGCTTCTGTTGCTCACCCCAGGAGCAACGGTCAAGCGGAGAGGGCAAATGCTGAAGTGCTGCGTGGACTCAAGACCAGGACTTTCGACAGGCTGCACAAGTGCGGAAGAAACTGGATTGAGGAGCTGCCAGTGGTTCTTTGGTCGATCAGGACGACGCCAAATCGAGCCACTGGCCAGACACCTTTCGCTCTAGTCTATGGAGCAGAGGCAGTTATCCCCACGGAACTCGTATATGGGTCGCCTCGAGTGCTCGCTTATGATGAGCTCGAGCAAGAGCAGCTGCGACAAGATGACGCGCTGCTCCTTGAGGAAGACTCTCTTCAGGTTGCGGTACGAGATGCTCGCTACCAGCAAGCTTTGCGCTGCTACCATAGCCGCAAAGTTGACGCCAAAGTGGGAAGGCCCTTATCGGGTGAAACGAGTCACTAGGCCTGGCGCTATCCGCCTTGAGACCGAAGATGGCATTCCGGTGAGCAACTCCTGGAACATCGAGCATCTTCGTAAGTTTTACCCATAAGGCGCGGTTGCCGGACCCTGTTCCGGCAACCACCCTTTTGTACAAGTCTTGCCGCTGTTGCATGTAATCCTTTGTACAAAGCCAGGCGCAGACCCTGAGCATAAGTGAAGTGCTGGCGCCCTAAGTTATAGCATGCATGCTGGGTCGAGTCTCGTCCTTGGTTAGGGTTGATAGTGCTTGGTAGCGGCTAACCCCTAGCTTAGAGGTCGGGTGTGCGTCCTTTTGCCGTTCTTTCGTTTCCCTTGGTTCGCAGGGCTCGCATATCCTGGCCGGACCACTTGAGGACGAAAAAGAGAAGGAGGACGGACCAGCATCTGGACCCCGGCAAGCCAGTGTAGCCGGGGGCTGCAAGTACAAAGACTCACCCACGGCAAACCAAAGTTGCCGGGGGCTGCAATCTCAGATAAGTTTTTCATCCCTTATCATGCATTCTCTTCTGGACTGAGGTATGCGAAACCTCGTTTCTTCCTAAAAGCTACCGTGCTCGCCTAGGCCCTAGGGCTCGTTCCTGGGGCCAGGTTTGGTCGTAGTCGCGGCAGCAAAGGAACGAAACGAGGAGCCTGAACCCGCCTCATCCATGCCTCCGCCAAAAGCGTGAGAAAGGTCGAGCGACGTGGGAAGAAGGCAGGGCCTGCTGCCGGGAAAAGAAGTGTCTATCTTAAAGATATAAAGGATTCGCTCCTTGACGTGGGTTCCACCCACAAGACAAGTGACCCGGCAAGCATCCCCTTTTCATAAAAAAGCATTCCACTCAGGTACAGTTCATAGAGAATGAAAAACATGAATGATGGGATTACAAGCTTTAAATGCAGCTAAGGCCCGAGGGCTTACAAATTAAAAAGAGATAAGGTGCCCGTAATCCCTTTCTTGTCCCTCTCTTCAGGAGGCAAGTCAAGGAGGTGGAGCCCGTAGGTGTTCATGACATCGCAGAAAAATTCAGAAAAGGGCGGGCAGAGCCCGCAGTAGAAGAACAAGGCGAAGAAAGGGTACCTAGTGGGAGCCTTTTTCCAAGCAGTGGCTGGGAATACCTTCGTGCGCGGATGCGCTTGCGTCCCCGTCGACCAGAAGAGGTAGTAGAACTCCTTCAGCTCTTCCGCGGCAAGCCTCGGAGGGAAGATTGCCCGCTCCTTTCGCAGCGCCGCGAGCCGCTGCGCCTCGGCCGACTTCACCTTCTCGGCTTTCGGAGCCATGGCGGGAGTGGTGAGGGAGGACGACGGCGTTGGTGGTGCTGGTGGCGATGGGGGCGGAGCGCTGCTCTCTTTCGGCTTTGGGAAGAAGGGGAGTGGCAAAGATTCTCGGGGAAGGAATGGCAACGGGCAGATGGGCGAACTGCCCCTATTTCCCCTGCTTATAAGGAGGGAGGGGGCAGACGTTTTGCCTTTCCGAATAAAGAAACCACCCACGACCTCTCCCACGACGCCGCAATTGACGCGTGCCGATTCGGGGAGGGCGCGGTGGATGCGGAGTAAGATGCGACGTGACCCAGGCCGCGTGTGCCCGTGCCTTGTTTCGGGCCTGGCCCAACAGCGCTCGGCACCGTGTGTGGCCCAGGCCCGGGGGCTCCTATCGGTGTACTAGAGTAGGGGTACCCTAGTATCCCGAACTTGTGCACGGGCAGTCGCAGCACCCCGCGGCAAGGCTTGCCGGGTGACCGCCAAGGACCTCTGTGGTTCCTTTGGAACCATTCAAGAACAAAGTATTTAAGCTAAGGAGACAAGGCCCCGGCAAGAGGAGCTTGCCGGGAAGGCCAACCAAGGCATCTCAAGGAACTTGCCGCGATGCGCCACGCATCCCGGCAAGACCCGGCAAGCGACAAGCTCCCGGACGCGGCAAGACAACGGCCGCGGCAAGGCGTTTGCCGCGGCTAGCAACCACTCTGTACCCGCGCTCCAGCTCACCCACCAATGTGTCGCTCTGAGACCCTTTCAGGCGCACTTGGCGGGAGGCTGTGCAGCCAGGGGTGCACTGTGGCAAGCGGCGCTGACAAGATCGCCATCATGGCGAGCGGTGGCATCCCTGACGGTCCCTTTTCTGCACTGTTTGGGCGACGTAGATAGGCATTTAATGCCCTTGTCCCCGGCCGTCAGAGTTAGGTATGATACACTGTGTAGGTAGTTGTACCTACCGCAGAACCTTTTCCATTTTTACCCTTGCCTACGTTGCCACCTGCTGGAGACCCCTTGAGCATATAAAAGGAGGCCCATGCACAACGTAGAAAGGGGAGGAGAGGAGAACACTCGAGCTGGGTCTCGTTAGCTGCTGGTGTGTACTGTAGCACTCAGCGCTCCCGAGCAAGAACTCAATACAAACCACAAAGCAGCAGTAGGAGTATTATCCCTCCGGAGAGCTCCGAAGCTGGGTAAACCGCTCGTGTGCCTCGCCTCGATCTGCTCTTCATGCGGCCTCCGCCCCCCGCCGAACCGAGAAGGGGCTCCGTCCCCATAGGTGCTCGCGGAGTCAGATTCCCCGACACTGAGTATCAGCAATGCATATGGCTGAAAGATGTATTTACAACCATCGATCGATGGGTCTGTCTCTCTCTCTCTCACACACACACACACAGAGACACAGACACACAAGTGGGACCCGTTGAATTATTTCTTCGCTCGTGACAACTTTTAATTAGGTTCCACTGTACTCTAACTCTTTTCTTAAGTTATTAATTAAGATCAGTGACTTCAAAACATTGTACAGAAGCCTTGTTTGGGCCTTTCCGATGTCATTGAATGTGGGCTGAGTAGCCATGTAAAGTTGTACTGTACCACACTGGCCTTTTTTTTGAACATCGGCAATGCAACTGGGCCGACAGCTGTACACAATATCCTAAAATAAGCATAACCTAGCCTATCTTCTTTTAATAAAATAAAATACCAACCCAGTACATTTTTTATATAATAATATTACCAAGCCCAACTTAATTTTTTAATAATATTCGTATCTCAATATTATTTTTATATGAAATTCTCAGTCCAGACCATCATTGTTTTTTCTCCCATCCTAGAAAATGGGTCCAATTCTAATAAAATCAATTGGCTTGTAAATTATCAGAAATGATAAATATGATGCATGTACGCAATATTATTTTTGACCCAGCTCAGTAAATAGGTCTATTAGAATAAATAATCAAATGTGTTGTAAATTATCATAAATAGTTTTTTGCGAAACAATTATCATAAATAGTAAATCGGCTATTATTATTATTTTTAACCAGTCCAGGAAATAGATTATTTTTGAGTCAAAGCCTAGGTAATAGATGTATTGGCAAACAAAATGAAATGGGTGGTAAAACCTAAATAAATGGGTTGTATTCCACCACAGCTTTCGAAGCTGACTTTGCTGGCCCACTAGACGCAGCATGCGCAAGGTGTTGGCCATTTAGTGAACAAAACGATCTAATGGTCTAAAACAATGAGTAAACAAATAATTATAAAATTTGCAGTTGCTGGATTGACATCCAACAGAAATCCCGCTTCTTGAAACTCTGATCTAGTTGCTCTTGCTCCAATCGCCAAAACTATCACTGGCTAGAGCGCCTGCATCTGCCTCCCGTGCCCGGTTGTGCTGCTGCGCAGGCCTCGCCGCCCCACTCTACTCCCAACGGTGGCCAAGTCATGCCTGTACTCACCCACACCTTCTGTTATTCTCCGGCGAAGGCAGCCTCACCCGGCAACCGAACTAGTCCCTCGTACTCCCCTCCTCCAGGGACTCCAGTGCCCCTTGTTCCATGACTCCAGATTGTTCCAATCTTAGGCCTCGTCGTCGTCCACTGCCTTGGTGCTCTCGGCGCGGTGTGGCCAGCGTGGTCAAGGAACGCCTTCTGTCAGAAGAGGACTGTACGTGGAGAGGCTGACAGCTAGGTCCACGGCCGTAGCAAGGAAGTGCCTCCTTATTACGCGCAAAATAATGATTCCTCCACCTGACAGCTGGAACTACCGGAATGGCCTTGAAAAAAATGTTTCCCCCATGACAGCTGGACCTACTGAAATGGCCTTGAAAAAAATGTTTCC
This sequence comes from Aegilops umbellulata, assembly GCA_032464435.1. Classification (NCBI taxonomy): domain Eukaryota; kingdom Viridiplantae; phylum Streptophyta; class Magnoliopsida; order Poales; family Poaceae; genus Aegilops; species Aegilops umbellulata. The sequence goes on from CP136059.1 coordinate 87,084,769, forward strand.
CTCCTGACAGGTGCCCTTGAAAAAAAATGTTTCCCACCTGACAGCGAGTCATCCCCTTGAAAAATTATGGTTCATTACACGCCCTCGCAGGGCCCCATACTTGTTTCTTTGGAATGCAGGAAGAAAAGAAAGGACAAGCAAAAGCGACGCCCACGCCCGTAGCAGCTCACGGGGGTTGGCTCCCAGCGCCTCCCCAGGACTCAGCCGGAGTCCTCCTCGCCCTTCACCGGGGCGCAGTGACGGGATGACTCGCCATCGTCCTCGTAGTGAGCCCGGCAACGTGGTAGTTGGTCGTAGCCACCGCTGCTGGAGCTCTCACTAGAGGAGGAACTGCCGCCGCCAGATAGGCCACCGCCGTCGCCGAGGGAGAGCCTGCCCTCGGCGTTGTCACGGCCATTGTCAAGTCCCAGCTCATCGTCACCACCGCTGTCCTCGAGGCAGCACCCTGCACGGTGGCCATCTTCCCCTAAAACCCTCACGTAGAGGGGCGCAACGCCTCGTACTTGAAGTGGAGGGTGTACCTCTTGCCCAGGCCCCGCGCGCGGGCAAACATCTGCCAGCCGCGGGCCAGGACCGCGTTGCCCCCGGTGGAGACCTCCCCCATGGCTCATAAGGCCTTGCTGCAGCAGCCGTCAGCTTGCAGCCAGAGGCCGCCGAGACCTGCGGCCGGCATCTCGCCGGCGAAGGAGCGTGGGAGGTGGAGCCAAGTGCTGGCCGGCTGTTCCGACCACACGACGAACTCCGGGAGTACCTCCGCCGAATGGAAGCGCGGCCGAGGAGGCCGGGCAAACACGACACGCCTCCCCTAGGCGCATGGGCTGCTCCGACTGGATCGGCCCCCGCTGTGGGAGGAGGCACCACCACGGCCACCAAGCGCGACGCCGGCCCCCGAAGGCGTACGTATGCACTCGCGAGGGGCCACAGCAGGGGCCGCGGTGTACATGCGGGGGCGACCACGCCCCCTCTTAGGCGGTGGCGAGTCGGGCCCCTCATGGAGAGCCTTCCCTTTCTCCGCGGCTGAGAACCTCTTCGTCGGCGACATGGGTATCGCAGCGAGGCAAGAGGGAGAAGAAGGAGCGAGCAGTGGAAAGATGGAGATGAGCGATCCGCCCCTCTCCTCATTTATAGCCAGAAGGAGGCCAACCGCCGACCTCCACGATCGCAGGCAATGATGGCTTTCTTCTGCATGCAGCAGGGACTCATCAAGTCAGACGTTTGCCGAGGCAGCATGGCGTAGTGGAGACACCCACGTCCCGTCAATCGCCATGCGTCAATCAAGGCCTCAGGCGGTTGGGGCCCGCGGCGCTCCACACTTGCCCTTTGGCTTCGCCTCGAAGCCAAGTCCGCACGCGCCTTGGACCCGAGGGCTACTATCGGCGTCCTGGGAACGGGGGTACCCAGACTTGCCTGCCTGCGGGCTTGTGTGTGGCTCCACCAACGGCCTGGCACGGCCCATCTTCAGTAGCAACCACTCAAGACCCTCGCGAGGGGCCAAGCCTCGCGAGGCGGACGACACCAAGACCTCCTCAAGGGCAGCCTCGCTAGGCTGGCTCCCGAGGAGCGGAGATATCCATGCGAGGGGCACCTCGCGAGGTTCATGTGACGTGAGCCATGACAACCAATGCCAGGCGGGCACCAGCGGGCGCAGTGTACCAGTTTCCTCTTTCATGATAAAGAGGCAAGCACAGACGAGGAGTCCCGATGAATCAGGCAAAGGTTTCCATATCAGTGCAACAAGACCAAGACCAGCAGGACGATAGGATGAAGGTCACCGTGGATCCCACGGCAACATCACCGCCAGTGCCTTCGGCAGGTGAATACCACCTTTTGTCAGGATAGCTTGTACTAGTTCTCTCCCTTCAAAATTAGCCGTTGTGGGATCCCTTCCCGCCTACATTTGGGAAGAGGACCATGGCCTCTATAAATAGAACTAGCCAACACCATAGAAACTGGACTCATCTTGGATTAGATCCATTCCACCAAGGCCACCTCCCCAGCTCACCGAGCTCAAGAACACCCCTCCTAAGGAGGTTGTACATACCTTGTACTTGTTCATCCTCAGCCTACAAGGCAATCCACCACACAACACTGGAGTAGGGTATTACACCACAATGGTGGCCCGAACCAGTATAAACCCCCGTGTCTATTGTTCCTTGAGTTCGACGGGCTAGGCCTTGAGATCATTGTGCCAGCGTACTAGGGAGAGAGAGTTCTTCGTGCGCACCCCAGAGTTCGAACCTCAAGGGTTTGCCGGAACCCAGAATCCGACACATTTTTATAAAAAAAATAAAACTAAAATTGTTGGTACAAGAAGGCCATGGCCCATAAAATAAAGAGATTGAATTGTAGGCTGTCGGTGCAACAAACCCTGGGTCCGTTGCCCAGACTATGCATAGGCACGAGAGAAAGATTACAGCACCAAGGTCATATTGGAGCGCAAGGGATCAGTCCTTCAAAGGACCGGCGTGCAGCACAAGAGGACCAAGACTAGCCAGAGAAGCAAGATATTTCTAATGGAAAGACCTCCCTTGCCGGGCAGCCGAGCCTGGGAAAGATGGAGGTTCCACCGAAAGCAAGCCTTTGAGTCGTCCCGGCAGGCCTGCCGGGGTTGACGGAGGCAGAACCACCCCACCGCACTATCTCATCATGACGCACGTTGTCGATCAGTGTGGTGTCAAGCCCCAAAGTGACTAAGTGGCTGCTATTCACCACATTGCAGCCATTTCCAACAGAAATACCTCCAAGCAACACCCGTCCTGTGACGTGAGAAGCAAGCAGGGGCGAAGGCGGCAAAACAGCCCGTCACGGCCTGCCGGGCGAGCTGTGATGTGACATTCAGTGGCGCATTTAATGCGCTATATCAGCCTGCTGAGTTAGGTACGATAGCAATGTTTGCTATATAATCAGTGCATAATGACTGGTTTTCCACTATGGTGACCCCTTTATCTATAAAAGGAGGCCCAAGGCAACCGTAGAAAGGGTTGGCTAATCCATCTCCTCACACACTCATACGCGTGTAGCTGTTCTCGCCCCGAGGCAATCCTGCAGGGAGAGCGTGTTGTGCTCATCACCATTTTTCCACCATCAATCCACTAAAGCAGGAGTAGGGTTTTACGCCTCACGATGGCCCGAACCTGGGTAAAGACTGCCTGTGTGATCTTTGCCCTGCTGTTCCATGCTCATCCACTCTTTGCGCAATGTGCCACGCCCCCCCCCCACCGCCGAACAAGGAAGGGGCTCTTGGCCCCCATAGGTGGTCGTGGTTTCCCACGACATCTTGGTGCGCCAGGTAGGGGGATGACTGGCACGAACCTGAAAGCGTGAGCAGTGCGTCATCTTCATCGCCATTTTCATCATCGACAACTCCATCGACTATGGTGCCCAAGAAGAAACCCGGTGTTGCAGCTCACCCATCCACCTCGAAGGCTCCGCCTCCCGCGGGGAATGCGAAAGCACACGAGGATGTGGGCCCTACAGGGTATGCGGTTGGTGCAGGCGGTGTTGTCACCACCTCCTCCGCGGCTGAAGCAGGAGCAAGAGGCACCAGAGGAGAGAAGCATCAGCAACATCCCAGTGGTCATGCTCCATAAGGTACGAACGAAGGGGTTATTCTGTCTGTACCTCTTCACCTCACCGAAGGGCACAACCACAGTGGTGGCACCCGGTCTGCGGCGAATCACCACTGTCCGGTTGCCCCCGCCACGGGTGCGGCCGCAGGGCACGCGCCTCCCTGGAGCGGGTTGACCCAGCCAGTGTGCCCAATGGAGCCACTGGCCCTCAAGCGCCTTCATCGCGTCACCATGCCATCCAACTGGCTGGCTCACAACAGCGAGGGCATGATGCAGTCGCCATCGGCACCATCAGAAGCCGGGTGATGGTATGATATGCAGCATCATCACCAACGCCTAGCACCGCTATGGGAGCCATGGCGTTGGCCCAGCTGCTGTTGAGGTTCCTGCCGGTGGCCGATCGGATGGATGAATGGAGAGCCACCATTTAGAGTCTGATTGGCTTCGCCGAGGCTAGGGGCTCACAGCGAGCTGGCCCTCCACAGTCTCCCCAAGCAACAACAACGGCTTGCGCGGCTGGCCGTATGGAAGGGGCCACCCCCACTGTGCATCCCCACCACGAAAACCAGGGCGGGAGCTGTGGAATCAAGAACCTGAAGACGTCTCGATGGCCTCTTCCGACCCTCGAGCACGTCCAAGCCAACGGCAAGCCCCGGAGGATAGGCGGAGGGGAGGCCCGCATGTCGTCATCGAACGACACCGCGATGACCACCATCGGACCAATGGGTGCGATGGTCCGGATGTCGACGAGCTTGCGCTCGAGGATAGCAGGTGCCTGCCTTTCGAGGTTGGGTGCCCTGCTTTGAATCATGAGTTGTGGCAAGTCCGTTGGCCATCCGCTTGCACGTTCAAGCCAGAGATACCCGAGAAGTATGATGGGAGGCTGAACCCGGCAGAGTTTTTGAGCATCAACACCATCGTTGTTCAAGCTGCCGGAGTAAGAGCCGATAAGGTGTTTTCCAACTACTTCCATTTGGCACTCAAGTCCAATGTGAGGTCTTGGCTGATGCCCCTACCGGATAACTCAATTTCGTCATGGGCTAACCTGTGTCGTGAGTTCATCGGCGCCTTCACAGGTGGCCATCAAGAACCAGGACGGCCCAGCTACTTGCAGCTTCTCCAACAGAAAGAAGGAGAGACTCTCTGCAAGTATTTGCAGAGATTCAGCAGAGTTCACAGAAATATCCCAAATATCCACCCGGTGGCTGTGATAGCTACCTTCCAATCCAATGGGCGCAACCCCAGGATACATTCCAAGATGAATGTGCGGTTGCCCAAGACTGTGAAGGAGCTTTACACCATGGTGGACAAGTGCGCTCAGATGGGGGAGAGAAGGAAACTCCCTGGAGAGGAAGATTGCATCGACATGGACTCAGAGGATGACGATTAATAAACTAGTCAAAAGAGGAAGAAAAAGAAGTGCAACAAGAGGCGCAAGGATAAGGCAATGATGACTGTCGAAGGATCGGGCACGCTTAGTACCGACAAGAAGGCTAAGGCCGAAGCCCTTAGCAAGGAAGCTGCCGCATGCGATAACTGCCGGGAGGCTGCGGCTGCCGAGAGGGTCGGGAAAGGCAATGCGCCTTACTGCAAGATCCACCGGACCAAAGGCCACGATCTCTAACAGTGTCATCAGTTTGAGTAGCTCGTCAAGAGGCAGAGGGCTGAATATGAGAAGAGTGGTAAGGAAAAAGGTCAGAATAGCACTCGCTGAAAGGGCCGAGGCGGTGAAGCAAATCGCCCTGGCAAGGCTTTTAGGAACCAAGGAAAACCCGGCAGGGCCGAGAGAAGGAGGTTTGAAATGATGAGAGTGATGGAGGGGATGAAGAGGAAACCAGTGAGCAGGAATTCCAGAAGGCCACTGACGCCCTGTGCATTGACAGGGGTGCATCTTTGCACCCCCTCTCACCGCCAACTTAAACGGTGGGCGCGTGAGGTCAATGCCGGGGAGCCAGCGGCAGAGTCTTAGAAGTAGCTCACATGGTTGCGCACACCCATCATCTTTGACGAAGAGGACCATCCTAACCGCACCACCGAGGTAGGGTGTTTGCCGTTGTTGGTCTCTCCAATGATTCGCAACCTCAAAGTCACAAATATGATGGTTGACGACGGGGCTGGGTTGAATCTGAATTCCCCAAAGGTTATCAGCAAGCTTCAGATAGCAGAGGAAGAACTAAAGGTCACAGGCACATTTCTAGGAGCCAATCCCGATCGGAGTCATCCTAAGGGAAAGACCATGTTGCCAGTGACATTTGGGGGAGAACTGAACTATCAGAATGAGAAGGTTGTGTTTGATGTGGTCAACCTCCCCCTGCCGTACAGTGGGATCCTTGGACGCCCAGCCCTGGCAAAATTCATCGCGGCATACCACTATGCCTACAACACTTTGAAGAAGCCAGGGCTGGTAGGAGTCATTTCCATTCCGTCAGACGAGAAAGACCTAGTCATTTGCGTGGATAAGATGTACCGGGACGCAGTCGCAGCAGAGGCCACAACAGCGGCAGTCCCCGCCAAGGAAAACAAAGGAAAGAACAAGTATAGCAGGGACACCAGCAGGGGATCCGGGAAACATACCTCTTCGGAGTGTGCTGCGCCTGTTGATGACTTGCCGGAGAGTTCCAACAGCAAGAGATCCAAGGTTGCTGCACCACATGTGAAGAAGCTCTCGGCAGGGCTGGCTGGCATTGATGGTACCTTCACTATCAGCGCCACCCTTGATGACAAATAGGAAAGCACGCTCGTTGCTTTCCTGCGGGCGAATATCGATGTGTTTGCCTGGCAACCATATGATGTCCCCGGTGTTCCCAAGGAGGTAATCGAGCACCACCTTGTTGTCTGCCCACATGCCCTACTCGTCAAGTAGAAGGTTCGAAAGCAGGCCTTGGAGAGGTAGTAGTTCATTGCTGAAGAGATTAAGAAGCTTGAGGAAGCTGGTCTGGTCAGAGGAGTACTGCATCCGACATGGTTAGCAAACCCAGTGGTCGTACGCAAGGCTAACGGAAAATGGAGGCTTTGCATAGATTTCACATATCTCAACAAGGCTTGCCCGAAGGACCCATTTTCCTTGCCGCGCGTCGACCAGATTGTGGACTCCACTTCAGGTTGTGATTTGCTCTCCTTTCTGGATGCATACTCTGGGTATCATCAGATCTTCATGTCCAAGGAAGACGAAGAGCAGACCTTGTTCATCACCCCATGTGGTACGTACTGCTTTGTGCGCATGCCTTTCGGGTTAAAGTTGGGTCCACTTTTGCAAGAGCAGTCCAGATTAGTTTCGAACCACGGTAACACAGAAACATTGAGGCTTATATGGATGATATTATGGTCAAGACCAAGGACAGATTAACCCTCATCCAGGATTTGAGGAGACATTTGCTAATCTGCGCAAGATCAACTTGAAGCTAAATCTGGAGAAGTGTGTGTTTGGTGTTCCCTCTGGGAAGATGCTTTGGTTCTTTGTGTCCCATCGCGGGATCGAAGCCAACCCCGACAAGATCAAGGCTATCGAGCAGATCCAGGCACCCAGGATAGTCAAGGATGTGAGGCGTCTGACAGGGTGCGTTGTCGCACTTAGCAGGTTCATCTCCAAGTCTGCCGAGCGTGCCCTGCCATTCTTCAAAAGTTTGAAGAATGCAGGGCCCATGAAGTGGACCCCGGAAGTGGCGCGACTTTACAAGATTTGAAGACCTACTTGTCCTCTATGCCCACTTTTGTTGCCCCTATACCGCAAGAGCTGTTGCTGCTGTACTTATCGACAACTAATCAAGTGCTTAGTGCAGCCCTAGTGGCACAGCAGGAAGTAGAGGAAACAAAGAGTGAGCAAAGCCCAGTAGGACCGGATGGGGATCAGGATAGAGAAGAGAAGGACAGCATGGGCAACCCCAAGGACGCGGCAAGGAAGAAAGTGGCGCAGCGCCCAGTTTACTTTGTTAGTTCCCTATTACAGGGTGTTAGATCGAGGTACTCTGGTGTGCAAAAGTTGATCTTTGGACTTATGATGGCCTCAAGGAAACCGCACCACTACTTCCGAGCCCATGAGGTCACTGTTGTCACCCGCTTTCCATTGCAAAGGATACTCCGAAACCCTGAGGCTACCGGCAGAATAGTGGAGTGGGCTTTGGAGTTTTCCACCTTTTGCCAGAAATTTGATAACACATCCACAATTCAGAGCAGGGCATTGGCAGAGTTTATTGCAGAATGGACGCTAACCCCTGATGAAGTAGTACTGGAAACAGTTACCCCTGGCTAGGAAGCGCCCCAAGAATGGATCATGTATTTCGATGGTGCATTCTCCCTACAAGGTGCAGGGGTAGGCATGCTTCTCGTTTCTCCCACAGGGGAGCACTTGAAGTACGTCGTCCAGATGCATTTCCCCGGGGAGGAGGCAACCAACAATATAGCAGAGTACGAAGGGCACCTTGCTGGGCTCAGGATTGCCACAGAATTGGGAATCAAGAAGCTGAACATTCGAGGAGATTCATAACTTGTGGTGAGACAATTCAACAAGAATTACCAAAGTCCATTGATGGAGGCATATGTTGAGGAAGTGAGAAGATTGGAGGAGCGCTTTGACAAATTGCAAACAGAGCATGTACCCTGTGCGGAAAAGAGCATAGTTGATCATCTGTCAAAGTGTGCTGCGCAAAAACTTCCTGTGGAACTAGGAACTTCTGTTCTCCATCTTACTCAACCCTCCGTATCCGCGACAACAATGGCCCGAAAGAGGTGGAAGTTGGACGCCGGTAAGCTTCTCCCGGTAGAGCCTCCCGCGGCTCCTGGTAGGGACCCTACAGGTTTCAAATTCCAAAGTTATATGGCTCAAATTCGAAGATTACAAGGTTCAAACCGATATTAGAAATGAAATTCAGCTCAGGTGCAAATGCTCGCGCTGATCCGCTGAACATGGATATCAAAGAGGTTCAAACTAATATTACCACTTCTATGTCTGGTTTCGAAACCTCATAATTTTTGCAAAGGGGTCAGCCACTGAGAAGTCATGTATGGGGTTGACAAGATGACTTCCGATTACTCTATCATCTAAAGTTCCAAAATGAAATTCAGCATTTTTGGAGCCTATTCCATTCTACAGCAGGCGCTGATGCTGATCAACAAAAAATACATTTTTGCGAAATAAATGTAGGGAAAACCTCATTACCTTCAGCGCCCTTGCTCTAACAACAAAGAGACTGGCGAATATAATCTCCGGTAAGGTCCCTCGGTAGGAGTTCAAAGTAATTTCTAAGAGATGCAAATGTAGGCATTCGATGTGATTGTTATATTGTATCACATTATCCATCATCGGGCCTAATCTTATCTACAAAAGAAGAAAATGTGTTAGTGCCTACATGCAGTTTTGAACACTACTACTGGCCTATTTGGTTTGCAGGATTTGTAAAATGCACTAACATGCCATCTTCGATCTGACATGATTATCATGGGCATTTGATTACATTCTAGAAAAATGTAGCCTTCTTCACAAGAGGTTAGAGTGGATGCAAAGTTCCCTAAGAAAACTAGTATAGACGAATCCAAAGGAGAAATGCTTATGGCTTGTAACCATATGGATCAAGCAACCCATATGGGGGGGACATGTATGTACTGAAATCCTCCAAAAGAATCCTTCAGAAATCGTAGTACATTGTCATTGTAAACTTGGAAAAAGGTGTCACAAATTGAACTCCCTTATTGTTAACATTTAACAGGAAAGGAACATAACCTTGATATATAGCTTCTATAGGAACGTAAAGCAACTCAGGAAACTGACAACTTGTTCCAGGTTGGGGCCGATAGATTCTAGTGCCAAGACCTTCGATGTGCGCAGTTTCGGGGTCAAGCTTGTCGGAATCATTTTCTGGATGACGGGACGAACAAACATCTTAAAAATTAGAAATAATGTAAATTTGTAGAAGGAGAGGTAGAAGGTGGTTGTTGTACCTTAACGGGTGTGGATCCAATAACAAGCTCAGAGTTGTCACACGAGTAGACTGTCAATTTCGGCGCAGAAATGACATTGATTCTTGTTGGACCTTCTTGATCAACTACAAGTAATCTCTCAACTGCAGGTGTGTCCTCAGTGACCATACCGTGGTACACATCTTGTGATGTCTTCCTGCCACACCAGCACCACACATAAATAGTCCGGAGAGTCATGGAGGTGATGTGGGAGCTACTCAACCAATTGACCGCCTGAAGACAAAGGTACTCGAGTGCAGTACAGCCACAGAACAGGCCCTCCATGTCACCGTTTGGCAGGCAGACGACGACGAGCTCGAGGTGCTTCAATCATTGTAGAATAAGAGCGGGTGCGTCATTAAGGGGGATGGCAGTTCCTGAACTTGGCGACGCGCAGCATGGGTGCGAGGCAGAGCGCGGACGTTGCCAACGAGGGCATATGCCCATCATCAAAAGTGAGATCCTCGAGCTGATCTAGGGCGGGGGATCAGAACCAGTAGTCAAGCTTGGCTCGGTCCTTGCCGTTGGAATAGAACTTGCCCATTCTAAGGCCTCTGGTTGGGCCAACGTGACTGTTGAGGATCTTGGAAAATGCATCCAAGCTTTTGCGATAGCCATGGCAGAGCTCATGGGTGTCGATGAGGTCAAGAGGGGTGGAGTTCCATAGGGGGCGCTACCGACGGGAAAGGATGGTTGTTCGCACCCCATATTTGATTGGGAGGAGGGAGATGATGACTGTCAACATATCATCGGGGAGGTTGCTGATGAAGTCTAGGCCTGCTAGAGATGCTTGCGGTTCTTGCTCCCCCCGCCTCCTCTTGTTGGCAGCCCTTCTCTCCACCTCTGGAGTCCCCTTGTCAGCGGCGCTTTCTAATAGAAGTCGGAGTACAGGGAATATTTAGTTAAAATAGGGCAAGAGAAAAGTGCATTGGCAACTAGAAGTTATTAGGTAGGAATATAGTAAGAAAATGGAATAACAATTGGTTGCTTAAATACTACACAATTCAGTTGATATGTTGGGTAAGTCAACATGCAGATACTTGAAAATAGAACTTACTTTGAACAAAGTATGGATGGATGATATCATCAGGGAAGTTAGCATATATATCATGACCAGGCCCTTTGATGTGCAGTGCAATTATAGTGCCAGCATTCAGTACATAAAACTTAGAAATTTCTTTCCAAAGGCCAGTGCCAAAATAGGAGTCACCATGTTCATCAAGTCTTACAGTAGCAATGATTGTAAATCCATGGTTTGTGTTTAGTATGACATCCCTACAGTATTGATTTTTGTAAAGGGGAAGATTGTGCACTACAGATTCGGTTGCATAATAAGGGACGCGCTGCAGAAAATGGTAGGATTGTTAAAGAAAATATGGTAATGTGCAAATATGGGCCAAAATTTAAAGAACTGTACAACAGTTGAAATCGAAGGACGTAAATCTATAATTAAACAGATAGGGTAAACATGATGTCATGGAAATATGAGAGTAATCGAAAGAATAATACATCATTAATGTAACAACCTGGATGTTGGCCCTTTTCTTTTTCTTTTAGTTTAATTGTTTTTGCTCTGTTTTTCTTTTTGGAGTGGTTCTGTGGCCTTGCCACCTCGAAAATCATCCTCATTCCCTCTCCCAAGTGTCTCATCATTCTCAAAACCTTTCCAAGATCATGTCACTCCACTATTTGACCAACCCTAATTTCTTTTTCTAGGGAAAATTCCTTTTTCCATTAAAGGAATAACCCTATCTTTCCTAGGTTGTGAAGCAACCTATATTTCTTTCCATCCAAAAATTTCCAATTAATTCTCATAATTCCTTTGGGTGACATGTTGATCAAATATGCCCAAACTTTCTTGTCCTAGACCAAGAATAATTCTCCAATAATTATTCTTCAATTATGTCCAGTGTGGCTTTCTGTGAAGGAAGTGCCACCTATACAATCTTGTGTGCTCCCAAACTTGTTGGGCATTCTTTTATGTCCAAATAATTGCCACAAGCCAAAATTCAACTTTATTTTCCTAGCCAATCTTCCTCAGTGATTTTTCAAAGTTTCTGTCAAACAGAAGCCACTGTGAAGGAATTACTAGCTAGGAGCATCCAAATGAGTTGAAATTTTACATGCCTCTTCATGTGCTCATATTATTCCAATCCCCAAAGTTTCAGCCCCATCCAATTATCTATGTGATCACAGGACCAAATCTTTGATTCTGGCAATATTTTTAGGTTATGAAGCAAGTGCATTTTATATTGCTTCATTAATTCTGAAGAAATACCAGATTGTTCTCCTACCCAAATAATCTCTCTCCACCAAATTTGGCACCATTTAACTTAGCCAATATTTCTCCAAAATTATTGCAAGTTTTTGGTCAGCAAGGATGTTTGTGAAGCAAGTACCAATTTGGTGAATCCAATTGGTATGAAACTTATACAGCATCTTTATATGATCAAATCATCATCCTATTCCAAATTTGAGCTCAAGTTGATGCTCCATGTGAGTGCATCATCCAAATCTCATTTCTGGACCAAATTTAGCTGTTGCAAAGAAACTATATTAAATCTTGATCCAAATATACTCAAAGTTACCAGGATGAAAGTCCTTCTTACCCTAAACCTTGCAGACAACTCCAGTGCTCCCAAACTCCTTCCTGTTGATCAGTAGTTCCTACCCATGTTTACTGCAGTAAACTTCAGAGGGTGATTACCATTTAACCATAGTAGTTTTCATCAAATTACCACCGTAGTTGAGACCTACCCTGGAAGGACTTACCACTAGACAACACGCTCCAGCTCATTTCCCCCACTACATGCCAGTGCATGCGGTGACTGCGTTAATGGCAAGCATGTGCGCGCACTCGGCTGCCGTTGGCCGCGCCTAGGATGGCTTCTTGCTCGGGCCCACCCTCCTCTCGTCGCCTTCACGCACGTGACCATGTCCATTGTCTTCCTCTCGTCGTCGCCGTTCCTCTGGACCCCTCTCCCCTCCGGCAGCTTCCTCACCGACGCAAGCCGCCGCGCGCCCACGGGCGAACAGTGGCGGTTTTGGCTAGGAGCTCGCCGTCTTCTTCCTCCCTGCGCTCCCTTGGCCGCCTCTTCCCCGTGAGCTCTCCCTCACGTTCCCTCTCGTCACCTGCCTCCGAGCTCGCGAGTGTGGGCACGCGTCCGCGGCAACGCCAGCTCAACCCCCTCCTCCCCCGCTTATATAAGCCCACCCCGAGGCCTCCCGAGCTCACCATCGCCCCTGCCTCACTCCTCTAGCCATGCCCAACATCTTCCCTGAGCTCGAGAAGCTCTCGTGCCCCTTCCCTTGAGGAAGCCTTGCCGTCGGCCTCTGCTCAAATTTGAGCTGGCAGTGCCCCTCCCCCTCTCTTTCCTCCACTAGTAGGCTCCTCCACCACCTAGACTTCGCCCCCGTGCTCTCCCTCCCCTTTGGTGGCCTTCTGCCATAAGCTCGCCGCCGGCCGAAGATCACCGTCCACCGTGGCTGGCCTGCCGCTCAACCGAGCCCTTTCCCGCGGCTGCATCTGTGCTGGATGGGACCGCCTCGGTTCCCTGAGCACAACTGTGGGTCAGGCACCGCCGTTGATGGCCGGAGCCGGCTGGGCAAGCCCCCGCGCCGGCGACCTCCTTCTGGACTGCGGGCGAGTGCGGGCGAGACGAAGACGACGTTGACCCCGCCCCTGGGCCCTGCCTGTCGGCCTCTCAGCGCTGACCTAGCCGGCCCGCTGACGTGGTTAAGTCGAGGCATACTCCGCGGAGTACGTCTTCGTTTAGCGAAAACGTAGTCAGCTTCTTGCTCAGGCAAAAATGCGTTTTCCCTTCTGGGAGACGTATTTCCAGAAAAGGCGTATTCAATTTTTCTTACAAATAGGTCCCTGGCAGAATAACTATCACAACTTTTTGCTCCCAACTCCAAATGAGGTGAATCCAAAGCCCACTCCTTCGTTTCGTCGAGACCGTTATGTTGGTATCATTTTCACCATGTTTTGACATTTTGGAAAATACCATTTTGCCCTTATGTTTAATCAGCCCCCTCCGAGAGAGAATATTTTCCGGTGATTCTTTCCGTGATCTTTCTACGCTTCTCCCCAGTGTATTCTTCATCCCCAGGCAAGCCACACCCTCCATTTGCCTCACTGTAATGCAGTGACATGGTTTAATCTATTTGAACCTTTTTAAAATATTGCTTTAGCTACATGACTTTGTGCATGGCATTTTCTCGGAGTATTATTTTGATCTTGTTGTTGCCATGCTATTGTTTGGATTACTAGGAGTTATGTTTGTAGTTGACGAGTATCATGTTGCCATTGAAGTATTAGTGGTTGATATTATGATTGTTTTCATGATGATATGTATTATTATATTTTGGAGTATAACTTTGGATGTCATGCTGCCTTTGGATCATTAGTGGTTAGTATGATTATTTTCATGATGCTAGTCGATGTTCTGTTACTGTTGCTTGGAGTATTAATTTCGGAGATGATGTTTACGTGTGGATCTTAGCTGGATAGCTTTGTTCTTGTTATTGGAGTAGTAGAGTTATTCTTTTCAGATTCATCATGATAGAAATGTTATGCTATCCTAGGAGTATTTTGATATGATGATATTATGCTCAGATTATTTGTTGGATATTGCTATGACTTCGGTTAGAGTTTAATAGTTGATATCGGAGTATCAGTTATCACAGTCAAAATATTTGGTGATAAATTCCGTCATTAAGTTGGTCAGGTGCCACCGAACCGGGTTTTCTCCAGTGCAACCACATTTGCCTTTATGGGAAGGCCCTAATGCGATGCTATTGACGTGTCTCTTGCCGGTGCCTCCAACGAGGGAAGGTTATGGGCGTGCGCTACCCTGATCAGGTAGGCGGACATAAGCCTTGTGTGACCGTTGTTGTTGTTATGTGCACATGTCCCCATTTGGGACGGTTTATTGTTTTGGCCACGACGGTGGCCGTTGGTGTCTTTGGTAGACACGGGGCCACCCAGGACTAGCCTAGTGGGGAGGGAGTCGGAGTGGCCGGGAGAGTGTCATGCAGTAGATCGGTTTTGTCGGAACGTCGTTGGTCCACCCGAATGGGAGTACGAGGCCATGGGTTCCGTGGTGTGGGTAAAGTGCGCTACCTCTGCAGAGTGTGTTTGTTTAAACTATCGATAGCCGCGTCCTGGTCATGGGCATGGGTTCGTACTAGGTCACACCGTTCGATCAACACTCACATGAAGGAATGACTTATAGGTGATTTATATGTTGATATATGTGAGCAGTAACCGTTTGGCAGGATGTTGATGATGATGTTGAGATGATCTTGAGGATGATCATTCAGTTTGGGATGTGGTCACGAGGTGACCGTGTGGATATGTTGCTCACCAGGTGACCGTGTGGATATGTTGGTCACGAGGTGACCGTGTGGATATGTTGGTCACGAGGTGACCATGTGGATATTTTGATCACGAGGTGATCATGTGGACCACGAGGTGGTTGAGATGGTATTTGCTTGGCCGGTTAGCCAAGAATGAGATTGATGTTGGTATTGAGATGTTGGTTTATCAGTATTGTAGTGGTTTCGTACCATGCTTAGTAGTTGCTGTCGTCTCATGGTAGCTATTAATTTAATTAACCTGCTTAATGCTATGTTGTTGTCTTGCCTTGATGTTTTTGGTTGTTGTGAGCTTGCAAGTACATTCAATGTACTAACCTGGCGTGTCATGCCAGATTGCAGGTGATGTCGTGGTTACTTGATTGCTTGTCGTGGTTTCCGTTCGTGCGAGCTAGATCGTGTCCCAGCCAGCGTCCCTGCGGAGTGGAGTTCACCACCTTCACCGTTGTTCCGCTGCTAGAAGCTTTCTGCTGCTATGAGTTGTTCCGCTGCTATCATAGAGCAAGTGTAGTATCGCAGGCGTAGTGTCACCATGCTGATGTGAACCTTTGTAACATCAGGACTTTGTATTTATCCTTTGTAATAAGAGCTGATTTGTTGTATGTCAAGCAGTGTCGTATTCCAGAAGACTTCATCTCGATCTCTAGGATGGAATACAGGCTTGGTATCAGAGCAGGTCTGGCTGTAGGATGCGCTAGTCAGCGCGAGCGGTAGAAACTGGTAGTAATCGGTAGTATAGAGTGTACGTTGTTTATTGCATGTGGTTGCTGTATTTGTTTGTTGCATAGCATGCATATAGCCTTAGTATTTGTTACTAACGGTTTATCTGGTGAGTGTAGCTAGCATCGGTTCGGATCCACTATAGCTCAGCCTACGCATTTCTCCAGTTCCTTTTTCTTTCAGTGTTTGGTGTCATTTCTGTCCCAGCAGAGTGATGCCAAGTGATCCCGACACTGTTTGCAGAAATGGTGCTCAGGTATCGCGCCGATGTCTTTCTTTCAGTCTCGCCTATCGTTTCGGTGATAGACATGTTTCTATCCCGGATCATTCTTTTATTTTGTCGTGTTGGCAACCCTTAATGATCTTAGTTATCAGGAAATGGCAATGCCAGCAGACTTGGTTTCCCCGCTATCCTTATTTCTTGGACGAGTACGGATATTTTCCGTTCGCTTGATAATAATGTGGTCGCGACATTCGTGTCCTGCTACATGGTTACCAAGTACGTCCTCGCCTCCGAGCTAGTCCAGGTTGCTAGTCCAGGTTGCTACCTGGCTAAGCTAGCACTTGGTGTAATGCTATTTACACCAATTCTTCCACACATTTATTCATCCTGGTGCACATCGTCACAGCATGCTAGATCGTAGAACTGGAGATCCCGTGAGATTTGTGTGCTTAAGAAGGCATGCATATTGTGTGACTAGCAGTAATATGTGACATTGATTGTGTGTGAATTAATTGTTGTTGTGTGCTTTTGTTTAGTTGAGTTTTCTTTTGCTTCTTTCTTTTTGGGCCTCGGTGTTACATTATTATTTTTCCTATAAAGAGTTGCTCATGAACTGACACCGGACTCGAAGAAGTAATAAGGAGTTCAAATATTTGGAAACTCAGCTAAACAGAATGGAATTCTCAGCCGACTGAAGTGAAATGGGGAATATCTGATCTTGAGGCTGATAATCAAATTTTGCATTAGTGTGCACTCCTCATAACAGTACTGATAACTCAAGCCTACATCAGTACAAAATCCTCACAATAGTAATGATCAAGTCAGCAGTAAGACAAGTCAGGTACCAGATCAACGGTACATTTTCAGTCAAAGGTATGGATCATATACAAAATTTTGGCTCAGCAATGCATGATGCTTGAAATATGTTATCATCCGAAATAAAGTCAGAATGTGATATGTTCAAGGAAGACAGTCAAACAAATTTTCTCATGAAAATACTCAGCTACAGAATATTATGGGCGTGTGTGTAGATTTTGGTCTGCATATTAGTATGAAGCTTTCGATGTAAGAAACTCGGTATTCTTCCACACGCCATCAGAAGAAATTTATGATGTAAGGCTCCTCAATTTTCCTCAGCATGCTATGTGAACAATTTCCGGTGCAAGATACCCGGTCTTTCTCAGCAAGATACCTCGGTAAAAGCTTCTGACAGATGGAAATGAATTCTTCTCAACAAGCAAACACGAGGGGAAGCTTCTCAAGTATGAAACTCAGGCTTCTCCAGCACAATAATTAGACCAAGCTTCGTGTGTAAGCTATAGAGCCTTCTTTTGCACGATGCCCAGACAAAAGATTTGAGCAGAAGTTTACAAGTCTTCCTCAGCAAGCTACTTGAATGGCTTCTCTTGTAAGCCAATTAGTCCGCGTCAGTACCACACTATTGCGTGCTCTCAGAGATTATGTGGTGAGCTGGCAATATATGGCAGTACATCTCAAGGGTCAGATCCGCAATATTTTTGGTCAGAATTACAAATCAGTCAAAACATATGCCTATCTGAAGAATCAAGTGTTCAGTTGCATATGATTCTTACACATACGGTGAGCATGCATCCCCAATCATATCAGCCACTCATACAAGGTACGGCAAGGATCCAATAGATATACCTAAGGAAAGTATGGATCCCACAGCCTCATGAATCATGCAAATGAAGATAAGCAGAGATACACATCTTATGTAATACAAGGATCTACAAGATCTGGATAAGACATCACAAAATCAACAGTCTTGACAGTGGCCACCAAGGCCAATATTCCTGCACCAACAAGGAGATCTCGTGAACTCTTGTCACCCTCTTATATGGTTGGCCTCAACAAAGAGCTCTGTACATCTATAATCCCCGAACATATGTCATATGTGTGCGGACTCAGGTCAGAAAATAAGCAAAAGGAATAATGCCAACAATATTACACTAACCACATCCCTGATCATACGAAAAATCAAGGACACATGTGGCCAAGTTATTTCAGTAAGGTATCCTGACAAAGAAAATCAAGACCGTTAAAGGGTGATACTGACAGCAAAGGTATGATGATTTTTGCACGACAATCAGGGTCCGGATGCCCAAATCAATTGGAGGTTGTAATTACATATGGATCCACAAAGGCATACCCTCAGTGGATTACTCTGCTCTACAAGGACTTCATAGCCCGCTGACTCGCTAAAAAATGGTTAGTGCGGAATATCAAAATCGGTTCTGTCAAGTCCAAGATTCTTTTGCAACATCAGCATTTTGGTTTCAACGATAGTATGAAGCACCGCATAGCTTATTACCACATCTGGGTATACCGACAAAATGAGAAAGTCAAAAGCCAAACAATCAGCTCAGACCCGGTATAGTCATCGACGGAATCAAGTACACGGTCAGTCTGTCAGGAAAAGCATTTGTCCATCAGCCCCCTATTGGGCCAGTCTCAAGATGTAAATATTTGAGGTATGACACAGCTAAAACTCCATACACCGTTATATTGTTCACGACAAAAGGCAGTTGGATCTTTGATACATATCTCATGCTCGAGCCAAAGGAAATAAATCAAGATAAATCCGTGCCACCTATGAGCAGTCAGATCCCGTTAGAAGATGGCCAGGATTAATTCTAAGCATTTATTGAACCTAGAAGGCTTGCATTTATTTGTAGCAACCCCATGACAGAAGTAAAAAGGTTTTCATGACCAAAGGAAAATTTATGCTCAGATCCATTGGATATCACCGCAGATATGAGAAAATTCACGTCAGCAAAAGGAAGTGTTATATGAGCAAAAACGCGTCAGAATTTGGGGAAAGTTGAAGCAAGCCAACCCAGAGCAAGGTAAGTTGATCATCTGAAATTCTTGGGGGAACAATAAATAAAGCAAAAAGGATACTCGAGTTGGAAACGGTGTCCTAAAGTCATACTTGTTCCCTGAGCAACCAAATCTCGAGGACGAGATTTCTTTAAGGGGGGAAGGTTCGTAACAGCCTGGATTTTGGCCAATTTCTTTTTCTTTTAGTTTAATTGGTTTTTGCTCTGTTTTTCTTTTTGGAGTGGTTCTGTGGTCTTGCCACCTGGGAAATCATCCTCATTCCCTCTCCCAAGTGGCTCATCATTCTCAAAACCTTGCCAAGATCATGTCACTCCACTGCTTGACCAAACCCTAATTTCTTTTTCTAGGGAAAATTCCTTTTTCTACAAAAGGAATAACCATATCTGCCCTAGGTTGTGAAGCAACCTATATTTATTTCTATCCAAAAATTTCCAATTAATTCTCATAATTCCTTTGAGTCATATGTTGATCAAATATGCCCAAACTTTCCTGTCCTAGCCCAAGATTACTTCTCCAATAATTATTCTCATTTCTGTCCAGTGTGGCTTTCTGTGAAGGAAGTGCCAACTATCCAATCTTGTTTGCTCCCAAACTTGTTGGGCATTCTTTTATTTCCAAATAATTGCCACATGCCAAAATTCAACTTTATTTTCCTAGCCAATCTTCCTCAGTGATTTTTCAAAGTTTCTGTCAAACAGAAGCCACTGTGAAGGAAGTACTATCTATGAGCATCCACATGAGTTGAAATTTTTCATGCCTCTTCATGTGCTCATATTATCCCACTCCTCCAAATTTCATCCCCATCCAATCATCTATGTGAGCACATGACCAAATCTTTGGTTCTGGCAATATTTTCAGGTTGTGAAGCAAGTGCATTTTATATTGCTTCATTAATTCTGAGAAAATACCGGATTGTTCTCCTACCCAAATAACCTCTCTCCACCAAATTTGGCACCATTTTACTTAGCCAATATTTGTCCAAAATTATTGCAAGTTTCTGGTGAACAAGGATGTTTGTGAAGCAAGTACCATTTTGGTGAATCCAATTGGTATGAAACTTATTCAGCATGTTTGTATGATCAAGTCATCATTCTATGCCAAATTTGAGCTCAAGTTGGTGCTCCATGTGAGTGCATCATCCAAATCTCATTTCTGGACCTGATTTAGTAGTTGCAAAGCAACTATATTAAATCTTCATCCATATATCCTCAAAGTTACCAGGATGAAAGTCCTTCTTACCCTAAACCTTGCAGACAACTCCATTGCTCCCAAACTCCCTCCTGTTGGTCAGCAGTTCTCACCCAAGTTTACTGCAGTAAACTTCAGACGGTGATAACCATTTAACCATAGCAGTTTTCATCGAACTACCACCGTAGTTGAGACCTACCCTGGAAGGACTTACCACTAGACAACACGCTCCAGCTCATTTCCCCCGCTACATGCCAGTGCACGCAGTGACCGCGTTAATGGCAAGCCTGTGCGGGCGCTCTGCTGCCATTGGTCGTGCCTAGGATGGCTTCTTGCTCGGGCCCCTCCTCTTCTCGTCGCCTTTGCGCGCGTGACCATGTCCATTATCTTCCTCTCGTCATCGTCGTTCCCCTAGAACCCTCTCCACCTCCGGCAGCTTCCTCGCCGACGCAACAAGCCGTCACGCGCCCACGGGCAAGCAGTGGCGGTTTTGGCTAGGAGCTCACCCTCTTCTTCCTCCCTGCGCTCCTTTGGCCGCCTCTTCCCCGTGAGCTCTCCCTCCTATTCCCTCTCGTCGCTTGCCTCCAAGCTCGCGAGCGTGGGCACGCGTGCACGGCGCCGGACACACGTCCGCGGCGACGCCAGCTCAACCCTCTCATCCCCCGCCTATATAAGCCCACCCCGAGGCCTCCCGAGCTCACCATCGCCCCTGCCTCACTCCTCTAGCCATGCCCAACATCTTCCCTGAGCTCGAGAAGCTCTCGTGCCCCTTCCCTTGAGGAAGCCTTGCCGTCGGCCTCTGCTCAAATTTGAGCTGGCAGTGCCCCTCCCCCTCTCTTTCCTCCACTAGTAGGCTCCTCCACCACCTAGACTTCGCCCCCGTGCTCTCCCTCCCCTTTGGTGGCCTTCTGCCATAAGCTCGCCGCCGGCCGAAGATCACCGTCCACCGTGGCTGGCCTGCCGCTCAACCGAGCCCTTTCCCGCGGCTGCATCTGTCCTGGATGGGACCGCCTCGGTTCCCTGAGCACAACTGTGGGTCAGGCACCGCCGTTGATGGCCGGAGCCGGCTGGGCAAGCCCCCGCGCCGGCGACCTCCTTCTGGACTGCGGGCGAGTGCGGGCGAGACGAAGACGACGTTGACCCCGCCCCTGGGCCCTGCCTATCGGCCTCTCAGCGCTGACCTAGCCGGCCCGCTGACGTGGTTAAGTCGAGGCATACTCCGCGGAGTACGTCTTCGTTTAGCGAAAACGTAGTCAGCTTCTTGCTCAGGCAAAAATGCGTTTTCCCTTCTGGGAGACGTATTTCCAGAAAAGGCGTATTCAATTTTTCTTACAGATAGGTCCCTGGCAGAATAACTATCACAACTTTTTGCTCCCAACTCCAAATGAGGTGAATCCAAAGCCCACTCCTTTGTTTCGTCGAGACCGTTATGTTGGTATCATTTTCACCATGTTTTGACATTTTGGAAAATACCATTTTGCCCTTATGTTTAATCAGCCCCCTCCGAGAGAGAATATTTTCCGGTGATTCTTTCCGTGATCTTTCTACGCTTCTCCCCAGTGTATTCTTCATCCCTAGGCAAGCCACACCCTCCATTTGCCTCACTGTAATGCAGTGACATGGTTTAATCTATTTGAACCTTTTTAAAATATTGCTTTAGCTACATGACTTTGTGCATGGCATTTTCGCGGAGTATTATTTTGATCTTGTTGTTGCCATGCTATTGTTTGGATTACTAGGAGTTATGTTTGTAGTTGATGAGTATCATGTTGCCATTGAAGTATTAGTGGTTGATATTATGATTGTTTTCATGATGATATGTATTATTATATTTTGGAGTATAACCTTGGATGTCATGCTGCCTTTGGATCATTAGTGGTTAGTATGATTATTTTCATGATGCTAGTCGATGTTCTGTTACTGTTGCTTGGAGTATTAGTTTCGGAGATGATGTTTACGTGTGGGTCTTAGCTGGATAGCTTTGTTCTTGTTATTGGAGTAGTAGAGTTATTGTTTTCAGATTCATCATGATAGAAATGTTATGCTATCCTTGGAGTATTTTTATATGATGATATTATGCTCAGATTATTTGTTGGATATTGCTATGACTTCGGTTAGAGTTTGATAGTTGATATCGGAGTATCAGTTATCACAGTCATATTTTTGGTGATAAATTCCGTCATTAAGTTGGTCAGGTGCCACTGAACCGGGCTTTCTCCAGTGCAACCACATTTACCTTTATGGGAAGGCCATAATGCGATGCTATTGGCGTGTCTCTTGCCGGTGCCTCCAACGAGGGAAGGTTATGGGCGTGCGCAACCCTGATCAGGTAGGCGGACATAAGCCTTGTGTGCCCTCTATTGTTGTTATGTGCACATGTCCCAGTTTGGGACGGTTTATTGTTTTGGCCACAATGGTGGCCGTTGGTGTCTTTGGCATACACGGGGCCACCCAGGACTAGCCCAGTGGGGAGTGAGTCAGAGTGGCCGGGAGAGTGTCATGGCAGTAGATCGGTTTTTTCGAAACACCGTTAGTCCACACGAACGGGAGTGTGAGGCCATGGGTTCCGTGGTGTGGGTAAAGGGCGCTACCTCTGCAGAATGTGTTTGTTTAAACTATCAATAGCCGCGTCCTAGGCCATGGGCATGGATTCGTACTAGGTCAAACCGTTCGATCAACACTCACATGAAGGAATGACTTATAGGTGATTTATATGTTGATATATGTGAGCAGTAACAGTTTGGCAGGATGTTGATGATGATGTTGAGATGATCTTGAGGATGATCATTCAGTTTGGGATGTGGTCACGAGGTGACCGTGTGGATATGTTGGTAACGAGGTGACCATGTGGATATGTTGGTCACGAGGTGACCGTGTGGATATGTTGGTCACGAGGTGACCATGTGGATATTTTGATCACGAGGTGATCATGTGGACCACGAGGTGGTCAAGATGGTATTTTCTTGGCCGGTTAGCCAAGAATGAGATTGTTGTTGGTATTGAGATGTTGGTTTATCAGTATTGTAGTAGTTTAGTATCATGCTTAGTAGTTGTTGTCGTCTCATGGTAGTTGTTAATTTAATTAACCTGCTTAATGATATGTTGTTGTCTTTCCTTGATTTTTTTGGTTGTTGTGAGCTTGCAAGTACATTCAATGTACTAACCTGGCGTTTCATGCCAGATTGCAGGTGATGCCGTGGTTACTTGATTGCTTGTCGTGGTTTCCGTTCATGCGAGCTAGATCATGTCCCAGCCAAAGTCCCTGCAGAGTGGAGTTCACCACCTTCGCCATTGTTCCGCTGCTAGAAGATTTCTGCTGCTACGAGTTGTTCCACTGCTAGCATAGAGCAAGTGTAGTATCGCAGGCGTAGTGTCGCCGTGCTGATGTGAACCTTTGTAACATCAGAACTTTGTATTTATCCTTTGTAATAAGAGCTGATTTGTTCTATGTCAAGGAGTGTCGTATTCCAGAAGACTTCATCTCGATCTCTGGGCTGGAATACGGGGCATTCCGGTTTCTCTGAGTCGGGGTGCCACAATTAATTTGCCTAATATAGAAAGAAGAGGGGGAAAATCCCCTTTGACTTATATGGTGCATGTGGCACCTTTTATCCAAATGTAGCAATATTTAGAATATGTTCAGGAAAGTAGGCCATGCCAACCGATTTATGGTGAGATTGAACATACCGTGTGCATCCTCAAGTCATCTGGTATAGTGAGATGGAGTGTCTAGCGGAGGCCGCAAAGTCCGATGTGTACGTGCACTGTACACTCTATGAATGAAAGAAAACCCTCAAATCAGCTCGAATAAAAATGAATTCACGGAGATTTCGGCCGGGTGATTAAAGAAGGCAGATGAACTGGGACAAGAGATGAGATAATATCTCATTAAATAAGTTACCTTGTTGCCATGAGAAAGAACCCTCAGTACGGCAGATTCCCCAACCGAGCGGAGCTAGGTCGACCGCGAGCAGCATCAAGAAAGTCGATGGCGATAGGCGGCGGCAAGCGGAAGTGGTGAAATGCGGTGGGGTTTGCCGGCAGCCTGGCGGCGGCGGTAGGCATTGAGCTAAGTGGTTACCGCCACGATAGGCGGTGCCATGCATAGAAGCGGAGGAGCTTGTGCAGGTGTGAATGTGGATCAGAGGGGGTAGCGGGAGGGGTGAGGGTTTATGTGACGTGCGGATGGTGAGGATTTTCTTTTTCTTTTTTTAATTGGGTGGTGAGGGTTTTCTGTCCCACAAAGAATTTCGGAGGTAATGGTTTGCTAGAGCCAACCGTGTGTGATTGACGCAACAAGAAAAAGGAAAGTCATTGCACACGGTTCCAATTTTGGGAACCGTCTGTGATTGACGTACTACCTCCTTCTAGGTTTATTGGTCCCCTTTGTAATTTGAACCAAATTTTGACCAAATATTTAACTAAGAAACGTTTATGCATGTCACCAAAAATTATATCATCGAACACTATGCTCAAATACCCATCCAACGATATAATTTTTGTTGACCTGCACTAACATTTTGTCAGTTAAATCTTTGGTCAAAATTTAACACAAATTACAAAGGGGACCAATAAACCAAGACGGAGGTAGATTCCATCAACCAAACTGATTGAATCCATATCCCATCGTTAGACATAAGTAAACATAGATTAAACATACTCAGACATAGACAATGCGTGTACACATACACAAGCATAGTTCAACCATAAGTACATAGTTCAACCATTGTTAAGCATACTCAAGCGTACATAGTTCGATCCCACATCTCATCTCACATGTCGGCACTGTCCTGAAGCTTCTCCAGGTACTCGGCGTACGTGTCGTGCGCCACCCTGCAAGAATACTTCTGCTTGAAGGAGCCAACGACCCGTCCTCTTGCATGCGCCAAAAGACTTTGATACGCGTCAAGAAGCTTGTGGTTGCAAAAAGGGCATCTATAGCCACTGTTCCAGGTCCTAATACACCTGTTATGCATTCCCACACAACTCTCCCTTGGGATTTTCCTCTTGTACCTCCTCTGGCCATCTTCATCCTTGCTGTCCACATCATCAGACAACACCTATACAAATAGTAAAACAAATTTGGCATCAAATCAATGTTTACATGCCGTGAAGTAGGATTAGGAATTTATGGCTATTTTTTATACAAATACAGAGATTATGGTTTGATTTTTAAGCACAGTCGTCTATGTACAGACCAATCTTGAAGAAAATAATTGCACAAACATATATGTAGGTCATTCAAAATCAATTGTCAAGTCCTGGCTAGGAATTATTAGCACGAACACTAACCCTAGTCGGATTACTAGCAGAAATTATTTGCAAAGATGAAACAACTAATCACTTATCACTTTTACCACATTCAAACAATCAATACACTACACGGATCTAACAAAACTTACTCAGATTTCTTGGATTGGGAGAATATAACCATAGGATTTCTATTCCAAAAAGTTGGGAGGTAGGAGTAACTAGAGAAACCCTAAGATCTATTTGACACATAAATGGGTATAGATGACTAACCAGTTGTCTGTCGGCGTCAGAGTCATCGCCGGAGTGGTCATCGGAGTCCTCGCCGAGGTCATCTCCCGAGTCGTCACCAGAGTCTATGTGGAACTCTGCCTCCGGTTGTGTAAGCTCGACGCCGTCGACGACGTCAGGGTGCAACGATAACTCGTCGGCGGTAACGGCAACCTCTGTCTCCATCTCCACGCCGTGCTCCGGTGCTTCAGTAGCCCCAGCATCGCCACTCCCTCTGATGGGGCGCTTCGGCGGCATCCTCATACACTAACGGCTTTGAGGACTTAGAGCAGCATCGAGGATGCAAGCGGAGAGAGAAGATTGTGTGTGTGGCGAGGATGGGGGGTGTGGTCGCTCGGTGCACCATTAATATGGAGTAGTGGGAGAGAGGCGGGCGGCGGTCAAACAGCTGGCTCACCTCCCGGTGAGCCTGTGTACCAGACTACTTGGATGCCTACCATCGTTTCACATAGCTACTCGCACGCCTCTTGATGACACTGTGTAGCGAGCATGCCACTGTTAATTAACACACCTGCATGCACACCTCACGGTCTGCCTGCGTGGCGGACTGCTCGCATGTGTCCCGTCAACTCACGCCCGCTCGCACGGCACACGGGTTGCGTGGCGGCACGTATAATGTTTTTTCTATTTGGATGATTAATGCTACCGCTTTATTGCTTAACCGAAGCATTTCTCATATCCATTGTTGGTCTAATGCTCACGGTTCGAATAAATAATCTGTTTGTGATATTGGTTCGCAATTATTAATAATATCCCATTCGTAATTAGATATTGATTACATGAAAACTGGTCTCAAATTTGACCCAATAAAAGTACAATGCCACTTTGTATTGCTGTCCATATGAAAACACAGTAAGTTTCATGAACTTCAAATAAGTTTTGCATGTACTAGAATTTAAAAATCAAGATTATCAATGTTTGAAATTTCTTGCACAGGGAGTAAACAGGCACCCAGTGAGACACATGTGTTTTTGCAATCCATTTAGGTGCACTGTCACGTGTGCATGCAGCTCAAATTTGATTTTTGCACATTATACCCATAGAAAACCAATCAATTAATGTAATAATACATCTTAATGATCTCTGTTTTCTGTCGAAATTAAAACGTCCCTCCTTTGGTAACATATGTTCACCGCGGGATAATTCAACATGCATCGTAGTTGCGGTGGATTCGCGGTATGTATGTGGGTGTGCGTCTGGGGGTGGCAGGTGGCTCGCAGTACACTACGAGTTGTGAGCCACCGTGTGGGTTGGCCGTTTTGTTTGGCAGGTGCCACATCAGAGACGTGAATTTGTTATTTAAAACATTACATAACCATATAATACATACATGTTTTGGACACATCCAATCGATGGTTGTCCTTCATGACAATCGATACTCGCGTGTGATGCTTTCTATGGGTCTGCGAGGTCGTTGTCCATCACTTTGACGAACAACCGGCAGTGAGGTTAATTTGACCAGCAAGGTAGAATCTCTTTTCTTTGTGTTATGGTGGTGTATAGTATGCGTCGAAGAGGTGTGAGGGGACTAGCATATATACTATGTGTACGCGCTTGTGAACAAGTACACCTCACTCAGTGTCGGAACTTTTCAGTTTCCGAGGCACGTGCCACATCAAAGTTGTGAAATTGGCTATTCAAACATCACGCAACACCTCTTTGGGACACATGCATGCAGGCGGTGGTTATACTAGCTAGGACACTCACATGTGACGCTTCCATCTGTGGGCCCACGAGGCCATCGTCGATGCATGCATCACTTTGACCTACATCGGAAGAGGTTAATTAATTTCATCATCAACGAGGATTCTTTTTGGGTTGTATTATGGTAGGATCATATAGTATGTGCTGAAGAGGGGGAAGAGGACCATCATATGTAGTACGCTTCACGAACCTCGCTCTGTGTGGGGGGTTTACGGTTTTTGAGGCATGTGTCGCATCAAAGTTGTGCATTGTGGGTGTCTAAACATATGTTTGGCCCACATGCAAAGCGATGGTGGTTGTCCTCTCGTACACACTTAAGCAGTTATCAGCGATATCCATGCTTTCCATCTATGGACCCGCTTGGTCCATTACTACTTTTTGTCTGACAACGAGAGAGGTTAATTTGACTTAGGAGGGGATTGTTTTTTTGCTTGTAATACGGTATATATATAGGTCATGCTCTGGGATGACATGATACAGTTTGAGCACACACACAAGCATGTGTACGCATGAATCCCACCAATCGAGTCGAAGTGGCTAGTACAAAGACACGTCATGAACCGATTTCGCTCTTTGTGGGGACTGTACGATTTTCGACGCAGACGCCACATCATTGTTGTGAAATGGTATTCAAACATGCATGCATGCATCACCTCCATACATATGCATGTATTGGTTGTCTTCGAATGGTACACTCCCTCGTGTGGTTATCGGCGACAAGCCAATATATTCGTGGGCCCACGTGGATATCTATGATCACCTTGACCGACAACAAGATAGGTTACCATGTCGGATTCTTCCTTTGGTTCGTGTTATCGTAGTATAGGTCATGGTGAGATTCAGACCTAATTAAGTTTGAGCACATATACTATGCACACATGCATGCATGAATCCCCGTCTTCGGCTTGAAGTGTGGTATAACATACATATGCATCGTCAACCTAACCCTCACTCAGTGTGGGGATTTCTAGTTCGAAATCATGGTGCCACATCAAAGTTGTTCCATTGTATGTATTCAAAAACACAACTCTCCATACATATGTTTGGGCCACACGCATGTAGTGGTTGTCTTCGGCGACTAGCTACTTGCGTGATT
This sequence comes from Aegilops umbellulata, assembly GCA_032464435.1. Lineage (NCBI taxonomy): Eukaryota > Viridiplantae > Streptophyta > Magnoliopsida > Poales > Poaceae > Aegilops > Aegilops umbellulata. The sequence continues at coordinate 87,113,003 of CP136059.1, forward strand.
ATTGGCGAGCTAGCCCATCTCCGGGGTTGCATGGACGGCCATCACTTTGACCAACAACAAGAGAGAGGTTGTACGACCAAGGTGGATTATACTTGGTTCGTTTTATGATCCATCTTGGTGAGATGCCTCCCTGGCCCGCCGACTGAAAGTGTGTGGGGGGCTGCTATACTTTGCACTTTGCTACGTGATCCTTGGTTTGGGGGGCATGCATTCATAGCTTAGGATTCCCTTCGTGCCGACACGAGGGGGCTGCTAGCTACTTCGCACTTTGCTAGGTGAAGCTTGGTTGGGGGCATGCATTCATAGCTTTGGATTCCCTTCGTGTCGACACGAGGGGGGGCAAGCAATATCGTGCGCTTTGCAAGATAGGTGCCACATCGAAGTTGCGTTTGGTATTTGAACATCAACCACCCTTTTCAAACATAAATTTGGTCCGCATGCAAGCGTGTTTGTGTTCTGACCCTCTCCCGCATCATTTTTGCCAAATTTATGAACATTAGACAAGTCATATGATGCAACAGACACGATTCACTCAAACTAACCATGTGCCACGCCGATGCCCCTGTCACGCACACATCTGCACAGTACATTGGGCTCCACGAGGCTTCCCCTCTCAAAAACATCTACTGTAGCGACCCGACCTCAGTCTCTGTGCTCAGGTGTCATCCCTGGATCAGTAATGCTGACACCACACAGTACTTCGAAGGATTTATAGCAGAGTAGCAATCACACACTTCTTACATCGAAAAGTCTCAAAGAGAACTTATTACAATGAATATGGCTTAAGGCCATCTAATATCGATAACAGCGGAAGGCTTGGAAGATAAGTGAGTCCATCAACTCCAATGGCATCACTGAGTATAGAACCATGACCTAAAAGGCACCTTACTCGTCGTCTGAAAAGTCTGCAACATGAAACGTTGCAGCCCGAAAACGGGTCAGCACATGGAATATGCTGGCAATGTAACACATAGAGAATAATAAATGATAAGCCTATACTACATGCATATATGGCTGGTGGAAAAGCTCTATGGTTACAGTTTTGCGTAAAGCCAGTTTTTCCCTACTGCAAAGGAATAAATTTCTTTAACTATCATGGTGGTTGTTAAACATTGAGAATGGTTGACAACATCCTCAATCCCAATTAAAAATAGTCATCAAATAACCCAACAATATTAATTTAGAAGTAACATGATGAGATTCACATGATATTCAAGTACTAGATACTCAAGTTGTCCATAACCGGGGACACGGCTAATCATGATTAGTTTGTACACTCTGCAGAGGTTTGCGCACTTTTCCCCACAAGACTCGATCTCCTCCGTTTGGTTTCTCACACTATAGGGTGTTTGAGAAACGGATGACCGAGACATAGTCTTTCAGAAGCGCTAGCACCTTACGTTGTGATAGACCGTACCAACCTACATCCCCTACATCTGCTAGTCTACCACTGTAAGAGTTCGCACGGCTTAGTCAGCTATGCCAGAGCCCATATTGGCTTGTGGCTGCACACGGAAGTTACTAGCATGAATGATCTTATGATCCCTTTGAGCCTGGGAAGCGGTCCAAAGAAAAACAGGCAAGTCCTGATAGAAACCAGGTGCCTCAATCCACTCAGATGTGTGTTTAAGTTGCCACCTTAGATAAACCATTAGTTAACAATACTCACATCTGTCATGGATATCACTCACCCAATCCACGTCTACTAGCATAGCATGGCATAATAAGCAAACGTAGAAGTAACTCCCAAGGTTTCATAAGTAAAACAGGTAATAGGTACTACCTCAACTACTTCCCATCTGTGACGCCCCCGATTCAATCGTACACTAATCATGCACACAAATGTGTACGATCAAGATCAGGGACTCACGGGAAGATATCACAACACAACTCTACAAATAAAAATAAGTCATACAAGCATCATAATACAAGCCAGGGGCCTCGAGGGCTCGAATACAAGTGCTCGATCATAGACGAGTCAGCAGAAGCAACAATATCTGAGTACAAACATAAGTTAAACAAGTTTGCCTTAAGAAGGCTAGCACAAACTGGGATACAATCGAAAGAGGCGCAGGCCTCCTGCCTGGGATCCTCCTAACTACTCCTGGTCATCGTCAGCGGGCTGCACGTAGTAGTATGCACCTCCAGAGTAGTAGAAGTCGTTGTCGACGTTGGCGTCTGGATCCTGGGCTCCATCGTCTGGTTGCGGCAACCGGGTAGAAGGGAAAGGGGGAAAAGGGGGAGAAAAGCAACCGTGAGTACTCATCCAAAGTACTCGCAAGCAAGGAGCTACACTACATATGCAGGGTTATATGTGTAAAGGGCCATATCAGTGGACTGAACTGCAGAATGCCAGAATAAGAGGGGGATAGCTAGTCTTATCGAAGACTACTCTTCTGGTCGCCTCCGTCTTGCAGCATATAGAAGAGAGTAGACTAAAGTCCTCCAAGTAGCATCGCATAGCATAATCCTACCCGGCGATCCCCTCCTCGATGCCCTGTTGGAGAGCAATCACCGGGTTGTATCTGGCACTTGGAAGGGTGTGTTTTATTAAGTATCCGGTTCTAGTTGTCATAAGGTCAAGGTACAACTCCGGGTCGTCCTTTTACCGAGGGACACGGCTATTCGAATAGATAAACTTCCCTGCAGGGGTGCACCACATAGCCCAACACGCTTGATCCCATTTGGCCGGACACACTTTCCTGGGTCATGCCCGGCCTCGGAAGATCAACACGTCGCAGCCCCACCTAGGCACAACAGAGAGGTCAACACGCGGGTCTAAACCTATGCGCGCAGGGGTCTGGGCCCATCGCCCTGAGCACACCTGCACGTTGCGAGGGCGGCCGGAAGCAGACCTAGCCTAGTGGCGTTCTAGTCCAATCCGGCGCGCGCCGCTCCGTCGCTGACGTCAAGAGTGCTTCGGCTGATACCACGACGTCGGGATACCCATAACTACTCCCGCGTAGGTGGTTAGTGCGTATAGACCAAATGGCCAGACTCAGATCAAATACCCAGATCTCGTTAAGCGTGTTAAGTATCGCGAACGCCGACTAGGGCCAGGCCCACCTCTCTCCTAGGTGGTCTGAACCTGCCCTATCGCTCCGCCACAAAGTAACAGCCGGGGGCCGTCGGGAACCCAGGCCCACCTCTACCGGGATGGAGCCACCTGCCCCTTCAGCCCCCATCTCCGAACAGTATCACAGGTAATGTAACAGTGTAAAGTATATAGTATATGCCCGCGATCACTTCCCGAAGTGATCACGGCCTAGTAATATAGCATGGCAGACGGACAAGAGTGTAGGGCCACTGATGGAACACTAGCATCCTATACTAAGCAGTAGGATTGCAGGTAAAGGTATCAACAGCAGTATCAAAGACAGGCTATGCATCAGGATAGGAATAACGAAAGCAGTAACATGCTACACTACTCTAATGCAAGCAGTATAGAGGAGAGTAGGCGATATCTGGTGATCAAGGAGGGGGCTTGCCTGGTTGCTCTGGCAAGAGAGAGGGGTCGTCAACTCCGTAGTCGAACGGGGCAGCAGCAACGTTGGTCTCGGGGTCTATCGAGAGAAGAGGGGGGAGAAACAATAAATATTTAAGCAAGCAGATGCATAGTGATGCATGACATGACAAATAACGGCGTTAGAGGTGCCCTAACGCGGTATGGGATGATACCGGTGAAGGGGTGAAACATCCGGGAAAGTATCCCCGATGTTTCGCGTTTTCGGGCAGAGGAGCCGGAGGGGGAAAGTTGCGAGTTTGATAAGTTAGGGGTGTGCGGCGGGTGAACGGGCTGTGTATCCGGGTTCGTCTCGTCGTTCTGAGCAACTTTCATGTTGAAAATATTTTAATCCGAGTTACGGATTAAAAGATATGATTTTATAAAAGTTTTATTAATTTTTGGAATTTAATTAATTAATTAATTCGAAATAGAATTATGACATCAGCATGATGTCATGCTGACGTCAGCAGTCAACAGGGTTGACTTGGTCAACCTGACCAGTGGGCCCCACTGGTCAGTAACCCATATTCATCAAACAGATTAATTTAATTAATTAACATTAATTAGGGGGGGTGGGCCCCGCATGTCATAGGATGTTTAACCTAATCAGTGTTAAACTAATTTAACTACTATTTAATTAAACTAATTAGTTAATTAGATTAATCTAATTATGATTAATTAACTTAATTAATTCTTTAATTAATTAATTAACTAATTTATTTAATTATTATATTTATTATTTATTTTATTTTATCATCATCATTTTTTTAACGTTCTGGGGGCTAGGCCCCACATGTCATAGGCCCTGTGGCCTTAGCGGGCGATGGGCTACGGGCGCCTGGAGCGGGTGCTGTGCACCCGCCCAGGCCGACAGAGGAGGGGACGGGCGCTGGGCGCCAGCGACCACGGCGGCGAGTGGCCGCCGCGGCACAGGGGGCGTCGCCGGCGAGCGGCGCGGCAACGCGGTAGCAGGGGGTTTTGCGGGCGAGCGGTGCAGGAGAAGGCAGGGGAGCACAAGGGACGGCGCCTGCGCGGCTGGGCGAGCAGCGGGCGAAATCAGGGCATGGCCAGGGCGCTGGGCGCGCGCGGTGGGTGCGGGGACGTGCCCGGAGCGCGGCCAGGGGACGCCGCAAGGGCGTGCGAGAGCAGGGGAAGCAGGGGCGGCGCGCTGGAGAGCAGCAGCAGGGAGCGGGGGGGAGGCGCGGCCGGGCGCGTGGCCTGGACGCGCGAGGGGCACGCGCACAGCGCGCGGGCGGGCACGGACACGCACGGGCCGGCGTGAGGAGTAAGGGCGCGGCCCTGGGTGGCCGCGCACGGCGAGGCGACGACGGGGGACGGCGGGGCAGGAACCGCGGCGGGCGTAGCCGGGCGCGTGTGCGCGGACGATGCCGTGGCCACTATGGGCGCGCACGGGGAGGAGGCTGCGGCGGAGCGTGCGCGAGCTCGGGCGTGGCACAAGGAGCAGAGAGGGGAGCGAGGAGGGGCAGCTCACGGGGAGGGACGCGTAGGGTCTCGGAAGCGAGCTCGGGGAGGTCCGGCGAGGGAGAGGTTGAGGCGGCGAAGGGGCTCCCGCATCAGGGCGGCGTTCCAAGCGGCGAGGCGGCGGGCGCGGTCGGGCCACGATCCGATCTGGATCGTGGGGGGGAGGGGGAAAGCGAGTGGGGGAGTGGGAGGAGGCGGCTAGGGTTTCCAGGGGGTGGGGGGATATGGGCATGGGGGTGGGCCGGCCTGACGGCCTGGTGGCCGTTGGCTGGGCCGGGTGGCCCAGCGGGGGGGGGGGTGTTTCCCTTTCTTTCTTTTTTTTAAATTTTATGTTTGTTTTCCTTTTTTTTGTATTTTCTTTTCTGTTTAAATTCATTTAAAACTACTTAGGCACTTTCTAAAAATGTGTTTCTTCACCACAATTACCTTTGTAATATACGGCAACCACCGAACAATTTTGTTTTAATTTTTGAAAACTTTTATTGTTATCAGTAATTTGAATCTGAGTTTCGAACAGTTTCGGATTATTGCGAGGTTAGCAACAGTAACATAGATGACATGGCATCATCAGAAAAGTTTTACTGTAGCCAAATTATCCGGGCGTTACAAATCTCCTCCACTACAAGAAATCTCGTCCCGGGATTTTAGGAGGTAGAAGGAAACAGTGCGGGGTATTCTTCACGCAGGCGATCCTCGCGTCCCCAGGTGGCTTCATCTTCAGAGTGGTGCGACCACTGGAATTTGAGGAACTTGATCGCCTTCTGGCGTGTGCGGCGTTCAGCTTGGTCGAGAATGCGGACCGGATGCTCTTTATAGGAGAGGTCCTGTTGCAATTCGAGCACTTCATGATCCACTGCTCGGATTGGGTCCTTGAAGCAGCGACGGAGTTGTGACACGTGGAACACATCGTGAACCTGAGAAAGGTTCGGCGGAAGCTCCAGTTGATAAGCCACTTTTCCACGCCTCTCAAAATAGTGAAAGGACCGATATAGCGGGGAGCTAGCTTGCCCTTGATCACAAAGCGGTGAGCACCCTTCACTGGTGTAACTCGAAGATAGGCCTTTTCGCCAGGTTGATAGACCATGTCTTTATGATGACGGTCATAATTACTCTTTTGGCGTGACTGAGCAGTCTTGAGATTCTCGCGAATAATGCGGACTTGTTCTTCGGCATGTTGGATAATATCCGGACCAAAGAGTGGACGTTCCCTAGTTTCTGACCAGTTCAGAGGGGTTCGGCACTTTCGTCCATATAACACTTCGAAGGGGGCCATCTTCAGACTAGCTTGATAGCTATTATTATAAGAGAACTCAGCATACGGGAGAGATTCCTCCCATTTCTTACCGAAGGAAACAACACAAGCTCAAAGCATATCTTCGAGAACTTGGTTGACACGTTCAACTTGCCCTTGTGACTGCGGATGAAATGCAGTACTGAAAGATAAGTGAGTCCCCATAGCTTCTTGGAAACTTGCCCAGAATCTTGAAGTGAATAAGCTGCCACGGTCCGAACTGATAACCAGTGGAATACCGTGAAGCGAAACAATTCTGGACATATAGAGAGTTGCAAGCTTACTAGCAGTGATAGTTTCCTTGACCGCCAGAAAATGAGCAACTTTAGAAAGCCGGTCAATGACGACAAGAATAGCATCATTACCTTTCTGCGATTTGGGATATCCAGTGACGAAGTACATTTCAACATGGTCCCATTTCCATTCAGGAATAGAGATAGGTTGCAGAGTTCCAGCAGGCCTTTGATGTTCTGCTTTGATTCGACGGCAAACGTCACACTCGGCAACATAGCGAGCAATATCTTGCTTCACATTAGACCACCAGAATCTTTGACGAATGTCCTGGTACATCTTAGTACTACCAGGATGGATACATAGAGGCGTATCATGAGCTTCTTTCATAACTTTCCGAGTCATATTCAGGTTTTCCTTCTTACACGGCACCACTAGGCGGCCTTTGAAGTACAAGGCGCCATCACCAGCAATAGTGAAGTATGAGGGCTTTCCTTCCTTTAGGTCGCGCTTAATCTTGTGGACTTCAGAGTCGTAACCTTGTATTGTCTTGATGGATCTCACGAGATCGGGTTCGACAGCCAGGGTATAGAGTGAACCCTGGGGAATAACGCGGAGGTTCATCTTCTGAAACTCCTCAGGAGGGGGAGCGAGTGCACCCGGAGGAACAATATGGAGGTTCAGCTTTCTGAATTCTTCAACGAGCGAGGACTGAACTTTGTAAACCTGGAGATGGTTGCAGTAAGACTTGCGGCTCAAGGCATCTGCCATTACATTAGCCTTGCCTGGCGTATAGGAAATACCCAAGTCAAAGTCTGCAACAGTCTCCATCCATCTCTGTTGACGGAGGTTCAGGTCTGGCTGAGTAAACAGATACTTCAGGCTTTGATGGTCGGTGAAGATCTCGCAACGATTACCGAGAAGGTAATGTCGCCACTGCTTCAGTGCATGAATGACAGCAGCAAGCTCAAGATCGTGAACTGGGTAGTTCTCTTCATGAGGGCGCAATTGACGAGAGGCATAGGCAATCACTCTGCGCTCTTGCATTAGGACACAGCCTAACCCTTGACGGGAAGCCTCGCAGTAAATGACGAAGTCCTTCTTTGTATCAGGTGGAGCTAGCACTGGGGCAGAAGTCAACTTGTCTTTAAGTGCCTGGAAGCTCTCCTGACATTTGTCTGTCCATTGGAACTTGACGCCCTTATGCAGCAAGTTAGTCAGAGGCCTGGCAATCTTGGAGAAGTTCTCGACGAATCGACGGCAATAGCTGGCGAGACCGAGAAAACTTCTAACTTGCTTGACATTCTTCGGAGGAGTCCAATCAAGAATAGCCTGAACTCGTTCAGGGTTAACGGCAATACCATCCTTAGAGATGACATGTCCAAGATAGGTTACTTCAGGAAGCCAAAATTCACATTTAGAGAACTTGGCATACAGCTGATGCTCTCGTAGCTTTTCCAGCACAAGTCGAAGATGTTCAGCATGTTCTTCTTCGTTCATGGAAAATACCAGGATATCATCCAGATAAACCACGACGAACTTGTCGAGGTAATCCATGAATATATAGTTCATCAGGCGAGAGAAGGTGGCTGGGGCATTGGTTAAGCCGAAGGACATGACAGTGTACTCGTATGAACCATAACGAGTCACAAAGGCGGTCTTTGGGATATCCTCTTCACGAACACGGATCTGGTGGTAACCCAACCTCAAGTCGAGTTTAGAGAACACTGATGAACCAGCCAGTTGATCATACAGATCATTGATCCGAGGAAGAGGATACTTGTTCTGAATGGTAGCTTGGTTAATAGGACGGTAGTCCTAGACCAGTCGGTTTGTCCCATCCTTCTTCTTGACAAAGAGAGAAGGTGCTCCCCAAGGAGAGCAACTTGGGCGAATGAAACCATTTTGAAGAGATTTGTCGATTTCCTCCTTAAGCTCAAGGAGTTCATGCGGCGGCATTTTGTAGGGCCGCTTGGCGATAGGAGTGGTGCCTGGTTTCAAGTCGATGACGAATTCGACAGCTCTAGCAGGGGGAATCCCTGGAAGTTCTTCAGGAAAAACGTCGAGGAAGTCACGCACGACGGGAATGTTTTCAATGCCCTCGAGTGGTGCAGCGTTCAATGCATTCAAGGCATAAAGCCGTGCCTCGGCATTTTGAACCAGACGAGCATTGTAGCTTATTATTTCATCGGAAGGGTGTAGCAGATGGACGGTCTTGGTGGCGCAAACGATAGAAGCCGTATGCGCTTTTAACCAATTCATTCCCAGAATGAGATCAATGCTACAGGACTTCAGTACGATGGGAGAGACAAGGAATTCCAGTACTTCGATTTCAACGGGGACGTCGTTGCAAATCATCGAGGTTCGACATTGGCCCGCAGGGGTGTGTACTAATAGTGAAGCATTCATGTCTTCGCTTTTAATGCCATGCATGAATGCAAAATCTTCTGACATGAATGAATGCGATGCACCTGTATCGAATAAAAAAGATGCAGGTACTGAATTTACGAGGAGTGTACCCATCACAGTAGCAGGCTGGTCTTGAGCTTCGTTCAGATCAACGTGGTTGGCATGAACACGACCATAGGACTTGGTATTGTTGTTGCGGTTCTGGTTGCTTCCACGACCAGTTGCTGGAAGGGCCAGTTGATTCTATTTCTGGTTGCATTCCCTAGCACGGTGCCCTGGTTGTCCACACCTGAAGCACAAACCATTCTCAGGAGTAGGAACAGGAGCTTGTGGTGGTGGAGCTGGAAGCCTTGGCTGCCTAGCTGGAGCATTAGGCAGACGAGGTGTAGCATAGGACTGCCTTGGGGCAGGTGCATTAGGCTGGTACATGCTGTTGGGAATCCATATCTTGCGCTTCTGCGAGGACGGGCCCGAAGATGAGCCCGTGTCACGGCTGCGCCTGTGAGAGCTCTGGTATTCCTGCAGACCAGTTTCGACGTTGATGGCCTTGTTCACCAAGGTGGCGAAATCAGCAAAGTTGTGCACTAAAAGTGCGAGCTTGATGTCGGCTTGAAGGCCATCACGGAACTTCTCCTGTCTGCGTGCATCAGTTGCAATGTCTTCTTCAGCATAGCGAGACAAGTCCAGAAATTCTCGCTGATAAGCTTCAACAGTTTTGTTGCCTTGGATGAGGTTGCAGAACTCACGCTTCTTCCGGTCCATGACTCCCTGAGGAATGAAGCGGGCACGGAAAGCAGCTTGAAAGTCTGGCCAGGTGATGATTGTTCCAACTGGCAGAGTACGCCTGTGGCTGTCCCACCATTGAGCTGCTGGTCCCTTCAGGAAGAAGGAAGCAAACGTGACGTAGCTAGCAGGGGCTACATCAGCAGACTCCATCTCATAGCTGATGTCACGGAGCCAGTCATCAGCGTCCAGAGGCTGAGTTGAGCTGCGGTACACACTCGGGTTGAGGCGAATGAAGTTACTGTGTTTGGCTGCTGGTTCATATTGGGGCGAGGAAACTGAGCCATCATGTTCTCCATGAACTGGCGATTCATCTCAAGCTGTTGGATCATACCAGCCATGTACTCAGGCGGTGGTGGGAAGTTGCCACCCCGACCACGACCACCTGGTCTAACCATCCTGCTAATATATAACAGGGGTAGTTCAGCATTTGAGAATATTTGCAAGACAAGAATCATTCAAGATGAAACATGCATAATGAAAACAGCACGATAGATACCACATAATAGTCGGCATATCTTACAAAAGAGATCATGCATGGAGTTCGGTACACAGAGTTCCGTACATAGACTAAGACATCATAGGCGGCACGCAGGCTCACGGCGAATGCATCACACACAAGCAAGCAAGTCTACATCAGTCCCACACGACACTACGGAGGTAGGTGTAGTCTGAAAGCTAGTAGTGTGGCAACGGGTACACCACGTCGGCAACCTGGGGTCCGCGGGTGCTCTGGTGCTGAACCTGACGCTCAAGTGGCAGAAGAGGACCAAGTGCGGGAGAGTAGCCTCCCACCTCTGGCCAACCGACACCCTGAGGCATCACGATCCTGGCTGGGTAGATAGCAGAACGCGGCAGCTCCCCAGATCCAACAAAGGGGTGCAACATCGTCAAAGCACGGTAGAGGTGCTGACGAGTGGTGTACAACTCATGGCGAAGAGCTCGGTTAGCTCGATCCAGCCCATCAGCATGCAGAACAAAGTTCTGCTGGTGGAAGGGCTCGCGGGTGACAGTGGAGTAGGCAGCAGTGTAGTAACCCTCCGCACCAATATCAGATGCGATAGCAATGTGAATGAAGGGGGAGGTGTCCAACTCCCGGTACTCCCTACGAAGGCGTGTCAGAGCAGCATAGGCAGCATCGTGAACTGCCATATCAATGGTCACTCCAACACCATAAGCGGTGTGCAGCACTGTAGTGGAGTCATACTCACGAGAGTAGAGGTGGACGGTGGCACGGTACTGCTCCTGGTTAAAGTCCTGGTACTCCTCGGTGACGGTGTACTCGGGGTGCCAGCGATAACCTAGATAGGTCATCATCTCAGCTAGCACGGCCGGTGATCCCGAGGCACCAATGGCCGCCGTGTGGCGCACGACCTGCCTCGTGGGTTCCATCTGAAAACAAAGATGTTTCAAAGGAGTCAAATGACAGTGTGGAAATTGTGCAAAACACTATACCAAGGAATAACTATGGCTTTTATCCAACTTTGGGGTGAATGTCGTCGCGGGATCCTAGTGTCAGGGTTAGTAAATTCGTTTAACCCGAGTAGAAGAGAGTTTAGAGTCCCAGAGTAAAGGTCGAGGAGTAAAAGATCCTAGTACCGCCCGATGGCGACGTGGGCCCGTAAGGCACAGAGCCATGTTAGTAAAAGTTTTTCAATGACTAGACTCGACTTCGGCCAAGGAGTGTGGAAGGGGAATTCCTACAGGCAGTCGGCTCTGATACCAACTTGTGACGCCCCCGATTCAATCGTACACTAATCATGCACGCAAATGTGTACGATAAAGATCAGGGACTCACGGGAAGATATCACAACACAACTCTACAAATAAAAATAAGTCATACAAGCATCATAATACAAGCCAGGGGCCTCGAGGGCTCGAATACAAGTGCTCGATCATAGACGAGTCAGCGGAAGCAACAATATCTGAGTACAGACATAAGTTAAACAAGTTTGCCTTAAGAAGGCTAGCACAAACTGGGATACAATCGAAAGAGGCGCAGGCCTCCTGCCTGGGATCCTCCTAACTACTCCTGGTCGTCGTCAGCGGGCTGCACATAGTAGTAGGCACCTCCAGAGTAGTAGGAGTCGTCATCGACGGTGGCGTCTGGATCCTGGGCTCCATCGTCTGGTTGCGGCAACCGGGTAGAAGGGAAAGGGGGAAAAGGGGGAGAAAATCAACCGTGAGTACTCATCCAAAGTACTCGCAAGCAAGGAGCTACACTACAAATGCAGGGTTATATGTGTAAAGGGCCATATCAGTGGACTGAACTGCAGAATGCCAGAATAAGAGGGGGATAGCTAGTCTTATCGAAGACTACTCTTCTGGTCGCCTCCGTCTTGCAGCATATAGAAGAGAGTAGACTAAAGTCCTCCAAGTAGCATCGCATAGCATAATCCTACCCGGCGATCCCCTCCTCGATGCCCTGTTGGAGAGCAATCACCGGGTTGTATCTGGCACTTGGAAGGGTGTGTTTTATTAAGTATCCGGTTCTAGTTGTCATAAGGTCAAGGTACAACTCCGGGTCGTCCTTTTACCGAGGGACACGGCTATTCGAATAGATAAACTTCCCTGCAGGGGTGCACCACATAGCCCAACACGCTTGATCCCATTTGGCCGGACACACTTTCCTGGGTCATGCCCGGCCTCGGAAGATCAACACGTCGCAGCCCCACCTAGGCACAACAGAGAGGTCAACACGCCGGTCTAAACCTATGCGCGCAGGGGTCTGGGCCCATCGCCCTGAGCACACCTGCACGTTGCGAGGGCGGCCGGAAGCAGACCTAGCCTAGTGGCGTTCCAGTCCAATCCGGCGCGCGCCGCTCCGTCGCTGACGTCAAGAGTGCTTCGGCTGATACCACGACGTCGGGATACCCATAACTACTCCCGCGTAGGTGGTTAGTGCGTATAGACCAAATGGCCAGACTCAGATCAAATACCCAGATCTCGTTAAGCGTGTTAAGTATCGCGAACGTCGACTAGGGCCAGGCCCACCTCTCTCCTAGGTGGTCTGAACCTGCCCTATCGCTCCGCCACAAAGTAACAGTCGGGGGCCGTCGGGAACCCAGGCCCACCTCTACCGGGATGGAGCCACCTGCCCCTTCAGCCCCCATCTCCGAACAGTATCAGAGGTAATGTAACAGTGTAAAGTATATAGTATATGCCCGCGATCACTTCCCGAAGTGATCACGGCCCAGTAATATAGCATGGCAGACGGACAAGAGTGTAGGTCCACTGATGGAACACTAGCATCCTATACTAAGCAGTAGGATTGCAGGTAAAGGTATCAACAGCAGTATCAAAGACAGGCTATGCATCAGGATAGGAATAACGAAAGCAGTAACATGCTACACTACTCTAATGCAAGCAGTATAGAGGAGAGTAGGCGATATCTGGTGATCAAGGAGGGGGCTTGCCTGGTTGCTCTGGCAAGAGAGAGGGGTCGTTAACTCCGGAGTCGAACGGGGCAGCAGCAACGTCGGTCTCGGGGTCTATCGAGAGAAGAGGGGGGAGAAACAATAAATATTTAAGCAAGCAGATGCATAGTGATGCATGACATGACAAATAACAGTGTTAGAGGTGCCATAACGCGGTATGGGATGATACCGGTGAAGGGGGGAAACATCCGGGAAAGTATCCCCGGTGTTTCGCGTTTTCGGGCAGAGGAGGCGGAGGGGGAAAGTTGCGAGTTTGATAAGTTAGGGGTGTGCGGCGGGTGAACGGGCTGTGTATCCGGGTTCATCTCGTCGTTCTGAGGAACTTTCATGTTGAAAATATTTTAATCCGAGTTACGGATTAAAAGATATGGTTTTATAAAAGTTTTATTAATTTCTGGAATTTAATTAATTAATTAATTCGAAATAGAATTATGACATCAGCATGATGTCATGCTGACGTCAGCAGTCAACAGGGTTGACTTGGTCAACCTGACCAGTGGGCCCCACTGGTCAGTGACCCATATTAATCAAACAGATTAATTAAATTAATTAACATTAATTAGGGGGGTGGGCCCCGCATGTCATAGGCTGTTTAACCTAATCAGTGTTAAACTAATTTAACTACTATTTAATTAAACTAATTAGTTAATTAGATTAATCTAATTATGATTAATTAACTTAATTATTTCTTTAATTAATTAATTAATTAATTTTTTAATTATTATATTTATTATTTATTTTATTTTATCATCATCATTTTTTTTAACGTTATGGGGGCTAGGCCCCACATGTCATAGGCCCTGTGGCCTTAGCGGGCGATGGGCTACGGGCGCCTGGAGCGGGTGCTGTGCACCCGCCCAGGCCGACAGAGGAGGTGACGGGCGCTGGGCGCCGGCGACCACGGCGGCGAGTGGCCGCTGCGGCACAGGGGGCGTCGCCGGCGAGCGGCGCGGCAGGGCGGTAGCAGGGGGGTTTTGCGGGCGAGCGGTGCAGGAGAAGGCAGGGGAGCACAGGGGACGGCGCCTGCGCGGCTGGGCGAGCAGCGGGCGAAATCAGGGCATGGCCAGGGCGCTGGGCGCGCGCGGTGGGTGCGAGGACGTGCCCGGGGCGCGGCCAGGGGACGCCGCAAGGGCGTGCGAGAGCAGGGGAAGCAGGGGCGGCGCGCTGGAGAGCTGCAGCAGGGAGCGGGGGGAGGCGCGGACGGGCGCGTGGCCTGGACGCGCGAGGGGCGCGCGCGCAGCGCGCGGGCGGGCACGGACACACACGGGCCGGTGTGAGGAGTAAGGGCGCGGCCCTGGGTGACCGCGCACGGTGAGGCGACGACGGGGGACGGCGGGGCAGGAACCGTGGCGGGCGTAGCCGGGCGCGTGCGCGCGGACGATGCCGTGGCCACGGTAGGCGCGCACGGGGAGGAGGCTGCGGCGGAGCGTGCGCGAGCTCGGGCGTGGCACAAGGATCAGAGAGGGGAGCGAGGAGGGGCAGCTCACGGGGAGGGACGCGTAGGGTCTCGGAAGCGAGCTCGGTGGAGGTCGGGGAGGTCCGGCGAGGGAGAGGTTGAGGCGGCGAAGGGGCTCCCGCGTCGGGGCGGCGTTCCAGGCGGCGAGGCGGCGGGCGCGGTCGGGCCACGATCCGATCTGGATCGTGGGGGGGGGGAGGGGGAAAGCGAGTGGGGGAGTGGGAGGAGGCGGCTAGGGTTTCCAGGGGGTGGGGGGATATGGGCGCGGGGGTGGGCCGGCCTGGCGGCCTGGTGGCCGTTGGCTGGGCCGAGTGGCCCAGCGGGGGGGTGTTTCCCTTTCTTTCTTTTTTTTTAAATTTTATGTTCGTTTTCCTTTTTTTTGTATTTTCTTTTCTGTTTAAATTCATTAAAAACTACTTAGGCACTTTCTAAAAATGTGTTTCTTCACCACAATTACCTTTGTAATATACGGCAACCACCGAACAATTTTGTTTTAATTTTTGAAAACTTTTATTGTTATCAGTAATTTGAATCTGAGTTTCGAACGGTTTCGGATTATTGCGAGGTTAGCAACAGTAACACAGATGACATGGCATCATCAGAAAAGTTTTACTATAGCCAAATTATCCGGGCGTTACACCATCCCACAGTTTAATTAGATCCTAATCATCCAATGTGTGAGGATTGGTCTAATGCAATAAAAACTGGGCAATGAGAAGGTATGATCAAAGTGTTACTTGCCTTAATGATGATCCGCGAAACCTAGATTCGAAGTAACAGGCGGCGCACTCCGGGTATTCTATCGCAGACAAACAAACAAGCATACAATAAGTACTCATCTAATGCACAGGTAAAACTCAAATAGAGATCTAAGCAGAAAGTTCAACTTAAGAACCCTGGTTTGCAAAAAGAATTGAATCGAACAAAGCAAAGAAAATCAAACGGCGAAAGAATTCAACTTCGTTCTAGTAATCTGGATCTAAGTCAAATTTTACAGTAGCAAAAACTTGTTTAAGTTGATTATTTGGAAAGAGGGTTTCGAGACGAAACTCCAGACGCTTGAATCGCCTGATTCCGATAAACGAGCGAAAAGTTATACTAAAACGAAAATTAGATCAGAAATCGCGATGAGAAAATAACCGCGGAAAATCCGACGAAAAAGAAAAACGACGAACAGATTAATCGTTAATTAAATTAATCCGAAAATATTTTTTTAAAAAAATAAAATAAATAAAATAATAATAATAAATAAAAAATCAAAAATAATTTTTAAAAAAATAATTAAATAATAATAAAAAGTAATAAAAAATCGAAAATAATTTCGACGAAAAATATTTTTTTAAAAAGAATAATTTTTTTCGCACGGAATTCGAGGCGGCGGCGAACCTCGGCGGCGGCGGCGGTGGGCTCGGGTGGGCTGGGGTGCTCTGGGGGCTCGGGCGCTCGGTATATAAAGGCGCCCCCCGGGCGGAGTCCCGCTCGGGTACGGCCCTAGGTCGGTTTCGTTTTTTTTTAAATATGCTCGGAAAAAAATGAAAAAGAGTACCAAACAGACTCCAAAAATGGTGAAATAAATTTTCCCGGGTTTCTAAAATCGAGCCCGATAAAGTGGACATTTATTTGGGCCCAAAATACAATTTTGAAAAAACGCGTATTTTTCCTAAATTCAATTAAAAATACCGAAAAACTCCGAAATAAATCTTATTTGATTTTCTTATTAAATCCTCAATATTTCTATATTTTGGGAAAGTTATTTTATTCCCTCTCTCATATTTTTGTAATAGAAATAATTGACGATAAAATAAATAAAATCACATGATCCTATTTTCAAAATTTGAGAAAACTCAAATATGAAAATAACGAAATCGCCAACTCTCTCTGTGGGTCCTTGAGTTGCTTAGGATTTTCTAGGATCAAAACCAAAAGCAAAATAAAATATGATATGCATGATGATCTAATGTATAACATTCCAAATTGAAAATTTGGGATGTTACAAACCTACCCCCCTTAAGATGAATCTCGCCCTCGAGATTCGGGTTGGCCAGAAAATAGGTGAGGGTGGTCTTTGAGCAAATCTTCCTCTCGATCCCAGGTGGCTTCATCCTCCGTGTGGTGGCTCCACTGAACCTTGCAAAACTTAATAACCTTGCTGCGGGTAACTCTGCTGGCATAATTGAGAATCTTGACAGGTTTCTCCTCATACGTTAAGTCATTCTTCAACTGAATCACTTCAAGCGGCACTGTATCTCTTAGCGGTACCTCCGCCATCTCGGCATGACATTTCTTCAGCCGAGAAACATGGAATACATCATGAACTCCTGACAATCCCTCTGGTAATTCCAACTTATAAGCGACTTCTCCCATACGTTGCAAGATCTTATACGGTCCAACGAAACGCGGTGCTAATTTTCCCTTAACTCCAAAGCGCTTAATCCCTCGAAGTGGGGATACTCGAAGATAAACTCTGTCTCCGACTTCGTAAATTGTCTCCTTGCGTTTAGAATCTGCGTAACTCTTCTGCCTGGATTGGGCTACCTTGAGCCTATCGCGAATCAACTTCACCTTCTGTTCAGGCTCTTTAATCAAATCAGGTCCAAACAACTGACGGTCTCCAACTTCGTCCCATGACAATGGTGTCCTACACCTCCTTCCATATAAAGCTTCGAAAGGTGCCATCTTCAAACTGGTTTGGTAACTGTTGTTATAAGAAAACTCCGCATACGGCAAGTTATCGTCCCAACTAGATCCATAATCTAGCGCACAAGCTCTCAGCATATCTTCCAAAATCTGATTGACTTTCTCAGTCTGTCCATCTGTCTGTGGGTGAAAAGCTGTGCTGAACTCTAGTCTGGTTCCCAAAGTTTCATGCAACTGATTCCAAAACTTTGAGGTAAATTGGGTTCCTCTATCTGATACGATACTCCTCGGAACTCCATGCAAACAAATGATCCTGGTCATGTATATCTTTGCCAACTTAGCACTGGTGTAAGTGGTCTTAACTGGGATGAAATGTGCTACCTTCGTCAAACGATCAACTACTACCCATATCGAGTCATAGCCTGCCTTCGTCCTGGGTAGTCCTGTGATAAAATCCATGCCTATCTTATCCCACTTCCATTCGGGTATCGGCAATGGTTGTAACAATCCGGCTGGCTTCTGATGTTCTGCCTTCACTCTATGACACACATCACAAACTGCTACATATGCTGCAATATCCTTCTTCATTCCGGTCCACCAGAATGTTTCCTTCAAATCCAAATACATCTTGGTATTTCCTGGGTGAATCGAATAGGGTGAATCATGTGCCTCTTGCAGAATCAACTTCCTGATCTCCGGGTCATTGGGCACATAAACACGGTCCTCAAACCATAGGGTATCGTGCTCATCCTCACGAAATCCCTTTGCTTTTCCTTCGCTCATTTTCTTCTTTATATCTGCAATCTCCTTGTCAGTTTTCTGAGCTTCTCTGATTTTATCCATCAAGGTAGATTGAATTTCCAATGCTGCTACATAGCCTTTCGGAACTATTTCCAAACATAGCTCACGAAGATCTTCGGCCAATTCCCTCTGTAACTCTCCGGTCATCAATGTATTGACATAGCTCTTACGGCTCAATGCGTCGGCTACAACATTAGCCTTTCCTGGATGGTAATGCAATCTCATATCATAATCCTTGATGAGTTCCAACCATCTCCTTTGTCTGAGGTTCAACTCCTTCTGCGTGAAAATATACTTCAAACTCTTGTGATTCGTATATACTTCACAATGATTCCCAATGATAAAATGTCTCCAAGTTTTCAATGCATGCACTAAGGCTGCTAACTCCAAATCATGCGTAGCATAATTTAATTCATGAGGTTTCAGTTGTCGTGAGGCATACGAAAAAACTCTTCCTTCCTGCATAAGCACTGCTCCAAGTCCTCGACGTGAAGCGTCGCAATACACCTCATAATCCTTGTTCTGATCTAGCAGAATCAATACTGGTGAAGAAACCAATCGTTTCTTCAACTCCTGAAAACTGGCCTCACATTCCTCAGTCCAATTGAACTTGGTATCCTTCTTCAACAATTCAGTCATAGGCTTTGCAATCCTTGAGAATTTCTCAATGAATCTCCGGTAGTATCCTGCGAGTCCAAGAAAACTCCGGATCTCTCCAACTGTGGTTGGTGCTTCCCATTCGGTTACGGTCTCAACCTTTGTGGGGTCAACTGCTATCCCTTCTCCGGATATAACATGTCCAAGAAATCCAACTTCCTTTAACCAAAACTCACATTTGTTGAATTTGGCATATAACTGATGTTCCCTTAGTTTCTCCAAAACCAAACGCAAATGTTCCTTATGCTCCTCTTCATTCTTTGAGAAAATCAAAATGTCATCAATGAACACTACGACGAACTTATCCAAAAACTCCATAAATACCTTGTTCATGAGGTTCATAAAATAGGCAAGTGCGTTAGTCAAACCAAATGACATAACGGTATACTCGTACAATCCGTATCTCGTGGTAAAAGCTGTCTTGCGTATGTCCTGCTCCCGAATCTTCAACTGATGGTACCCTGATCGTAAATTGATCTTGGAAAACACTTTAGCTCCTTGCAAACGATCAAATAGATCATTAATCATTGACAGTGGGTACTTGTTCTTGATGGTTACTTCATTCAATCCACGGTAATCAACAACCATCCTTAATGTTCCATCCTTCTTCTCCACTAGAAGTACGGGTGATCCCCAAGGCGAAGAACTTGGGCGTATGTAACCTTTATCCAATAACTCCTTAATCTACTTCTTGATTTCTACCAAATCCATTGCTGGCATCCGGTATGGTCGCTTCGATATTGGGCCTGTACCTGGCAAATGCTCAATTAAGAACTCGATATCTCTATCAGGTGGCATTCCTGGCAATTCCTCAGGAAATACATCAGGGTAATCCTTCACCACTGGTACTTCTTCCTGCACAACTCCTGATAAAGAATTCACTTGATTCCTATTTGATCCATGTCGTGATACATACTTGATCCTTCTTCCTTCTGGTGTCGTGAGTAAGATTGTTTTACTAGCGCATTCAATGTTCCCTTCATACTTTGATAACCAATCCATGCCTAATATCACATCCAATCCTTGAGATTCCAATACTATTAGGTCAGAGGGAAACACATAGTTACCAATCCTTAATGGTAACCGATCACACGGAGTACCAAACGGACTCCAAAAATCATGAAATAAATTTTCCCGGGTTTCTAAAATCGAGCCCGACAAAGTGGACATTTATTTGGGCCCAAAACACAATTTTGAAAAACGCGTATTTTTCCTAAATTCAATTAAAAATACCAAAAAACTCCGAAATAAATCTTATTTGATTTTCTTATTAAATCCTCAATATTTCTATATTTTGGGAAAGTCATTTTATTCCCTCTCTCATATTTTTGTAATAGAAATAATTGACGATAAAATAAATAAAATCACGTGATCCTATTTTCAAAATTTGAGAAAACTCAAATATGAAAATAACGAAATCCCCAACTCTCTCCGTGGGTCCTTGAGTTGCTTAGGATTTTCTAGGATCAAAACCAAAAGCAAAATAAAATGTGATATGCATGATGATCTAATGTATAACATTCCAAATTGAAAATTTGGGATGTTACATCTACCCGCCTGCAGCTTTATTCTGTTTGATAACACATAGTTATTGTGCTTCGACCATGTGTGATGTTTCTTGTTCCCAATCCCACCAGCATCCCTCGAAAATATTTGCCCGCCTCGAGGGTTTTTCTGTTTCATAACACATAGTTGTTATCTCCGGACCGTGTGCAATGCACCATCATCAAAATTTTCAATAGCCTCGGCATTTCAATCCCGTGTTTGACTCCCGCGTAGTAAAATTTTCAGTACCCGCGTCATTTCCCCAAACACACCCCCCGCCCCTCCACACACACACACACACAAACCTCCTCGGGCGCACACACACACACACCCTCCCTCGCTCGAAACCCTATCAAGGTCCCCGTCGCCGCCGCCGCAAGACCTACATTGTCAACATCTGCCGATTTGCCTGTGCAGCTTACCCACCGATCTCCATACCCAGGCCACCCTGAGTTTCTTAGATGACGCCTGCCAAACGCCCCCTTTGAAGGAAATATGCCCTAGAGGCAATAATAAAATTGTTATTTTATATTTCCTTATATCATGATAAATGTTTATCACTCATGCTAGAATTGTATTAACCGGAAACTTGATACATGTGTGGATACATAGACAAAACATCGTGTCCCTAGTAAGCCGCTACTAGACTAGCTCGTTAATCAAAGATGGTTAACTTTCGTAACCATAGACATGTGTTGTCATTTGATGAACGGGATCACATCATTAGGAGAATGATATGATGGACATGACCCATCCGTTAGCTTAGCATATCGATTGTTCAGTTTTATTGCTATAGCTTTCTTCATGTCATATACATATTCCTTTGACTATGAGATTATGCAACTCCTGGATACCGGAGGAATGCCTTATGTGCTATCAAACATCACAACGTAACTAGGTGATTATAAACATGCTCTAAACATATCTCCGAAGGTGTTTGTTGGGTTGGCATAGATAGAGATTAGGATTTGTCACTCCGAGTATCGGAGAGGTATCTCTGGGCCCTCTCAGTAATACACATCATAATAAGCCTTGCAAGCAATGTGACTAATGAGTTACTTGCAGGATGATGTATTATGAAACGAGTAAAGAGACTTGCCGGTAACGAGATTGAACTAGGTATGAAGATACCGACGATCGAATCTCGGGCAAGTAACATACCGATGACAAAGGGAATTATGTGTGTTGTCATTGCGGTACGACTGATAAAGATCTTCGTAGAATATGTGGGAACCAATATGAGCATCCAGGTTCCGATGTTGGTTATCGACGAGAGAAGTGTCTCGGTCATGTCTACATAGTTCTCGAACCCATAGGGTCCGCACGCTTAACGTTCGATGATGATTATGTATTATATGAGTTATGTGATTTGGTGACCGAATGTTGTTGGGATTTCCAGATGAGATCATGGACATGATGAGGAGTCTCGAAATGGTCGAGAGGTAAAGATTCATATATAGGACGATAGTATTCGGACACCGGAAGTGTTCCGGGGGTACCGAGTATGTATCGGATCACCTAAATGGATTTCGGGCACCCCCCCGGCAAAGATATGGGCCTTATTAGGCCAAGGGCGGGACAGACTAGCCCCTAGTGGGCTAGTGTGGCCCCATATTGGCCGAATAGGAGGAGAAGTAAGGAGGGGAAGGGAGAAAGGAAAGGGGAGGATTCAGCCTCCCCCTTTCCTTCTCTCCCCCCTCTCTTTCCTTCCCCCTCCGATACTTATGGAAGGGGGGAGGCCGACTTGGAGGAGGATCCCAAGTAGGATAACTCCTACTTGGGGCGCCCCTTGCTTCCCCTCTCTCTCTCCCACCTATATATATTTGGGAGGGGCACCGCTAGAACAAAAAACATTGATTCCTAGCCGTGTGCGGCAGCCCCCTCCACAGTTTACACCTCCGGTCATATTCACATAGTGCTTATGCGAAGCCTACGCGGATCACTTCACCATCACTTTCACCATGCCATCGTGTTGACGGAAATCTCCCTCGACACTTTGCTGGATCAAGAGTTCGAGGGACATCATCGAGCTGAACATGTGCAGAACTCGGAGGTGCCGTACATTTGGTGATTGATTAGTCAGAACGAGAAGAAGTTCGACTACATCAACCGCGTTGTCAAATGCTTCCGCTTTCAGTCTACGAAGGTATGTGGACACAGTATCCCCTCTCGTTGCTATGCATCTCCTAGATAGATCTTGCGTGAGCATAGGAATTTTTTTTATTGCATGCTACATTTCCCAACACGCTTTCCCACAAATCCACATCTACATCCCCATCCCCCACTCTAGAGCATCGCAACCTAAGCCCGGCTACGCTTGCCATGGAGCTCGAGGAGCGACTGGCCCAAAAGAGGTGTATCGCGGTCTCTTCGCCCGACGTCGCTGAGGAAGCTGACGACCATTACTGGCCGCAGGCACTCAATCAACGGGCTAGAGTATGTGGGTATGTCACGGATGCCGGCTACGACATCGAGGTCGTCAACAACTACGGCCTAAGGCGGGCTATGTCACAGGTTAAGTGTCCCACCCCCAACCCCTCGGGCTCAACCATCGTTGATCTCATCCATGGCCCCGCCGGTGATATCCTCTGATTCGCTGTCAAGAATTCGCCATCCTACATCACCATCGAGCCCCTTTTGTCATTTCTGAAGGACATGTTCTGCGACACTGGCTTGGGATCCACAGCTTCTAAGTTAAACCTCATCGACGGCGACCATGAGGAGGGCACCCTCTTCGGCTCTTCCAAGGGGAAAGAGCCCATCTGCTCTTCTAAGAGGAAAGATCCCGTCTGCGATATCAGGGAGAGATCCCTATAGTCGTGCTCTTCCAAGGGGAAGGAGCCCATCTACGACAACATGGAGCGCATCCAGGGTCCGTTCTCTTCCCATGGGAACGAGCCCATATGTGACAAGTGAGGAAACCCATGTTTTGTTTTATCGTGCCTCTTCACAGGGGGAAACCCATGATTTGTTTTGTCAAGTCCCTTTTGTAGTGTAGTGAGAATATGTTCAGTTTTAATTGCTATATTTGGTTGTTTGTAGTATGCCTTGTTTATTTCAGTTGTTTACAATGTGATGCTCTATATGTGCAATTTACTATGCAGTACATTTCATCAATCCAGTTTTAAACATACCGATAGGAATGCATGTATTTGCTTGATGTTAAGCCTGTTATAGCTAGCATATGCCTCTTTTAAAGTTTTCTCATTGTTCGGTTGTTTGTAGTTAGCATATGTCAAGTTTCAAATGCTATCTTTGGTTGTTCGTAGTATGCCTTGTTTATTCCAGTTATTCACAATGTGATGTTCTATATGTGCAAGTATGAACTGTGCAGTTCAATTTCATCAGTACCAGTTTCAACAATACCACTATGAATGACTACATTTGGTTGCTGCATCTTGTAGTTAACACGCCTTTACATTTTTATTTAACAATAACCAGTGTACTTTGACTGGAACAATACCAGTTTGAATGACTATGTTTGCCTGTTGTTAAATGTTAGGCATGTTGTAGTTAACACACCTTTCCACTTGTTTTACTTTACTAGCATGCTTAAACCTGCACACTGAAGCTATCTTTTGGAGATTATTTTGTCTCCCATGGATAATTTTGGTTGATGTTTAGCCTGTTGTGCCTAACATGCCTCTCGATGTACCTACACAGGACAATTTTGTGAACGACTGTTGTTTTCCATCAAGGTTAGTTTCATCACATGGCTTATATATACTCATTGTTCAGTATATCGGTAGATCGTACCATATAGGCCGGGGGCTGATAAGGGACTAATCGGTGAATCGGACTTTTAACTGAATATATCTGTAACCCATTTATCGTTTGGTTAACTAGGGCCATATGTAATATATTTGAGGTTACATAGCAACATGCACTATACTTCATGTATAAATATGCAATCCTAGGCTACATAGCAACAAGGAACAGTGTTACCTTAATGTTCTGATGATGTTTAGATATATGTAGAAGAGCATCGGTAGGAGTAACAACAACAACACAGCCCTGTTTGGATACTCAACTTAGCTAGAGGTTAGAGTTAGTGTCTAGCTCATGACTAACCCTGAACTAACTCCATCCAAAGAGGTGTTTGGATGACAGGGTTAGATTGACAATAAATGCACTAGGAGAACTAGCTCCAATTAGCACCTCTTGGGTTGGATATGTTTTTGGGTGGGTTAGATGCAACTAGCTCAAACTAGCCCTTATGTTTGGGTATACTTTAGGGCTATTTGAGCCCGAACTAGCTCAAACTAACTCTAACCCATGGATACAGCAGCAGTTAATCAGCTGATAATTTGTAAGAATGCAATAAACTCCTTCCGGCCCATAATATAGGATGTTAATTCATCTAATATGTGAGTATATTGGATGTTGTAAGATATTATAAAAGAGTGTTGTACTACATCATTGTGCAATTTTTTCTTAGGTTCTAATATTAACTTGGTGCTTTTAGGTAGATATGTCGTTGGTAAAGATCCGCGCTTCGACTCCTTCTGTGTATGGGGAAATGAGATATCGATGAACCAGCATCAAGTGAGGAAGCTGATAAAGATTGTTAGTAAAATGGGTCAAAAGATGGCAATTAAACTATTTGTTTACACTTTATCCAAGACAATAGTGAACTGCAGGATGGTAAGTAAGAACTCTGCAGCCTTCTTTTTACTGCCCATGATGAGTTGTGTTAGACGACAATGTCCGAATCTTTTTCCTTTGAAGTGGTACCCAAAGCAGTTGACTCAAGATTACCTCTCGAACTACATGATTGGTGGGAATGCAAAGGTTAAAGTATTCCTACCAGAACACGATGATTATCTAGATGTTTTCGTGAAGACCGTGAAGGATGGGTGGTCGGCCATCACAGGGGGTGGACTAGAGTCGTGCATGCCTTCCGCATGGAGGAGGAAAAAATATGGGCACTCCACTTCACCTTGTTTAGCAACCAGAATGTATTTTGCCTCTTTCTTTACCATCTCTAATAGTACAAATATACAAATATGGTTCATCATTCTTTATTTGGTTCTTATGTAATTCTTGAACATATGTACCTATGAATTGAATAATGCATTCGTTGTTTGAACCTGATGGATATGAATAAATCTATAGCATACATTCAAATTCGGTACAATTTGAAATAGCAGCAATTAAATTACGGTGAAATTACGCTCTCAAGGTCATTACGGCACACACGGTTGGTAAAACACAAACGTTTGCGATATACACCATAATCCGACACGGTTCAAGAGAGGAAATGTGTGCAAGCATGCACACCCTTGCCGTTTGCAAAGCCTGTGCGATGTCAGACAATATCACAAATGGTGCGGGCAAACTAAACGTTTGTGATAGTTGCCTTATCGCACACGATTCGCAACCATGAACTATTTCTGATGAAGTATGTATCGTAAAATGTTGCACCACATAATAGCGTGTTGATAGTTGTCATGTATGACGATGTTACGACGGTCCGACGTTTCGTAATCCTGTCCGACACTCGTACGACAATTATTCGGACACCGGAAGTGTTCCGGGGGTACCGAGTATGTATCGGATCACCTAAATGGATTTCGGGCACCCCCCGGCAAAGATATGGGCCTTATTAGGCCAAGGGCGGGACAGACCAGACCCTAGTGGGCTGGTGTGCCCCCATATTGGCCGAATAGGAGGAGAAGTAAGGATGGGAAGGTAGAAAGGAAAGGGGAGGATTCAGCCTCCCCCTTTCCTTCTCTCCCCCCTCTCTTTCCTTCCCCCTTCGATACTTATGGAAGGGGGAGGCCGACTTGGAGGAGGATCCCAAGTAGGATTACTCCTACTTGGGGCGCCCCTTGCTGCCCCTCTCTCTCCCACCTATATAAATGTGGGAGGGGCACCGCTA
The DNA here is from genome assembly GCA_032464435.1 of Aegilops umbellulata. Taxonomy (NCBI): domain Eukaryota; kingdom Viridiplantae; phylum Streptophyta; class Magnoliopsida; order Poales; family Poaceae; genus Aegilops; species Aegilops umbellulata. Next base: position 87,139,118 of record CP136059.1, read on the forward strand.
GAACAAAAAACATTGATTCCTAGCCGTGTGCGGTGCCCCCTCCATAGTTTACACCTCCGGTCATATTCACATAGTGCTTATGCGAAGCCTACGTGGATCACTTCACCATCACTGTCACCATGCCATCGTGTTGACGGAAATCTCCCTCGACACTTTGCTGGATCAAGAGTTCGAGGGACATCATCGAGCTGAACATGTGCAGAACTCGGAGGTGTCGTACATTTGGTGATTGATTAGTCAGAACGAGAAGAAGTTCGACTACATCAACCGCGTTGTCAAATGCTTCCGCTTTCAGTCTACGAGGGTATGTGGACACAGTATCCCCTCTCGTTGCTATGCATCTCCTAGATAGATCTTGCGTGAGCGTAGGAATTTTTTTAATTGCATGCTACATTTCCCAACACGCTTTCCCACAAATCCACATCCACATCCCCATCCCCCACTCTAGAGCGTCGCAACCTAAGCCCGGCTACGCTTCCCATGGAGCTCGAGGAGCGACTGGCCCAAAAGAGGTGTATCGCGGTCTCTTCGTCCGACATCGCTGAGGAAGCTGACGACCATTACTGGCCGCAGACACTCAATCAACGGGCTAGAGTATGTGGGTATGTCACGGATGCCGGCTACGACATCGAGGTCGTCAACAACTATGGCCTGAGGCGGGCTATGTCACAGGTTAAGTGGCCCACCCCCAACCCCTCGGGCTCAACCATCGTTGATCTCATCCATGGCCCCGCCGGTGATATCCTCTGATTCGCTGTCAAGAATTTGCCATCCTACATCGCCATCGAGCCCCTTTTGTCATTTCTGAAGGACATGTTCTGCGACACTGGCTTGGGATCCACAGCTTCTAAGTTAAACCTCATCGACGGCGACCACGAGGAGGGCACCCTCTCTGGCTCTTCCAAGGGGAAAGAGCCCATGCGTACCAGTGAGGGCGCAGGGCGCGAGGCGCCAGGTGCTCAGGAGTTCATCACCAAGGCAATCGAAGAGCTTCAAGAAGCACGAGCCATGCGCGGCGAGCGCCGCCTCGCACCACCCAGTGAAGTTGCCGCCCCTCACATCGGTGGCGAGTTGCGCGTCTGCGTCAACATCCCAGGCCCCAAGAGGGCCGCTTCTCAGGAGCACTTCCGGCCGTCCCGCTTTGGCCGGAGTGGGGGCTGCTGTTGTATGATGATATTTCCTATGTGTTTATGAATAAAGATAGTCCTTGGACATTATCAATGATGTGTATCAGCAAGTATGTGACTTGTTTGTGGGACTATGCATTGTATGATGACTGTCCTAAAAGGTCCATATTCGAAAGGGTTGTGTGGACGTGCAACCAACTAGACTAGCATATGCCACGGTTGATGGCTTGGTCTCACTAGCCATGAAGCATTGGATGCTAACCGAATAATATGGGCTTGGAAAGGTCTGGTCGGATTCGACATAGTCGGATCCGGGTTGAGATAAGGTCCGAGTCGGACAGAGCCAACTATGAGATGCAGCGATATGTCATCTGTGAGTCTCTAGTACAACATACGTTCTATGTCCTAAGACCTGAGCTGGCACATGTACTCGGGATGGTGATAGACTTGCTTTGGGCCAACCAAACGCTACTCCGTGACTGGGTATTTACAAAGGTAGGTTTCAGGCTTGTCCAGACCCATGTTGCGAGACATGGTCGAGCAAGATGGGATTTGCCCCTCCGACCAGGAGAGATATACTCTAGGCCCCTCGTGTGATCCGACCAGGATAAGCATGGCCATGTGACAAGGATTATGTGATAATCCGGTTTATGGACGGCATCACTGGAACGAGAAAGAGGTCGGGCTAGCACAAGGATGACAGACTCGCCTTGAGCTCGACAACATATATCGTGTGGTAAAAGGAATGGATGTGTGATGTACAGGTTCGCTAACCATCTTCATAGTCTGCTTGGTGTTTGGCATGCCTTGCTAGAGGCCGCTACCAACCATGTAGTTCGGAGGTGATCCGAACTGCGACCAAGCCGACTTGAACCTAAAGGGTCGCGCGCTTAAGGGAAGGAACCTACGAGGTCCGATCCGGGGACACTGGTCGGATGTGATCTGAGTTGTATCCGGATTGTGGCCGAGTAGACTTATGAGCTTTAGGGTCCGTGCGAGGCCCAAGTGTTGAGCCTGCGACGGACGCCTATATAAAGTGGAGGTGCCGCGCACTCATGAGGTTGATCGCTTCGGCGTTGTCACTAGGGTTTGCATGTGTTGCGAATAGACACCACCACTCGCCGCCGACTGTGTGATCGGAACAAGTAGTCTGCCACACGGTGTTCCTCCTGCATGCACGGATACCGTTAGAGGCGGTGCACCTGCGCCGCTCCGGCGAACCTGTACGAGGGATCCGACGACCGGCTGTTCGAGGGAGATCAGACGAGGAGGAGACGATCCACGCGGACACGCTGCCCCAACTCTTCTTCCGCTGCACGGCACTGCGCGTCTAGTGGTAACGATCTATGATCCATCTCCCGTAGCACGTTCCTGGTTGTTCTGCGCGTAGGAATTTTAATTTGCAGTCAAGACACCCTACTGTAGAAACCAACAGCTGCGCCCGCAGCTATGTCTGCATACCGTTCGGCATGCTGACCATGGCTGCCATGCACCAGCACTACATGCAAGGCGTCATGGCGGCACACGAGGTCAGGCGCCAGGCAATCTTGGTGGAGGAGGTGCCGGACCCTCGTGAGCCTTCTGGACCTCCGGAGCCCCCCGGGACTCAGGAGCCAGAAGACTCACGAGGAACGACCTCTTCAGCGCAAATCTTCAACTACTCCAACACTTCTACAACGATGGTACCAGCTGACCATTTGGTTTGTTTAGTTGAGGGCGACCGTCGGGCTGCATCATCCTCAAGCTGTTAGGGCCAGCCCCTGCAACCTATATCATTTTGCACAGGTAAGAACTGGTTTTGCCTCATATGAATTTCCTAAGTTATTACAACCTGCATGTCCGGTGCTTCGCCACCAGGAACGTTGTGCGCCCTCATGAGCCCGGCCACGAATGCCTCATGATTAAGGACTGGCACAGATTCTATTCTCGGTTCCTTCCCAGCAGCGCCGCTAAACCCAAGTTGTCGGATGTGGGGTTCCGGCAAACCCTTAAGGTTCGAACAATAGGGTGCGCGCGAAGTCTTTCCCTCCTACCAATCTATGCTCTGGCTCGCTATGATCTCACGGATGAACTCGACGAACTCACAACATAGAAAGACACGAGGTTTATACTGGTTCGGGCCACCGTTGTGGTGTAATACCCTACTCCAGTGTGGTGGTGGTGGATTGCCTCCCAGGCTGATGATGAACAGTACAAGGGAAGAACAGCCTCCTGAGGTTGAGGTGTTCTTGTGCGTGTGAACTAGTGGCATGAGGACTTGATCTCAGTTCAACCTCTTCCTCTACTGTGGTGGCTAGTCCTATTTATAGAGGCCCTGGTCCTCTTCCCAAATATCGAGCGGGAAGGGAGCCAACAACGGCGGGCAAATTTTAAGGGGGGCAACTAGTACAAGCTATCCTGACAAAAGCAGTCTTCGCCTGCGAAAAGCTTTGGGGTGACGTCGTCTTGGGCTCCACAATGACCTCCGCCTTGCCGTCCTCCTGGTCTTGGTCTCATTGCACCAATATGGCAACCTTTGCCTGATGCCTCGGTACTCTTCGCCTGCGCTGGCCTCCTTAACACCAAAGAGGAAATAAGGACGCTGCACGCACCGGCGCCCACCTGGCACCGTTCGTCATGGCTCACGTCACGAGAGCCTCGTGAGGTTTGCCCCGCCTTGATATCTCCGCTCCTCGTGAGCCTGCCTGGCTAGGCCACTCTAGAGGAGGTCTTGCGTCGTCCGCCTCGCGAGGCTTGGACCCTCGCGAGTCTTGGGCACCTTGTTGATGAAGATGGGCCGTACGACCTGCTGCTTGGCCACGCCGCAGGCCGCAGGTAGGCAAGTCTGGGGACCCCCGTTCCTAGAATGCCGATAGTAGCCCCCGGGCTCAAGGTGCGCTCGGGCTTGGCTTCGCGGTGAAGCCAAGGGTCAAGTTCGGAGCACCGCGGGCCCCAAAAGCCTGTGGCCTCGATTGACGCATGGCGGTTGATTGGTCGTGGGCGTCTCCACTTCCCCACACTGCCTCGGCAACTGCATGACTTGACAAGTCCCGTCGACATTCAAGGAAAACCATCATTACCTGCGATCGTGGGAGACGCCGGTTGGCCTTCTCTTGCTATAAATGGGGAGGGGCGGAGCCCCCGTTGCCCATCTCTTCCTCGCTTGCTCGCTCCTCTTCTCCATTGCTTGCTGCGCTGACAACGATGGCTCCCATCAGAAGGTTTTCCGCCAAAGAGAAAGGGAAAGCTCCCCGTGACGACCCGGGGCCATTTCTGCCAAAGAAGAGGTCGATCCACCGCCGTGACAAAGCGGCGATGCAAGTGGTGACGAGGCCTTGGTGCGAGCGGCCTCCTCCGGGGTACCCGCTACCCTTGTACGCCCGAGCCGAGGGATCGGGAGGTCGGACCGACAAGCAGCGCCGCCCGCGCCGCGCCCGGGGCCGCCGTTCCTCGATGTCACGCGTCATCGCCCCTGGGGTGCACGCTGTTGACGCTCAAAAGTGGCACGATCATAAAACAACATGCCGGGGAGAAAACTTTGCCGGGGTAAAACCTTGCCGGTGTGTGAAGGCTTGCCGGCATGGAAAGCTTGCCGGCGCAGAAAGCTCGTTCATGTGTGGAAGCTTGCTGGTGTGAAATCTTGCCGGGGGCAAAACCTTGCCGAAGAGGAACTCTTGCCGGGGTAGAAACCTTGCCGAGGAGGAGCTCTTGCCGGGGTAGAAACCTTGCCGAGGAGGAGCTCTTGCCGGGGTAGAAACCTTGCCGAGCTAGGTAGAACCTTTGCCGGTGAAAAACCTTGCCGGGGTGAAACCTTGTCGATGCGGAAAGCTTACCCGGGTGGAAGGCCTGCCGGGGTGGAGGTTGTGATAGTCAATCCGACCAGAAGCTGAAGATGGGCTCAAAAGATTATCTAGATGGACTCAAATGGAGAAGTGATCTACATGAAAGAGTACCATATTATTGATATGAACATCTTTGAAATTTGGGTCATTGCCGTCCGATTTCATCTCGAAGGCCGAAACTATGCTCGAAGTACCAAGATCTTATATTCAAAGTACAGTTTAGCCGATTAAGCCCCCAAGACGACCTCAAATAAAAAATGATCTACACGGGTTGTCTTCGTCTCGTCGAATCGATCGATTCTGATATAAAAATCGTTCAAATCCGAGTTTGTATGCAAAAGTTAGAGCAATCGGAGTGCAGCTCTGTCACGAAGCGAGATGTGGCGCGCCCCACCACACACATGTCTGAAGGGTAGCGCGAGGAGATAGCCTGTGTTGCGAGACCGATTTGACCCTCAAGATGATCTCTGATCAAAAAACCTTCAACATGAAAGTTTTTCGCCTCGTCGAAACAGTCAAGACTGCTTTTGGGCTTGTTTTCATTCAAGATCGTTTACCACCGCAAAAAGGACCCAAAAGGTGCAGCCAGTTTAAACCGAACAGTTTTGGGAAGTTCGGATAAAACCAGTCCGAATTTGACTAGGGTTTTGGACGTGAATTGATGTAATTTTCTTGTAAGGAAAGCCTAGATAAATCCTTTGCTTGTACGGGAAGTCCAGCCGCCTCTTATATATGTTGGGGGTGACGGCCGATTGAAACAACACACAATCGCAAAACACATCTACTTTTTACCCTAGTTTTACATCCCTCCCTTGTTCTTTCTATCTCGTTCTTCGTTCATTCTTCATGTTGAAGGGCAGCGATCCTCGAGGATCTAGGGGCGGGCGAACCGACCTAGGGCAGCCCATAGCCGCCGCACGTCCAAACGGGGTCCCACCCGGGCGTGTGGGGTTTCGGGTCCTGAAAAGCACCCGCCGGATTGCTTGCGTACCGCGCTTCCGGACAGGTCTCCTTCGACGTGAGCTGCGGTGCATCACCCTCGGCGTTGGAGGTACACGATGACGTGTTCGTGTGCGAACACACTTTTTGGCGACTCCGCTGGGGACGAAGCTTTGAACGGTCTCCGGCCCAACCTGCTACGAAGAGATCGTCATCTAGGGTTTGCAATCTACAAAGGTAACATGAATACCCAATTCACTTATGTGGATGCAAACAATGCATATGTTGTTGCTAGATCGTTTAATGAGCATAATGTGCCGGCTAGCCCTAGCTTTATCAATCATGCATCTAATTATGTGCAAGAGCCGATGCAACAAAATCTCCATGCTTCTACCTCATATAATTTTAGCAACATGCAACATATGTATACGAACTTCCATGCATCGACATCCCCACAAATCCATATGCCGATGAACAACATGATGAGTTCCTTTAATAAAGTTGAAACACTTCACATAGGAACTTCTGATAGTATGCAACAAAGTGCTTCACCTTTTTATTCATCGGCAACTAGCTTGCAATATGTTAATCAAAACATGCCGGTGGATACGGGAATTGGCCATGCTACTACTAGTTATCTCGCCAATTACCCTCAATCATCATATGCTACACCTCATGCTACTAATTGTTTGGCACCATATGCAACTATGGGTATTCATAGTTCGGCTTCGCACCTTCATGCTAATAGCCGAATAAGTGAAAGTTCTATAGGATCACATGTGTCTTCACCTAGTATCGTGGCATACAATGTTTCCCCTGCAAAATTACAGAATTTTGGTGACATCTCGTTACCAAAAGAGTCTAAAAGTGTCGGGGGCAGTTCTATCCAGATTGGGTCATTAAGAAAAATCTTACGTCTTTTTGGGACGAATGCAATGTTCTTCTATATGAATTAATAAAAGAGGGAAAGCCTATTAATTCTGCTGCAATTCAAGCTAGATTATGTCAAAAAGAGAAAGCATTGGGTGTGGATAGAATTTTCAAAAAAGATGATGATTCGGATAACAATGTTAATTCGGCTATTGAAAAGACCGAGTCAAATATTACACATGCTGAATCTATTCTAGAAAAACAGGATGACAAGGTGTTGGGGAGCTATTCGAAAGAGGAACAACCTATCATTCAAGTAACGCAACCAGCGTGCTCTCCCAACGTGTTTGAAAAGGTATGTCTAGCAAGTGATTTACCTATCTTCCAATTTGGTCACAACTTTATTGTTGATGCTTCTATAAGAGAAATTCTCATAAGTAATTTTGAAAGACCAATGACGAAGGGAAATTTACTTGTTAGCAATAAAACTGTTATATAACATATCTACCAATCTATTGTGCCATTTATAAAGACCGAGAGTGACCTATTATTGCAGGCAAAGTTTTGCCCATTGCTTTATCAAAATTTCATATCTAATTGGGTAGCTTTGCTTGTTTCTTACTTGTTTGCACTTGTTCTCAATTGAGACATGTTTATTCTAACTATTTTAGTTTCAGAAATTTAAAGCCAAGGTCAAATTCTTTTGAGAAATCCGATGCTAATTTTATATTGTATCCAAAGACATCGGAGATAGAGTGCAAAACACAATGCATAGTCAAATGGGGAGATTCTAAATATGAACCATTCATTTGCTTACCTCCAAAGTCGTTCGCACACCAAGATCGGCTAGAAAACAAAAGGTATACCTTCGATTCAAACATGTGTGATCAAATCTTTGATTTGTTATTAAAAAATAATTACATTAGAATTCTTGATCACCATGCCAAGCCATCTATCCAAGGACGAATGTATTGTAAGTTGCATGATTCGTTCAAGCATAGTATTAAGGATTGCAACATGTTTCGTCAAATAGTTAAGTCGGCCATTGGTAAAGGACGATTGAAATTTGTTGAGACACCAAGAGATGACGAGTCTATTCCAATTTGTCCCGATGACAAAAGGCTTTTGTATCGGCTGCTTCAAGTCGATCCATTTAAAGAGAAGGTAAAAACTACATGTGATGGGATCAAGGTTTCAAGTAAATTAGTTGTTCAAGAGCACAATGAAAATATTCTTGAAGGCATGAGTTCTATCGAAGATACAATGAAGACGCCAAGGACTGGGGGGCAACAAGAAAATCCAAAGATCGATGCAAGTCAAGACAAAGGAGATAAAGGCCGCAATAAGCACAAGTGAAAGAAATCCAAGGTCACTTTTGCACAATTATTAGATAAATATCAAAATAAGAGTGAAGAGAAGAATGCTTATCGGCCAAATCATGCAAAGAAACCAAGATCACCCCTAAGGCGCAAATATGAGGATTGGTATTGGCAAAGTGATAATTTTAATGCAACATATTCATATCCTTATTTTGGGCCACCAATGTCGTGGATGCCTCCCTATGCTCATATAGATACATATTCATCATGGGACATGTATGATACAAGGGCACATTCTCCATCTTATTCTAGACCATCTCACTAATACTATGTAGCTCGAAGAAGATCAGCATTTGAACAATCACGCGTCAAAGACCGTTTCAATCATAAGTATTCGGTCCAGAGCTCAAGGAAGAAGAAAGATGTGGTAAAGCAAGTTTACCGCGTGAAAAGAGATGGTCGTAAGTGTGCTACTTCAGATTTGATGACAAATAACGAAGAGCCAATTAAAGTGTTGACATTGGCTACAAAAGGCAAAGAAGTGAAACAATCAATTGATAAACATCAGAGTGCCAAATCTGAAGAAAAGAAGTTGAGGGTGCACAAGGCCCAAAAAGAGTTGCCACTGGTTGAAACAAAATCAAAGCCGGGGTGCCCACTCGGCTTATCGTATTGGTGAAAGAAGGAATTACAAAAACTTAGTGCACAAGAGCTGAAAAAGAAGAACATGGCATGGGTTCCCAAGAGGAGCAGACAAAATAAAAATGATGTGCAACCTTCTATTGCAACAAGTGTTACAAAAGTGAAGAAAGAGAAGGATGGAAGCCAAAAACAATTAAGCCGAAGGTTTGCATCACCTCATCAAAATCTTCGGTTAGAACATCATCCATTTCTTCAACCATGCCATTGATGCCTTTTCCATGGAATTCATCCCTAGGTATGATCAATTACCCTCCATGGATTTATTTTGATCCATGGATGCAACATAATTTTCTATATCATGAGAGGGTATTACCAAATCACTATACATTTGGTTAGTTACATTAGTGTTGCTAATACAAGGGGCCGAAATATTTTATTGCTATTTTATTTGTTTGTTTCGGCTATACATAGTTTGGTGGGTGAATTCTACGTGGACCTCATGGTAATGGCCGATACTTAACTATCGTCCTAAGAAACTATCTGATCATGGCCAGTGTGGAATTCTAACATCGTCATTAGTTCAATTGGAGACCGAGACAAGGTACACATTAAGGGATATTAGCCTTGTCTCTCTAGTACTATGGAGATTATACTTTGATGGTTCCTTTGAGGAGCATGGACATAATTATTCGACAACTGGTGTCGCCAAACGGTCCTCCTATCCCCATGGATTATTTGGATAAAAGTCCAGTCAGGATTGACATGAGAAACTTACTTGAAGGCATTCGTGACATCTGTTATATGAATAGGCTCTACCCAAGCAACGACAACCCTGAGCATATGGCCGATAAAAATTTATCATCCTCGGCATGCATAGCCGATGGAGTGTTGACATCGTGCTTAAAAGAAATATTTTCTGGCACGCAAGCTCTACCAGAAAACAGGGGGCATGTGTTGACGCTCAAAAGTGGCACGATCATAAAACAACATGCCGGGGAGAAAACTTTGCCGGGGTAAAACCTTGCCGGTGTGTGAAGGCTTGCCGGCGTGGAAAGCTTGCCGGCACAGAAAGCTCGTTCATGTGTGGAAGCTTGCCGGTGTGAAATCTTGCCGGGGGCGAAACCTTGCCGAAGAGGAACTCTTGCCGGGGTAGAAACCTTGCCGAGGAGGAGCTCTTGCCGGGGTAGAAACCTTGCCGAGCTAGGGAGAACCCTTGTCGGTGTAAAAACCTTGCCGGGTGAAACCTTGTCGATGCAGAAAGCTTACCCGGGTGGAAGGCCTGCCGGGGTGGAGGTTGTGATAGTCAATCCGACCAGAAGCTGAAGATGGGATCAAATGATTATCTAGATGGGCTCAAATGGAGAAGTGATCTACATGAAAGAGTTCCGTATTATTAATATGAACATCTTTGAAATTTGGGTCATTGCCGTCCGATTTCATCTCGAAGGCCGAAACTATGCTCGAAGTACCAAGATCTTATATTCAAAGTACAGTTTAGCCGATTAAGCCCCCAAGACGACCTCAAATGAAATAATGATCTACACGGGTTGTCTTCGTCTCGTCGAAACAATCGATTCCGATATATCGTTCAAATCAAAGTTCGTATGCAAAAGTTAGAGCAATCGGAGTGCAGCCTTGTCATGAGGCGAGATGTGGCGCGCCCCACCAGACACATGTCTGAAGGGTAGCGCGAGGAGATAGCCTGTGTTGCAAGACTGATTTGACCCTCAAGATGATCTCTGATCAAACAACCTTCAGCATGAAAGTTGTTCGTCTCGTCAAAACAGTCAAGATTGCTTTTGGGCTTGTTTTCATCCGAGATCGTTTACCACCGCAAAAAGGACCCGCAAGGTGCAGCCAGTTTAAACCGAACAGTTTTGGGAAGTTCGGATAAAACCAGTCCGAATTTGACTAGGGTTTTGGACGTGAATTGATGTAATTTTCTTGTAAGGATAGCCTAGATAAATCCTTTGCTTGTACGGGAAGTCCAGCCGCCTCTTATATATGTTGGGGGTGACGGCCGATTGAAACAACACACAATCGCAAAACACATCTACTTTTTACCCTAGTTTTACATCCCTCCCTTATTCTTTCTATCTCGTTCTTCGTTCGTTCTTCGTGTTGAAGGGCAGCGATCCTCGAGGCTCTAGGGGCGGGCGAACCGACCTAGGGCAGCCCATAGCCGCCGCACATCCAGACGGGGTCCCTCCCGGGCGCGTGGGGTTTTGGGTCCTGAAAAGCACCCGCCGGATTGCTTGCGTACCGCGCTTCCGGACAGGTCTCCTTTGATGTGAGCTACGGTGCATCACCCTCGGCGTTGGAGGTACACAGTGACGTGTTCGTGTGCGAACACACGCCTGGGATTCCTCGCGCGAGTTGGTGCTGTGGGCGCCGACGCCTCCGAGCTCCTGGATCCGCTTCCCGCGGTTCTTCTCCGACGTGATGTCGCCGAGGGGGGCACTCGAGCTCTGGCTGCAGCATGCCGATTGCAGCGCTCCAGCGACCGGAGCAGAGATCAAAGCGGTCCCCACTGGCAAGATCTTCATGACTCATGGCTGGGGCGAGATCGCGCGGGTCTGCCACGCGAGGGGAGCCCTCGCGATCCACTTCGAGTACGACGGCGCCTGCACGCTCTTCTTCAAGGTCTTCGACGCTGAGGGCCGCCGCCAGGTGTGCTGCCCTGGGGAGGTGCGCCAAGCCGACATGCGCCCTGCTCGCGGCCACTCCAGCAGTAGCCCTTGGGAGGCCAGCAGCTCTCCTGAGCTTTACGAGACTTCGGAGACGAGCGACGACAGCTACGTGCCCCCGAGCTCCCGCCGCGCTCGGAGTAGGGCCGCGGCGTCTGGCCGTCGTCGCCGCTGATCTGGATGGAGTTGGCGTCGGCCTCACGTGGCCCACTGTTGTTGATGGCGTCGGCCACGGGAGGATGTAGATAGGATTCCCCTTAGCGTCAACTTTTGTTTCCTGCGAAGAACCATGAATTACCCCGTGGGGGCATGTAAGGGTCTGTAATGGCTTTTGTATTTATCTTTCCCGGTCATGAGGATTTGGTGAACGCATGTCTCGTTAAGGCTTGGTCCTCCCCCCTTTCTTTCCTCGCGATGGCTTGTTGCTCTACGCTGACAGGTCCCGATCCCCAAGCAGGCTACAGCCGTCGCTGGTATGCCAGGTCACGTGTCGTGGTCAAGGCCAGGAGGTGTGCGGCCCGAGGTCCAGTAAGAGCCCCTGAGGCGCGATGCTCAGGAGGTCCCCTTTAGCGCTCAAGTAGTCATGGTAAGGCAAGAAAGGAAAATGACTTGGCCACAACGGGGCTGCGGCATGGCGCAAATGACCATTAGGACCAGATATTTAGCCGATCCTGAGGCGAAACTTATCTTGCTGACTTCATGGTGATTTCTGATGTTGCACCAAGGCTGCGCACCAATTAGCGCGTCATAGCTGGGTCGGACCATACGAGCTCCTCTCCCCTCATGCTCTCCTTAATGCTCTACGTCCTCAGGTCCCGGCCCTCGAGCGAGCTCAGCCGCCGCTGGTATGCCAGGTCGCGATGGAGTGGTCAAGGCCAGGGGGTGAGGGCTGGAGAGCCAGTAAGAGCTCCTGAGTCGCGATGCGCAAGTGCCCCCCTTTTAACGTGCAAGCGAATCGCACGAGAGAAAAAGAGACTCGCTGTACCGCCTGCTATCTTCTCCTCAAGATCCCTATGAGCAGGCACAAGAGGAAACAATGTTTGCCGTTATAGCTGTTAGCCTGCCGCTGGTTGCTCTAGGCGAGGTGAAGGCACTGAGGGCCTGGTGAGGTGACGTGCGCGGCGCGTGCCGCGATCCAGAGCTCGGCCACTCAGATTTGTTGGCGTGGTAGGGACGGACCCATGCACCAGCGTCGTGCCTGCATGAGGGCCCCAGGGGAGGCGATGATCGAGCGGGCGATAGCCATTGGCAAGTTAAGCATGCAGAGCAAATCAACTTGGATAAATGCAGGAAGATACATGCCACCAGGTCTGGCCCGAGCGGCTTGGGGATGATGCAGCCCGAGGGGCGCCCCCAGCAAGGTAAGCTAAAGACTTGAGCAAAAGGGATACATGACGCAGGGACTGACCCACGTGACCTGGGAATAATGCAGCCCGAGGGGCACTCCCAGCTAAACGAGCTTGGATGATGTCACATGGTTCTATAGACGAAGTAGAGTAGGTGTAGCTGAAGCTGTGCGTTGAAGAAATGACTCCTCATGAGCCACCCGGGCCCTGAGCCTCGGGAGGCTCCTGGAGACCGTCTCCATCTCCCCCAGGACGGTGTGGTACCTGGCCTCCTGAGCCGCCAGGACGTGTCGCACGTTGCGCTGATAGGCCGACGCCACACTCGGCAAGCCGAAGGGCATGCGAACGTAGCTGTGCAGCGGGCCCTCACAGCAGCCCACATGCAATGGCCAGAAGCGCTCCTAAGATGTGGCCCTGTTGAGCCCTGGAACGTCGACGCAGATGCGCAGACCAGCATCCTCGCCTGGATGGGGAGCTGCGCCTTGTGGGCGGTTGTCGTCGCGCATGGCTCTTGCTTCTTGCAGTTCCTGGATGGTCTTGATGATGAACTCCTGGGTGGTGGGCACTCCTTGCCCTGTGCTCTCCTGAGGGATACGTGTTGTGAAGCACGCCTCCAATTGGTGCCCAAGCGCCTCCCTCGTGAGGTTGGCAAGGTCTGAGGCCCTCCAGAAGAGAGCCCACAAGCCTTTCCCGAAGAGGGCGCGGGGCGCGCCTTCCTATGCGATGGTGGGAGGCGCCCATGGAGCGGGCGCTGGTCCTGATGAGGCTCCTGCCGCGATGCCAACTTCCTGAGGTCCTGCACGGCGCGGCTGCTTCTTCTTGGGGATGGTCTCCGGAGGGCCTTCACTTCTGCTATCAGGGTTGTCGATTGCTGCGGCTTGGAAGGCGCGCTCGAGGGAGCACACCGCATCCCTCTCTTCACATGGGACCGTGATGATTCCTCCGCTTCCTTGCATCTTGAGAACGTTATAGCCGTGATGAGTGACTGCCATGAACTTGGCCAGGGCTGGATACCCGAGGGTGGTGATGTACGGCAAGTGGATGTGTGCAATGTCGAAGTCAATGAGCTCGGTGCGGTAGTTGTCGCGCTTGACGAAGGCGACGGGCAGGCGGACCTACGCTATCGGTGTGGTGGAACTGTCGGTCACTCCTGAGAAAGGCATGGTTGGCAGGAGCTGCTCATATGGCACTTGGAGGTTGTCGAACGTGTCGACGGATAGGACGTTGAGCCCTGCGTCGCCATCGATGAGAGTCTTGGTGACTTGCACATTGCTGATGACCGGGGAGCACAACATAGGGAGGGCGCCAGCGGTGGCTGCACACTTGAGCTGGTCTGCCGAGTTGAAGGTGATGGCGCATTGGGACCACCTGAGCTGGCGCGTGGCCTCGAGCTTGGGGAGCACCACGTTCACCTCATGAGCGAACTGTTTGAAGAGACGCTGAGAGGCTGGGGCCTAAGCACCGCCCAAGATGCAAGTGATCGCACGCGGCTCCTGGAAGCCCCCAGCCCCCTCCTCCTGGTGGTGGTCCTCGTTCCTTCTTGGTGGCGGCAACGGGGGAGGACCGGCGTTGCCCTGGGGGCGATCCTTGCGAGGCTGGTCCCTCCAGGCGCCCTCGCAAGGTTGGTCCTGCCAGCGGTCCTCACGAGGCCGGTCGCGCCACTCGTGGCGCGAGCCACGGTCGTCCCAGCGTCCGCCTCCACGTCCTCCTCCGTGGCCGTAGCCCCGGTTGGTGCACTCGGGGCGTCGACCGTAGCGTCCTTCCCGTATGGCTCTAAGCTCTTGGTAGTCGCTGGTGTTGTGGGTGTTCAGGTTGTGGAAGGCGCAGAACGGTCGGCCGTTCTTGGATGACTCGGGCTGATCTCTGCCTCACTTGGTGTCGAGCTCCGCTGCGAGCACCACTGCTTCTTTGCGCTTCACGTCCTTGGCCTTGGCCTTCTTCTCCTCCACTCCTGCAGCTGACAGCTCAAGGAGAGAGAGGCACCCCTCCTCAGCTCTTGCGCACTTGGTCGCCAGGTTGAACAGCTCCTGAGATGTGCAAAGCTCCTCGTGGATAGCCAGCTCTTCCTTCATCTTAATGTCACGGACGCCGTCTGAGAACACGGAGATGATGGCTTCGTCCGTGACCTTGGGGATCTTGAGGCGGGTGTTCTTGAAGCGCTGGATGTGCTTCTGGAGGGTCTCTCTTGGTTGTTGCTTGATGCGGCGTAGATCACCCGAGGCCGGTGGGCGGTCGCGGGTGCCCTAGAAGTTGGCGACGAAGCGGTCGCACATCTTGTCCCAGGAGGAGATTGAGCCATGCTGCAGGTTCAGGAGCCAGGAGCATGCCCCATCCTTGAGAGCCAAGGGAAACCAGTTCGCCATGACTTTTTCGTCGCCGTTAGCCGCTTCGATGCTCAGCTCATAGAGCTGCAGGAACTTCGCGGGGTCGCGGTGCCGTCGTATCGAGGAGGTAGATCTAGCTTGAACTTGCCTGGCCAGGCGACGCTGCGCAGTTCGGGTGTGAAGGCGCGGCAGCCAGCCGTGGTTGCCGGGGCCTGCTTCTGAGGCGGAGCTTAGTCTTGGCGAGGTCCGCGCTGCGCCACCGCAGGCGGCACGCAGTCTTGACGAGGTGGCACGGGGAGCGCTGGTGCAGCTTCTCGCGGCCGCGGGATTTCTTGGCAGCTTCTTTCTTCACGCGCAGGCGCTGGTCACGGTGGATCGCGCCGCGGAGGCGCGTGTCTTGGTGCCAAGGCACCGTCTTGGGGTTGAGGTGGTGGAGGCATGCCTTGAGGCCCATCGCCCGCAGCTGGTTGAGGGGGAGGCAGAGAGTGGGACGGCGCCGGAGAGCCCCCTGCGGCGCGGACGAGCTCAGTGACACGGTCGAGCCACTCCTCATAGAGGTCATTGACTGGGCGGTAACGCAGGAGCTTATTTGCCGCGATGAGCGTGGCACGCGCCTCCATGGGAGCGCGGTGCGCTTGAGACGAAGAACCGGCAGGGGTTACTGATGGAGTAGCGGCGCGGCCGTCATGCCGCACCGATGGGTGTAGTGAGTACGCCTGCTGCTCGTTCCTCGCCGAGCCGGTGGCAGTGTTGGCGGCGGGAGACGGAGAACGACGAGGTGGTACGCCCACGGGAGCCGTCTGAGCGACGTGGGCGGAGAGGGCAGCCCGACGCTCAGCTCGAGCACGGCGAGCGTCCGCCATGGAGACGATGAAGTGATGGAGCGACAAACTGGAAGAAGGGAAACTACGGCGCACCCCTACCTGGCGCACCAAATGTAGGATGTGGGGTTCTAGCAAACCCTTAAGGTTCAAACACTGGGGTGCGCACGAAGTCTTTTCCTCCTACCGAGCTACTCTCTGGCTCGCCAAAATCTCGCGGACGAACTCGACAAACTCACAACACAGAAAGACACGAGGTTTATACTGGTTCGAGCCACCATTGTGGTGTAATACCCTACTCTAGTGTGGTGGTGGTGGATTGCCTCTCGGGCTGATGATGAATAGTACAAGGGAAGAACAGCCTCCTGAGCTTGAAGTGTTCTTGTGCGTGTGAACTTGTGGCGTGAGGACTTGATCTCACTTCAACCTCTGCGTGTGAACTGGTGGCTAGTCCTATTTATAGAGGCCCTGGTCCTCTTCCCAAATATCGAGCGGGAAGGGAGCCAACAACGGCAGGCAAATTTGAAGGGGGACAGCTAGTACAAGCTATCCTGACAAAAGCGGTCTTCGCATGCGAAAAGCTCTGGGGTGACGCCGTCTTGGGCTCCACGATGACCTCCTGGTCTTGGTCTTGTTGCACTAATATGGCAACCTTTGCCTAATGCCTCGGTACTCTTTGCCTGCGCTGGCCTCCTTAGCACCAAAGAGGAAATAAGGATACTGCGTGCACCGGCGCCCGCCTGGCACCGTTCGTCATGGCTCAGGTCACGATAGCCTCGTGAGGTTTGCCCCTCCTTGATATCTCCGCTCCTCGTGAGCCTGCCTAGCTTGGCCACTCCAGAGGAGGTCTTGCATCGTCCGCCTCACGAGGGTCTTGGGTACCTTGTTGATGAAGATGGGTCGTACGGCCTGCTTCTTGGCCACGCCGTGGGCCGCAGGCAGGCAAGTCTGGGGACCCGTGTTCCCAGAACGCCGACACAAGTGGCCGAGCTCTGTCTCGCGGGCCAGCTCACATGCACGTCACCTCCCGTGGTCCTTGGTGCCTTGTTCTCGCATGAACTGATCATGTGTGGATAAGTCAGGGCGCGCAACCCGATGTCTCGTCGCCGCGGGAGCTGTCGGTGTACTAAAATAGGGGTACCTTAGTACCCCGAACTTGTGCACGGGCAGTCGTAGCACCCCACGGCAGGGCTTGCCAGGCGATCGCCAAGACTCTCCATGGTCCCTTTTTTTGGGCCATCCAAGAACAAAGTATTTGAGCCAAGGCCCCGGCAGGAGGAGCCTGCCGGGAAGGCCACACGAAGAGAGCAAGGCCCCGGCAAGAGGAGCTTGCCGGGACGACCGCTCGAAGCACAAGACCCCGGCAAGAGGAGCTTGCCGGGAAGGCCGACCGAGGCACAACAAGAGACTTGCTGCGACGCGCTCCGTGTCCCGGCAAGGAACGGTGAGAGACAAGCTCCAGGGCGCGACAAGACATCAACCGCGGCAAGGCGATTGCCACGGCAAGTCACCACCCCGCGCCTGCGCTCCAGCTCATCCACCCACGCGTCGCTCTGGGGCCATTCCAGGCGTACGTGTCGAGAGGCTGCGCAGCCAGGAGCATGTGGTGGCAAGGCAACGCTGACAGAGTAGCCATCGTGGCAAACGGTGGCGCTCCTGACGGTCCCTTTCCTGCACCGTCTGGGCGATGCGGACGGGCATTTAATGCCCTTGTCCCCTGCCGTCAGAGTTAGGTATGTTAGCACTGTGCAAACAGCTGTACCCAACACAGCGTTTTCCAGTTTTGCCCCCGCCTACGTTGCCACCTGTGGGTAACCCCTTGCACATATAAAAGGAGGCCCCATGCACAACGGGGGGGAGAGAGAAAGGAGGCCTCTCACACTCGGTCTCACCAGCAGCTCGCATGTACTGTAGCACCACACGCTCCCGAGCAAGAACACAATACAAATCCACAAAGCAGCAGTAGGGTTTTACGCATCCTTGCGGCGCGAAGCTGGGTAAATCGCTTGTGTGCATCGCCTCGATCCGCTCCTCGCGCGACCTCCGCCCCCCGCCGAACCAAGAAAGGGGCTCGGTCCCCATAGGTGTTCGCGGAGGCAGATTTCCCCCGACATCTTTGGCGCGCCAGGTAGGGGGCGTCGAGGTTGTGTGAACCTGATCCGGCGTCTGCACAGGCTAGATCTCCATCATCTTCATCGACATGCCACCGAAGAAGAAAGCTCCGGAGGTGGCTGGTCCATCCGCGTCGAACCCACCGCCCTTGGAGCAAACTGGTGGTGGGGACGGCACCGGCGGCGAAACGGGCGTCGTCGAGCCAGCTCATGGCGCCGCGGCGTCCGAACATGCACCGAGCTCATGGTGCCATGGCGTTCGAACATACGCCGACACCTCTCGGCGCAGGTAAGCCCTGGTATGACCAGGCAACCTTTCGCTCTATTCCATGGAGCGGAGGCAGTTAGCCCCATGGATCTCGCATACGGGCCACCTCGAGTGTTCGCTCATGCTGAGCTCGAGCGAGAGCAGCTGCGACGAGATGACGCGCTGCTCCTCGAGGAGGACCGTCTTCAGGCCGCTGTGCGAGCTGCTTGCTACCAGCAAGCTTTGCGCTGCTTTTATAGCCGCAAAGTTAGTGCCAGAAGTTTCGAGGAAGTGGGAAGGCCCTTACCGGGTGAAACAAGTCGCTAGGCCTAGCGCTGTCCGCCTTGAGACCGAAGATACCACTCCGGTGAGAAACTCCCGGAACGTTGGGCATCTTCGTAAGTTTCGCTCGTAAGGCGCGGTTGTCGAACCCCGTCTGGCAACTACCCTCCTGTACAAAGTCTTGTCACTGTTGCATGTGATCCTTTGTACAGAGCCAGGCGCAGACCCTGTGCGCAGATTGAGTTCATGTGCTCCGCGCACCTTGTCGATCTCATGCTCTTTATCCTTTGCATGCATTATCTGACACTCTGTGCAGCACTGACCCCCGGTAAGCAACGGCGAGCCCCATGTTTCGCCTTGACGGAAAGCGACCTTTCCGGGCAGCGAGCCACGGAAAAGCTAAGTTGCCAAAGTTTGAGCAATCGAGTTTTTAAATTTTGAGGTTATCTTCCTCGAACGACCGTACTTTGTATGGAAAATCTGTGCGCGGAGGGACCGGCTCGTGGCTAGTTGTGCCCTTACTTCGTTTCGAGTCCGCTCAATGACTTAAGTGTGCTACAACCAAAGTGGCATCCTTACTTTGTTTCGAGCTCGCTCAGCAGCTTAAGTGTGATGCGACTGCAGTCGCAACACTTACTTTGCTTTGAGCCTGCTCAACAATTTAAGTGAGCTGCAGCTAGCCGCGGCAAGGTTTCTTGCCGGTAGTGGCGCCGCTGGCGGGCTGCTGATGTCCCGCACTCAGAGCCCGCGGTAAGGCGGAGGCCTACGCCGACAAGTCCCCAAAAGCGTAGGGCAAAAACATACAAAGCGCAGAGTCAAGTAGAGGAAATAACAGTGCAATCACTACCGAAGATAAAGTTATATTACAAGATAGTTTGTCGCGGCCCTAATGAATCGCTTTCATGACTTGGCCAGCGGCGACAAGAAAAGAAAAGGGGAGGCGGCCTAATCCACACGGTCGCCCTCGATCCTCTTGATCCCGGCCACCTTCTCCACAATGGGCGCGACGAGGGCCCTGATCTCCTCGAGGTCAGCGTCTGCCGGCAGGGATTTGAGGACGTTGGTGAGCCTGATGCCGGGGTTGCGGAAGGCGATCTTCACCAACACCTTCTCGAGGGCTCCGGCGATGGCGTCGCGCGTCTCGCCGGCCAGCTGCTCTGGGATCGCGTTCCGGAGATGCTTAAGGGCCGCCACCACGCCTTTGAAGAACGAAGTGAGCTTGGCGCTGGGTGGGACATTTTCGCCAGAGGGATACTCGTGTCCCTCCATCCCCAGCAGCGTCAGCTCCTTGTCGATGGCGGCGGCGATGTCCACGAGACCCTCAGTCCACTGCTCCACCGTCGCCCTGAAGTTGTTCTGGGTAACTGCGGCGCTTTTCAGCAGCGCCTCGTTGTCCGCGACCTCCTTCCGCAAGGTCGTCTCCCGCTCCTTGGCGCTCTCCAGCGCCTTGGTCAAGGTGCCCAGCTTCACCTCGAGATCGGCGTTGGAGTCCTTGACGGCGTCGAGCTCCTTGATCTTCTCGGCGAAGCGGCCCTGCAGCTTGCCAAGGGTGTGGGCACCCTTCTCGCGCTCCTGTTTGAGCGCGGCGAGCTCCTCACCGCTCACCTTGAGATCAGTGTCGAGCTGCGCCACCTTCGCCTCTAGTGCCTCCTTGGCGGCCTCGGCGGCCGCGGCGGCATCTTGCGCTTCCTCGAGGGCCCCGCCAAGTGAAGGAAATATGCCCTAGAGGCAATAATAAAGTTATTATTTATTTCCTTAATTCATGATAAATGTTTATTATTCATGCTAGAATTGTATTAACAGGAAACATAATACATGTGTGAATACATAGACAAACAGAGTGTCACTAGTATGCCTCTACTTGACTAGCTCGTTAATCAAAGATGGTTATGTTTCCTAACCATGAACAAGGAGTTGTTATTTGATTAACGAGGTCACATCATTAGTTGAATGATCTGATTGACATGACCCATTCCATTAGCTTAGCACCCGATCGTTTAGTATGTTGCTATTGCTTTTATCCATGACTTATACATGTTCCTATGACTCTGAGATTATTCAACTCCCGTTTACCGTAGGAACACTTTGTGTGCTACCAAACGTCACAACGTAACTGAGTGATTATAAAGGTGCTCTACAGGTGTCTCCGAAAGTATTTGTTGGGTTGGCATATTTCGAGATTAGGATTTGTCACTCCGAATGTCGGAGAGGTATCTCAGGGCCTTCTCGGTAATGCACATCACATAAGCCTTGCAAGCATTGCAACCAATGAGTTAGTTGCGAGATGATGTATTACGGAACGAGTAAAGAGACTTGCCGGTAACGAGATTGAACTAGGTATTGGATACCGACGATCGAATCTCGGGCAAGTAACATACCGATGACAAAGGGAACAACGTATGTTGTTATGCGGTCTGACCGATAAAGATCTTCGTAGAATATGTAGGAGCCAATATGGGCATCCAGGTCCCGCTATTGGTTATTGACCGGAGACGTGTCTCGGTCATGTCTACATTGTTCTCGAACCGTAGGGTCCGCACGCTTAAGGTTTCGATGACAGTTATATTATGAGTTTATGAGTTTTGATGTACCGAAGGAGTTCGGAGTCCCGGATGAGATCGGGGACATGACGAGGAGTCTCGAAATGGTCGATACGTAAAGATCGATATATTGGACGACTATATTCGGACATCGGAAGGGTTCTGAGTGGTTCGGGTATTTTCGGAGGTACCGGGGAGTTACGGGATTACGGGAGAAGTAATGGGCCTTGATGGGCTTTAGTGGGAAGAGGAAAAAGGCTGCTGCGCCCCCCCTCCCCTCTAGTCCGAATTGGACTAGGGAAAAGGGGGCCGGCCACCTTTCCTTCTCCTCCTATTCCTTCTCCCTTCCTCCCCTCTTGGTGGACTCCTACTAGGACTTGGAGACCTAGTAGGACTCCACACCCTGGCGCGCCTAACCCTAGGCCGGCCACCCCCTCCCTTGCTCCTTTATATACGGGGGCAGGGGGCACCCCATAGACACACAAGTTGATCTTCGTGATCGTTCCTTAGTCGTGTGCGGTGCCCCCTTCCACCAAATTCCACCTCGGTCATATCGTTGCAGTGCTTAGGCGAAGCCCTGCGCCGGTAACACATCAAGATCATCACCACGCCGTCGTGCTGACGGAACTCTTCCCCGACGCTTTGCTGGATCGGAGCCCGGGGATCGTCATCGAGCTGAACGTGTGTCAAGAACTCGGAGGTGCCGGAGTAACAGTACTTGGATCGGTCGGATCGCGAGGAGAACGTACGACTACTTCCTCTATGTTGTGTCAACGCTTCCGCTTCCGTCTACGAGGGTACGTAGACAACACTCTCCCCTCTCGTTGCTATGCATCACCATGATCTTGCGTGTGCGTAGGAAATTTTTTGAAATTACTGCGTTCCCCAACACCAAGCGCTTGCTCGCGCGCCGCGACCTCCTCCTCGTGGCTGGCGAGGCTGGCTTTCTGCTGCACCAGCTCGCCCTCCCGCGCGGCCAGCCCCTCGACGGCAAGCCTTTGCTGCTCTTCGGCTTCTGCCTTCTCGAGGATGAAGGCCGTCCGCGCCTCGTGGAGCTGCCTTCGCTCCTCCGCCAAGGATCGGAGGGCCTCCTGGTTGAGCTCCCGGAGCTCCCCGGCGCGCTTCTCCATGTCCACTCCCGCCTTCGCGACAAGCGCTTCTCGGCGTTCCACCTGGGCTTGTCGGGCGCGATAGAGTGACACCAGCTTCCGGAGCAGCCGCTCCTCCTCAGGCTCGCCGCCGCTGCTGGTTGGCGCGTCAACCAGCATCAGCCCGGCGGAGGCGAGCACCTCTCCATCCAAGGTCTCCCCCTCGACCGGGGCCCTGGAAGTCGACTCCCAGGGGAGCTTGATGAAGATATCATCGCCGGCCTTCAGGTAGGCGCCTGGCTGGGGCTCCTCGGGGCCCGACGCTGCTGCGGAGGCGGGATCGGCGGTCGGCGTAGTGCCTGGCGCTCCTGCGGCCCCAGGGCCGTCAGTGCGATCACCGACCCCCTCGCCCGCGGCTGTTGCGGCAACCTTGGCGGCCTCTTCGCCGGCCGAATCTTTAGCACCGTCCGCCCCTCCGGTGGCGGCCATGTCGTCGGTATGGCCGCGCGCGTCCTCCTCGACGACGACCTCGGTCTCCATCGGGTCCGTGGCGGGCGGGTCTGAAGGCCGAAAGAGGGGGAGAAGTCAAGCAAGTATGCAAAGAAGAAGAACCCCATGGGAGTTTCGAGGCAAGAAGGTTACCTGGGCCAGGGTCTGCAGTCACGGTCTCCGTCGCCAAGGGGCCGCCGGTGCCGTCCCTCGCCGGAGACTGCTCCCTTGCCGGGGACTGCTCCCTCACCGGAGACTGCTCCCTCGCCGGTAACTGCTCCCTTGCCGGGGACTTCTCCCTTGTCGGGGATTCCTCCCTCACCAGGGAACTCCCCCTTGGCGGTGTAGTTGTAGCGGGTGGCTCATCGGGGGCGGTCTCCGGACGCTCCTGGTGGGGCTGCTCTGCTCCTACACAAATCATCAGCCAGATGTCAGGAAAAGCGAAGAGTACCCGGGCGCGCCCAACGGCAGGAAGCAAATCATATGCTTGCACTGGGGGCTGCGCTGGGGGCTGCTCTGAGGATTAGTTGGTGGGTCCGGCAAGGTCATCTCAGGCGCACCCCCTGCCGTCACGGTGGGCTCGTCGTCGAGGATGACCACCGGGACCTTGGCTCTCTTTGCCGCCCTTTGAGCCAGAGTCCTGAAAAGGGGCAAACTCAGAGGAAAGCAAATGAGATGCGAGACACAACTACAAGAATTGAAGAAACACA
The DNA here is from genome assembly GCA_032464435.1 of Aegilops umbellulata. NCBI lineage: Eukaryota > Viridiplantae > Streptophyta > Magnoliopsida > Poales > Poaceae > Aegilops > Aegilops umbellulata. Next base: position 87,162,481 of record CP136059.1, read on the forward strand.
AGAACAGCGGGGATCTTACTCCTCTCCCTCTTCCTCGTCGGAGCTAAGCGCGGAGAAGTCAAAGACTGGCCCGCTTCTGGCGCGAGGAGGCGGAGGAGTAGGCTCCCTCGGCCGCTTGGCGGAGGCAGTGGTGGCGCTAGCCCGAGACGGCTTTGCCCCGGCCGCCGCCGTGGCGCGAGGGGCGGCAGGAGCAGAAGCAGCGGCCTGCGAAGACCCCGCTCCTGCTGAAACAGCGGAGCGCGTCACGCGGCGCTGCGGTTGTTGGCTCGCTTGCCGTACCACCTCTCCGGCCTTGCGGAGACGCCTCCGTGGTTGAGCCGGGGGCTCCGCTTGCGACGAGCTGCCCGAAGGTCGGGAGGAAGAGGCGTCAGCCTCCGGCAAGCCGCTCGTGCCCTCGGTGGACTCGTCCGCCCCTGCATCGTGCCCGGCAAGCTCTTCCTCGCCGGAAAACTCCGCTCGATCGGCAAGGCTTTCCGCCTCCGATGCGTCCGCCTCCGCCAATGTGAAGCCAAATTCGCCCGCGGCCGCGGCTGCCGCCGCCTCTTCCATCCTGGAGGCGATGCGCGCCAACTCCGCGTCGGTGGTGTCTCGGGTGAGGCCCTTCTGCTCGTCGGCGTCGACTGGCCTCTCCACCAAGTCGTCGAAGAACGCCCGCACGACATCGTCGGCGGGCTCCTGCCAAGTGGAGTCGATCCCGTGCGAGTCGCACAGCGGCATCATTGCAAGGATGCGGCTGAGCGACGAATTGTTGCACAATGGGACGACGCCTCGCGGCAGCTTGAACCATTCGGGGTGGTCGGGGTCGTGCTTGAACAGCTCCCTGAGCGTCCCGTCAAGCTCCAAGACGGTGAAATTGAAGTTGAGGCCAGGGCGCAGCCTCATGATGTCCGCCGCATTCTGGAACTCCCAAGCAGGCCTCCCTTTCTCCTGCAGGGGAGCGATGTGGCGGCGGAGGAAATCTGCGCCAACGGCGCCAACTGTGAGCCCGGCACGCCTGAGCCGCAGGATCCGGGTGATGGCAATCTGCAGCTTGTCGTCGTCTGGAGCCACGTCGCTCCAATCCCTGCCGCGCACCACAGGAGTTTGGCGCACGACAGTGAATGGCTGCGGGTTCTCCTCGACGATCAGGCACCAGTCTGCTCTCCATTCCTCCCATTTGCTGCGGAGCTCTCCCTCCAGATAAGCATCCTTCTTGCCGAGCTTCGAGATCCAGGCGATCCCGCCGGAGAGGGGCTCTCCTCTCTCTACTCGAGGCGTGAAGAAATGGCGGAAGAGAGCTACGTTTGGAAAGACTCCGACGAAATTTTCGCAAAGATGTGCGAAAATTGCCATGGTCAGGACAGCATTGGGGGTGAAATCAAGGAGATGGAACCCGTAGGTGTTCATGATGTCACAGAAAAATTCAGAGAAGGGCGGGCAGAGCCCGCAATAGAAGAACAGAGCAAAGAAGGGATACCCGGTCGGATACTCCTTCTGGGCGGTGGCGGGAAGAACCCTCGTGCGCAGATGCGCTCGCATCCCCGTCGACCAGAAGAGGTAGTATTCCTCCCTCAGGACCAACGCATCGAGCTCAGGGGGGAAGGTCGCCTGCTCCTTTCGCAGCGCCTCAAGCCGCTGCGCCTCGGCCGACTTTACAGCCTTCCCCTTTCCCTTGTTGCCCTTCGGGGCCATGGCGGAAGCGGGGAGGGAGGTCGGCGGCGTCGGTAGCACTGGTGGCGGCGGAAGGGGCGGAGCGCTGCTTCTCTCGGGAAGTAGCGGAGGTTTTCGAGGAATCGCAACTGGCGGGTGGGCGGACTGCCCCTGTTTCCCCTGCTTATAAGGGGAGGAGGGGGGCGTTTCGCCTTTCCGAATAAACAAATCACCTGCGACGTGACGCATGCCCGCGGGGCTCAGCCCCGCGCACGCCGCCCACGTCACGCACGCCTCTCCCCACGATGCCGCGTTCGACGCGTGCCGTTCAGGGAGGACGTGGTGGACGCAGAAGCAGATGCAGCGTGACCCAGGCCGCGCGTGCCCGTGCACTGTTTTGGGCCTGGCCCAACAGCGCTCGGCACCGTGTATGGCCCAGGCCCGGGGGCTCCTGTCGGTGTACTAAAATAGGGGTACCTTAGTACCCCGAACTTGTGCACGGGCAGTCGTAGCACCCCGCGGCAGGGCTTGCCAGGCGATCGCCAAGACTCTCCATGGTCCCTTTTTTGGGCCATCCAAAACAAAGTATTTGAGCCAAGGCCCCGGCAGGAGGAGCCTGCCGGGAAGGCCACCCGAAGAGAGCAAGGCCCCGGCAAGAAGAGCTTGCCGGGACGACCGCTCGAAGCACAAGACCCCGGCCAGAGGAGCTTGCCGGGAAGGCCGACCAAGGCACGACAAGAGACTTGCTGCGACGCGCTCCGCGTCCCGGCAAGGACCGGTGAGCGACAAGCTCCCGGGCGCGACAAGGCATCAACCACGGCAAGGCGATTGCCGCGGCAAGTCACCACCCCGCGCCTGCGCTCCAGCTCATCCACCCACGCGTCGCTCTGGGGCCATTCCAGGCGTACGTGTCGAGAGGCTGCGTAGCCAGGAGCATGCGGTGGCAAGGCAACGCTGACAGAGTAGCCATCGTGGCAAACGGTGGCGCTCCTGACGGTCCCTTTCCTGCATCGTCTGGGCGATGCGGACGGGCATTTAATGCCCTTGTCCCCTGCCGTCAGAGTTAGGTATGTTAGCACTGTGCAAACAGTTGTACCCAACACAGCGTTTTCCAGTTTTGCCCCCGCCTACGTTGCCACCTGTGGGTAACCCCTTGCACATATAAAAGGAGGCCCCATGCGCAACGGGGGGGAGAGAGAAAGGAGGCCTCTCACGCTCGGTCTCGCCAGCAGCTTGCGTGTACTGTAGCACCACACGCTCCCGAGCAAGAACACAATACAAATCCACAAAGCAGCAGTAGGGTTTTACGCATCCTTGCGGCCCGAAGCTGGGTAAATCCCTTGTGTGCATCGCCTCGATACGCTCTTCGCGCGACCTCCGCCCCCCGCCGAACCAAGAAAGGGGCTCGGTCCCCATAGGTGTTCGTGGAGGCAGATTTCCCCCGACAAGAGCCGCACGCCAGTTGTCTCTCTTTGGGATTTTTGCATGAGAAGACTGGGCATGGCATGTGTGATCGGGTCCATCCCTGCAGCATCGATAAATCCAATGGTTGAGCTCTGTCTTGCGGGCCGGCCCCATTCACGGCACCTCCTGGGGTCGTTGGTGTTTAGCCTTCTCATGTGATGTCCTCCGGAGATTCACTTAGTGCAAGCCACCTAAACTTTTCGAGGATCCTTACAAATGTTCTAAACCAAAAATTCAGGCGCAACCCACCTTGAGGTAGGGCCTCATGGGTCTCGCGCTGGCTCACGAGTGCCCATATACACCTCCCCTAGTCTTGTCGTGCTAGCCACGTGTACGGACGGGGCTGTACATGCCCCAGAGTACCCCCCCCCCCGAGGGAACTCCACTAACGCACCAATGGTAGCCCCACGCTCCACGTTGGCAGACGACACTATCGAGGAACGGCTATGCCCATGCCACGTGGAAGCGCCATGCTCGCGTTGGTGAATAAACAACTGAGGGCACCCTAGTGGCTGCAATAACCTCGGGAGGGCCAATGGGCTCGCCGCCCGGCCTCACCATGTTGTTTTCCCTACGGGAGGGCTGCGCGAGGGGGTTGGGCACCAGGTCATGTCTGGCGCACGCCACCTAACTAGGTCTCTAGCACCTAGTTTTCTCGCGACCCTCCCAGGAAAAAGCTGGCGAGGAAATGTATGGGGACTCTCGATTAACTCAGATGCTGCTCACGCTTCCTCATGAGGGATGTTCGAACATCAAGGGGACCCTTGAGCATCGCGACACAGGGGCCTCACTAGTTACGTAGCCCCTCGACCCTTAGCCTTGTCCTGGTGATCCAGAAGCCCCAACGATGGTTGAGGTATGCCTAGGGTCGGGCCCTGCCAACGCAGAACACTAAGGCAAACAAGAAGGAAAACAAGCACGGAAAGGAAATTACAGAGTCCTGACAGTTATTACAAAACACAATGTCCCACGAATTTAAGCAGAAGTTCTCACGCCTCCATGGGGCACGATGGATGTTGCAGGGTCAAACTAGGAGGAAGCACCGTTGTCGCCCACCTTGGGGAGCCTGTCATCGATGACGCTGCCACCAACTTCGCTGCCGGCTCCGGTCACCGCAGTCACGGGGTCGGGGACGCAGATGAACTTCTTCAGTAGGGCTTCCACCTGCTTCTTCACGGCCTATCTAGCAGCTCTGCAGGACTCAGGAACAACCGGTTCATTCAGGGTGCTGGGGTCGAGGGTTGGCTCCTGGAGGTGGAGGTGGCTGAAGACACGCGTCGCGACCACGGTGAAGAGCGCGCGGCACTCCCCCTCCACCATGGAGTCCACTCTAGCGGGACGCCTTCAATCGCTTCGACAAGCTTGGGGAGAAGCCCAGCAAGGCCACCCTCCGAGGTCGCCAGCGGCTTCTTGTACCCTCCCCCGTACAGGGAGCGCAGCACCTCGCGGGACCTCAGCTCGAAGGAGATGAAGGCTTCGCGCTCCACGGCCGCCTTCTCCTCGGCTGCACCGAGGGTGTTCTCCCTGGATTTTAGCCCGTCCATCGCCTCGGAGGCAAGCTGGGCATGGGACACCTAGGCCTTGTCCACCTCCTCCTTCAGCTTGCTCAGGCGGTCCCGCTCTGCGGCTTGGTCTTTTGTTGCCTGGGCTAGCTTGGCGTCGCGATCGGCAACCGCTGCCTCACGGGTCTTGAGCTCCTCCTCCTCCTACTGGAGTTGTTGGCTATGGGTGGCCTACTCCTCGCAGAGAGTCTTCAGCTCTGCCTCCGCCTTGCTATAGCGCCCCTTGAAGGAGGCCGCGTCGGCCAGCGCCGTGTCATGAGCCACCATGGCCTCGCCGGCCTCCTTCTTGCTCTCTGCAACGGCAGCCTCGGCCCGGCCCCAGGCCGTCTTAACAGATGCATCGGCCTGAAGCCACCCCTAGATCAGCCCCATGCGTCCCATCACCATGCCCCTGTCAGCGTCCTAGAAATCAGTCCAGAGCTGATCCAGCGTGGTGTAGGACTCCTCCAGAGCCCGTGCCCTAACGAAGGGTCCATAGTCTGCCAGCACAAGGGCCTGGGGAGGAGGCAACACTGGCGCATGAGCTCACATCACCGCAGCAGCAGGGGAAGCCGGGGGCTCTGGAGCCTCCAAACCCCCCGCGGGCGTGATGAGGACGGACGGCTCAGGAGCCTGCTGGCCCACGGGGGCGGCCGCCTCCTGAGGCTCCACCACCGTGCTTTCAGGGGCCTGCTTTTACACGGGGAAGCGCGAGGCGATCTCCTCCGTCCGCACCAGGGTCGCCATGGCCGCAGCGGGCGGTGGTACCTCCGGGGTCCTGGCTTGATCCTTCCTCTTCTTCACCACGGTCTCCAACCTGGTCACTAGGAGGGAGTATTGTGGGCACTGCATCAAGGATGGCAAACAAATATAAAGTAAGATGCTTACTTGTTAGCAGCAATGTACGCCCTCTTCCTAGCTCGGGCCAGGGCTCCCCAATCTTCCTAAGCATGGGCTTCGCTGCGTCCTGAGGATTGGCGGGGCGCACGGCGGCTGGCCTCGATGCGGCGCCGACCATTGGCACGGCGGAGGCGTCGCCCCGGAGGAGGGGCACCGCACTGCTTTTCTTCGGAGTCATCCGGCCTGGCCTCCGCTGGGCCGGAGAAGCGGCTCCGAACCTTGTCACCACCCTAGTGGAGCGTGGGGGCTCCACGGCCGGCGGCTCCATGGTGTCGTCATCGTCGGAGAAGCCGCGAAGAAGCTCGCCCTGAGACGGGGGAGAGATCTCCGCCATATCGTCCAAGGTTGCCTCTGATTCGTCCTCGACCGCTTACCTAGAGTCCTCGCTGGAAGACACCGGCATCGGAGGATTGGGGAGCACGGGCGGCACAAAGCCCCAACTCGTTGAAGGTGGGCATGGTGGCAACCTGCGCCGCCCCATCGGCACGATGGTACAGTGGGATGTAATCCACCGAGAGGCTGCCCGGTTCCTTCTGAAGCAGGGTGTGCATGGCCTTGACCAGTTCCTCGCCCACCAAGCTCCCTGAGCGCAGCCGAATGTCGTCCTTGGCACCCTTGAGCTCCCACATGGGATGCGTGTGCGCTTGGAGTGGGGCCAGTCGCTGCGTCCGCACTCCTTGACGAGCATGGCCCCCATCAGCGCCCCAGTATCCATGTCCGCTATCATCTTCCTCAGGACCGGCGCCACCCGAGGGTCGGTGAGCTTCTCATGACCCCACTGATCCAGCTTCTCCGGCAGCCCGGTCGGCAATTCCACCTGCACGTGGCGGCCCCTGGCATCCATGAAGACCCACTTGCGCCGGAAGTTCTCCACCTTCTTCCCGGCCCTCATGAGTGTGTTGCCACTGTGGACTGCGGTGAAGGAGACGCAGCCAGAGCGTTGGTTCGGGTCGTGCCTCCGGAGGTAGATGAAGTGGCAAAGGAGCGTGACGGAGGGCATCACGCCCATGAATGCCTCGCCATAGAAGGCGAAGATGGGCAAGAGAAGGATTGAGTTGGGCTGGAGGTGCAGAGCTTGAACCTGGTAGTGGTCGAGGACGACGACAAAGAACCCGGAGAAAGGTGGGACAAGCCCTATAAAGACGTTGTGGGGGAAGAAGGGATAGAACGTCTCCGCCAAGGTCCTAGGGTCGGCGGAGCCAGCTAGGAGCACCATCTCATTCTGCTCGCTGTGGTTGCTCGCCGTCAGCGGGAGCGTGACGGCGAGGTGTCTCTCTTGGGTGATGGAGGATGTGCTGAGGGCCTGCGCTGGAGAAGAGGACGACCCCACGGCCTGCGCGACCAACTTCGCCTTTCCGGATGCTATCTGCGTAATCTTGGAAGGAAAGACACGGAAAGGGGGGGATTCCACCAGATCTAGAGACGCTCTCGGCGCAAGGAAAGGGGATCTAGAACAAGGCAAAGAAAAGGAAATGAAGGCTCGATTGCAGGTGCCAGTCTTTTTGTCAGCCTGAGCAGTTGCCGAGGCAGCATGGGGAAGTGGAGACGCCCACGTCCCATCAAGCGCCATGCGCCGGCTCGGTCCACAGGCGATTGGGACTCGCGGCGTTTTGCCCTTGCCCTTTGGCTTTGCCCCAAAGCCAAGTCCGAGTGTTCCTTGGGCCCGGGGGCTATTGTTGGCATTTTGGGAACCAGGATACCCAATCTTGCTTGCCTGCGGCCCATGTCGTGGCTCCATCGATGGCCCAGTATGGCCCATCTTCAGCACCTTAAAGACAAGACCCTCGCGAGGGGACAAGCCTCGCGAGGCGGACGACATCAAGACCTCCGGAGGGAGCGGCCTCCCGAGGATGGCTCCTGAGGAGCGGAGATTTCTATGCAGGCACCCACCTCATGAGGTTGAGTTGATGCCAGCCATGACGATCAAGGCCAGGCGGGCGCTAGCGGGTGTAGAGGTGCAGGTTTCCTCTTTGGTGCTAAGGAGGCAAGCGCAGGTGCAGGGTCCCGAGGAATCAGCCAAAAGTTTCCATTCCCGTGCAACAAGAGCAAGACCGGCAGGACGACAGGACGGATGTCATCACCGAGCCCACTACAACATCATGACCAGAAACTTTTTAGGCGAAGACCACCTTTCGTCAAGATAAGATGTACTACTTGTCCCCCTTCAAAATTGGACACTATGGGATCCCTTCCCGCCTTCGTTCGAGGGAAGAGGACTGTCGGTGCCAAAACCGGCGGATCTCGGGTAGGGGGTCCCGAACTGTGCGTCTAGGCGGGTGGTAATAGGAGACAAGGGGCATGATGTTTTTACCCAGGTTCGGGCCCTCTCGATGGAGGTAAAACCCTACTCCTGCTTGATTAATATTGATGATATGGGTAGTACAAGAGTAGATCTACCACGAGATCAGAGAGGCTAAACCCTAGAAGCTAGCCTATGGTATGATTGTTGTTCTTCTGTCCTATGGACTAAAACTCTCCGGTTTATATAGACACCAAAGAGGGCTAGGGTTACACAGAGTCTGTTACAACAGAAGGACATCTACATATCCGTATCGCCAAGCTTGCCTTCTACACCAAGGAAAGTCCCATCCGGACACGGGACGAAGTCTTCAATCTTGTATCTTCATAGTCCAAGAGTCCGGCCAAAGGTTATAGTCCGGCTATCCGGACACCCCCTAATCTAGGACTCCCTCAGTAGCCCCTGAACCAGGCTTCAATGACGATGAGTCCGGCGCACAAATTGTCTTCGGCATTGCAGGAGGGTTCCTCCTCCGAATACTTCGTAGAAGATTTTGAACACAAGGATAGTGTCCGGCTCTGCAAAATAAGTTCCACATATTGCCATAGAGAAAATAATATTTACACAAATCTAATCTGCTGACGTATTCCGTAGCGTGACATCACACCACGACCAAGCCTTTATTCGAATCGTTTTACTGTCCCACCTCAGCGCGTTTTGCGAGGTGGTTTCCTTGGCACGTCTTGTCGAAGCAGAGATCGTGTCCCCATAATTTACGGGATTCTCATCAATACAGACGTGGGTAACCCAATCATGCCCGTTGGTACGTTTCCTCTATCAAAGGCGAGTCCCGAACGGTCACGGGGATGGCTCTTGGTATGCAACTTCTTATAAAGAGACCAAGGCCTTACTCCTTTCTTTCGATCTTAATCGATTTCGCCCTTTGCCTCGAGTTCCAACACCCAAGGCCCTAGATTTCAGGTGCTTCGGACCTTCGACGATGTCCGGATCCGACCTTCGAGGCCGATGGACTCCTTCCTCCGTTACGGAGGAGGACGTCCTAAAGTTGTGAGAAGCCAGGTTCTTGATCGACGAAATTTCGCATAGGCTGCCTGCTCAAGGGCAGGTTGTTCCTACTCCCGAGCCTGGTGAGAGTGTGGTATTCGTGTCTCACTTCCTCCGAGGGCTCGGCTTCGCGACGGATCCCTTCGTGAGGGGGCTCATGTTTTATTATGGGCTGGAATTTCACGACTTAGCTCTGGAGTCCATCCTCCATATCTCATCATTTATCGTTGTGTGCGAAGCCTTCCTCCGCATTACTCCTCACTTCGGACTGTGGCTTAAGACCTTTAAAGTAGAGCCGAAGATGATCGAGGGACAGCACGCGGAGTGCGGAGGCGCTGTTATAAGCAAGACTGCTGACGCTCCATGGCCCAAGGGCTCTTTTCAGGAGGAGTTCAGCTTATGGCAACAAGAGTGGTTCTATATCACCGCTCCTAGGGGCACCAAGTGGGTGGCGCCGCCTGTTTTCCGCTCGGGTCCCCAGCCCCGACTAGCGTCGTGGGTCAATAAGGGGCTGGACTGGGGGCTGGCAAAAGACGTGCCCCTATTGCAAGGCCGCATCCGAGATCTTCTAGAAAGAGACATCAGTCTAGTCGTGGTGACTCAGGTTATGTTAATTCGCCGAGTCCTGCCTTGCAAACGTCGCCCTCTCCGTCTATGGGAGTTCAACCCGGAGGGACCGCGAGCTCTCCAACACTTTCTTGGCATGACGCCCGTGGAGATGTACAAATTGTTATTCGGATCACAAGTAATGTGTTCGGATTCTACGGACGCAGGACTAAGCTGCAATCGTCCGGATACTCAAGTAAGTAGCCATGTTTCCGGACACACCATCCGTTCATTCATCACAACATCACCCTTAAAAGAGTTGTCTTTGAAACAGGAGTGGGTAGCGCAGGCGAAGTTAATCAGGTGTCCGGCCCCCCTTCCTAAGACCTCGCCGAATCCCGTGTTGACCAGGATGCTGGAGATCGTGCCTTTGGAAGAGAACGAGGAGGGGGACAAGGGAGCTACCGCCTCCTCGACGGAGTCTATTGGGAAAGGAGGAATCAAAAATTCCTCTACCCAAGGGAAGAAGAGGACCGCCTCTGAAGACCCGGAGACCATGGTCTCAAAGCGGGGGAAGAAATCTTCGCCAGAGGGTCCTGCGCCGGGGGATACCTCGGCCGTACTGTGCCCCCAAGGGGATCAGCCCTCCACCGAGCCGTAAGTAGAGAGGATGTTTAAATAATGAGAGAAATATTTGCTTTTAATTCTGAGAAGAATAACCGAAAATTTACCTTGTAGTTCGGACCTTAGCCCCTCTCAGCAGAGCTCGTCTTCGGGGGATCTTCTTACGGAGATGATGGAGAGCGGAACGCCTCCCCCTGCCATGCCACCTCACGAGGCAGGCGACCCTGAGGTGTCGTCGCGGAGGGTTTCTCCTGATCCGGTAAGGCTGGAAGGTGGTAATACGGCCACCCGAAGCCCTCCGAGTCGGGCTTTCGAAAAAGCCGATCAGACGAGTCTGGCACCGTCTGGCGCACGGTCGGAGGTACTGAAGGATCTGCTAGGGTGAGGGCTCATCTCGAAGGAGCATCGTACTTTGATGGGTACGGTGATTGAAAAGATTTCATCCGCGAAAAGCGGGTTGCATGAAGCTATCATGAGTCTACTGATGGGCTTTGAGGTACGTGAAATGATGCACCTTTTTGGAAAGTGCCGCATATTTAAGATGCGCCCCGTGTAGATAGTAGCCCCTGAGACTCTGTGTTGCCAAAAACGGCGGCACGCAGAAGATCATAGTCCCAGGTATAATTTTGCCGCCTTCTTATGCAGGTGGCGAAGTGTCAGGTGGCTAGCTGGACTGATGAATTAGTCGAGCTATCGCGGCAACTTGACGTGGCGGATGCCGACATCGCGCTTGTCAACAAGCGGCTTGACGAGGCACAAGGTATGTAAAATTCTCCGGAGACATCTGGTAAGAGGAGCTTGACGCCAGTATCTTACAGTGTATGCACTTGATGCAGATGGGGCTGCCGCTGTGGAGGACCTTTGGGCAGAGCTTGCCCGAGCCAAGGAGCAAGCCACGGAAAGCGATGCGGCTGCCTTAAAGGCGGTTGAGGAGTTGAAAGCCGAACAGGCTGCTCATTGCCAAAGCAAAAAGGAAATGGCCGAGATGGCTGCGAAGTTGAAGACCGCTGCTGACCGCTGCAAGCTTTTTGAGAAAGAAGATCGGGCGGAGCGGACAGACCTGGAAAAGGCCATTACGGCGGCCAAGGATGCTCGTTCTGCGATGAGAGCGATGAAGGAGGAGCTGCGAGGAAAGCCCTTTATGCTGCGGATGAAGTTCGAAGATCCTAAATATGCTCTGTTGGACCGGATGTGGAGTCCGGCGGACGCATATCTGGATTTAGCGGCGAGTGCCGCTGATGCGGTCGAACACTTCTGAGATCAGGAGGGTCACGAAGTGGAAAAGCTTTTCTGGTCGCAGTTCCACAATCCGGAGCGTCTGCTTCCATTACCCGGTCGTTTGGCCGAATGGGCCGAGCTGAATAGGTTATCCGGACTCGCCATGAAGTATGTCGTGGATCATCTGTGGCCGAAAAGGCCAAAGCCGAACAGTTATTTTAGCTTGGTGCAACAATTCCTTGGTGTGGTGTCGTATATCAACGCGATGAAGAGGTCAGCGTGTGTGGAGGGAGCGCGGATGGCCCTTGCCCGTGTCAAGACATACTGGGTGGAGATGGAGGCCACCGCTGTTGCAGCCCAAGATTCGGGCGAAAGCCGAGTACCTACCGAGCACTACTTTCAAGAAGTCCTGGAGGGCGCTCGTTTAATAGAGACGCAGTGCTCGAAGGATATTATGTTTAAATAGCATGTATTTTTATTGAAAACAATATTTTGCTGAAATGTAGAAGCTTTTTATATTTGTGCTTACAAGAATTATAACGCCTCCTATGCGGCCGTTTACGTATATGTATATATAACCTGAAAGATTGCAGTCGTTGGCTTCAGCCCCCACGCATATAATGCGGGGGTGTTCGCAAAAGGCGCATCATCACACTTGATCCAATGTCTTGGTCCATTAAGGAGGTGGTTGCGCAGCGAACTAGGCAACCAGACTATAATGCTTTATCACTTTCACTTAGCCATAGGAGTTTGACCGTGGAGCTACTATATAGCCCCTGGTGGCACTGCGCTTGCCGGAATTCGGGGCGCGTGTGTGCCTGGCCGGGAAATGGCCCTTCGTTAATGCAGAGGAATCCCGAAGATTCTGATGGGTCATCAAGTGGTTGACCAGTCTCACGCTATATCATGACAGTCAGTTTTCGGCTTTCTCTACTGAGGTGCTCGCCTGGCTGAACCGGGGCACAATCGCAGTAGTTCTCCTGGTGCCGCCTTAGCCGATAGTGCGGAACGTAAGGCAGCAAAACAAAGGAGCTGGGCAAACCCAACATTTGACCAAAGACATGATTCGGAGCTGATGCATATAAGGCCAAACTTGCGACGCCGAACAATCCCTAAGGTATTCGGTCTTTATGAAAAACAGGTTGAGCAGCGCCCTTGATAATAAGCCCCTGGTGTCCAGGTATGCGCAAAATTCTGACGTGGCCACATGCCAAGACGCCAGCCTCCTCCTCGGCTATACTGAGAGTCCGGGGGATGTGTATCAACAAGAGACAGTAAAAAAGGTTTACGCAGGGTCTTAATCTAAAAAGAATCCTTGGAACGGGTCCCTGCTGCATGTCTGTGCCTGTGTCTCCGTTGTGCCGTGTCCTGGACGGGTATAGCATGGTGTTCATCTGAAAAAGAGAGGAACTCAGTTGAAAAGAAAAAGGTAAAAGGAATAGTCGTGCGGAATGTATGCTGTATTAAATAAACAAAGTATAATTCAAGACGGGTAAAGCTGAGCCTTATTGACGCTTATTTTACATATGCGGAGCCCCTTGTATAGGGGTGTACGGCTACTGAACCTTTACCAATTATATGTTTGCTCCGGACTCGCCTAGCCGTGTCCGAGGTCTTAATGACCTGTTAGATGCTTTTGTTGTTGAAGCTGTTTTAATGTGTGACTGTCAAGGCAGCCGCATATTCTTCCGCACGCGAGGAACACTCAATATTTCCCATTAGTGAGATGATGCCTTGTGGACCAGGCATCTTAAGCGTAAGAGATGCATAATGCGGTATCGCGTTAAAACGGTCGAAAGCCTCGCGCCCCAGTAGTGCTTGATAGCTACTTGAAAATGGGGCGATGTGGAAGGTTAGCTGTTTGCGGCGGAAGTTATCGGTAGAGCCGAACATAACTTCTAGCGGGATAGAACCCGTGCAATGGGCCTCCAGGCCTGGCGTTACTCCTTGAAAGGAAGTGTTTCTATGGTGAATTTTTGTTGGGTCCAACCCCATTTTGCGGACTGTGTCCTGATATAGCAGGTTTAGACCACTACCACCGTCCATCAGGACTTGTGTAAAGTGGAGTCCTTTGATTATTGGATCTAACACTAAGGCAGTCCAACCTTCATTCCGGATACTTCAAGAGTAATCCTGATGGTCGAAGGTGATCGGTTTTAACAACCAGTGGCGGGACTCCTTTGGGGTAGGCCGTATAGGCGCCACTCTATTTTTCCCTTTTGTCACGTGAAGTAAGTTTACTATTTTGACATCGAGTGGGAAATTCTCTTGTTTCCCCATGCTCTGCTTGTGGGGTTCGTCATCATCCTCACTTGGTGTGTCGAGCCCCTTGTGTTCGGCGTTGAGTTGGCCGGATTGCTTGAAGACCCAACATTCTCTGTGGGTATGGTTTGCAGGTTTCCCGGGGATGCTGTGGATTTGACATATCTTATCCAAGATTTTGTTTAGGTTAGATAGCTCATCCCTGTTATCCTTGAGGGGCAGCTTTTTCTGATTCTGCCGAGAGCTTTTGAATCCGGCGTTGACTGTCGTGCTCTTCAAGCTGCTTTCCTTATTCCGGCGTTGTTCCTTACTGCGTTGTGGTTTCCCGTTTCTATCCCTGTCTTCGGATGTACTTGGGTCACTGGTGCTGCATCTTGCCAACCAGCTATCCTCTCCCGCGCAAAAGCGGGTCATGAGGCTTATTAATGCGGCCATTGTTCTTAACTTTTCTTGGCCGAGGTGTCTGGCGAGCCATTCGTCTCGGACGTTGTGTTTGAAAGCTGCTAAGGCTTCGGCGTTCGGACAGTCGACTATCTGGTTCTTTTTAGTAAGAAAAATGTTCCAGAGTTTCCGGGCTGACTCTCCGGGCTGTTGAGTTATATGACTTAAATCGTCTGCATCCGGAGGTCGGACATAGGTTCCTTGAAAATTTGCCCGAAAAGCCTCCTCGAGCTCTTCCCAACTTCCAATGGTGTTTTCGGGAAGGTCTTTAGGCCAATGTCGGGCTGGCTCTTTGAGCTTGAGGGGTAAGTATTTTTATGGCATGGAGGTCGTCTCCTCTGGCCATGTGTATGTGGAGGATATAATCTTCAATCCAGACTCCAGGGTCTATTGTTCCGTCGTACGCCTCTATGTTTACGGGCTTAAATCCCGCTGGAAATTCATGGTCCAGCACCTCATCGGTGAAACAGAGGGGGTGTGCGGCACCCCTATATGTGGGTGTGCCGTGTTGTTCGGATATTTGTTGTGTCGCATGGCTTACTAGAGCTTGCTTTCTAGGCCCGTAGAGAGACCTGGTTGGGCCATCCTTTTGATGTGAATCCTTGGGTGGATCGCGTGTTCGTTTGTGTGCGGCGCCATATGCCGTTCTGTGTTGGCCATGGGGTCATCTATCCGACCGGGTGGCTTCTTTATTTTTTGATTTTGGGGGCTCTAGGGCCTCCTCATCAAATTCGGGCAGTAGCCTTTGCTTCGGGTAGCTCTTTGTGTGGCGACTATCGCCGTATTTGTCTGCGGTGTTTAATACTTTGCTCCATCTGATTCGGAGTGCGTCTTCCGCGGTTTTGAGCTTCCGCTTTTGCTTTTTCAGGCTACGCGCCGTGGCGGCAAGCCTTTTGTGGAGGTTTTCCTGTTCTAGGAGTTTGTCTGGCGTGAGGTCGTCCGGACTGTTATCTTCACTGAGGATGGGTTGTGCGGTTTGTTTATCCAAGTTGTCTTGTTCGGACGGTTGCTCGATGGCATGTTCGTCGACCGCCGGTTCGCCCTGCTCTATGGCTGGGTCCGTATGGCTGCTGTCTCTGTCGAAGCGGGGCTTGGAGCGGCACTTACGTCGCCGCTTTGACTGCTTTTCTTGGGAACGATCCCTCATTGCGTCCCTTTGTTCCTCGTTGTCGCTTCCTTTAGGTGTGTACACCATGTATACATCGTGAGATGAGGTGGTTGTCCAGTGCCCTATAGGCGCTGGTTCCTGTTTGTCTCCTATATCGTCGTCTGTACCGTCGATATCTTTGGAGTCAAAGTCCAGCATGTCGGTTAAATCATCGACAGTGGCTACGAAGTGGGTGGTGGGTGGGCGTCGAATTTCTTCGTCGTCCGCATCCCAATCCTGCCGGTCATAATCCGGCCAGGACTCTCCTGACAAAGAGAGAGACCTTAGTGAATTCAGAATGTCGCCGAAGGGCGAGTGTTGAAAGATATCTGCGGCGGTGAATTCCATGATCGGCGCCCAATCGGATTCGATTGGCAAGGGCGGGGGTGGCTCAGAGTCCGAAGGAGAGTCCGACACCTTGGAGTCACGAGTTTCGCAAAGGATAAGGCTGGTGTTCGGCTCGATCGCCGTTGAGATTGCGGCCCCCAAGGCGGTGTCCAGCCACCCATCCTCGATCGGCGCAGTTGGCTCCGAACTAAGGGTCGGAGCTGATGCGGGCACGGCCTCCAGGGCACTGTTCGATGACAGAGCTAGATCGTGCCCATCGTGACAGTGCGGCGCGCTCGTTGCGGCTTGAATCCGTCGAAGATCAAGTCTCCGCGGATGTCAGCCGTGGAGTTCAGGCTTCCAAAACGGACCAGATGGCCAGGGGCGTAGCTTTCAATCTGCTCCAGATGGCCAAGCGAATTGGCCCGCAGTGCAAAGCCGCTGAATACGAAGATCTGTCCGGGGGGAAAAGTCTCACCCTGGACCGCATCGCTGTTGATGATCGGAGTAGCCATCGGGCCTAAAGATGACGACACAGAGGAACTCTCAATGAAAGCACCAATGTCGGTGTCAAAACAGACGGATCTCGGGTAGGGGGTCCCGAACTGTGCGTATAGGCGGATGGTAACATGAGACAAGGGACACGATGTTTTTACCCAGGTTTGGGCCCTCTCGATGGAGGTAAAACCCTACTGCTGCTCGATTAATATTGACGATATGGGTAGTACAAGAGTAGATCTACCACGAGATCAGAGAGGCTAAACCCTAGAAGCTAGCCTATGGTATGATTGTTGTTCTTCTGTCCTATGGACTAAAACTCTCCGGTTTAGATAGACACCGGAGAGGGCTAGGGTTACACAGAGTCGGTTACAACGGAAGGAGATCTACATATCCGTATCGCCAAGCTTGCCTTCTACGCCAAGGAAAGTCCCATCCGGACACGGGACGAAGTCTTCAATCTTGTATCTTCATAGTCCAAGAGTCCGGCCAAAGGTTATAGTCCGGCTATCCGGACACCCCCTAATCCAGGACTCCCTCAAGGACCGAGGCCACTATAAATATAGCTTAGCCACCGTTGTAAAGGAGAGCTCTGGCTGGATGAGACCCACACCTCACTAACCCACACCCACACCAGAGCATACCTCGCGAGGTTGTTCTTTCCTTATACTAGTTCATCCTCAGCCCCTCGTGAGGCTAATCCACCATAAAGTAGGAGTAGGGTCTGACATCGCAAGGTGGCCCGAACCTGGGTAAACTAATGTATCCCTCTTCTTTCTTGTTCATAGAGCTAGGTCGTGGGGTTGACAAACTGGTTGGTCAGAGAGGTTGAGTTCTTCGCACATGCCCAGTGTTTGAACCTTTCTTGGGTTTGTGGAGCCCTGAATCCGAAAGAACTGACAACTCTACTGCTAATACTTGCAAATATTCTTTGGCTCGCCTTGTGTCGAATCAATAAATTTGGTTTGAATATTCTACCCTCGAAAACTTTTGTGATCCCCAATACTTGTGGGTTATCGAGGACACACGCTTATGAGAATGCTAAATTATTCAAAGTGAAATTAAAAGATGGCATGATAAAACAATTCTGAAATAGGAATTTCATATCTGTGATAAAGTTCTTTTGTACAAGTCTCATTCAAGATACTTTGCAGGTAAACTACTCTCTAAGTGGGAAGGACCATATATTGTTGAAAAACTTTACTGCTCTGGAGCCATCAAGATCAATAGCGCCGACGGAAGCAACCCGAAGGTGGTTAATGGGCAAAGAATTAGACACTATATTGAAGGTACCCCCATTAACGCTGATTCAGTCGTTATTTAACTTGAATACTATATCGAAGAGACCTTCTGGAGTACTTAACCCTGAAAAAGGAATATGTACGTGATAAGGTAAGTAAACCGACTCTAAAAGTTCCATAAAAATATTTTCGGTCCGTTTTGGAATTTATAAAAATTTAGGAAAATAAGAAACATCCAAGAAGGTCCATGAGGATACCACAAGCTCAAGTGGCTCCGCCCCTAGGGGCATGCCATCATATGTGGTGGGGCCCTTGTGGACCTTCCCAACTTTGTTTTCCTATCGAAGAATTATCCTCCAAGATAAAAATTCATTATATTTATCTTCCACTATTTTGACCTCCATATCGCAAGTTTCTCCTCTATTCTTGGTTCGAGCTATTTTCTGTGAGGATCTAGATTGCCATGTCGCCATCAAGCTCATCCAAGGACAAATTAGTTGAGAAGGTCATCAATCGCTATCTTCCGGAGGTGATGAAGCACCCTCAGACTATGGAGCTTAATGAGTGGAACTGCATCCGGTACGTTCAAGGACCAAAGAAGGAGGGAGACAAGAAGGCCAGGCTGGAAATTGTGGAGCAGGAAATCTTCAAGTGCCAAAGGATGGTGGAGCATGGACTTGATGCCAACCATTGCATGATCACGGATTTGGTTCATGGCCATAAGTGGGACACCAACAAGATCGGGGAGGCCACCGACAATCTCCATCTCCTTATTGAAGAACTCCAAGCAAAAGTTTATGAACTACAAAACCAAAACTATGAGTATGAATCCAGGTTTCAAAGGATGAGCTTAGCTGTAGATTACAGGATTCCAGAGACACGTTCTTCTCTCTTTGATGGGGAATCTATGCCATGGAAGATGGACGACAAGCCCACCACTTCATCAATATCGTCACCATAGAAGGAAACTTGAGTAGGTATGGGCACCACCCTTGGCTTGTTCCGAGCTTGGGGGAGGTGCTCGGTTATCTTATCACCATCATTATCATCTTTCTTGGTTTGATCTTTAGTTGTTTCGTGATTTAGAATAAAAGTTTTAGTATGATGTATTTATCTCGGTGTAGTGTTATGTATGTAATCGGGTTTGAAAGTTATAATAAAGGGATAATTATTTATGTGCCCTTAGTTGAGTCCCACTCGACAGTTTTGCCCCTAGTTTCCAAAAACACTCGGTCTTGCCCAAGCCCTTTGCTCTTCTTATCGTTTTGTCCTTTCGTCACGGTTCCGTCCAGTTAGTGTCGTTTGACCATGCGTTGACCGTCTGTGGACTGTTTGTTGGACAATTTTGTCCTTGCTCTTCACTTTGTGATGAGACATAGACAATTATGGACACCACCCTCCCAGATTCCCTTTTATTCTCACCTGTCAGTCAAACCCTAGTCCCAGACACACCCCCTGTCTCAAATCCTATCCCCTTCCCCACGCACAGTGCTCCGCCACCATTGTTCGAGCAAAGCCATTGTGCAACTAGCCAAGCTGACCTCCCCGTGGGTGGCTACACAGGCGCCCGCGTGCAGCCTGATGCAGTCGATTCCGTCGGTGGCCAACCATGTCAACCATCGCATGATGGACCATGGTAGGCGGCGGCGACGACGCTACGGGTCCAGCCGGTGGTGGATCCATGGGTCCCATCGATGACCAGTGGGGGAGTCCAGCGGGTTCCTGGTGGTGGCGGTGACACGTTTCCCGTCGGTGGTCAACCACCTAGGCAGAGGTGCCACGGATCCTGTCCCGTCAGTGGCCAACCACGCCGTCTGTCGTGTGATGCAGCGTGGTAGGCAGCAATGACGATGCTGCTAGTCCGGTCGGTGGTGGAGCCATGCACCTGTTGATGGCCAACGGGGTTCTCGGTGGTGGCGGCACCACGGATCCCATCGGTGGTCAACCACGTGGGCAGAGGCGCCACGGATCTCGTCGGCGGCACCACCAATCTTGTAAGTGGCCAACCTAGGTAGTCGCTGGGCCATGGATCCTATCGGAGGCCAGCGGGGGATGCAGCAGCGGTGGCCGGTGGCTAACTTTCGCGCCCGTCACGTGGACAAAAGTCATGGTGGGCGTGGTTTCACGGAGGTGTCTGAGTAAATTACATAGAAGTACCACAATTGGGGCATTGGAAGCAGATTGGTACCAAGTTTGGTAATTTTCACGTGTCAGTACCAAGTTTGGGGCTATACGTTACAAAAAGGTCTAAATCACGTATAAACGCGTATTGACGGTGTATCTGACCGGCGGGGCCCGCATGTCAGCTGCTGATGTGGCATTTTTTTGCAGAAAACCCCCCGCACCTCCTTCGTCCTCACGCGCGGCAGCGCTCGATCTGGATCGAGGGGAGGATCCCCTCGAGCCCAAGCTCCTTCGCCTCCCGTAACCCCCGCCCCGCCCCGGCCTCCTTCCCGCCTCGCCGCCGGCCGGCCACCGGAGCACCACCACCGGCGACCAGGACCAGGCCGTCCCCGGACTCTGCCTCTCTCCTTCTCTTCCTCCTTCTTCCTGGACGCCATCGGCGGCAAGGCACTCACCCGCGTCGCCTGTGCTCGTCGCCTTCGTCTCCTTGCCGCCGGGGTCACGCTACTCGCCCGACGTCACATCTACCGCCCGCCCCTCAGCGTCACCGTCGAGGACGCGGCCCTCGCCCGCCTTGCCCTCGCCGACAGAAACTCCACGGCCACCGCGCTCGCCGTCGCCCTGCACAACCACCACTGGCTCAGGCGCGCCGAGCACACGACGCCGCTCGACACACAGCTGCTCTTCGCCGGCGCGCGCTTCGCCCGCGTCGCGCTGGCCGGCGCGGGGGCCGTTGTCCGGGCAGGAAACACAGAGGCGTACCGCTCGGGAGCGCAGGGGTGGCCGAGTTCGTCAGGGAGAGCACGGCGGGGGTGTTCCGGCTGGAGCTCATGGTTGTCGGGGAGCTCAGGTACCCGCCGGGCCAACACCTGCACAGGCTGGACGCGCTCTGCCCACTGGAGCTACTGCAATGGAGGGGGGAGAGGCCACGACGCGAGGAGAGGCCACGGCGGCACGAGCAGAGGCCGCGGCGGCGAGAGCAGGGGCAGCTCCGGCGCAAGTGGGGGCCGCGGTGATGCGAGAGGAGCTCGGGCTCGAGGGGATCCTCCCCTCGATCCAGATCGAGCGCTGCCGCGCGTGAGGACGAAGGAGGTGCGGGGGGGTTTCTGCAAAAAAATGCCACATCGGCAGCTGACATGCGGGCCCCTCCGGTCAGATACACCGTCAATACGCGTTTATACGTGATTTAGACCTTTTTGTAACGTATAGCCCCAAACTTGGTACTGACACGTAAAAATTACCAAACTTGGTACCAATCTGCTTCCAATGCCCCAATTGTGGTACTTCTATGTAATTTACTCGAGGTGTCTAGATCCGATTCCAATGGCACCAGCTAGCTCATCCTCCTATTCTCATTCGGCAAGGAGGACCTTGTGAGCTCCAGCTCCGACTCAGTTGGCTCCGGCAAGCTCATCCTCTTTTTTCTTACGAGCCGGCGAGCTCATCCTCCTACGGAGTGCGGCCTCTAATCACTAACTGGATGTACTCCCTTCCCTCTGTTTCTTTTTACTCCGCATATAAGATTCGGTCAAAGTCAAACTACACAAAATTTGAC
The DNA here is from genome assembly GCA_032464435.1 of Aegilops umbellulata. NCBI lineage: Eukaryota > Viridiplantae > Streptophyta > Magnoliopsida > Poales > Poaceae > Aegilops > Aegilops umbellulata. The sequence continues at coordinate 87,183,302 of CP136059.1, forward strand.
CAAATTTATATAAAAAATAAGAATATCTACAATACTAAAATTATATAGTATGAAAATACGTTTCATGGTGCATCTGATAATATTGATTTTATATTGTGAATGTTTATATTTTTAATATAAAGTTAGTCAAACTCTATAAAGCTTGACTTTGACAAATCTTATATGTGGACTAAAAAACAGAGAAAGTAATTAGCTAGGATTTAACTAGTGGTTGTGGAGTAATGTTTAATTAATTTCATTTGGATCTGACATACTTTTGTTAATTATTGTTATTTTATTAAACTATTGTTGTGTTAATTATTGTACCAAGATGTTATGGGAAATTTAAGTGTTGTTTAGAAAATGTCAATGTCCACTCGATAATGGAATGGTTTGGTTTGTCATGGGTCCCACTGGTAGTGAGATGAGAGATGGATGGCTTTCTCATGATGGGTCCCACTTGGTTGTGTGAAGAAGTAGGGGCAAAATTGTCCAACAAAAAGCCCATAGACGGTGTAACACCCACGATGCGGCTATATCTCTCACGTGTCGAGGCACGACTTAGAGGCATAGCCGCATTATGGTTTTGTCGCAAGAAGGGTCATCTTCACACAATCCCATGTAATGAACAAGAAAGGCATAAATAGAGTTGGCTTACAATCGCCACTTCACACAATGATCAATTAATTCATACATCATTCAGAGTACACACATAGTCCGACTACAGATAAATCCAAATGAAAAGAAGATAACCCCAAATGCTAGATCCCCGATCGTCCCAACTGGGCTCCACTACTGATCATCAGAAAACGAAACATAGTAACGGCCAAGGTCCTCGTTGGACAACCACTTGAGTTTGATAGCATCACCTGCAACTGGTATCATCGACACCTGCATCTATTTTGGTAGTATCTGTGAGTCAGGCGGACTCAGCAATCTCAAAGCCCGCAAGATCAAGACTATTTAAGCTTATGGGTAGGATGTGGTAATGAAGTGGAGTTGCAGCAATCGCTAAGCAAATATGGTGGCTAACATACGGATACAAGTCTAAGATGAGAGGCTACGCAACAGTCGTGAAGATAGAAGTGATCAAGAAGTGATCCTGAACTACTTACGTTCAATCATAACCCAAACTGTGTTCACTTCCCGGACTCTGCTGAAAGGAGACCATCACGGCTACACACGCGGTTGATGCATTTTAATTAAGTCAAGTGTCAAGTTCTCTACAGTCGGATATTAACAAATTCCCATCTGCCACATAACCGCTGGCATGGCTCTCGAAAGTTTTATACCCTGCAGGGGTGTCCCAACTTAGCCCATCACAAGCTCCCACGATCAACGAAGGATATTCCTTCTCCCGGAAAGACCCGATCAGTCTCGGAATCCTGGTTACAAGACATTTCGACAATGGTAAAACAACACCAGCAAGACCACCCGAATGTGCTAACAAGTCCCGATAGGAGCTGCACATATCTCGTTCTCAGGGCACACCGGATGAGACATCCTACGAGTAAAACTAGCCCTCAAGTTTCCCCGAGATGGCCCTGCAGTCTACTCGGTTCGGACCAACACTCAGAGGAGCACGGGCCCGGGGGGGGGTTAAATAAAAGATGACCCTCGGGTCTAGAGAACCAAAGGGAAAGCTATAGGCTGTTAGGCAAATGTAAAACCAAGGTTGGGTCTTGCTGGAGGAGTTTTATTCAAAGCCAACTGTCCAGGGGGTCCCGTAACCCCAACCGCGTAAGGAACACAAAATCAAGGAACATATGACCGGTATGACGGAAACTAAGGAGGCAAGAGTAAAACAAAACACCAGGCATAAGGCAGAGCCTTCCACCCTTTACCAAGTATATAGATGCATTAATTAAATAAGAGATATTGTGATATCCCAACATAAACATGTTCCAGAATGGAGCAATCTTCAACTTCGCCTGCAATTAACAACGCTATAGGTGGGGCTAAGCAAAGCGGTAACATAGCCAAACAACGGTTTGCTAGGAAGGTGGGTTAGAGGCTTGACATGGCAATATGGGAGGCATGATAAACAAGTGATAGGTAGGGCGACATAGCGATAGAACGAACAACTACCAAGCAAAGATAGAAGTGATATCAAGGGTAATGGTCATCTTCCCTGAAATCCTGCTAGGAAGAAGATCGAATCCATGAAGAAGACGATCCAACGTAGTCAAACGGATACTCAGAATCGCAACGTAACCGGAACTATCAAGGAGAAGCGCAACCGGAAAGAAGGAAACATCATGGTAAACAACCATCACATCAACATGGCATGATGCACAATCAAGTATGATGCATGTCCGGTTTAATGAGGCATGCCATGACAAAGTGCAACAAACAATACTACAAATTAAGTGGAGCTCAATATGCAACGAGTTGCATATTGACGAAACACCACATTCAAGTTATTTAGTTTGCTCTCGTTTATGTACCCAACAATACTAAATGTTATTAAACATGGCAAGGGGGAAACATATATAAACTATCTATTTAGGCAAGCTTAAATGAGGCCAGAAACAATAAACAAGAACTCCGGAAAATGCTCATATGCATATTTTGAATGTGCTACTGTTCTACCCTATACACAATTTTAGAGGTGTTAAACATGCAAAGTAATGCCGCTATGTTAATCTATGCATTTTCCATGCCATTTACATATATATTTTATTTAAAATGGAGCTACGGTTATTTAGTGATGAAGTAAATCATTTTAACATGTCATTTAAGCAAATTTAATCAAACAGCATTTTGAACATTTTAAACATGGATGAAAGTTGGATATTATGAAACTAGATGAAATTCTAAGCATTTTACATATATGAAGTTTTAACATATGGTGCATGGTTAATTAGTTAGTAAATGCATGAACAGGAAGAGTTTTTCTACAAAACTGCACTCTCTGGAAATTGGACAAATCGCAGAACGGGAAAAAAACATGGCATGGGCCGAATCTGGCTGGAGCAACAGTGTACAGGAGAGTGGCTGGAGGGGCTGCTCACCCATGGGCTTCGGCCCGGTCAGTGAAGCAGCAGGCCGCGGCAAGGGAGCTAGGCCGGCTTGAGTCAGCGCGCTAGACCAGGCGAGAGGAGGCAGGGCGTGGTCAACGGGCGCTAGCGGGCGAGGCAGAGGGCGCGGTCCTTTGCTCAACAAGAAGCAGAGCAGCGGCGCCCTGGAACTTGCGGTAGACGGCGAAGGCAAGGGGGATCTAGCCGGATCCAAGTCGGAGCGACCGGATCAGGGCAGCCATTGTAGAGATCGTCGGAGACGAGCTTGAGGCGTCGGCCATGGGAGCTCCCGCGAGTTCCCTAAGAGAAGGAGAGCGGGTTGTTCCTGTCCAAGGCAGAGAGAGCCCTGAGAGAGAGATGAATACAGAGGGAGGAGGAAGAACGAGGGAAAGAGGCGGGCATGGCGCTGGACCTGTGGCCACCGGCGGCGATGATTGCAGGGAGGTCCGGCGACGTGAGGAACAGATTCGGGTGGCGAGGAGCTCCTGTGCAGCACGGATGCCCGCCTCCTGGTGGCTTCCACGGGCTGCAGGAGGGAGGCGCGGGGTCGCGAGGCCGAGGCAAGGGAACGGCGAGGCGGTGGCTGGTCTCGAGGCAGAGCACGGCTGGCGCTCGAGATGAGCAGGGATCGAGCCCCTGGCTCTCTCCTGCGGGTGCACGGGCGCTCGTGCGGGCAGGTGAGTTGCGGGGACGGCAGAGCTGATTAGATAGGTGGATCGAGGAAGAGATGGATTTGGTTGGCCGGTGTGTGAAATCGAGGAGGGGATGGATCCCGAAGGAGATTCGGTGGAGTGGCGGCAGCGCGAGGGAAGGGTGGACGGGACAGGCTAGACTAGGGCTTAGCCTGATTAAATAGGTAGGTGGGATTAGAGGGTGGGCTGATTTGCACCCTCCGATTAAATCGGATGGTCGAGAAAAATATGCCATGGAGTTCAAACAAGAAAACGAAGATGTTTTGGGGTTGATTCGAATCCAACGGTGATGATTGAACGGGTCGGTTTCGGGAAAGTTTCGAACACGCGCGAGGGGTCTGAGAGAGGTTGACAAAGACAAAGAGGCCCGACAAAAGGTCAACAAAGACAAAGAGAGAAGCGGCAACCACGAACGACTACGAGTTTTATGAAAACATGCGGATGCAATGCGCATGATGACATGATGAATGCAACAAACAAAATAAAACACACGGCAAACACGAAATATATGGAAGGCATCTGGAGCGTCGGTCTTGGGCATCACAACACTCCTCCACTTACAAGAGATCTCGTCCTAAGATCTAAGGATGGCACTGAAGAGAAGTAGAGGAGGAAGAGGTAAAACAAGTTACTTCTTCACAATAGAGTCAAACCAAAGAACCTTGAGAGGTTGAAAAGTTGAAAGAAAGAACAAACAGAGTTGAACACAATTCAGAGCACTGCGGTAGAAAATAGAAACATGGAACACCATGTAAACCTTGGAGGTTGCAAAGCTAGGAATGACGAGTACAATGGACAAGAAGGAACTGAAACCACTGTGGTTGAAAGGAGGTAAGCAAGGAACAAGGAAGAACAAATTCGGACAACACTCTGGTTGAAAAGAGATGCAAGACTTGACAAGATGAAAAAAACTTGAAGAGAAGACACAACACTCAGGCTAAATGGATAAGCACGAAAAAAACACGATCCTCACAATTCGAGATGATGAGTGAAGAGAGCAAAATCACAATGCCTCCGTGTCACGACCGGTTTTCCGGGCATTAATTTCCAGAAAATGGCCGTTGTGCTCACCAGCCCCAGGATTACTGTTAGCTGATGAGACACCAACTTGATACAGAAATTCCAAGCAAAAGTACAAAAATATGTAGTACAAGACCATTGTGGCCTATGAGTACAACAAAAGGTTTCTAGTGGTTGAGGGCGGAAGCGGTTTGTGGATCACCACGGCTATGGGACTCCATTTCCCACGGGAACAGCTGACCAGGTTAACTCCTATCTTCACGAGGCTGCTATCACCGTGGCTCAGGTTCCGAGGCTGTCGTCGCAATGCTCCTCTCCAAGCAAGCAATCTGGCCAAGACAATAGCCAGGGACAAGCCAATGAGTACTTTGAATGTACTCGCAAACATTAAGGACACAGGTATAATATAACCATTGATGCTTATGCTTGTAATATCCTTATACTCACTTAGTTAGTCATAAAAATAAATATCTTGATGCATGCTAACAGGCTATTCAAATGCAACCGGAAATTTATGCAATGGTCACATAGAGGTAATAAATACTGGGTGCCAAACGAGGGTCTGAATGACTCCTCGAGCGGAAACTGCAGAATAATAAATACTGGTGCCAAACGAGTGTCTGAAAGACTCCTCGAGCGGAAAATGCGGAATAATAAATACTGGTGCCAAACGAGTGTCTGAAAGACTCCTCGAGCGGAAAATGCAGAATAATAAATACCACAGTCGGGCGTCTGAGCGACACCACAGAAAGGGCTTTAAGAGAAATGCCACAGTCGGGCGTCTGAGCGACACCACAAAAAGGCTTTAAAAGAAATACCACAGCCGGGCGTCTGAGCGACACCACTAAAAGGGCTTTAAAAGAAATGCCACAGCCGGGCGTCTGAGCGACACCACAGAAAGGGCTTTTAAAAGAAATAATCATAGTGAATATCCCGGAGGTAGAACCATCCCAGAGATATTCGATGGTAACAATAATATCACGGGTTAGTCACCAATAGTAATAAACATAATCCTCACAAGTCACAAGTAGTAATTCCCGTTCTGTTTTAACAGTTTCACCTCCGAAGACAGACACTAAGACCGACGCTTGACCCATCCCAGACTGTAGTCCTTAACCATGGACACGGCTATTCGAATAGGTTTAATCTCTGCAGAGGGTGTACTCTTTACCCACGAGTAACGGATTCCTTTAGTCCATCGGGACTAATTCCGTCTACGGTCTTTTAGTTGAAAACACACCTGACTTGCACACACCAGCTTAACTCACCGGTGTCTGGAATCACCCACGACACCTGTCAAGCAAACTCTAAGTGGGGAGGCTACAACCTCGACGTAGCATGTTATCACAAAATTTATACCGCGCGCAAACTGGGGGAGCTACCCCCTTCGGCTACAACCGAAACACCCATGCCCCCTGACCAGGTGGCATGCCTACCGGCTACAACCGATATCTTCCACCATGGCCTCTCTGTACGGTGTGTGCCAAGACAAGGGTTAACAGCTTACTGAACCATACCCCACCTATGGTAGGGACCTGTGGCAGTACGGAACAAGTATGGGGGTTACTAGCACAAGACTCGATCTACGGTCGACTTAGGTGGTAGTAATAATCCCTGCAAGTTTAGCATAACAATGTATATACTTCAACCAACAGATAGGAACACCACACGACATACTCCATCATGCCATACCGGACACGACCGTCTCAACGGAGGACTAGGGTCAAGACCGCGTCTACCCAAGACAGAGGCCTACCCGGCATTTCCCTCCGGTATGCATGAAAAGTGTACGGCGGTGATTTCCATCACAAAACATGTCAAATCCATATGCATGAATTTCACTAATATGCACTTATGAAGAGGATCACATCCTCACATAAAATGACGCATGCACGTGCCGGGGTGGTGTTGTTACCGAGTCAAACGACACACACAAAAATTTCACCAGGGTTCAGAATGCTTGCCTTAAAGGTGTGGAGAGGTGGGGGTGCTCTCCAAAACTTTTTGAAAGTTTCCTTCTCTTCCAAAAATCCTATTTTCAAAATATGCAAATAACACATAATTCAAAAACAGTACAAAAAAGTTGTTTTGGAAAATTTTCAAATAAATCTTAAAATAAACTAGACAATTTTTGTGGAAAGTAGGAAAAGAAATCAATTCATTTGGAGTTGTATTTAAAAAGTTATAAACGGTCAAAGTTGTGGTCAAATCTGTTTTTAAATTAAAACAGAAAGAAAACGTTCAGATGGGATTACGCTTTCGGAGCGGGGAAAACGTACTGGTTGGATTACGCCTTCACTTACTCCAGCGTGGACGGCGCGTATGTCACTGACAGTGGGTCCAGGGGGCCCCACTAGTCAGGTTTGACTAGTCTACTCCCTCCTCTACCTCTGTCCCGAGCAGAGGCGGGACTCCGGCGATCGTCGCCGGCGAACGGCAGCTCCCCGCGGGTTCCAGAGGGTCTGGATGGATCCGCGAGACCAAGGCGGTCCTCCCGGTGGTCGACTTGCAGGAGGGGACGGAGGGAGCTGCCGGCGGCGAGCTTCGCGGCGGCCGGAGGCTTCGGGAGCGGAGTGCAAATTCTCTCGCGGTGAGTCTCGATCAAATTTGAGTAGTGGGAAAGGTCCACGGGAGGAAGGGGAAGCTTCTGGTGAAGAGAACGGAGAGAGGGAGGCTTTGGTTGAGGCGAATGGAGCTGGGGTGAGGCGGCGGCTGGAGTTGCCAGAGACGGGGAAGGAAGCCTCCCTAGGTCGATTGCGAGCTAGGAGAGCGCTATAAGGGTGGCCTGAGGTTGCCTGCGTGCTCGGGGGAGTTCGGGGACCTCCATTTATAACATTTCCATGTTGGTCTGCGGCTGCCGAGGATAAGAACGGCGGCGAACCGCCTCTCTGTAGTGTCAGGGAGACGTGGCGGTGACGAGGGCTAGAGGACGCGCGAGTGGATGAGGCCGAGCTGTGCCGGGGCCAGGTGGCGAGCGGGAGGGGGTTGGGGGGCGCTGAACGGGGCAGAGATGGTCGGCCGACGCCGGCGTGCCGCCAAAAGAGCTCTGGCGGTGGCGCTGTAGGGTGCCAGGGCGGGCTGGCGCGTAGTGGCGAGGAGGGATGCGCGTGGCGAGGTTCTGCCGCGAGTGCAAAAACCAGGGGCGGGGCGTGGCGGTTTTGGGTGCGCGGCTGCAATTGGCGCGCTCTGGGCGCGCCCAGTGCACGCACAGGACGTGCTCGAAGAAATGCCGTGGCCTGCTAGGTGTCTTGGATGGAGCTGGGGTTTAGCAGTCCTAGCTTAGGGGTAGTTGTGATGCTAGTGGACATGCTGGTTTGGTCAGAGGTGCAAGCTCGTAGTGCAATGCCAAAACTCATGTCAAAACTGGTCATGCCCACAAGGTGCTCGACAGAATGCCACATGCATCTAGGCATCTCTTGGGGTGGCCAAATTCTCCAGATCAGTGTCTCCTTAGATGCAAGAGGGAGTGGTGAAGTTAGTTTGTTAAAAGGAGAAACTTGTTAGTGCAAGTTTTGCAAAAACTCAATTCTGGTCAGGAGAAAAAATGCATTGTTACATGAACCAAAAATGGTCCAATAGGTGCATGCTCCTGGACTTAGGGGTTTTGTAGGGCTGGCTATAAGCAGGAAAAGGAATCAAGAGCCAAAGAGCAAGCAATAACATGGTTGCTCTACAAACCATCAAGTTGGATCAGAATGGAAGTGTGGTTGATGCACTCGAATTTTTCAAAGAACAACACTAGGTTTTTGCATAAAATTGAATCATATGTTGCTGCCAACATCTCATAATTTTGGTGGAGGCTAGAAAGAAATATTTAAAAGGGTTTTAGTGCAAACATGCCCACTAGACCAGAGAAGAAAATTAGGTGTAGAGCTCAAATTATTTCATTAAGTAAAGATATTTTTGCACAAAAGTGATTTACTAACACCACATGACACCTCCAAATTTTGGTGGGATTTTTGAAATAATTTATCACATGGTTGTAGTTCAAATGTGGCCATAAAACCTTGAAAAAAAACCATTTTTTTCAAGAAAAATACAATTAAGCAAATTAATTATGAAATTTGTTTTACTAATGCAAGCAAAGTTTTTCTTGAGAGTTTTAAACAGTTTCAAAAACATATCTGAAAAGTTTTCTCTTAGGGGAAAAACTTCATAATAACAAGGGGGAGAATTGGTTCAAAAAAGAAAAATCAAAAGGGAGCTCAGGAAAATTTAAAGTTTTAATTCCCTGGCAGAATTTTAATTGATAAAATAAGGTCAAAAATGTTGGGTGTTACAACACTACCCCCCTTAAGAAAAATCTCGTCCTCGAGATTTGCTAAGGGTTGTTTTGGAAAAACAAATTACTCTTCGGAATTTTTCGCGAAGGAAAACAGTTAAAATAAAGGAGCATAAGTCACAACCAAACTATACACATTAGTAGAAACTAGATAATCTATTCGTTGCGCAAGCTCAGGTTACCACACACAAGTTATAATGCACAATTAAATGTTGCAATAATGGATACAGCAGTGACGCCTAAAATGGAAATGGTAACTGAACGGGGTCATGAGAAAACGTCTCTGGTACGGGGACACATTCCTCTTCTATCGGGGGAAGGGGATTGACCAGTCGATGGATGCGTCCCTCCTGGTCGGGCCTTAGTGATTTGCTGATGGCGATCTGCGGATTTAAATCTGCGAGGCTCTGGAGATAACCCATCACATGTTGGGTTAAATGCTCTTGAGCGATGACGTACTGGACCAGGTTGGCTAGGTCTGGGTCTCTATCGATTCATCCACCGGGAAAAGATGACACTCCACCGGGTGCTGCACGGCTTGGAAAGTAATAATACCCTCGTTCGCTGGCATAGGGTATCGCGAATCGAAGGCGAGCAAGCGCTTCGTACGCAGTAGCCTCTATGGCCATAAGCGGGGCCGGCATAGATTTCCCCACGAAGGAGACCTCTGTTGGGTCTTGGTCTGAGTTCACAGGGGGAATGTGCACTGCTGCCCAGTATCTCGAGGTGGAAGAGGTGATCCTCGATTTGAACAGCTCGTACTGGGGTGGCTGGGTAGCGCCCATGGTACTGCAGGTAAAATCCCTCAATATCTTGACAAAACTACCCGGGGTTGCATCTGGGGTTCTCAGATGAATGCTGGGGCTCGGCATGGCAAGAAATGGTTGTGAGGGTGGCGCACAAGGTGAGAGGTGCTTTGGCAAGGTCACACGGTGGCCTTTTATAGCACTGGAGCTGGGTCACTTTTACCATGGAGAATGGTAGGGGAACTTCCAGCTCCGCTCCACGGGTCGGAGTCGAGCTACAGATACACACATCTCACCGAGGTGACGTGTTACTGTGGGGGTCACCGGGGTCTTCGGCAACCGTGCCTGGGGGAGAAAAGCTGGCATACCCATGCAGGGCTACAGGGGCTCAACGACAGGCGGCGTTTATTTACAAGGTCACACGGTTACAAGTGAGAATTCACCGGGACTCGATCCTTCTCGGGTGACTTAGTCTACCTCGTTTACATCGTGCCTGGTGGATGTTGAGGCGTCTCCGTGGTTCTCACCGTCGGAATTAGCGGGAGTGGGCTGAGGGGCTGTAGGCTCGGGGTAGCGATGATGACCATCTCGGGGGTTGTTGGCCACAACCCCGTTGGAGTGTGCTCCCAAAATGCGACGAAGCACTTCTGGGGTTATCGCAACACTTTGGCCGATGGCTGGGGTAGACCTCATGGGCTCGATCGGTTGTCCAAACAGCACGACTGGGTTGTCGGTGCTGGGCTCGTCCTCTCTTCTCGTCGGGGCTCGACGAACCAGCTCCCCACGAGCTGCGATAAGATCAATAGTGACCTGATCGCACAGTTCCTCTAGTGCACTTACGTAGCGCACTAGGTGCAGTAATGCAGGATCTGTTTCGTGATCTCCATTGGCAACTTGGGGTGGTCTACCATATCCTTCCCGTCTGGGGTAGTAGTGGAACGAGCGACAGTCAACTCGGGGCGACAAGTGCCGGAGATGAACTATAGCTTCTCGAGCGGCTAGTTGGATGGCTTGGGGCTCAAAGGAAGTCGTTCTTCCTGTGAACCTGTAGGGGCGTTCGGGTGCTAGACCCCTACCGTAGATGTGTACAGTGGCCCAGAATTGACGGCTCTCACCGCTCATGGATCCTTGGTACACAACATATTCTGGGGGCTCTTCTAATGCATAGGCTCGACGGGTGAGGTTTGCGAGTATGGTCACAAAACCTCCAAGGTTGGTTGCCGTAGTCTCAGTGTGCACGACAGGACCAGGCATTGCGGTTCGGTTTGGGATAGTGGTTGTGTTGTGCTGGTTGGGGCTAACGTGCCCTTTTTATAGGAAAAGGGGACGGAGTCTTCCTTCGCACGCTTGCAAGAAAGACTATTCAGGATTCGATCACTGGCGCATGAGCGACAGGCTAGGTTGCTAGGTTGGGCACCGACTGCCAAAAAGGTGTCGGGCCACTGTGGGGCCATCTTGCAGGAGAAGCTTGGCTGGGGTTTTGGTTATGGCTTGGTGGGTTGGTTCGCCTAAGATTTATTGGCCTGGCTAGGATAGGATTAGCCAATGGTCAGCCTGGCTCTGATACCAAGTCTGTCACGACCGGTTTTCCGGGCATTAATTTCCAGAAAATGGCCGTTGTGCTCACCAGCCCAGGATTACTGTTAGCTGATGAGACACCAACTTGATACAGAAATTCCAAGCAAAAGTACAAAAATATGTAGTACAAGACCATTGTGGCCTATGAGTACAACAAAAGGTTTCTAGTGGTTGAGGGCGGAAGCGGTTTGTGGATCACCACGGCTATGGGACTCCATTTCCCACGGGAACAGCTGACCAGGTTAACTCCTATCTTCACGAGGCTGCTATCACCGTGGCTCAGGTTCCGACGCTGTCGTCGCAATGCTCCTCTCCAAGCAAGCAATCTGGCCAAGACAATAGCCAGGGACAAGCCAGTGAGTACTTTGAATGTACTCGCAAACATTAAGGACACAGGTATAATATAACCATTGATGCTTATGCTTGTAATATCCTTATACTCACTTAGTTAGTCATAAAAATAAATATCTTGATGCATGCTAACAGGCTATTCAAATGCAACCGGAAATTTATGCAATGGTCACATAGAGGTAATAAATACTGGGTGCCAAACGAGGGTCTGAATGACTCCTCGAGCGGAAACTGCAGAATAATAAATACTGGTGCCAAACGAGTGTCTGAAAGACTCCTCGAGCGGAAAATGCAGAATAATAAATATTGGTGCCAAACGAGTGTCTTAAAGACTCCTCGAGCGGAAAATGCAGAATAATAAATACCACAGTCGGGCGTCTGAGCGACACCACAGAAAGGGCTTTAAGAGAAATGCCACAGTCGGGCGTCTGAGCGACACCACAAAAAGGCTTTAAAAGAAATACCACAGCCGGGCGTCTGAGCGACACCACTAAAAGGGCTTTAAAAGAAATGCCACAGCCGGGCGTCTGAGCGACACCACAGAAAGGGCTTTTAAAAGAAATAATCATAGTGAATATCCCGGAGGTAGAACCATCCCAGAGATATTCGATGGTAACAATAATATCACGGGTTAGTCACCAATAGTAATAAACATAATCCTCACAAGTCACAAGTAGTAATTCCCGTTCTGTTTTAACAGTTTCACCTCCGAAGACCGACACTAAGACCGACGCTTGACCCATCCCAGACTGTAGTCCTTAACCATGGACACGGCTATTCGAATAGGTTTAATCTCTGCAGAGGGTGTACTCTTTACCCACGAGTAACGGATTCCTTTAGTCCATCGGGACTAATTCCGTCTACGGTCTTTTAGTTGAAAACACACCTGACTTGCACACACCAGCTTAACTCACCGGTGTCTGGAATCACCCACGACACCTGTCAAGCAAACTCTAAGTGGGGAGGCTACAACCTCGACGTAGCATGGGATCACAAAATTTATACCGCGCGCAAACTGGGGGAGCTACCCCCTTCGGCTACAACCGAAACACCCATGCCCCCTGACCAGGTGGCATGCCTACCGGCTACAACCGATATCTTCCACCATGGCCTCTCTGTACGGTGTGTGCCAAGACAAGGGTTAACAGCTTACTGAACCATACCCCACCTATGGTAGGGACCTGTGGCAGTACGGAACAAGTATGGGGGTTACTAGCACAAGACTCGATCTACGGTCGACTTAGGTGGTAGTAATAATCCCTGCAAGTTTAGCATAACAATGTATATACTTCAACCAACAGATAGGAACACCACACGACATACTCCATCATGCCATACCGGACACGACCGTCTCAACGGAGGACTAGGGTCAAGACCGCGTCTACCCAAGACAGAGGCCTACCCGGCATTTCCCTCCGGTATGCATGAAAAGTGTACGGCGGTGATTTCCATCACAAAACATGTCAAATCCATATGCATGAATTTCACTAATATGCACTTATGAAGAGGATCACATCCTCACATAAAATGACGCATGCACGTCCCGGGGTGGTGTTGTTACCGAGTCAAACGACACACACAAAAATTTCACCAGGGTTCAGAATGCTTGCCTTAAAGGTGTGGAGAGGTGGGGGTGCTCTCCAAAACTTTTTGAAAGTTTCCTTCTCTTCCAAAAATCCTATTTTCAAAATATGCAAATAACACATAATTCAAAAACAGTACAAAAAAGTTGTTTTGGAAAATTTTCAAATAAATCTTAAAATAAACTAGACAATTTTTGTGGAAAGTAGGAAAAGAAATCAATTCATTTGGAGTTGTATTTAAAAAGTTATAAACGGTCAAAGTTGTGGTCAAATCTGTTTTTAAATTAAAACAGAAAAGAAAACGTTCAGATGGGATTACGCTTTCGGAGCGGGGAAAACGTACTGGTTGGATTACGCCTTCACTTACTCCAGCGTGGACGGCGCGTGTGTCACTGACAGTGGGTCCAGGGGGCCCCACTAGTCAGGTTTGACTAGTCTACTCCCTCCTCTACCACTGTCCCGAGCAGAGGCGGGACTCCGGCGATCGTCGCCGGCGAACGGCAGCTCCCCGCGGGTTCCAGAGGGTCTGGATGGATCCGCGAGACCAAGGTGGTCCTCCCGGTGGTCGACTTGCAGGAGGGGACGGAGGGAGCTGCCGGCGGCGAGCTTCGCGGCGGCCGGAGGCTTCGGGAGCGGAGTGCAAATTCTCCCGCGGTGAGTCTCGATCAAATTTGAGTAGTGGGAAAGGTCCACGGGAGGAAGGGGAAGCTTCTGGTGAAGAGAACGGAGAGAGGGAGGCTTTGGTTGAGGCGAATGGAGCTGGGGTGAGGCGGCGGCTGGAGTTGCCGGAGACGGGGAAGGAAGCCTCCCTAGGTCGATTGCGAGCTAGGAGAGCGCTATAAGGGTGGCCTGAGGTTGCCTGCGTGCTCGGGGGAGTTCGGGGACCTCCATTTATAGCATTTCCATGTCGGTCTGCGGCTGCCGAGGATAAGAACGGCGGCAAACCGCCTCTCTGTAGTGCCAGGGAGACGTGGCGGTGACGAGGGCTAGAGGACGCGCGAGTGGATGAGGCCGAGCTGTGCCGGGGCCAGGTGGCGAGCGGGAGGGGCTTGGGCGGCGCTGAACGGGGCAGAGATGGTCGGCCGACGCCGGCGTGCCGCCAAAAGAGCTCTGGCGGTGGCGCTGTAGGGTGCCAGGGCGGGCTGGCGCGTAGTGGCGAGGAGGGATGCGCGTGGCGAGGTTCTGCCGCGAGTGCAAAAACCAGGGGCGGGGCGTGGCGGTTTTGGGCGCGCGGCTGCAATTGGCGCGCTCTGGGCGCGCCCAGTGCACGCACGGGACGTGCTCGAAGAAATGCCGTGGCCTGCTAGGTGGCTTGGATGGAGCTGGGGTTTAGCAGTCCTAGCTTAGGGGTAGTTGTGATGCTAGTGGACATGCTGGTTTGGTCAGAGGTGCAAGCTCATAGTGCAATGCCAAAACTCATGTCAAAACTGGTCATGCCCACAGGGTGCTCGACAGAATGCCACATGCATCTAGGCATCTCTTGGGGTGGCCAAATTCTCCAGATCAGTGTCTCCTTAGATGCAAGAGGGAGTGGTGAAGTTAGTTTGTTAAAAGGAGAAACTTGTTAGTGCAAGTTTTGCAAAAACTCAATTCTGGTCAGGAGAAAAAATGCATTGTTACATGAACCAAAAATGGTCCAATAGGTGCATGCTCCTGGACTTAGGGGTTTTGTAGGGCTGGCTATAAGCAGGAAAAGGAATCAAGAGCCAAAGAGCAAGCAATAACATGGTTGCTGTACAAACCGTCAAGTTGGATCAGAATGGAAATGTGGTTGATGCACTCGAATTTTTCAAAGAACAACACTAGGTTTTTGCATAAAATTGAATCATATGTTGTTGCCAACATCTCATAATTTTGGTGGAGGCTAGAAAGAAATATTTAAAAGGGTTTTAGTGCAAACATGCCCACTAGACCAGAGAAGAAAATTAGGTGTAGAGCTCAAATTATTTCATTAAGTAAAGATATTTTTGCACAAAAGTGATTTACTAACACCACATGACACCTCCAAATTTTGGTGGGATTTTTGAAATAATTTATCACATGGTTGTAGTTCAAATGTGGCCATAAAACCTTGAAAAAAAACCATTTTTTTCAAGAAAAATACAATTAAGCAAATTAATTATGAAATTTGTTTTACTAATGCAAGCAAAGTTTTTCTTGAGAGTTTTAAACAGTTCCAAAAACATATCTGAAAAGTTTTCTCTTAGGGGAAAAACTTCATAATAACAAGGGGGAGAATTGGTTCAAAAAAGAAAAATCAAAAGGGAGCTCAGGAAAATTTAAAGTTTTAATTCCCTGGCAGAATTTTAATTGATAAAATAAGGTCAAAATTTTTGGGTGTTACACTCCGGTAGAAATGAAAGAATGCAATGAAAAGAACAGAGAAGAAAACACCATGTTCTACCTCAAGTGAATTTGAGAGAGCATCCTTAAAAGAAGGATAGAACGGAGTTGTTGGAAAACTAGGAATGAAAAGAATAAGCTTGTAGTGGGCTTATGGAAAACATCTCAAAATTATGAGGTGACAAACGGCCACTAACGAAAACCATTGATTTGATTGAGAGCACAAAAGAGATGAAAAACTTCTTCGACCAAGATGATAAAGAGATAACTTGGATCATTGTTAAGCACCACAATGGCAACATTCCTTAGGGAAGGATGTAGGTGAAATATAACACAAGATAACTCCAATGACGAGATTGACGATTTTCAAAGGATCTCCTTAACGAAGAGAAGACGATGGGTTTAAATATCTCATTCTTAACACCTTGTGAACCTTGAAACACGAAGGGAAATTTTCAAGAATGGCATAACACCACCTCAAAAGATAAGATGGAAAGAACTGCACTTCAGAATGCAAGATGAAGAATGCTTGAACTTCACAAAACAAAATATGTGTTGAACACTATGTTTAATTTAGTGTATAGCTTGGGGGATCTTATCTCCGAGGGAAATCTTGAAGAACAATTGAAGAATGAAAGGAATCCTTGACGAACCACCATGTAGAGCCTCCATGAAGAACTCCGGTAAAAAAATATGAAGAATCTCTAGCCGAGAATGTGATATGATGAACAAACTCCAGAAAGAATAGATGAACAACTTAGAACTGAGAATTGATACCATTACGAACTCCGAAAGAAGGAATTAATCACTTGGATGAAACAAGAACAAGAATTATGTTATGCGCATCCTTCACCAATTTAAATTGATGACAAGCAACGGATTTGGCATGCCACTTATTCTTCTTGAAAAGATTGAAGAGAGAAATTGCGCAACTTGGGAAGGTCTTCCATGAACCACCGGTAGGGTTTGGAAAGAGCGAATGAATTGGTATGATAACAACGTAAGAGGAATGTTGGACGAACCACCATAAGGATTAAAAGAACGAACGAAAAAAAACGAACGCATCACCAGGAAGAATTAGAAAATGAACAAAGATACTTGAGAGATTTTATATACAAGAGAATGAAGAGATGACAAGTAGAGTAGATAATACTTGAGTGATGCACCGGTCAGATTTGGAGAACGAGAGCTGAAAGATGGAATGAATAATTCTGAGATTATGGGCTCCGGAGAATCAAACTGGACCTGAACTGCTCCGGATGGGTGAAAAGAATTCTCACAATCAAAAAAAATTATGAGAGGATGGCATGCTAGAACCATGAATAGAGAACAGACCAAGACTTTAGGAGAAATCTCTTCCTCGGTCTTCAAATGTTGATAATGATGACAAGAAACACCACCATGAATTGTTGAGGCACTCCGGAATGAAGAATAGAAAGGTTGAACCAACGATGAAAAGAATATGAAAGGATAGATTTGACTGATGAGAAATCATTCTTACGTCAAACTTTGCAATGAATTTGAGAATAACTCCGGAAAAGTTAGAAGAGTCAGGTAAGATCCTGGGAAAAGACCTGTGGGTTAGGGCCCACTCAAAAGATACCCCGTTGAACGATTTAAAAGAGAGATTGCGCCAGTTGAATTAAATGGCTCAAAAAGGATAACAACTTCGAGATATCTTGAACGGATTAGGAACGAAAATACGAATCTCCTGAGATATCCCCAGTACTCCGGAACAAATGAATGGCGAGAAGTGGATGGTTAAGAGGTGCACCGGGAAGAGAAAACGTTTGAAATGGGGAAATGATATGATCAACAAAGCTTGAATTGAATCCACCGGAGAAGAAAAACAACGAAGAATAATAAACTTGAAACTCCGTTAGTGTCTTCCTGAGAATCACCTGATAAGAACATTGACGGAAAAGAATGGAGAGACTTCCCATCAATAAAAGGATACTTGATGAAGAAATATGAGTCCTTGACGAAAAGGGTGGGAGGGCGGGAAAACAACGACAACTTGGGGACGGATGAAACAGACGATCCTCAAGCTCCTCAATGGCGCCCGTATGGCATAACTTGAAGAGAAGCACACCGGTTGGAAAGAATTGACATGATAATCCCGATAAACAAGAAGGATTAGCACTCCCATAAAAAATATGAGAACACCGCTTAGAATAAGGTATGGAATCAACACTTGACATCGAAGCAACTCGAATACTACAATAAAAACAAAACAAGGATTTGGCTCGCAAAATAAGCCGGAACAAATACGTATGATAGAGATTTACCCAATCCCATATCATGCATCTGTCAGAAAGATATTCTTGGATCTACTTGAATTCCCACCTATAAACTCCTGAAACTTTCTGGTTATGCAATCTGGTGTTGGGGATACAGGGGAAGAAATATATCTCACCCAAACTAAACAATCCCTACATCTAGTTGTATCCACCCGTCAACACATAACCAAGAAAAATCTGGAAATCGTGTACCTCAACCTTCGAAAAGCATCTGTTATACGAGCTATGGCAATACTCCCGAACTCCCGCCCCAGTACTGGGTGGCGTCGAGGTTATCTCACCAACAACTGCATCAAAGAGATTTTCGATGTCGGCGAAACTCGGGTATTCTAGAACTGCAACGATAAAATTGTGACAACAACACCTCGGAGCTCAACTCCCCGGGACTCTACCACAACCCCTAAATGTCAGGACGCACCAAGAACAATGTTCTCGTCACAAGAATATCGGAACGATCCCAAGATACCCGCGTGATCCTAAATTTTTTTAGTGAAATTTGAGGAGAGGAAAGACAAAACATCTACGTCACGAGGCCTCACCAGAGCGACAAAGGGACTGAGAAGTAAAAATAATCCTACTCTCCGGTATATATAATCCTAAGACTCAAAACATTTTTGTTATAGACTCAACAACGTTAGTGATTCGATCAAGCAGCGGGCTCCTAAGTCGGGGATGGCTCTGATTACCAACTTGTAATGCCCACGATGCGGCTATATCTCCCACGTGTCGAGGCATGACTTAGAGGCATAACCGCATTGTGGTTTTGTCGCAAGAAGGGTCATCTTCACACAATCCCATGTAATGAACAAGAAAGGGATAAATAGAGTTGGCTTACAGTCGCCACTTCACACAATGATCAATTAATTCATACTTCATTCAGAGTACACACATAGTCCGACTACGGACAAATCCAAATAAAAAGAAGATAACCCCAAATGCTAGATCCTCGATCGTCCCAACTGGGCTCCACTACTGATCATCAGGAAATGAAACATGGTAACGGCCAAGGTCCTCGTTGGACTCCCACTTGAGTTCGATAGCATCACCTGCAACTGGTATCATCGGCACTTGCAACTGTTTGGGTAGTATCTGTGAGTCACACGGACTCAGCAATCTCAAAACCCGCGAGATCAAGACTCTTTAAGCTTATGGGTAGGATGTGGTATTGACTTGGAGTGGCAGGGTGTCCCAACTTAGCCCATCACAAGCTCCCACAATCAAGTAAGCATATTCCTTCTCCCTGAAAGACCCGATCAGTCTCGGAATCCCGGTTACAAGACATTTCGACAATGGTAAAACAACACCAGCAAGACCACCCGAATGTGCCAACAAATCCCGATAGGAGCTGCACATATGTCGTTCTCAGGACACACCTCATGACACATCCTACGGGTAAAACCAGCCCTCAAGTTTTCCCCGAGGTGGCCCCGCAGTCTACTCGGTTCGGACCAACACTCAGAGGAGCACTGGCCCGGGGGGGTTAAATAAAACATGACCCTCGGGTCTGTAGAACCCAAGGGAAAGTTATAGGTTGTTAGGCAAATGTAAAACCAAGGTTAGGCCTAGCTGGAGGAGTTTTATTCAAAGCGAACTGTCAAGAGGGTCCCATAACCCCAACCGTGTAAGGAACGCAAAATCAAGGAACATAACACTGGTATGATGGAAACTAAGGCGGCAAGACTGAAACAGAACACCAGGCATAAGGCCGAGCCTTCCACCCTTTACCAAATATATAGATGCATTAATTAAATAAGAGATATTGTGATATCCCAACATAAACATGTTCCAACATGGAGCAATCTTCAACTTCACCTGCAACTAACAACGGTATAAGAGGGGCTGAGCAAAGCGGTAACATAGCCAAACAACGGTTTGCGTGGAAGGTGGGTTAGAGGCTTGACATGGCAATATGGGAGGCATGATAAACAAGTGGTAGGGAGCGCGACATAGCGACAGAACGAACAACTACCAAGCAAAGATAGAAGTGATATCGAGGGTAATGGTCATCTTGCCTGAAATCCCGCTAGGAAGAAGATCGAATCCATGGAGAAGATGATCCAACATAGTCAAACGGATACTCACAATCGCAACGTAATCGGAACTATCAAGGAGAAGCGCAACCGGAAAGAAGGAAACATCATGGTAAACAACCATCACATCAACATGGCATGATGCACAATCAAGTATGATGCATGTCCGGTTTAATGAGGCATGCCATGACAAAGTGCAACAAACAAGACTACAAATTAAGTGGAGTTCAATATGCAACAAGTTGCATATTGACGAAACACCACATTCAAGTTATTTAGTTCGCTCTCGTTTATGTACCCAAAAATATTAAATGTTATTAAACATGGCAAGGGGGAAACATATATAAACTCTCTATTTAGGGAAGTTTAAATGAGGCCGGAAACAATAAACAACAATTCTGGAAAATCCTCATGTGCATATTTTGAATTTGCTACTGTTCTGCCCTATACACAATTTTAGAGGTGTTAAACAAGCAAAGTAATGCCGCTATGTTAATCTATGCATTTTCCACCCCATTTACATATAAAGTTTATTTAAAATGGAGCTACGGTTATTTAGTTATGAAATAAATCATTTTAACATGTCATTTAAGAAAATTTAATCAAACAACATTTTAAACATTTTAAATATGGATGAAAGTTGGATATTATGAAACTAGATGAAATTCTAAGCATTTTACATATATGAAGTTTTAACATATGGTGCATGGTTAATTAGTTAGTAAATGCCTGAACAACAAGGGTTTTTCAGCAAAACTGCACTCTTTGGAAATTGGACAAATCGTAGAACGGGAAAAAAACATGGCATGGGCTGAATCTGGCTGGGGCAACAGTGTACAGGAGAGTGGCTGGAGGGGCTGCTCACCCATGGGCTTCGGCCCGGTCGGTGAAGCAGCAAGCCGCGGCAAGGGAGCTGGGCCGGCTTGAGTCAGCGCGCTGGACCAGGCGAGAGGAGGCAGGGCGCGGTCAATGGGCGCGATCCTTTGCTCAACAAGAAGTAGAGCGGCGACGCCCTGGAACTTGCGGGAGACAGTGAAGGCAAGGGGGATCCAGCCGGATCCAAGGCGGAGCGACCAGATTAGGGCAGCGGTGGTAGAGATCGTCAGAGACGAGCTTGAGGCGTCGGCCATGGGAGCTCCGGCGAGTTCCCTGAGGAGAAGGAGAGTGGGCGGTTCCTGTCGAAGGCAGAGAGATCCCTGAGAGAGAGATGAATATAGGGGAAGGAGGAAGAATGAGGGAAGGAGGCGGGGCATGGCGCTAGACATGTGGCCACCGTCGGCGACACTTGCAGGGAGGTCCGGCGACCTGGGGAACGGATCAAGGCGGCGATGAGCTCCTATGCAGCACGCGTGCCTGCCTCCTGGTGGCTTGCACAGGATGCAGGTGGGAGGCATGGGATCACGAGGCCGGGGCAGGGGAACGGCGAGGCGGTGGCTGGTCTCAAGGCAGAGCACAGCTAGCGCTCGGGATGAGCAGGGATCGAGCCCCTGCCTCTCTCCTGCGGGTGCACGGGCGCTCGTGCGGGCAGGTGAGCTACGGGGACGGCGGAGCTGATTGGATGGGTGGATCGAGGAGAGGATGGATTTGGTTGGCTGGTGTGTGAAATCGAGGAGGGGTGGATCCCGAGAGAGATTTGTGGAGTGGCGGCGGCGCGAGGGAAGGGTGGACGGGACAGGCTAGACTAGGGTTTAGGCTGATTAAATACGTAGGTGGGATTAGAGGGTGGGCTGATTTTGGACCTTCTGATTAAATTGGACGGTCGAGAAAAATATGGCATGGAGTTCAAACAAGAAAACAAAGATGTTTTGGGGATGATTCGAATCCAACGGTGATGATTGAACAGGTCGGGTTCGGGGAAGTTTCGGACAAGCGCGAGGGGTCTGAGAGAGGTTGACAAAGACAAAGAGGCCCGACAAAAGGTCAACGGAGACAAAGAGAGAAGTGGCAACCACGAACAACTACGAGTTTTATGAAAACATGCGGATGCTATGCACATGATGACATGATGAATGCAACGAACAAAATAAAACACATGGCAAACACGAAATATATGGAAGGCAATTGGAGTGTCAGTCTTGGGGCGTCACAAATGGTCAACACATGGTCAAACGGCACTAACTAGATGGAACCGTGACGGAAGGGCAAAAAAATAAGACAAACTAAGTGGCTTGGGCAAGAACGAGTGTTTCCAGAAATTAGGGGTAAAAATGCCGAGTGTGACCCAACTAAGGGCATAAAATCAATTATCCCTATAATAAAAGTAGTATGAGTTTGAGTACTCTTTAGTTTTTCTTTCTTTTGCAGTAGTCATGGCAATAATAATAAAAATTTCATATGCTAATCCCATCGAGACTAAAGACTTTACATAAAAATAAGCATTGGTCATTGATGCAATATAGGAAAGAATAATAAAGGAAGAGAGATTTTACATATAAATATACTATCTTGGACATCTTCTGTGATTGTGAACCCCCATTAATTATTTTCAAACTTGATCAAATAGTTGATGTTGAATAAGTACGACAATGTAATGAGTTATGATTGCTTATATTTGCAGAGAATTTATATTGTCATGGATCCACTAACATGTGGTGCTTGTGTTAGAATCTTTGAAAGCCAAAAAAGTTCTATACTAAGTAGAGATACTAGTTGTGCATGCAAATACCCTCAAACCCAGTTTCTTTTCATGAGAGTCCACCATATCTGCCTATGGGTTGAATAAGATCCTTCAAGTAAGTTGTTATCGGTGCGAAGCAATAAAATTGCTCCTAAATATGTATGATCTTTTATTGTAAGATAAAATAAGCATTGTACGAACTTGTGACGGTAATGCAATAAAGTTGATGAATAGCTCAATAAAAGTTCCTATCATAAGGGGCAATATAAAGTGAAGTTCCTTTGCATTAAGAGCTTGCACATCCAACTTAAAAGCGCATGACTGCCTATACTTCCCACTACAAAGGGCCTATCTTCTAATATTTATCGTTTACCCTCATGCAAGAGTCAAAATTATTTTCTCCTATTCCAACCTCAATTATTCACCACTTGGCGAGCATCATGTGGTAGGGAACGATCCATATATATATATATATATATATATATATATATATATATATATATATATATATATATATATATATATATATCCAGTTGAATATATGTAATCATGCGTTATTATTGTTGAAATTATCCCTGAGATAAATACGCTGGGAGGGCATCTTCTTTTGTGTCTGATTGGAATAATTTGTTCTAAAAATATGCTTTGTGTGCGAGCTATCATGGAAGACTATATGATAGTTGAGTATGTGAAGTTTTCTAAACAAAATCTCTTATATAGATCCTTCTTGGAAACATAATGAATTGTAATTTCTTTGATGACTCAGAACATAGTTTGTTAGTTTTCAAGAAAGTTCTTGTTTATACTTTAGCTTGTGAATGAATTGTTACTTGATCATGCGAAGTTCTATGATTAATAGTGGTTTTTATAATAATGATCATCATGTTGCCATGTCCGTATTTTGTTTTATCAACACGCATTGATCATCTTTTGTTAGAATGCTCTTTATGCTTCCCTTATATCTTTTTAGTTAAGTCAATTTGCTTATGTGCTTCACTTATATCTTTATAGCACGGCTATACTTATGTTCTATAGAAATCAATTGCACTCATGCTTCACTTGTATATTTTTGAGAGTTAAATAGGAAGTGGTAATTTGCACGAGCTATATTTTTACTCTAAAAATGATAGGTATAGAAGAGTGGTATAATAAAAACTTTCATGTAGATCACTGAATGTGAATCACATGATCAATGATATTGAAGTTATAATACGTAAGTTCACTATTTAATAAACATTTGTTAGTAAAAATATAGATGTTAAGGTTTGCAATTCACAATTTCATTAAAGTGTCAATCATAGCATAGCAGGGAAGTTGGAGCATAATTTATCCTTCATAGATATCCTTTATGTGTTCTGAATTAGGGGCGCACGATGGTTAACTCCTCCCAACCTCCTCCCTAGGGGCATGCGAGTAGTATTTTTCTTCGAGGGATAATAGACTTTCATAATAAGTATTTGAGTTCTTTATGACTAATATGAGTTTCTGTACTATAAGCACTTCTACCTATCCATATTTTACTAGCCTCTTCAGTATCGTGCATTGCTCATTCTCACCTTGTGACTTGGTGCAAAATTCGCCGACACATCCAAATCCTGTGATATGACATGCTCTATCACACATAACCCTCATTATATCCTTCCTCAAAACAGCCACCATACCTACCTATCATGGCATTTCCATAGCCAATCCGAGATATATTGCCATGCAACTTCCATGTAAGTATTCACATGACTTGAGCATTCATGGTCATTTTGCCTTGCATGCTCATATAGAGTTGACATGATATTTGTGGCAAAGCCACTATTTGTCATTGTTATACATGTTACGCTAAATCATTGCACATCCTGGTACACTGCCAGAGGCATTCATATGTGGCCGTATCATTCAGTTATTTGAGTTGTAAGTAAATAAAAGTGTGGTGATCATCATTATAGAGCAATGCCCCAGTGAGTAAAAGAATGATGGAGACAAATGAATCCTCGCAAAAGTGGGATGAGGTCCATGACATTGTTCTGAAAAAATTGAGAGAAAAAAGAGAGTAGGGGCAATGCTACTATGCTTTAGCACACTTGTTCTTCAAAGTAGTACCATGTTCTTCATATAGAGAGTCTCCACTATTTTCCACTTTCATATACTAGTGGGAATTTTTTCATATAGAACTTGACTTGCATATTCTGATGATGGGCTTCCTGAAATGCACGAGGCCTTCATGAGCAAGTAAGTTGGATGCACACCCGCTTAGTTTCAGTAGTGAGCTTTCATACACTTATTGCTTTAGTGCATTTGTTGCATGGCAGTCCCTACTCCTCGCATCGATTTCGATTGAAAGGCCTAATGATCCACTGACTTGATGCAAGACTTTCTCAAATTTGTCTTCCTTTATAAACCCCTACCATCATTCTCTTTGCCATCGAAAGTGCTAAGTCTGTGGCTCATGCTCAAATATTGAATGGATTAAATAATGCCGACGTGAGAAAAATATGATACAATTTCATGTTTGGCATCGGGGTGTTCATGATTTATACTTTGCGCTAGAAAGACCGAGTTATGTCATGCTTACACGACTAGATAAGTAGGAATAACATTCATTGACATATATATTTTGAAGAATAATGATTATTTTCTAGCATTCTTTTATATTTACATTTCGATATATATTTAGTCATCGTTTCCCAACATTCATGCCTTAAAGATTATATAATTAAGACATGTTAGGTAGCATTCAACATAAGAAAATCTGTTTTTACCATTCCCCTTCTCAAGGACGAGCAGGAATTAAGCTTGGGGATGTTCATACGTCTCCAACGTATCTATATTTTTTATTGTTCCATGATATTATATTATAAATCGTGTATGCTTTTATGGAACTTTATATCATTTTTGGGAACTAACCTATTAACTCAGTGCCTAGTGCCAGTTCTGTTTTTTGCCTATTTCTTTGTTTCATAGAAAAACCATACCAAACAAAGTTCAAACATGATGAAACTTAACGGTGATTTTTCTGGACCAGAAGAGACCCTATATGCTTCGAGGGAAGGCTGGACGATCTACGAGAGAGCCACAAGCTCACATATTTATCCCCTAGGGGGGATCCACCTAAGCTTCGATACGTCTCCAACTTATCTATAATTTTTTTATTGTTCCATGTTGTTATATTATCAATCTTGGATGTTTTACATTCATTTACTAACAAATTTTTATCCTTTTTCGGGACAAACCTATTGACATAGTGCCCAGTGCCAGTTGTTGCTTTTCCTTGTCTTTTACTACACAGAATATCCATATCAAACAAAATCCAAATGCAGCAAACCTTTTTGGAGTTTTTTTTCTGCCTAGAAGACACCCAGGATGCCCAAGATGTGCACCAGATGGGCTTTGTGGGGCCCACTAGGGACCAGGGCGTGCTAGGGCGCCCAAGCGCGCCCTGGTGGGTAGAGGGACACATAGACACCCCCTCCAATGCCTCTCAGCTATATAAATACTCTAATATTCCAGAAACCCTAGGGGAGTCGATGAAACACAATTCCAGCCGCCGCAAGTTCCAGAACCATGAGATCCAATATAGGGGCCTTTTCCGGCACTTTGCCGGAGGGGTCAACAATCACGGAGGTGTTCTTCATCATCGTTTTTGCTTTTTGGTTGGTTGCTTCTCAATCTATTTGCTAACCTTCACTTGTTCTAAGAGGGAATACTTCTTGTGCATCCAAATCCTAAACCCAAGTTCTGCCAATGAGTCCATCATACCTACCTATATGCGGTATTTTGATGCCATTCTAAGTAAATTTGTATGTGCCAACTCTAATTTCAAAATAAATTTCCTTTTTGTGTGACCGTATCGCTCATGAAGCAGCAGGGGCGGCCGATATTTTCCATGCTAGATATGTTATTCTCAAGATGAGTGTTTATTCACTTGCCATTGCGTGAGAGTGTGGCAAGGTAATAGGAATGACCAGTCCTAAAAAAATGTTTATGTTGTCAAATAATAAATTCGTTGGTAAGTGTTGGTATGGAGGGCACCCGTGGATACGGCTAGCCATTGATTGTGAAAGAATGGTGGAAAAAGGAATAAACTTTATTTTATGTTTGGGAACCGCCTATGATGTATCTAGAATGGAAATTATTGGGAATTATCGGTTTTTTCGTTGACGGGAAAAGAATGCCTCTCAAAATATTTTATCTCTGAATTTAAGCTTTGAGCTCTGGCACCTCTACAAATCTCTGCTTCCCTCTGTGAAGGGCTTATCTATTTACTTTATGCAATTTTTTCTTTTTTTTACTTTTGAGTCTCCATCTTCTGTTATAAAGCACCAACTAGGGAACACTTTGATCATACTTGTGCATAGGATGTAGCTAATATTCGAGTGTGTTTCATGTATGGATCGATGATTGAGCATGATGGGCTAGGGATAGCTTTCTTTAGTGTTGATATTTTGGAAGACATGGTTGCTTGTTGATATGCTTGAGTATTGATGTCCTCATGTCAACTATAGTCTATTACTTTGAATCGTCTAAAAGTTCAAATGTCCATGCTACAAAAGAAAAGAATATGTGATGAACATGTTAGGTAGCATTCCACTTCAAAAAATTTGTTTGTATCATTTACCTACACGAGGACGAGCAGGCATTAAGCTTGGGGATGCTGATACGTCTCCAACTTATCTGTAATTTTTTATTGTTCCATGCTGTTATATTATCAATCTTGGATGTTTTACATTCATTTACTAGCAACTTTATATCATTTTTTGGGACTAACATATTGACATAGTGCCCAGTGTCAGTTGCTTTTTTTGCTTGTTTATTACTTCGTAGAATATCCATATCAAATGAAGTTCAAATGCAGCAAAACTTTTTGGAGATTTTTTTGCCTAGAAGACACCTAGGAGGCCCAAGAAGTGCACCAAAGGGACTCTGTGGGGCCCACTAGGTACTAGGGCGCGCCAGGGCCCCAAGCGCCCCCTGGTGGGTAGAGGGACGCATAGGCACCCCCTCCAATGCCTCTCAGCTCTTTTAATACCCTAATATTCCAGAAACCCTAGGGGAGTCGATGAAACACAATTCCAGCCGCCGCAAGTTCCAAAACCATGAGATCCAATCTAGGGGCCTTTTCCGGCACTTTGCCGGAGGGGTCAACAATCACGGAGGTGTTCTTCATCATCACCCTTGCCCCTCAGATGATGCGTGAGTAGTTTACCACAAACCTAGGCAGCAGCTAGATGGTTTATTCTCTCTTTTTTTATCTTCAATACAATGTTCTCCTCGATGTTCTTGGAGATCTATTTGATGTAATGACTTTTTGCGGAGTGTTTGTTGGGATCCGATGAGTTGTGACTTTATGATCAGTTCTATCTATGAATATTATTTGTGTCTTCTCTGAAATCTTTTATGCATGATCTTTATAGCCTCGTATTTCTTCTCTAAAACTTTGGTTTTATTTGGCCAACTAGATTGATTTTTCTTGCAATGGGAAGAGGTGATTTGTGATGGGTTCGATCTTGCAATCTTCTTTCTCGGTGATAGAAGGAGACATGACACACATGTATCATTGCCATTAAGGATAAAAAGATGGGGTATATTCCTACTGAAATATATCTTGTCTACATCATGGCTTCATTATTATTGCATTACTCTGTTTTCCATGAACTTAATACACTAGATGCATGCTGGATATCAGTCCATGTGTGGAGTAATAGTAGTAGATGCAAGCAGGAGTCAGTCAACTAATCTTGGACGTGATGCCTATATACATGATCATTGCCTTGGATATCATCATAATTATTTTCTCTTCTATCAATTGCCCAACAGTAATTTGTTTACCCAACATATGCTCCTTTCTCAAGAGAAGCCGCTAGTGAAATCTACAGCCCCTAGGGCTATTTCCAATGATATTTATTTTTAGATCTATTCTTCCAAAAAATACCTTGCTGCACTTTTTATTTATTTATTTATTTTATTTTGTGTTTTTCTCAGATCTGTTTCTCAAATCTCATACAATTTAATATATCTCAATACCAAGGAGGGATTTAAAAACCCCTCTTACGCATTGGGTTGCAAGTATTTGTTATTTGTGTGCAGGTGTTATTTACATAGTGTTGCTTGGATTCTCCTACTGAATTGATAACCTTGGTTTCATAACTGAGGGAAATACTTACTGTTGATGTGATGCATTATCCTCTCGTCTTCGGGCAAATACCAACGCAGATACAAGCAATCAAGCTTGCGGGCCCCTTAGAGACCCCTGACCTAATTCTAGTATTATAAATTCCTTAAAATCTAGAAACCCCCAGAGCAAGACCTGAAACATTTTATTGCTGCCAGCCTCTGTTCTTTCATTATCCCATCTGGCGGCCTTCGCCGGTACTCTACCAGAGGGGGAATCAATCTCTGAGGCCATCTTCATCAACCTTGTTGCCTCCATGATGATGTGTGAGTAGGTCCATAGCAGTAGCTAGACAGCTCTCTCTCTCTCTTTATGATATTCAATATAATGATCTCTTCGAAGATCCATTCGATGTAATCTTTACGGTGTGTTTGTTGGGATCTGATGAACTGTGGGTTTATGATCAGATTTTTCATTGAAAGTAACTGAGTCTTTTCTGATATTTATTATGTGTGATTTTATAGCCATGTATTTCTCTTAGATGTATCCATAATCTTTGGCCAATTAGATTGATTTATCTTTAGTGGGAAGGTGCTTGGTAGTAGGTTCAATCTTGCAGTGTCCTTACTCTGTGATAGGAGGAGTTGCAAGGCAAGAATTTGTATTGTTGCTACTAAGGATAAAACGATGGGGTTTAATCATATTGATTGATTTTACTTTTTCTACATTATGCCATCATGCACCAACCATTACCCTTTTTGTTATGAACTTAATGCCTCAAGATGCATGCTAGATAGCGGCCGAGGGGTGGACTAATAGTATTAGATTTAGTAAGATTAATGGTCTACTACGTAATGCCTATATATTGATCATGCCGTGAATATCATCATAACTATGCGCTTTTCTATCAATTTCCCAATAGCAATTTGTTCACCCACCGTTACTATGCTCATGAGAGAGATGACTCTAGTGAAAGCTATGGCCCCCGGGTCCATTCACTTCATATTTACTAAAACCCTAAATTCATTGCTACAGTTTCTTTTCTTTTATTTTGTTTGGAATTTATCTATCTATCACTATTAGAATTAATCCTTGCAATTAATGAATACAAGGGGATTGACAACCCTCTTGCCCGCATTGGGTGCAAGTATTTGTTGTGTGTGTGTGCTTGTCCAGGTACTGTTGACATTTGTTTTTTTGAGTCTCCTACTAGTTCGATACACCTTGGTTCTTTACTGAGGGAAATACTATCTGCTACTGTACTAGATCACCCTTCCTCTTTGAGAAATCCCAATGCATATCACAAGTAGCGTGAGAATTTCTAGCGTTGTTGCCTAAGAGACTTCATCAAACAAATACAGGTTCCTTCACATCCATTTATCATTTACTTGCTCTTTTTTTTACTTGCCTTCTCTTTTTCGTCTCCCTCTACTTCTCTAAAAAAATACCAAATCTTGTGTGCCATTGTTGCTTGAGTTGTCATCATGTCTGGGTTTGAAAAGGTTATTGTTGAAAGCGCTAGTGAAGATAGTCCTCGTGAGACTTACGAGGGAATGCCCGAATTAGTTCATATTGGTAAAGAACCTACCATTAATTTGGACACTAAATCCTTTCGTGTTGGGAGTGGGAATATTATTTGAAAAACTGTTATTCAAGAATTCTTTATGCGTACGACAGCTATTGAATCTAATTAATGAGTTATCTACCCTAAAGGAACAAATAGTTATACAAATTCCATCTCTGCGCTTGTTCTTAATCTTGAAAGAAAGTTTCTTTGTACTCATCCCACTTGCAATGATTGTTTTTTTAGCTACCCATCATTAATGATCCTAGAGCAAAAAATATCACTACTCTTATCCTCATGAATGAATTTGATTACATAATTCAAGAAGCTAGAAATATCTTTGATTATTATGACATGAATTATGAGTGTTCTTTGATAGATGAAATTCTCTATGATCAATACTTTATGAGTGTTATAATATCGGGGGGGTATAAGTCATATCTTTTGATAGATGAAATTCTCTATGATCAATACTTTATGTATATATTTGCATCTCAAGATCAAGAAGCTATGGATTATATCGGGGGGTATAAGTCATGGAGAAGTTATAATATACAGTAGGTATTATGCAAGGGAAATTATGAATCTATTTATAACAATACCTAAACTAGATGGTAGATTTGTTATACTGACGGATCTCATGAGGTTTCTGTTGAGTTTTTGTGCTAAAATTTTCAAGGTTTGGGTGAGATCATGATGCATGAAGGAATAAGGAGAGGCAAGACCCTAAGATTGGGGATGCCTAAGGCACCCCAAGGTAATATTCAAGGAACACCCAAGCGTCTATGCTTGGGAATGCCCCTAAAGGCATCCCCTCTTTCATCTTCAAGCCATCGGTAATATTACTTGGAGCTATATTTTTATTCATCACATGGTATGTGTTTTGCTTGGAGCGGCTTGTGCCATACTTTTATTTTGTTTTCTTGGTTGTCACAATCATTGTTTTATAGACACACCTATTTTGAGAGACACACATTCATCATCATTTGCTAGAATGCTCTTTATGCTTCACTTGTATCTTTTAAGTTAAGGAAATTTGCTCATGTGCTTCACTTATATCGTTAGAGCACGACGATACTTACATTTTTTATAAATCAATTGCACTCTCATGCTTCACTTATATCTTTTGAGAGTTAAATAGGAAGTGGTAATTTGCATGAGCTATATGTTTAGTCTAGAAATGTTAGATATAGAAGAGTGGTATAAAAAAACTTTCATGTAGATCATTGAATGCAAATTGTATGATAAACGATATTGAAGTTATAATACGTAAGTTTACTATTAATACACATTAGTTAGTAGAAATATAGATGTTAAGGTTTGTGATTCACTATTTCATTAAAGTGTCGGTCATGATATAGCGGGGAAGCTGGAGCATAATATATCCTTGATTGATATCCTTTGTGTTTTCCGAAACGAGGGTGAGCAATGGTTAACTCCTCCCTAGGGGCATGCGAGTAGTACTCTGCTTCGAGTGCTAATAGACTTTCACAATAAGTATTTGAGTTATTTATGACTGATGTGAGTTTGTGGACTATAAGCACTTCTACCTATCCATATTTTGCTAGCATCTTTGGTACCGTGTATTGCCGTTCTCACCTGGAGACTTGGTGCAAACTTTGCTGATGCATCCAAATCCCGTGATATGACACACTATATCACACATAAACCTTATTATATGCTTCCTCAAAACAACCAGCATACCTACCCATCATGGCATTTTGATTCCCATTCCAAGATATATTTCCATGCAACTTCCACCGTTACTTTTTTCAAGATCATTAAAACTACATCAGTTACTAATATATTTTGACAACGTTTTCCATCAGTAGTTTTTTTACCAGTTAAATAGTAGGATAGGCTCCTACTGCATATGTATAAACTCGAAACTATGTTACATATTTATATGGGGAGGGACCACACTCCTTGGTGTGGGGGTGGAGAAGACTATCAAAGGTCTATACTATAGAGTTTACAAAGGCAGTAATAAATGGATTTTTCGGCTCAGTAGCCGGAAAGCTTAAGTCGCTCAAATCTAATTTGAATCTTTGCTTTTAGGATGCAATTGTAGGAGAGACACCCCTAAAAAATTTGTTCCTTTCCTTCCACAAACCCCACGCAGCCACAAGGAAGGTGTCCATGAACATGGGTCTGTTATGATCATTCTTTGCAAGCTCCACAAGGTTAAGTCTATCATTATGTGAAGTCCAGTTAATGTCCAAAGTCTTCTCGCAAATATTGCTAAACGTGCAATGGACAAACAAATGTTCCACTGTTTCTTCAACATGGTTTTCATAGAGAAGGTAATCAAAGTTATTTCTAATGTTATAGTGTCTTCTTTTTAGCATGTTACGCATGTTGAGTCTGTCTGAGAGAAGGAGCCAACCGAATACCTTTAATTTTGGTGTGCTGGTTGACTTCCACAACCACCTGAATGCTTTGTGGGTTTGCACCTCTCTGAAGTAGTATGCATAGTACTCCTTTGTTCTAAAGTCACTCTTCCCCCAAACGTACAACCATATGTCATGTACCTATCCTAAAATGTTTGTGTCAAGGGTTGCAGTTTGCAGCTATCTCCCTTCTGCATGAGCAAGGATGGATAAGGGGAGTTGAAACACTGCATGCAGATCTGTGGTTTGTAAGAAGTCTCTAACAGAAATATCATCTATTGTACTGAATGAGTAGGCTCTTGGGAAAGCTCCGGAGATGATGTTTTGATTCTAGCAGTGCTTCCAGGAGAGGGTCATATCACCACAGTGCAACTGCATTGAAGATATCCCCCTGAAGATTGGGTTGAGATGCATCACTTCACGACACCAAAATGATCTGCATGGCTCTGTAGCATGGGAAATAGTGGTGCTATAGATGTGTCCATATCAGTTGCACCGAGGGGATATAATGTCGGTTATATAATTTGTGCAAGAATTTGACAACATTGCATCATTTTGGATACGTAGGTTGAGCACTCCTAGGCCACCATGTTTTTTAGGATGGCAGATCATATCCCATGTTGCCAGGGAGTTACATTTTACTCCATCATCAGTCTTCTTCCTCCATAAACACTATTATCAGATTTTATCAAGCTGTTCTACAATCTTGGGCTGTAGTATAATTTTTCCCATGGTGAAGACAAGTAACGATGTAATGATCGAGTTAATTAGTGCCAACTTACCAGCATATGACATCAGTAACTTTGTGGCTCTAATCTTGCGCTCAGATTTGCACACTAAAGGAGTGAGGTCCTCTATTGATGTTTTGGTGGTGCCTAGGGGCAATCCGAGGTACGAGAACGACATGGAGTCCGTGGTGCATCCAAAGATGGAGGCAATGCCCTGTCATAGATCTAATAATGTATTAATTGGCACAATCGTGGATTTCTGAAACTTGACATGCAATCCAATGGACGTTGCCTAGTAAGTAAGGATTTTCTTCATCAGTTTTTTTATGTTCGGCATGCAGGCATGATTATTAGCGTGTCGTAGGCATACTGAATCGCAAGGAAGTCTATGTTGCTCTCTTCGTCAAACGGGTGTCTCGGTAATTGCTTGGGCCCGGCATCGTTTATGGCCGCTTGGAGCAATTCTACAGCAAGTACAAATTTCAAAGGGGACAGTGGGTCCCCTTGGCGCACTCTACATTTACATGGGAATTGCCTCTCTGGGATTCACATGACTTGAGAATTCATTGTCATTTTTCTTTACATGATCATACAGAGCTGACATGATATTTGTGGCAAAGCCACATTCATCATAGTTTTACATGTTATGCTAGATTTACACATCCTGGTACACTGCCAGAGGCATTTATATGTAGTCATATCATTCATTTTATCGAGTTGTAAGTAAGTGAAAGTGTGATGATTATCATTATTAGAGCATTGTCCTGATGAGTAAAAGAATGATGGAGACCAATGAGTCCTCAAAAAGTGGGGATGAGGTGTAGCCACCCGACCTCAGACGGTCAAGTCTCTGTGCTTCAGTGTCATCCCTGGATCGGTAATGCTGACACACACAGTACTCGAAGTTTATAACAGAGTAACAATCACACACTTATTACATCGAATGTCTCAAGAGAGAACTTATTACAATAAATATGGCTTAAGGCCATCTAATATGATAACAGCGAAAGGCTTGGAAGATAAAGTGAGTCCATCAACTCCAACGGCATAGCTGAGTGCACGACAACGGCCTAGTGAACCTTACTCCTCGTCTGAAAAGTCTGCAACATGATCCGTTGCAGCCCGAAAATGGGTCAGCACATGAAACATGCTAGCATAGCAACACAGTAGAGTAATTATCCGGTTACTATTCTGGACTAATGTCAAATTTTACAGTATCAAAATCTTGTTCAAGTTGGTTAAACTGAAAGAGGGTTTCGAGACGAAGATCTAGGCACTTGAATCCCCTGATTTCGATAAACGAACCAAAATCGGGGCAAAAATCGCGATCGAGAAATAATCACGGAAAACCCTGGAAAAGAAAAACTGACGGACAGGCTAACGAACGAACGTTCGCTGTCTATGACTAACGGGTGAACGGTGTTCGTTAAAAACGAACGTACAGATGAACGTCCGCTATTTAACTAAACCGCAGAAAACCGAACCGATCTAAAAAACGGATCTAGGTTTTCTAAAAAACAAACGGTTAACCGGAAAAGAAAAAAAAGGCGTCAAACGGCGGCGGCGGTCCGGCGAGTCGGGGTGGCGGGCTCCGGCGCGGGCGGCGGTGGCTGACGAGGCGGCGACGGCCTAGGGTTTGGGGCGAGGTGGGGTGCAGCCTCTGGCCTCGGCTTATAAAGCCGGCCGGGTCGGTGTCCCAGGTGGACACGACCCAGTAAGGCGGTTCACTTTTTTAAAAAAAATATTCCAACGCGCAGAAAACGAAGAAAAGAAATACTAAACGGACTCCAAAAATCCTGAAATAAATTTTCCCCGTCTTCTAAAAATATGCCGGACAAAGTGAACATTTATTTGGGCCTCTAATGCAATTTTGGAAAATGCATATTTTC
This sequence comes from Aegilops umbellulata, assembly GCA_032464435.1. Classification (NCBI taxonomy): domain Eukaryota; kingdom Viridiplantae; phylum Streptophyta; class Magnoliopsida; order Poales; family Poaceae; genus Aegilops; species Aegilops umbellulata. The sequence continues at coordinate 87,218,514 of CP136059.1, forward strand.
CTAAACCAAATAAAATAGCAATAAAACCCAAATAAAATATATTTATTTGATTATAATATTTTTCCTCCAGTATTTCATTTATTTTGGAGAAGTCATATTATCTCCTCTCATATATTCTGATATGAAATATTTTTGGAGAGAAAATTAATTAAAACCAAAATGATCCTTGTTTCAATATTTGATAAAATTCAAATATGAAAACGGTGAAATCCCAAACTCTCTCCGAGGGTCCTTGAGTTGCTTAGAATTTCAAGGATCGTGAAACGATAAGAAATAAAATATGATATGCATGAATGACCTATGTATAACATTCCAAATTGAAAATTTGGGATGTTAAATGAGGTCCATGATATTGTTCTAAAAATATTGAGAGAAGAAAAAGGAGAAGGGGAAATGCTACTATTCTTTACCACACTTGTGCTTCAAAGTAGCACCATGTCCTTCATAGAGGGAGTCTCCATGATTTGTCACTTTCATATACTAGTGGGAGTTTCTACATATTGAGAACTTGACTTGCATATTCCAATGACAGGCTTCTTCAAATGTCTGAGGTCTTCATGAGCAAGTCAGTTGCATGCACACCCACTTAGTTTCAGTAGTGAGCTTTCATACACTTATAGATCTAGTGCATCTATTGCATGGAAATCCCTAATCCTCACATACGATCCTGGTCATGTATATCTTGGCCAACTTCGCACTGGTATAGGTGGTTTTCACTGGGATAAAGTGAGCTACCTTGGTCAAGCGATCCACTACTACCCAGATAGAATCCTATCCCGATCGGGTCCTGGGTAATCCGGTTATAAAATCCATGCCAAGCTTATCGCACTTCCATTCGGGTATCAGCATAGGATGCAGTAATCCTGCTGGCTTCTGATGTTCTGCCTTCACTCTCTGACATACATCACATACGGCTACATACTCGGTAATATCCTTCTTCATACCAATCCACCAGAAACGCTCCTTCAGATCCAAATAAATCGTGGTGCTTTCGGGGTGTATCGAGTATGGCGAGTCATGAGCTTCTTGAATTATCAACTTCCTGATCTCTGCATTATTGGGCACAAAAATGCGGTCCTCAAACCACAAGGTATCGTGCTCATCCTCACGAAAACCTTTGGCTTTTCCTTCGCCCATTCTCTCCTTTATCTCAACAATCTCCTTGTCTTCCTTCTGAGCTTGACGAATCTTTCCCAATAATGTTGACTGAACCTCTAATGCTGCAACAAAACCTTTAGGAACTATCTCCAAACGTAGCTCCCTTAGATCCTCCGCTAACTCCTTGGGAATTCCTCTGTTTATGAGGGTATTGACATAACCCTTCCGGCTCAAAGCGTCAGCTACGACATTGGCATTTCCTGGATGATAGTGCAGCTTCATATCATAATCCTTTATAAGCTCCGACCATCTCCTCTACCTAAGGTTGAACTCCTTCTGTGTGAAAATGTACTTCAAACTCTTATGATCCGTGTACACATCACAACAGTTTCCAATAAGAAAATGTCTCCAGGTCTTGAGCGCATGCACGACGGCTGCTAATTCCAAATCATGTGTGGTATAATTCAACTCATGTGGTCGAAGTTGTCGTGAGGCATATGAAACAACTCTTCCATCTTGCATAAGTACTCCTCCAAGTCCTAAGCGTGAGGCATCACAATACACTTGGAAATCCTTGCGTATATCCGGCAAGATTAGCACTGGGGCTGTCGTCAAACGTTTCTTCAACTCCTGGAAACTTGCTTCACATTCTTCAGTCCAATGGAACTTGGTGTCCTTTTTCAACAATGCCGCCATAGGCTTTGCAATCTTGGAAAAATTCTCAATAAATCTCCGGTAGTATCCCGCGAGTCCCAGAAAACTGTGGATCTCTCTAATTGAAGTGGGTGCCAACCACTCCGTGATAGACTGAACCTTGGTAGGATCCACTGCTATACCCTCTCCTGATATAACATGTCCAAGAAATCCAACTTCCTTCAACCAAAACTCGCATTTGTTGAACTTGGCATACAACTGATGTTCCCTGAGCTTCTTGAGAACTAAATGCAAATGCTCCTTGTGTTCCTCTTCATTCTTTGAGTATACCAAGATATCATCAATGAACACCACAACAAACTTATCAAGAACTCCATGAACACCTTGTTCATCAATCTCATGAAATAGGCAGGGGCATTAGTCAATCCGAATGACATAAATGTATACTCATATAACCCATACCTCGTGGTAAAAGTCGTCTTAGGTATATCCTTTTCTCGAATCTTCAGCTGATGGTATCCTGATCGCAAATCTATCTTCGAAAACACTTTAGCTCCTTGCAGCTGGTCAAACAAATCATTGATCATTGGCAGTGGGTACTTGTTCTTGATCGTCACTTCATTCAACGCACGATAGTCAATAACCATCCTTAACGATCCATCTTTCTTCTCGACCAAGAGCACTAGGGCTCCCCATGGTGATGAACTTCGTGAATGTAACCTTTCTCCAATAACTCCTTAATCTGCTTCTTGATCTCTTCCAGATCATTCGCGGGCATCCGGTATGGTCTCTTCGATATCGGTCCGATGCCTGGCAACAGCTCTATTAAAAACTCGATGTCTCGAACTGGTGGCATACCTGGTAACTCCTATGGGAATACATTTGGGTAATCCTTTACTACAGGCACTTCCTCCAGAACAACTCCCGTGAGAGAATTTACTTGAGTCCTCCTAGGCGCATGCCTAGATACATACTTAATCCTTTTTCCCTCCAGGGTAGTGAGTAGAATTGACCTACTAGCATAGTCAATGGTTCCTTCGTACTACGATAGCCAATCCATTCCCAGTATCACATCCAATCCTTGTGACTCCAAAATTTTGAGGTCTAAGGGTAAAACATGGTTGCCAATGGTTAAGTGTAACCGGTCGCACCATCGGCTGGCCATATACTCTGCACCGGGTGAGCTCACTAGCAAGGGTGTTGAGGGAGTCCTGGATTAGGGGGTATTCGGACAGCCGGACTATATCCTTTGTCCGGACTGTTGGACTATGAAGATACAAGATTGAAGACTTCGTGTTACCATGCGCCTTAGACACATAGTTCGGGACCCCTACCCGAGATCCGCCGGTTTTGACGCCGACATTGGTGCTTTCATTGAGAGTTCCACTGTGCCGTCACCATAAGGTTTGATGTCTCCTTCGATCATCGGTAACGATGCAGTCGAGGGTGAGGTCTTCCTCCCTGGATAGATCTTTGTATTCGGCGGCTTCGCACTGCGGGCCAACTCGCTTGGCCATCTAGAGCAGATCGAGAGCTACGCCCTGGCCACCAGGTCAGGTTCGGAAACTTGAACCACACCGTCGATATCCGCGGAGACTTGATCTTCGACGGATTCGAGCCCTTGCCAGGTGCGCCGCACGATCACGATGAACATGATGTAGCTCTGCCATCAGACGGTGTTCGGGAGATCACACCCGCAACTACTCCGGCCTATAATCCGGAGCAAATTGTGCCATCCAAGGACGGGTGGATAGACCCCGCCATGGAGGTCGTACTCTCAGCGGCGATAGAGCCGGATACTGACCTTACCCCTCACGAGAGCCGTGATGCCGAACCACTGGATTCATCTCCGGCCACGGACTCCGAGCCGCCTGCGCCCATGCCTATTGAATCCGATTGGGTGCCTCCGCGGATATCTTTCAGCACCCGCCCTTCGGCGATGTGCTAAACTCGTTAAGATCTCTCTCCTTGTCAGGAGAACCTTGGCCGAACTATGTCCGGCTAGGATGGGATGCGGACGACGAAGAAATCCGCTCCCCACCCACCACCCACTTAGTAGCCACTGTCGATGATTTAACCGACATGCTCGACTTCGACTCCGAAGACATCGATGGTATGGACGACGATGCAGGAGACGAACAGGAACCATTGCCCACAGGGCACTGGACCGCCACCTCATCATATGATATATACATGGTGGATACACCCAAAGAAGGCAATGGCGATAAGACAGCGGAGGATGACCCCTCCAAGAAGCAACCCAAGCGCCTACGTCAGCGGCGCCGCTCTAAGTCTCGCCATAGAAAAAGTATTGATACCGGCACAAGAGACAATAACACTCCGGACAATGCCAAAGACGATGACAATCCCCTCCAGCAAGATTTTGAGCGGGAGGATGAACAAGCCAGCCCTCCTGAGCGGGCAGCAGACGGAGAAGTGGAGGAGGACAATTACATGCCTCTCTCCGATGACGAGGTGAGCCTCGGCGAAGAAGAATTCATCGTGCCTGAGGATCCTGTCGAGCAGGAGCGCTTTAAGTGCTGGCTTATAGCCACAACAAATAGCCTGAAGAAAAAGCAACAACAGCTTCGAGCTGATCAAGATTTGATAGCAGACAAATGGACTGCAGTCCTTGCGGCCGAGGAATATGAACTCGAACGCCCCTCCAAGGGTTACCCCAAGCACAGGTTGCTACCCCGACTAGAGGAGGAAGCATTGAAACCTACATCACCAGCGAATGATGTGGCTGATCGGCCACCTCGTGGCCGAGACAGAGAGGCATTTCAGCCCGAAGCTCAGCCTGCACCCCGCCCTACTCAAACAAAAATACCAAGGCACGGGGCAACACGCGGGACATGCGAGTCGTATTGGAAAACAAGGTAAAACACGCAAGACCGATCTACGGATCACGGGGGCGCACACCTACGCGGGACGATGACCGTCATGTCGGATATAGTAAAAGTAAATCCGGCCGGGCCGAACACAGCAGACAAAACTCATATGAATTGCGTCGTGATATAGCCCAGCACAGAGGTGCCGCACACCCCCTATGCTTCACTGACGAAGTAATGGATCATGAATTCCCAGAGGGTTTTAAACCCGTAAATATTGAATCATACGATGGTACTACAGACCCCGCGGTATGGATAGAAGACTTCTTCCTCCACATTCACATGGCCCGCGGGGATGACCTACATGCCATCAAGTATCTCCCGCTAAAACTCAAATGGCTGGCTCGACATTGGCTCAATTTCTTGCTGACAAACTCCATCGGAAGCTGGGAGAGCCTGGCAGAGGCATTCCTGGACAATTTCCAGGGCACTTATGTGTGGCCGCCGGACGCTGACGATTTAAGTCATATAACTCAGTAGCCAGGAGAATCGGCCAGGAAATTCTGGACCCGGTTCCTAACCAAGAAAAACCAAATAGTCGACTGTCCGGATGCAGAGGCCTTAGCGGCATTTAAGCACAATATCTGTGATGAATGGCTTGCCCGGCACCTCGGTCAAGAGAAGCCAAAATCCATGGCAGCCCTCACAACACTCATGACCCGCTTTTGCGCGGGAGAGGATAGCTGGCTGGCTCGCAGCAACAACATATCAAGGAACCTTGGCACTTCGGATACCAAGGATATTAACGGCCGACCACGTCGTAGCAGACACAAGCGCCGCAACAACGGCGATAACGCTGAGGATACGGCAGTCAAAGCCAGATTCAGTGGCTCTAAATCCGGTCAGCGGAAAAATCCATTCAAAAGAAGTACTCCGGGCCCGTCCAGTTTGGACCGCATACTCGATCGCTCGTGTTAAATACATGGCACCCCCGATAAGCCAGCCAATCACACCAACAGAGAATGCTGGGTGTTCAAGCAGGCCGGCAAGTTAAATGCCGAAAACAACGACAAGGGGCTGCACAGTGACGACGAGGAGGAGCCCCGGCCGCCCGTCCCCCCACAAGTGAGGACAGTGAACATGATATACGCAACCCACATCCCCAAGAGGGAACGAAAGCGTGCAATAAGGGACGTCTATGCGATGGGCCCGTCGTCCCAAAGTTCAACTCATGGTCCTCCTGTCACCTTCGATCGCAGGGACCACCCCACTACTATCCGTCATGGAGGATCTGCCGCATTGGTCTTAGACCCCATCATTGACGGATTTCACCTCACTCGAGTCCTTATGGACGGCAGCAGCAGCCTGAACCTGCTTTACCAGGACACAGTATGCACGATGGGCATCGATCATTCGGCGATCAAACCCACTAAAGCCACTTTCAGAGGCATTATACTAGGTGAGGAGGCTCGTTGTACAGGCTCCATTACCCTTGAGGTAGTCTTCGGATCACCAGAAAATTACCATATCGAAAAGTTAAACTTCGAAATCGTCCCTTTCCGCAGTGATTATCAAGCATTGCTCGGACGAACCGCATTCGCTCGATTCAACGCGGTGCCACATTAGCAGCAGAAACAACAAGCAGCACCTTGCAGCCGAACCTCGAGCGAACGTCCAGGCCTCCGGATACCGTCAAGGGACTCCGAACTACTTCACGAAAGGATAGCCCAGCCTGTCCAGGGCTCAACTAAAACACTCCGGCGAAGGCCAGGACAGGTCGTACTCAGCGGCTGAACCGCCCTCCGGCACATAAATATTTCTTACATTTCTTTCGCAGGTTCACCTTTGCGCCGACCAGGACGGGCTACACGGACGCAGCTTGAACGTGTAAGGGAATCCTTAGACATCCCCCACAGTGACCGATCAGCTATATTGCGGATCCGCACTCAGCCTCTTCCCCCTGGTCTTAGCAGGTTCCGCAATCATATTCCTTTTTTTATCACATTACTTGTACCCATACGGATAGATGTACTATTCAAATACAACGTGTGTATTTATATGACGTTTACCTGTTGTTATTTCTTATCGAAATCATTCTATCAAAGTGGCATCCGTACATAGCGATATGCTGTAAAATATGCCAGGGGCTTCGTTTTACCCATAACACGGCAGTAAAGTCCGAACACCTTCATGGAAGTTCGACACCCCGAACTCATAGCATTATATGCATCAGCTCCGAATCATGTCTTGGGTCAATAGTTGGGTTTGCCCGGCTCCCATGTTTTGGTACCTTACGTTCCGCTATATCGGCTGAGGTAGCACTGGGAGAACTACTGCGATTGTGTCCCGGTTCTTCCGAACGAGCACCTCAGTAGAGAAAGCCGAAAACTGACTGTCATGATACGGCGAGAGCTGGTCAGCTGTTCGAGAGGTCATAAAATCTTTAAGGATTTCTCCCGCATAATGCCATAACCAATGCAGCGTGCGATGGATTGGTTTTTTCTCCGATCAGGTGCTTATTGAGCCCCTAGTACGGTATTCCGGAAACCAGGGGTTGCGCTGACCATACTAATGCTCCTATGGCTAAGTGAGAGTGATAAAGTCCTACAGTCCGATTGCCTGGTTCATTGTGTTGAGCACCTCCCTCGAAGGACCCAAAATTGAGATAAAGAGTGCTCAGGTTTATCCCGAACACCCCCGTACTTCATACGTGGGGGCAGAAGCCGACGACTGGACAACTCTCAGACTTAATATATAAAACGGCCGTACAGGAGGGTAAACTTTCATATAAGAAGCAATAAATGATATAATTGACCTTGTTGAAACATTACAAAGGACAACATGATTTGCATTCATGGAAATATAAAGTCCTTGGTGCATAGTTCTGCGGCAAGGTAGGATCCTTTCAGGACACTCTCATAACATAACTCGGGCTTGCGGTGCTCCTTCCCCTCCGGCGGTCCCTTGGTCATCAGCTTTTCAGCATCCATCTTCCCCCAGTGCACCTTTGCGCGGGCGAAGGCCATTCGTGCACCCTCTATACAGACCGACCGCTTGATGACGTCAAGTCGAGGATAGGCACCCACAAGCCGCTTCACGAGCCCGAAGTAGCTAGTTGGGATCGGCTCAGCAGGCCATGGCCGAATAATTAAATCCTTCATGGCTAGTTCCGTCGCCTTCTGCAGTTCAATCAGCTGTTTCAGTTGATCGGCAAAAGGCACCGGATAATTCGGTGCCAAATACCGCGACCAAAAGAGCTTATCCATAGTATTCCTTTCTTCGGGTCGGTAGAATTGAGCGGCATCTGATATGCTGCGAGGTAGCCCGGCAAATACCCCTGAGAAATCCGGATCCAAAATTAAAAACATAAGTCTCCCCCCAAATACTTACTATACAGGGAAAAAGCCTTACCAGTCGTGATCTTTCTCGCCTCTTGGATCTCCTGCAGGGCGCATCGGGTTTCCCCCCGGGCATCGCTCGTGGCCTGATGAGCCTTGGTGTTCAGATTCTTTCTCCATTAAAATCTGCTCCAAGGTCTCGCATTTCCTTACGGCCTCTTGTAGCTCCTGCTTAGCTTTAATAACTCCGGCCTTGTGTTTCTCACAAAGAGCCTGCTTAGTGGCTGCCTTTTTCTCGGCCTTGGCCAGAGCCTTCTTGAGGGTGTCGACTTCGGTCACAATTCCTACCGCATTGTCATAAAGCTCAGTTCATACTGAAAATTCATTCGCAATAAACGCGAACCAGACTCGTGCATACCCTGTTTATCCCTCAATTGCATTTTCAACTGGCCAAGTTCTTCCTTGGCCCGCTCCAGACTTTGACTCAGTCCAGAGATTTCCGCAGTATGGGAGGCAGCAGCCGCTACCGACGCCTGCTTATAACAAAAGAGAAATAACTGTCATTCAATGAGTCTTCTTGTGAATATATTTGATCCTCTGTCCGGTTTCTTCACCGAACAGTGTATCAGGGGCTATTGTCCATACTATGACTGTCGGTGTCAAAACCGGCGGATCTCGGGTAGGGGGTCCCGAACTGTGCGTCTAGGCGGATGGTAACAGGAGACGGGGGACACGATGTTTTACCCAGGTTCGGGCCCTCTCGATGGAGGTAAAACCCTACTCCTGCTTGATTGATCTTGATGATATGAGTGTTACAAGAGTTGATCTACCACGAGATCAAAGAGGCTAAACCCTGGAAGCTAGCCTATGGTATGATTGTTGTCCTTGGTCCTATGGACTAAACCCTCCGGTTTATATAAACACCGGAGCGGGCTAGGGTTACACAGAGTCGGTACATATCCGTATTGCCAAGCTTGCCTTCCACACCAAGGAGAGTCCCATCCGGACACGGGACGAAGTCTTCAGTCTTGTATCTTCATAGTCCAACAGTCCGGCCAAAGGATATAATCCGGCTGTCCAGATACCCCCTAATCCAGGACTCCCTCAATGACACTCTTCGATAAACATACCTCGAATCCTTTTACAAGGCCGATACAGGCTCCATTCAGTCCACTCTCAGTAGATTGAATCTTCTCAATCACCGCACCCATAAGGGCACGATGTTCATCAACGATGGAGGCGTCTTCCAACGCCACCAACAAAGCATCCGACACTTCCGGATAGACGGAGGTCGCCGATGGAACAGGCACGCCCCCTCCAGCCGAGGGAGGCTGTCTGCTTGATTCTGGAGCCATACAGGTCTCCGGAATCGCATCCGGCTTGGTGTCGAACCCAGAATCGCCCTCGTCATCCACCCCCATGGGAATCTTTTCCCCTACGTGTCCGGCCCCTGAGGTTTGACGTCCAGGCGCCGCCTTCACAGTTTTTTCCTTTCCTCCTTGGCCAGGGTCCTTTTGGGACGAAGCCTTGGTGTTATGCACCTGTTTAGAGGAAGGGGCCTTTGGGGGCGTCCCGCTCTCCATAGCGTTTGAGCTCAGCAAGTCCTCCGATGAGGATTGTTTGGTACGGGACCTCGCCGGACTGCGAAAAATATGGCTTAGGTTAAAATACTAAGCCACGATGAGTCTAGACGCCTAAAACATACTCGGATTTTATACACTTATGAGTTCACCAGGGGCTGGGCCCTAGGATCCCAGGCCGGGCCGCTATCGGCGGCGGCAGTGGACTCCTTCGGAAGAAGAGCCTTTCCGCTTTTGGGCAGCTCGGCCTCCAGGTGTGCGGAGGTCGTCCTCTTCTTTCCTCCCCCCATAGGGGATTCATCCTCCTCCTCCTCGTTCTCTTCCGAGGCGAGATGGGCATTGGAGCCTTTGGATATTGTGTCCGAAGTGCCGCGGCAACTAAGGCCGCCCCGGGTCTTTTTTGCTTCCTTCTCGACCATCTTCTTCGGCACCTGGTAAGGCGTCGGGACCAACATCTTCGTCAGAAGTGGGATGGTCGGTTCTTCGGGCAGCGGGGCCGGACAATGGATCCGCTCCGCCTTCTTCGTCCAGCCCTGGGAGAGTTGTATAAAACACATTAAAGCGTTTCTTTTGGGTTACGCGGATAGAAAAGTTTGATAACTCACCGAACTTGTCGGGCGGGACAGTTGGTACCCACGGTCTTTGGCGGAGTCCGGCCACGATTTGCTGGACTTGAAAAGCACCTTCCAGATGTCCTTGTGCGAGGAGCCGAAAAGATCCCGCAAGGTTTGGTGCTGGGCCGGATCGAATTCCCACAAATTGCAAGTCCGGTGCTGACAAGGCAAGATCCGGCGAATCAGCATCACATGGACCACATTGACAAGCCCAATGTTCTTGTCTCCCATATCTTCAACGCGCGTCTGGAGCGCCGACAGTTCATCAGACGATGCCCAGTTCAGGCCTTTCTTGACCCAGGATGTAAGCCGCTGGGGCGCCGTATCAGAACTTGGGAGAGGCGGCCCACTCTATGCGGCGCGGCTCAGTGATATAGAACCACTGCTATTGCCACTCCTTGACAGAATCATTAAAGGTTCCCGTTGGCCATACGACGTTGGGCATCTTGCTCACCATGGCGCCCCCACACTCGGCCTGCTCGCCGCCCACCACCTTGGGCTTCACATTAAAAACCTTTAGCCATAAACCGAAGTGTGGTGAAATGCGGAGAAAAGCCTCGCACACGACAATGAACGTCGAGATGTTGAGGAAGGAATTAGGGGACAGATCATGAAGATCGATCCCATAATAGTACATGATGCCGCGAACGAACGGGTGGAGGGGAAATCCTAGCCCGCAGACAAAATGAGGGAGGAATACAACCCTCTGGCGGGGTTCTGGAGTAGGGACGATTTGTCCCGCGAACGGAAGACGGTGCCTGATTTTCTTGGCCAGGTATCCGGCCTCCCGAAGCTTTTTAATATCCTTCTCTTGGACGGTAGAGGCCATCCATTTGCCTCCCGCTCCGGATCCGGACATCTTTGTATGACCTCTTGTGGACAAAGAAGAGGAACGCTTGAGCGTTGGAGCTTGAGCAGAAGGGAATAAGCGGGGAGGAAGGTGTGGGTGAGAAGAATAAATCCTTGTCCCCTTATAAGGACGGAAGAGGCGATGCGCCTCCCCACTTACCTAGTAAAACCTCTTATTCCCCAAACGCCGCAATTGATGGCGCGGTTGGGTTACCCACATCCGTATTGATGAGAATCCCGTGATAAGGGGACATGATCTCTGCTTCGACAAGACGTGCCAAGGAAACCGCCTCACAATATGCGCCGAGGCTGGTTGAAAAAAAAACGGTTCAAATAATGACCAGGCCGTGGTGTGATGTCATGCTATGAAATGCATCAGCAGATTAGATTTGTGGAAGTATTATTCTCTCTACGGTGGTATGTGGAACTTGTTTTGCAGAGCCGGACACTATCCTTGTGTTCAAAATCTTCTATGGAATATTCGGAGGAGGAACTCGCCTTGCACTGCAGAAGACAAACTGCGCGCCGGACTCATCGTCATTGAAGCCTAGTTCAGGGGCTACTGAGGGAGTCCTAGATTAGGGGGAATCCGGATAGCTGGACTATATCCTTTGCCCGGACTGTTGGACTATGAAGATACAAGATTGAAGACTTCGTCTCGTGTCCGGATGGGACTCTCCTTGGCGTGGAAGGCAAGCTTGGCAATACGGATGTCTAGATCTCCTCCCTTGTAACCGACTCTGTGTAACCCTAGCCCCCTCCGGTGTCTATATAAACCGGAAGGTTTAGTCCGTAGGACAACAACAATCATACCATAGGCTAGCTTCTAGGGTTTAGCATCTATGATCTTGTGGTAGATCAACTCTTGTAATACTCATATCATCACGATAAATCAAGCAGGAAGTAGGGTATTACCTCCATCGAGAGTGCCCGAACCTGGGTAAACATCGTGTCCCCCGCCTCCTGTTACCATCCGCCTTAGACGCACAGTTTGGGACCCCCTACCCGAGATCCGCCGGTTTTGACACCGACAGGTGTCCTAAGGGCTAAGGTGTAACTTAAAATTGTCCACAAATCCCCTTGAAATGTATGAATGCGATGCACAAGTATCAAATACAACAAGGGAGGTAAATGACTTAACAAAAAACTTACCGATAACTGCATCAGGATACTCTTCGACCTCCTCCACGTTCACGTGGTTCACTTGTCCTTTGTGGAAAGGGTTGGGCTTCTTCCCAGTGCTTCCATTTCCATTTCCGCTCTTCAATTCTGGACAATCATTGGCATAGTGCACGGTCTTCCCGCACTTGAAATAGGTAACATGACTCTGGTCCTTCTTGGCGGGTCTGGCTGGGTTAGAGCGGTTCTAATTGCTGCATGCTCCATTCCCATTCCCATTCTTTGGGCCATTGTGGTTATGAGAACTTCCTCCACTATGGGTGTGGCCCCCATGGTTATGGGTAAATCCTCCCGAGTTCGGGGTAAAACGAGGTTTCTGCGATGCTCCTGAATTGTACTTCCCTTGCCCATACTTCCTCTTGTGGCTCTCAATCTGCTGTCATAAGAGCCTTATCTACCAACTCGTGGTAGTTGTTGAATGTTGTCACCATCAACTGCATACTCATCTCATCATTCGGCCCTTCCATAAACTTCTCCTGTTTTGCGGCATCTGTGGCCACATCATCTGGGGCATAATGAGATAGCTTACTAAACTCATCTACGTACTGATCCACAGTACAATTTCCCTGGCGTAAGTTGCGAAACTCACGCTTCTTCATGCTCATAGCTCTAGTTGAGACATGGGCTATGCGGAATGCTTGCTAAAACTGATCCCAAGTGACATTGGCTATAGGGAAAGTGGTTGTGTAATTATCCCACCATGAGGCTGCTGGTCCATCCAATTGATGTGCGGCAAAACGCACCTTCTCAGCATATGTGCAACTTGCGGTGGTCAACTCCCTTCCAATCCTGCGTAGCCAGTCATCCGCAACTATTGGCTCGGTGCTACTGGAAAACATCAGCGGCTGCAACCTCAGAAAACGGATTAGGCTGTCAACTGGAGGTGGTGGCGGTGGGTTGTTGTTGTTGTTGTTGTTGTTGTTGTTGTTGTTGTTGTTGTTGTTGTTGTTGTTGTTGTTGTTGTTGTTGTTGTTGTTGTTGTTGTTGTTGTTGTTGTTGTTGTTGTTGTTGTTGTTGTTGTTGTTGTTGTTGTTGTTGTTGTTGTTGTTGTTGTTGTTGTTGCTGTTGCTGTTGTTGCTGTTGTTGTTGTTGTTGTTGTTGTTGTTGTTGTTGTTGTTGTTGTTGTTGTTGCCTTGATTCTGAATTAACAACTGCATCAAGGCATTCTGCTGCTGGATCAACTGAGTGAGCTCTGGTGGGAAGACAAATCCGGTATCACGTCTCAGAGGCATCGGATGGGTTTAGAGGGAAGAGATTAGAATAGAATGAGGCCTAGTGAGAAAGCACTACCCATATGCACATGAGACAAACACAATCATATCATAACACTCAATCAATCAAGCAAGGGAATACAATCGATCTAACTATCGTTACGGTGCTCAGACTATACTATATACATGGGGGAATACTACTTGATCGTATGGTGGTCTACTAGAAATTTTGATCGGTGGAAGACTCCATGATATCTGCTCCAGCTTCGTATTCATAGTCATCATCACTATTGTCGGGGTTGGAGTCAGTGTCGTCGATGATGATGTAGTTCTCCGGACAAGTGGAATCGTCATCTTCTCCTCCTGGCGCGGAATCTCCCATGAATACTCCGATCTTCTTTATCAGGTCGTCATTCTTCTCCAATAGAATGGCGATTTCCTCCTCGTATCTGTCGCGTTTAGACTCAAGTTCCACCTCTAGCTCCATGTTCCTAGTCATAGCCTTCTTCAAATCTATCATGCTTGTGCACATCTGGTTCTCTTGGCGTGGAATGTGCTGGTTTAACTCCTGGATGAAAGCGGCAATGGACCTGTCCTTCCTGGTGCTGATCATCTCCCATTGCTCATCTCGGCGCCCACATATCTGGTAAATAGTGTCCTTCAGCTCCTGCTTGTAGACTTCTCCAATACATCCCATAGCAATGTGGGCTGCCATGCTCTTTCCTAGACTCCAGGTTGGTGCATCAAAGGAAAACTCTATGGGCTCAGTGACTGGCGTGAATGTCCTTCCTGGAACTTGAACTCGAATCATCCAACGCTCCTCTTCTAGTAAAGTAGCGGTGTAGGTCCCGGTGAAGCTTGGTATTCTGATGTTCAGGTACCTAGTGACTTCCTTCAAGTGCCGTCCAAAGGGTGTGTCTTCATTCGGTTGTGCAAACTTGTTCCTCGAGTCCGCCATCCTAGAGAGTAGAAAATGGAGATGAGTCAGAAATGAGTAGAGAAGAGTGACCTATGGCTTTCCTTAGTGGTTGTGTCCTACATTTATCGTGTGCTCTGATAGCATCTTGTAGCGACCCGACCTTAGACGGTCAAGTCTCTATGCTTCAGTGTCATCCCTGGATCGGTAATGCTGACACACACAGTACTCGAAGGATTTATAACAGAGTAGCAATCACACACTTATTACATCAAATGTCTCAAGAGAGAACTTATTACAATAAATATGGCTTAAGGCTATCTAATATGATAACATCGGAAGGCTTGGAAGATAAAGTGAGTCCATCAACTCCAACGGCATAGCTGAGTGCACGACAACGGCCTAGCGAACCTTACTCCTCGTCTGAAAAGTCTGCAACATGATACGTTGCAGCCCGAATGAATGCTATCACTACATGCATAGATGACTGGTGGAGGCTGTATGGTTAATATGTTTTGCGAAAAGCCAATTTTTTTCCTACAACAAAGGAATAGATTTTATTTAACTATCATGGTAGTTGAAACATTGAGAATGCTACCCCATCTCAATACCAATTAAAAGTAATTAACAACCCAAAAAAATTTAATTTAGAGTGATGAGATCCATATGATAATCCAAGAACCAGATACTCAAGATATCCATAACCAGGGACATGGCTAACCATGGTTAGTTTATACACTCTGCAGAGGTTTGCGAACTTTTCCCCACAAGACTCGATCTCCTCCATTGGATTTTTCGCACTGCATGGTGTTTGAGAAACGGATGACCGAGACACGGTCTTTCAGAAGCATTAACTCTAACCTCGGGTAGACAGTACCAACCTACATCCCCTACATCTACTAGCCTACCACTGGAAGAGCTCACGCAACATACTCAATTATGCCAGAGCCCATAATGGCATGTGGCTGCACACGGAAGTTTCTAGCATGAATAATCTTATGATCCCTTTGATCCTGGGTGGTGGACCATAGGATGATCACACGGTATAACCCCAGGGTCTCCTAGGACAACACTGGTATAACCCCAGGTACCCAAAACCAACAATCCACCCAGATGTGTATTAGCGTTGCCACCTTAATTGAACCATTAATTAAATACTCACATCTGTCATGGATGTCTCAAACCAAACCACGTCTACGAGCATAGCATGGCAATATAAGCATAACGTAGAAGTAACTCCCAAGGGATTGATAATAAAACAGGTAATAGGTTCTACCTCATCAACTACTTCCCGAACCCACAAGTTAATCACCTCCTAATCATCCAATGTTTGAGGGTTGAAACTAATGCATAAAAACTGGGTATGAAAAGAGTATGATCAATGTGTTACTTTCCTTGCTGACGATTTGCAAATCCTAAAGACTCGTAGTAGCATGCTTCGCACTGCGGGAATTCTATCGCAAACAAACAATAGCATACATAAGAGATCAAGCAGAGATGCACGGATAAATCTCAAATAAGAAGATCTAACCAGAAAGTTCAACTGAAGAACTCCGGTTTGCGAAAAGAATCAAATCAAACGGAGCAACGAAACTCAAACTGCGAAAGAAACAAGATCCGGTTACTATTCTGGACTAATGTCAAATTTTACAGTATCAAAATCTTGTTCAAGTTGGTTAAACTGAAAGAGGGTTTCGAGACGAAGATCTAGGCACTTGAATCCCCTGATTTCGATAAACGAACCAAAATCGGGGCAAAAATCGCGATCCTGAAATAATCACGGAAAACCCTGGAAAAGAAAAACTGACGGACGGGCTAACGAACGAACGTTCGCTGTCTATGACTAACGGGTGAACGGTGTTCGTTAAAAACGAACGTACAGATGAACGTCCGCTATTTAACTAAACCGCAGAAAACCGAACCGATCTAAAAAACGGATCTAGGTTTTCTAAAAAAACAAACGGTTAACCGGAAAAGAAAAAAAACGGCGTCAAACGGCGGCGGCGGTCCGGCGAGTCGGGGTGGCGGGCTCCGGCGCGGGCGGCGGTGGCTGATGAGGCGGCGACGGCCTAGGGTTTGGGGCGAGGTGGGGTGCAGCCTCTGGCCTCGGCTTATAAAGCCGGCCGGGTCGGTGTCCCAGGCGGACACGACCCGGTAAGGCGGTTCACTTTTTTTAAAAAAATATTCCAACGCGTAGAAAACGAAGAAAAAAATACTAAACGGACTCCAAAAATCCTGAAATAAATTTTCCCCGTCTTCTAAAAATATGCCGGACAAAGTGAACATTTATTTGGGACTCTAATGCAATTTTGGAAAATGCATATTTTCCTAAACCAAATAAAATAGCAATAAAACCCAAATAAAATATATTTATTTGATTATAATATTTTTCCTCCAGTATTTCATTTATTTTGGAGAAGTCATATTATCTCCTCTCATATATTCTGATATGAAATATTTTTGGAGAGAAAATTAATTAAAACCAAAATGATCCTTGTTTCAATATTTGATAAAATTCAAATATGAAAACGGTGAAATCCCAAAGTCTCTCCGAGGGTCCTTGAGTTGCTTAGAATTTCAAGGATCGTGAAACGATAAGAAATAAAATATGATATGCATGAATGACCTATGTATAACATTCCAAATTGAAAATTTGGGATGTTAAATGAGGTCCATGATATTGTTCTAAAAATATTGAGAGAAGAAAAAGGAGAAGGGGAAATGCTACTATTCTTTACCACACTTGTGCTTCAAAGTAGCACCATGTCCTTCATAGAGGGAGTCTCCATGATTTGTCACTTTCATATACTAGTGGGAGTTTCTACATTATGAGAACTTGACTTGCATATTCCAATGACAGGCTTCTTCAAATGTCTGAGGTCTTCATGAGCAAGTCAGTTGCA
The DNA here is from genome assembly GCA_032464435.1 of Aegilops umbellulata. Classification (NCBI taxonomy): domain Eukaryota; kingdom Viridiplantae; phylum Streptophyta; class Magnoliopsida; order Poales; family Poaceae; genus Aegilops; species Aegilops umbellulata. The sequence goes on from CP136059.1 coordinate 87,235,687, forward strand.
TGCACACCCACTTAGTTTCAGTAGTGAGCTTTCATACACTTATAGATCTAGTGCATCTATTGCATGGAAATCCCTAATCCTCACATATGATCCTGGTCATGTATATCTTGGCCAACTTCGCACTGGTATAGGTGGTTTTCACTGGGATAAAGTGAGCTACCTTGGTCAAGCGATCCACTACTACCCAGATAGAATCCTATCCCGATCGGGTCCTGGGTAATCCGGTTATAAAATCCATGCCAAGCTTATCGCACTTCCATTCGGGTATCGGCATAGGATGCAGTAATCCTGCTGGCTTCTGATGTTCTGCCTTCACTCTCTGACATACATCACATACGGCTACATACTCGGCAATATCCTTCTTCATACCAATCCACCAGAAACGCTCCTTCAGATCCAAATAAATCGTGGTGCTTTCGGGGTGTATCGAGTATGGCGAGTCATGAGCTTCTTGAATTATCAACTTCCTGATCTCTGCATTATTGGGCACAAAAATGCGGTCCTCAAACCACAAGGTATCGTGCTCATCCTCACGAAAACCTTTGGCTTTTCCTTCGCCCATTCTCTCCTTTATCTCAACAATCTCCTTGTCTTCCTTCTGAGCTTCACGAATCTTTCCCAATAATGTTGACTGAACCTCTAATGCTGCAACAAAACCTTTAGGAACTATCTCCAAACGTAGCTCCCTTAGATCCTCCGCTAACTCCTTGGGAATTCCTCCGTTTACGAGGGTATTCACATGACCCTTCCGGCTCAAAGCGTCAGCTACGACATTGGCATTTCCTGGATGATAGTGCAGCTTCATATCATAATCCTTTATAAGCTCCGACCATCTCCTCTACCTAAGGTTGAACTCCTTCTGTGTGAAAATGTACTTCAAACTCTTATGATCCGTGTACACATCACAACGGTTTCCAATAAGAAAATGTCTCCAGGTCTTGAGTGCATGCACGACGGCTGCTAATTCCAAATCATGTGTGGTATAATTCAACTCATGCGGTCGAAGTTGTCGTGAGGCATATGAAACAACTCTTCCATCTTGCATAAGTACTCCTCCAAGTCCTAAGCGTGAGGCATCACAATACACTTGGAAATCCTTGCGTATATCCGGCAGGATTAGCACTGGGGCTGTCGTCAAACGTTTCTTCAACTCCTGGAAACTTGCTTCACATTCTTCAGTCCAATGGAACTTGGTGTCCTTTTTCAACAATGCCGCCATAGGCTTTGCAATCTTGGAAAAATTCTCAATAAATCTCCGGTAGTATCCCGCGAGTCCCAGAAAACTGTGGATCTCTCTAACTGAAGTGGGTGCCAACCACTCCGTGATAGACTGAACCTTGGTAGGATCCACTGTTATACCCTCTCCTGATATAACATGTCCAAGAAATCCAACTTCCTTCAACCAAAACTCGCATTTGTTGAACTTGGCATACAACTGATGTTCCCTGAGCTTCTTGAGAACTAAATGCAAATGCTCCTTGTGTTCCTCTTCATTCTTTGAGTATACCAAGATATCATCAATGAACACCACAACAAACTTATCAAGAACTCCATGAACACCTTGTTCATCAATCTCATGAAATAGGCAGGGGCATTAGTCAATCCGAATGACATAAATGTATACTCATATAACCCATACCTCGTGGTAAAAGTCGTCTTAGGTATATCCTTTTCTCGAATCTTCAGCTGATGGTATCCTGATCGCAAATCTATCTTCGAAAACACTTTAGCTCCTTGCAGCTGGTCAAACAAATCATTGATCATTGGCAGTGGGTACTTGTTCTTGATCATCACTTCATTCAACGCACGATAGTCAATAACCATCCTTAACGATCCATCTTTCTTCTCGACCAAGAGCACTAGGGCTCCCCATGGTGATGAACTTCGTGAATGTAACCTTTCTCCAATAACTCCTTAATCTGCTTCTTGATCTCTTCCAGATCATTCGCGGGCATCCGGTATGGTCTCTTCGATATCGGTCCAATGCCTGGCAACAGCTCTATTACAAACTCGATGTCTCGAACTGGTGGCATACCTGGTAACTCCTATGGGAATACATTTGGGTAATCCTTTAATACAGGCACTTCCTCCTGAACAACTCCCATGAGAGAATTTACTTGAGTCCTCCTAGGCACATGCCTAGATACATACTTAATCCTTTTTCCCTCCAGGGTAGTGAGTAGAATTGACCTATTAGCATAGTCAATGGTTCCTTCGTACTACGATAGCCAATCCATTCCCAGTATCACATCCAATCCTTGTGACTCCAAAATTATGAGGTCTAAGGGTAAAACATGGTTGCCAATGGTTAAGTGTAACCGGTCGCACCATCGGCTGGCCATATACTCTGCACCGGGTGAGCTCACTAGCAAGGGTGTTGAGGGAGTCCTGGATTAGGGGGTATCCGGACAGTCGGACTATATCCTTTGTCCGGACTGTTGGACTATGAAGATAAAAGATTGAAGACTTCGTCTCGTGTCCGGATGGGACTCTCCTTAGCGTGGAAGGCAAGCTTGGCAATACGGATATGTAGATCTCCTCCCTTGTAACCGACTCTGTGTAACCCTGCCCCTCCTCCGGTGTCTATATGAACCAGAGGGTTTAGTCCGTAGGACAGCAACAATCATACCATAGGCTAGCTTCTAGGGTTTAGCCTCTACGATCTCGTGGTAGATCAACTCTTGTAATACTCATATCATCAAGATCAATCAAGCAAGAAGTAGGGTATTACCTCCATCGAGAGGGCCCGAACCTGGGTAAACATGGTATCCCCCACCTCCTGTTACCATCCGCCTTAGACACATAGTTCGGGACCCCTACCCGAGATCCGCCGGTTTTGACGCCGACATTGGTGCTTTCATTGAGAGTTCCACTGTGCCATCACCATAAGGTTTGATGTCTCCTTCGATCATCGGTAACGATGCAGTCTAGGGTGAGGTCTTCCTCCCTGGATAGATCTTTGTATTCGGCGGCTTCGCACTGCGGGCCAACTCGCTTGGCCATCTAGAGCAGATCGAGAGCTACGCCCTGGCCACCAGGTCAGGTTCGGAAACTTGAACTACACCGTCGATATCCGCGGAGACTTGATCTTCGACGGATTCGAGCCCTTGCCAGGTGCGCCGCACGATCACGATGAACATGATGTAGCTCTGCCATCAGACGGTGTTCGGGAGATCACACCCGCAACTACTCCGGCCTATAATCCGGAGCAAATTGTGCCATCCAAGGACGGGTGGATAGACCCCGCCATGGAGGTCGTACTCTCAGCGGCGATAGAGCCGGATACTGACCTTACCCCTCACGAGAGCCGTGATGCCGAACCACTGGATTCATCTCCGGCCACGGACTCCGAGCCGCCTGCGCCCATGCCTATTGAATCCGATTGGGTGCCTCCGCGGATATCTTTCAGCACCCGCCCTTCGGCGATGTGCTAAACTCGTTAAGATCTCTCTCCTTGTCAGGAGAACCTTGGCCGAACTATGTCCGGCTAGGATGGGATGCGGACGACGAAGAAATCCGCTCCCCACCCACCACCCACTTAGTAGCCATTGTCGATGATTTAACCGACATGCTCGACTTCGACTCCGAAGACATCGATGGTATGGACGACGATGCAGGAGACGAACAGGAACCATTGCCCACAGGGCACTGGACCGCCACCTCATCATATGATATATACATGGTGGATACACCCAAAGAAGGCAATGGCGATAAGACAGCGGAGGATGACCCCTCCAAGAAGCAACCCAAGCGCCGACGTCAGCGGCGCCGCTCTAAGTCTCGCCATAGCAAAAGTATTGATACCGGCACAAGAGACAATAACACTACGGACAATGCCAAAGACGATGACAATCCCCTCCAGCAAGATTTTGAGCGGGAGGATGAACAAGCCAGCCCTCCTGAGCGGGCAGCAGACGGAGTAGTGGAGGAGGACAATTACATGCCTCTCTCGATGACGAGGTGAGCCTCGGCGAAGAAGAATTCATCGTGCCTGAGGATCCTGTCGAGCAGGAGCGCTTTAAGTGCTGGCTTATAGCCACAACAAATAGCCTGAAGAAAAAGCAACAACAGCTTCAAGCTGATCAAGATTTGATAGCAGACAAATGGACTGCAGTCCTTGCGGCCGAGGAATATGAACTCGAACGCCCCTCCAAGGGTTACCCCAAGCACAGGTTGCTACCCCGACTAGAGGAGGAAGCATTAAAACCTACATCACCAGCGAATGATGTGGCTGATCGGCCACCTCGTGGCCGAGACAGAGAGGCATTTCAGCCCGAAGCTCAGCCTGCACCCCGCCCCACTCAAACAAAAATACCAAGGTACGGGGCAACACGCGGGACATGCGAGTCGTATTGGAAAACAAGGTAAAACACGCAAGACCGATCTACGGATCAGGGGGCGCACACCTACGCGGGACGATGACCATCATGTCGGATATAGTAAAAGTAAATCCGGCCGGGCCGAACACAGCAGACAAAACTCATATGAATTGCGTCGTGATATAGCCCAGCACAGAGGTGCCGCACACCCCCTATGCTTCACTGACGAAGTAATGGATCATGAATTCCCACAGGGTTTTAAACCCGTAAATATTGAATCATACGATGGTACTACAGACCCCGCGGTATGGATAGAAGACTTCTTCCTCCACATTCACATGGCCCGCGGGGATGACCTACATGCCATCAAGTATCTCCCGCTAAAACTCAAATGGCTGGCTCGACATTGGCTCAATTGCTTGCTGACAAACTCCATCGGAAGCTGGGAGAGCCTGGCAGAGGCATTCCTGGACAATTTCCAGGGCACTTATGTGCGGCCGCCGGACGCTGACGATTTAAGTCATATAACTCAGTAGCCAGGAGAATCGGCCAGGAAATTCTGGACCCGGTTCCTAACCAAGAAAAACCAAATAGTCGACTTTCCGGATGCAGAGGCCTTAGCGGCATTTAAGCACAATATCCGTGATGAATGGCTTGCCCGGCACCTCGGTCAAGAGAAGCCAAAATCCATGGCAGCCCTCACAACACTCATGACCCGCTTTTGCGCGGGAGAGGATAGCTGGCTGGCTCGCAGCAACAACATATCAAGGAACCTTGGCACTTCGGATACCAAGGATATTAACGGCCGACCACGTCGTAGCAGACACAAGCGCCGCAACAATGGCGATAACGCTGAGGATACGGCAGTCAAAGCCAGATTCAGTGGCTCTAAATCCGTTCAGCGGAAAAATCCATTCAAAAGAAGTACTCCGGGCCCGTCCAGTTTGGACCGCATACTCGATCGCTCGTGTTAAATACATGGCACCCCCGATAAGCCAGCCAATCACACCAACAGAGAATGCTGGGTGTTCAAGCAGGCCGGCAAGTTAAATGCCGAAAACAACGACAAGGGGCTGCACAGTGACGACGAGGAGGAGCCCCGGCCGCCCGTCCCCCCACAAGTGAGGACAGTGAACATGATATACGCAACCCACATCCCCAAGAGGGAACGAAAGCGTGCAATAAGGGACGTCTATGCGATGGGCCCGTCGCCCCAAAGTTCAACCCATGGTCCTCCTGTCACCTTCGATCGCAGGGACCACCCCACTACTATCCGTCATGGCGGATCTGCCGCATTGGTCTTAGACCCCATCATTGACGGATTTCACCTCACTCGAGTCCTTATGGACGGCTGCAGCAGCCTGAACCTGCTTTACCAGGACACAGTATGCACGATGGGCATCGATCATTCGGCGATCAAACCCACTAAAGCCACTTTCAGAGGCATTATACTAGGTGAGGAGGCTCGTTGTACAGGCTCCATTACCCTTGAGGTAGTCTTCGGATCACCAGAAAATTACCATATCGAAAAGTTAAACTTCGAAATCGTCCCTTTCCGCAGTGATTATCAAGCATTGCTCGGACGAACCGCATTCGCTCGATTCAACGCGGTGCCACATTAGTAGCAGAAACAACAAGCAGCACCCTGCAGCCGAACCTCGAGCGAACGTCCAGGCCTCCGGATACCGTCAAGGGACTCCGAACTACTTCACGGAAGGATAGCCCAGCCTGTCCAGGGCTCAACTAAAACACTCCGGCGAAGGCCAGGACAGGCCGTACTCAGCGGCTCAACCGCCCTCCGGCACATAAATATTTCTTACATTTCTTTCGCAGGTTCACCTTTGCGCCGACCAGGACGGGCTACACGGACGCAGCTTGAACGTGTAAGGGAATCCTTAGACATCCCCCACAGTGACCGATCAGCTATATTGCGGATCCGCACTCAGCCTCTTCCCCCTGGTCTTAGCAGGTTCCGCAATCATATTCCTTTTTTTATCACATTACTTGTACCCATACGGATAGATGTACTATTCAAATACAACGTGTGTATTTATATGACGTTTACCTGTTGTTATTTCTTATCGAAATCATTTTGTCAAAGTGGCATCCGTACATAGCGATATGCTGTAAAATATGCCAGGGGCTTCGTTTTACCCATAACACGGCAGTAAAGTCCGAACACCTTCATGGAAGTTCGACACCCCGAACTCATAGCATTATATGCATCAGCTCCGAATCATGTCTTGGGTCAATAGTTGGGTTTGCCCGGCTCCCATGTTTTGGTACCTTACGTTCCGCTATATCGGCTGAGGTAGCACTGGGAGAACTACTGCGATTGTGTCCCGGTTCTTCCGAACGAGCACCTCAGTAGATAAAGCCGAAAACTGACTGTCATGATACGGCGAGAGCTGGTCAGCTGTTCGAGAGGTCATAAAATCTTTAAGGATTTCTCCCGCATAATGCCATAACCAATGCAGCGTGCGATGGATTGGTTTTTTCTCCGATCAGGTGCTTATTGAGCCCCTAGTACGGTATTCCGGAAACCAGGGGTTGCGCTGACCATACTAATGCTCCTATGGCTAAGTGAGAGTGATAAAGTCCTACAGTCCGATTGCCTGGTTCATTGTGTTGAGCACCTCCCTCGAAGGACCCAAAATTGAGATAAAGAGTGCTCAGGTTTATCCCGAACACCCCCGTACTTCATACGTGGGGGCAGAAGCCGACGACTGGACAACTCTCAGACTTAATATATAAAACGGCCGCACAGGAGGGTAAACTTTCATATAAGAAGCAATAAATGATATAATTGACCTTGTTGAAACATTACAAAGGACAACATGATTTGCATTCATGGAAATATAAAGTCCTTGGTGCATAGTTCTGCGGCAAGGTAGGATCCTTTCAGGACACTCTCATAACATAACTCGGGCTGGCGGTGCTCCTTCCCCTCCGGTGGTCCCTTGGTCATCAGCTTTTCAGCATCCATCTTCCCCCGGTGCACCTTTGCGCGGGCGAAGGCCATTCGTGCACCCTCTATACAGACCGACCGCTTGATGACGTCAAGTCGAGGATAGGCACCCACAAGCCGCTTCACGAGCCCGAAGTAGCTAGTTGGGATCGGCTCAGCAGGCCATAGCCGGATAATTAAATCCTTCATGGCTAGTTCCGTCGCCTTCTGCAGTTCGATCAGCTGTTTCAGTTGATCGGCAAAAGGCACCGGATAATTCGGTGCCAAATACCGCGACCAAAAGAGCTTATCCACAGTATTCCTTTCTTCGGGTCGGTAGAATTGAGCGGCATCCGATATGCTGCGAGGTAGCCCGGCAAATACCCCTGAGAAATCCGGATCCAAGATTAAAAACATAAGTCTCCCCCCAAATACTTACTATACAGGGAAAAAGCCTTACCAGTCGTGATCTTTCTCGCCTCTTGGATCTCCTGCAGGGCGCATCGGGTTTCCCCCCGGGCATCGCTCGTGGCCTGATGAGCCTTGGTGTTCAGATTCTTTCTCCATTAAAATCTGCTCCAAGGTCTCGCATTTCCTTACGGCCTCTTGTAGCTCCTGCTTAGCTTTAATAACTCTGGCCTTGTGTTTCTCACGAAGAGCCTGCTTAGTGGCTGCCTTTTTCTCGGCCTCGGCCAGAGCCTTCTTGAGGGTGTCGACTTCGGTCACAATTCCTACCGCATTGTCATAAAGCTCAGTTCATACTGAAAATTCATTCGCAATAAATGCGAACCAGACTCGTGCATACCCTGTTTATCCCTCAATTGCATTTTCAACTGGCCAAGTTCTTCCTTGGCCCGCTCCAGACTTTGATTCAGTCCGGAGATTTCCGCAGTATGGGAGGCAGCAGCCGCTACCGACGCCTGCTTATAACAAAAGAGAAATAACTGTCATTCAATGAGTCTTCCTGCGAATATATTTGATCCTCTGTCCGGTTTCTTCACCGAACAGTGTATCAGGGGCTATTGTCCATACTATGACTGTCGGTGTCAAAACCGGCGGATCTCGGGTAGGGGGTCCCGAACTATGCGTCTAGGCGGATGGTAACAGGAGACGGGGGACACGATGTTTTACCCAGGTTCGGGCCCTCTCGATGGAGGTAAAACCCTACTCCTGCTTGATTGATCTTGATGATATGAGTATTACAAGAGTTGATCTACCACGAGATCAAAGAGGCTAAACCCTGAAAGCTAGCCTATGGTATGATTGTTGTCCTTGGTCCTATGGACTAAACCCTCCGGTTTATATAGACACCGGAGCGGGCTAGGGTTACACAGAGTCGGTACATATCCGTATTGCCAAGCTTGCCTTCCACACCAAGGAGAGTCCCATCCGGACACGGGACGAAGTCTTCAGTCTTGTATCTTCATAGTCCAACAGTCCGGCCAAAGGATATAATCCGGTTGTCTGGATACCCCCTAATCCAGGACTCCCTCAATGACACTCTTCGATAAACATACCTCGAATCCTTTTACAAGGCCGATACAGGCTCCATTCAGTCCACTCTCAGTAGATTGAATCTTCTCAATCACCGCACCCATAAGGGCACGATGTTCATCAACGATGGAGGCGTCTTCCAACGCCACCAACAAAGCATCCGACACTTCCGGATAGACGGAGGTTGCCGATGGAACAGGCACGCCCCCTCCAGCCGAGGGAGGCTGCCTGCTTGATTCTGGAGCCATATAGGTCTCCGGAATCGCATCCGGCTTGGTGTCGAACCCAGAATCGCCCTCGTCGTCCACCCCCATGGGAATCTTTTCCCCTACGTGTCCGGCCCCTGAGGTTTGACGTCCAGGCGCCGCCTTCACAGTTTTTTCCTTTCCTCCTTGGCCAGGGTCCTTTTGGGACGAAGCCTTGGTGTTATGCACCTGTTTAGAGGAAGGGGCCTTTGGGGGCGTCCCGCTCTCCATAGCGTTTGAGCTCAGCAAGTCCTCCGATGAGGATTGTTTGGTACGGGACCTCGCCGGACTGCGAAAAATATGGCTTAGGTTAAAATACTAAGCCACGATGAGTCTAGACGCCTAAAACATACTCGGATTTTATACACTTATGAGTTCACCAGGGGCTGGGCCCTAGGATCCCAGGCCGGGCCGCTATCGGCGGCGGCAGTGGACTCCTTCGGAAGAAGAGCCTTTCCGCTTTTGGGCAGCTCGGCCTCCAGGTGTGCGGAGGTCATCCTCTTCTTTCCTCCCCCCATAGGGGATTCATCCTCCTCCTCCTCGTTCTCTTCCGAGGCGAGATGGGCATTGGAGCCTTTGGATATTGTGTCCGAAGTGCCGCGGCAACTAAGGCCGCCCCGGGTCTTTTTTGCTTCCTTCTCGACCATCTTCTTCGGCACCTGGTAAGGCGCCGGGACCAACATCTTCGTCAGAAGTGGGATGGTCGGTTCTTCGGGCAGCGGGGCCGGACAATGGATCCGCTCCGCCTTCTTCGTCCAGCCCTGGGAGAGTTGTATAAAACACATTAAAGCGTTTCTTTTGGGTTACGCGGATAGAAAAGTTTGATAACTCACCGAACTTGCCGGGCAGGACAGTTGGTACCCACGGTCTTTGGCGGAGTCCGGCCACGATTTGCTGGACTTGAAAAGCACCTTCCAGATGTCCTTGTGCGAGGAGCCGAAAAGATCCCGCAAGATTTGGTGCTGGGCCGGATCGAATTCCCACAAATTGCAAGTCCGGTGCTGACAAGGCAAGATCCGGCGAATCAGCATCACATGGACCAGATTGACCAGCCCAATGTTCTTGTCTCCCATATCTTCAACGCGCGTCTGGAGCGCCGACAGTTCATCGGACGATGCCCAGTTCAGGCCTTTCTTGACCCAGGATGTAAGCCGCAGGGGCGCCGTATCAGAACTTGGGAGAGGCGGCCCACTCTATGCGGCGCGGCTCAGTGATATAGAACCACTGCTGTTGCCACTCCTTGACAGAATCATTAAAGGTTCCCGTTGGCCATACGACGTTGGGCATCTTGCTCACCATGGCGCCCCCACACTCGGCCTGCTCGCCGCCCACCACCTTGGGCTTCACATTAAAAACCTTTAGCCATAAACCGAAATGTGGTGAAATGCGGAGAAAAGCCTCGCACACGACAATGAACGTCGAGATGTTGAGGAAGGAATTAGGGGACAGATCATGAAGATCGATCCCATAATAGTACATGATGCCGCGAACGAACGGGTGGAGGGGAAATCCTAGCCCGCAGACAAAATGAGGGAGGAATACAACCCTCTCGCGGGGTTCTGGAGTAGGGACGATTTGTCCCGCCAACGGAAGACGGTGCCTGATTTTCTTGGCCAGGTATCCGGCCTTCTGAAGCTTTTTAATATCCTTCTCTTGGACGGTAGAGGCCATCCATTTGCCTCCCGCTCCGAATCCGGACATCTTTGTATGACCTCTTTTGGACAAAGAAGAGGAACGCTTGAGCGTTGGAGCTTGAGCAGAAGGGAATAAGCGGGGAGGAAGGTGTGGGTGCGAAGAATAAATCCTTGTCCCCTTATAAGGACGGAAGAGGCGATGCGCCTCCCCACTTACCTAGTAAAACCTCTTATTCCCCAAACGCCGCAATTGATGGCGCGGTTGGGTTACCCACATCCGTATTGATGAGAATCCCGTGATAAGGGGACATGATCTCTGCTTCGACAAGACGTGCCAAGGAAACCGCCTCACAATATGCGCCGAGGCTGGTTGAAAAAAAATGGTTCAAATAATGACCAGGCCGTGGTGTGATGTCATGCTATGAAATGCATCAGCAGATTAGATTTGTGGAAGTATTATTCTCTCTACGGTGGTATGTGGAACTTGTTTTGCAGAGCCGGACACTATCCTTGTGTTCAAAATCTTCTATGGAATATTCGGAGGAGGAACCCGCCTTGCAATGCCGAAGACAAACTGCGCGCCAGACTCATCGTCATTGAAGCCTAGTTCAGGGGCTACTGAGGGAGTCCTAGATTAGGGGGAATCCGGATAGCTGGACTATATCCTTTGCCCGGACTGTTGGACTATGAAGATACAAGATTGAAGACTTCGTCTCGTGTCCGGATGGGACTCTCCTTGGCGTGGAAGGCAAGCTTGGCAATACGGATATGTAGATCTCCTCCCTTGTAACCAACTCTGTGTAACCCTAGCCCCCTCCGGTGTCTATATAAACCGGAAGGTTTAGTCCGTAGGACAACAACAATCATACCATAGGCTAGCTTCTAGGGTTTAGCATCTATGATCTTGTGGTAGATCAACTCTTGTAATACTCATATCATCAAGATAAATCAAGCAGGAAGTAGGGTATTACCTCCATCGAGAGTGCCCGAACCTGGGTAAACATCGTGTCCCCCGCCTCCTGTTACCATCCGCCTTAGACGCACAGTTCGGGACCCCCTACCCGAGATCCGCCGGTTTTGACACCGACAGGTGTCCTAAGGGCTAAGGTGTAACTTAAAATTGTCCACAAATCCCCTTGAAATGTATGAATGCGATGCACAAGTATCAAATACAACAAGGGAGGTAAATGACTTAACAAAAAACTTACCGACAACTGCATCAGGCTACTCTTCGACCTCCTCCACGTTCACGTGGTTCACTTGTCCTTTGTGGAAAGGGTTGGGCTTCTTCCCAGTGCTTCCATTGCCATTTCCGCTCTTCAATTCTGGACAATCATTGGCATAGTGCACGGTCTTCCCGCACTTGAAATAGGTAACATGACTCTGGTCCTTCTTGGCGGGTCTGGCTGGGTTAGAGCGGTTCTAATTGCTGCTTGCTCCATTCCCATTCCCATTCTTTGGGCCATTGTGGTTATGAGAACTTCCTCCACTATGGGTGTGGCCCCCATGGTTATGGGTAAATCCTCCCGAGTTCGGGGTAAAACGAGGTTTCTGCGATGCTCCTGAATTGTACTTCCCTTGCCCATACTTCCTCTTGTGGCTCTCAATCTGCTGTCATAAGAGCCTTATCTACCAACTCGTGGTAGTTGTTGAATGTTGTCACCATCAACTGCATACTCATCTCATCATTCGGCCCTTCCATAAACTTCTCCTGTTTTGCGGCATCTGTGGCCACATCATCTGGGGCATAATGAGATAGCTTACTAAACTCATCTACGTACTGATCCACAGTACAATTTCCCTGGCGTAAGTTGCGAAACTCACGCTTCTTCATGCTCATAGCTCTAGTTGAGACATGGGCTATGCGGAATGCTTGCTAAAACTGATCCCAAGTGACATTGGCTATAGGGAAAGTGGTTGTGTAATTATCCCACCATGAGGCTGCTGGTCCATCCAATTGATGTGCGGCAAAACGCACCTTCTCAGCATATGTGCAACTTGCGGTGGTCAACTCCCTTCCAATCCTGCGTAGCCAGTCATCCGCAACTATTGGCTCGGTGCTACTGGAAAACATCAGCGGCTGCAACCTCAGAAAACGGATTAGGTTGTCAACTGGAGGTGGTGGCGGTGGGTTGTTGTTGTTGTTGTTGTTGTTGTTGTTGTTGTTGTTGTTGTTGTTGTTGTTGTTGTTGTTGTTGTTGTTGTTGTTGTTGTTGTTGTTGTTGTTGTTGTTGTTGTTGTTGTTGTTGTTGTTGCTGTTGTTGTTGTTGTTGTTGTTGTTGTTGTTGCTGTTGTTGTTGTTGTTGTTGTTGTTGTTGTTGTTGTTGTTGCCTTGATTCTGAATTAACAACTGCATCAAGGCATTCTGCTGCTGGATCAACTGAGTGAGCTCTGGTGGGAAGACAAATCCGGTATCACGTCTCGGAGGCATCGGATGGGTTTAGAGGGAAGAGATTAGAATAGAATGAGGCCTAGTGAGAAAGCACTACCCATATGCACATGAGACAAACACAATCATATCATAACACTCAATCAATCAAGCAAGGGCATACAATCGATCTAACTATCGTTACGGTGCTCAGACTATACTATATACATGGGGGAATACTACTTGATCGTATGGTGGTCTACTAGAAATTTTGATCGGTGGAAGACTCCATGATATCTGCTCCAGCTTCGTATTCATAGTCATCATCACTATTGTCGGGGTTGGAGTCAGTGTCGTCGATGATGATGTAGTTCTCCGGACAAGTGGAATCGTCATCTTCTCCTCCTGGCGCGGAATCTCCCATGAATACTCCGATCTTCTTTATCAGGTCGTCATTCTTCTCCAATAGAATGGCGATTTCCTCCTCGTATCTGTCGCGTTTAGACTCAAGTTCCACCTCTAGCTCCATGTTCCTAGTCATAGCCTTCTTCAAATCTATCATGCTTGTGCACATCTGGTTCTCTTGGCGTGGAATGTGCTGGTTTAACTCCTGGATGAAAGCGGCAATGGACCTGTCCTTCCTGGTGCTGATCATCTCCCATTGCTCATCTCGGCGCCCACATATCTGGTAAATAGTGTCCTTCAGCTCCTGCTTGTAGACTTCTCCAATACATCCCATAGCAATGTGGGCTGCCATGCTCTTTCCTAGACTCCAGGTTGGAGCATCAAAGGAAAACTCTATGGGCTCAGTGACTGGCGTGAATGTCCTTCCTGGAACTTGAACTCGAATCATCCAACGCTCCTCTTCTAGTAAAGTAGCGGTGTAGGTCTCGGTGAAGCTTGGTATTCTGATGTTCAGGTACCTAGTGACTTCCTTCAAGTGCCGTCCAAAGGGTGTGTCTTCATTCGGTTGTGCAAACTTGTTCCTCGAGTCCGCCATCCTAGAGAGTAGAAAATGGAGATGAGTCAGAAATGAGTAGAGAAGAGTGACCTATGGCTTTCCTTAGTGGTTGTGTCCTACATTTATCGTGTGCTCTGATAGCATCTTGTAGCGACCCGACCTTAGACGGTCAAGTCTCTATGCTTCAGTGTCATCCCTGGATCGGTAATGCTGACACACACAGTACTCGAAGGATTTATAACAGAGTAGCAATCACACACTTATTACATCAAATGTCTCAAGAGAGAACTTATTACAATAAATATGGCTTAAGGCTATCTAATATGATAACATCGGAAGGCTTGGAAGATAAAGTGAGTCCATCAACTCCAACGGCATAGCTGAGTGCACGACAACGGCCTAGCGAACCTTACTCCTCGTCTGAAAAGTCTGCAACATGATACGTTGCAGCCCGAATGAATGCTATCACTACATGCATAGATGGCTGGTGGAGGCTGTATGGTTAATATGTTTTGCGAAAAGCCAATTTTTTTCCTACAACAAAGGAATAGATTTTATTTAACTATCATGGTAGTTGAAACATTGAGAATGCTACCCCATCTCAATACCAATTAAAAGTAATTAACAACCCAAAAAAATTTAATTTAGAGTGATGAGATCCATATGATAATCCAAGAACCAGATACTCAAGATATCCATAACCAGGGACACGGCTAACCATGGTTAGTTTATACACTCTGCAGAGGTTTGCGAACTTTTCCCCACAAGACTCGATCTCCTCCATTGGATTTTTCGCACTGCATGGTGTTTGAGAAACGGATGACCGAGACACGGTCTTTCAGAAGCATTAACTCTAACCCCGGGTAGACAGTACCAACCTACATCCCCTACATCTACTAGCCTACCACTGGAAGAGCTCACGCAACATACTCAACTATGCCAGAGCCCATAATGGCTTGTGGCTGCACACGGAAGTTTCTAACATGAATAATCTTATGATCCCTTTGATCCTGGGTGGCGGACCATAGGATGATCACACGGTATAACCCCAGGGTCTCCTAGGACAACACTGGTATAACCCTAGGTACCCAAAACCAACAATCCACCCAGATGTGTATTAGCGTTGCCACCTTAATTGAACCATTAATTAAATACTCACATCTGTCATGGATGTCTCAAACCAAACCACGTCTACGAGCATAGCATGGCAATATAAGCATAACGTAGAAGTAACTCCCAAGGGATTGATAATAAAACAGGTAATAGGTTCTACCTCATCAACTACTTCCCGAACCCACAAGTTAATCACCTCCTAATCATCCAATGTTTGAGGGTTGAAACTAATGCATAAAAACTGGGTATGAAAAGAGTATGATCAATGTGTTACTTTCCTTGCTGACGATTTGCAAATCCTAAAGACTCGTAGTAGCATGCTTCGCACTGCGGGAATTCTATCGCAAACAAACAATAGCATACATAAGAGATCAAGCAGAGATGCACGGATAAATCTCAAATAAGAAGATCTAACCAGAAAGTTCAACTGAAGAACTCCGGTTTGCGAAAAGAATCAAATCAAACGGAGCAACGAAACTCAAACTGCGAAAGAAACAAGATCCGGTTACTATTCTGGACTAATGTCAAATTTTACAGTATCAAAATCTTGTTCAAGTTGGTTAAACTGAAAGAGGGTTTCGAGACGAAGATCTAGGCACTTGAATCCCCTGATTTCGATAAACGAACCAAAATCGGGGCAAAAATCGCGATCGAGAAATAATCACGGAAAACCCTGGAAAAGAAAAACTGACGGACAGGCTAACGAACGAACGTTCGCTGTCTATGACTAACGGGTGAACGGTGTTCGTTAAAAACGAACGTACAGACGAACGTCCGCTATTTAACTAAACCGCAGAAAACCGAACCGATCTAAAAAACGGATCTAGGTTTTCTAAAAAACAAACGGTTAACCGGAAAAGAAAAAAAACGGCGTCAAACGGCGGCGGCGGTTACCTCCGGCGGCGGTCCGGCGAGTCGGGGTGGCGGGCTCCGGCGCGGGCGGCGGTGGCTGACGAGGCGGCGACGGCCTAGGGTTTGGGGCGAGGTGGGGTGCAGCCTCTGGCCTCGGCTTATAAAGCCGGCCGGGTCGGTGTCCCAGGCGGACACAACCCGGTAAGGCGGTTCACTTTTTTTAAAAAAATATTCCAACGCGCAGAAAACGAAGAAAAGAAATACTAAACGGACTCCAAAAATCCTGAAATAAATTTTCCCCGTCTTCTAAAAATATGCCGGCAAAGTGAACATTTATTTGGGCCTCTAATGCAATTTTTGAAAATGCATATTTTCCTAAACCAAATAAAATAGCAATAAAACCCAAATAAAATATATTTATTTGATTATAATATTTTTCCTCCAGTATTTCATTTATTTTGGAGAAGTCATATTATCTCCTCTCATATATTCTGATATGAAATATTTTTGGAGAGAAAATTAATTAAAACCAAAATGATCCTTGTTTCAATATTTGATAAAATTCAAATATGAAAACGGTGAAATCCCAAACTCTCTCCGAGGGTCCTTGAGTTGCTTAGAATTTCAAGGATCGTGAAACGATAAGAAATAAAATATGATATGCATGAATGACCTATGTATAACATTCCAAATTGAAAATTTGGGATGTTAAATGAGGTCCATGATATTGTTCTAAAAATATTGAGAGAAGAAAAAGGAGAAGGGGAAATGCTACTATTCTTTACCACACTTGTGCTTCAAAGTAGCACCATGTCCTTCATAGAGGGAGTCTCCATGATTTGTCACTTTCATATACTAGTGGGAGTTTCTACATTATGAGAACTTGACTTGCATATTCCGATGACAGGCTTCTTCAAATGTCTGAGGTCTTCATGAGCAAGTCAGTTGCATGCACACCCACTTAGTTTCAGTAGTGAGCTTTCATACACTTATAGATCTAGTGCGTCTATTGCATGGAAATCCCTAATCCTCACATAGATATCAATTGAAAGATCTCTCCATTGCCTAACGATCCACCGAGTTGATGCAAGACTTTCTCAATTTTTTTCTTCCAAAGTGCCAAGTCCATGGATCACACTCAAATATTGAGCGGAGTTGCGAATGTTGAAGCGAAAAAAGTATCATACAATTGCTTGGTTTGGCACTCTGGGGTGTTCATGATCTATACTTTGTGCTAGAAAGACCGAGTTATGCCATGCTTAGACGACTAAATGAGTAGGAATAACATTCATTGACATAGATACTTCGAAGAGTAATGATTATTTTCTCGCATTCTTTTATATTATTGTTTCGATATCTATTAAGTCATTGTTTCTCAACATTCATACCTAAAATATTATATGACTAGGACATGTTAGGTGGCATTCAGCATCAAAAAAATTGCTTTCATCATTCCCCTACTCGAGGACAAGCAGGAATTAAGGTTGGGGATGCTGATACGTCTCCAACGTATCTATAATTTTCTATCCTGCTATTATATTATCAATCTTGTATGCTTTATATGCAATTTTATATCATTTCCAGGAGCTAGCATATAAACTCAGTGCCTAGTGCAGTTCCTGTTTTGCCTATTTTCTTGCTTCGCAGAAAAACCATACCAAACGACGTCCAAACAGGATGAAAAATTATGGTGATTTTTTTGGACCTGGAGAGACCTTGGAAGCTTCGTGGGAGGCCAGAAATCTACAAGAAACCCAAAAGCTAACACGATGTGCCCCCGGGAGGGTGGCGCACCACCTAGGCTTGTGGGACCTTCTGAAGTCCCCAGAAATAATCCCAACGCTATAAATTCCCTAAAATTGGGAAACCCCTAGAGAAAGACCCAAAACCATTTTATCGATGCCGCAAGCCTTTGTTCTTCCACGATCCCATCTGGAGGCCTCCACTGGTACTCTGCTGGAGGGGGAGTCGATCACGGAGGCTATCTTCATCAACCTCGCTGCCTCCATGATGATGTGTGAGTAGTTCCCACAGGACCTACGAGTCCATAGTAGTAGCTAGATGGATCTCTCTCTCTCTCTCTCTATGGTCTTCAATACAATGATCTCCTCGAAGATCCATTCGATGTAATCTTTGTGGTTTGTTTGTTGGGATCCGATAAATTGTGGTTTATGATCAAATTATTCGTTGGAAGTAATTGAGTCTTTTCTAAGATTTATTATGGTTGATTTTATAGCCTTGTATTTCTCCCCGATGTACTTGTCTTCTTTGGCCAATTAGATTGATTTATCTTGCAATGGAGATGCGCTTTGTAATGGGTTCAATCTTGCAGTGTCCTTAGTTCATGACAGGAGGAGTTGCAAGGCACGTATTTGTATTGTTGCTACTAAGGGTATGATGGGGTTTGATCATATTGATTGGTTCTACTTTGTCTACATTATGTCATTATACACCAAGAGTTACTTGGTTTGTTATGAACTTAACACCTCAAGATGCACGCTGGATAGCGGATGAGGGGTGGAGTAATAGTAGTAGATTTAGTAAGATTAACAGTCTACTTGTCTCAGACATAATGCCTATATATTGATTATGCCATGAATATCGTCATAACTAGGCGCTTTTCTATCAATTGCCCAACAGTAATTTGTTCACCCTCCGTTAATATGCTCATGATAGAGATTCCTCTAGTGAATCTATGGTCCTGGGTCCATCCACTTCATATTTACTAAAACCCTAAATTCGTTGCTGCAGTTTATTTTTCTTTTGCAATTTATCTATCTATCACTATCAGAATTTATCCTTGCAATTAACAAGTACAAGGGGACTAACAACCCTCTTGCCTGTGTTGGGTGCGAGTATTAGTTTTGTGTGTGTACAGTTAATGTTGATGTTTTTTTTGCGTGAGTCTGTGATAAACATTGGTTCTTTACTATGGAAAATACCATCTGCTACTATACTACATCACCCTTCCACTTTGGGGAAATCGAAGCCACCATCATCATCAATGCCCCTCTCATTGTGGGAGGACTCATCTCCATGAACATCTTCACCAGCACCATCTCATCTCCAGACCCTAGTTCATCTTTTATATACAATCTTTGTCCCAAACCTTAGATTGGTACCTATGGGTCACTAGTAGTGTTGATTACATCTTGTAGTTTATGCTAGTTGGTTTTACTTGGTAGAATATTATATGTTCAGATTCTTAATCATAAATTATTCTCCTCTGATTATGGACATGAATATGATTTTTTAGTAGTTCAGTTTGTTCTTGATGACATGGGAGAAGTCTTGTTATAAGCAATCATGTGTGGTTGGTTTCAATATTTTGATGATGTGTTATGTTGTTCTTCCCCTAGTGGTGTCATGTGAACGTCGACTACACAACACATTAACATACTTGGGCCTAGGGGGAGGCACAGTGGGGTTAGTAAGTAGATGATGCATTGCGAGAGTGATAGAAGCTTAAACCCTAATTTGTGCGCTATTCCATAAGGGGCTGATTTGGATCCATATGTTTCATGATATGGTTAGACTCATCTTAATTCTCTTTTTTTAGTTGCAAATGCTTGCGAGAGGTTGATACGTCTCCAACGTATCTATAATGTTTTATTGTTTCATGCTATTATATTATCAATCTTGGATGCTTTTATAAGCATTTTCATGCTATTTCATATCATTTTCTGGGACTAACCTATTAACCCATTCCCCAGTGCTAGTTCCTGTTCTTTTGCTTGTTTTTGGCTTTTCAGAAAATCAATACCAAATGAAGTCCAAACATGATGGAACTTTACAGTGATTTTTTTCTGGGCCACAAGGGACCCTACAAGGTTCAGGAGGAGGCCAGAAGAGCGAGAAGAGAACCATGAGCTCACTGGGCATGCCCCTGAGCTTGTGGGCCCCATGCAACTTTGTTTGACCTAATACCACCTCTATAAATTCACATATAATCCCAAACCAATGGGAGCCAGCCGAAACACTTTTTCTGCCACCGCAAGGTTCTGTTCTACTGCGATCCCATAAGGAGGCCTTTTTCGCTACTTCGCTGGATGGGAAATCTATGACAGAGGGCTTCTACATCATCCTTGCTACCTTCCGATGATGTGTAAGTAGTTTACCATAGACCTAGAGGTCCATAGCTAGTGGCTTGATGGCTTCTATTATCTCTTTGATCTTCAATACCATGCTATCCTCGATCTTCCCGGAGTTCTATCTAATGTAATCTTCTTTTGTGGTGTCTATGTTGGGACCCGATGAATTGTGGGTTTATGATTAGATTATTCATTAAAAGTAATTGACTCTTTCATGAACTTTATGATGCATGGTTATTATAGCTTTGTATTTCTCTTCGATCTCTCTGTTTAGTGGGCAACTAGATTGATTTATCTTCAGTGGTAAAGGTGCTTTGTAATGGGTTCAATCTTGCAGTGTCCTCACCTAGTGAGAGAAAGGGTAGCGAGGCACGTATTGTATTGTTGCTATTAAGGATAAAATGACAGGGTTTATTCATATTGATTGGGTTTGCTTTGTCTACATGATGTCATGTTTCTTAAGGCATTACTCTGTTTGCCATGAACTTAATACCATAGATGCATGCTAGATAGCGGCTGACTAGTGGAGTGATGCCTACATACATGATCATTGCCATGAATACGTCCTCACTATGTGTGTTTCTATCAATTTCCCAACAGTAGTTTGTTCACCCACAGTATGCTATGTGTTTGAGAGAGAAGCCTCTAGTGAAAACTATGGCCCTGGGTATACTTTTATCATATTACAAAAACCAAAAATACCTTACTGCAATTTTACTTTTTTATTTTTTATTTTTTATCTATCTTTCACTATCAGAATTAATCTTTGCAAATAACAAGTTCAAGGGGATTGACAACACTCTTGCCCGTGTTGGGTGCAAGTATTTTCTTTTGTGTGCATCGGTGTCGTAGAAGGGAATTTTTGTGGTTCTCCTATTGGTTCGGTAACCTTGGTTCTCACTGAGGGAAATACTTATCTCTGCTTCACTGCTTCACCCCTGCTCTTCGGGGAAATCCCCACATAGTTTACAAGTAGCAAGAAGAATTTTTGGCACCGTTGTCGGGGAGACACCATCAAGTTCTTATCAGGTTCCTACATACAAACTATTATCTACTTGATCTACTTTCTATTTTCCTTTATATTTGCCTCTTTCTTTCATCTCCCTCCACTTCTCATAAAAAATGGAAGACACAAGAATATTTTACTTTGTTAGTTTGCTTGTTTGTTTGCTTTGCCATTACGACACTTATTGCTTATACCCCTGAAAATGAAGTACTTAATTATAAACAAAAGGGAGGAGCGAGTTTAAAAGATGCTTGGTGTAGGATTTGTGATGTTCAAAATAGATCAACTCTTAAGCAATCCACTACCATTCTTCTTCACAATTTTTATGTGGGTGTTACCACTTGGCATAGATCCGTGCTTGACACTATCACTGGAAGGAATTTTGTGAGTAGTCACCCTATGGATGCTTTCAATGCAATGGGCAATTTAGTAGGATCACCACCTATTACTATTAATGAAACGACAATGACTTTGGAACATGTTATCCAGAAGTTGGAAGCTATTGAAAATAAAATGCCTGCCATTGAGCATATTGAAAATCTAGACAAAGAGGTTAATAATCAAGTAACTCAATTTGGCTCAAATATAGGAAATGTATTAAAGATGTTAAAGGAAGAAGGAACCAATAATTACTGAGGGAATAGAACAAAGTCCTTCTATAATTGACAAGTTGGAAGAAATTATTAATAATTTGGGTTCCACTTTTTCTTCCGTCAAAACTATCGAGAGGACTCCTCCTAATAAGAATCCTAAATTTATGTATGTTCCTAAGAATAAGGACGCCACATCTAGTAAAGGGACAAAAGATCTAAAAATGAATAGTGTGCATCCCAACTTCACTGATTTGATAAAGGAGCCTATTAATGAGACCAAATTCCTCAACTTTGTCCCTAGGAGTGTGATTATTAAAAACTTGCATGATAAGTCTCCTAGGAAGCGTTTATGTGTAATTGAGGATTTGGAAACTAAGGATGACTATATTTGAAACAATGCCTTACACCTAGCTAAGGGTGTAAAGCAGTAATGCTTGTTGGGAGGCAACCCAATAGTTATCTTAAAAAAAATACTTTTACTTACTGTTTGGTGTGTTGGCGCAATTATTTATACTATTATGATTGTGTTTTTATTTTCAATTAGTGTTTGTGCCAAGTAAAGCCTTTGGAATGATTTGGTTGATAGTTGACTTGATTCTGTGAAAAAATAAAAACTTTTGCGCCCAGTGCTGTAATTACTATAATTCACTAGAACGTGTGTCGCTGCAACAAACCCTGGGTCTGTTGCCCAACTGTGCACAAGCACAAGATCAAGATTGGAGCACCAGCTTAAGTAAGAGGTCGAAGAGCCAAGAGACTTGAAGAACCATCATGCAGCTCAGAGGGATCAAGATCGAAGCCAAAGAAACATGATATCGGCAATAGAAGGGCCTCCCTTGCTGGGCAGGCGAGCCCGGCAAGGGGCGAGGCCACCACCCGAAGCGAGCAACCAAGACTCCCCGGCAGAGACTGTCGGGGCTCGCGGGGGCTAAAACACCCCGCCAACCACTCAAGTGCAACCCACGTCACCAATCAATGCGGTGTCAAGCCGCAAGATGATTAATTGCAGCCATTCACCACATGGCAGCCATTTCCTACAGAAGAAACCCACAGATGACACCCGTCCTACGACGTGTCAAGGGAACAGGCGCGGAGCTGGCAAGAGTGCCCGGCAGGCCTTGCCGGCAACCAGTGATGTGACGCTAAGTGGTGCATTTAATGCACCTTGTCAGCCTGCAGAGTTATGTATGATAGCACTGTTTGCTACCATATCAGTGGATAATGACCACTTTGCCACTGTGGTGACCCCTTAATCTATAAAACGAGGCCCATGGCACTCGTATAAGGCGTTAGAGGGTTAGACAGTAGACAAGCCCAAGCCATTACACGCGCGTAGTCGCGGCAGCCCCGAGGCAGCCCTTGCCGGGAAAGTGTACTATGCACCACCACATCCATTCCATCATCAATCCACCAAAGCAGGAGCAGGGTCTTACGCCTCACGGCGGCCCGAACCTGGGTAAATTTCTCGTGTGCTTTCTGTCGTGCTTCCATGTGCTGATATGCTCTTTGTGCAATGCAACGTCCCCCTGCCGAACCAGCAAGGGGCCACCCGGTCCCATAGGTGGCCGCGGATATCCCGCGACATCTTTGGCGCGCCGGGTAGGGGAACGCTTGCGCGAACCTGAAAGCATGCGCAGCGCATCATCTTCATCGCCATCTTCATCTTCAAAGACGCCATCGACCATGGTGCCCAAGAAGAAGAAGTCCGGCCCTTCAGCCCAGCCACCACCTCGAAGGCTCCACTGCCCGCAACCTCTAATGCTGCAGGGGGTGCGGAGACAAGCGAGGATGTGAGCGCCGCCGGGGGTGTGGTTGGAGCAGGTGGCGTCATCACCACTCCCCCCGCGGTCGACACAGGGGCTAGAGACGTCGGACGAGAACAACGTCAGCATCGTCTCGACGGCCATGCTCCGCAAGGCACGGACGAGAGCGTCAGTCTGCTTGCACCACCTCCTCTCGCCAGCGGGCGTAGCCACAAAAACGGCGCTCGGTCCGGGGTGAGCCATCGCCCTCTGGCCACCCTGCTGCAGGAGCAGTTACGGTGCATGCGCCTCTTCTCGGACGAGCCAACCCGACCACTGTGCCCGACGGAACCGCGGGCCCTCGAGCACCGTTGTCGTGCGACCCCGCTGCCCAGGTGGTCATCCCGTAGCAGCGCGGGTGCGCCACCGCCGCCGTCGCCGCCACACGCACCGTCAGGAGCCAGGCGAGGGTGCGGTCAATGTCATCAACTGCTATGCCAAGCACAGCCACAGAGGCTATGGCGCAAGCTTAGCTGCTACTGAGGATTCCGTTGGTCGCCAAGCACATGGATGAGTGGCGTGCCACCATCCAGATCCTGGTCGGTTTCGCCGAAGCTGGGGGCTCGCGACGAGCTGGCCCACCACAACCTCCTCAAGCGACAGCAACCGCACGTACTGCTGGCCGAAAGGAGGGGGTTGTTCACATGGTGCAGTCCCCACCACGGCAGTCAGCGCAGACGCGGTAGAGTCAAGACCTCGATGACGTCTCGATGGCCTCTTCTGACCCTCGAGCATGTCCAGGCCAACGTTGAACCCCAGATGATAGGCGGCGGGGAGATGCCTACATCGTCATGGATCAGTACCACGATGACCTCCGCCAAACCGATGGGTGCGGCGGCCTCAACGTCGGCGACCCTATGCTCGGTGTTGGCGGGTGCCTACCTTTCGAGGTCGGCTGCCCTGCCTTTATGCGAGAGCTGCGGCAAGTGGCCATCCGTTCGCACGTTCAAGCCAGAGATACCTGAGAAATACGACGGGAGGCTGAACCCGACAGAGTTTCTGATCATCTACACCATCGTTGTTCAGGCTGCCGGGGGAAGAGATGAGAAGGTGTTCGCCAACTGCTTCCCTTTGGCCCTCAAGTCCAACGTGAGGTCTTGGCTGATGCACCTGCTAGAGAACTCCATTTCGTCATGGGCAGATCTGTGCCATGAGTTCATCGGTGCTTTCACGGGTAGCCACCAAGAGCCTGGCAGGGCTAGCGGCCTGCAGCTTCTCCAGCTAAAGGAAGAAGAATCCCTCTGTAAGTATTTATAGAGATTCAGTAAAGTTCAAAGAAATATTCCAAATATCCATCCGGCAGCTATTATAGCAGCCTTCCAGTCCAATGTGCGCAACCGTCGCATTCGTTCTAAGATGAATGTACGGTTGACCAAGACTGTGAAGGAGTTATACACACTGGTGGATAAGTGTGCTTGGATGGAGGTAGGAAGGAAGTTGCCTAGAGAGGAGGATTGCATCAATGTTAATTCATAAGATGAGGATGAATCAACCAGTCAAAGAAAGGGCAAGAAGCGCAACAAGAAGCCAAGAGATAAAGCCGTAATGACTATAAAAGGTTCGGGCTCACCTAGTACCGGCAAGAAAGACAAGGCTGAGGCCCCCGGCAAGGACGCTGCCATGTGCACTGCCTGCCGGGAAGCCGCTGCCGCAGAAAAAGTTGGGAAAGGTGATGGGTCGTACTGCAAGATCCACCGGACCAAAGGACACAACCTTCAAGAGTGTTACCAAGTTGAGCAGCTCGTCAAGAAACAGAGAGCAGAGTATGATAAGCGTGATAAGGAGAAAAGTCAGAACACTCCTGGCGGTAAGGGCTGAGGTGGTGAAGCAAACTGCCCCGGCAAGCCCCTTCAGAACCAAGGAAAACCCGCCAGGGGGCCAAGAGAAGGAAGTCTGTGATGATGTGAGTGATGAAGGGAATGAAGAGGAAACCAGTGAACAGGAATTTCAAAAGGCCACTGACGCCCTGTGCATTGATGGAGGTGCATCTTTGCACACCTCTCATCGCCAACTCAAGCGATGGGCACGGGAGGTCAATGCTATGGAACCAGCGCCAGAGGCCCGGAAGCCGCTCAAATGGTCCCGCACGCCCATCATCTTTGCTGAGCAGGATCACCCTGACCGCAACACATCGGTAGGGTGTTTGCCATTGTTGGTCTCCCCAACAATTTGCAACCTCGAGGTCACAAAGATGTTAGTGGATGGCGGGGCCGGGTTGAATCTGATTTCCCTGGTAGTCATCAAGAAGTTTAAGATAGGAGAAGAAGAGCTAGAGGTTACCGACACATTTCAAGGAGTCAATCCCGGCAGGAGCCGTCCCAAGGGAAAGATTGCGCTGCTGGTGACGTTTGGGGGAGAACTGAACTATTCGACTAAGAAGATTGTGTTTGATGTAGTTGATCTCCCCCTGCCGTATAATGGGATTCTGGGACGCCTAGCCCTGGCTAAGTTTATGGCAGCATCCCACTATGCTTATAACACTTTGAAGATGCCTGGACCACTGGGAGTCATCACTATCCCATCGGATGAGAAGGATGCAATTATCTGCATGGACAAGATGTACCAGGATGCTGAGAAGCAGCTCCCGCCAAGGAAAGCAAAGGAAAGAAGAGGGATTGTAGGACCTCCGGCAAGGTGTCCGGGAAGCGTGCCCCTCCGAGTGCACGGCACCCGTTGACGACGTGCCGGAGTGTTCCAACAGCAAGAGATCCAAGGCTGCTGCACCCCAAGTGAAGAAGGTCCCAGCAGGGCTGGCTGGCGTTGATGGTACTTTCACTATCAGCGCCACCCTCGATGACAAATAGGAAAGAGCGCTTGTTGCCTTCCTGCGGGAGAATATCAATGTGTTTGCCTGGCAACCATCTAATATCCTCGGTGTTCCCAGGGAGGTAATCGAGCACCACCTTACTGTCTGCCCACATGCCCGACCCGTCAAGAAGAAAGTTCGGAAGCAGACCTTGGAGCGGCAACAGTTCATTGCTGAGGAAATCAAGAAGCTGGAGGCAACTAGTCTAGTCAGAGGAGTGTTACACCCTACGTGGTTGGCAAACCCAGTGGTAGTCCGGAAGGAGAATGGGAAATGGAGGCTTTGCACTGATTTCACAGATCTCAACAAAGCTTGCCCGAAGGACCCATTTCCCTTGCCGCGCATTGACTAGATCGTGGATTCCACTTTAGGATGTGATCTGCTCTCCTTTTTGGATGCATACTCAGGGTATCACCAGATCTTCATGTCCTAAGAGGATGAGGAAAGGAAATCATTCATCACTCCATGTGGTACGTACTGCTTTGTCCGCATGCCTTTCGGATTGAAGAGTGTCGGGTCCACTTTTGCAAGAGCAGTCTAGATTGGTGTTGAGCCACAGTTACACAGAAACATAGAAGCTTATATGGATGACACTGTGGTCAAACCAAGGATAAGGCCACCCTTATCCAGGATTTGGAGGAGACATTTGCTAATTTGTGCAAGATCAACTTGAAGCTTAACCCGGAGAAGTGTGTATTTGGTGTCCCTCCGGCAAGCTACTTGGATTCTTCGTATCCCATCGGGGGATTGAAGCCAACCCCGACAAGATCAAGGCCATTGAGCAGATCCAAGTGCCAAGGACAGTTAAGGATGTGAGGCGCTTGAAGGGATGTGTTGCCGTGCTAAGCAGATTCATTTCCATGTCTGCCGAGCTTGTCGTGCCATTCTTCAAAATTTTGAAGAAGGCAGGGCCTATGGAGTGGACCCCGGGAGCAGATGCAGCTCTGAAAGAATTGAAGGCTTACCTATCGTCTGTGCCTACCTTGGTTGCACCCAAACCCCAAGAGTTGTTATTGCTTTACTTGGGGGCAACCAACCAAGTGGTCAGTGCGGCCTTGGTAGCACAGCAAGAGGTCGATGAGGTAGAAAGTGGCCAAGTCACGGCAGAGTCAGAAAAGGATTAGGACATCAGTGAGCACGGCAACGAGAACAACCCCAAGGACGCGGCAAGGAACAAAGTGGTGCAGCGCCCGGTTTACTTTGTCAGCTCCTTGCTACAAGGAGCTAGATCGAGGTACTATGGTGTGCAAAAGTTGATCTTTGGCCTCGTCATGGCCTCAAGGAAACCGCGCCACTACTTCCAAGCCCATGAGATCACGATTGTTACCCGTTTTCCGTTGCAAAGGATACTCCGAAACCCTGAGGCTACGGGCAGAATAGTTGAGTGGGATTTGGAGTTATCCAGCTTTGGTTTGAAGTTTGAGAGCACATAAACTATTCAGAGGAGGGCACTAGCAGAGTTTATTGCAGAATGGACACCAACCCCTGATGAGGATGTGACAAAAACAGCTCTCCACGACAAGGAATCGCCCCAAGAATGGATTATGTATTTTGATGGTGCTTTTTTCTACCAGGTGCAGGGGCTGGCGTGCTTCTTGTTGCCCCCTCCGGGGAGCACTTGAAGTACGTCATCCAAATGCACTTTGCCCGGAAAGAAGCCACCAACAATACAGCTGAGTATGAAGGGCTCCTTGTCGGGCTCAGGGTTGCAGCAGACTTGGGAATCAAGAAGTTGACCATTCGAGGAGATTCACAGCTTGTGGTGAGACAAGTCAACAAGGATTATCAAAGCCCATTGATGGAAGCATACGTCGAGGAAGTGAGGAGATTAGAGGAGCACTTTGATGGGTTGCAAACGGAGCACGTACCCCATGCGGAAAACAACATAGCTGATCACCTGTCAAAGTGTGCTGTGCAGAAGCTTCCTGTGGAACCAGGAACTTTTGTTCTCCGTCTCTCTCAGCCCTCCGTATCAGCAACCACAATGGCCCGGGAACGGAGAAAGTTGGACTACGGTAAGCCTCTCCCGGCAGAGCCTTCCTCTCCCGGCAGAGACCCTAGCGGAAACAACTCCTCACAGCCTGCCGGACCACCCCCTCCAGCTGGGCCTATGGACCTCGTGAATGAGGCTGGTGCTCGCGCAGCCGAGGAGGTGCCGCTAGTCCTCGTTGTCGAGCCCAGGCTCCAACTTGGGCAAGGCACATCGTCCGCTTCCTCCAAACCAAAAAATTCCCAGCGACCAAGATGAAGCTGAGAAAGTAGCCCGGTGGGCCAGTATGTATCAGTTTATTGATGACACTCTATACAGAAGGAGGCCCAAGGGTGTGAAATTTTAGTGTGTCTGCTGGGAAGATGGAAAGGAACTGCTAGCTGAGATTCACAGATGAATGGGCGGCTCACACATTTGATCAAGGGCATTAGTTGGGAAAGCATTCCGGCAAGGATTCTATTTGCCCACAGCCCTCCAAGATGCAGTTGAGCTCGTCACGACATGTGAAGCCTGCCAGTTCCATTCCAAGGGAACACACCTGCCTGCCCAAGCCCTTCAGACAATCCCTTTATCATCACCATTTTTTGTCTGGGGGCTCGATATCCTCGGCCCTTTCCCCCGAGCAATCGGGGGCTTTGAATTCTTGTTCGTTGCCATCGACAAGTTTACAAAGTGGCCGGAAGTGACTGCCGTGAGGAAGGTGACTGCTTAGTCAGCTATCATGTTCTTAAAAGAAATGGTGTGTCGTTTCGGAGTTCCGGCAAGGATCATCACTGACAACTGCACCGAGTTCACGATCCACGCCTTCATGCAATATGTTCATGCCCTCGGATGCAAGATCTCATTCGCTTCCATGGCACACACCTCGAGCAATGGACAAGCTGAGAGGACCAATGCTGAAGTGCTTTGTGGACTCAAGACAACGACTTTCGATACGCTGCAGAAGCACAACAGGCAGTGGATTGAGGAGCTGCCAATAGTTCTCTGGTCCCTCAGAACGACACCAAACCGAGCTACCGGGCAGACTCCCTTCTCCCTGGTCTACAGGGCGGAAGCAGTTATCCCCACGGAACTCATTTACGAGTCCCCTCGAGTGCTTGCCTACGATGAAGTAGTGCAGGATCAGCACCGGCGTGACGATGCTGTGCTACTCAAGGAGAACCGTCTCCGGGCTGCTACGCGTGATGCATGCTACCAGCAAGCCCTGCGTTGCTATCATAGCCGCAGGGTTCATGCTTGGTGTTTTGAGGAAGGTGACCTTGTCCTTGGGCGTGTTCAGTCTGCCAAGGGTACACACATGTTATCACCGAAGTGGGAAGGCCCTTACCGGGTAGTACGAGTCACCAGGCCTGGCGCAGTCCGTCTGGAGACCGGAGATGGCACTCAGTTGCAAAACTCATGGAATATTGAGCATCTCCTAAAGTTCTACCCGTAAGGCGCAGAGGCTGCCAGGCCCTGCCCAGCAGTCACCCATTGTACATGGCCTTGCCGAAGTTGCATGTAACCCCATGTACAAGCCGGGGCGATGACCCCATGCAAGAGAAAATAAAGAAGCGCTATAGGGGTCCCCAACTAAGATTGCATGCATGCACGAGCACACCCAGATCACTGCATACGCATTTCATGAGCATTTGCATATGCAGATAGATAGGATTGCATCCTGCATTCATTCTCATCTACATGGAGTTGCAGGTTCCTGCCGTGAACTTGACTTCAGCAAAGGACGAGAAGATTGCACGACACAACAATCCCCGGCAAGCCAAACAGATAAGTTTACCTCCTGTCCATTAGTGTTCTGTAAAGTTATAACTTTGCATGAGAAAACCTTGCCTCCCTTTTGAAACTTAGGTGCTCACATCCATGACTTGAACGTTGCTTCAGTCAGGATGGCCATAGTAGCTTTTGGTGAAAAGGAGTTGGCGGGGGGCTGGCCCCTCTGTCTGTTCCCCGGCAGATAGAGCTCTCCGGCAGACAAAAAGGGGTGCCGGCAGGATATCCTGTCGTGGAAACTCATTTATTTACATTAAAGAGGCACTCCACCTCTGCATGGATATATACATGCACGAGTTCTCGGCAAGGTTCATCTTTTTCATTCATATCCAGATACAAGTACAAGCATTACAGAACACAAAGATGGACTCGAGAGATTACACTATTTGAATTAAAATTTGGCAATTGATGGCAGATTTAAGATTGAAAAAAGATAAAAAAAAAACCCTATAACCCCTCTTTTCCTTTCTCTGCTCCTTTTCCCCAAGATGCTTAAATCTGAGGGAAAGGAGAATAAAAAGAGCGTTTGGGGGAGGGCAGCGACGAAGGGACCGGCGGAGCAGTCATCCGCCACGGTTTGCGGGTGACGTGTACCCAGGAGCTGCACAAGGTGACGAGCAAGGCCCGTCACCCTTCCCCGAAAATAAAGAGGAGAGGAGGAAAAGGGGGAAGAGGCAGAGACAGTAGCAGCATCACCCACAATGGGTATGCGCCGCTACCATCGCTCCAGCCAACTGGAAGGCGCGCCTCTCATCGACAACGGCCCCAAGACTTCCGGGAGGGGCAATGCTGGGATTACCAATGATCTCCAGCCCTGCCCCCGGCCGAGCCTCGAAGAGACCCAGAAATTCACCACGCCAAGGACCAGGCTCACTGCCCAAGCGTCAGCAACAGCGTGGGACAACAATTGCCCCAAGCAGAAGCCCGGTGGCTGGCCCCGGGCTCTTCTCTTCAGCATCACCAGAGGAAGCAGAGAACCAGAAGTTAAAAGAAGGAAGAATACAGGGATGAATGACTTTGCCCTCCTCCACCCCTCCTTTTATAGGTCGGGCGGGGAAGGGCAGTTGCTCCATCAACGGGCGACCACCGCCCTCCTCCGCCAATTCAAGGCGGACGGACCCACTTCAAGATGCTCTCCCGTGCCACGCGCCTCCGTTACCTACCCCATGTGATGCATGCATCATACGTGGCTAAGGATAAGAGTGCACTCGTGGGAAGAGTAATTTGGCAGTTCCTACCACGTGTGTTAAACTCATTCACGGGCCATCACTGTCGCGGCCCCACCACTATTGGCTTTATACCGCGCGCGGAGCACCATCTTAAGTCAGAGGTTGAAGAGCCAAGAGACTTGAAGAACCAATATGCAGCTCAGAGAGATCGAGATCGAAGCCAAAGAAACAGGATATCGGCAAGAGAAGGGCCTCCCTTGCTGGGTAGGCGAGCCCGACAAGGGGCGAGGCCATCACCCGAAGAGAGCAACCAAGACTCCCCGGTAGAGCCTGACGGGGCTCGCGGGGGCTAAAACACCCCGCCAATCACTCAAGTGAAACCCACCTCGCCAATCAATGCGGTGCCAAGCCGCAAGATGATTAAGTGGCAGCCATTCGCCACATGGCAGCCATTTCCTATAAAAAAACCCACAGATGACACCCGTCCTGCGACGTGCCAAGGGAACAGGCGTGGAGCTGGCAAGAGAGCCCGACAGGCCTTGCCGGGCAACCAGTGATGTGATGCTAAGCAGTGCATTGAATGCACCCTGTCAGCCCGTAGATTTAGGTATGATAGCACTGTTTGCTATCATATTAGTGGATAATGACCACTTTGCCACTGTGGTGACCCCTTAATCTATAAAAGGAGGCCCATGGCACTCGTATAAGGGGTTAGAGGGTTAGACAGTTGACAAGCCCAAGCCACTACACGGGCGTAGTCGCCGCAGGCCCGAGGCAGCCCTTGCCGGGCAAGTGTACTACGCACCACCACATCCATTCCATCATCAATCCACTAAAAGCAGGAGTAGGGTCTTACGCCTCGCGGCAGCCCGAACCTGGGTAAATTTCTCGTGTGCTTTCTGTTGTGCTGTCGTGCGCTGATCTGCTCTTTGTGCAATGTGACATCCCCCTGCCGAACCAGCAAGGGGCCACCCAGTCCCATAGGTGGCCCCGGATATCCCGCGACAACGTGATAAAATTCTGAACTTTGACACACAATTGATATACAAATTTCCCAAATTTTCCTATTTTTTCACATTTATTGTAGTTACAGAAGTATTGTCTTTGCTCAGATCATTACAGACTATTATGTTTCAGACATGTTCTGTTTTTATTGCATAGTTTACTTGATTTAATGATGTTATGGATTATATCGGGGGGTATAAGTCATGAAGAAGTTAGAATACAGTAAGTATTATGCAAGAATAAAATATGAATGGGTTCATAATAGTACCTGAAGTTTTTGATTTGTCTATTATACTAACGGATCTCATGAGGTTTTTGTTGAGTTTTGTGTTCCGAAGTTATCAAGTTTTGGGCGAGATCATAATGGATGAAGGAATAAGGAGCGACAAGACCCTAAGATTGGGGATGCCCAAGGCACCCCAAGGTAATATTCAAGGAAGAACCAAGCACCTAAGCTTGGGGATGCTCAAATGGCAGCCCCTCTTTTCTCTACAATCTATCGGTATGTTACTTGGAGCTACATTTTTATTCATGACATGATATGAGTTTTGCTTGGAGCGTCTTGTGCCATAGTTTTGATTTGTTATCTTTTTAGTTTGCTAGACACACATTTTGAGAGGGATATGCATTTATCGTGAATGTGCTTCACTTATATCTTTTGAGCTAGGCAGTTGCTCTAGTGCTTCACTTATATATTTAAGAGAACGGCGGTGGTTATATTTTATATAAATGAGTCCATTCTCATGATTCACTTGAATCTTTTGAGGGCCCATAAATAGGAAGTGTTAATGTGCACAAGTTATAAGAATAGTTCGAGAAGGGATAGGTATTCAAAGGGGGTATAATAAAAACTTTCATGTAGATCTCTAAATTGAAGTGCATGGTTTGATGATATTGATGTCGTAATATGAAAAGATATTGGTTCATGATAATTTGTTAGTAGAAATATTAGTATTAAAGCTTGTTATTAACTTCTCATATAAGTGTTGGTCACGGCATGGTGTGGAGGTTTGAGTATTTGTATTTCTGATTGAAATCCTTGAGTGCTATTATATATAATTGGATGCTCGCGGTGATTAACTCCTACCAACCAATGGCATGCGAGTAGTAATTTGCTTTGAGGTCAAAACGGCTTTCACAATAAGTATGTGAGTTCTTTATGACTAATGTGAGTCCATGGATTATACGCACTCTTACATTTCCACAATTTGCTAGCCTCTTATGTACCATGCATTGCCCTTTCTCACCTCAAGAGTTGGTTCAAACTTCGCTGGTGCATCCAAACCCCGTGGTATGATACGCTCTATCACACATAATCCTCCTTATATCTTCATCAAAACAGCCACCATACCTACCTATTATGGCATTTCCATAGCCGTTCTAAGATATATTACCATGCAACTTCCACCGTTCTTTTCATGACATATGTGTTCATTATCATATTGCTTTGCATGATCATATAGAGCTTACATGATATTTGTGGCGTAGCCACCATTCATCACTATTACACATGTTACGCTAGATCGTTGCACATCCTGGTACACTACCAGAGGCATTCATATAGAGTCATATTGTTCTAGTTATTGAGTCGTAATTTTGAGTTGTAAGTAAATAAAAGTGTGATGCTCATCATTAATAGAGCATTGTCCCAGTGAGGAGAGGATGATGGAGATTATGATTCCCCCACAAGTCGGATGAGACTCCGGACGAAAAAAAGAGTCCAAAAGAGCCCAACAAAAAATGAGAGAAAAAGAGAGACGGGGCAATGTTACTATCCTTTTACGACACTTGTTTTTCAGAGTAGCACCATGTTCTTCATAGAGAGAGTCTCCTGAGTTTCTCACTTTCATATACTAGGTGGAATTTTTTTTATAGAACTTGGCTTGTATATTCTAATGATGGGCTACCTCAAATGCCCGAGGTCTTCATGAGCAATCATGTTGGATGCACACCCACTTAGTTTCCATTGAGCTTTCATACACTTATAAATCCTAGTGCATCTATTGAATGGCAATCCCAACTCCTCGTATTGATATCGATTTATGGGCATCTCCATAGCTCGTTGATTAGCCACGTTGATGCAACACTTTTTTTCCTTTTTTGACTTCCCTTTTTAATCTCTATCACTGCATTCTATTCCACCTATAGTGCTACATCCGTGGCTCACGCTCATGTATTGCATGGGGCTGAAAATGTTGAAGCATGTTAGAAGTATGACCCAATTGCTTGGTTTGACACCGGGGTGCTCATGATATATATTTATGAGGTGAAGGCGGTGTCATGACATGCTAAAATGATACAATGAGTGGGGATAACATTCATTAAGGATCGTATATTTTGAAAATGTAATGATTATGTTATTCATGGATATTATTATGTTGATATTGTTACTTCATTGTTTCTCAATAATTATACTGTGAAAGAGATTACATGATACACATGTTAGGTAACACTTCACATAAAAAATTATGTTTTAATCATTTACCTACTCGAGGACAAGCAGGAATTAAGCTAGGGGATGCTTGATACGTCTCCACCGTATCTATAAATTTTTATTGTTTCATGATATTATATTATCAATCTTGGATACTTTATATGAATTTTATGCTATTTTATATCATTTTGGGTACTAACTTATTAACCAAGTGCCCAGTGCCAGTTCATGTTTTATGCTTGTTTTTGGCTTTTCAAAAAATCAATACCAAACAAAGTCCAAACACGACGAAACTTTATGATGAATTTTTATGGACCAGGAGGGACCCTAGAAGGTTTGGGAGGAGGCTAGAAGGGCTACAGGAGAGCCACGAGCTCACAGGGCGTGCTCCTTGAGCTCATGGGCCCCATGAAACTCCGTTTGACTTAATTCCACCTCTGTAAATTCATATATATTACTAAACCAACGAGAGACACCTGAAACACTTTTTCTACCGTCGCAAGCTTCTGTTCTTCTGCGATCCCATCTAGAGGCCTTTTCCAGTACTCTGCCAGAGGGGGAATCGATCATGGAGGGCTTCTATATCATCCTTGCTGCCTTTCGATGATGCGTGAGTATTTTACCATATAGACCTAGGGTCCATAGCTAGTAGCTAGATGGCTTCTTCTCTGTCTTTGATCTTCAATACCATGTTATCCTCGATCTTCATGTAGTTCTATCTGATGTAATCTTTGTTTGTGATGTGTTTGCTGGCATCCGATGAATTGTCGGTTTATGATCAGATTGATCATTGAAACTAACTGAGTCTTTCCTGAACTTTATTATGCATGATTATTATAGCTTTGTATTTCTCTTCGATCTATTCATTTGGTGGCCAACTAGATTGATTTATCTTCAGTGGGAAAGGTGCTTTTTAATGGGTTCAATCTTGCGGTGTGCTCACCTAGTGATAGAAGGGTAGTGCGGCACGTATTGTATTGTTGCTATTAAGAGTAAAGTGATGATGTTTATTCATGTTGACTGGGTTTACTTTGTCTACAACATGTCATCTTGCTTAAGGCATTAGTCTATTTATGATGAACTTAATATCTTAGATGCATGTTGGATAGCAGCCGATTGGTGAAGTAATAGTAGTAGATGTAGGCAGGACTCGGCCTACTTATCACGGATGTGATGCCTATATACATGATCATTGCCATGAATACATCATAACTATGAACTTTTCTATCAACTACCCAATAGTAATTTGTTCACCCACCATATGCTATGTGTTCGAGAGAGAAGCATCCAGTCAAAACTATGGCCCCCGGGTCTACTTTATCGTATTATAAAAAACCAAAATACCTTGCTCCAATTTCACTTTTCTATTCTACTTTTCTTTTAATCTATCTTTAACTATCATAAGTGATCCTTGCAAATGTTGAGTTCAAGGGGATTGACAAACCTATATATGATCAGATTATTCATTGAAAATAGTTGAGTCTTTTCAGAGGGAGTGGTTCATAGTAGTGGGTTCAATCTTGCGGTTAGCCTTACTCTATGACGAGATGAGCCAAGGCACGCATTGTATTGTTGCTACTAAGGATAAAATGATGGGTTTGGACATATTGCTTGATCTTACTTTGTCTACATTATGTCATCTTGCTTAATGCGTTACTTTGATATGCATGCTAGATAGTGGTCTTGGGGTGGAGTAATAGTAATAGATATAGTTGTATTAACGGTCTACTTGTCACCGACGTAATGCCTATATATGAATCATACCATCACTACTACAGGATACTGCTAACGCGACACTACGATTAGGGACCCTTCGACGAAACTGTGTGCGATACAATAATCGCAAACTGTGGTGTAAAAACTCGTCAAAAAGGTGCAAAACGTTTGCGATGATGGATGCATCAAACACGGTTCAGATTTTAGTTGCGTGTGCAATGCAGGGCATATAGTTCAGTTCAATTGACTGTTTGCGATGAGGAGGAACAAAAGAAATAGTCATCCATATGAAGGTGTGTGCGATATACAGCATACGGTTAACTCGGATGAACTGTTTGTGATGAGGAGGAACAACAGAAATGGGCAGCAAGATAAAGGTGTGTGCGATTGAGGGCCTACTGTTTAGAAGGATTAACAGTTTGCGATTAAGCAACAGAATAGAAACGGTCAGCCAGATCAAAGTGTCTACGATTGATGGCATACTCTTCACACGGATGAACTGTTTGCGATTAGCCACAACAAACACAAACAGTTAGACAGATCAACATGTATGCACTAGACGGGCACACATTCTAATTAAAATAAGCATGCACGATGGTAATAACGAGCGCAAACGGTTGTTGGAACAAGGCGTGTGCTGACATTGCCTATTGTGGTGCACCCTATGGTGCAAATGCCATGTACGCGGCCGAGAAAGCGTGCCCACATTATGCCTTCCGGGAATAGTGCCGCACTTAGAACCGTCAATAAATTTTGAGCTTGCATTGTGTATCATACCAAATTACTACCACACTATATTTAATTGCAAACCTGTTCATACCGATCAAAACCTAAACGGTTTCCCACTTAGGAGCGTATTAGTACTCGGTTATAAACACTACTACTACAAGATGACTGCACATTCCTCCTCAACTCCTCATCCACAAAAACAAACAAGTCATTCATCATCGTTCCCTTGCATCTGCCATGGTCAGCTTGAGTTCTGGGTCAAGAGATTGCCACCAGGGAGAGGCGAGCATGGAAGCGGAAGCACGAGAGATGTCCCGCCTCGCCGTGAAAGCATCCGACATGTCCCGCCGCGCGGCCGTAGCAGCACAGAGGTCCTACCACGCCGCCGAAGCAACACGGAGGTCCCGCCGTGCCTTCAATGCAGCAAACTGGTCCGGTCGCACCACAGAAGCAGAAGAGATGTCCCGCCGCGCCATGAATGCAGCAGAGATGTCCTCCCGCGCCGCCACGGCCTGGGAAAATGTCTCGCGGGCACGAGAGGACTCTTACAGGCACATGCATGTGATCGTCCATAGCCAGATGGATCAGATCTCCGGCTGGGCGAAGGTGCAGGACGACATGAAAGCCTCGTTTGAACAGGCTACCGGCGTCATCCGACAAGTAAATGAGAGCAATGCGAATCTCCGGGCCGAGCACGACCTGCTGAGGGCGAAGATCGTCGGAATTGTGGAGCAGCAGGAGGAGACCACTGCCTTGTTGAAGAGGACTGGCGCCATCGTCGAGAAACTTATGGACGAGAATGCCATGTTGCGCATCGTGCGCAGAAGGCTGGTGGAGGAATCCGTGGATGCTCTCAAGCAGCATCTTGAGGACAAGAAAGATCTCATCGCAGCTCGCCGCAGAGACTAGTTCCCGTGGCCTATAGCAATGCATCAAGAAAGTAGAGATCAGCGATCCAGATCGTTGTTTTCCTTCTTCTTTTGCCCTTGTGTATTTCGGGAATTGCCGCATGTGGTTTTTTTAATTATGTTCCTAAATATGTAAGACAATTATTATGCAATTTTATCGTCCTTATATTCATCAGTCTTGCTATAAGTCGCATTCGATGTTATATAGGTCTGTCGGATCTTACATCAAGATCCATGCAAAACTTTCTTTTCAGATTTTTTTTCTCTCTTAAATCTCAGTCTAGTGAGACATAGCCAAGCCGTGAAACAGGGGACCAGGCACCATTAATGGAGACATTGGGAGGGAGGTGCGTGGCGGATAGAGGTCAAAGCTCTCTCTTCCCAATGAGCACGTGCAGGGGTCTGATCGCACGCCTCCCGTACTCAAATAGCTACCCCGCACGGCACCACCTAGCCAATAAAAAAGGGGACACGTGGTGGCACGTAATTGGTAAGCAGAACGCCCACGGTTTCAATAATACTTGTGTTCCTGATTTGTAACGTGACAACACTTGTTCCAAAATGACTTTGTGATTGTTCATGTGTGCGCCTTCGCAAATCGGACAGAAAAATTACCACAGCATATTGGTGCCATGTCATGACACCATGCCAAGTTTCATGATTTTCAAGCGTGTTTTGGATTTACAGGAATTAAAATACCTAGTTTTCTCAATCTTTCCGGCCGAGCCACGATGCCCAGATGTTTGAATTTCATTCCCATTTCTTGCATGGGACCTAGAAATTCACCCAAGGACACACATGTGATTTTTCAACCAACTTTGGTGCACTGGAGCATGTGCTTGTAGTTACAATTTGAATTATGCACATTAAATGCCCAGAAATTCAATTAATGTATAAAAAAGGCCAAACAAACCCGGAATAATTCCAAAATTTAGCACGATACTTCTATTTGGTCTAATCTACCTGTGTAAAAAAATTAAGGCGGGAGAAGGCAGTGTATGTCGTTTCGCACATGGGAGGTGACACGTTCCCTCTCGGAACCACGAGCCTTCTTGAGAGAAGCTCCGGTTTGCAAGAAGCTTATACCAAAGCTTGTCCCAATTCGTCCAAAAGTTTTACCATAGCATGTTGGTGCCATGTCATGACACCATGCCAAGTTTCATGATTTTCAGGCGTGTTTTGGATTTACGGGAACTAAAAAAACAAAGTTTCTCAATCTTTCCATCCGAGCCACGACGCCCAGATGTTTGATTTTCATTCCCGTTTCTTGCATGGGACCTAGAAATTCACCCAAGGAAAACATGTGATTTTTCAACCAACTTTGGTGCACTGGAGCATGTGCTTGTAGTTCAAATTTGAATTATGCATATTAAATTCCCAGAAATTCAATTAATGTATAAAAAAGGCCAAACGAACCCGAATAATTCCAAATTTTAGCACGGTACTTCTGTTTGGTCTAGTCTGCCTGTGTAAAACAATTAAGGTAGGAGAATACAGTGTACGTATGTCGTTTCGCACACGGAGGTGACACGTTCCCTCTCGGAACCATGAGCCTTCTTGAGAGAAGCTCCGGTTTGCAAGAAGCTTGTACCAAAGCTTGTCCCAATTCGGCCAAAAAATTTACCATAGCATGTTGGTGCCATGTCATGACACCATGCCAAGTTTCATGATTTTGAGACGTGTTTTGGATTTACATAAATTTAAAAAACCAAGTTTCCCAATCTTTCTGGTCGAGCCACGGCGCCCAGATGTTGGAATTTCATTCTCATTTCTTGCATGGGACCTAGAAATTCACCCAAGGACACACATGTGATTTTTCAACCAACTTTTGTGCACTGGAGCATGTGCTTGTAGTTCAAATTTGAATTATGCACATTAAATGACCAGAAATTCAATTAATGTATAAGAAAGTGAAACAAACCCGGAATAATTCCAAATTTTAGCACGATACGCATGTAGTTCTATGTTGCCTTTGTAAAAAATCAATGGGGGAGGCAGTGTATATCGTTTCGCACACAAAGGTGACACATCCCTTCTCGGGATCGA
Source organism: Aegilops umbellulata (assembly GCA_032464435.1). NCBI lineage: Eukaryota > Viridiplantae > Streptophyta > Magnoliopsida > Poales > Poaceae > Aegilops > Aegilops umbellulata. Next base: position 87,275,685 of record CP136059.1, read on the forward strand.
CGAGTCTTCTCGAGAGAATGCTCCGGTTTGCAAGAAGCTTATACCCAAAAACTAGTCCAAATGTGGCCAATTTTTTTACCACAGAATGTTGGTGCCATAAAATGACACCATGCCAAGTTTCATAATTTTCAGGCTAGTTTCGAATTTCCAGGAATTTAAAAACCAAGTTTCTCAATATTCCCGGCCGAGCCACGACGCCCAGATGTTTGAATTTCATTCCCATTTCTTGCATGGGACCTATAAATTCACCCAAAGACACACATGTTATTATTCAACAAACTTTGGTGCACTGGAGCATGTGCTTGTAGTTCAAATTTGATTTATGCACATTAAATGCCTAGAAACTCAATTGATGCATAAAAATGCCAAACGAACCCAGAATAATTCCAAATTTAAACATGACACTTATGTAGTTGCACGTTCATTGTACATAAATGTTCTAGCATACACTTCACCATCCTTTTCCTCTGTAACACCATTTTCTCTTTCAAAACATAATGAAAAAAATTAGGTATACCACAAATAGTTTACTAGAAAGAATCGTGTGGGATGCGATATAAAACATCTTGGCACACCGTTTTGTCTGGCTTATGCAGGAAGCTTCGTCGTCTACAGTCCACCGCCCCCGCTTGAACCACACTTGCGCGCTAGTTTCTCGCGGCACCGAGCGAAATTTTTCTACCATCGTAGAAATATCTATCTCCTTGCCCCCTCCCTCCGACAAAAAGCCACATTTCCATTGTTCCTCCTTGATTTCCAAGTTCAAACCTTCACTGTTGCTTACTGGCAGCTAAACCTCCTCGCCGAGGACCCTTCTTCTTGAAGCGCCGCCTCCTCGCCGGCGACCCTTCTTCTTGTTTGCGCGGCCTCATCGATATGGTCAGGTAATCCACACCCCACCCACAACATCCTCCTCCTTCCCCGTCCCACATGCCCCGACAAACAGCGCGACACCTTCCGCCGAAATCACAGTCCCCCTCCTCCAATTAAGTGTCGCCCACAGCCATTTTGCATGCAGTATAATGTGGAGCTTAGTAGCATCTGGCAGCGGAGAAGCAAATCACGACCGCACGCGCGCATGAGGTCGCTATGGATGCCATGCGTGCCGACCGCAAGATCTTGGAGGAGCATCTCGTCTTCGAGGCCACCGTCGACACCACCACGCGGTTGTCTACTTTAAAAAAAGTTCATGTTGTTTTCTCTTGGCCACCGCCAGTGCCTTCTAGTGATTTGTCCTTTGTAATGTTAATATGAAATCTGATGTTCAGTTAACAGTTTGGTCCTCTGAAATGTAAGGTTCAGTTAACATTGTGGTCCTCTGAAATGTAATGTTCAGTTAACAGTTTGGTCCAACAATTGCTACATTTCGTAGTACTGTTCTCAAGCATTCTTTGTTTTGTTAACTGTCTTATCTTCTAGTAGATGTTTCTATTCTGCAATGTCGTGCTCAGTTAACTGTTTTGGTTCATTTGGTTTGTTGTCCATTTAACTGTTTGGTTCAATTATGCAATTTGATTTTCATTTTTTGTGGGTACAATTTTGTATTGTTATGCATGTGAAATAAATCGAATTTGGTTGTACTCAATACATATTCTACTAATAGTATGAGAACTCTCAGTTAACCAGATCAAGATCTTCCGTATGTGTGTTGCAGGGAAACAATCGGAGACACTGCGGTTTACCATTGAGGTATGCTCATGCATGGTCCTTTCGCTAATAGCACATTATTGTGCAGTTGCAAGAATCATTCTAATATTTAGGTTTCTTACAATTTGGTCTTGCACATGTAGGTCCTGCTGTCAGAGGCTTAGACCCACTGTTCGACCCATTTTGCATATGGGAAAATGAGATGTCCATGAATATCAGTCAAGTCAAGAAACTCAAAAATATTGTTAGGATGAAGAAACTCGCGACAAATAACAGCAAGATCTTTGTTTGCACAAAGAAGAAGACATCAGTCAACTATAGGATGATACTAACTCTTTTACCTTGTTTTTACCCCTTGCGCTATTTCAAAATTTATAATAGCGATTTATGCATATCTTTGTTTTCAGTACTTTTCAAAGCAGTTCACCCCCGATGGTTACCTGCATGGTCAAGAGGCGAGGAAGGTATTCATTCAACACCCACGATACAATATTGAAGTCTTCCTGAAGAGTACAAAGGTTGGGCGGGCAATTATCCATAGCCACTGGCCTAAAGTTGCAAGGACATTCAACATCACTAAAGGCTCAATATTTGCCTTCCGCTTCTGCAGTTTCCCAGATGAGATTCATCTGTCTATTTACCATGTATGATGCTACTTTCCAAAGGTTTTCAATGTTGCGTGTGAAACTTGATGCTGTTGTGTAATGGCGTAACTAAGTGCCGAAGCTATCTGATGTAATTCGATTATGAAATCCTGGTTGCCGTTATATGGATATGAAATATCTGGTGTGTTTTATAAGAAATTGATTAGTACATGGATTATCAATAATAGCCTAGTAACCCTACTTATTGGGGTTTTCTAATGCAGACGGCTACTCAGACATCACTGTGGACGATGAACTCAAACAACCCACATGGTTCCTATAAAGTAGGGATGTTCGATCAATTAACAATCACACACGACTTCCGGCAGAGAACTGTTTGCGTTAGGCCACCTTGCACAAACATTTCCACACCAAAAACTGTATGTGATATACATACGAACGGTAATGTTTTCCTGGGATTCGCCGTGTGGGATGTACATACGAATGGAAACGATTGGGTTTCGATGCCTTGCCAGATCGCACACGAGCTCATTTTGTGTGCCAGGAGGGCCTATCCCCAACGGTTTCTGGGTCGTGTGGGAAGGACCCCCTATCGCCCACGCTCACTTGGTGACGGTTCCAAGTGCCGTCGAGGAAAGGGGTTAAAAACATTTTGTATAGCATGCAGGTCTCTGCACTAGTGCATGAAGAATCACAATCATAACTATGCGCAATTCTGTCAATTGCCCAATAGTAATTTGTTTACCCACCGATATTATGATTATGAGAGAGATGCCTCTAGTGAACCTATGGCCCTAGGCCCATTTCCATTATACTAAAAATCCTAAAATTGCTCGTTGTTCCTCTTTACTTTATATTTTGTTTGATTACCTATCACTCTCAGATTTAATCCCTGCAGCGAGAACAAGGGGATTGACAACCCCCTTGCCTTCGTTGGGTGCAAGCATTTTCTTTGTGTGTGTCTCATTATTGTTCACATTGCTTGTGTGTCCTATCCTTCTGGTTAGATAAACCTTGGTTCTTAACTGAGGGAAATAATATCTCCTACTATACTATTTCACCCTTCCTCTTCGGGGAAGCCCAATAAATCTACAGATAGTAGCACCATGGGATGGCCGGGGTTGGAGGGAGGTGGGGCGGAGAGAGGAGGAGTTGGCTAGGGCTAGGAGGGAGCTGGGGCAGGGTGATGAGGGAGGTGGGGGCAGTAGGGGTGGTGGTGGAGTTTGCCAGGGCTGCGAGGGAGGTGGAGCGGGGTGGGGATCCAGTAGCCGGCAGACCCGCTTTTCCAGCAGTAGAGGAAGGTGGGAGGAGGCGATGCGGGGAAGAAGGTGGGGTGGTGGGTTAGGATGGTGGGGTTTGGGGGTGGGTGGTTTTGTTTTTGTTTTTGGCGGTTTGATTCAAAACGTGTTCATTTGACGATCTGTTAGTAGAACAAGTCTTAAGATGTGTTAGTACAATTGACCCACCCTATTCTCCCAACGTCATCCTATTCTCCTCCCCTCCTCTCACACACACAAAACCTATCCATAACAATATTCATATGAAATTTCCATATCCATTTCCATATATACATGCATGCATATATAAATTAATTTCATTATTCATATGTGTAGAGGTGCATATGGTACCCAAATAAGATTAGGATAGATGTGTCAAAGCATGTCTAATTACAACTATTCATTGTTAAGTTTCATGCACTAGTCAACGCAATAAAAGTCTGAACTAATGGAATGGATTACGCAATCCATACACTTCAACACCCCCTCTCATGTGTGACGTGGGAAGGCAACACGTGAATAGACTCATAGGTATGACTCCATAGGCCTATACATGGACACTGAGGGGGCGGCAAGAATTTTTTGACAAATTGCAAAAGTCAGAACTTGAACTCAATATCTTAGCCCCCGATACCATGTTAAGCTTCATGTACTAGCCAATGGAACCAAAAGTCCGAATTGGTGGAAAGGGCTAGACAATCCACATATACACTTCAACACCTCCTCTCACATGTGACGCGGGAAGTCAACATGTGGATAGACTTAGAGGTGTAGCTCAAGAGGCCTATAGGTGGACACAAAGGGGGGGAAACAATTTTTGGATAAACTGCGAAAGTCGGGACTTGAACTCAACACATGGATAGATTTAGCATTACTAGGGAAAAGCCCAGCAGTAGCGCGGGTCATTTCACATCAATGGCCCAGCCACTTCTAAATGAGGTTGATGATGATCGTGTTCGTAACAATGAGTAGGATGGCATGTCCAACCTAAAGATTCTTGCCATGAAGGAACTTCTTCCACCCCGCCCGGTTGAAGACAGTGTGACCGTCTGTGTCCACTGCGTAGGCACAGCTTGTGATGGAGCCCCTTCTACTAAGGCATAGTCCAGCTATGCCTTCTTCGTCCGTCTCGATGCCACAACTCACAGGTAGCTTCTTAGGTAATTTTTGAAAATCATTAGATATGATAAATGAGCATGTCATCACAGATAGCTTATTAGGTAACTTCAATCCAAATGTATCATCAAAATCATCACTAAGCATATCATCACATCACTACACTACGCATATATCATCAATTTTCTACACTAATTTAGCATACGTATCATCAAATTAATACGTACACTAAGCATATATCATCACATTATACTAGACACTAATTAAGCATATCACATTACTACAGTAAGCATATATCATCACACTATACTACACTATATAAGCATATCATCACATTACTACAACATGCATATCATCTTATTACTAGCTACGTACACTAAGCATATCATCATATCTCTACACAACATGCACATGTAAATTTCTATACAACTACACTAAGCATATATATATCATCACATTACTACAACAAGCATATCATCCAACTACTACACTAATTAAGCATGAATATATATCATCTAATTAATTACTACACTAAGTAACATACCATGAGATGTTGTTCAATATTCGTCCTTGTGAGCCGGGTCACGAATGGCATTTCGATGTAGTCTTCACTAAACGGAAGTATGTCCCAGAGGTTGCTCGATTCCTCATCGCTCAGCCTTAGTCTTTGGGCATATAGTGCTTCATTAAATGGGCCTCATCATTATTTGAAACCTCATGATCTGAATCCTCATCATCAAAATCCTCATGATCTAAATCCTCATCATCAGTATCGAGAATCAAATTCAAACAGACAACAGTAAGCCTGGGACTTTCTCCTCTGAAGGAGAAGCTGATAAATTCACCCCCACGAAGACCCATGCGGGCGATGAAACGATCACATTCATCTCCTCCAACCTGGGTTGTCTTTATTCCCTTGAAGACCTGCATAGTGTAGGGCCCCCACGAGCTTCGAAGGTCACGGTGTCTCCGGTGAGCTCATTGAATGCCAATCTCACATTGCATGGGATGACCTGCGCAAGAAAAAAACACAATGCATTAGTGGAAATAGCAACAAAAAAACTGTTAGAAGGTTCATATAATTTGTTACCGCTGAAGTAATAAAACTAGGCTGGAAGTAGATGCCGAAGAGCGTGGCATTACAAAGGATGGTCCGGCACCTTCACTTGCACAGTAGAGATGGTGATTCTTGCTACATTCTACACAAAACACATATTGAACACTAAGTTGAATTATAAATGCAAGTATGACACTCCAATTCAAAATCATGGTCTTGATTTTAGTTTCCCCGCCCAACCAATCCAATTTACTCACACTCATTCTCCTATGTTCCAAATTCGAAATGGTATCTCACTATAAATCCAGCAAAGGACCTAATATATCAATTTGTACTAATAAATCACATTAGTAATAAATTAATTTCTAGTAAATATCGTCTACCTAATAAATCAATGTCAATGCCATGCAAATATCATCTACCTAATAAATCAATTTCACAGTACTAGCTAATATCAAAAATTTCTGGCTATCAGATCTGCCACCGGCCAGAGGGAGACGCTTGGGGAGGGGAAGAAGATTCGTGAGGGGAAGAGGGGACATCATACCTCCTTGTCGGAGTTGGCGGCGGCCGCGCAGTTCCAGCGGTGAAGAGCGGCATGGTCGGGCCGTTGCGGCACTGTTCGAGCAGGGGGGAGACAAAGAAGGGTGAAAACAATGAGCTCGTAGTGATGAATCGTACTTGCTGATTTTTACTGGACAAGGATTATTTTACCGGTGTGGGCCTAATGGACAGTGCTATCGTAGGCCTAATGGGCACGCCATAGAAAACGATGGCACATGTGAAAAAACTCAGAAAATAGCTATGGCATCCTAGAAACATTCTATGCCAGCGGTATACTCATATCAATGCCGTACCAATTTGTCCGATGCCACCACTATTTCAAACAAAAAGTGTTGGCGTTGTGGGGAATCGTGGCGCCACTAACAAAAGTTGTGGCTAGCACTTTTTCCAGTAGTGAGCGCTACAGCTAACATGTTAGTTGTAGCGCGGGTTCGCGACATGCGCTGCTACTAACGCTAGACCCGGGGTGGCCTTGTGGCTCACTTAGCAGTAGCGCTTGGGCCATTGGCCCGCGCTACTACTAAGACATACCTGTAGTGCGGGGCTATTACCCCCCGCTACTGTTAAGCTACTACCTATAAGGTATTTCCTAGTAGTGCAGAGGTATAGCTCAAGGGGTCTATAGGTGGACACAAAGGGTGGCAACAACAATTTTTGTATAAAATACAATATTCGAGACATGGACTTAAGACCTTAAGATCTGATACCATGTTAAACTTCATGCACTAGTTAACACAACCAAAAGTTCGAACTGACAAAAAGGGCTAGTCAATCCACATATACATTTCGACACCCCGACCTATACATGGACACAAAGGGGGAACAAGAGTTTTTTTTTTGATAAATTGCAATAGCCAATAACTCAAGGCCTTAGGCACTGACCATGTTAAGCCAACACAACCAAAAGCCCGAACTAATGAAAATGACTAGGCAATCCACATGCACTACAACATTCATATCATCCAATCCATATTAACCTAAATAGCTAGCAACTAATAATGTTATAACAATTACTAACTATAAAAAAATTAAACACTAAACATTTCATTTTTTTATCTAAATAAGAAAATGGTGAAGTGTATATGTGGCTCAAGAGATCGAGTTCATCACCTCGGTTTGTTGTCAGCCGTTGGTGGGTGAAAGTCGGTATGGAGGAGGTTGTCTGGGCTGCACACGGGATTGGGCTGGAGTGCGCTGCCAGGAGGAGAGGAGCTGTCTGGGGAGACGGACGAAGGAGGTGTCGGCGTGTGGGTGGCACAATGACAGTGAGGAGGAGGCGGCGGCGGATCAGTATATATAAGAAATAATTTAGGCGAGATCAGCTGACAAGTGCCTACGATCGGAAACTTGGCAAAACAGTCCACGTGGTGGAAAGAAAAGAATGTCTTACGAAAACTATGCCAAGTATGGTAATGCGGGAGCTCGAAAAATTTGGTGGTAATGCGGGAGCTCGAAAAACTCGGCCCGCCATGACGGAGTACACAACAACCGCTGTTGTTTCCACATGGCACAAACTTTGCCAAGTTCGGCCAGCAAGAAACTCATCATGGTTAGTATAAGCGAGTTTCTTTTGTTTACTTACCTAACTCTCAGCAACCAAATGCCTCTGCGATGGTGGCGGTGGCTGCAGGTAGGTGGAGGGGTCTAGGGGCTAGGGTAGGCCAAAACTGGAGAGGGGTTGTCCATTTATAGCAAAAGTGGCTAGGGTTGGGGGTTTTGCTCCGTTTCGGACCTTACGATCTTGATCGTGCGACTCCGAGCGGAGGGGTAGGTTGGTGGGTTGGTGGGTTGGTGGGCTGTGGAGAGGAGGCCTTGGCTGAGGAGAGAGGGAGAATGGCAGCCCGGCACGGGTTTTCGGAGACCGAAAACGTCCGACGAATAAACCGGCAACGGTGCCGCTACGGATAACGGTTGGGCAGTCAAACGGACTCCGAATGCGATGAAATTTGACAGGCGGTCTACCTACTCTAAAACAACACCGCACGTCGAGTTTCATCCCATTCCGAGAACATTTAAATGCCACTACGAAACGAGGTCTCAGAGGGGCAACGGGTGCGTGTGGGAGTGTCGGATCGCGAAACGGACAACGGGGAAAAAGACCGGATGCAAGTTTTGAAAAACATGATGATGCAAAGCATATGATGACATGGCAAAATGCAACACACAAGCAAATGACAAGGCAAAGACGCGAATAAACGGAAGACACCTAGCGCATCGGATCCGGGGCGTTACAACTCTCCTCTACTAACAAGAGATCTCGTCCCGAGATCTTATGACTGAGACGGAACGGAAAAAGGATGAGGTGAAACAAGAACGCAAGAGAAGAAGAAAAGAGTCAAAAGCACTCGGGAAGAAGAGAGGAACGACGAGAATGACGAGAATCAAAAGCTCACGGAATCAGGTAGACTCTGAAACAACTCCAATTAGAACGAGATAGAAAAGGAATACGAACGAAAGAATTCAGGCAGCACTCCGACTAAATATTGAAAGGTTAGAGCAAAAACTTGACAGGATTGAACGATGCTTGACGAGAGGAATAACACAATGCCTCCGGAATACTTGAAAGAGTTGAATGAAAAGAACGAGGCAGAAGATGTCAACTTTCACCACGAATGAAAATGAAAGCAACCTTAGGAGGAAGGATTGAACGGAGTTGTTTAGAAAATCAACAACGAAAAGAATAAGCTTGTTATGGACTTATGGATAACATCTCAAAAATTATGCGGTGATAACCGACCACAAGCGGAAAAAAGGATTGAATAGCTGAGAGAGAACGAAGAAATGCAAAACTCCACTTCAAAAGAATACGGAGAATTAATTGCACCTCGAGACGCAAGAAGAAAATATACTGGAACTCCTTGAACAAGAATCTTGATGAATACTTGAAGAATGAATTAAATCCTTATGAACCACCATAAGAATTCAAAATTGAATGACGAAAGAGAATGAATCACCGGGAAGAATTAGAAAAGCACGAAGATACTTGAGGGAATTAAGAGACAAGAAAACGAAGAGATCGCGAACTGATTGAAGAATACTTGAACAAAGCACCGGAAGAATATTGAGATGAACGAAGGGGCACGGATATGGAATAATTGGAGAACGAGTTTGAAAACTTAGAACGAAGAAATCTTCTAAAAAAAGATGGCCTTCGGATGATCGAGAGAGAAAGCAACTCCCAAAATGCATCGAATGATTGGAAAGAAATGCACGACTAGAAACAATTTGATAGGATAACATCGAGCTAGCACCATGAATCTTCGGGAGAACGGACATGATTTAGGGGAAAACTCTTCTTCGGTCTTCAAATAATGAGAATGACGACGAGAAACACCTTGCAGAATTTGTTGCGGTACTCCGGGAGAAAGAAAAGATGGAAAGTTGAACCGAACATGAAATAATTAGCAAACGATCTTAGCAAAGGCATATGACTGATGGAATCCATACTTACGTCATATTCCGAAAAGAATTTTTAGAATTGCTCCGGGAAAATTAGAAGAGCCAGGTAAGATCCTGGGAAAAGACATGTGGGTTAGGACCCACTGAAAAGAAAAACACCGTTGAGAAGGATCGGTTGAGAGAGAAATGATGCACCGGAACGATTGAAAGACTTGAATGGGGTGACAACCTCGAATTAAAAGGATGCAAACACGAATCTACTGAGATGACTTCATCACTCCGAAATGATTAAATGGCGAGAGGTGAACGAGCATGGGAAAATAATTAAGTCGAAGGAAAGAGTATGATCAACCACGAAAAACTTGAATTTAATCCACTTGAAAGAAAATGCGACGAACAATGATGAACTAGACAAGACTTCACCGGTTGAGACAATTGAGGAAAGACTAAAGAAACTCCGCACGAATGAAATTGATGCTCGAATCGAGGCTCAGACTCTAGGAGGAAAAGGGTGGGAGGGCGGGAAAAACAAAGGCAACTTGGAACGGGGAACCGATGAATAACTTGAAGAGAAAGCACCGGTTGAAATAATTGAGGAAAGAATGCAAAGGCTTCGCACGAGTAGAATGGATACTCGATTAGGGGCTCCGGTTCCGAGAAGAAGAAGGGAGGGCGGGTGAAAAAAACAACTTGGGACGGGGAAAACGACATCGATTGAGAAAGAACTGAGGACTGGTCTGCAAAAGGCAAGGAGGATCGAAACATCTCGAAGAGAAGTGCGCCGGATTGAAAAGAGGATGGACAACGCACGAAAAACTAACCGTGTGATCCTAAAGAAAAATTTGAAGGGGAAGAGGAGTAGTTCAAAACACCTACGTCAAGATTCCTTACCAGAGCGACGAAGGGGCAGAGGAGTAAAAAGAAGTCCTACTCTTCGATATAACTAGACTCCGAAAAAGTTTTCTTCTAGACTCAACTACGGCCAAAACTATACGATCAATCAAGCGGGCTCGTATGGTCGGTCGAGGCTTTGATACCAACTTGTCACGCCCAAGATGCGACCCTATCCTAAAGGAACTCGAAGGTCCCACCAAGGATAGAAGCGCATCTTGAAGACGCTTTTGCAAGGTGGATATAATTACGTCAACATTACATAATAGATGGGGATACATACAAGGCATACAAATGCCGCAAGAATACAACAATATACATGAGAACAACATCCGACTACGGATGAAACATAAACAGAAACTCAAACAATATCCACCCTGCTAGCCCAGGCTGCCGACCCGGAACCTAACCCAAGATCGACGGAGAAGAAGAACTCCAACACAAGTAAACATCGCTCTCGCGTCATGATCATCGCACAACCTATACATGCAACTGTTGTTGTAGTAATCTGTGAGCCACGAGGACTCAGCAATCCCATAACCATGGGTAACAAGACTAGCAAAGCTTAATGGGTAAGGAAGGGGTAAAGTGGTGAGGTTGCAGCAGTGACTAAGCAAGTATGGTGGCTAACTTACGAAACAAGAGCGAGAAGAGGAGCTAAGCAAACGGTCGCCAACTAGTAATGATCAAGAAGTGATCCTCAACTCCTACTTACGTCAAACATAACCCAAAAACCGTGTTCTCCTCTCGATCAACCCCGAAAAGAGACAGTCACAGTTACGCACTTAGTTGGTGTATTTTAGTTAAGTTTACTTCAAGTTTACTACAACCGGATATCAACAAATTCCCATCTGCCACATAACCACGGGCACGGCTTTCGGAAGTTCAAAACCCTGCAGGGGTGTCCCAACTTAGCCCATGATAAGCTCTCACGATCAGCAAAGGATATTCCTTCTCCCGGGAAGACCCGATTAGTCTCGAAATCCCGGTTACAAGACATTTCGACAATGGTAAAATAAGACCAGCAAGACCGCCCGATGTGCCTACAATCCCGATAGGAGCTGCACATATCTCGTTCTCAGGGCAACACCGGATGAGACAGGCTACGAGTAAAACCAGACTTCGAGTTTCCCCGAGGTGGCCCCGCAGGCCGCTCGGTTCGGACCAACACTTAGAGAAGCACTGGCCCGGGGGGCTAAATAAAGATGACCCTCGGGTTGGCCGACCCAAGGGAATGGGTAATAGGTTGTTAGGCAAATGTAAAACCAAGGTTGGGCCTTGCTAGAGGAGTTTTATTCAAAGTGAACTGTCAAGGTGTTCCCATAACACCCAACCGCGTTAGGGACGCAAAATCCGGGAACATAATACCGATATGACGGAAACTAGGGCGGCAAGAGTGGAACAAAACACCAGGCATAAGGCCGAGGCTTCCACCCTTTACCAAGTATATAGATGCATTAATAATATAAGAGATATTGTGATAGTAATGATAGTAATGAGATCCAAGGTGACGGTCATCTTGCCTGAAATCCCGCTAGGAAGAAGAATGAGTCCATGAAGAAGATGATGCCACATAGGCGAACCAAGCGTAGACGAACGAATCCTCACGATCGCAACGAAACGAGAACTATCAAGAAGAAGCACACAACATGGTAAACACACCACACATGAACAAGGCATGATGCTCAACCAAGTATGAGGCATGACAAGGCTACATGAGGCTACGCATGCCAAGAGATGATGCATACAACAACAACACATCAAAGCAAGTTTAAATGAGGCCGAAACAACATATAACAATTCCGGTAAATCCCCAAATTTCGAAATTGGTCCAGATCTGAATAAACCTTATGTTCAAGTTGTTAAACAGCAAGTTAAGATGTACCAAGATGATCTACATGAGATTCTAGTCAAGTTACATATAAAGTTTGTTTAATTCGGAGCTACGGCCTAGAAGATATGAGCAAAACAAGTTAAACATGGCATTGATGCAAAATGCATTAAAACATCAAGCAAACACATTCAAAACATGGATGCAACAAGGTAACATGAAACTATATGCAAAACTAAGCAAGTTTCATATAGAGCACACTCAAAACGGAGCAACGGTTCAACACATACACATGAAACAAGTTTAAGGGCAAGCTGTCCAAAACAGCAACTAGGCAACTTGCAAGTATCAAAACAACATTCTACAGCACCTCAACATGAAAACAAATGACATGGACGTGATGTAAAGGTAAAGCATTACAAAACATGAACACTGAGCTAACTCAGAAATCACTAGAACATGCTCAAAAGGACATGGCAAGAATTCACAGGACACGGCAGGAATAACATCAGGTTGCAAAGTTTAGAGCTATCAAACAACATGCTACAAGAACTTATCATGGGAACTAAAGGCATGTCATGATAGTACTAAAATAAAAGAACAAAACTCCCTTACTGAACTTATTCCAAAGACCAACAAAAAAGATGGTAGCATGTTGGTGAGCTTGTACAACTCACTACAGAGCATTACATGGCATGTCAAGGTAACCAACAATACGAAGGCATCATTATTAAGCTAAGAATGGAAAGAGAAAGTTCATAGGGTACATGGACCACTAGGAAAACACATGGCAAAAATGAACTTAATGTTAACATGCTGGCAGCAACATTATTTAGCAAGTTTAGAGCATGATAACCACAAGCTACGGCAGGATATAAAAGCAAAGCAAGGCACAGATGGATAGAGCATCACGTGTATAGAAAATATCATTAGTGAACATCTCCATATTATGCATGCAACCCATGGTAGCAACAAGTTAACATAGCATCACAAAGTTACAGACTCAGACTTGGCAGAAATGACCAAGTCATAGAAAACAGCAACATCATGGAGGCTACTTTGCAAGCTTGTAACAGTCAACACATGACATATCATGAAGATTGGATGGCACCACAGCAAACAAGGCATCTTGTAGCCCATAACACATGTAGGCATCAAGCTCAAAAGAGAATCACACAAAAAGATATAAAAATGACAAATGAGCAAGCTCTGTTAAACTACAGCAGACAACATTACATAGCACTCTTGCAACGATGATAAGGGCATCAAGATAGATTAAAACAAGCATGGCACAATGGAATTAAATGAAGAGAATCTCATGATGAACATTTTGACACATTGTATGCACAAAATGGAGCAGTATGCAAGAAGTTATGGCATGGCATTAATGCAACACGATGTAGCAGAAAAAGGACTTAGACGAAAATAGACCTCACGGGGTCTCGGGCGGACATGTCCGGGCTCCTGCCGACGTGTCCGGCGGCGACAGAGGAGGCCGCAGCCATGGCGGATCCGTCAACGGGGCTCGCCGGGGACGACGAGGAGGCGAGGGGGAGGCATCGGGAACGGGCAGATCCGGGCGTGGGCCCCCCGGATCTGGCGGCGGAGGTGGTCGGCGGCGACCGGAGTGGCTGGATCTGGCGGATGGCGGCGAGCTCGGGGAGGGCCGACGGCGGGCGACGTCCTGCAGGCGCACGGGAAGAGGCTAGGTGAGAGGGAGAGCAGCGGAGGGAAGGAGAGGCGAAGGGGGGAGAGGCAGAGACCTGACGGAGGCGCGGCGGAGCGGTCTCCGGCGACGGCGACGGCGCGCCGACGACTGGGTCGGGCAGAGGTGACGGGAGGAGAGAGCGGGGCGCTCGGGCTGGCAGCGGGCCTCGGGGCCCAGATCGGGGCCTAGGCGGGCCTCGCACGGTGGCGGCGCGGGAAGGCAGGGGGGACAGGTGGCGCGAGGGGATAGGCTGCAGGAGGCGGTAACGGCGGCGTAGGATGGCGGCCGACCGCTAGCGCGGCGCCAAGTGGTGGAGCTGGGTTCGGCCGGCGCGGAAAGCGATGGTGGCGGCGGCTGCAGGTAGGTGAAGGGGTCTAGGGGCTAGGGTAGGCCAAAAATGGAGAGGGGTTGTCCATTTATAGCAAAAGTGGCTAGGGTTGGGGGTTTTGCTCCGTTTCGGACCGTACGATCTTGATCGTGCAACTCCGAGCGGAGGGGTAGGTTGGTGGGTTGGTGGGCTGAGGAGAGAGGGGGAATGGCAGCCCGACACGGGTTTTCGGAGACCAAAAAAGTCCGACGAATAAACCGGCAACGGTGCCGCTACGGATAATGGTTGGGCAGTCAAACGGATTCCAAATGCGATGAAATTTGAGAGGCGGTCTACCTACTCTAAAACAACACCGCACGTCGAGTTTCATCCCATTCCGAGAACATTTAAATGCCACTCATGAAACAAGGTCTGAGAGGGGCAATGGGTGCGTGTGAGAGTGTCGGATCGCGAAACGGACAACGGGGAAAAAGACCGGATGCAAGTTTTGAAAAACATGATGATGCAAAGCATATGATGACATGGCAAAATGCAACACACAAGCAAATGACAAGGCAAAGACGGCGAATAAACGGAAGACACCTGGCGCATCGGAGGAGGCGGCGACGGATCAGTATGTATAAAAAATAATTTAGGCCAGATCAGCTGACGAGTGCCTACGATCGACAACTTGGCAAAACAGTCCACGTGGTGGAAAGAAAAGAACGTCTTATGAAAACTATGCCAAGTATGGTAACGCGGGAGCTCGAAAAATTTGGCGGTAATGCGGGAGCTCGGCAAACTCGGCCCGCCATGACAGAGTACACAACAACCGCTGTTGTTGCCACATGGCACAAACTTTGCCAAGTTCGGCCAGCAAGAAACTCATCATGGTTAGTATAAGCGAGTTTATTTTGTTTACTTACCTAGCTCTCAGCAACGGAATGCCTCTGCCGAATCATTACCAAGAACCGTACTCGGCTTACATTGATTTTCTTTTTCGAGCCCCCACGGTTTGACTCTCGGCAAAGATAACAACACTCGACAACGACCAATTTCCAAGTAGTGACACACAAAAAATAAAAGTCTAAAAGGCAGAAGTATATTTTTTCAAAAGAAAACAAAAGTAAAAGCAGAAATCTGGATATGAATTTGTGTCATACATCTCAGTGCCAACATAGCGTGACCATCAGAAACGAAACTACGCCAAGAGCGGCCCTTGTTACAAATTTGAGCATGGAAACAGTGTACACAATGTGCATCGACGAAGAATAACCACGAGAAGAAGCTCAGAGTAATTGATGTAAGGACGACCCTTAGAGTTGCGTAACGCAGATCATGTAGGAATAATATAAATAATACTGTAGCCTATAAAACTTGGGGAAATCAAATCAGCACATAAACCAGCAGCAGGTAGTCTCGCGTCTGGAACATGAAAAGACTGCTGGGCATGCATGGGCTTGTTCATGGAAGAGAAAACTAGGATGCAGCCGGACGGAGAAGGCTATGCTTCAGAAAAGATCCGCTTTTCTTTTCTGCTGTTCTTGCTTCCACCTTGGCTGCTTGTAGAACTCCTCCTTGCTCATACCAAACACAGTCTGGAATTCACTGTCCGACAAATATGTCTGCAAAAGCATATATAGTGGAATAAGCATTTGAAATCCGGCAGATTATAGATTTCTATGGCCGACTTTATTATCATTAGAAAAAAGGCAATGGAAATGACAAACCTCTCTGCGCTTGTAATCTATTCCACGGACAGGGTCAGTAGACTTTGATATCAGACGGTCATAGCTGAAGACTGTTTCACCACCATTTTCGTTGGCAGTCTCTTCCCGTGATACGTCAGGCTCAGTTCGCTCCCCCTCATCCACCATATCAAATTCTGAGGACCCCGCTGCTTCACCCTCCGCATCTGTTAATCAGCTCAAGTTGTTAATACATACAGTATTTGGTATCAATCAAGATGAAGAAGAAACAAGAACGTAAACACAAATCTCTGCCTACCAATGCGGGGACTTTCGGCAGCTAAAACATTAGACAGTGCTGAAACAGCAACTGCTCTCTGAGACCCTTGACCTGCACGAGATTGTGATTGTGGGCTTTTGGGTTTCCCTGACGTATTGAGTGCAGATGATAATGCAGCCAATGCCGAAGCACGCTGAGTAGGTCCACCATCACCAGAGCTTTGAGGCCTATCAGTAGACTACAGAAGATCACAACATTAGTTGACTTGTCAGATGTGCATTTTTTTAATTAGTTAATAATAGTTGGCTAAGAAATGCTTGAATTACCTGTTTATCCTGGGAAGATGGATTAAAAGCGGATGAAAGTGCGGCCAGTGCTGATGCCCTTTGAGTTGGTCCACCATCACCTGAGCCCTTAGGCCCGCTCTGCAAGCAATTATTAACTACTTTACCAAACTGAAATTGGCTTTACATTTCCAAGTATCTTTTCCATAAACAATAGAGCAAATACTTCAAGAGAAAAAAATGTAACTTACCTCTGAACGCATTCCAAACATAAGTGAAAGTTTCTTCTGAAATGAATTCCCGTGAATCTGTTTCAAGGGCGAAGTTTATTATAAAACATCCTAAAACAAGTGTGAGAAACAAAAGTGGTACGACCAAATGTGATAGCATAGGCCAGTGTAGGAAATCAAGGAGAAATAGCAATGCTGGCATTTACCAGAGCGATATAATTATGGAGGCGAGATAGAAAGAAAAAAGAACAGTGAAAAGGGTATAGGGTCGTTCTATCACTTCAACAATCCTCCTACTGAGTTTCCAGGGTTAACTTAACTTACAGATATAGAATCACTTCAACAATCCTCCTACTTGATTTTCAGGGTTAACTTAAACTTACAGGTATAGAATTGATTGGGTTAGTTTAGAAAGTTGTGAATGTAAACCCCTAAAATCTAAATCATCCAGCTCCCAGAGATATATATTTTGGACAGCACCAGAACAGGAATGCCAGCGGACTTGATAAGAGGAGAAAATATTGCATGGAACCATGATAAAGTCCGGATAATTCTTGTACCTCCAAAGCGACTTCTTGAGATAGAGAGTCTATTTGGCCGCTCCGAACAAATACGACACCGGCTGTAGGATGATCTCAAGTAGTGTCGGTTAAAAACACATATTTGACTTCTTTAGGAACTTATCAATTGGTTCTCAACCTTGTTAACTATTCTCCCAAGCAATCTTTGGTAATGGTGGTGGTTTTGCTTGATTCTTTTAAGCTCATGTAGTAACTGCTAGAGTAGATGGGCTGGTATAGCTAGTAGGCAATGTTTTTCGCATTTCCTCCATTTCACTAGATTGTCCACAACCTTGGGCTTCTCCATTTCCAAATAAATGTCCATTGAGATAACCAAGGATGTAGTAAGCTTCCGCAATCTACGTATGCCATTCATAGTAATTTTTTACAAACTGTTTCTTACATTAAATTATTTCTTTGATGTGTATGTGGTGGGCTAGGGATAGTTGTAGTGAAATAGCGGAGTAATATACTTTACCTGCAAGCTCACAGCCCCAGCAAAAACTTATGACTTTAAGGTTTTCAATACAAATCTCAGCCATAACAGCCTTTGCTCTAAAATAAATATTTAGGTTTTGAATTAAAGAATACAAGCACCGATAACTTACAAGGAAAAAAACACGTTACGTACATGTAATGCTCATGGCACTTTTTTTCTTGAGATTAGGCTGTGGGATCAGCTCATCAACCACGGAAAAAAATCATCTTATTTTACATCAAATTCAAATTTGTACTCCCAAACGTTTCTGTTTTCTTCCACCAGCTATTATATTGTCGCCACTGTGCACAATTTCTTTATATGGACAAAGATATCCATGTTTACAGTTCGTCCAATTATTCTACATTTTGATGTCTGAGCAGAATTATGTCTAACCTCCCAAGTCCCTTAGTGGCTTGTATTAAGCAATATTGGGCCAAATTCGTGAAAACAAAGTGTGTACACCAACTGCAGTTACTTCCCAAGATTCATAAGTTCCTGTGGATTAATTTCCTAGATTCTTCACATCGCTCACATTGAATAAGGTACTGCACCTCCTGTGGACCAAATTTGTGCTCACTGCGATCACGATTTACCATATGCTTTCCGTTGAGCTCCCTCCATGGATTTTCAAGACCATCACTTAGCTCTGCCATATTTTTTTCTGGAGGGGCACCAAGGAGGCAAAGGGAGGTCATTGCCTGGTTGCTTGGGAGCAGATTTGCAAACCATTGGCATTCATCGACTTGATTATCTCAATAAGGCTTTGCAGATTCGCTGGCTCTGGCTTCAGAAAACTAGGCCAATCAGGGCTTGGTCCAGGCTATCACCCTCTATCTCCGAGGAGGCCATACGACTCTTTCTTGCGGCGACCAAGTGCATGATTAGCAGAGATGATACGGTGAGCTTTTGGCATGATAGGTGGATTGAGGGACGCAGTGCTCACGACATCGCACCAAATTTATATCCATTGGTGAAGGCTAAGGTGGTGAACGGAGATCAGTGGCGGATGCTCTAGCAGAGGGCAAGTTAATTAGCGATATCAAAGGGACCCTCACCTTAGATGCGATCGTTGAATTCATGGAGCTATGGCGGCTTATGCAGATGACACCGCCGCTGAGAGATGTGGAGGACAGTTTCACTTGGAGACTGACGGCATCCGTGAAATACACAACCAGCTCGGCCTATCAAAGCTTTTTTCTTCGGTACAGAGGAAGCGGACTGTGCTAGTGCGCTATTGAAGAATGCTGCCCCTCCCAAGAAACAGTTCTTCACATGCCTTGTGATTAGAGATCCACATTAGACAGCTGATCGGCTCGCCTGACGTGGAATGCAACACCCACCCTGCTGCCTGCTTTGCAATCAGGCTACGGAGTTCATCGACCATCTCATGGTGCAGTGCTGTTTGCCAGACATTTCCGGGTTTTTTTTCCTCCGTAGCTTCAGACTTCAGAGCTTAACTCCAAAAATGAACATCAGCGAGAGAACGGTGGTGCTCAATAAGCAACAGAATCGGACTAAGGTGAGAGAATCGACGTCTATCATAATAGTGGGATTCCACAATCTTTGGTTAGAAAGGAACGACTCTCTCCCCTCTCCCTCCCACAGCGCTCCCGTGAGCGCCTAGGGGAACCCTAATCGCCGCCGCTCCTCACCTCCTCCCTCTGTCCTCCTCCCCTGCCGCCGCCCAACTGGCAAAGCCCGGCTGGCAAGGGCGGCAGCGGGGCCTTCGTCTCCCCTCCGCGTGAGAATCATGGCTGGCGCGGGTCGGCCGCTCGTCCGGGGGCGCTGGCCTACGGCGGGGGCCAGCGGCGCGGCGGCGTTGATCCGGATCGACGGCGAGGGCGCCTAGTGGCGTCGCGGCGGCAGCTGGCCGGACATTTGCGGCGCAGCGGCTGCGGCAGGGGCGGGCCGGCGCGCACCTGGCGGGGGCGTTGTGCGTATGGCGGCGGTGGTGCGCACTTCGTGGCGGCGGCCCTGTCCAGATCCGATCTGGTCTGATGTGCGTGTGGGCGTCGGGCGGCGCGGGCTAGGCTGCGACCTGGTGGGGTCGTGGTGATGGCCGTGGACCAAGGCGGCAGGCCTACTGCTGGTGCTGGTGGCGGTGGTGGCCGGCCAGATCAGCTCGGATCTGGCCCATGGCCGGCGGCGGGCGGCTCGGGGCTGGCCCTCGGGGTCCCGCTGTGGATGTGGTCTGCCACGGAGTGGTGGTGGCTCATGGCGATGGTCCGGGCCATTTCACGGCGGCGGCCGGTCTTCTCCGGCGTCGGCCTGTCGGCGAGCGGCTCACGAGGTGGCAGGTTGGTTGCGGCAGCGGCTGGTTTGTTCTAGCGTCGGCTCGCTTGTAGGCACCCTGTGTCGGCCTTCGACCCCTCTCCTCGTCGTCCGGACACTACTTTCGTCAAAGGGTTGTCCTTCTCCCAGTTGCTGTCCATCGCTTGTCTCGCGCTCGGTGCGGCATTACCGACCTCGTCCCGCGCACGGTGTAGCAGGACCAAGCTCGTCTCGCGCACGGTGCAGCAAGACCGACCTCGTTTCGCACACGGTGCCGTAGGACCGAGCTCGTCTCGTGCCCGATGGAGGACAGCTTTGGCCGGCCTATTGGGTCTCGGCGCTGGGAGCTGCCCAGGGGTGTGAAAGGCGGGTCCTTTCCGCTCGTCTCTTTGGCTAGGGTAGTGGCGGATCTCGGGTGAGGTGGTGTCAAGGTCTTGGATGCCAGGGCAGCGGCCCTGGTGGTGGTAGTGTTGTGCTTTTGGGCAGAGCCCGTGGCTTGGTGCTGCCCGGTGGCCATGGCCGTGTGGGCGGCGTGGTAGCTGGGGTGTAGCGTTCGGTGGCGGTGAGTGTTGGCCGGGGTGAAAACTTATTCTATCTTCGAACAGACCTACGTCGTGGCTCTCACTGCCCGCCGTGCTGCTCCAGGGGAAACTCTGATCCTCGAATCAGGCGGTGGCAGCGCTCCAGTGTCGTATCCTTCCTGAAGGCGCCGCCTTGAAGTCAATGGTTCGTCATATGCGGCTTCATTTCTTTGCGGTGACGTGTTCCCGGTTGAGTCCCCGGTTGCTCTTGTAGTGCTAGGGGTGGTGTTGCTGTGATCAGCACCTATGTATCCAGCCTTGGATGCGTGCGTGTGTTGTGATGGCATGCGTTGTACCGGGTTGTTGTTGATCGTTGCTTTATATATAAAGCGGGGCGGAAGCCTTTTTGGGTAAAGGAACACCAGAGTATTTGACGGCAAGGCGTCGCTGGTGCAGAGAGTTGTAGACTTAGCCGTAGATGAGCACAAGTAGTGTGCTAAGGAGGCAGGTTTTTTAGAGGAGCGTAGTTCTTATGTTCTTTACACTCGAGCCCCCCTTACTTGTTCTCGAAAAAAAAGGCAGACAGTCATCACTCTGTCCCTCAAGAAACGTACTGTCTCAGTAAAGTTGCATAGCTATCTACTGATGGGAAGGAACAATATTAGGTTCGGTGCAAGTAAACAGAAACTAAAAGACAGGAAAGATTTTCATATATGTAGCCAGCAATGCCTCTGGAGTAAACCGTTCAAAATATCTGCTACCCCATATAAATGGTGATAAATAGAACAGAGTTAGAAGTGAGAGAAAAGAAAAGTAAGATGCAATTGGTAAATAAGAGGCATACCAGAGATCTTGTGTTATCCCAGGAGAAGTATGTCCTAAAGAAGCAAGGTTCATTTCCTTCACTGACTTTATAGAGAGGCACGTCAGAAGCAAGACCTTCGAAGGTCACCGCATGTTCTATGTATTTCTGCGGAAAAGTGGTTATTTATCTACGTTGAATGGTACTAATACAGATGAAAACAACAAAGATAATACTTCATATTATACCTCGCCAATTTCAAATGCCATTTGTTTCTCTTTTGTGTCCACACACTGACCCATCCAGACAAAGACTTCGGCGTGTGTGTCAAGTACCATCACATCTTCGGTCAACAGATCATCTTGTGAAAAATTGTAAACTTCAGTTACCTACAGATAAAGAAGCTTCTTCAAAATTTGCAATCCTGAAGTGCTGGAGCATACGAAATTTAGGCTTCAGAGAATAAGATGACAAACCTCCAGCTTGCCTGGCACGTGGCGCGACATGAACAATGGAAACAACACAACAGAAGATGATTAGGGTACTTAAAGAATATAAACTCCTAAAGTAGTAGCAATAAGACAAAAAAATATGGATTTAAGTTCAGAATAGAACTGACCATTCCTAAATGAGAATGTGTAGAGATGGGGTTCTCTAACAACATCCTGTGTGGCATTTTTATTTGAGTAATCCTGTTTTCCACCAAGAGCAGACCAGAAAGAAGAGCTCTCGGTTCCCTCCTTGCAATGTTTGACAGCAACGCCAGGCTGTGGTTTGGAACACATCACATCACATAATTATAGTTAGCAATAAGTAGCTGGAAATTGATGGAAATATCAAACGTTCTGTAGTAAGAACAGGATATTCGAGGGGCTTGACAACCAAGTCAGCCACGTTTGGAAGCAGGGATTTGCCCTGTTTCCTTCTGTAGGATGCAACTGTTTCCTACAAAAATCCTGCGTTCCAAACAGGCCTTATCTGTGACAGCAATCCTGTTAATATTATTTCATATTCTCTAATGTTTTACTCATGGAGGTCAGTGTTTTGTAAAGTACTACTCGCTCCAATCCATATTACTTGTCGCTCAAATGGATGTATCTAGCACTGAAATACGTCTAGATACATCCGTTTGAACGACAATTAATATGGATCGGAGGGAGTACAAAATTTACGACAGGAACTGTAAATAACCATCTTAATTCAAACATTGCATTGCTTTCATGCAATTTATTAGGTAGAAACAAGTTCCCTCCAATCAGACAGATTTTGTGTAGCATTTCCAGTTGTTTGTAACTTCAGTGTCACATGTGCAACTGGTGCATCTGTTATGCATAGTGGTTTGGTTTTAATATCAGAAAATTTCATGAAAAGGCACTTAAAATAAAATGAAGAAAAATGTAGCTAAGAGCACTTTGCTATTTCCATACAAATTTGCTCATATTTGGCCGCTTACAGCTCGAATATGGTAAAGTTGTTAAACATGAACTACCCTTAGATAAAGTTGGTGAAAATAAGACTGGTATTGATACATTGTTAAATTTTATCTTGAAATTATCATTCTTCTACTCCCTCCGTTCACTTTTGTAAGTCGTTTCAGACAAGTGAAAAATAGTCTGTTTTGCACACTGTCTGAAATGTCTTCAAGGCCTTATAAAAGTGAACGGAGGTAGTAGTAGATTAGTCCAAATCAAAATTCGGGATGATTTTTTTCCTCTCCAGTTCACCGTAAGTTCCGCAGAAGTTTCCAACAGCACATGTTTTGGGGGGGGGGGGGGGTCTAGTCCTCACCCTTGCTTTTTTTGCATTGTAATACATGTCTCATTTATATCATAAGGATCATAGTACAAGTCACATACATACCGACCTTACAAGGGTATATGGGACTCATGGGCACACACAAACACAACTATATACAACTCAACAGATGTCATCTCATTTGATCTAAGGCCTAGAAAGATATTTCATGAGAACAAACAATGAGAATGAGAAAATGTAACATCAGCTTCACTTTCACAGATTCACAAGTTCTCAATAGGAGCACAGTTTATCTTTTTTTTTGTAAACATGAAATTGCACTAACTACAAAAGACAGAAGGGAAATAACAAGGTGGTATCTTTTTTCATACCTTCAAGAACTCAGCAATTTTTGCAGCCCACTGTTGTTGTTCATAAGAACTTGTGTTGCCAATCCATATAAACATTGAATTTCCAGATTGCAGGACAAAACAATTCGTGGAACTCAAGGATGTTGACACCTATAAAATTGTTACTGACGAGTTAATTAAAGGTAGCAAATGTTTGATTCGTACTACCTAAGGTTAGTGGTAAATATGTAAACGAGAATGATGCTGGATGTTTGTAAGTTCTTAATGAGCAAAGTAAGCTAAAAGGTCATGCTGAAGAACAAGAATGTGGGCGACAGAGTTTTATTATCGGAAAATCAGTCCAATCTCTGTCTCCACTATTTAGAAAGAATAAAGGTTGACGTTTCACTCTTCTTTCCTTCATCCAAACCCCCACGTATGGTCAGCCCTCCCTCCTCCCAATTTTGATTTTTTTCCCACTCCTATCTCTGGTTTTTTCCACTGGTTTTCCCTAATATCCATTTCAAATGATTACGAAGTAAAATCCATTTTTTCGTAAGCAATCACGTTAACTATAAAATGGCACGTAAGTCACGATGATTGTGCACAAGAACTCGCCAAAATTTTAACGCACAGATGCACAAATGATGGATGCGCAATCACAGGTTAACCTACTATATTTACTTCACAGCAATCATCTCTACCTCTGCTCCTGGGACTGGCAGGTCACCTTGCTGTCGGGGAACCAATTCTCTGTGGTGTTCCCCGATGCGGTCAGTCACGGCTACGGCACCCGCAGTGGCGACATCACCCTCGCGCTCAACAAGCTCGTGGTGGACATCTCAGTGCCGGTCCGGGACCCCCTTGCTGTGGCTGTCCTGGACACGGCTTGGATCCTCATCGGCGGCCTCCCCGACATTGCGCGCTCCGAGAGGGTCATTCGGAACATGTCCCGCATCCAAGGCAAGGTGGTCGTGGTCAAGGTCAAATCCCTTGACTCATCCAAGCTTCGTGCCACGATCCGTGTGTTCTTCAATGACCAGGGCTTTGACCTCCGGATCTCGCCTGAGCCGCCCAACCACATCGGCTGCCCCCGCATCCCCGACGACAGCCTCCTGGGCGGCCCCGACAGTGGGGGCCAGGGGGAGCCTCGCAGTAGCCGGGACCCTCGCCACGGTCACCACTCCGGCTCCGAGGACGACGATGAGGAGTACGAGGACAGCCCCCAGCACGACCCACCCCCCTCTTCCTCCAGGGGTGGCGCGGGGGCCGGCCTCTCCCTGGTGGTTCCCTCGCTCCCATCCGACGGCAGCGACATGTCGGGCGTGAGCCTTCAGGTCTTCCCCGCCTCGTCTCAGCGCTCCCCGGATGCCCCCATCTCCATGCCACTCCTCTCTGCGTCCGGCTCGCCATCCCGTACTATGCTGGCTCTCCTCGAGGGGGAGGGGTTCGACCTCGACCCTCCTCCCTCATCCCCTCACGCCGCTCCGGACTTGTCGGACCGGGAGGGCTCTGATCCCCCTCCTGGGACGTCCGACCTTACGCCTTCGGATCTGCGCCTGCCGTCGGCCCCTGCTCGCGGCGTGGAGGATGGGTGCACCCGAGACTCCCCCCTCGCACCTCCTCTTGTCCCTCCGGCCCCGGCAGGCCCTGTGGTGGTTGTCCCTCCTCCTGGGGCCGCTGGGTCTCTGTCCGCGGTCATCGTCAGGCCCGCGTCTCCACCGTCTCCGCCTCCGAGCTCCTGCTGCCTCCTCTCGGTGGGGCGTCGTCCGTGGTGACCACCCCGGCGGCCGCCCCCCCACCTCCGCCTCGGACCACGGCCTACTCCAGGAGGGGTTCCACTCCCTCCTCTCGACGTGGCCGGTCCGCCTCCTTCCCGGTGACTGCCTCCCGCCGGAGTGCTCGGCTTGACGCGGCTCGTCCCGAGGGCGCCCCGATTCTGCTCATCCACGAGCGGGCAGAGCTCCGGGCTGTGGCCCGGAACCTGGAGCCAGCTTTGGCGGCCGCTTAGCCGCCCCCAGGACCACGGCGTCATCTCTGCCTTCATCGCCGACCTCCGCTCGATGGCCGTCCGCCTGTCTCCGCCGCCCCCGCCACCGCCGCCGGAACCCGACTAGCTTCTGTGGCTCTCTGGCGTTTTTTCTTTTTGTGTTTTGGGCTTGTTGAGCTGTGCCCTCAGCAAAATCTTCGTACTTGTCTGTGAGACCTGCGTGTGTGCGTGTGAACTAGTCCCTGTATGTGTGCTCTGTGGCGGTTTGCTTTATTTATAAAGCGGGGCGAAAGCCTTTTTCGGTATTTACTTCACAGCATTGCTTCGTAACAGCACGGGTATACCACCATACTATGAATTTTTCACTGTTTACCATTAAGATACTCTATTATGAATCATTTATGCCAAGTCATGAAACTACATTTGAGCAAAAAGAATCTCAGAAGCTAACTAAATTCTTAGTCATTATTATGATATGTCATCTTAACAACATAAAAATAAGCATTAAATACAGTTTCATACTTCCAAGAAATATTATCATTTGAAATCAAATAAGCACAGGTAGAGGTAGACCATACCGCATCGACTTGAAGTGTTTTATTGTTATGAATTGACGTTCCATTAATTCTAACAAGAGCGACACCAGTGCCAGGATATGTTTCATCTGGCAAGCCCTTCTCTTGTACAGAATTCTTGTACCCACGGCTGATTCCACCCTGCATGATTTTAGTAATAACCTTAGTTTATACTTCCTCTGTAAACTTCTATAGGATTTTTTAGATCATACTTTAGTGATCTAAAAAGCCTTATAAAAGTTTACAGAGGGAGTACTTGACAATGTAAATATCTTCAGCTATACAGATCAATCCATAGTTTTTTTAGAACTATCAGTCCATAGTTTGCTCCTCACAGGATAGCACTTATTAAGTTATTATGAACCCAATCAGTATACATTACTTGAGTAAGGTAGGAAGCAGAGACCATACCTTAAGAATAACCATGGGCTGGAAAAGAGCAATAAACTGTGGAGGCTCCTTCCCTTCATAAATACGACCCTGCAATACCAAATACAAGACATGTCAAACTCCTTTCTGGATATATTGTGCAAATTGTCACGACATAAATACAGTACCAGAATAGGTCTTCCTTTCATTGAATTCCAAATTGTATTAGTTATTTGAAGAGCCGTATGCTGATCTTCCTGTTAGAAATAAATCACAGAGTAAGTTCACAGTTTTGTGGTGGGGTGGGGATTAATAACAAACATGACATAGAAATAACTAACTGTGCTGAGAAGAATAAGAATTCATTAAAAATAACAGAAAGGTCAAGAAGAAAACGTGCAATACATAAAATCAAATTTATCATCACAATGATGTGGTGATCACACGCAAAGTAAGAAAAGTCGCAAAAATATGGGGCAATTTCAAAAAAAAGATGAGAAAGCAAATATAACAATAATAAGGTGCTGTATATAAAACATTTGAGAACGGTGAAAACCCAATTACCAGTATACTATTCTTCCCAATCCAGTAAGTTAGATAGAATTCTTCTCTTTTGTCACCCGAATGATATGTGTAGAGAACAATATAACAATCCCCGCTATGAAATTTTCCAAGATCTTCCTTCGGAAGAGCAGTCTTAGCACTGCCATCAACACACCATACCTGAAATATGTGCATAATGTTTTTATGGCACTTTCCTGTTTCCAGTTGTGGTTATTAAAATAACACGTAAATTATGATGCATGATAAGCAAAACCTCAAGCTTTCCACCGCCTTCTAGCAAAGGAGGAATTTCCTCATTTACTGCAGGGCTGTTTTTTGAGGCTCCCTTAACATCACCTTTTTTCTTCAACAGCGCTAGAGGAGAACAAAGTATTATCAACACCAATCAAAAGAGGAACTTTTTAATATCCCAATGTACAATAAAAAATAAATTACCTGCAACTTTTCCTCGGCCATCCTCCCCGCTGGCTCCTGCCGCGTTAGTTACAGGCCACGAATCAAATTTGGACTTGAACGTATGGTCCTCATAACCTTGAATTACTTGAGTTACTCTTGTTGTCTTTGGCCTATTTTGCTTAACAATGAATTCCTGCAAATCAAAGATATAGATAGGATGACTTATTTGAACAAGATAAGAAGCTCAAAAGGATGTCTTGTGCGTTTACCTCAACCGCCACACTTGCAGCTTTTCTATCATCCACTTGTGTTACTCGACCAACCCATACATATAACTCGGACCCGCAGTCAAGTAAAAAGCATTTAGTGTTCTCAAGAATTGATTTTGTCAAAACGGTATCTTCTAACGTCAGTTTACCATTATTGACACTGCAAACATAACAGTTGACATGTGTAAAGACTGAAGACAGTTCAAGGAATGAATACAAAGTTGAGACTGAAAACTTGTAAAATAAATCTAGCGTACAATGGGGCACGCAGACCTACATATATAGTACTCCCTCCATCTCATAATATAAGATGTTATTACAACCGATATACTCCATATATAGTACTCCCTCGCATATTGGTTGTAATAACATCTTATATTATGGGACAGAAGGAGTAATAAACTTTACGGGTCAACTAGAAGTCTGCTGCCCATTCAGTAGATATTACTTGACTAACAGGAAATTGCAGAAACCTATAGAAAGAGCAGGCTAATCTAAGAAATGGTAATGAGAGATATCCAAACACCGTCCAAAGGATTTTAGTTTCAGCATAGTGTCGAGCTATTTCAATGTCTACACTCTTTAACCATAAACTTCTATATGTGAAGTTTCTATTTTACGAAGAGAGGTACGAAGTCTCCATCTTCTCAACCTACTGAGTCACATCTCACAGCCCCCACTTCTGACTCTCCAATAGGTGTAACTGCCTTTTGTAGGTACAAAATATGTAATTCACTATAACATTGCATAAGTTCAAAATTGATGAGTACCTAATTGTTGGTTAGTTTGATGTTGCAATCCTTTTACAATTATTTCAAAAAAAAATCCTTGTAGAGGTACCTGTAAAGCTTTGTTGGTGTAGTTTCAAGAATAACATCATCATCACTTAGAGCTTTCTTCCCTATTGGTGCAAAACCACCAAAAACGACCCAGAATTCACCGGAATCTGATTCTGCTTGCAATTTTCCATCATCTATTATAAAAAGCAACTTAAGTAAATGCGTTTACTTGCTTCACTATGTCACAAGTATTTAGTTAAAATGTTGGCCATCTCACCAACAATTGCAACATCACAAACTCCTTCATGGTACTTGTCCTTTAAATGTTGGATCACTTCCAGTGCTTTGGCTCTTTCTTGAATATTGGAGTTAGCACCATTGAATTGATATATTTTCTTTTCAGTATCCAAGATAAAGACATCGTCGTGGTTTAGTGAGGAACGAGCAAATGGAACCTGAATAAACAAGACACTGGAGGATTAGTTGTTATGTATTTCTGAAAGCACCAGAAGAAAGGAAATGTATTACACCTCTTTAACTCTGATAGCTCTCTTTCCTTTGCAAATATACAGCCGTGTTTCAAATTTGTCCTCCTCTGGCTTTCTAAACCCAGAAGCAAAACCTCCCTCCATGGGTATAATGCATGGCTTGAAGTATGATAGGAACTTATCAGATTCATAGCCTTGGGGTTCCCTGTGCTGGACTGCACGACCCCCAAGCATGGAATCAAGTTCAACTGTCTTGATTGCTGAAGTGCCAGCTTCATCCTGTATAACAAGATATCACGTGAGGATGAGGACTGAGCTAGAGGGAAATGCCATTGTGCTCGGTACAGAAAAGGTTGTGGTATTATAGAAGATGTACTTGACTAGAATCTTTCCCAATCCAGAAGTGAATGTCAGAGAGGTAAGCACCGCCCCTGTTACAAGTTGTCTAGCAGAAAGATGAAAACCAGTAGTATTAAAAAGGGTATTCTTGGTGAGAAGAAATAGGAATTCATAAAGATTCCTCTGAAAGAAGAAACAATCACCTGCAGAACAATATATGAATCTCCACAGTAGAATTTACCATAATCTGACTTTGGCAAAGGAACTGGCTTAAAATCTTCAATCCGCCATATTTCTGTCCCACTGTAGTGTTGTTAAGGGGCATGCAACATAAAGAGACAAGGGAAGTATTGGGCGAAAGCAAAGCAACAGGGCCTATTTGAAGAAATGAAAAGGATACGGTTTCTGGCCAGCTCCTTGAAATGCAGGATCAAGCATCTGTTTTGTACTTGACATTTAGAAGCAACCTTAAAGGGGACTCCACTGCACAACACCTGGAACTTGTATACTGAGAAAGGAACCAGAGAAACACTATAGCTAGCGCATATAGAAAAAGGAGAACTATAGTTACTCTATATCCTAGATAAACATGGATTTGAATGAAATTAATAAGATTCGAACGATATTAGCAGCTGGGAGAAAGGAATCAATAGTGTAGTAAATAAGAGAAGAGCAGCCATGACAAATCACGAGGCAGGGACTGTAGGATTTCTTGCTCGGACCAAAAACTGCAAGTCTGATGAGAAGACCTGAGCCTAGGCATGCATGCGCAGAACCAACGACCATGTGTGGGAATCGCATTGAAATATGTAGCCGATTGGAGACGCAGTGATCAATGTCCGATGGGCTCGGTCAACCGGATCATCGACGACAACTGACCTATATCAGGCGTTGGCCGACCGCTCACATTTAACCCACATTCCTGACGATCGGTGGATGAAACAAACCACAATCCCAACCCCGAAACGTAGTGGGGACCTTTAATCCCACCCGAAATATGACACGCCGGCCGGAAGCACACACACTAGTGGGATCAAATCACAAGGAAACTAAACCTTGGCAGCCCGAGAATCGACGAGAGATGCATACCTTGGAACGATCCCGGTTGGACGGCGGGAGCGAGGGATGGCTAGATGGGGGGGATGGTTGGAGGTGGCAGGGAAATGCGGAGGCGAGGCTGGCTAAATAAAGGAAGGAAGCGGGGTGGCGCTAGCTATGATTGCTCCGGTCCTCCTCCTCCTTTCTCCTCACCACCACTCTCTTGTGTCGTGAGCGGGCGTATGTGGGATGAAACGGAGATCTAAGAAATAGTACAACGTAGCGGCGTTTCGGGCGCTTTTTTAAGAAAACGCCCCCTGCCTATTTATACGGCAGCGGCAGAGACGGAGGAGCGAGGGAAGGGAGCCGGATGCGGAACTCTTAAACCGGCAAATAGATCCACCCGTGCAGCCATGCGGTTGAAGCGCTGCTACCCACACACACATTTTCTTCTGACTCAAGAGCTTTATTTTATTGTTTTATTTCAAAAAAGAGCTTTATTTTATGGACCGCGATATATTCCAAACGTTCGTGCCTATTAGATAGGTCCGAACGATCCTTCTCACCTTTTTTCCGGTGAAACAAGCCGCGCAGCCCACTTTACACCATTGCATGCATGCAAATAGATTAGTCTCTCCTAATTACATGCATGCAGAAAAAAAATTGATGATGTCAGCAGAATATTTTAGGAAACTGAAAATTCAAAATGTTTTGTAGCTCAAACCGTTGTCCGGATTGAAAAACTGTTTTCACATAAAAAATTCGTCGCGACCAGATCTTCAAAACAAGATCTCATGTTGGTATGTTTCGACGACTTTTTTTCAGGTAAAAAGTTACCACCGGCACTATGTAAGTTATCATTTAAGTTGTGCATAAATTATCACGTTGTTTACACATAAATTGCCAGGTATAAAAATAGTTTCTTCAATCATCCCTTCACATGCACATGCATGCATGCATGCATTAGAGGGAAAAAAATTGGTGTCATCATAAATTCTTCATATTTCAAAAACTTTAAAATATTTTATAGCTCAAACAATCAATCCGATTGAAAAATCATTTTCACATAATAAATGCGTCTCAACAAGACCTACGAAACTAGATACCATTTTGATATATCCCGGCGAATTTTTCAACCAAATAATTACCATGCATGGGCTAAGTAAGTTATCACCTCGAATGTGTGTATATTATCATGATATTTACACATAGGTTATCGTCGTATGTTTTCAAGAACTTTTTTCAGGGCAAAGTTACCGTGGTGTTTCTGTGTGAGTTACTGCGTCTGTGGTCCGTACATTACCACGCTATTTACACATAAGTTATTAAGGGTATGTTCTCAAACAACTTCGTTCCCCGAGGTCAAAATTATCACAGTGCTTGTACGTGGGCTATCAAGTCTACGGTGCATATATTACTGTGTTATTTACACGAAAGTTATCGGGAGGGGGTATGTTATCAAAGAAGTTCCTCCTCTACCTCCCACCCCAGGGTCAAAGTTACCACGGTGTCTATGCGCCAGTTATCACGTATACAATGTGTATATTACCATGTTATTTACACGGATGTTATCGGCTGTATGTCTTTTAAACAACCCCCTGCTCCGTGGTACATAAGTCATCATGTGTGTGGTACATAAGTTATCATGCAGTTTACACAAAGGTTATCGGGGTATGTTTGAACAAACCTTTTTCATGGGCAAAAGTTACCGTAGTGTTTTGTAAATAAGCTATCACATCTACGATGCATATATTATCATGTTATTTACACAGAAGTTATCAGATGTATGTTTTCAACATCGTTTTCCCCTCGGGTCAAAGATACCACGGTGTTCATACATAAGTTATCATGTCTGTGCTACGCATATTACCATGTTATTTACGAATAATTTACCGGGATATATTACAACCCCCCCCCCCATCGGCTGAAGTTACAGTGGTGTTTTGTTCATAAGTTATTATGCCTGTGGTGCATATAAATTTAGAAAGAAGTTAGCGGAGATTTGTTGGAACAACTTTTATTTCTCCGGGTTAAAGTAATCAGTATGTTTGTACATAAGTTATCAGGTCTATGGTACATAAGTTATCATGCAATTTACACAAAAATTACCGGGGTATGTTTAAACAAACTAGTTTCATTGTTCAAAGGCATCGTGATATTTGTACTGAAGTTACCATGTCTGTGGTGCATATATTATCATGTTATTTCAGAGAAGTTACCAGAGGTATGTTGCAACAACTTTTATTTCTCTGGATCAACATTATCACGATGTTTGCATGTATATTATCAGGTTTGTCATACATAGATTATCATGCAGTTTACACAGAAGTTACCGGCGGTATGTTGGAACAAACATTTCATTGATCAAACTTACCGTGGTATTTGTATATAAGTTATCAGGTCCGTGGTGCGCATATTACCATGTTATATACAAAGAAGTAATCGATAAAATCTTTGGTCCTCGATGCCAAGTCCGATTGTTGCTTTACCTATTTCAGACATGTATCGTATGTATACAAAATTGTATCAAAGTTAATTAGCATGCATGATAATTTTACGCAAAAACGATAGGATCACAGGTATAGAAAACTAGATTTTGTTATCACAATTGAGTGCACTTAAAAAAATAGGATTGTCTTTAATCCAACCAACAATCGCGTTAGAGTGTTCGCAAGACATACCAAGCTATCTTTATCACGTGAATGATACCCTAGAGAAGTGCTTGAAAAAAACTACACGGATAATAGATTTTTGTAAACGTTTCTTTTCTTGCATTGAAAAGGTTGGTTTCTCCACAAATGGACACTAAAGCAATTTAGGTGAGGTGTTAATGGGACTCTACTAAATTCCCTAACGACCCAGGTTCAAATTTCAGGTACCGCATACTTACATCAGATTTTTGTGTTTTTTTCCTGACAGGAATTAGCGGCACGGTACAAAAAGTGTCTAATATATTCCTATTCACCAAACTGCACCAGCTAAGGTGGTTACTCGAGAGAGAACCCAACATATAGGTGAGAGGTTCGATTCCAATCGCCGCCGCGCTTTTTTGCGAGCGCTAAAAGCGAGCGGGAATCGCTCGCTCACTCCGGATCGAGTCGTTCGCATCTATTGTGAAAGTAGGAACGTTCGCTCGTTACTTTTGTCGTTATTTTATTATCATATTTTGTCTGCGGGTTGAAAGAAATTTAGGCCCCGTTTGGTAACAAAGTATTTTCAAAGTATTCTCCAAATACTACAGTTTTTTATATTACTGTAGTTTTATTTACATAGGGTTGTTTGATTGACTCTAAAAACTGTGATTTCAATACTGCAGTTTTTGTCAAACCACAGTATTTTCTCTCTATATAAAAAAAAACCTCATACCTCTTTTTAAAAAACTGAACAGCAGAAAAGAAGGGTCGGGCAGAGCTTAGGCAGTAGGCAGGGTGCAACTACAAACTGTCTGAGCTGAGGTCTTTTAGTTGTTCGTTACCTGCGGCTGCAGTACTTGAACACTATGCTTTTTTCATCAGCGTTGGCAAACAGGTGACATGGGAATTTTTTCACTCTTCCCTGTTGTCTATATGATGAGTCAGATGATATTTTCATCATATTTTACTAGCTGGTAAATGTTTTGTTTGATTTTCATAGAACAATTGTGTGTGGTGCTTATCTTACAGAGAAGAATGTTTGAGCCAAAATATATATGTTCGATTCATGTGCCTTCTCCTTGCAAATGTCAGGTATGAAGAAGTACCTATTGCTCAGAGGTCATCTGCTAATTACTCCACCGGCGTCGCCGTCGCTAATCATCATTAGTCTAATCCATCTGTATATTCTAGTACTACAATGGCTAGCAAGTTTCGAATGCATGCACGGCTAACGGCTAGCCAAGAAAATTTACAGCGTTTTGTGACGTAGCCAAACACGTCCTCTGTATCGTG
Source organism: Aegilops umbellulata (assembly GCA_032464435.1). Classification (NCBI taxonomy): domain Eukaryota; kingdom Viridiplantae; phylum Streptophyta; class Magnoliopsida; order Poales; family Poaceae; genus Aegilops; species Aegilops umbellulata. The sequence goes on from CP136059.1 coordinate 87,310,021, forward strand.
AATATTTGAAAAAACGCTGTTATATTAAAACCATGGTATTTTGTACCTATATGCTAAATTACTGTAGTTTTTGATACTTTGGTTTTTGTTGTACTTTGCTATCAAACAGAGCCTTACTCGAAGATATTAGGGTTACAATCAAGAGACATAAACTCCTCGATACACTGTGGTCCTCTATGTAACCATACATCAGTATCATTTTCTATGAGACTGTACGCCAATCGATCCGCTACCCTATTTTAAACACGCTTAAGCTTCATAAGAATAAACTCTCTCGATACCATCAAGAACTTCATTTCAGCAACCAGGTGACCGTAAGCTATGCTTCACAAGCTCTCCCCGACAAGTGTCATGAAAGCCTTCGAAGAATCTGACTGGACAATAACTGGGTCATCAGTGTGCTGCAACGCCAAAGGCATTCCTTGCATGAATGCATGAATTTCTGCTTCCAAGGCAATGTTGCAGTTGAACAAAAATTAATAAGCTGCAAATATCACACTTTCATCTGGCCTTCGAAGAATCATGTCGGCCCCACCATACCGTCGTCAGCCGAGAAAGAACCATCCACCGAGAAGGCTACACGGTCTGCCGGCGGTGGCGGCCATGAAGAATTAGGTTCGGTCCTCTTGACACCTATCACAGGACCAATGTCCAACAGAGGCAACTTTCCTTTAATAATATCTTCATTTGTATACAACCTCGCGTGAACCAATGAATTCATATAGCTCTAAAGATACTCCATTGTAGTTTCATGAGGAAGAATGTCCTTGCCATGTACAATGTCCGAGTGAAGTGACCATATGCGTCAAATGAGCATATGATCATATCTCAAACCTGCTCCCTGCATCCCGCCAAGACGTTTAATATCCACACTTTACTCGTGGCAATCAATAGTGAGTTATCTGGCAATGGCCACATCGGTCGCATCAACTCCCCGATTTTTTAAATGGTCACCGGAGGGGGGAGGGGGAGAGGGTGTGATGCCCCCGATTCAATCATAAACGCAAGCGTGTATGATCAAGATCAGAGACTCGCGGGAAGATATCATAACACAACTCTAGACACAAATTAAAATAATACAAGCTTTATATTACAAGCCAGCGGGCTCGAATACATCAGCTCGAACACAAAAGAGTCAGCGAAAGCAACAATATGTGAGTACAGACATAAGTTAAACAAGGTTGCCTAAAGAAGGCTAGCACAAACAACCACGATGATCGAAAAGGCAAGGTGATGTAGGGTGGAAACCCTAGGGCCGATCTTTCACGATTGGAGTGGATCCTATGAAGAACACGAGGGGAAACACGAGGGGAAAACAAGAGGAATCACTCAAACTACACAAGATCCGCACATGTGCTAGATCCTCGAAACACAAAGAGATACATGATCCACGATCAACAAAGGATGATATAAGTAGCAAGTTCTTCTCCGTGAGGAGGTCTTGAGGGTCTTCCCGTTAGGGGTCTTGAAAACAAGATGGATCTTCTCCGTAGAGGTCGCGGTCTCTCTCGGTGGAGTAGTCCGGAAGGATGAGCAAAGCTCTATCTCTCAAATGAGCTATCACTATGCTAACCCTAGCAAGAGGGAGGAGGAGGAACATATATAGTCTAAGGATGCGTTTGGATGCTGAGCTATCCCTCCGTGGGACAGGAATAGCCATTTTTACATGGATGATAGTCGCTTGGATCACGGGCGAGTTGGGATAGCGTTGGCGAGATGCTTCGAATATTCGCCCAAAACACGGCTACGCGTGTCCGCGAGAATCTCGTGAATGTGGGCATCCCGTCGCGCGCAGGGGGCGCGAAGGCAGCTCGCGAAACGTTTTTCACCGCCCTATCTATCTCTTTTCCCCTTTGGCCCTTTGCATTACGGATCTCTCTTCTCTCCGTTGCAACGGCGGCGGCGGATCGAAGCTCGACGATGACGGTGAGCACGTAGCGGCACCGGCAGATTGAAGCCCGGGGACGACGGTGAGTGCAGAGTGGCATGACTCTCTCCTTCCTTTGCCTTCTCTCCTCTTCTGTCAGCAGAGGCCATGGCGGCGGCGGCCAACACAGGTCAGTGTCGCGTGCGGCCGTCGGAGCCCTACGGATGGCGGCACTGGCCCTGCTTCTCTCCGTCTGGTGCGCCGGCTGTGCGCCCCGTGCGTGGGTGTTGCGCGTGCTGCACCGGCCCTGCATCTGTCTGGCAGGTGCACATGTTGTGTGCCCTGTGAGCAGGTGCTGCGCGCTCTACACCAGTCATGATAGCTGCTTGGCGCTGCTTGCTGCGCGTGCTACGCCGGCCTTGCTAGCTGTGCGGCCAAACTTGTTGCGTGTACTGTGGGGCCATATGTACTGATGTGTGATTTCTCCATTGATTTTCTATCCAACCTGTTGATCATTTTTTGTTGATTTTTTTGTGCTGCAGCACCTCAGGTCAAAGGCGACAGGGAAGTCAGGGACTACTACATCTTTTGACCCCCAAAAAAGAGGCTATCCTCAACCAAGATTCAACCTTCAAACCAAACAAAACATAGGCTAACCTCATCCATCAAACAAACAGAAATTATGGCTATCCATCCTGCTGGATATGGATGCCCATAGCCACCCTAGCACGTCCCTTTAACCAAACGCATCCTAAATGGACGAAGGGGTACATGGGCCTCGGCCCAACATGCTGTCAACACACAGGTGTCGGATGTCCGACAGCTAATGGTCGCCCGGTGGCTCATGAGGGTCCGGACGTCTGATACTTGTCGGAAGTCCGACGGTTTGGCTCGGGATGGTTGGCATCGGATTTCCGACCGGCGTCGGACGTCCGGGGTGTCGGTCGTCCGGTGGTCTCCATACTTCTGGCGTTTTGGTTCTGTGATGGTGGTGTCGGTCGTCCAGAGGGTCTCGGTCGTCCGGGGGCTGGAGCATGTCGGATGTCCGGTCGGTGTCCGTCGTCCGGCCGCTGGAGCGTGCGCGGACTGGGACTCGGCTGGCTGGCTGGAGCTCACAGGCGTCGAACGTCTGACGAGTACTGATCGTCCGGTGGCTGTCAGCTTCAGGCAGCTTCTTCTCTTGGTCCTTGTACTTGGTGTCCTCGCCGTCTTGTCCATTGGATGTAGCTGTTCCATGGCTTTCCTCCAAGCACCTGATCACACATAGGGTCTCCGCTTGAGGTAGTAGCCATGTCTCATGTGTAGAAAGTGGTAGTTCAGAGAGGAGCGAATTCACCTTATCCTCAATAGCCTTTGCTCGAGCTCTTATCATTGGTCCAAGTGGTGTCGTGAGAGATGTAGGTAGGTCCATGGGGATGACCTTGGGATGCTCCGATCTCCCCCCAAACTTGGGAAAGATCCAACCTCGGATCGAAAGCCTCATCACCATGGTAGGAAGAGAGATCTTTGATATTGAAGATGTCGCTCATGTTGTACTTGTCGCGCGCGAGATCAATCGTGTAAGCATTGTTGTTGTAGCGTGCTAGCACCTTGAAGGGTCCGTCGGCTCAAGGTAGAAGCTTGGATTTGCGTTCTTTGGGGAAGCGGTCCTTGCAAAGGTGTAGACACACGAGATCTCCTATGTTGAATATCATGGGCTGCTTGTTGATGTTGTGCTTGGTCGCGAGTCATTGTACTTGGCGCTCGATGATGTGCCTTGTATCTTTGTGACGCCCTCGATTCAATCGTACACTAATCATACACGCAAATGTGTATGATCAAGATCAAGGGCTCACAGGAAGATATCACAACACAACTCTAGACACAAATTAAAATAGTACAAGCTTTATATTACAAGCCATGGGCCTCGAGGGCTCGAATACATAAGCTCGGAAACACAAGATTTAGCGGAAGCAGCAATATTTGAGTACAGACATGAGTTAGACAAGGATGCCTTAAGAAGGCTAGCACAAAACAACAACGATCGAAAAGGCAAGGCCTCCTGCTTGGGAGCCTCCTAACTACTCCTAGTCGTCGGCAGCCTCCAAGGTAGTAGTAGGCATCGACGGTGGCATCTGGCTCCTAGGCTCCGACATCTGGTTGCAGCAACCGGAAAGAAGAATAAAGGGGGAAAAGGGGGAGTAAAGAAACCGTGAGTACTCATCCAAAGTACTCGCAAGCAAGGAACTACACTACATATGCAACATTATCAAAGGAAGGCTGTATATGTGGACTGGGCTGCAGAAATGCCAGAATAGAGAGAAGGCCTAGTCCTATCAAAGACTAGCATCTTCTGGAAATCACCATCTTGCAGCAACATGAGGGAGTAGAGTAGCATAAAGTAAAGTAGCAGTAATGTTATCAACCTCAACCAGAGATCCTTTCTCGACTCCCTGCGAGAAAGCAATCCCAGAGCCATACTATCCAGATATCATCACAATCCATTTCTCATCACCATTCAGTTCTCATCACAAGTATCCAGTTCTAGTTGTATCGATCGGGATACAACTCCAAGTGTCCGTTACCGTAGGACAGGCTATCAATAGATGTTTTCTTCCCTGCAGGGGTGCACCAACTTACCCACCATGCTCGATTAACTCCGGCCGGACACACTTTCCTGGGTCATGCCCGGCCTCGGCCAAACAACATGCCACAACCCGACCTAGGCTTAATAGAGAGGCCAACACGCCAAACTAAACCTATGACCCCAGGGGTCATGGGCCATCTCCCCGAGAACTCCTGCATGTTGCGTGGGCGGCCGGTGAGCAGACCTAGCTACCTCCTTCAACAAGGCAGACGCTTACGCAGTCCAACCCGGCGCGCGCCGCTCAATCGCCGACGTCTATTAAGCTTCGGCTGATGTATACGACGCAGAACGCCCATACTATGCCCACGTGATGGTTAGTTCTATCAGGCCAGAGGCCCCTCGGATCAAATATCCAAATTGTAGTGGATTAGGAACGCGCGGTAACAAGCAGAGACTCACGAAAGATGTGACCCTGTTGCCCCGTCTCGAGGACTTGCGGCAAGGGCTAGGAATGCCCGGCCACGCCTCATAATTATCTCGCGGGCACCCTCCAGGTCAACCTGTCTCCACATCACTCGCAATTAAGCTCGTGCGGGTACCCCTCAGGGTCGACCCGTCTTTCCAAGTAACAGGGGGTAAAGTCCAAGTATCCGGGTGTCCAAACATCAAGGGGAAAACCCGAGGAATCACCCCCGGTGAATTCCACTCGATGTAATCATCAAGGTAAACGTAAGAGGATCCACCCTCGAGGTTCACACTTGAGGGGTTGCACGACAGAGCCATATCGGAAGTGGTTAAGGAGGAAATCACCCTCGATGACCACAACCGAATAGCTACACTACAGGTTAACAACAGAAGTGCTGAAGAGGTCTCACCCTCGGCACTCGATAGTAACCCAGTAGGGTCGAGCAACTAAGGGGAAGTGATGTGCGGTGTCGGGGCCTGGTCTTCGATCCCGTTGATCGGGTCTTCGATGATGAAGCAGGGGCAAAAAGGACAAGGTGGGGGGTGTCGGATTTCGGGTTCCGGCAGACCCTTGACGTTCGAACACTGGGGTGCGCGCGGAGATCTCTCCCCTATCGATCTACGTCAGATCTTCTCGTGCGAACTAAGATGGAAATGATGAACAACACAAGGGGCACGAGATTTATACTGGTTCGGGCCACCGTTGTGGTGTAATACCCTACTCCAGTGTGTGGTGTGGTGGATTGCGTCTGGGGCAGATGATGAACAGTACAAAGGAAGAACAGCCTCGCGAGAGGTGTTCTTGGGCTGGTGTGATGAACTGCTTGGGTCAGTTCAGTCACCTCTCTCTCTCTATCTCTTTGCTTGGGCTCTATCAGATTTCTCTACGCCTATGGCCGGATGGCTAGATGGATGCCAGCTGGATCTACTCTGTGGTGGCTAGCTCTATTTATAGAGGCCCTGGGCCTCTCCCCAAAATAATTGAGCGGGAAGGGCGCCAACAATTGGCCATTTTGAAGTGGAACATCTAGTACAAGTTATCCTGACCAAAGGTGGTCTTCGGCTGCCAAAAGCTCCAGTGGTGACACCGTCTTGGGCTCCATGGTGACCTCCGTTCGGCCGACCGGCTGGTCTTGGTCTCGTTGCACTGGAATGGTAACCTTTGCCTGATACCTTGGCCTGTGCTTGCCCCCTTTGCACCAAAGGGGAAACAAGGACTCAGCACAGGCAGGCGCCCGCCTGGCCTTGATCGTCATGGCTTGCGTCACTGGATCCTCGTGAGGTACCCTTGCATTGATCTCTCCGCCTCCTCGCGAGCCCTGCCTCATGAGGACGTACTTGAGTAAGCTCTCTGTCGTCCGCCCCGTGAGGCTTGGCCCCTCGCGAGGGTCTTGAGCTTGTGTTGATGAAGATGGGCCTTGCTGGGTCCCCACTTGAGCCACGCCACAGGCCGCAGGCAGGCAAGTCTGGGGACCCCCGTTCCCAGAACGCCGACAGTAGCCCCGAGCCCAAGGCGCGCGCGGGCTTGGCTTAGCAAAGAAGCGAAGGGGCAAGCGTGAAGCGTCGCGGGTCCTAACAGCCTGCGGCCTTGGGCGTCGCGTGGCGGTTGATTGGACGTGGTCGTCTGCGCTTCCCCACGACGCCTTGTTACGCGCCGGCTAAGTGGACCCGTAGTTGCACACAGTTGTTCCTCCTTTAGCTGCCCACTCGCCTCCTACCTTTCCTTCTTCTCCGAGTTCCAACCTCCGCCGCCAATCCGGCTCGAGCTCCTCCTCCTCCCCAACGCCATGGCGCCGGCGAAGAAGGGAAAGGGAAAGAAGCCCGCGCCTTCGTCCTCCACTCGCCCGGCGGCGGCTCCCGCCATCGATCGATCAATCATACTTAGCCTGGAAGCCTTGGACAAGGTCGAATCCGCCCTTGCTTCCGTCTTCAACGAGTGTGGCCGGACCACAGCTTGGCCCGCAGCTTGCACCCTTCTTGCTAGGACCGTCACGGAGGTCCGATTCTTCGCCGACGCCTTATGGGCGGGTCTGGTTTCCCCCTTTTCTGCTTACTTCAATGATGTGCTCTCCCATTACCAGATCCACATGATGCACCTTGGGCCGGAGTCCATTACCCTTTTGGCCGTCTTTGCTTTCGTATGCGAGGCGATGATATGCATCCCTCCTTCTGTTGCCTTGCTGCGCCACTTCTTTTCCTTGCGCCTGAGCGACCCTACTCAATGCTCGTGGTGTGTGAGCTTCTTCGCCGTGCCGGGGACGACTGCTTCAGGGATCGACTGCAGCCTTCCTCCTCCTCAGGCCGGGTTCAGAGAGCGGTGGCTGTATGTGGACGTCGGGGTGCCCAGCCCCCTGCTCTCGCACCCGACCTTGCCTGCTGTCCCCAACCCAGGCTGGGGTCATGAACCACTCGCGAGCCCCCGACTCGCTTTTGTCTGGCGCCGCTTCGAGGGTTTGAGGGCGCTCAATGTGACAGCTCCCAAGGTGGTGAGGGAGTTCCTTCTGTGTCGCGTTGCTCCTCTCCAGCGTCACTCTCGCCGGATGTGGGACTTTGCGGGACGCGGAGACCGCATGCGGCTTTAGGAGGAGGATTTGGCGCCCGAAGTGCTGCGGACGGTGCTTCGGGTCTTGACTGGTGATCCCTCCCTGGGTAGCATACGGAGCGGCGGCGCCCTTCTGTACCTTTGTTCCGGCAGGGCTGATTTCATGAGGCAGATGCCTAGCTTCGACGAGTGGGGGTTGCGCCCAACTGGCCTCACAGGGCCACTCGAGAACCCGGTTGCTGTGATAGTTCCCCCCGTCGCCCGCAGCGGTTCCTCCTCAGGCGCCAATAATCCTGAGGTGGCCGCTGCCGAGGTGGTGGCGCCGCGTGAAGCTTCGGAGACGACACCTCGAGGCGGTGGTTGATGCAGGGTCCAAGTCTTCGGCTCCCGAGGCTGGGGCTTCCGAGCCCCCAGCCGTTCTTCGCGAGGTGATGCCCCAAGATACCCATAAAGCTGGCTCCTCCGGCGCCGATAATCCTGAGGTATCTCCTTTGTCCCGGGCCGACCCCCATCCCAGGCGCTTGGGTCGGTTTCGCATAGACTTCGAGGCCCTTCACAAGAGGAAGGAGGCCTCAGATGGCAGTGACCGCCCTCGCCGCCTGCTGAAGCGCAGGAAGTACTTCACCATGGACGAGTAAGCCTTCTTCTTTCCTTGCTCATTTGCTCTGTTGCCCTTGTTGCTGATTGTGGCTCTTCAGGTCCCATCCGGCTGAACCCGCCGGGTCGGCTCGGGAGCCAGCCCCTTCAGCTTCGCCTCCTTTGCTGGCTCCGGGCCCGCCGAGCTCCGATGGCACTCTTGTTACTGGACCGATTAGCGGAGTGATCTGCCCCACGGGGCACCCCGAACCCGTTCACCCGGTGCCCCCTCTTCACGAGTCTTCTTGGGGCACGCCAGGCTTGCCCCGCGCCTTCCCTCTGATCATAGAAGGTGAATGGCTAAAGTCTGCTCTTGGCTCCTCCTCCGTGAGTGAAATGACGCCTGGCCGGACTCCCGAAGGGGTTTGTTCGGCGATGGATGGGGCGGCAGCCTCCAGCCCCATGCCTGACGAGGGCCTGCCGCCTCAGGGCCCTCCGCATGCTCCAGCAGAGGAGGGTGACGCGGAAGATGTGCTCAGGCGCGCTGACGAGCGTCGCGTCCTTCGCGAGGGGTTCCTCCAGGGGGCAGCGGATGCGATAAACCGGGTCGAGGCAGAGCTTGCCGCCGAAGATGCGCGCCTTGAGGCCGAAGGCCTGCGCCTCGCTGAGGAGAGGCACAATTTGAAGGTCGCCATTGCCCTCGCGCGCCACCAACGCGATCGCGACAACGCGGAGGCCGAAGTGTTGCTAGCGGCGTCGCGGGAGGCCTGCTCCCTGGCCGTCGAGGAGGCTCGGGAGGCAGACCGGTGGCACAGGGACACGGAGGAGCGCGTATGGGAGCTCCAAGCCCGGAGGAACTCCCTGGAGCAGCAAGTGAAGCTGCGCCACGCGACCCTTGGGTCGATGGAGGAGGCCGCCGTCGACCGTGTGGATCTCCAGATGCGCGAGGAGGCGCTGACGCTCGAGGCCGCCGAGCGCAGCCTTGACTTGGAGCGGTTGGAGACGAGGGAGCGCCTGGCGGCCCAGACGGAGGACGACGTGGCGGTGCGCGAGGCCCAGATCCAGGAAGAGGTCGACCGCCACGCGGCGGGTGCTCACTCGGCCCTCGAGCGTGAGTACGAGGCGAAGTTGACGCTGATCAGGGCCGAGGCCGAGGGCAGGACAGCGGCCATCAAGGCCAAGTTGGTTGAAGAGACACGACGCGCAGATTCCTCCGCAGCCGCCCTTGACGCGGCACGGGCGGAGGTGTCCTCTTCCCGGGATGAGCTACTTCTTCTTCAATAGAGGGTTGTTGATGCCGAAGCCACCTCACAGCAGAATGAGGACGAGATCTGCCAGCGGAGGCTCCTGGAGCACGAGCATGCTCCCATGCTTCAGACGCTCTGGGAGAAGGCCAACTCAGCCTTAGGTGAGATTTGCGAGGCCTCCGCTAAGGAACCGCATGAGACCAAGTACGCCGGCAACCTTCAGTTCTTTACCGATGTGGTGACGCTTCTGGAGGACCGCTCCGAGAGTGCCCGTTGGCTCGCTGAAGAGAGGAGCCGAGATTTGCTTAAGCGTGCCTTCTCCCGTGTCTTCAGCTATCTTCAGGAAAGGGACCCTTACTTCGACTTCGATGCCGCCATCGCACCCGTGCCCATAGATGTTCGGGGTGACATGGCGCAATGGGTGGAGAATAACGTGGATGCCCTCGTCCGAGCCTTCAGGTCTGACAACGACGGAGTGGTCGTGGGTGCTGATGCTGGCGGCGTTGAAGGCGCGCCTGGTGCTGACGGAAACGCGGGCGGTGGGGGCGACAATGTTAGTGATGCCAGTGATGCTTCTAAGGACGCCTCGAAGGATGTGGTGAGTGATATGTCTAACTGACTGCATGTCTCCGCGGTTCATCCTGCATAGAGAAGACTCGGGCTTGGCCCTGAAGAGTGTAAGAGCATTTTGAGAGGGGAGGCCCCTCATGTAAAGATTTGTAATCGGTACCCTGGCGAGTAGAACGTTGCGCGTGAGTTTGGCCGCTAGCCTGGCGATGGTTCTGTCCATTTATTTACCTTTCAGCCCTGGCGAGCCCTGAACGGGCCTACGAAGGGGGCGTCACGCCTTGGGCCTCCTTCATAGGTACCGGCGAAGGGGGCGTCGCGCCTTGGGCGCCTTTTGATTAACCCACCGATCCTGCGATGAGAACCTCCGGAGAGGGAGCGGGGACAGTGGTCCTGGTCGCAGGCGTGCCTGGCCCGGCCCAGCTCACGAGGGGCTCGTGAGGGGGGAGGCAGCCGATGCTAGCTCGGGGCGTAAAAGCAGAAATCAGAACGTGAGAGATTGCTCGAACAAGACTAAACACCCCTTCCCCAAACGCATGCGAGCTTCGAACTCAAATCCAACTTAAATTCAAACCGAAGAAACTTGTCAATAAGGGAGAAGCAAAAAGCAAAAGGCCGCGTCGGGCACCTAGTCTAGTCTTCGACGTCTTCTCACCAGCGCGGAGCTAAGTGCTGCCACTTGGCATGGGCGGGAGCCCTAGGGCCTGAGGCCGGCACCCCTGAGACTCCGGGGCATGTACAGCCCCACTCATTATTACGTGAGAGGGTCACGGGGCAGCGAGCTTCACAGGTACTGGGCCTTCTTCACAGGTACCGGCCTTGCTTCATATCGCCAGACGAGGGCCCCACCTTGCGCCACACTCTACCGCCATTGGCGGCGACCGAAAACCAAGGATGACGCCAATGGGGTAGAGCGGTCGCCAGTGGTTCCCCCGACGACCACAGATCCTCTGCCGGGGGCAGGCCACGGGGCACCTCCCCGGCAGAGGGCCTACCGCCTGAGAACACCTTGCTCCGAATGCTTGATCTCGGCCCCTCTCCTGCAGCCCCCTGCGCCCCCCTCCTGAGGGGTAGGAGGCCGCAACATTAGGGCAGCCATCTGCTGTGGCGACCTGTACCTCCTGCGACCCATGGTTAGAGTAAGCTTGCTCCCGAGGGATGAGTGGTACCCGATAGTTGTTGCTGTCAGTGCGGTTGTCGAGGCTCTCCTAAGGTCCCTGAAAGAGATCTGCTTCCGGCGCCTCCTCGTCCCAGCCGGGCCCGAGGAACGAGCCGTGATCTTCCTCCAGCGTGCGTCCCTGATCCACCATGCGGGGGACATAAGCTTCCGGGGCCACCACCTCGTGGACCCCACCATAGCGCCCCGCGTGCCACGCAGTCTGGTTGGGGGCGTCGCCTTAGGGGTGATGGCGCGGTGGTCCACTGAAGACGAAGGCTGCGGCGCGCATCCCTTCGCCGGCCTAAGGAAGGGTCTGTGCGACCTGCCGCCCGATGCTGATGGTGGTGTTGGCGCTGGACGGGCCCGGGAGTCCGCTTGGAGTGGCATGAGCACACACAACGCCGCCGTGCGATCCGTCCTGGACCTGGGGCGACAACTGGATGCAGAAAAGGGGTGCTCCTAAGGCGGCGGCGTCCAGGAGCTCGGACACTCGCTCCAGCAGCACGTCGCGACTGCCTTCCAGCAAGCGGCACCGTAGTAGCTCTTGGGCCACCGTGAGCGCGGCCCTGGAGTTCGCCTGCTCCCGCCGGGTGTACGGTGCTGTGGCAGCGGCATGGTTCGAGGCCCTTTCTGCGGCCCGCACCTACCGTGGCGTGAGGGCAGGCGGCGTCTGGCCGCGTCTCCCGTGCCCTGCAGCGCCCTGGGGAGCGCGGGCTGCCTGAGGCGCAAGGTTGAGGTCGCCCTGAGACAGCGACATGGCATGGGCGGGCCATGCCGCCCAGCGGTCGGCATCGGCGGCTGGGTTGCTTGACATCTGGGCGGTGAAGCGGCGGAACATGACGCGGAGGAGGAAAGATTCCGGCACACCCCTATCTGGCGTGCCAAATGTCGGATTTCGGGTTCCAGCAGACCCTTGAGGTTCGAACACTGGGGTTCGCGCGGAGATCTCTCCCCTACCGATCTACGTTAGATCTTCTCGTGCGAACTAAGATGGAAACGATGAACAACACAAGGGACACGAGATTTATACTGGTTCGGGCCACCGTTGTGGTGTAATACCCTACTCCAGTGTGTGGTGTGGTGGATTGCCTCTGGGGTAGATGATGAACAGTACAAAGGAAGAACAGCCTCGCGAGAGGTGTTCTTGGGTTGGTGCGATGAACTGTTTGGGTGAGTTCAGTCGCCTCTCTCTCTATCTCTCTGCTTGGGCTCTATCAGATTTCTCTATGCCTATGGCCGGATGGCTAGATGGATGCCAGCTGGATCAACTCTGTGGTGGCTAGCTCTATTTATAGAGGCCCTGGGCCTCTCCCCGAAATAATTGAGCGGGAAGGGCGCCAACAATTGTCCATTTTGAAGGGGAACATCTAATACAAGTTTCCTGACCAAAGGTGGTCTTCGGCTTCCAAAAGCTCCGGTGGTGACGCCGTCTTGGGCTCCACGGTGACCTCCGTCCGCCCGTCCGGCTGGTCTTGGTCTCGTTGCACTGGAATGGTAACCTTTGCCTGATACCTTGGCCTGTGCTTGCCCCCTTTGCACCAAAGGGGAAACAAGGACTCTGCACAGGCCGGCGCCCGCCTGGCCTTGATCGCCATGGCTTGCGTCACTGGATCCTCGCGAGGTACCCTTGCATTGAACTCTCCACCTCCTCGCGAGCCCTGCCTGATGAGGACGTACTTGAGGAAGCTCTCTGTCGTCCGCCCCGCGAGGCTTGGCCCCTCGCGAGGGTCTTGAGCTTGTGTTGATGAAGATGGGCCTTGCTGGGCCCCCACTTGAGCCACGCCGGAGGCCGCAGGCAGGCAAGTCTGGGGACCCCCGTTCCCAGAACGCCGACAGGGGGTCACTAGTGGATCACTGACCAACCTATACTAAGCAGTTTAGGATAAGCAGGTAAGGTACAACAGCAGATACAAAAGCGGGCTATGCATCAGAATAGGAGCAAACAATAACAATAGCAAAATCTAATGCATGCATGAGAGAATGTAATGGACGATATCGGGATGATCAAGGGGGGGGGGCTTGCCTGGTTGCTCTGGCCAGGAGGGGTTGTTGTCGACGTAGAGAAGAGGGGGAAGAAACAGTAAATATAAAGCAAGCATAGCATTAGAAAGCATAACATGGCAATAAGTTGTGTCGGGTGTGACCTAACGTAAGTCTACACGATATAGGTGAAGGGGGAATTCAACTAGGAATGTTTTCCCGGTTTCGGACCTGTGTCAGACAGATGACCAGAGGGGGAATGTCCCATGTTCAGCATGCTAGGTGCATGTGACAGATGAACGAAACGCGTATTCGGATTCGTTGGACTTTTCTGAGAAACTTTCATACAGAAAACATTTTCATCAGAGTTACGGTTTAATTTCTATGAATTTTCAAAGGTTAAACCATTTTCTGGAATTATTCAAATTAACATAAATGAATTATTGCGTCAGTATGACATGGAGATGACGTTAGCGAGTCAATAGACACGCTGATTGTCAAAGTTGACTAGTGGGTCCCACTGGTCAGTGACTGAACTAATTAATTGTGGTTGATTTAACTAAACAAGATTAGTTATCTAGTAGGCCCCACCTGTCAGTAGCTAATTAGTTTTACAAAATAAGTTTTAATTACTAAAACATTGATTAAAGGATGGGGCCCACCTGTCAGTGGCTCTGGGCTGCCCAGTCAGCACGCTGACTGGGTCAACACAGTCAACAGGACGAGCGGGGGCCACCGGTCAGCGACCCAGGGTGGTGGCCCCGGGCGACCATGTCAGCAGCGGCGGTGGCGCGCCGGCGGCGGACATTACCACGGCGGCGACGCGCCGGAGTCTGCCGGAAAAAGGCCACAGAGGACCTCCAGGCCGTCGGTTTGGACCTACAGGTGCGCGCCGGCGTCGCGCAGGCGATGGTGACGATGGCCGGCGCCGGGGATGGTCGGGGCATCGCCGGCGTCGAGGTTTGCGGTCGCCGGAGTTGGGCAAGGATGGAGTCAGCGACAGGGGGCACGAACAGAGGTGCGGGTGGGCTCTTTCGAACGCCGAGTCGACTCCGCGTCAAGTGGTGGTAATCGGTGACGAGGGGGGGGGGGCGGAGCTGGCCGGAGCAACGAGGGGGAGCGACGGTGGCGCTCTGGCCCCGTTCGAAACGCGTCGGGAGCAGCCTAGGGGCGTGGTTGGGGCTGTGGCTCGGAGCTGTGCGCACCCTGGAGGGCGCCAGTGACTCGCGCGGGGGTGCGGGAGCGCGCACGGCGCACGCACGGCGTCCATGGCGGGCGGGGAGGTCGGCAACTTGATGGAGCGGCTACGGCTAGGCAGAGGGACAGGGGAGAGCGGGGAGAGGAGGGCAAGCTCACAGTGGAGACGTAGGAAGTGGCAGTGAGCTCGGGGAGGGCGCGAGGTAGCCGAAACCGGCGACGAACGCCGGCGATCCGAAGGTTGAAGACGAGCTCGTTCCGGTCGGAGTAGGGGCGCTCGGCTCGATCCCGATGGCGTAGGCGACGTAGACGATGACGAGGAAGCGATGAGCTCCAGATCGAGGCGCGGGAGGCACGGTGGCCACAGAATCGAGCGACGACGGCGGCGAGCGTTTCGGGTGAGGTGGGGAACGAGAGAGGGAGAGGCGCGCGGGGGTGAATGGATGAGGATGGTGAGAGGCGAGGCCACGGTGGAGATCCTATCCACCCAACGGCCTGTAGCGACGCGGGGCGGCTAGCGGGTGCGGTGGCGACGGTGAACAGCTTCGGGCGTGGGCGCGCGAGGTGACGCGGGGAGGAGGGAGGCGTCGATGGCTCTGTTGGGCTGGGCATGCACACTGTGCACTAAGGCCCAGCTAACTGTGGCCCTTTTCTCTTCTTTATTTTTTTAAACTTCTTTGTTTTCTTTTAATTTCAAAAGGCAAAACAGTTTTACAAAAATACAAAGCTTGAACCTAAATTATTATTATAATTTGGACTACTACCACAATTAGTTTGGTAGTCAAATAAATTAGCTTAGCATTTTTTATAAAACAAAAAGGCATTTAAACAATGTTTTAACCATTGTTTTAATTAGTTTAGGGCACCTAAAAACTTTGCAAAAATGTTGGTTCACCACCAATATTGTCAAAAGGATATTTGCCACATGATGAACATTTTTAGTTTTCATGTTTGAGCAATTAAGAATTTTGACTTTAATTTGAAATTGAGATTTGGACTGGAATAGAATCAAAGTGAGATTAGCAACAGTAACAATGATGACAAGGCATCATTTAAAGGGGATTACTGTAGCATGATTCTCGGGGTGTTACAAATCTCCTCCACTACAAGAAATCTCGTCCCGAGATTTAAGAGGTGTAGTAAGGGGGAAAGAGTTGGTTACGAAATTTAACGAACATTCTCGGGCTTGGTTGCTCTTCTCGAAGAAAAATTTGATCCATTACGTTGATGTCTTCATTTCTCTACTCCCGGCCATCATGATGAAGTCGTCATCCTTTCTTTGGAAAAAATCCATCGTACTTACGAATAGGTAAGGGGCAGCTCAACAACGATATGATGATATAAGGGGTAATCGTATGGGATTATCCCATGAATGAACACATGAGCAACTCTCGAGTTGAACAAATGAAACATATCAAGAGCAAAAAGGTACAATAGGAAGTTTTAAGCGTATAGACAAATGATTGACACCTGAACAGAGTGTGAGAAAGGGGTTCAGAGCATCGGGAATAGATCATCTCTCATAAGGTGGCTCGTGACATGATACGAAGCCAAATGCAAGAATATTTCATAATCAAGGCTATACAGGAGAGTCAGGTTTCGATCCTGTGGAACTGTGGGTTATGGGTCCACCATGTGGGTTAAAAGCAGGAAGACGCTAACATCTTGAACAATCATGATAGAAAGGCAGGTCAGAGGATAGCCTGTCAGTTATGTTGGCAACAACGTTGGTACCAAGGGTGAGGGACGAAGAGAACCATATTCTTTCTCGTTAGGACGAGGCAGACCAATAGGCAAAGTTCTCGTCCACCGGTGGTTACCGGAATGTCATCAACAATAGTAACAGGGTCTTACTGACATAGTTGTACACCGAGGTGCTTACTTAAGCAGGGATTTATCTCTGCTCAGACAAGTCAGATTACAAGAAAGGTGAAACAAAACAATGGAAAGGAAAAGGTGATTATTATGATAATCAGACCAATGGAAAGGGAAGGTGTTTATACCCAAGTATTAGAGTATAACTTTCCCAAGGAAAGGCGAGGCATGATATACATGATAGGACAGCAAGTTCAAAAAGTATTTAGACAAAGGGGCGAGGGAAGAATCATGATATTACCCACACCATGGTGTTTGAATAATAAATCAAGAAACATTTAGCATTGCGCTTCCAATGTTCTTGTTGATATAGAGAGTACCATAGTCATGCTTCGAGTTAGCAATAACATGGTGTTTCGGGTAAGAGTTGGATCTAAAGATCTCAAAAGATACAAAGGAACACTTCCAAGATTATCTCGGAACGTAAGGAATAACCAAACACGACTAGGTCTGTGTTGGCAGGAAGTCAAGGATGTCATTGATGATATCAGAAACCATCGAGGGGCAGGGATGGTATTTCTAGCCATGAATTCAATTGACATCTCTGAAGAAGCCAAAGTATTGACGGTGATCACAACGAATTTTGTTGAGAGACTCTATGAAGATGCCATTGAGCAGCGATGATATCAAACAAAAGGAAGGATGAAGCGAATGGACATTGGAACCACGGATACGACACAAGCTCGAAATTAGGCTTGTTGTTCGAGGTGAAATGATAAGATGAAGAAGATCGACGTAAGCTCCACTCGTCATCGGAAGTTGCTCCAGGCATAAGGACCAGGTAGCACAGTTAAAAGTTGGCATGATAAAATATAGCCGATCAGGCTAGGAATGATGTGATATGGTATTTAAAATTCCCATTATTAAGTACTAGGGGTAATACCGGAAGGTAAATCAGAGTAGAGGTTGGACGGGTGAAATGATCTGCAGAGGGAAATTATTTTAACTTGTCCGTGAAATGGAATCAAAGGGGAACAATCATGGTCAGAACCACGGTTTCAAAGGACCAAACATAGTTACCAGATGAACTTATAACAAGGGGATTATTATTATCACAAGAAGCTTCCATGATAAGTTCTACATCGGGTCCATGGGCATGAACACAAGGGTTCAAGGTCGACTCCCACTTCTTCAATGCATGACATTTCATTCACTCTCGTTTTCAAAGAAATTGTAGTGCAGAGGATTTATCTGGAGAAGTACCAGAAGAGTAAGACTCGTGAGAACTCTCGGGTTCACACATATTATGGAAGGCTTTCTTTTGTTGGGCTTATCTCAAGCCCACCAAACTTCTTCTCTTATCTTTTTTCTATTAATGAAAGTTGCAGTGGGGTGTTTACCCTACTGTTTATAGTCTAAAAAATATATTATGGAAGGCATAAGTTCAACCCAGTGGGGCATTTTTACGAATCTATGCCACCATCAACCAAGCAAAAGATACGAGTTCAAAAGCAGAGTATCGAAGTCAAAGCAGATGATTCAATTTACCGAAGGTATTATGTATCAGGGAAAAACTCACAAGACTTTGGATGTGAAGGTCACTGTCGGATAACAACCCAACAATGGATCCGGCGGTTCACGACAGAGTTGATGTGACTATCAGTAATCAATCAGATGAAGAAGGGGATGCAAAGGTATTGTAACGCCCGGATAATTAGGCTAGAGTAAAACTCTTCTGATGCTGCCATGTCATCTGTGTTACTGTTGCTATTCGAGTGGTAGTTCAAAGTCATTGCAAATTCAAAATATGAAATTTTGACAAACACCCGAAGTTATCAAAAATTGAAACAAAAATGTTCGGTGGTCGCCAAATATTACAAAGGTAATATTTGGTGCGGCAAACACATTATTATAAATGCCTAAGTACTTTTAAATGGATTAAAACAGAAAAGAAATAATAAAAGAAAATACAAAAGGGACAAACCAACAGAAAACAAAAAAAATCAGAGAGACCACCCCCTGGGCCGTGGCCCAACTAGGCCAACCCATCGGCCCAACCGGCCACCCAATGCCCCCTTATCCACTCACCACCTCACCCCCACTCCACCGACACCCCCACTTCCCTCGCACAAAATATCTCCCCCCTCTCTCCCGATTGGACCGGGATCGAGGAGGAGGTCACCGTCGCCCGCCGGTGCCCGGAGCTCGCCGCCCCCCCATTGCCACTGGACCTCCCCGGCGCCCGAAGCTCCTCCCTCGCCGGACCGCCTCCTCCCCTGCGTCGACGCCGTCCCCATCCCCCACCCCGAGCATCCCCGAGCTCACTTTCGAGACCCTACCCGCCCCGTGAGCTCGCCCTCCTCTCTTCCCCCCTTGCTCCGCCCGGTCACCGCGGCCCCGCCCCGCCCGGCGTGCTACTGCACGTGCTCGCGCTCGTGGCGTGGCCGGCTACCGCGTGCTGCTGCTCCTGCAGTTGCGCTGCCCCCGCTCCTCGCGACCACCATCGTGCCACCGGCCCCGCCTCACCCGCCTGCTCCCCGCGCCCCGCACGCGGTCACCGCATCTGCGGCCCCCTCCTCGCGCTCGCCGCGTCCGCGCCCGCTCTATTGCCGCCTCTGCTCACTCCCGCTCGCCGCTCGCCGCGCGCGTGGCCCCGCCTCGCCAGCGCTGCGGTGGCCTTGCCAGCCCACGCGCCCGCAGCCCCCCTTCTCGCTCGCGGCGTTGCCCCCCCCAGCGCTCTCCCGCGCGCGCAGCCCTACGCCGGCGCCGCCCTTCGCCGGCGCTGCCCGCTACGTCCCGCCTGGCCTCGTAGCGCCGCCCTGCTCCGGCAGCAACCGCGGCTGCCCACTTCCCTGGTCATCTCGGGCGTGCGGGCACTCCTTCGCCCGCACCCGACGCCCGCTTACCCGAATCGGCCCCCTGGGCCTATGACATATGGGCCCGCGCCCCTGAGAATGTTTTAATAAAAAAATAAAAATAATAATAATAATAAAAATAATTAAATATATAATAATAATTAAATTAATTAATTAATTAAGGAATTAATTAAGTTAATTAATCATAATTAGATTAATCTAATTAACTAATTAGTTTAATTAAACAGTAATTAGTTAGTTAAACCCTAATTAACCTAATCAGGGAATGACAGGTGGGTCCCACTGGACCCACATGTCAGTTTGACCCAGTCAACCCTGTTGACTGCTGACGTCAGCATGACATCATGCTGATGTCATAATTCTAATTTCGAATTAAATTAAATAATTATTTAAAATTCCAGAAATTAATAAAATCTTTAGAAAATCATATCTTTTTATCCGTAAATCGGATTAAAATATTTTCAACATGAAAGTTGCTCAGAACGACGAGACGAACCCGGATACGCAGCCCGTTCGTCCACTACACATTCCTAACATATCAAACTCGCAACTTTCCCCCTCCGGCTCCTTTGCCCGAAAACGCGAAACACCGGGGATACTTTCCCGGATGTTTCCCCCTTTCACCGGTATCACCGCATACCGCGTTAGGGCACCTCTAACGCCGTTACTTGTCATGTCATGCATCACTATGCATCTGTTTGCTTAAATATTTATTGTTTCTTCCCCCTCTTCTCTCACTAGACACCGAGACCGACGCTGCTGCTACCCAGTACGACTACGGAGTTGACGACCCCTCTCTTGCCAGAGCAACCAGGCAAGCCCCCCCTTGATCACCAGATATCGCCTATTCTCCTCTATACTGCTTGCATTAGAGTAGTGTAGCATGTTACTGCTTTCGGTTAATCCTATTCTGATGCATAGCCTGTCCTTGCTACTACTGTTGTTACCTTTACCTGCAATCCTACATGCTTAGTATAGGATGCTAGTTTCCATCAGTGGCCCTACATTCTTGTCCGTCTGCTGTGCTATATATCGGGCCGTGATCACTCGGGAGTTGATCATGGGTATATACTATACTTTAAACATGATACATGTGGTGACCAAAGTCGGGTTGGCTCGAGGAGTACCCGCGAGTGATTCACGGATTGGGGGCTGAAAGGACCTTTGTCCCGACGGCCCTCTGTGTGGATCTTTGTGGCGGAGCGGCAGGGCAGTTCGGGGCTACCTGGGTGAGAGGTGAGCCTGGCCCTGTTGGTGTTCGCAAATACTTAACACGCTTAACGAGATCTGGGTATTTGATCTGAGTCTGGCCATTTGGTCTATATGCACTAACCAATGACGCAGGAAAGATATGGGCACTCAGCGTCATGGTATCAGCTGAAGCACTTCTTGACATCAGCGACTGAGCGGCGCGCGCCAGATTGGGCCGCGTAACGTGACTTCCGTTGTACTGGAGGTTTCTAGGTCTGCTTCCGGCCGCGTTCGCAACGTGCAGGTGTGCTCAGGGCGATGGGCCCAGACCCCTGCGCGCTTAGGTTTAGACCGGCGTGCTGACCGCTCTGTTGTGCCTAGGTGGGGCTGCGACGTGTTAATCTTCCGAGGCCGGGCATGACCCAGGAAAGTGTGTCCGGCCAAATGGGATCAAGCGTGTTGGGTTATGTGGTGCACCCCTGCAGGGAAGTTTATCTATTCGAATAGCCGTGTCCCTCGGTAAAAGGACGACCCGGAGTTGTACCTTGACCTTATGACAACTAGAAGAGGATACTTAATAAAACACACCCTTCCATGTGCCAGATACAACCCGGTGATCGCTCTCTAACAGGGCATCGAGGAGGGGATCGTCGGGTAGGATTATGCTATGCGATGCTACTTGGAGGACTTCAGTCTACTCTCTTCTATATGCTGCAAGACGGAGGCGACCAGAAGCGTAGTCTTTGATAAGACTAGCTATCCCCCTCTTATTCTGGCATTCTGCAGTTCAGTCCACTGATATGGCCCTTTATACATATATCCATGCATATGTAGTGTAGCTCCTTGCTTGCGAGTACTTTGGATGAGTACTCACGGTTGCTTTTCTCCCCCTTTTCCCCTTTTCCCTTCTACCCGGTTGCCGCAACCAGACGATGGAGCCCAGGATCCAGACGCCACCGTCGACGACGACTCCTACTACTCTGGAGGTGCCTACTACTACGTGCAGCCCGCTGACGACGACCAGGAGTAGTTAGGAGGATCCCAGGCAGGAGGCCTGCGCCTCGTTCGATCTGTATCCCAGTTTGTGCTAGCCTTCTTAAGGCAAACTTGTTTAACTTATGACTGTACTCAGATATTGTTGCTTCCGCTGACTCGTCTATGATCGAGCACTTGTATTCGAGCCCTCGAGGCCCCTGGCTTGTATTATGATGCTTGTATGACTTATTTTATTTGTAGAGTTGTGTTGTGATATCTTCCCGTGAGTCCCTGATCTTGATCGTACACATTTGCGTGCATGATTAGTGTACGATTGAATCGGGGCGTCACAAGTTGGTATCAGAGCCGACTGCCTGTAGGAATCCCCCTTCCACACTCCTTGGCCGAAGTCGAGTCTAGACTTTGCAAAACCTTTTACTAACTTGGCTGTGTGCCTTATGGGCCCACGTCGCCATCGGGTGGAACTAGGATCTTTTACTCCTCGACCTTTACTCTGGGACTCTAAACTCTCTTCTACTCGGGTTAAACGAATTTACTAACTCTGACACTAGGATCCCGTGACGACATTCACCCCAAAGTTGGAAAAAGCCATAGTTATTCCTTGGCATAGTGTTTGCACAATTTCCACACTGTCATTTGACTCCTTTGAAACATTTTTGTTTTCAGATGGAACCCACGAGGCAGGTCGTGCGCCACACGGCGGCCATTGGCGCCTCGGGGTCACCGGCCGTGCTAGCTGAGATGATGACCTATCTGGGTTATCGCTGGCACCCCGAGTACACCGTCACCGAGGAGTACCAGGACTTTAACCAGGAGCAGTACCGTGCCACCGTCCACCTCTACTGTCGGGAGTATGACTCCACTACAGTGCTGCACACCGCTTATGGTGTGGGTGTGACCATTGATATGGCAGTTCACGATGCTGCCTATGCTGCTCTGACACGCCTTCGTAGGGAGTACCGGGAGTTGGACACCTCCCCCTTCAGGCACATTGCTATCGCATCTGATATTGGTGCAGAGGGTTACTACACTGCTGCCTACTCCACTGTCACCCGCGAGCCCTTCCACCATCAGAACTTTGTTCTGCATGCTGATGGGCTGGATCGAGCTAACCGAGCTCTTCGCCACGAGTTGTACACCACTCGCCAGCACCTCTACCGTGCTTTGACGATGTTGCACCCCTTTGTTGGATCTGGGGAGCTGCCGCGTTCTGCTATCTACCCAGCCAGGACCGTGATGCCTCAGGGTGTCGGTTGGCCAGAGGTGGGAGGCTACTCTCCCGCACTTGGTCCACTTCTGCCGCCAGAGCGTCGGGTTCAGCACCAGAGCACCCGCGGACCCCAGGTTGCCGACGTGGTGTACCCGTTGCCACACTACCAGCTTTCAGGCTACACCTACCTCCGCAGTGTCGTGTGGGACTGATGTAGACTTGCTTGCATATGTTAGATGCATTCGCTGCGAGCCTGCGTGCCGCCCATGATGTCTTGGTCTGTGTACTGAACTCTATGTACCGAACACTATGCATGATCTCTTTTGTAAGATGTGCCGACTATGATGTGGTATCTGTTGTGCTGCTTTCATTATGCATGTTTCGTCTTGAATGATTCTTGTCTTTGCAAATATTCTGAAATGCTGAACTACCCCTGTTATGTATTAGCAGGATGGTTAGACCAGGTGGTCGTGGTTGGGGTGGCAACTTCCCACCACCGCCTGAGTACATGGCCGGTATGATCCAACAGCTTGAGATGAATCGCCAGTTCATGGAGAACATGATGGCTCAGTTTCCTCGCCCCAATATGAACCAGCAGCCAAACACAGTAACTCTGCAGGATTTCATGCGCCTGAACCCAACTGTGTACCGCAGCTCAACTCAGCCTCTGGACGCTGACGACTGGCTCCGTGACATCACCTATGAGATGGAGTCTGCTGATGTAGCCCCTGCCAGCTATGTCACGTTTGCTTCCTTCTTCCTGAAGGGACCCGCAACCCAATGGTGGGACAGCCACAGGCGTACTCTGCCAGTTGGAACAATCATCACCTGGCCAGACTTTCAAGCTGCTTTCCGTGCCCGCTTCATTCCTCAGGGAGTTATGGACCGGAAGAAGCGTGAGTTCCGCAGCCTCATCCAAGGCAACAAAACTGTTGAAGCTTATCAGCGAGAGTTTCTGGACTTGTCTCGCTATGCTGAAGAAGACATTGCAACTGATGCACGCAGACAGGAGAAGTTCCGTGACGGCCTTAAAGCTGACATCAAGCTCGCACTTCTAGTGCACGACTTTGCTGATTTCGCCACCTTGGTGAACAAGGCCATCAATGTCGAAACTGGTCTGCAGGAATACCAGAGCTCTCACAGGCGCAGCCGTGACACAGGCTCATCTTCGGGCCCGTCCTCGCAGAAGCGCAGGATATGGATTCCCAACAGCATGTACCAGCCGAATGCACCTGCCCCAAGGCAGTCCTATGCTGCACCTCGTCTGCCTACTGCTCCTGCTAGGCAGCCAAAACTTCCAGCTCCACCACCCCAAGCTCCGGTCCCCACTCCCAATAATGGTCCGTGCTACAAGTGTGGTCAACCAGGTCACCTTGCTAGGAACTGCTATCAGAATCAGAATCAGCTGGCCCTTCCTGCAGCTGGTCGTGGAAACAACCAGAACCGCAACAACAATGCCAAGTCTTATGGTCGTGTTCATGCCAACCACGTTGATCTGAACGAAGCTCAAGACCAGCCTGCTACTGTGATGGGTACACTCCTCGTAAATTCAGTACCTGCATCTATTTTATTCGATACAGGAGCATCGCATTCATTCATGTCAGAAGATTTTGCATTCAAGCTTGGCATTAATTACGAGGAGATGAACACTTCGGTAGTGGTAAAAACCCCCGTGGGACAATGTCAAACCTCCATGGTTGGCGTCGACGTCCACGTGGAAATCGAAGGGTTGGAATTCTATGCCTCGCCCATTATCCTGAAGACGTCTAACATCGACCTCATTCTGGGGATGGATTGGTTGAAAGCGCATACTGCTTCCATAGTTTGCGCCACTAAGACTGTCCATCTGCTACATCCTTCAGATGAAATAGTTACATACCACGCTCGCCTGGTGCAAAATGCCGAGGCAAGGCTTTATGCCTTGAATGCATTGAATTCTGCACCACTCGAGGGCATTGAAAACATCCCCGTCGTGCGTGACTTCCTCGACGTCTTTCCTGAAGAACTTCCAGGATCCCCCCTGCTAGAGCTGTCGAATTCGTCATCGACTTGAAACCAGGCACCACTCCTATTGCCAAGCGACCCTACAAGATGCCACCACATGAACTCCTTGAGCTTAAGGAGGAAATCGACAAATCTCTTCAAAATGGTTTCATTCGCCCAAGTTGCTCTCCCTGGGGAGCACCTTCTCTCTTTGTCAAGAAGAAGGATGGGACAAACCGACTGGTCCAAGACTACCGTCCTATTAACCAAGCTACCATTCAAAACAAGTATCCCCTTCCTCGGATCAATGATCTGTATGATCAACTGGCTGGTTCATCAGTGTTCTCTAAACTCGACTTGAGGTTGGGTTACCACCAGATCCGTGTTCGTGAAGAGGATATCCCAAAGACCGCCTTTGTGACTCGTTATGGTTCATACGAGTACACTGTCATGTCCTTCGGCTTAACCAATGCCCCAGCCACCTTCTCTCGCCTGATGAACTATATATTCATGGATTACCTCGACAAGTTCGTCGTGGTTTATCTGGATGATATCCTGGTATTTTCCAAGAACGAAGAAGAGCATGCTGAACATCTTCGACTTGTGCTGGAAAAGCTACGAGAGCATCAGCTGTACGCCAAGTTCTCTAAATGTGAATTCTGGCTTCCTGAAGTAACCTATCTTGGACATGTCATCTCTAAGGATGGTATTGCCGTTAACCCTGAACGAGTTCAGGCTATTCTTGATTGGACTCCTCCGAAGAATGTCAAGCAAGTCAGAAGTTTTCTCGGTCTCGCCAGCTATTGCCGTCGATTCGTCGAGAACTTCTCCAAGATTGCCAGGCCTCTGACTAACCTGTTGCATAAGGGCGTCAAGTTCCAATGGACAGAAAAATGTCAGGAAAGCTTCCAGGCACTTAAAGACAAGTTGACTTCTGCCCCAGTGCTAGCTCCACCTGATACAAAGAAGGATTTCGTCATTTATTGCGACGCTTCCCGTCAAGGATTAGGCTGTGTCCTAATGCAAGAGCGCAGAGTGATTGCCTATGCCTCTCGTCAATTGCGCCCTCATGAAGAGAACTACCCAGTTCACGATCTCGAGCTTGCTGCTGTCATTCATGCACTGAAGCAGTGGCGACATTACCTTCTCAGTAATCGTTGCGAGATCTTCACCGACCATCAAAGTCTGAAGTATCTGTTTACTCAGCCAGACCTGAACCTCCGTCAGCAGAGATGGATGGAGACCGTAGCAGACTTTGACTTGGGTATTTCCTATACGCCAGGCAAGGCTAATGTAATGGCAGATGCCTTGAGCCGCAAGTCTTACTGCAACCATCTCCAGGTTCACAAAGTACAGTCCTCGCTCGTTGAAGAATTCAGAAAGCTGAACCTCCATATTGTTCCTCCGGGTGCACTCGCTCCCCCTCCTAAGGAGTTTCGCAAGATGAACCTCCATGTTGTCCCCAAAGGTTCTCTCAATACACTGGTTGCTAGGCCAGATCTTGTGGAAACCATCAAATGGATACAGAAATGTGACGATGAAGTGGAGAGGATTAAACGTTATATCGCACAAGGAAAGCCCTCATTCTTCACCGTTGATGACGCTGGCACCTTGTTCTTCAAAGGTCGCCTAGTAGTTCCGAGTAAGAGGGAGAACATGGATTTGTCTCAGAAGGTTATGAAAGAGGCTCATGATACACCCCTATGTATCCATCCTGGTAGTACAAAGATGTCCCAGGACATTCGACAAAGATTCTGGTGGTCTAATATGAAGCAAGACATTGCTCGCTATGTGGCCGAGTGTGACGTTTGCCGTCGTATCAAAGCAGAACATCAAAGGCCTGCCGGAACTCTGCAACCTATCTCTATTCCTGAATGGAAATGGGACCATGTTGAAATGGACTTCGTCACTGGTTTTCCTAAATCGCAGAAAGGTAATGATGCTATTCTTGTCGTCATTGACCGGCTTTCTAAAGTTGCACATTTTCTGGCGGTCAAGGAAACTATCACTGCTAGTCAGCTTGCAACTCTCTATATGTCCAGAATTGTTTCACTTCACGGTATTCCACTGGTTATCAGTTCGGACCGTGGCAGCTTATTCACTTCAAGATTCTGGGCTAGTTTCCAAGAAGCTATGGGAACTCATCTATCATTCAGTACTGCTTTCCATCCGCAGTCTCAAGGGCAAGTTGAACGTGTCAACCAAGTTCTCGAAGACATTCTTCGGGCTTGTGTTATTTCCTTCGGCAAGAAATGGGAGGAATCTCTCCCGTATGCTGAGTTCTCTTATAATAATAGCTATCAAGCTAGTGTGAAGATGGCCCCCTTCGAAGTGTTATATGGACGAAAGTGCCGAACCCCTCTAAACTGGTCAGAAACTGGGGAACGTCCACTCTTTGGTCCGGATATTATCCAACATGCCGAAGAACAAGTCCGCATTATTCGCGAGAATCTCAAGACTGCTCAGTCACGCCAAAAGAGTAATTATGACCATCATCATAAAGACATGGTCTATCAACCTGGCGAAAAGGCCTATCTTCGGGTTACACCAATGAAGGGTGCACACCGCTTCGGGATCAAAGGAAAGCTTGCTCCCCGCTATATTGGTCCTTTCACTATCTCGAGAGGCGTGGAAAAGTGGCTTATCAACTGGAGCTTCCGTCGAACCTTTCTCAGGTTCATGATGTGTTCCACGTGTCACAGCTCCGTCGCTGCTTCAAGGACCCAATCCGAGCAGTGGATCATGAAGTGCTCGAATTGCAACAGGACCTCACCTATAAAGAGCATCCGGTCCGCATTCTCGACCAAGCTGAACGCCGCACACGTCAGAAAGCGATCAAGTTCCTCAAGGTCCAGTGGTCGAATCACTCTGAAGACGAAGCCACCTGGGAACGCGAGGATCGTCTTCGTGATGAATACCCCGCATTGTTTCCTTCTACCTCCTAAATCTCGGGACGAGATTTCTTGTAGTGGAGAAGATTTGTAACGCCCGGATAATTAGGCTACAGTAAAACTCTTCTGATGCTGCCATGTCATCTGTGTTACTGTTGCTATTCGAGTGGTAGTTCAAAGTCATTGCAAATTCAAAATATGAAATTTTGACAAACACCCGAAGTTATCAAAAATTGAAACAAAAATGTTCGGTGGTCGCCAAATATTACAAAGGTAATATTTGGTGCGGCAAACACATTATTATAAATGCCTAAGTACTTTTAAATGGATTAAAACAGAAAAGAAATAATAAAAGAAAATACAAAAGGGACAAACCAACAGAAAACAAAAAAAATCAGAGAGACCACCCCCCTGGGCCGTGGCCCAACTAGGCCAACCCATCGGCCCAACCGACCACCCAATGCCCCCTTATCCACTCACCACCTCACCCCCACTCCACCGACACCCCCACTTCCCCCGCACAAAATATCTCCCCCTCTCTCCCGATTGGATCGGGATCGAGGAGGAGGTCACCGTCGCCCGCCGGTGCCCGGAGCTCGCCGCCCCCCCATTGCCACTGGACCTCCCCGGCGCCCGAAGCTCCTCCCTCGCCGGACCGCCTCCTCCCCTGCGTCGACGCCGTCCCCATCCCCCACCCCGAGCATCCCCGAGCTCGCTTCCGAGACCCTACCCGCCCCGTGAGCTCGCCCTCCTCTCTTCCCCCCTTGCTCCGCCCGGTCACCGCGGCCCCGCCCCGCCCGGCGTGCCACTGCACTCGCTCGTGCTCGTGGCGTGGCCGGCTACCGCGTGCTGCTGCTCCTGCAGTTGCGCTGCCCCCGCTCCTCGCGACCACCATCGTGCCACCGGCCCCGCCTCACCCGCCTGCTCCCCGCGCCCCGCACGCGGTCACCGCATCTGCGGCCCCCTCCCCGCGCTCGCCGCGTCCACGCCCGCTCTATTGCCGCCTCTGCTCACTCCCGCTCGCCGCTCGCCGCGCGCGTGGCCCCGCCTCGCCAGCGCTGCGGTGGCCTTGCCGGCCCACGTGCCCGCAGCCCCCCTTCTCGCTCGCGGCGTTGCCCCCCCAGCGCTCTCCCGCGCGCGCAGCCCTACGCCGGCGTCGCCCTTCGCCGGCGCTGCCCGCTATGTCCCGCCTGGCCTCGTAGCGCCGCCCTGCTCCGGCAGCAACCGCAGCTGCCCACTTCCCTGGTCGTCTCGGGCGTGCGAGCACTCCTTCGCCTGCACCCGACGCCCGCTTACCCGGATCGCCCCCTGGGCCTATGACATATGGGCCCGCGCCCCTGAGAATGTTTTAATAAAAAAAAATAAATAAATAAAATAAATAATGGTAATAAAAATAATAAAAATAATTAAATATATAATAATAATTAAATTAATTAAGGAATTAATTAAGTTAATTAATCATAATTAGATTAATCTAATTAACTAATTAGTTTAATTAAACAGTAATTAGTTAGTTAAACCCTAATTAACCTAATCAGGGAATGACAGGTGGGTCCCACTGGACCCACATGTCAGTTTGACCCAGTCAACCCTGTTGACTGCTGACGTCAGCATGACATCATGCTGATGTCATAATTCTAATTTCGAATTAAATTAAATAATTATTTAAAATTCCAGAAATTAATAAAATCTTTAGAAAATCATATCTTTTTATCCGTAACTCGGATTAAAATATTTTCAACATGAAAGTTGCTCAGAACGACGAGACGAACCCGGATACGCAGCCCGTTCGTCCACTACACATTCCTAACATATCAAACTCACAACTTTCCCCCTCCGGCTCCTTTGTCTGAAAACGCGAAACATCGGGGATACTTTCCCGGATGTTTCCCCCTTTCGCTGGTATCACCGCATACCGCGTTAGGGCACCTCTAACGCCGTTACTTGTCATGTCATGCATCACTATGCATCTGTTTGCTTAAATATTTATTGTTTCTTCCCCCTCTTCTCTCACTAGACACCGAGACCGACGCTGCTGCTACCCAGTACGACTACGGAGTTGACGACCCCTCTCTCTTGCCAGAGCAACCAGGCAAGCCCCCCCTTGATCACCAGATATCGCCTATTCTCCTCTATACTGCTTACATTAGAGTAGTGTAGCATGTTACTGCTTTCGGTTAATCCTATTCTGATGCATAGCCTGTCCTTGCTACTACTGTTGTTACCTTTACCTGCAATCCTACATGCTTAGTATAGGATGCTAGTTTCCATCAGTGGCCCTACATTCTTGTCCGTATGCTGTGCTATATATCGGGCCGTAATCACTCGGGAGTTGATCATGGGTATATACTATACTTTAAACATGATACATGTGGTGACCAAAGTCGGGTTGGCTCGAAGAGTACCCGCGAGTGATTCACGGATTGGGGGCTGAAAGGACCTTTGTCCCGACGGCCCTCTGTGTGGATCTTTGTGGCGGAGCGGCAGGGCAGTTCGGGGCTACCTGGGTGAGAGGTGAGCCTGGCCCTGTTGGCGTTAGCGGATACTTAACACGCTTAACGAGATCTGGGTATTTGATCTGAGTCTGGCCATTTGGTCTATACGCACTAACCAACTACGCGGGAAAGATATGGGCACTCGACGTCGTGGTATCAGCTGAAGCACTTCTTGACGTCAGCGACTGAGCGGCGCGCGCCAGATTGGGCCGCGTAACGTGACTTCCGTTGTACTGGAGGTTGCTAGGTCTGCTTCCGTCCGCGTTCGCAACGTGCAGGTGTGCTCAGGGCGATGGGCCCAGACCCCTGCGCGCTTAGGTTTAGACCGGCGTGCTGACCGCTCTGTTGTGCCTAGGTGGGGCTGCGACGTGTTGATCTTCCGAGGCCGGGCATGACCCAGGAAAGTGTGTCCGGCCAAATGGGATCAAGCGTCTTGGGTTATGTGGTGCACCCCTGCAGGGAAGTTTATCTATTCGAATAGCCGTGTCCCTCGGTAAAAGGACAACCCGGAGTTGTACCTTGACCTTATGACAACTAAAACCGGATACTTAATAAAACACACCCTTCCAAGTGCCAGATACAACCCGGTGATCGCTCTCTAACAGGGCATCGAGGAGGGGATCGCCGGGTAGGATTATGCTATGCGATGCTACTTGGAGGACTTCAGTCTACTCTCTTCTATATGCTGCAAGACGGAGGCGACCAGAAGCATAGTCTTCGATAAGACTAGCTATCCCCCTCTTATTCTGGCATTCTGCAGTTCAGTCCACTGATATGGCCCTTTATACATATATCCATGCATATGTAGTGTAGCTCCTTGCTTGCGAGTACTTTGGATGAGTACTCACGGTTGCTTTTCTCCCCCTTTTCCCCTTTTCCCTTCTACCCGGTTGCCGCAACTAGACGATGGAGCCCAGGATCCAGACGCCACCGTCGACGACGACTCCTACTACTCTGGAGGTGCCTACTACTACGTGCAGCCCGCTGACGACGACCAGGAGTAGTTAGGAGGATCCCAGGCAGGAGGCCTGCGCCTCGTTCGATCTGTATCCCAGTTTGTGCTAGCCTTCTTAAGGCAAACTTGTTTAACTTATGACTGTACTCAGATATTGTTGCTTCCGCTGACTCGTCTATGATCGAGCACTTGTATTCGAGCCCTCGAGGCCCCTGGCTTGTATTATGATGCTTGTATGACTTATTTTATTTGTAGAGTTGTGTTGTGATATCTTCCCGTGAGTCCCTGATCTTGATCGTACACATTTGCGTGCATGATTAGTGTACGATTGAATCAGGGCGTCACAGGTATCGGCTTATAGAAACGTCTGGATGATTCTATGCTTGGGTACAAAGGAATTATGATTTCAAGACGAAGGATCAGAAGCAGAGGCTCTGATCAAAAGATGAGTAAGTTGAATAGACTTAGAGGCGCACCCGATCAAATCTTGATTGGGCAAGAAACAGGTCATATACGGAATGATGTCTGCCTGAAAGAAAATTTCTAAGAATTAATTGATGATTGCGAGTATTCGCGCACATGTTGAATCCATAGGAACAGAATGGCAATCACAAAGAATTTTAAAGAATATTGCTAAACATATGGAATTAATCCTAATGCAAGCAGGCAAGGAGAATCAAGAGCAATAGGCTGCAGAGGATTTTTGGAAGATCAGATAGCATTTCCAAGTATTCTGGAAGGCCTATGAACAACTAGGGATGAGAGGACCCCGGCTAAGTGAATTATCCGCAGTGTAAAAGAAGCTGCAAAGCAGAAGGCATAAGGATTCTCGGAACAACAGAGGGTACTAGTGGTATCTTGTAATAACAAGAGCAATTAGGGATGAAGGTACAAGCGGCAAGGATGTTATTCAGGGGGATTATCAATGGTCAGGAACTGCAAGGCAGTTGGCACAGGGTCTCGAGAAACATCGAGGAGTATCCGCAGAATCTTCTGTGCAGCAAGCAATCATCTGGAGTGAGGGGCTCTCCGGGAGAAAGTATTTACGAGAACCTAAAGTTAGTCCTTTTAGAAAAATCATTTAACCCGAATAGGGGAGAGATTAGAGTCCCAGAGTATAGGTCGAGGAATAAAAGATCTTAATACCACCCAATGGCGACGTGGGTCCGTAAGACACACAGCCATGTTAGTAAAAGTTTTGCAATGTCTAGACTCGACTTCAGCCAAGGAGTGTGGAAGGGGGATTTCTACAGGCAGTTAGCTTTGATACCAACTTGTGACGCCCTCGATTCAATCGTACACTAATCATACACGCAAATGTGTACGATCAAGATCAAGGACTCACGGGAAGATATCACAACACAACTCTAGACACAAATTAAAATAATACAAGCTTTATATTACAAGTCATGGGCCTCGAGGGCTAGAATACATAAGCTCGAAAACACAAGATTCAGCGGAAGCAACAATATCTGAGTACAGACATGAGTTAGACAAGTATGCCTTAAGAAGGCTAGCAGAAAACAACAATGATCGAAAAGGCAAGGCCAGAGATCACCATCTTGCAGCAACATGAGGGAGTAGAGTACCATAAAGTAAAGTAGCAGTAATGTTATCAACCTCGGCCAGAGATCCTTTCTCAACTCCCTGCAAGAAAGCAATCCTAGAGCCATACTATCCAGTTATCAGCACAATCCATTTCTCATCACCATCCATTCTCATCACAAGTATCCAGTTCTAGTTGTATCAATCGGGATACAACTCCAAGTGTCCGTTACCGTAGGAAAGGCTATCGATAGATGTTTTCTTCCCTGCAAGGGTGCACCAACTTACCCACCACGCTCGATTAACTCCGGCCGGACACACTTTCCTGGGTCATGCCCGGCCTCGGCCAAACAATATGCCACAACCCAACCTAGGCTTAATAGAGAGGCCAACACGCCGGACTAAACCTATGCCCCCAGGGGTCATGGGCCATCTCCCCGAGAACTCCTGCACGTTGCATGGGCGGCCGGTGAGCAGACCTAGCTACCTCCTTCAACAAGGCAGGCGCTTACGCAGTCCAACCCAACGCGCGCCGCTAAGTCGTTGACGTCTATTAAGCTTCAGCTGATGTATATGACGCAGAACGCCCATACTATGCCCACGTGATGGTTAGTGCTATTAGGCCAGAGGCCCCTCGTATCAAATATCCAAATCGTAGTGGATTAGGAATGCGCGGTAACAAGTAGAGACTCACGAAACATGTGACCCCGTTGCCCCGTATCAAGGACTTGCGGCAAGGGCTAGGAATGCCCGGCCACGCCTCGTAATTATCTCGTGGGCAGCCTCCAGGTCAACCCGTCTCCACATCACTCGCAATTAAGCTCGTGCGGGTACCCCTCAGGGTCGACCCGTCTTTCCAAGTAACAGGGGGTAAAGTCCAAGTATCCGGGTGTCCAAACATCAAGGGGAAAACCCGAGGAATCACCCCCGGTGAATTCCACTCAATGTAATCATCAAGGTAAACGTAAGAGGATCCACCCTTGAGGTTCACACTTGAGGGGTTGCACGACAGAGCCGTATCAGAAGTGGTTAAGGAGGAAATCACCCTCGATGACCACGACCGAATAGCTACACTAAAGGTTAACAACAGAAGTGCTGATGAGGTATCACCCTCGGCACTCGATAGTAACACAGTAGTGTCGAGCAACTAAGGGGAAGTGATGTGCGGTGTCGGGGCCTGGTCTTCGATCCCGTTGATTGGGTCTTCGATGATGAAGCAGGGGCAACAAGGACAAGATGGGGGGGGGTCACTGCTGGATCACTAACTAACCTATACTAAGCAGTTTAGGATAAGCAGGTAAGGTACAACAACAGATACAGAAGCAGGCTATGCATCAGAATAGGAGCAAACAATAATCATAGCAAAATCTAATGCAAGCATGAGAGAATGGAATGGGCGATATCGGGATGATCAAAGGGGGGCTTGCCTGGTTGCTCTGGCAAGGAGGGGTCGTCGTCGACATAGTCGATCATAGGGGCGGCATCGGTCTCGGGGTCTACCGGAGAGAAGAGGGGGAAGAAACAGTAAAT
This sequence comes from Aegilops umbellulata, assembly GCA_032464435.1. Taxonomy (NCBI): domain Eukaryota; kingdom Viridiplantae; phylum Streptophyta; class Magnoliopsida; order Poales; family Poaceae; genus Aegilops; species Aegilops umbellulata. The sequence continues at coordinate 87,343,674 of CP136059.1, forward strand.
ATAAAGCAAGCATAGCATCAGAAAGCATAACATGGCAATAAGCTGTGTCGGGTGTGACCTAACGTAAGGCTACACGATATAGGTGAAGGGGGAATTCAACCGGGAAGGTTTTCCCGGTTCCGGACCTGTGTCAGACAGATGACCAGAGGGGAATGTCCCATGTTCAGCATGCTAGGGGCATGTGATAGATGAACGAAACACGTATTCGGATTCGTTGGATTTTCTGAGCAACTTTCATATAGAAAACATTTTCATCGGAGTTATGGTTTAATTTCTATGAATTTTCAATGGTTAAACCATTTTATGGAATTATTCAAATTAACATAAATGAATTATTGCGTCAGCATGACATGGAGATGACGTCAGCGAGTCAACAAACACGCTGATTGTCAAAGTTGACCAGTGGGTCCCACTGGTCAGTGACTGAACTAATTAACTGTGGTTAATTTAACTAAACGAGATTAGTTAGCTAGTAGGCCCCACCTGTCAGTAGCTAATTAGTTTTAAAAAATAAGTTTTAATTACTAAAACGTTGATTAAAGGATGGGGCCCGCCTGTTAGTGGCTCTGGGTTGCCCAGTCAGCACGCTGACTGGGTCAACACAGTCAACGGGATGAGCGGGGGCCACTGGGGCCACCGGTCAGCGGCCGAGGGTGGTGGCCCCGGGCGACCACGTCAGCAACAGCGGTGGCGCGCCGGCGGCGGACATTACCATGGCGGCGACGCGCCGGAGTCGGCCAGAAAAAGGCCATAGAGGGCCTCCAGGCCGGCGGTTTGGACCTACGGGTGCGCGCCAGCGTCGCGCAAGTGATGGTGACGACGGCCAGCGCCGGGGACGGTTGGGGCATCGCCAGCGTCGAGGTTTGCGGTCCTGGAGTTGGGCAAGGATGGAGTCAACGACAGGGGGCACGAACAGAGGCGCGGGTGGGCTCTTTCGAACGCCGAGTCGACGCCGGGTCAAGTGGTGGTAATCGGCGACGAGGGGGGGGGGAGCTGGCCGGAGCAACGACGGGGAGCGACCTAGGGGCGTGGTTGGGGCTACGGCTCGGAGCTGTGCGCGCCCTGGAGGGCGCCAGTGACTCGTGCAGGGGTGCGGGAGCGCGCACGACGTCCATGGCGGGCGACGGAGGTCGACAACTCGATGGAGCGGCTACGGCTAGGCAGAGGGACATGGGAGAGCGGGGAGAGGAGGGCAAGCTCACAGTGGAGGCGTAGGGAGTGGCAGTGAGTTCGGGGAGGGCGCAAGGTAGCCGGAATCGGCGACGAACGCCGGCGATGCGAAGGTTGAAGACGAGCTCGTTCCGGTCAGAGTAGGGGCGCTCGGCTCGATCCCGATGGCGTAGGCGACATAGACGATGACGAGGAAGACGATGAGCTCTAGATCGAGGTGCGGGACGCACGGTGGCCACGGAATAGAGCGGCGACGGCGGCGAGCGTTTCGGGTGAGATGGGGAACGAGAGAGGGAGAGGCGCGCGGGGGCGAATGGATGAGGATGACGAGAGGGGAGGCCACGGTGGAGATCCTATCCACCCCAATGGGCTGTAGCGACGCCGGGCGGCTAGCGGGTGCCGTGGCGACGGTGAACAGATTCGGGCGCGGGCGCGCGAGGTGACGCGGGGAGGAGGGAGGCGTCGATGGCTCTGTTGGGCTGGGCGTGCACACAGTGCACTAAGGCCCAGCTAACAGTGGCCCTTTTCTCTTCTTTATTTTTTATAAACTTCTTTGTTTTCTTTTTAATTTCAAAACAGTTTTACAAAAATAAAAAGCTTGAACCTAAATTATTATTATAGTTTAGACTACTGTCACAATTAGTTTGGTAGTCAAATAAATTAGCTTAGCATTTTTATAAAACAAAAAGGCATTTAAACACTGTTTTAACCATTGTTTTAATTAGTTTAGGGCACCTCAACACTTTGCAAAAATGTTGGTTCACCACCAATATTGTCAAAAGGATATTTGCCACATGATGAACATTTTAGTTTTCATGTTTGAGCAATTTAGAATTTTGACTTTAATTTGAAATTGAGATTTGGACTGGAATAGAATCAAAGTGAGATTAGCAATAGTAACAATGATGACAAGGCATCATTTAAAGGGGATTACTGTAGCATGATTCTTGGGGTGTTACAATCTTCATGCATCTTCTCTAGGTAGCTCACTCGTGCACTCGCGTCCATGTGGATGCGGTCTTGTAGAGGTAGAGGAAGAATGTCCAATGGGGACAACCGGTTGAAGCCATAGACGACCTCGAAGGGGGACTTGCCGGTAGTCGAATGTCTTGCACGATTGTAGGCGTACTCGGCTATGGGTAGACGCTCCTCACACTCCTTGATGTTCTTCTTGATCAACACGCGTAGTAGAGTGGAGAGCGGTTTGTGGATGGTATGCCGAATAGAACAAGAGTTTGATTCCAAGCTTGGTGCATAAGGTCTTCCAAAAGTAACTCATGAACTTGACGTCGTGGTTCGAGACAACAGTCTTTGGCACTCCATGTAAGCGCAAGATTTCTCTACAAAAAAGATTTGCAACATGTGAAGCATCGTCTATCTTGTTCCATGGGATGAAATTAGCAATCTTAGAGAATCGGTCCACAACAACAAACACAGAATCTTTGCCATTTCTAGTTTGAGGCAAACCAAGGACAAAGTTTATACTAATATCTTCCAATGGGTGATATGAAATAGGAAGTGGCATATAAAGACCATGGGATTGAGCTTTAGACTTAGCTTTGCGACATGTAGAGCATCGTTTGGTGAAGCGTGAGACGCCGCGAAACATCTTGGGCCAAAAGTAGTTTTTGGAGAGCGTGGAGAATGTCTTGTCGCATCCAAAGTGTCCCATATGTCCTCCTCCATGATATTCTTGCAGAAGTAATAAGCGAAGAGAAGACTCGGGGATACATAGTTCGTTAGCTCTCATAAGATAACCATCTTTGATGTAATAGCCTTCCCAAGACGTATGCGTCAAGCATTTGGCATAAGGAATAGCAAAAGTAGGATCATGCGCATATAAGTCTTTTATGTTCCCAAAGCCAATGACATGCAATTCAAGTTGGGTAACAAGCATGCATCTACGAGAAAGCGCATCCGCCACAACATTTTCCTTACCTTTGATGTACTTGATGACATAAGGAAATGACTCAATGAATTCACTCCACTTAGCATGACGCTTGTTCAACTTAGTTTGACCCTTAAGATACTTGAGTGTTTCATGATCCGTGTCAAGAATGAACTCATGAGGGCGGAGATAATGCTCCAAAACATGCAAGACTCTCACTAAAGCATATAGCTCTTTGTCATAGATTTGATAATTGAGTCGCGCTCCGGAAATTTTTCACTAAAGTAAGCTATGGGGCGCTTCTCTTGCATTAACACACCTCCTGTGCCATAACCGCTAGCATCGCAATGTATCTCAAAATGGTTTCTCAAAGTTGGTAATGCAAGCAAACGAGCATGTGTAAGCAAATTCTTAAGCTCATTAAATGCGGTATCTTGGGATGGTCCCCAAACAAAAGGTGCATTTTTCTTACTCAAAACATGCAAAGGGAATGCAATAGTGCTGTCCTCAACGAATCTATAGTAGAAACCGGCTAAACCAAGAAAACTACGCACTTGTTGCAAGTTGGTTGGTTGAGACCAAGTTTTAATAGAATTGATCTTAGATTCATCTACATGAACACCCTTAGAAGATACAACGAAACCCAAGAAAACGAGCTTATCAACACCAAAAAGGCATTTATCCATATTAGCATAAAGGCGCTCTTTTCTAAGAGTTTGCGACACGGTTCTAAGATGGGTGGCATGATCTTTAAGAGATTTGCTAAAGACAAGAATATCGTCAAAGTAAACCACAACAAATACGCCAATTTAGGGGCGAAGAACAATAAGCATCACGCGCATAAAGGTGTCGGGTGCTTCGGATAAAGCCGTTGGCATGACCAACCATTCGTACAAGCCAAACTTGGTTTTGTAAGCGGTTTTCCATTCATCACCTTCTTGGATGTGTATTTGATAGTAACCACTTTTAAGATCAATCTTAGAAAAAATTGTGGCTCCACTAAGCTCATCTAGCATGTCGTCTAAGCGTGGAATGGGGTAGCGATATCTAACTGTGATAGCATTGATGGGATGACAATCGGAACACATGCGATATGTACCATCTTTCTTGGCAACAAGGATTACCGGGACGACACAAGGGCTCAAGCTTTCTCGTACATTGCCGTTGTCGATGAGTTGCTGTACTTGCCGTTGGATCTCCTTGGTTTCCTCGGAGTTGACGTGGTAGGGAGCCTTGTTAGGAAGAGGTGCTCCAGTGATGAGGTTGATGTGGTGTTCGATGCTTCGTAGTGGAGGTAGTGTAACACCCCCGGTGTCATGCTACAGTAATCTCATGCCTAATGATGCTATGTCATCATAATTATTTGGCTAATCCTCACTTTGCTTCAAACCAAACTAAAATCCAAATTCTAATGCCAAGTCAAATTATAATTTTTCAAAACAGTAAAACTAAAATGTTCACACTATTCTATAAATTCCCCTGATCGTTGTCGTGATGAAACCAACTTCATTTGACTCTCAGTTAAATCCCTTGGAAATTAATAAGTGGCCAACAACACTTAACTGAGGCATTTAAAATGCAAAATAAATTGAGTAAATTCAAACAAACTCCAAACTTTTTGTGGCAGTACTAAATAATTCCTAGTATTTGTTTAGACCAGTTGCATATTTTACAAAAGTCATTTGGTGGTCAAACAAATACAAAACTTTAGCTAACTTAAATACATAAAAGGAAAAAGGAAACTGGAAAGCATACACTGTGCACTTGGCCTTCTGGCAACAGTGCAGGCCCAGCCCAACTTCCTCTCGGTCCTCTTCCTTCCTATTCACCGGTCGTGGTGGACGTTTGTACATCGTCTATGGCCGGATCCTCCACGGGGCAGCCATCCCACGCCTCCTCGTCGTTTCCCGCAACGGATAAGGCCACCCCGCACCCCCTGCTAACCCTAACGCCCCTGCCTCTCCCCCTTTCCTCCTCGCGCCGCGCCTCGCTTTCCCCCGACGTGCCCGCTGGCCCAAAGCCTCGTCACCGCGTCGCCATCGTCCGCCTTCCACCGCCAAGCTGACGCGTGCAGGAGCTTCACCACTGTCTCCCCCTTCGTCTACGCCGTTGGGTTGGACCGGGGAGGCCCCGTACACTCGCCATCGCCGTCGTCCGTCGCGTACATCGCCAACCGCCGCCTCCGCCTCGCCATGGCCACGGCCACCCGAGCTGCGCCAAGGTAGTTCTGGAGCCCCGCCGGCCTTTCCCTACGCCGTCTCCGCCCTCTGGTCCAAGTCGTGAGGACTCGCATCTCCGCCATCGCCGTTCCTCTTCGATGCTGTCCGCCACGGCCATCGTCATCCCCGCTGCTCCGACGGCTCCCGGCCCTCACCGACCTCGCCTTCGTGTTCGCGGTGAGCACCAACCCAGATTTCCCCGTTTCCCGTCTCCGTTTTGGCGCCGTAGACCTGCACCCAATTGTCGTCGCCATGGCCGAACCGCCGGAGCTCCGCTCTCGAGCATGCCTGTCTGCTCCCGCCGCAGCCTTGACCACTTCGCACGAGCGCCCGCTCCCGCCCAGACCGATCGTCGCCTGCGCCGCCGTCTCTCCGCGCCGGTCACATCCCGCGCTGCCCGCGCTCCAGCCGCGTCCGCCTCCTGCCGCCGTCGCAGCAGCCTCCCGGTGCCAGCTGCGTGCTGCTTCTAGCTGCCGCTGCTTGCGTTGCTGCGCTACTGCTGCTCTGTACTGCTTCCGCTGCGAGCGCCGCCGCTGCTGATGCTAGTTGCTGTCGTTGCTTGCTAATACTTTGCTGCTGCCGCCAAGCTGCTTTGCTGATGCTTTGCCATGGCCGTGCATCCGTGTCTCTGGCCGGCTAAGTTAATTAGAGATAGGATAGATCTAGGATTAGATTAGTGCACTAAATTGTCTAATGTGCAGATGACGTGTTGGCCTCATTTAATTATGATAGTTTTTTTGACTACATGTTTAGGTATAGCCTATGCCATGTGGTTCACACCTTCTCCCTTTGACCAGTCAACTTTGACTAGTCAAACTTCTGACAGGACCCCCTGGGCCCCACAGTCATCGTTTGTGTACACTGTTGTGTACACAGAGCTGGGTGCACCTAGCATTTAATCAATATTTTCGAATTAATAATAATTTCAGAAATTGTTAAATCTTTGGAAAATTCATATAAAATAATCCGTAACTCGGATGAAAATGTTTTCTACATGAAAGTTGCTCAGAATGACGAGACGAACCCGAATACGCTACCCACATACATGTCAGCTGCCTCTAAATATCAGAACATGGAACTTTTCCCCTCCGGCCATTTGTCTGACACAGGTTCGGAACCGAGAAAACATTCCCGGTTGTTTTCCCCCTTCACCTATATCGTGTAGCCATACGTTAAGTCACACCTGGCACAACATATTGCCACGTTATGCTTTGTGATGCTATGTTTGCTTTATATTTACTGTTTCTTCCCCCTCTTGTCTTCGGTAGACCCCAAGACCGATGCTGCCCCTGTGATCGACTACGTCGACGACGTCCCCTCCTTGCCAGAGCAACCAGGCAAGCCCCCCCTTTGATCATCCCGATATCGCCCATTCCATTCTCTCATGCTTGCATTAGATTTTGCTACTGTTATTGTTTGCTCCTATTCTTATGCATAGCCTGCTTTTGTACCTGCTGTTGTACCTTATCTGCTTATCCTAAACTGCTTAGTATAGGTTGGCTAGTGATCCATTAGTGACCCCCACTTGTCCTTGTTGCCCCTGCTTCATCATCGACGACTCGATCTACGTGATCGAAGGCAAGGCCCCGACACCGCAAATCACTTCCCCTTAGTTGCTTGACACTACTGGGTTACTATCGAGTACCGAGGGTGAACATCTTCAGCACTTCTGATGATAACCCGGTAGAGTAGTCATTCGGTCATGGTCATCGAGGGTGATTTCCTCCTTAACCCTTTTCGATACGACTCTGTCGTGCAACCCCTCAAGTGTGAACCTCGGGGGTGATTCCTCTTACGTTCACCTTGATGATTACATCTAGTGGAATTCATCGGGGGTGATTCCTCGGGTTTTCCCCTTGATGTTTGGACACACGGATACTTGTACTTTACCGCTGTTACTTGGAAAGACGGGTCGACCCTGAGGGGTACCCGTGCGAGCTGAATTGCGAGCGGTGTGGAGTCGGGCGGACCTGGAAGGTGCCCGCGAGATAATTACGAGGCGTGGCCGGGCATTCCTAGCCCTTGCCACAAGTCCTCGAGACGGGGCAACGGGGTCACATCTTTCGTGAGTCTCTACTTGTTACCGCGCATTCCTAATCCACTACGATTTGGATATTTGATCCGAGGGGCCTCTGGCCTGATAGCACTAACCATCACGTGGGCATAGTATGAGCGTTCTGCGTCGTATACATCAGCCGAAGCTTAATAGACGTCAGCGACTGAGTGGCGCGCGCCGGGTTGGACTGCGTAAGCGCCTGCCTTGTTGAAGGGGGTAGCTAGGTCTGCTCACCGGCCGCGTTCGCACCGTGCAGGAGCTTCCGGGGAGATGGCCCATGACCCCTAGGGGCATAGGTTTAGTCCGGCGTGCTGGCCTCTCTATTAAGCCTAGGTCGGGTTGCGGCGTATTGTTTGGCCGAGGCCGGGCATGACCCAGTAAAGTGTGTCCGGCCGGAGTTAATCGAGCGTGGTGGGTAAGTTGGTGCACCCCTGCAGGGAAGAAAACATCTATCGATAGCCTGTCCTACGGTAACGGACACTTGGAGTTGTATCCCGATCGATACAACTAGAACTGGATACTTGTGATGAGAACTGGATGGTGATGATGATTGGATTGTGATGATAACTGGATAGTATGGCTCTGGGATGCCTTTCTCGCAGGGAGTCGAGAAAGGATCTCTGGCCGAGGTTGATAACACTCCTCCTACTTTACCTTATGCTACTCTACTCCCTCATGTTGCTGCAAGATGGTGTTTTCCAGAAGATGCTAGTCTTCGATAGGACTAGTCCTTCTCTCTATCCTGGCTTTTCTGCAGCCCAGTCCACATATACAGCCTTCTTTTGATAATGTTGCATATGTAGTGTAGATCCTTGCTTGCGAGTACTTTGGATGAGTACTCATGGTTGCTTTGCTCCCCCTTTTCCCCCCTTTCTTCTTCTTCTTTTCGGTTGATGCAACCAGACGTCGGAGCCCAGGAGCCAGATGTCACCGCCGATGCCTACTACTACGTGGAGACCGCCGATGACCAGGAGTAGTTAGGAGGCTCCCAGGCAGGAGGCCTTGCCTTTTCGATCAATGTTGCTTTTGTGCTAGCCTTCTTAAGGCAAACTTGTCTAACTCATGTCTGTACTCAGATATTTTTTTGCTTCCGCTGACTTTTGTGTATTCGAGCTTATGTATTCGAGCCCTCGAGGCCCATGGCTTGTAATATAAAGCTTGTATTATTTTAATTGGTGTCTAGAGTTGTGTTGTGATATCTTCCCGTGAGTCCTTGATCTTGATCGTACACATTTGCGTGTATGATTAGTGTATGATTGAATCGAGGGCGTCACAAGTTGGTATCAGAGCCGACTGCCTGTAGGTAGCCCCCTTTCCAACTCCTTGGTCGAAGTTGAGTCTAGTCACTGAAAAACTTTTACTAACATTGGTTGTGTGTCTTACGGGCCCACGTCGCCATTGGGTGGTATTAGGATCTTTTACTCCTCGTCTATACTCTGGGACTCTGATCTCTCTTCTATTCGGGTTAAATGATTTTACTAACGCCAACTCTAGGTTCCGTAACTACTTTCTCCTAGAGAGCCCCTTATTACAGATGATCGCCTGCTGCATCAGAAGATTCTGAAGATACCCTCCGATGTTATCCCGATAGCTTGTGCTCATCGTGTTTGCAATTCCCTACCACCGATAAGCCCCTAAGACTAACTGCATATCCTTGTCGCTCATACCTTCATCCCCAGTTGCTCTTGTTATTACAAGATGCCCCGAAATACTTGTCGTTGTTCCGAGAATCCTTTTGTGCCTACTGCCTTGCAGTTCCTTGTCGCCTGAATACACCGACAAATTAATCCTCACACATATCGAGGATTTGTTTTTCCCCAGTTGTTCATATGTTTCACAAAAGTCTTTGAAATACTATTCGATCTTCCGAAAATCCTCAGCAGCCTATTGTTGTTGAAATTCTTGCTACGTTGTATTATGGCAATTCCATAATTCTAGTAATCTTCGTTGACATCCTCCGTCACTATCGTTTCAAGTCCCTTGATCTCGCGAATGCTCGTAATCCTTAAACAGATCCTAACATTCATCCTTCCAGCTCAGACGTCACTCCAAACATGAGCTTGTTCTTGTCAAATCAAACCTTGTTTGATTGTCGATCTGTATCGATTCAACTCAATTATCTTTTGATCAGAGCCTCTGCTTGAGATCTTCTGATATGAAAATCATAATTCCTTTGTATTCAAGCTTTGAAGTTATCCAGATATATCTATAATCCGATGCTTTGCATTCTTTCCTTCTTCTGATTGAGTACTGATACTCACATCAGATCCTTTGCGGACCACCTGATCTTTTGGTGGATTACTATCCGACAACTCCTTCATATTTTAAATCATTGACGACTTTCCCATGATACAAAATGCCTCTGGCGAATTGTATCATCTACTCTGGTATCGCCAGCCCTTTGCTTTCGAGCGTGTACCCGTCGCTCCTGTTATTGTGTTGTATAGTTTCGTAAAAATGTCCCAATGGGTTGAACCTATGCCTTCCATAATCCGTGTGAACCCCAGAGTTCTCATGAGTCTTACTCTTCTGGTTCTTCGCCAGATAAATCTTTTACACTACAACTTCATCGAAATCGAGAAGTAAATGAAAGGATATGCATTGAAGAAGTGGGAGTCGACCTTGAACTTTGTGTTCATGCCCATGGACACGATGTAGGTCTTATCATGGAAGCTTCTCTTAAAATTAATTATCCCCTTGGTATAAGATCATCTTATATCTAGGATTTGATCCTTTGCAACCGTGGTTCTGACCATGATTGTTCCCCTTTGTTTCCATTTCTCGGACAAGTTAAAGCACTTGTCTTCTGTAAATAAATGCATATTCACAATATCTATTTTGATCTTCCACCGATTATTACCCTCTGGTATCTCGAGAATAACAAAGAACCGTGTTGCTTCCTACGAGTCTTCATCTGGTATTGCTTCTCATCGATTCCAGATTTCCCCGGGTTTTGAGTTGTTAGTCACTCGAGAACACTGATAAGTGAATCAATTCCACACTCCGATTCTATAACTCCAAGTAATTTTTGTTGCTTACGAGTTTAATAATCCATCAAGTCATTCCTAGCCTGATCGGCTATATCCTTACCGTGGTAACCTTTAACTATGCTACCTGGTCCTTCTTCCTGAAGCACAATTTTCGATGATGAGCTAATGCCTACGTCGATCTTCCTCGTCATATCATTTCACCTTGAACAACAAGCTTGATTTCGGGTTTGTGTCGTACCCGTGGTTCCAATAACCCTTCGCTTCATCATTCCTTTGACTTGATGTCATCGCCGATCGATTACATCTTCATGAAATCTCTCGACAAATGTGTTGTGATCATCATCAACATTCTGAGCTCTTTTAGGATATAAATCGAATTCATGATGAGAAATACCATCCTTACCCCTCGATGGTTGGTATTATCATCGACAACATTCTTGCCTTCCCCCCAACACGATTTTGATCATATCATTTTGGCATTACATCCTTTTGACATGTCGCTGGATTGCTGCTGAACCCATAGGCCACATACTCTTCTTTCAATGATGCAATTGTACGAACTATTCTAGCGGTTACCGCGGGATCCTTTGTGAATTCAAAAGTCTGACTTTTACCTGATGACCATGGCAATGATATCCCGAAGCATGTCTGTGGTACTCCGATCGTCAACAAGAACATATGGAAGTGCACTACAAAATGTTTCTTGATCGATTATCCATACCCTATTGTATGGGCAATATCATGATTCTTCCCTCGCCCCCTTTATGTAAATGCTTTTGGACTTGCTGTCATATCATGTATATCCTGCTCCGCTTCCCCTTGGGAAGGATATACTCCCAATTCTTGTGCGTAAACACATTTTCCGTTCCAATGATCTGATTAATTTAATGATCGCCTTTTCGTTTCCATTGTTTTGTTTAACCTTTCTTGTGTTCTATATGATTTAAGCAAAAAAATAATTCCCTGCTTATAAAAACGCCTCAAGGTACAATTCGGTCAGTACGACCCTGTTACTAATGTTGATGACATTCCAGAAACCACCGATGGACGAGAACTTTGCCTACTGGTCCGCCTCGTTTCAACGAGCAGGAAAATAATTCTCTTCGTCCCTCGCCCTTGGTACCAACGTGATTGGCAACATAGCTGGTAGTCTATCATCTGACATGCCTTGCTATCGGCCCCCTTTCTACTTTTAACCCACATGGTGGGCTCATAACCCACAGTTCCACAGGATCGGAACCTGACTCTCCTGTATATCTTTGATTCCTAAATATTCTTGCAATTGGCTTCGTATCATGTCACGAGCCACCTTTCGAGAGATGATCTATTCCCGATGTTCTGAACCCCTTTCTCACACTCTGTTCAGGTATCAAATTGTCCTTTCGCTTGAAACTTCCTATTGTACCTTCATACTTTGCTTTCGATGTTTATTAACTTTCAACTCGAGAGATACTTCTGCCTCATTCCCTAAATTGTTCACTAGGTAATTAACCCTATAAGGGTCAGTTCTCCGAAGTTACTCTTTACTTCCCCACTTAAATCTCGGGACGAGATTTCTTGTAGTGGAGGAGATTTGTAACACTCCCGGTGTCATGCTACAGTAATCTCATGCCTAATGATGCTATGTCATCATAATTATTTGGCTAATCCTCACTTTGCTTCAAACCAAACTAAAATCCAAATTCTAATGCCAAGTCAAATTATAATTTTTCAAAACAGTAAAACTAAAATGTTCACACCATTCTATAAATTCCCCTGATCATTGTCGTGATGAAACCAACTTCATTTGACTCGCAGTTAAATCCCTTGGAAATTAATAAGTGGCCAACAACACTTAACTGAGGCATTTAAAATGCAAAATAAATTGAGTAAATTCAAACAAACTCCAAACTTTTTGTGGCAGTACTAAATAATTCCTAGTATTTGCTTAGACCAGTTGCATATTTTACAAAAGTCATTTGGTGGTCAAACAAATACAAAACTTTAGCTAACTTAAATACATAAAAGGAAAAAGGAAACTGGAAAGCATACACTGTGCACTTGGCCTTCTGGCAACAGTGCAGGCCCAACCCAACTTCCTCTCGGTCCTCTTCCTTCCTGTTCACCGGTCGTGGTGGACGTTTGTACATCGTCTATGGCCGGATCCTCCACGGGGCAGCCATCCCACGCCTCCTCGTCGTTTCCCGCAATGGATAAGGCCACCCCGCACCCCCTGCTAACCCTAACGCCCCTGCCTCTCCCACTTTCCTCCTCGCGCCGCGCCTCGCTTTCCCCCGACGCGCCCGCTGGCCCAAAGCCTCATCACCGCGCCGCCATCGTCCGCCTTCCCCCGCCAAGCTGATGCATGCAGGAGCTTCACCACTGTCTCCCCCTTCGTCTACGCCGTTGGGTTGGACCGGGAGGCCCCGTACACTCGCCATCGCCTTCGTTCGTCGCGTACATCGCCAACCGCCGCCTCCGCCTGGCCATGGCCACGGCCACCCGAGCTGCGCCAAGGTAGTTCTGGAGCCCCGCCGGCCTTTCCCTACGCCGTCTCCGCCCTCCGGTCCAAGTCGTGAGGCCTCGCATCTCCGCCATCGCCGTTCCCCTTCGACGCTGTCCGCCACGGCCACCGTCGTCCCCGCTGCTCCGACGGCTCCCGGCCCTCACCGACCTCGCCTTCGTGTTCGCGGTGAGCACCAACCCCAATTTCCCCGTTTCCCGTCTCCGTTTTGGCGCCGTAGACCTGCACCCAATTGTCGTCGCCATGGCCGAACCGCCGGAGCTCCGCTCTCGAGCGTGCCTGTCTGCTCCCGCCGCAGCCTTGACCACTTCGCACGAGCGCCCGCTCCCGCCCAGACCGATCGTCGCCTACGCCGCCGTCTCTCCGCGCCGGTCACATCCCGCGCTGCCCGCGCTCCAGCCGCGTCCGCCTCCTGCCGCCGCCGCAGCAGCCTCCCGACGCCAGCTGCGTGCTGCTTCTAGCTGCCACTGCTTGCATTGCTGCGCTACTGCTGCTCTGTACTGCTTCCGCTGCGAGCGCCGTCGCTGCTGATGCTAGTTGCTGTCGTTGCTTGCTAATACTTTGCTGCTGCCGCCAAGCTGCTTTGCTGATGCTTTGCCATGGCCGTGCATCCGTGTCTCTGGCCGGCTAAGTTAATTAGAGATAGGATAGATCTAGGATTAGATTAGTGCACTAAATTGTCTAATGTGCAGATGACGTGTTGGCCTCATTTAATTATGATAGTTTTTTTTGACTATATGTTTAGGTATAGCCTATGCCATGTGGTTCACACCTTCTCCCTTTGACCAGTCAACTTTGACTCGTCAAACTGCTGACTGGACCCCCTGGGCCTCACAGTCATCCTTTGTGTACACTGTTGTGTACACAGAGCTGGGTGCACCTAGCATTTAATCAATATTTTCGAATTAATAATAATTTCAGAAATTTTTAAATCTTTGGAAAATTCATATAAAATAATCCGTAACTCGGATGAAAATGTTTTCTACATGAAAGTTGCTCAGAATGACGAGACGAACCTGAATACGCTACCCACATACATGTCAGCTGCCTCTAAATATCAGAACATGGAACTTTTCCCCTCCGGCCATCTGTCTGACACAGGTTCGGAACCGAGAAAACATTCCCGGTTGTTTTCCCCCTTCAGCTATATCGTGTAGCCATACGTTAAGTCACACCTGGCACAACATATTGCCACGTTATGCTTTGTGATGCTATGTTTGCTTTATATTTACTGTTTCTTCCCCCTCTTCTCTTCGGTAGACCCCAAGACCGATGCTGCCCCTGTGATCGACTACGTCGACGACGTCCCCTCCTTGCCAGAGCAACCAGGCAAGACCCCCCTTTGATCATCCCGATATCGCCCATTCCATTCTCTCATGCTTGCATTAGATTTTGCTACTGTTATTGTTTGCTCCTATTCTGATGCATAGCCTGCTTTTGTACCTGCTGTTGTACCTTATCTGCTTATCCTAAACTGCTTAGTATAGGTTGGCTAGTGATCCATTAGTGACCCCCACTTGTCCTTGTTGCCCCTGCTTCATCATCGACGACTCGATCTACGTGATCGAAGGCAAGGCCCCGACACCGCAAATCACTTCCCCTTAGTTGCTTGACACTACTGGGTTACTATCGAGTAACGAGGGTGAACCTCTTCAGCACTTCTGATGATAACCCGGTAGAGTAGTCATTCGGTCATGGTCATCGAGGGTGATTTCCTCCTTAACCCTTTTCGATACGACTCTGTCGTGCAACCCCTCAAGTGTGAACCTCGGGGGTGATTCCTCTTACGTTCACCTTGATGATTACATCTAGTGGAATTCATCGAGGGTGATTCCTCGGGTTTTCCCCTTGATGTTTGGACACACGGATACTTGTACTTTACCGCTGTTACTTGGAAAGACGGGTCGACCCTGAGGGGTACCCCCGCGAGCTGAATTGCGAGTGGTGTGGAGTCGGGCGGACCTGGAAGGTGCCCACGAGATAATTACGAGGCGTGGCCGGGCATTCCTAGCCCTTGCCACAAGTCCTCGAGGCGGGGCAACGGGGTCACATCTTTCGTGAGTCTCTGCTTGTTACCGCGCGTTCCTAATCCACTACGATTTGGATATTTGATCCGAGGGGCCTCTGGCCTGATAGCACTAACCATCACGTGGGCATAGTATGGGCGTTCTGCATCGTATACATCAGCTG
Organism: Aegilops umbellulata; assembly: GCA_032464435.1. NCBI lineage: Eukaryota > Viridiplantae > Streptophyta > Magnoliopsida > Poales > Poaceae > Aegilops > Aegilops umbellulata. Next base: position 87,358,690 of record CP136059.1, read on the forward strand.
AAGCTTAATAGACGTCAGCGACTGAGTGGCGTGCGCCGGGTTGGACTGCGTAAGCGCCTGCCTTGTTGAACGGGGTAGCTAGGTCTGCTCACCGGTCGCGTTCGCAACATGCAGGAGCTTCCGGGGAGATGGCCCATGACCCCTGAGGGCATAGGTTTAGTCCGGCGTATTGGCCTCTCTATTAAGCCTAGGTCGGGTTGCGGCGTATTGTTTGGCCGAGGCCGGGCATGACCCAGGAAAGTGTGTCCGGCCGGAGTTAATCGAGCATGGTGGGTAAGTTGGTGCACCCCTGCGGGGAAGAAAACATCTATCGATAGCCTGTCCTACGGTAATGGACACTTGGAGTTGTATCCCGATCGATACAACTAGAACTGGATACTTGTGATGAGAACTGGATGGTGATGATGATTGGATTGTGATGATAACTGGATAGTATGGCTCTGGGATGCCTTTCTCGCAGGGAGTCGAGAAAGGATCTCTGGCCGAGGTTGATAACAATCCTCCTACTTTACCTTATGCTACTCTACTCCCTCATGTTGCTGCAAGATGGTGTTTTCCAGAAGATGCTAGTCTTCGATAGGACTAGTCCTTCTCTCTATTCTGGCTTTTCTGCAGCCCAGTCCACATATACAGCCTTCTTTTGATAATGTTGCATATGTAGTGTAGATCCTTGCTTGCGAGTACTTTGGATGAGTACTCACGGTTGCTTTGCTCCCCCTTTCCCCCCCCTTTCTTCTTCTTTCCGGTTGATGCAACCAGACGTCGGAGCCCAGGAGCCAGATGTCACCGCCGATGCCTACTACTACGTGGAGACCGCCGACGACTAGGAGTAGTTAGGAGGCTCCCAGGCAGGAGGCCTTGCCTTTTCGATCAATGTTGCTTTTGTGCTAGCCTTCTTAAGGCAAACTTGTCTAACTCATGTCTGTACTCAGATATTTTTTTGCTTCCGCTGACTTTTGTGTATTCGAGCTTATGTATTCGAGCCCTCGAGGCCCATGGCTTGTAATATAAAGCTTGTATTATTTTGATTGGTGTCTAGAGTTGTGTTGTGATATCTTCCCGTGAGTCCTTGATCTTGATCGTACACATTTGCGTGTATGATTAGTGTACGATTGAATTGAGGGCGTCACAGGTAGACCCGGAGGTAGCTCGTCGGGCTCGTCGGGGAATACATCTTGGAATTCCTGCAATAGAGAAGATAACACTAAAGGTAGATTGTGAGAGGTGTTAGTTTTTGGTGCCTCGTCCTTGCACAAAAGGACATAGTGACACTTGATGGGTTCTCACACACTTCTCTCATCTCACTTTTGGTGGCAAATATCACTAAGTTCTTCTTGTCGCTCATCGTGGGGGCACTTGATTTGGGATTGTGGCGCTCACTTTCTTTGTGGTGGTTCACTCTCTCACTATTCTCTCCACGATGGGAGGCTTGCTTGTCGGCGATCACTTGGCTTGGAGACGTAGGTCGTAGCACATACCTTTCCCTTCATCTTGAAGCTATAGTGATTGGTATGCCCGTTGTGGATGACGCCTCAGTCAAATTGCCATGGTCATCCAAGTAGGAGGTGGAAAACGGACATAGGAACAACATCACACTCCAAAGTGTCTTCGTATGCTCCTATCTTGAAGGAAACTTGCACCATATGTTCTACTTGAATAGTGCTAGAGTCACTAAGGCATTGGACCTTGTAGGGATGGGGATGCTTCATCTTGACCAATTGGAACCTGGAGCATAGTTCTTCACTCGCCAAGTTATGGCAACTTCCTCCATCAATGATGACCTTCATGGAACTTCCATTGATGCCCGCCTTGGTGTGGAAGATATGGCATCTTTGGTCTTTGTCTTGTTGATGTTGAAGTGTCAAGACCTTGGAGACAACGAGAGCGGGGCTCGAATCTTTGTCACAAAAGACTTGATCATCTTCATCTTCTTCTTTTTTTTGAATATATACTGCAAGGCAACAGCCTCATAGTGCTTTATTAAAACTCAGCATAAAAGTCCAAGGTACAAGACAAGAGAAAAAGGATTAACTATCTAGGGTAAAGAGGATAACCAGTCTAGTAGTTTATCTCTATATTTACATTTGATCCTATGAGTTAACAGAGTTAAATCATGTACAAAATTCCTTCTCCAGGCTCTGAAACTTGGTGTCTCATTCCTGAAAATTTTGCCATTCCTTTGAGTCCATATATTCCAGGTTGCAGTAAAAACCACTTCTGTGAAGAAGGGCAAACCAAACTCATCTCTAGCCGAAGAAGCCATGGAGTAGGTTGACTGGTGTGGTTGAACCTGCCAAGAAATCCCAAGATAATTCCACACTCTCTGGCTGAAATTGCATGTGAAGAAGAGGTGAATTCTGTCTTCATGAGTTTGAGATTGGCAAAGCACACAACAATCATCTTGGATAATCCAGTGCCTGCGCTGCATCATATCCCTTGTGTTGAGGCGATCCATAAGAAGTAGCCATCCAAAGACTCTGACCTTGAGAGTGCAAGAGCATTTCCATATCCATTTGAATATTGGATCTACCACAATGCTAGAGAAAGCATAGTCATAATATATCTTGGTCTGGAATTCACCAGACTTAGATGGCCATCTCCAAATGTCCTTACTGTTAGGATCAAGTTCAATAGGAAGGAGCATGGACTGGAGGTGATCAAGCTCTTGGAAAGCCTCTAGGGACAGAGGTAGATGGAAGCTCTCAGTCAAATTAGGCAACTCAAGGACATCCTTATCAGTGGCCAAGTCATCAATCACAAAGGAATGGAGTCTTGGAAACCGATCCTTAAGAATAACAAGATTGCCACTAATTTCCCATTTATCCAGCCAGAACACCACAGAATCGCCAGCATGAACCTGTGGTATTGCCAGTTTACAAAATTTTTCATAAAGCTTAAGCACGTCTCGCCACCAGAAAGAACCACACGTCTGGGTAGCTTGTGGAGCCGAAGATTGATAGTAGGAGTCCCAGATTAAATTCACCCATGGAATATCCATCTTGTTAAAGAACTTGAAAAGATGCTTAAGCAAAAGAGCATCATTCTACACACTCAGATCGAGACCTCCCAAACCACCATATTTCTTTGGTCTGCTAACCAGCTCCCATGCTGCCAAAGGTTGTCGTGGCGTGTCCGAATTGCCTCTCCAAAGACATTGACGTTCAACTCTCTCAAGCTGCTTAAGAATACCTTGTGGGATCGACAAAGTGCAAAGGAAGTATATTGGCATTGAATTAAGGACCGATTGGAGCAACTGGAGTCTACTGCCCTGATTGAGGAGGCAAGAAGAAGCTGACAACCTTCGCTCAAGACGATCAACCAAAGACATTAGATCAGATATTGTAGGTCTCATTGTTCCCATGGGTAAACCAAGATAGGTAAAGGGAAGAGTACCAACGGTGCATCCAAGCAGGCTGGCAAGTTGAGAGCCCTCTTCATCCGACATATTCATTGGGATCATCGAAGACTTACTGAAGTTAACTTTCAAACCAGTTGAGACAGCGAATACTTCAAGCATCTCCTTAAGTGCAATTAGTTGGGAGTCCACAGTAGGTAGAACAATCAGGGTGTCGTCGGCGTACTACATAATTGGAAAGTCATTGCTCCTGGTGACTATTGGCAAAGAAAGTACATTGCGTCGACACATATCATTAACTACTGACTGTAGCAAGTCCACTGCAATGACAAATAAAAGTGGCGACAAAGGATCACCCTGACGAACTCCAGATCGACACTTGAAATGCTGTCCAGGAACCCCATTCAACAGGACCGAAGATGACCCAGAAGATAGCAAACTGTCCACCCATCCCCTCCAACGATCATCAAAACCCTTACATTTCAAAATTCTAAGAATGGCTGCATGCTCAAGGGTATCAAAAGCCTTTGTAAAGTCGAGCTTTAACAGAACAATAGGTCTCTTGGAAGCTTTACATTGGTGAATATATTCAAAACACCAGGCAAGACAATCCTGAATGGAGCGGCATTTGAGGAAACCATACTGGTTCTGATGAATGCAACTAAGGATAACCTTCTGCAAACGATTGGCCAGAAGCTTGGTGAGAAATTTTAAACAAGTGTTTGTGAGGGAGATTGGGCGAAAATCCCCAACAAACTCCGGGCTCAACTTCTTGGGTATAAGAGTTATGAAGGACATATTTAAACACTCCAAGTTACATTTGCCCTCATAAAACTCTTTGACCAAATCCAAAAAATCAGCTTTGAGGATATGCCAGCACTTTTTTAAGAAAAGTCCCGTAAAACCATCTGGACCAGGAGCACGATCAAGAGGTAAATGTTTGATAACCTCATCCACTTCGTCCTCAGAGAAAGGCTTAGATAAATCCTCCAACCCATCAACTCTAGCAAGGAGATTCTCCAAATCAAAGCCCATCTGAATACCTTGAGCGTTACCCATGCGGTTTTTGAATTCAGACCAAAACATTCCGGCAAGTTGTTGATGGTCAGACACCACATCTCCAGCAGCATTTTAATAGAGGAGATGGTGTTTTTGCGGTACCTTTCAGTGGCCATGGCCTGAAAAAACTTTGAGTTCTCTTCACCAATCTTGATGAAACGAATGGTGCAACGCTGCTTCCAGTAAATAAACTGTAAATGAAGAATTTCCTCCAAATATAACTTCACAATTCGACGAAAATTCGACTCTGGCCATGTTAAAGTACGCAGCTCCTCAAGACCATCAAGATATAAAATGACCGTGTTACAATCTGCAATGAGTGCTTTAATCTTGGAAAGATTCACATGCCATTTTTTAAGAGCAGCTCTGAGAGCTTTAAACTTGGCAGAGATAGAACCAGCAGCTCCCTTTGTAACCCTAGAAGGCTTATTCCAAACATCCTGAACACATTCCATAAACCCAGGAAGATTGACCCAATAATTCTCAAAACGGAACAACTTGGCCTTTGGAATGCAGGTTGCAACGTTAACTACACACAGAACGTGGTCTGAACCAGTATGTGCCAATGGCAAAACCAAAGTGTTGGAGTGATTATTAGTCCAAGAGACAAATGTAAAGAACCAGTCGATCTGCTCTAACAAAGGATTACTCTGCATGTTGGACCAAGTGTATTGACGACCTTTAATTGGCAGCTCGACAAGGCCCAGATGGCCAATAATTTCATTAAAGAGGAAAATATCATGGACATCACCCCCAGGTAAATTGCGATTATCCAATGAGCGCATGAAGTTAAAATCGCCAACCAACAACCAGTTGTCATTAAAATGGATATCCAAATTGTATAACCATTGAACAAATTCATCGCGTGCCGGATTCTGACAAGGGCCATAAACAGAGACCAAGGTCCAAATTTCAAACGTGTGCATGGAACGAAACTCCACGATGATACCATAGGGTTTAGCTTGAATTAACTTTCCAGCAAAAAAAGAGGAATTCCAGATAACCACAATTCCAGCAGATGCACCAGCAGATGGTACATACACAAAGTTATCAAAGCACCGTGGACAAAATTTCCTAAGGAAGCGCTGATCAATATGCGTGCATTTGGTTTCCTGAAGGCACATAATCGAACAACCAGATTCATCGATTTTTTGCTTGAATGCTAACTGACGAGCTTCAGAGTTAAGGCCCCGTACATTCCAACAGAGGACCTTCCAGTCTCTAAACGCGTTGCAATTCATTACAACCAAAAATAAGATCAGCATGAAGGAGACCACGCAGTGATCTACCCAACTCAAAAGCCAAGTCCACACGATAGTTCAACAGAAAAGAAAGAAAGAACATAAAAATGACGATTATTAAGGTACGCCATGGACCCAAGCAGCCGAGGTTGTCACTTATCATCGGAGTTGCTGCTTGTGTGAGACTTGGATGGATCAGCTACAAGCTTCTCCGCAGAGATCTTCTCCGGTGCAATCTGCAGGTGCGCTCCAATACGCTGAAGGTCAGAGATAGATGTGTGGGGTGGCACTTCTGCTTCATGGTTCTCTGACGCAGCTGGAGGAGGAGCAGATTCAGAAGGAATAGTTCTCTTAAGTTTCTTGAAACGAGAACTCTGGGGCAGAGCAGTTGGCTTATGTTGTATCTGACGAAAACCACCTCGGAGAGCACTGAGCCTCGCACTGCGACGAACTTCAGTTTCGACTAACACTTGATTTGCTGCAGACTTGCGGGATCTTTTCTTGGAGACCTTAGCAGTGACAGTGAACTGAAAAGATTCCGTGACCGAATCAGAGACTGTATCGAAGCAAAGAGCACGAGCCACCGGCCTCTTGACAGGGAAAAAACATAGCGCAGCCTGACCAACAGAAGGAGCAGACAAGAGACGACAGCCAAGCAGGTCATCAGGCACACAGAAATCCCAGGACTGATTGGAGAGCATGAGAAACTTCAGAAAAGGCTGCATCATGGGTTTAGGGATTGTAATGGTGTCAAAACACCGCATCATACTAGAAAAAGTACATGCCCATTCTCAAGGGCTTCCATTTCTCCTTCACTCATGGAGTCGTATGTACCATCGTCGTTGAGAATCATGGTGCGCTTGTTGGTACATTTGAAGGACTTGTGGCCTCGGCTACCGCATGTGAAGCATTTGATGGAACTTGTCTTGATGGTGTCATCAGATGGAGTTGTAGATGATGAAGCTCTCGGCTTGAAGTGGCTTGTAGTAGGAGGACGACTTGAGGTTGTCAAAGTTTTCTTCTAACTTGACTTGTCGTTGTTGCTTGTAGAAGGCTTGTTGAGGTAGAAGGTGTTGGAGTCATTGAAGCTTTGGTGTTGGAGCCGTAGTTCTTGGAAGAGTACTTGGCGTACTTGAAGTCATATTGCACTTGTCGCCCCTCTTTAGTAGCTTGGTGCACTAGCTCGATGAGTTTGGAGTAAGGTTGGAAGTCGGAGATCTTCTTGATAGGGTGGTTGAGTCCATTTAAGCAACGTGCCATGGTCTAGCCGCGCGGAAGCTTTAAGGCTAAAGACAAAAAAAAGAGAGAGAAAAAATGATGGAAACAACACGGGGAAGGAGACGAACAAAGAGTTTGGCGCTAGGCATAGAATCTTCGGAGTCTGGCCGCGTTCCAGGGGTTCGGCTCTAGGCAATTGTCTGACGCATCATGCAGGCGGTACGCTCCTCCGGTGAGAACTTCGTCAATGATGAAGGGACCCTCCACTTGGGCTTGAGTTTGTCCTTTTTCTTCTCCGGCAGGCGTAAAACGAGTTCGCCAACATTATAAGTCTTGGCCCGCACTTCTCTGTTTTGATACCTGCAAGCCCGCTGTTGATAAAATGCGAAACGGGCTTTTGTGATGTCGCGCTCCTCCTCTAGGGCATCTAAGCTATCCTGCCGATCAAGCTCGGCCTATCTCTCTTCATACATGCGCACTCGAGGTGAGTCATGAATAATGTCGTAGGGTAACACTGCCTCTGCGCCGTACACCATGAAGAAAGGTGTATATACGGTAGTGCGATTGGGCGTGGTCCGCAGCCCCCAGAGTATGGAGTCGAACTCCTCAACCCAGTGCCTGTCTGATTCTTTCAAAGATTGCACTAGTCTAGGCTTGATGCCGCTCATAATAAGATCATTGTCTCATTCGACTTGACCGTTTGTTTGCGGATGATAGAGAGAGGCGTAATCGAGCTTGATGCCCAGATTAGCGCACCAGGTTTTCACCTCATCGGCTGTGAAATTGGAGCCGTTATCGGTGATGATGTTGTGTGGAACACCATAACGGTGTACAACACCAGATATGAATTCTATCACCGGCCCGACCTCCGCTGTTTTAACTGGTTTGGCCTCTCTCCACTTAGTGAATTTATCCACCATGACCAGCAGATACTTTTTATTATGGCTTCCTCCTTTAAGGAGTCCGACCATATCGAGCCCCCAAACCGCGAAAGGCCAAGTGATGGGTATTGTTTGTAGGGCGGTGGGGGCATATGGCTTTGGTTAGCGAAGAGTTGGCATCCGACGCAACGTTGGACAAGTTCCTGTGCATCTGCTCGGGCCGTCGGCCAATAAAAACCTGTACGGAATGCATTGCTAACAAGGGCCCTAGCTGCGGGGTGGTGCCCGCCGAGACCGGCATGAATTTCAGCCAGGAGTTGCCGCCCCTGCTCCTCGGAGATACATCTTTGAAGGACTCCGGTAGCGCTTTTCTTGTAGTGCTCTCCGTCGTGAACCTTGTAGGCCTTCGAACACCGGACAATGCGGCGGGCCTCATTCTGATCATCAGGGAGTTCTTTCCTATTAAGTTAGGCCAAGAAGGGTTCGGTCCATGGGGCAATGACTGCCATAATGAGATGGGCTAACGATGTTATTTCAGTGGCTGAGCCCCCGATGATATCGGTGTGTTCGGAATCTAGGGTTGTGTTTGGATCCGGACTGGTGTTGCCGCTGTCCCCTTACCACACCACGGATGGATTGAAAAGCCTTTCCAGAAAAAGTTAGGTGGGACGGGGTCGCGCTTGGCACCGATGCGAGCAAGGACATCCGCCGCTTGATTACTTTCTTGGGCCACGTGATGAAACTCGAGCCCCTCGAACCGAGCCGATATTTTTAGGATGGCATTACGATAATCCGCCATCTTCCTTAGCCAAGATCTTTCCAAGAGGGCGACCTTGTGCTCCGGCTGATCCAGTGAACAGCCGGCCAGCACAAGCTCTCGACCCCTTGGGAAGGCCCCTTCGTCATCAGCAGAGCGCTAGGAAACGACTCCTACTACCTGATCAACGCACAGAAGCCGAAGGCACGAAAGAGAGACGACTCCGGCAAGGAGTCGGAACGACCATGGAACGCCAACCTCCTCCGAAGATTTTACAGTTGAAATGCAGTATGTATCACGCTAACTTTTGTACTAAGTATGAGACAATAGGCCCCCCGAGGAGAACTCGGGGACTGCCATCTTTCATCTATGAATGAAGAGTATCATGCTTATGATTATGTCATTTCATTTACTTCTCTCGTCCGGCACCGGGTTCGACTAGTCGGCCCGGGGACTGGCCGCCTTAAGTTATATTAGAAGTCCTACCCGTGGTCAGACAAGTAGTGTGCCGGCTCCAAAGCCCTCTATTGCCAAAAGTCGCAGTTTGAAGAATCGGCTGTCCGGCTGGCAAGAGCCAAAGGCAGGAAAGGACGTCCACACGAAAAACGGCTAGGGACTAACAGACTAATATAACAAAAGCCGGTTTTTTCCCACAGCCGACCGACTACAAGAGTAGCCGGCTGGCCGGTTTCCATTCACTTCGCTACAATCTAAGAAAGCTCGAGTACTTGCCTTCCCAAAAAAGATAGCCGAGTTCTTCCTTAGCCACAGACTGCAGAGCAGCTGCCGGCTGGGAAGGCAGCAGTCAGGGGAAGGCGGCAAAGGAAATAGCCTAAGGATAAAAAGCAGGCGAGAATGGAAGCCAAACACATGCATGATTATATTTACACAAAAGGCCTTGAAAAGGCCAGCATTCAACATAGTTTGAATACACCCCCAGTGGGTGGAACTGCGCAAGCTTAATAAAGTTGTTCAAAGAGTAACAAGCAGGAAAAGCAAAGACAACAGATCAGGCCAAGGGAACGACTGGCGAGTCGGGCAGGTCGGTGGAGACAGTAGCGCCGGCTGGAGGAGTGGCCGGCTGGTGAACCTCGGCATGATCACCGCCTCCCGCAGAGGGTGCGCTAGCACGCGCCTCATTGCTGGAGGCACGGTCATGCTGAGGCGGGCTGGTTGCTTCGTCGGCCGGCTCGACGTCTTCGCCCTCCTCCCCTTCTTCGTCTTCACCTTCATCGCTGGAGGCGATCTCCTCCGCCGAGTCTTCACCCTCCGCCGGGTTCAGCCCAAACCACTCCTCCGGCTGGGCGACGCTGTTGTCGTCCACCTCAGGAGCGAAGATGCTGGTATCGGTGAAGTCGGCAAGAGTCGAAGCGCGCTGGATGATAGCCGGCCGCACCCCCACAAGCTCTTCATCAGCCTCCTCCCGCCAAGTCCTCAGCTGCTCCAAATTCAGCCCGGGGTACCAAGCCAGAACGAACTCCAGCGCCCGCCTGGCGCCGGATCGAGCAGCGGAGGCCTTCCAGGCCTCAAAGTGGCCGAGTGCCACCTCCAGCCAGTCGACAGTCCGGCTCAGGGTGCGGGGAATCGCCTCGCCTGGCCAGAGGGTGGCCAGCACCTGCGCTCCGGCGCATTGGAGGCGGCGGAGCATGCGGTGTGCCAGCTGCAGCCGGGCTTGGATCGCCAAGAGCTGCTCCTCAAGTGTCCGGCTCGCGTCTGGCGCGATCTCAACTCCCGCCTGACGGTGTGTCTCGCGGTAGGCCTCGATGGCCTGGGAGGCCGCGACGGAGTGGCGGGGGAAATAGTCTGCGCAGAGAACAAAACCGACACAAATCAGAAGACGAATCAGAGGGCAAGGGGGCAAGCAAGGAGTAAGGGAGGTGGCTTATCGTCGATTAGGTCCTCGATCCGGCTGTAACCCTCGCTAAGCGCCTGCTTCGCCTCAGCCCAGCTCGCCGCTTCGGTCTCAAACTCGGCTTTGAGGGCGGCCTCGCTCTCCTGCGCCTTCTTCAGGGCCGCCTTGTGGCTCTCCTCCTGGTCGGCAAACTTCTTGGCCAGGCGGTCGCGCTCCTGGACTAAGGCATTGAGCTCGGCCTCCTTGGCGCGAAGGGCGGTCTGGGCCCCGCCGAGCTGCTCCCTCAAGTCGGCGTTGGCCCCTGCAAGCATGAAGACGAAGGAAGAAGCAATAAGGAAGAAGTCGTCGGGGAAGATCCGACCCGACTGCTCTGCAGTCGGCCCGGATCTCGGGGACTACATCCAGTGGGTGCGCTGACGCGCCCCACAGGATACGAAGAAAACTGAGCATGCACTCCGGCTGTTGGTCAGATCCTCACTCTTCTGATGCAGTTCCCGAGCCTGGGAGTCGAAGGCGGCAGCACTCCGGTTATGGTACTCCTGGAAGATCAGACATGATGCAAGAATAAGATAACTATCAGGACCTAGTAAGTTCCGAGCCGCCTGCTCAGCAGCCGACTCGGAACTCGGGGACTGCACCCAGTGGGTGCGCTAACGCGCCCCACAGAAGAAATCAAAAGGCAAAGCAGCCAAGGCCAGAAGACTCACCCGAACGACGGCCCGCGTCGCAAGGAAATCGCGAGTATATCGCTGCAGCACGGTGGCATGAGCCTTAAGCCGGCCCCGGACCTCCTGGGCCGACGCGTTCAGTTCGCCCGTCTCCTCATTGGGCGCCCACTCGGACGTGCTGGAGCTGGCCGCCTCCAAGGCCTCCGCCGTCTGACGGGCGATCGCAGCTCTGTCTGGCTCCGGCACGGGGGCAGCTTCCCTCGCACGCGGGCGTGATGACGGCTGTGCCACCAGGCCGGCTCCTGCTGCCGGCTCGCTCCCGGCCGGCTGCACCGGCGCCGCAGCCGGTTGGCCGCGCTGGCCCGCTCCAGTCGGGGTCGTCCGCGGCACCTCCTCCAAGACGACCACATCATCCTTCCTCCGCTCCGCCGCCGCCTGGCCGCGGTCGGCTTCCTCAGACGGAGGCACGGGGGCGTTGGGAGCCACACTCCTTAGGGGGATGATGAGCTGCAGAGGATGGTTGCGCGACTCCTCCGCCTCCCTCTCCACGGCTGTCGCCTCCGCCTGGACATTGGCCGCCGCGTCGGCCTGCTCCTTCGCCGCCTGGGCGGCCCCCCCGCTCCGACGCCTCCCGCTCCTCCTGCGCCTCCTGCGCGTTCCGCGCCGTAGCTTCCATGAGGTCGGCGCGGGGGTCCACGCGGCGGGAACTCGAATACCCTCCGGCCGATCCAATCACGGAAGCGGCAGGGCCCCGTTCAAGGGAAAGCGGCGCCCTGGCCGGCCAACCAAGAAAGAATTTAGAAAAGCTCCAATCCAAGAGCACGACAAGAGTACAAGATGGTTAGCACTTACGCCAAAACCGCCTGCGGCCGCTTCACGACCTTCTAGAAGCGGGCCGCCTTCATAGCCGCCTCGTCCCGCTTGGTTGCCGCGGCGGTGCCTCTGGGCTTCTTCGGCCGGCTGCCGAAGTAGGTCGACGCAGCCCGGCGTTTCGGTGCGGCGCCACGGGCGGCAGGCGCGGCAGAAGAGCCCGCGCCTTGAGGATCCGGCGCCGGCTGGCGATGTGGGATAGTTTCGACCTCGTCGTCATCCGCCCAGTCCTGGAGGCCGGCTCCGAGCCCGGCGCCGCCCGCCTCGCCGCCTTCCCCCGCGGCGGCGTCCTCCATGGCGGCCGCTCCGAGGTCCGGATTGTCGACGTCATCTACCGTGCGGTCGGGGTGGAACGGGCGCTCTGCCCCCGCGGCCCCCGCCGCCGGCGGAAGTAGAGGATTCTGCGGAAAACAAGCTGGCGGGTCAGAGGCCGGTCATATCGAAGCCGGCAACACAAAAGAAAGGAAGGAAGAAATACTTACGACAGGCGGAGGGTTGGCGCGAGAGTACGACTCCTTGCCGAATCGCCAATCCTCGGCGAGCTTGCAGTTGGCAATATAGTTCACCAGGTAGGACACCTCGGCATGAGGCATCTCCCTGGTGCTCAGCCGGCATGGGTCGAAGCAGTCGCTCATCTGGCAGATCATGTGCGGCCGACCTTGGAGCGGGAGTACCCGGCGCTCCACGAAGGCGGACACCAGATCGGCTCCGACCAGGCCCTCCGACTGGACCATCACCCGGAGGCGGGCGATGGCGGCGTTCCCGGCCTGGGACAGCGTCCTGGCCCAGTAGCTCCATGAGGCCGGCCTCGAAGCCGGCGGACCGGCCACGTAAGCCGGCAGATTGACAAAGTCGCCTTGCGGGGCGACGTTCCTCACGTAGAAGTAAGACTTCTGCCAGAGCTTCACCGACTGGATCAGCGGGATGGATGGGAACGGATTGTTCTCACCAGTCCGCCTCATGGCGATGTAAGATCCGCATGGGGCGGGCACGCCGGCGACGACGGTGCCGAGTTTGCTCTGGAAGAACTCCCCCCAGAGCTCTATGGTGGGGAGGACGCCAAGGAAACCCTCGCAGAGGGTGACGAAGGCCGACAGCAGCATCACGACGTTGGGGGTGAGGTGATGCGGCTGAAGGTGGTAAAACTCGAGGAACGAGCGGAGGAATCCGCTCGCCGGGAGGCCGAAGCCGCGTATGTAGTGCGAGCGGAAGATCACCCGCTCGCCCTCCCCCAGTGCCGGCGAGACCTCCTTCTTAGGCGCGCGCCGGACCCGCACGTAGTTCTCGCCGGGCAGACGCAGCGTCAGGCGGAGGAACTCGATGTGCTCATCAAGGACGTTGGAGCCGTCCCACGAGCTCGACAGCGCCATTGGAGTGGCGCGGTGAAGAGCGAGATGCGGTGGCGGCGGAGGCACGTGCGACCCTGCTACGGCGGAACGGCGCGGCGAAGAGGCGCTGCGGCGGCGAAGAGAGCAAGAAGAAGAGGAGGAAGGGTGGAGCAAGGGAGGGCGTGCGAGCCTTTGCCGCTCCCTCTCCTCCTCCTACTTATATACCCTCGCGGCGGAGCCGAGGAGGCGTGGTGTGGGGGACGTGGGATTAACAGTGCCCACTCCCCCACGTCCCGCAATTACTACGCCTTAAGGGTGCGGCGAAACCGCCACAGGAAGGCAAACCGTCCACCCTGGGCTGCAGAAGATCCGCGCCTGGGCCGAGGCCAAGCGTGGCGGGCCCGGGTCTGCGGCGACGTCCCGTCGCGCACGCTCCATGGCAGGCCTTTTCTGCCACGTAACACACGGGGAGGCGCGCGGTCAGCGCGCGGCTGGCCCACATTCCCGTTGACGAGACCACGGCGCCCGTCCAAGGCGGCGCGTACAAGCAGAGCCGGCTCCCAGCTGCCGGCTCCTCAAGATAGGAAGCTGACCGAGCTTCTCGTTCCCCTTGCCGACCTCGAAGCTCGACCAGCTTCGGGGACTACTGTCGGGGTAAATGACTACGGGTAGCCAAGCCGGCTCCCCTTGGCACTTCAGAAAAATTTACAAGCCAATCCGGCCTCCAAGAAACCAAGTCGCGGGGCCGCCTTCCCCCTGCCGGCTGCCTCTCAGGCCGACTGTCGGAAGGCGGCCCGGCCTTCACCTTCATGAAGAAAGCCGCGAGAGGGCCGGCTCCGAGAGGCCGGCTACGAGAAGGCCGACTCCAAGAGGCCGGCTCCCACGACACGGTCAAGATCGTACCCTCAAGGCCCGCAACCACATAACAACGATGGGACGGGGTGTGGCTACAGTAAAGCCTGCCACCCCCGAAACCCGGAGCACGCCTGGCACAGTGCGCCGTACGGGGTAGCCCTGACCCGTCCGGCGCAGCACTGTTGCCATGATGACTATAGCGCCATCCACGGCGGGCTGTCAGCGCAGCCCACGGGCGGTGGGCCCCTTTGGGTAGAGAGACACCCGAAGGCGGCCAGGCCTCCCCCAGTCGACCCAAGACATGGCCGGCTTCCCCAAAGCCGGCTTGCTCCTTCCCTCGAAGGAGGCGCCCCATTAAGAAGAGAAGACGACGTGAGGCTACAGCGATCGCCCGCCAGGCGGCGGCGCTGTAGCCACGCTTACCTCGATAAAGCCCTCATCATCAGGGTTGAGGCAACAGTAATCGGCCGCCGACAGGGCCCTAGGCAGTAGGGCCTGCCTGTCGACCAAGATGCCAGCAGCCGGCGGGACCCACCAGCCGGCGGGCCCCAGCAGCCGACGCAGAAGCCGGCGAGCGTAGACACTAACGGCTGGGACCCGCTCCCAGCCGGATTACCATTGTACCCCCGGGGGTAGGCCTATATAAACCCCCCGGGGCACCCATGCAAAGGGTTGATCTCATCTAGGTTACCACACACATAGAGAGAAGAGTAGAGCTAGCCTTGCCCTTCTTCTTCATCTCGCCAGACAGCTCAAGGAGCACCTTGTAGTTACTTGTTCACCGAGTGATCATGCGGAGACCCCGCAGAGCAGCAGTAGGGGTGTTATCTCCACGGAGAGCCCCGAAGCTGGGTAAGATTCGCCGGCGTGCATGTCTTCGCCTTATCCCGCTTCCAGGCACCAGCGACGTCTTACTTGCTCCCACACAGATAAGCACCCGTTGGCATATGTTGCACCAACCACCCGACACTGACTCCTCCCGCGGATTCTCCCCCAGGCCTCGCGAGGATGACCGAGCTGGAGAGACATGAGTGCCAACGCTGCCCTTCTCCACGGGGGGAGATGCAGCCGCGGCAGGCAGGTTGTACTCGAGCAGCACCACCGCTTCCTCCTTCCTTTTCTTCACCGCAGGTGTCGGACTAATCGCACAACGGAGAAGCGTCAAGATCAAGCAGCAGAAACAAGAACGAAACAAGGCAAGAGCACTTACAGGTCTATCGCAGCGTAGTCCCTCCGCTTGGTGAGCTTGAAGCCGGAGAGCCTCACAGCCTAAGGCATAGACGAGCGGGTGCCAAGAGTAGGAGGAGGGGCAGCGGATGGACCAGAAGCAGCCCCAGGCGGAGTCAGAGCAGGGGCGTCGACCAACGCAGACCTGCCCCTCGTCGGGATCACAGGAGGCTCCCCCCTCTGGAGGCCATCGGTCTTGTCGTCGTCATCTGGCATGGTGCGAAGGAGGTGAGCCTTGCGCAAGGGGGAGGTCTCCCCCATCCCCTCGAGGGTCGCCTCTGAGTCGCGCTCCTCGTCTTCCTCATCTTCCTCCTCCTTGTGGGAATCGCCAGGAGACACGTCCACCGGCGCCGTCGCAGCCGGGACAGCAGGAGGCGCTTGCTGCACTAGCCCGCGCCCATTGAAGGTTGGCCTGGGAGCCACGACCTGCACCCCGTCCTTGTGGCGGAACAAGGGAACGAAGGCACTCGGCGGGTATTCCTGGTCGTCTCCGACCAGGAGGCGGGGAGCCGCAGCTAGCTCTTCATCAGGCAAGGCCTCCGGGCTCAAGAGAAGCTTGTCTTCTTCACCCCCAAGCCTCCATAAGGGGCGTGTTCACGCTTAAAGCGGGGCCACGTGCAGCATCAGGAATTCCCTCAGGAGGATGGCCCATGTCATCTTCGCCGCCTTCGCGTTGCCCGACTTCAGGTCGGCGTTCATCTTCTCTAGCACCGACATCGCCCGGTCATCAGTGAGCTTCACGCGAGACCACCCCCCGTCAGACTGGGGCATCTCCTTCGGCATCACCAAGCATGGGTGGACGCACTTGGCGTCCATCATGACCCACTTGCTCCTGAAGCTGTCGGTCTTCTTCCCAGCCTTCGAGATCGCGTTGGCCTTGCCGGACGCGATGAAGTTGGCGCACCCGGAGGTATGACCATCGTTGATGCGGGGGAAGAAGATGTGGCGCAGCAAAGCCACGGACATCATCATGCCGACATACGCCTCGCAGTAGAAGGCGAAGATCAACAGAAGAAGGACAACGTTGGGATGAAGGTGCAGTGCCTGTAGCCCGTAATGGCCGAGGACCTCATAGAAGAAGTCGGAGAAGGGGGGAACCAGCCCCGCGACGACGCTGCTCATGAAGAAGGGGAAGAAGGTGCTTCCCGCAGGCTCCAGCATGGCGGAGCCAACCCGGAGCTTGGTGTTCCCCCTCTCGTTGCTCTATCCCGCCGTCAGTAGGCGCGTGGTGGCAATGTTCTTCTCTGAGACAGGGCGCATCCAGAGCCGGCTCGTACCAGGCGGGAGACGAAGAAACCTTGAACTTCCGGGGCGCTATTGGTCGCTGATTCAGAAGGATGGGAGAAGATCTGGAGATTTCGGAAGCAAGGGGCAAGAAAGGGGATCTAGAGCAAGGCGGAGGAAAGAAATGAAGGCTAGCATTGCCCACGCCAGCCTTTCGTCAGACGGGCAGTTGCCGAGGCAGCGTGGGGAAGCGGAGACACCCACGTCCAATCAATCAACACGCATCGACTAAGGCCGCAGGCTGTTGGGGCCCGCGGCGCTCCGCACTTGCCCCTTGGCTTCGCCTCGAAGCCAAGTCCGAGTGCGCCTTGGGCCCAGGGGCTACTGTCGGTGTCTTGGGAACGGGGGTTCCCAGAGTTGCCTGCCTGCGGCCCATGGTCTGGCTCCGCCAGCGGCCCCGTACGGCCCGTCTTCACATGCAAACATTCAAGACCATCGTGAGGGGCCAACCTCGCGAGGCGGACGACCCAAGACCTTCTCGGGAGTGGCCTCACCAAGGTGGCTCGCGAGGGGTGGAGAGATCAAGGCAAGGGAACCTCGCGAGGTTCCTACGACGTCAGCCATGACGACCAAGGCCAGGTGGGCGCCAAGCGGGCGCCAACGCGCAGTATCCTTGTTTCCTCTTTGGTGCTAAATGGACAAGCGCAGGCGAGGAGTCCCGAGGCATCAGGCAAATGTCTCCATATAGGTGCAACGAGACCAAGACCAGGAGGACGGCAGAACGGAGGTCACCGTGGAGCCCAAGATAGCTTCACGACCAGAGCCTTTGGCAGGCGAAGACCACCTTTATTCAGGATAGCTTGTACTAGTTGTACCCCTTCGAATTTGGCCATTGTTGGCTCCCTTCCCGCTCAATGTTATGGAAGAGGACCAAGGCCTCTATAAATAGGACTAGCCACCACAGTAGGAGGCAACTAAAATAGATTCAGATCATCCTCACCCACAAAAGTTCACCAAGCACAAGAACACCTCACCTCAGGAGGCTGTTCTTCCCTTGTACTGTTCATCCTCAGCCCAAGAGGAAATCCACCACACCACACTGGAGTAGGGTGTTACACCACAACGGTGGCCCGAACCAGTATAGATCTCATGTCTCTTGTGTTGCGGGTTCGACGAGCTAGGCTTTGAGATGCGGCGAGGCTGAGGGCGTGATTAGGTAGGGAGAGATCTTCGTGCGCACCCCGGTGTTCGAACCTCGAGGGTTTTCCCGGAACCCGAAACCCAACACTCACATACAAATCCCCGTCTACAATGGCATAGCAAAATCCCTACAACGTTGGCGACAAAGAAGTAAAGGCTTAGACCTACCTCATTACACTATTGGGTTTATAATATAGCCAACTAACATATTCATGCAAACCCTACATCAAAGGACTATGTGCATATATAAAACATAGTTATAAAAAGGCATGATCAAGATGTAACTTGCCTTGTACTGTTGATGAAGATGAAATATTCTATTGAGTCGTCTCTCCTTCTCGTTACGATATATCTAATGATATAAGGAAGTACTTTAACACAGAACAACGTCCAAATAAAGATCCAAATAAAATATTCAAATTACAATACAAAATAAAATAAAAAATAACATTCCTACATCAGTTGTTAGTACTTGGTTACGGGTTGAGATAAGATCAAGAATGAAAATATGATATAGGTTTTGTTCTAGGGTTGGGTCAAAGTGAAGATCATGGGTTGAAGAGTTGTGAGGCAAGGTTCTACGACAAAGTCTATAACGAAAATGGTAGATGGAGTTTATGGCATAAATGTTTATGTTACAAAATGTATGTAACATCTCGTGAAGTCTAAATTTGTATAATGATAGCATAGGACCAGAGAGGTTCCTAATGATCTTCTCAAGAAAGCTTAATCAAGAATCTAATTAAACTAATGATGAAATTGAATTACGATAAAAGAAAAACTATATGAAGTGTTAAGGTTGAAATAGTGGCTAGACATAGATGAACAATTAGGAAAAGAAATTCTAACATCAAGATATGCACCGAAGGATCAATTTTGCTGAAGGAATCGTTTTCAAAAGAATTACAGATTAATAGATATAGCAAAAATACTCAAATACAAATTTTAAATTTGTGTCAAATTTAACTTACCAGAAGTGAAATATTTTCATCTCATGGTGTTTCAACGAATCCGTGGATATAAAATTTGTCGAATTCGGATTTATGGTCTAGGAGATATGAATTTCCGAAATTTGAGTATTTTTTTGAAAAACAAATTACGGGATTTACACAGTGCTCACTGATGTTTCGTCGGAGTTGGAGAAGAAATGGTCCCGACGTCAACCAATGGCCGAATGGCAGAGAGGAGGCCGAGGCGAACTTGAGAGATGCAGAGGTGAAATCGTCCTCGTCCTCGGCCGCGGTGGAGAAGCCGCCGGAGTTGCGAAAACGGGTAAATCCCGGCGAGCAATTCCTCTCGGAATACAACAATATAGAGAGGGGTTTTCAGGGAGAGGGATGAGGACTTCGAGGCGCACCTAGGGGTCCTATTTATAGTGGCCGAGTGAGCCGGTACAGGGAGATGAAACGAGCTCATTGTGGCCTCTAATGACGGATTGATTACGGAACAATTAATACATCAAAGTGGAATTTTAATCCCCTGAATGGGTTATCCATGCAATACAAAAGATCTTTCGTGTTGATAAGAAGTGGAAAGAGCGAACGTTTCAAGTGCTAGAGAGAGAGGAAGATGTACAGGTGCCATGGCTGTTTGTGTACTCCTCCAGATTGAAACCTACAGAGGAGGAAGAAGGGGTTCCTGGACTTGGGCTAAGGAAAAAATAAGATGGGCCTTAGTGGGGAACCAGGCCCAAGGGGAAAATGGGAAGAGAGAACGAGAAAAATAGAAGTGGGCATGGTCCAAATAGGGTTAGGACATAATTATAAAATAATATTTTTTGTGCAAAAGTTTTAAAACAACAAATAAAATAAACGTTCACATTTATTTAATTTAAGTGTGCAAAACGTTTGTATAAACAACAAATAAAATTTTATTAATAAATGTTCAAATGAACCTAGATAACATTCATATATTTTGAAAATAGTTTTAGCCAAAATTAAATAGTTATCCTGTTCTTATTATTCAATAAGTGTATTATAATTATCCCAAAAAATGTTCTCTTTTATAAATTCTCAATTGAAAATTAATAATTCAGCCATATTAAACATTTCCAAATATAATTTTGCAAAAGTCATGTTATCTCCCC
Organism: Aegilops umbellulata; assembly: GCA_032464435.1. NCBI lineage: Eukaryota > Viridiplantae > Streptophyta > Magnoliopsida > Poales > Poaceae > Aegilops > Aegilops umbellulata. The sequence goes on from CP136059.1 coordinate 87,378,511, forward strand.
TCATAAATTTTATTTGATTAATTTGGAAATATTTAAACGAGAGTAAAAGTCCAAATAATATGATATTTCAATTGGAACTCCAAAATCCAAACAAATTCCATATGAAATATTCATCCAACACATTTGTGAAAGTCTTCTTATTCTCACTCCAAAATTGTGATTGTGGTTTCCAATATTTAAAAAAAAGTCTAAAGCCCTTTAATTTCTTGAATAAACTTCCCCAACCATAGTTTTCTTTATTGGACAAAATGTTATCCAACTTTTATAACATGATTAGAAAAGTTTTAAACAAGAACTCAAAAGGTTTTAATTCTCGTGAAAATAAAATAATTTCACACAATGCATCACACAACAATCAATCAAACAATCCTATTTATTTATTTAACATAACATTCCAAAATATAGAATTTTGGGATGTCACAAAGGTGCACCTCATGAGGTTCACATGACGTGAGCCATGACGACCAAGGCCAGGCGGGCGCCAGTGGGCATAGTGTACCAGTTTCCTCTTTGGTGCTAAGGAGGCAAGCGCAGGCGCAGAGTCCTGAGGAATCAAGCAAAGGTTTTCATATTGGTGCAAAAAGTCCAAGACCGCCAGGACGGAGGTCATCCCGGAGCCCATGACAACGTCACCACCAGAGCCTTTGGCAGGCGAAGACTACTTTTATCAGGATAGCTTGTACTAGTTGTCTCCCTTCAAATTTGGCCGTTGGGATCCCTTCTCGCCTACATTTGGGAAGAGGACCAAGGCCACTATAAATAGGACCTAGCCACCAACATAGAGAGGGGGAGAGAGATCTGGCATCGGAGCCATTCCACCCTCACCAGCTCATTGAGCCCAAGAACACCTCATCTCCTGAGGCTATTCCACCACTGTATTAGTTCATCCTCAGCCCCACGAGACAATCCACCACAAAGCTGGATTAGGGTATTAAACCGCAAGGTGTCCCGAACCAGGATAAATCTCCGTGTATCTCGTTCTTTGGGTTCGTCGAGCAAGGCCGTGGGATCGTTTAGCGAGCGAGCTGGGGGGAGAGTGTTCTTCGTGCGCACCCCAGAGTTCGAACCTCTCAAGGGTCTGCTAAACCCGTAAACAATCTTTGATGCATAAACGTGACCTCCCCCTCTCCCAGACTCCTGATCTCTCTCTCGTCGACAATCTTCAATTCTATCGCACGCATCCAAACACAAACCTTGTCGGTCCCTCCCCCTCTCTCTCTGTGTGTGTGTGGTGGCGGGGGGGGGGGGTCTTTCTAGTTCGCATGCACACTCCATGTATAGGTCTCTCTGGCACACTATGTATGATTCTCTAGTCCAAGCTAAATATCTTGGGTGCACTCATCGTACGCACACAAATTCCCTGGCTCGTTGCCCGTAACTCTCTCAGGCACCACACTGCCGTCTCGGAGCTCTTCCGTCTCACTCTCAAACTCTCCATCTCCCTGGGTCACACATACACATGCATATATCACTCTCACTTGATAGACCAATCTAAAACTCTCTCTCTCTCTCTCTCGCTCCCTCATTCTCTTTACATCTCACACGCACACACACACACACAATATCACGCCTAGCCAAGTATGATGGTCTCTCACTCAATTGTAGGCACACGCAGTCCCCCCTATATGTATATGACTAGCTAATTCTTAGTCTCCCTCACAAACATGTGCATGGTCTATCTCTATTTCTCTCGGGGCATCTTTCTATCGCACACGCACCCCGTCCCTCGATCTCCCATCCATATAGTCCCCTCATGATCCCGAGGGGATCTCTCTATCACAAACACACCCTCTCTCCCTCCCATGCGTCCATCTTCTCCATGCGTCCCTCTCGAACTTTGTCCCTTGTTGGCCAGATCTCTATTGGACATGTGCTATAGGGGTGTCTCTCTCCGTTGCAAACGGTCACGCACTAGCTATCTTCGTGTATCTCCTCACCTCGCTTTTCTATCTCGGAGATCATGTGTGATATGTTTGCATAAGAAATGAATACACACTCTCTGTCTAATTTATAATTTGTTGTCCCTTTCTCTTTCACACACACACACACACCCACTCTTTTTGCACACTCACTCATTCTCCTTCACACACACTTGATCTCTCTCGACTTAGGCACTCTCTTCGGTCCATAGCATATGGATTTATTGAAAAGTTAAACATCACAAAGTTTGACCATGTACGTGGAGGAAAACATTTACATCTAGAACGACAAACATATATGATTACATTCATCATGAGATGTAGTCTCGTATGATGAATATTTGGTATTGTAGATATAAATAATATTTGCATAAACCTGGTCAATGTTTCCAAAGTTTGACTTCTAAAAAATTCATATGCACTGCATTATCGAGCAGATGGAGTATCTCTTCCCCCCTCTCAGCTATCTGACGCACCACTCAGTCGTATCGGGGCTCCTCTATCTCTCTCAAACTTTATATTTCCCTGGTTCACACATACACATATCTCGCTCTCTCTACATAGAGCCATCTAACACTCTCCTCCCTTGTTCTCTCTCTATGTGACACGCACCCCCCTAAGTACCATAATCTCTCACTCCATCATAGGCGCACACACTCCCCCCCTAAGTATGACTATCTCTCACTAGCCATTAGGAACACACGTATTGTCTCTTTCCATCCATACGTCTATATCGATATCTCTCGGGTATCTTCTACCGCGCACACACCTTGTCACTCGATGTCCCACCCATGTAGTCCCATCACGATCTCCAGGGGATCTCTCTGTCACAAACATACACTCTCTCCTCCCCATGTCTGCATTTTCTCCATATGTCTCTCTCGACCTCTCTCCCTTGTTTGTCACACCTCTCTTGGCCACGTGCTAGGGGTCTCTCTCCCTCGGTTGCAAAAAACCACACACTATATCCTCACCTCGCTTTCGCTGTCAAAGATGCATGTGTGATATGTTTGCATAAGACACACACGCCTTTTGTCTACTTTATCGTGTGTTGTCCATGTATCTTTCACACACGCACACACACTTTTTTCGCTCACTCTTTCTGTTTCACACACACACTCTCTGTCTAGTTAGGTACTCTCTCACATCCATAAACATATGGATGTTTTGAAAAGTCAAACCTCAGAAAAAGTTTGATTAGGTATATGTGGAGAAAAACATTTACATCTGGAACAATCATTAGATTCATCACAACATGTACTTACTTCATACTAGGCACTACATTATTGAACAAACGGAGTAGCTCTTTCTCTCTCTACTATCTCTCACGGGCCTACCCTCTCACTCGAACTCTCTACACCGACTGTCGGTGCAACACACCCTGGGTCCGTTGCCCAGACCGTGCACAGGCACGAGAGCAAGATCACAACACCAAGGTCAGATTGGAGCACAAGGATCAGTTCTTTGAAGGACCAACGTGCAGCACAAGAAGATCAAGACTAGCCAGAAGAGCAAGATATGGCAAAGGAAAAAAAACCTCCCTTGCCGGGAAGGCGAGCCTAGCGAGGATGGGGTTACCCCCCGAACCAAGCATTTGGGTCATCCTGGCAGACCTACCGGGGCTTGTGGAGGTAGAGCCACCTCACCACACCACCTCATCACGACGCACGTCGTCGATCGGTGCGGTGTCAAGCTCCAAAGTGACTAAGTGGCTTCTATTTGCCACATGGCAGCCACATCCTATAGAAAATTCCTCCAAGTGAGACCCGTCCCGCGATGTGTCAAGCGAGTAGGCGCGAAGCTGGCAAAACAGCCCGTCAGGGCCTGCCGGGCAAGCTACGATGTGATGTTGAGTGGCACATTTAATGCGGTTTGTCAGCCTGCAGAGTTAGGTATGATACCACTGTTTGCTATCTAATAAGTGCATAATGATGCATGTGCCACTATGGTGACCCCTTTATCTATGAAAGGGGGCCCAAGGCAACCATAGAAAGGGTGGGCGAATCCACCACCTCACATACTCATATGCGTGTAGCCATCTTCGCCCTGAGGCAACCCTGTCGAGCAAGCGTGTTGCGCTCACCACCATTTTTCCGCCATCAATCCACCATAGCAGGAGTAGGGTTTTATGCCTCACGGCGGCCCGAACTTGGGTAAAAACTGCCCGTGTGATCTCTGTCGTGTTGTTCCACGCTCCTCTGTGCAACGTGGCACCCCTCGCCGAACCAGAAAGGGACTCTTGGTCCCATAGGCGGCCGTCGTTTCCCATGGCCTCTTTGGCGTGCGAGGTAGGGGGATCACCTGCGCGAACCTGAAAGCGTGAGCAGCGCATCAACTTTATCACCATCTTCATCATCAACAGCTCCATCGACTATGGTGCCCAAGAAGAAGCCCGGTGTTGCGGCTCACCCGTCCACCTCGAAGGCTCCGACGCCCGCGACCACCAACTCCGCGGGGGATGCAGAGGCACACGAGGATATGTGCGGCTCAGGGGACGTGGTCGGCGCAGGCGGTGTTGTCACTACCTCCCCCGCGGCCGAAGTAGGAGTGGGAGGCACTAGAGGAGAGCAGCATCAGCAACACCCCAATGGTCATACTCCACGTGGTACGGACGAAGGGTTTATACCGTCTATACCTCTTCCCCTCACCGAAGAGCATCATCAGAGTGATGGCGCCCGGTCTGGGGCGAATCGCCGCCCTTCGGCCACCCCTGCCACAGGCGCGACTGTAGTGCGCATGCCTCCCCCGGAGTGGGTTGACCCAGCCACTTTGCCCAATGGAGCCACTTGCCCTCAAGCGCCTTCACGGCACCACCATGCCATCCAAGAGTCCTGGTCGCAACAGCAAGGGCATGACCCCGTCACCACCGGCACCGTTTGGAGTCTGGCAACGGTACGATCTACATCATCATCACCAATGCCAAGCACCCTATAGAGGCCATGGCGTGGGCCCAGCTGCTGTTAAGGTTCCCGCCGGCAGCTGATCAGATGGATAAATGGAGAGCCACCATTTAGAGTTCGATTGGCTTCGCCGAGGCTGGAGACTCACTGCGAGCTGGCCCATCGTGGCCTACCAAGCGACGACAATGGCTCACGCCGCTGGCCGTACGGAAGGGGACACCCCCACTGTACTGTCCCCACCACGGCAACCAGCGCGGGCGCTACATAATCAAGAACCTGACTACATCTCGATGGCCTCTTCTGACCCTCGAGCACGTCCAGGCGAAATATGAGCCCCGGAGGACATGCCATGACATCTTTGGCGCGCGAGGTAGGGGGATCACTTGCGCGAACCTGAAAGTATGAGCAACACATCATCTTTATCACCATCGTCATCATCAATGACTCCATCGACTATGGCGCCCAAGAAGAAACCGGGTGTTGCGGATCACCCGTCCACCTCGAAGGCTCCGCCGCCCACAGCCACCAACACTATGGGGGATACGGAGGCACACGAGTATGTGGGTGCTGCGGGGATGCGGTCGGCGCAGGCGGCATTGTCGCCACCTCCCCCGCGGACGAAGTAGGAGCGGGAGGCACCGAAGGAGAGTAGTATCAGCAACACCCCAATGGTCATTCTCCATGAGGTACAGACGAAGGGGTTATACCGTCTATACCTCTTCCCCTCGCCGAAGGGCACAGTCACAGTGGTGCCGCCTATTCTGGGGCGAATCGCCGCCGCCGCCACGGGTGCGACCGCACTGCGCATGCCTCCCCCGGAGTGGTTTAACCCAGCCACTGTGCCCAATGGAGCCACTCGCCCTCAAGAGCCTTCACCACGCCACCATGCCATCCAAGTGGCCAGCTTGCAAAAGCGAGGGCATGAAGCCGTCGCCAGCGGCACCTTCAGGAGTTGGGCAACGGTACGATCTACATCATCATCTCCAATGCCAAGCACCCTATAGAGGCCATGGAATGGCCCAGCTGCTGTTAAGGTTCCTGCTAGCGGCCGATCAGATGAATGAATGGAGATCCACCATTCATAGTCCGATTGGCTTCGCCGAGGCTGGGGACTCACAGCAAGCTGGCCCGCCGCGGCCTCCCCGAGCGACAACAACGGCTCGCGCTGCTGGTCATACGGAAGGGGCCGCCCCCACTGTGCAGTCCCCACCACGGCAACCGACGTGGGCGCTACAGAATCAAGAACCCGACGACATCTTGATGGCCTCTTCTGACCCTCGAGCACGTCCAGGCCAAGGACGAGCCCCGGAGGACATGCGGAGGGGAGGCGCACGCGTCGTCGTCGAGCGACGACCACCGCCGGACCAATGGGTGCGATGGTCCCGACGTCAACGAGCCTGTGCTCGAGGACACCGGGTGCCTGCCTTTTGAGGTTGGGTGCCTTGCCTTTACTCTTGAGCCGCAGCAAGTCTGTTGGCCATCCGTTCGCATGTTCAAGCTAGAGATACCCGAGAAGTATGATGGGAGGCTGAGCCCAATAGAATTCTTAAGCATCTACACCATCGCTGTTCAAGCTGCCAGAGGAAGAAACGAGAAGGTGTTTGCGAACTACTTCCCTTTGGCCCTCAAGTCCAATGTGAGGTCTTGGCTGATGCACTTGCCGAAGAACTCCATTTCGTCATGGGCTGACCTTTGCCATGATTCATTGGCGCCTTCACGGGCGGCCATCAAGAACCAGGACGACTCAGTGACTTGTAGCTTCTCCAACATAAATAAGGAGAGACTCTCCACAAGTATTTGCAGAGATTCAGCAGAGTCCATAGAAATATCCCAAATATCCATCCAGTGGCTATGATAGCTACCTTCCAATCCAATGTGCGCAACCGTAGGTTACGTTCCAAGATCAATGTGGAGTTGCCCAAGACTATGAAGGAGCTTTACACCTTGGTGGACAAGTGTGCTCGGATGGAGGAGGGAAGGAAACTCCCTGGAGAGGAAGATTGCATCGATATCGACTCATAGGATGATGATGAATCTACAGTCAGAAGAAGAAGAACAAGAAGCGAAACAAGAGGCACAAGGATAAGGCAGTGATGACCGTTGAAGGATCGGGCATGCTTAGTACCGGCAAGAAGGCTAAGGCCGAAACCCCCAACAAGGAAGCTACCGTGTGCGCTGACTGTCGAGAGGCTACGACTGCCGAGAGGGCTGGGAATGGCTATGGGCCGTAGTGCAAGATCCATCGGACCAAAGGCCACGATCTCTGAAAGTGCGTTATATTGACCAGAGGTGGGGGTGAATAGGTGACTTTTACAAATTTGGCACTGAGGATATTCTAGGTGAGGAATTTCCTAAGTAACGAACTACTAGCAGCGGAATAAGTACTTAGGTGCAAGCGTAACATGGCAGTAACACAGTCATCATGATGAAATGAAACAAGCACATAGCACAAGTAGCGTGTAATCAGGATAAGTAGGCTGAAGACAAAGTGACTGAAGAATTAGGATTGAGGAAATTGAGAAAGTCTTTAGTCAAAGTATTCAAACAGTAACAATCAGGCTCATCAACATATGAATGAGGAAATGGAAGGGTTGAGGAAATAAAACCGGTAGCTTGGTGAAGGCTATGATTTGGTAGACCAATTCCAACTGCTACGATAGTCGTATGTCTAGTTGGAGCGGCTAGGTATTTAAACCTGAGGACACACAGTCCCGGACACACAGTACTCACCGTATTCTCCTTGAGCTAAGATCACACAAACCTCACCCAATGACTCGCGGTAAGTCTTCAGGTGACTGCCAAACCTTCACATAATCGGTCACTCGGCGATCCATAATTCTTCTTGGATGCTCTAAACCATGACGCTTAACCATCTGGAGGATGCATAGTCCTCAAATGTTACAAGCGTCGGTTCCACACAGGAACAAACTCTTCAGTGATGCTCAATCACTTTGGGTTTGTAGGTGTTTGTGTTTTGTCGTGGTTTTGTCACGGCAGATGTCCTAGTGTCAGGACTTAGTCGTGGAGCCATCCCGACGGGTTAGCTTGAAGGGGTTAAAGCGGACACAGGGACGCAAGAGAGTTTATACTAGTTCGGCCCCTTCGATGAAGGTAAAAGCCTACGTCTAGTTGTGATGGAATTGATGGGGTTTCGAGGGCTTAGGGAGCAAACAAGCTTCGCCTAAGTCTCGGGTTATTGTCTGTTCTCCTTGAACCGCCGCCAGGTCATCCCCTTATATACACGGGTGACGCCCGTCGGTTCACAGAGTCCCAACACCGGTTCATATTCGTATCCGGGTTGATCTCTCCTTATTCCTAACTTACAATACAAGTTTATATACACATGCCGGTTTATGGCTACAAGTCTTAAACCGACTATGGGCCCTACCCTCATCTGCTTTCTTGGGCTTTAACACACTTAACTACTGAAAAAGTTAACCCGGCCCACCTGGCCGGTTTACGCCCAGTAGTAATATCCCCAACAGGTTTGGGTTTTCCTCAGTGATGATTTTCGCTCAAAGTCCTCGGGGGAGGGGATGCTCTCAATGACAAGTGTCAGTTTCTCTCAGAGCAGCCAACCAACAAGTGGTTGTAGGGGATGGATATTTATAGCCTAGGGAGCAGCCCGACATGATAAGACATCAATGCCCTTCAATGATATGACCGTTAGGTGGATAAGATATTTTGGGATAGCTGGCGCGTACCACATCAACAGTCAGATATTTGAGCTCTGAAATTCCTCAGGGCTATCATGTTCCTCACTTGTAGGCAATCCGCACTGGCGAATTCCTAACTCCTCGGTCAGAACATATTCCTCAGAGAATCGAAGATCTTTGTCTCTATCACTGAAGAAATTGACTAAACTGTATGATATTTCCAATGGCTTCACTCGAAAGGATCGGGTATGTGTAGGATTTTGAGATGAGCATCACATGGAAAGTGTTTCCTTAGTTTTACCTCGACCCACTTTAATAGTACAGTGTTTCCTATAACTCAAGAAAGAGAAAATGAAACTACGAAAACAAACGTCTTGATGCTTCATAATCCTCGCATGAATATCAAAGTCTTCACGGTCACACCAATTTCCTAACTTTCAAAGTGTTCAAGAAAACCAAAGTCTTCAACTGAAGACACTCATTTTTAGGGGTTGACTTTCATCATAAATATCAAACTCCTCATAGACTTATCAAACCTGTGTACACTCACAAACACATTAGTCCGTTAACCTATAAGTCTTCAATACACCAAAATCACTAAGGGCCACTAGATGCATGTGGGGACCCCGACTCATAAGTCGTGATCACCGAATGCACGTGTATAGTGATCCCAGAGATCAATGCTCACTGAACACACAGAAGCTGAATAACAAGAGTCTTACATCCATACATACCGTATTACACAAGTAGGACCATTATGGTCAAGTCTTACATAGATAAAGCCTTAAGGGCTGAACATCAAATGAAACACAAGCAGCGGAAATCTTCGTTGATAAGTAGAACCCATGCCATCTGCCTTAACCCTACAGGCATTCTGACTGGGGAGCGTCCTATTTCGCATGTTCGTCTCCAAAGGATTCTTCCTCGAACTCCTGTTCTTCCATGCCTGGTCAATTAAATAACCAGTGGCAAGCCAATGAGTACTTTGAATGTACTCGCAAGCAACCCATGTTTTGGTTCAAGGTACAATAATGCATGACATAGGTAATTTTTTGCGGAAAGCTAGTTTTGAGTGCAATGACATGCTCAACAACTTGTAGGACATGCATCAGGAGAATTCAAGTAATCATGAGGACAGGTTGCAGATATCAACATAGTTAGAGTGGGCACCAACCCAACTCAATCATGTCAAGTCCTTGACTTGACCCAAGTAATTCTTCCCACACACACCGGTTTGTAAACAAGTGGACGTAGTTTAAGCAGCACCGCCCAACTGTCCTTGACCATGGACACGGCTATTCGAATAGTTTTACACTCTGCAAAGGTTGCACACTTTACCCACAAGATCCGGGGAACTTCCGTGTCATCCACGACCCGCGGTACCTCAAGTACCCGAGGTAAGCACCCGATCACTATCTTTCCCTAGACGACACTAACAAGGAGTCCACTCGTTGTTCCGTATCCTCTCGATGTACATCATACGAGACTCGCTCGAGATCGTAACATCCGAGAGGGGACACAACGGTGTATCCGGTGCCCTGTAAAGACAGTCATGGTCGCCCTACCTGGCACGACCCCGTCCCGAGAGAGAGCACCAACTCTCCCCCGTCACTAGTAATGCAGGCTCCAAGCTAGTATCGACCTAGGTAATCAATGATGCCCTTTCCCACATAAGGGTAGAGTGGTTGCGCATGTAAGGTTGGGACCGTCGACAAATCTTAAATCTAATCCATTTTCGAAAACAACACACACACTTGCCTCGGTACACCACTTCGTCATCAAGTGGCTACCCATCTCATCATCTCCCTCGGGCATAAGTGGCACCCGATGGGGTTTTCGAAAAGTCCTTTGAAAATTACTTTGCCTCCATCACCATGCATATCCCCGTCCCTTTTGCGTAGCACTACTTTTGCATCCTATCTACTCCCACCGGCATAACCCTCATCAGGAGGTAGGGTCATGCATAATGCAGGTACCAACGAGGAAGTAACGAAGGCAACCCACCAAAGAGGTTACCATCACATCATGATTCGGAGCAACACTAATAGAGTGCTATATGACATGCATAAAAAGGGTGTCATAGACATGGTCAAAGGGCTGATTGCCTTGGTCTTCAAAGTCTTCAAGTTCTTCAAATCCTTCTCCTTCTTCTTATTCTTCAGCAACTTCGTCTAATACGGGATCTAATCCTCGCAAGAAAATAACGAGAAAATAAGGCAATAATAAAACAGAAAACCAAAGTGCTCATAAAAATGTCAACTTATTTTTGTTAAATACTAGGGTGAAAACTAAGAAGGGGAAATTCCTGGTTTTGGATTTGGAGTGGAATAATGGGGGGAAATGGATTTTTAAACAGAGATTATACTACTCAAATTTGAATTTAAATTTGATCAGTACATAAAAGTTGGTTGGACATGAATGAAAGTTATACCATTAAATAGGTTGGATTTTTAGAAAAATATGGGAGTTGGAATTATTGCATTTGGATTAATATTTAATCCTGTGGAATTTTTGCAAGTTTCCAGAAAAAAGAAAAAGGAGAAGCGGCACTGTGCAACTGGGCCAGAACAGCCGCAGGGCAATAGGCCCAGCCGAGCCAGTGCACAGCGCGCGCGCGCCCGTCCACCCGTTTTCAAACCTGACGGGCGGGGCCCGCAGGTCGGACGGGGGCGCGGGAATGAGGGAGAGTATGACAGGCGGGGCCCGCCTTTTATCACTAACCCGTGGACAGGGGGGTCGCGGTGCTCACCGGCGACGATGCGGGCCACGGCGAGCTCCGGCGAGTGTGGGAATGGCTTCAGGGGACTGCCGCACGTCGGGGGGTGGTGGACTTGGCTGGCGGGGGTGCCTAGTTCGCCGGTGACGAGGTTCGCGGCAGAGGAGCTTCGGGAGTCGACGGCTCCGGCCGTTTCCGGCTGCAAAGGAAGCGGGGAAGGAGGGGGAAATGATCAGTGGGAGGAGGCAGTTCCAGATCGGGGCAGAGGAGGAGCGGGGGTGGCCTGTACCTCGCGAATTCCGGCGAGCCGACGCGGCGGAGCTCGAGCTCGATCTCTAGCTCGGGCGGTTCTGGGAAGGAGCTGGGGGTGCAGGGGAAGGTTTTGGCGATGCAGAGAGCGAGTGGTGAGGGTGGAAGGGCTCGGGGAGGCCTTTATATAGGCGGACGGGGAGGTCCAGCAGACCCGTGCGCCGGCGAGCTCACGCTCGTCGCTGCGGGGCTCGGGGGAGGAGAGCGCCGTGTCTGGGGCGTTTGTGGGCTCGGTCCAGACCGAGGGAAAGAAGAGAGAGAGGGAGCAGGGGGCCAGAGGCACCGCGCGTGTGAGCATGCTCACTGGTGCGCTCGGGCGGCCGCCGCGCGTGCGAGCTGGGGCGAGAGGAGGGAGAAGGAGGAGGGGGCCAGGGGCGTGGCGTGCTGCGGACGTGAAGGTGGCCTCGGGGGACACGAGAGGGAGAGCCGAGGTGGCCAGATGTGGCTGGAAGGGGGCGGCTACAGTGGGGGAGCGCACTGTAGCGCGCTCCAGAGCGCCCAAATGGCCGGCATGGCATTCTTTATGCAACTAGGGCGCGGCCAAAGTTGTCTGGTGGCCCTAGGGGAAAGTAAAGAAGTGGGGAGAGGCATTGGATGCTATGGGTGGCCAGTAGGAGAGGAGAGAGGTAGAAGAAGAGGGAGAAATGGGCTGTACAGAGAGAGAAAGAGGTGGTTTCACCCCTCAATTATTGAGCTAGGGTCTTGCCATTGCTACTAGAGGTGAAAGGGGTCTAGGAGGAGCTGTGGTAAAAATTGGAGCTCACCAAGAATAGTGGAAGGGGTCAAAACAGTGGTTTTTGCAAAATGACAGAAGGTGTTTGACGTTGGTTTGGGCAAGAAAATGATCTCCAATTGCCATGATACTCCACAGGGTGAAATGACACATATAATTAGGGCCTTCCACCAATTTGGAGCTTAATTGGGCAAACTTGCCAATGCAACTTTTGTAAACCCTAGAAATGAGCAGAAATGGACTTGTGTAGATCTAGTTGAGTAAATCACTTCTCCTTGATGTACCACTTGGTGTAGTGGCCTTATTTGGTCATGTGAACATGCTCACAAAAGTTGGGGTTAAGGAGAGAAAGTTGGTAGTACAAACTTGATCAAATTTGATTCTGGTCAGAGAGGGTTTTGGGGCATTTTGGTGAACCAAAATGATTCTAGTTGACATGGGGCTTTGCAAGGTGATCACAATATGCATTTGTGACTTTCTGGAGTTTTCTTGGATTTTTGTGAAAGTATTTCCTGTAGAAATATTTCAAATCCTTGAAATGGGCAGAAATGGGTTTTGGAGGTTTTGTCCAATATTTTGATCATAACCATATGTTGAAACTCATATATATGGAAAATATATGTCCATTGAGAATCCCTAATTTTTCTCAAATATTTTTAAAGCTTTTAAATAATTTTAACCTATTTAAGACCATTTCTGGACTTAATAAAAACTCTTTGAATAAAATAGGAAAATAACTTTCAAAATTATATCTTTGTGGTTTCTGGGTATCCTATATCTAATAGGTGTCAAATATATCTTTGGAAAGATTTTTACAACCTTTTGTTAGGTACTTGCAGTGCAATCCTCAATTCAGGGGTTTTTGGAAAACTAATTTTTGAAAATACTTTTTGGCCAAATTATTTTTGTAAGAAAATACTATATTGCACTATACACATGGCATGATCATTGGGCAGAAGTTTGGGACAAGAAGATGAAGTATAGAAGGTGGAGTAGTTGACTATTAAGAGCACTTGAAAAACCACTCAGAGAAAACCAACTTCAAAATAAAAGCCAAATAATGCAAAAGTTTTTGTTGGTCCAAATTTTCATGCTTTAATAGTGCAAATGATATGTTACAAAATGCAGGGTGTGACAGACCTACCCCCCTTACAAGAATCTCGTCCCCGAGATTCCTAAACTAGGCCTTAAAGAGATATGGAAACTCGGATCTGAGGTAGTCTTCACGCTCCCAGGTTGCTTCTGCTTCAGTGTGGTTGCTCCACTGGACTTTGAAGTACTTGATCGTGCGGCTTCGAGTGCATCGCTCAGCCTCATCCAAAATGCAGATGGGCCTCTCACGGTAAGTCAAATCAGGCTGGAGGTCGATGGCTTGGTGATCGATGTCCTTGTTGAGACCGCGCTTGTTATGAAGTTGGAAACTCTTTCGGGGTGTGTCCCGTGGAAAACGCTGTGCGCAGTGGGTAACTCAGGCAGTAACTCTAACTGGTAGCTATCTTCTCTTCGTCTTGTGGCGATCTCGGAGGGGGTTGTTAAATCTTGGAGTGATCTCGAAGAGGGCCGATGAATCTTGGTGTGGGTTTCCTTGTCATGAAAATGCTTGGTTCCCTTGAGAGAAGTGGCTTGCAGATATGCCTGGTCTTCGATGCGGAGGTTTACTTCTTGACGATGGTGGTTGGTGTAGTTCTTCCTCCTGGACATGGCGATCTTCAGATGTTCCCTAACCAGCTGAACGGTTCTTCTTCCGTCTTCGGGTAGGCAAGTATGTCATCAAGGAAAGATGGCAACTAACTTGTCCAAGTACTCCGTGAAGACATGCCCACGGGGTACTTAGGGTATAGGTTGGGGTATCGGTGGTGGTTATGGTTGGGTATTGGCCAAGGTTTCCTTGTCCTAGAGCCAAAGCCCATGGTTGTGATTCCTACCATATCGTGGCTTGGTGGGGCTTAAGGGTTTCAAGGATTCTAGTGTGCGAGTGAACATTTATCATCTTATCCTTGAGCACAGTTTCTGAGATGCCAATTGTTCTATCTAGTCTTCCAAACAATCACATCATGTTATTCATATCCTCAAACGGGTCTTCCTTATGGCATCGTCAGTCCTGGTGCTATATTAGGATGATAATGTGCTCGTTCACTATGTCCACTAGTTCCATAATGAAACCAGTGTTGTGCCAGGTCTATAGAGGCTTAACTGGTTCTCTTGCAATTCCATGGGTTAAGAACATGGTTAAGGACTCGAGCTGGGGTGTCTCGTGAAGTCTCGAAGGGTCTAGGAATGGGTTTCTAGTCTGGAGGGTTAAACATAACTCTACGGGGTTTCACTTGGTCGAGGGGGCTGCAACAAAAAGTCTTCAGTGCTAGTTGGCTGCCAAGGTGGAATTATTGGTGCATCTTGTCTTGCTAGCCTTCAGTTGATGAGAGAGATGAGAGGGGAAAGTAGCATAGAGGAGGGGAATGCCTAAAGGGGGTTCTATAGTGCAGGTGCAACAAACAAGTGCCAAAAAGGGCCAAACATGAACAACAAGATAAGGCAGGTGATATAGTCACGTACTTGTTGCCTAGGGCAAAAGTTGTGACCTATCTTAAAACACAAACAAATAAAAACAAGCAACACACAGTCATGGTTCTATTTGAACCATCATATGGACTCGACTGTGCATAGGGGGTACACGACTCATCCTACCCTAGGGGTTCTCGGACTCAGCAGTCGTGCCTTGAGCCTCGTGCAGTCTTCTGATTTTTTCCTTAGGTGTTGCTACGTCTCTTGTAGTTGTTTGATGAAACGATCCAGGTTGAGCCTGAAGATTCTTCAACACTCCTCGCCTGATGAGATGATGGGGTGAAGGTGGCTCCTCATAGCTGGCATTGACTTGGTCTTCTGTTGTCTTCTTAATCTTGACGATCCCGTTTTGTCTTCTAAGGCGTCGATGGTACCAGGTAGGTAATCCTTTATGCAGTGACATTAACAAGGCATAGTAGAGGTCCAACATGTCGGTTACGTTGATGACAACATCGACACCAAGGATGGGGGATGAAGAGAACCGTTTTCCTGCTCACTGTAGTGAGGCGGACCAAATGGCGAGGTTCTCATCCACCGGTGGTTGTTGATACAACAACGGTAGTGACAGGGTTACCCTATTAGCGATGTAGATCATGATCTTGCATATCCTATGCCCTGATCGTCGTAGGCTAAGTTTGCATCATCTTGGGGCAGTGTCAAGGGTGTCACCATCTCCTGGGTCTTCAGGTCCTCATCCCTCGAGGATGTATCTTCTGTTGGTATCGTCTTGTTGTGATGTCGCCAATCTTGTGTTCAGGAGATGTGGGTGAATGTCTAGCAAGGCATCTTCCTTCTAGATTATCCACAAGGATTTCAAGGAATCCACTGGTCAGGGGAATAAGGGTTCTAGCGACCAAAGGTTTTGAAGGGGAAGAGATCAATAAGGAAAGTATACCTTAGTTTTCGAAAACTGAGAACGGAAGAGAAGTATAGATAGTTTTGAAAACTAGTAGTAGTTTTGGAAATAGTTTTACCCTAACTAACGACCATGCTAACTAAGGCTTCCTACAGTTAGGATGGCTCTGATACCAGCTCTGTGGGGACCCCGACTCATAAGTCGTGATCACCGAATGCACGTGTACAGTGATCCCAGAGATCAAAGCTCACTGAACACATAGATGCTGAATAACAAGAGTCTTACATCCATACATACCGTATTACACAAGTAGGACCATTATGGTCAAGTCTTACATAGATAAAGCCTTAAGGGCTGAACATCAAATGAAACACAAGCAGCGGAAATCTTCGTTGATAAGTAGAACCCATGCCATCTGCCTTAACCCTACAGGCATTCTGACTGGGGAGCGTCCTAGTTCGCATGTTCGTCTCCAAAGGATTCTTCCTCGAACTCCTGTTCTTCCATGCCTGGTCAATTAAATAACCAGTGGCAAGCCAATGAGTACTTTGAATGTACTCGCAAGCAACCCATGTTTTGGTTCAAGGTACAATAATGCATGACATATGTAATTTTTTGCAGAAAGCTAGTTTTGAGTGCAATGACATGCTCAACAACTTGTAGGACATGCATCAGGAGAATTCAAGTAATCATGAGGACAGGTTGCAGATATCAACATAGTTAGAGTGGGCACCAACCCAACTCAATCATGTCAAGTCCTTGACTTGACCCAAGTAATTCTTCCCACACACACCGGTTTGTAAACAAGTGGACGTAGTTTAAGCAGCACCGCCCAACTGTCCTTGACCGTGGACACGGCTATTCGAATAGTTTTACACTCTGCAGAGGTTGCACACTTTACCCACAAGATCCGGGGAACTTCCGTGTCATCCACAACCCGCGGTACCTCAAGTACCCGGGGTAAGCACCCGATCACTATCTTTCCCTAGACGACACTAACAAGGAGTCCACTCGTTGTTCCGTATCCTCTCGATGTACATCATACGAGACTCGCTCGAGATCGTAACATCCGAGAGGGGACACAACGGTGTATCCGGTGCCCTGTAAAGACAGTCATGGTCGCCCTACCTGGCACGACCCCGTCCCGAGAGAGAGCACCAACTCTCCCCCGTCACTAGTAATGCGGGCTCCAAGCTAGTATCGACCTAGATAATCAATGATGCCCATTCCCACATAAGGGTAGAGTGGTTGCGCATGTAAGGTTGGGACAGTCGACAAATCTTAAATCTAATCCGTTTTCGAAAACAACACACACACTTGCCTCGGTACACCACTTCGTCATCAAGTGGCTACCCATCTAATCATCTCCCTCGGGCATAAGTGGCACCCGATGGGGTTTTCGAAAAGTCCTTTGAAAATTACTTTGCCTCCATCACCATGCATATCCCCGTCCCTTTTGCGTAGCACTACTTTTGCATCCTATCTACTCCCACCGGCATAACCCTCATAAGGAGGTAGGGTCATGCATAATGCAGGTACCAACGAGGAAGTAACGAAGGCAACCCACCAAACAGGTTACCATCACATCATGATTCGGAGCAACACTAATAGAGTGCTATATGACATGCATAAAAAGGGTGTCATAGACATGGTCAAAGGGCTGCTTGCCTTGGTCTTCAAAGTCTTCAAGTTCTTCAAATCCTTCTCCTTCTTCTTATTCTTCAGCAACTTCGTCTAATACGGGATCTAATCGTCGCAAGAAAATAACGAGAAAATAAGGCAATAATAAAACAGAAAACCAAAGTGCTCATAAAAATGTCAACTTATTTTTGTTAAATACTAGGGTGAAAACTAAGAGGGGAAATTCCTGGTTTTGGATTTGGAGTGGAATAATGGGGGGAAATGGATTTTTAAACAGAGATTAAACTGCTCAAATTTAATTTAAATTTGATCAGTACATAAAAGTTGGTTGGACATGAATGAAAGTTATACCATTAAATAGGTGGGATTTTTAGAAAAATATGGGAGTTGGAATTATTGCATTTGGATTAATATTAATCCTCTGAAATTTTTGCAAGTTTCCAGAAAAAAGAAAAAGGAGAAGCGGCACTGTGCAACTGGGCCAGAACAGCCGCAGGGCAACAGGCCCAGCCAGCGGGCCGGCCCAGCCGAGCCAGCGCACAGCGCGCGCGCGCCCGTCCACCCGTTTTCAGACCTGACGGGCGGGGCCCGCAGGTCGGACGGGGGCGCAGGAATGCGGGAGAGGATGACAGGCGGGGCCCGCCTGTCATCACTAACCCGTGGACAGGGGGGGTCGCGGTGCTCACCGGCAACGATGCGGGCCACGGCGAGCTCCGGCGAGTGTGGGAATGGCTTCAGGGGACTGCCGCACGTCGGGGGGTGGTGGACTTGGCCGGCGGGGGTGCCTGGTTCGCCGGCGACGAGGTCCGCTGTGGAGGAGCTTCGGGAGTCGACGGCTCCTGCTGTTTCCGGTTGCAAAGGAAGCGGGGAAGGAGGGGGAAATGATCAGTGGGAGGAGGCGGTTCCAGATCGGGGCAGAGGAGGAGCGGGGGTGGCCTGTACCTCGCGAATTCCGGCGAGCCGACGCGGCGGAGCTCGAGCTCGATCTCGAGCTCGGGCGGTTCTGGGAAGGAGCTGGGGGTGCAGGGGAAGGTTTTGGCGATGCAGAGAGCGAGTGGTGAGGGTGGAAGGGCTCGGGGAGGCCTTTATATAGGCGGACGGGGAGGTCCAGCAGACCCGTGCGCCGGCGAGCTCACGCTCGTCGCTGCGGGGCTCGGGGGAGGAGAGCGCCGTGTCTGGGGCGTTTGTGGGCTCGGTCCAGACCGAGGGAAAGAAGAGAGAGAGGGAGCAGGGGGCCAGAGGCACCGCGCGTGTGAGCATGCTCACTGGTGCGCTCGGGCGGCCGCCGCGCGTGCGAGCTGGGGCGAGAGGAGGGAGAAGGAGGAGGGGCCAGGGGCGTGGCGTGCTGCGGCCGTCGAGGTGGCCTCGGGGGACACGAGGGGGAGAGCCGAGGTGGCCGGATGTGGCTGGAAGGGGGCGGCTACAGTGCGGGAGCGCACTGTAGCACGCTCCAGAGCGCCCAAATGGCCGGCATGGCATTCTTTATGCAACTAGGGCGTGGCCAAAGGTGTCTGGTGGCCCTAGGGGAAAGTAAAGAAGTGGGGAGAGGCATTGGATGCTCTGGGTGGCCAGTAGGAAAGGAGAGAGGTAGAAGAAGAGGGAGAAATGGGCTGTCCAGAGAGAGAAAGAGGTGGTTTCCCCCCTCAATTATTGATCCGGGGTCTTGCCATTGCTACTAGAGGTGAAAGGGGTCTAGGAGGAGCTGTGGTAAAAATTGGAGCTCACCAAGAATAGTGGACGGGGTCAAAACAGTGGTTTTTGCAAAATGACAGAAGGTGTTTGATGTTGGTTTGGGCAAGAAAACGATCTCCAATTGCCATGATACTCCACAGGGTGAAATGACACATATAATTAGGGCCTTCCACCAATTTGGAGCTTAATTGGGCAAAGTTGCCAATGCAACTTTTGTAAACCCTAGAAATGAGCAGAAATGGACTTGTGTAGATCTAGTTGAGCAAATCACTTCTCCTTGATGTACCACTTTGTGTAGTGGCCTTATTTGGTGATGTGAACATTCTCACAAAAGTTGGGGTTAAGGAGAGAAAGTTGGTAGTACAAACTTGATCAAATTTGATTCTGGTCAGAGAGGGTTTTGGGGCATTTTGGTGAACCAAAATGATTCTAGTTGACATGGGGCATTGCAAGGTGATCACAATATGCATTTGTGACTTGCTGGAGTTTTCTTGGATTTTTGTGAAAATATTTCCTGTAGAAATATTTCAAATCCTTGAAATGGGAAGAAATGGTTTTTGGAGGTTTTGTCCAATATTTTGATCATAACCATATGTTGGAACTCATATATATGGAAAATATATGTCCATTGAGTCTCCCTAATTTTTCTCAAATATTTTTAAATCTTTTAAATAATTTTAACCTATTTAAGACCATTTCTGGCCTTAAGAAAAACTCTTTGAATAAAATAGGAAAATAACTTTCAAAATTATATCTTTGTGGTTTCTGGGTATCCTATATCTAATAGGTGTCAAATATATCTTTGGAAAGATTTTTACAACCCTTTGTTAAGTACTTGCAGTGCAATCCTCAATTCAGGGGTTTTTGGAAAACTAATTTTTGAAAATACTTTTTGGCCAAATTATTTTTGTAAGAAAATACTATATTGCACTATACACATGGCATGATCATTGGGCAGAAGTTTGGTACAAGAAGATGAAGTATAGAAGGTGGAGTAGTTGACTATTAAGAGCACTTGAAAAACCACTCAGAGAAAACCAACTTCAAAATAAAAGCCAAATAATGCAAAAGTTTTTGTTGGTCCAAATTTTCATGCTTTAATAATGCAAATGATATGTTACAAAATGCAGGGTGTGACAATGCACTTACAATATCTCCCCTTTTTGTGATTGATGACAAATAGGTCAAGTTTTCAACGGGGATAAACATATCAAGTGTAAATACTGGTATTGTGGAATTTGATTGCAAGATATAGAAGAACTCCCCCTGAAGAAGTGCATATTTGAGGAATTTGCTTTGAATAGACAATGAATATTGTTGAGTAGAATCATGGAGATCTCCCCCTATATCTGGTAATTCTTACAGGCATTTAACATACGATATGAAGAATTTGAAACGCATGATGAAATATGGAATTTGACGAATTCAGCTGCGTGCATTAAGATACTTGGCGAATAAGCATGCAGAAAAGCAGTTCAAAAGAGTCAGAGCACCATAAGAGTTAAGTTTACAACTCACTAGAGCAAACACCTCAAAAGAGAACGATTTGTAACTTAACAAAAAAACACCAAAATATAAGAGAACCGCTTGAAGACTAACTCAAATTTCTCCCCCTTTGTTATTGAATGACCAAAGGGGACTAAAAATAAGGACTAACGCCCATGAAGAATATCATCATGATGTCGATGGAGGAGCACCAGCATTGTTGGGGTCGTCCGTTGAGGTAGGGCCTGCCGTGGTGTCGTTTAATTCTTCGGCTTCATCCATCTCACATGATGAAGAATATGAACTAGCAACTAGTTGAGGAACTTTGACCTTCTTGAATTTCTTCGAAGGTGGTTGTGCCTAGTCGAAGTCCAGTTGAAATTCCATCTCCTTGAGATCTTAAGCACTATAAAAATTAGATAGAATAGCCCAAGTGCGATCAAAGACTTCATGCAAATAGTAGTGATTCTTCTTCACAGTATTTTGTGTGACTATCATGTTCTGAAGAATTGCACCAACCTGACGCTTGACCCACTTATGGTTGCGATCGAACTTCTAATGAGGACTGAGGAGAAGTTCATGATCCGTCATCACACGCAGAGCAGTGGCTTGAGGATTTTACTTAGAAGCTTTTGCGGCAGAATCTTGTGTTGCAGAGTCATCATTGGTGGAATAAGATGCAGCATTGCGAAATTGACCATCCAATGGACGAGTGCCTTCATCAATAACAGCAGCTTTCCCCTTCTCATCAGCTGAGAAATTAGTCCTTTTGAGGACTTCAATAGGCGGCAAATAGCTGAGATAATTTAGAACATCAGCCTTATAATGAATTGAAGACCTTGTTCTGATGAATCTCATAATCCATGGAGCATAAGGCTTCAACTCAAAAGGTGATGGAGCAGCATTGGACAAAGTCCTCATGAAGAAATCATGGTAGTTGATAGGAATGCCATGAATAATGTTGAACAGGAAATTGTTCATGATGCCAGCAACCTCTTCTTCATCAGAGTTGTGGCCCTTGATTGGACTGAGCGTTTTGGTCAATATGCGATACAGTATCCTTGGCACATAGATCAATTCATTCACGAGGAATGTGGTCCTTGGATCTTTGCCAGGCTTCAATTGCTTCATCAACACTTGCATCAAGTGATTTGAGAGTTCAGGTTCCTCATAGATGAGCCTGGCATCTTCAACAGGAGGACTGACTGGGACAGTGTGAAGCAATTCAGAGGCCGGTGCTTTGTAATGAGTATTCTCAGTCATCTAGTCGAGCACACGAATTCACGTCTTCCATGCTTCCAATGAGGTGCAGTGTTACGTAGAATTGCAGAATGAGTTCTTCATTCCAATCACAGATGTCAGTGCAGAGGTTCAAGAGCCCAACATCATGAAGAACACTCAGGACAGGTTGGAAGCAAGGAAGTGGTTCCATATCCACGTCAGGAATTCGGCCGTGCTCAAATACCTTGTCCTTATCGAAAAGAAGTGAAGAATAAAAGTTCATCTGACTAGCTGTCTAGAAGCACTTGCATTGAAGTCTTGCAGAGTCATAGGGATTGTAATCCATGAAGAAATGATGTTTAGCAAAGAAATTATCAGCTTTGAATTTCTGCTTCTTGGTATGAGGATTTTGTGGCTTGGGCTGAAGATTAACAGTTGAAGGCTTCACAGCCTCTTGGCGCACATCCTCTAGAGCCACAGACTGAGGAATTTCAATGGCGGTTTCATCATCAGCAATCTTGGCCTCCATTTCTTCAACATTTGTAGATGGAAATTCTTATGGAATAGAATGAAGTGATGTTTGATGTCCTTCAGAGCCCATATGAATTTATTTAGTTTGTATAGGGGACTAAGGAATTTGATGCAGAGGAGTGGTCAATGGTGAATTTGGATGATGTTTTCCCAGTGGTCGTCATTCAGAACTGGTGTAGTAGACCCAATGTCCACGTCCTCATATTCTTCATCTATTTCTTCAACGCCTGCCTCTTTAGCTATGAACTGAGGCATGGATGATGGTACCAGCGGAGTTGAAGGGATATCATCCACTTCAATATCTTGATCCAACTGCTCTGAAGAAGCAGCAGAAGGATACTCTTCATCACTGTCATTTGGAATGACATATTCCTCACCCAAGGGAACAATCTCCTTTGATGGCATGCTTGAGATAGGAACAACATCAATGGGGTTGGTGTATGAGCTCATCAAAGTCTTCACTTTCTTAGGAGCTGAAGACTCTGCAGTCGCTGATGCTTTCCTTTTCTTCATAGCCGCCTTCTCCGTAGCTTTAGTTTTACTCGCTTCTCATGTAGAAGGAAGGTTGATCTTCATTTGTGATAACTATGCAGGAGGAGCAGATGAAGTTGGTTCAATTCTTTAGGCACAACTAATGCAGTTGCCCTAGCATGTTCAGATTCTTCAGGCGTAGCAACAGATGCTTCAGCTGGTCTGGGTTGTTCTTCAGGCGCAACATTGGATGTTGCCCCTGGTAGTTTCTTCAGTAGCTGGAATTTCTTCAACAGGTACTTTCAGTTTCTTCAACAGTCTGATTTTCATCAGCTGTGCTAGCATTCTCTTCAGTAGGCTGAGCAGATGCTTCAGCCTGAGGAATTTCTTGTTGCGATGTGGCTCCAACAATTGGTTTGAATCCCTTTGCCATTTTGACAAATCTGACCTTGGCACCTAGCCAATCTGCACGATAAGCATCAAATTCATCACTGAGAGCTTTGATCTCAGTCTGTGTATTCACAAGTTCTTCAGGAGACATGTTTACAACATTCTCCTTCTTCAGGAAATGCTCCTTCTTGTACTGAGCTTTCTTGACTTGCCTGACCTTCTCAAAATTCCATTTTTCTCCACCTATGAAGGAATTGAGCATGTGACTTTGGCCAGGAGTGAGGTTCAAATCAGGCACAGGAGTGTTAGGGTCCTTGTGCCATAGATAGATGAAGTCAAGGATCAACTTTGGATCCAGCATGAGTGGCACTGCACAACCTTTGGCTCTAGAGGCCTTTGCTTGCCTATCTCTGATGATCTCAGCGAGTTCTTCATCATTAGCCTCATCGTCACTTGACGTAACTTGAAAGGCAAGTTGCTTCATGTGAGGACTTGGTCTTAAGCCTTGTCCAGCAGTGGCCTTTTTCTTCAGCAAGGTTGGACCTGTTGAGGACTGTGGCGGAGCTGAGGAACTTGCAGAAGCTCCTGAAGCAATTGAGATTCCTGTAGTTCTTTGGCACGAGGCTAGATGCACAGGTGCTGAGGACTTTGCAGCTATAGTTGAGGATTTTGGGGCAACTAAGGGCGTTGGGGCTGCCTTTGAAGATGCTGCCTGAGGAACTTGCTGTGAGAGCTTTGCACTTGACCGTGAGGGCATTGCAGTTGAGGAACTCAACTTTACAACTGATTTCTTTGGCAAAGCCTTCTTGGCTTGCTAGCAAAGGCCTCAGTAGCAGCGACACCAGAATCTTTTTTAAATTTATTTACTGCTTCGTTTGCCATTTTGGCCAAATTGGCTTGGCGCTTGGCCCATTCCTTAGGAAAATCCTCACCTCCTCTGATGCTAGAGGGATCAGTTTCTTGGCCTGGAGCCAGTCGAGCTCTTGGGCATGGAGGGTATACAGCAAATTTCTTAATGTACTTTGGAGTAACATATCGATACTCCCTACATTCTCTTGCCTATCTCCTCTCAATCCTTTGAATGTGCACTTTGCGCTGATGTTTGTTCTCCTAGCCACGCTTGGCTTCATCAAGAGTGCAATATTCATCATAGATGTCTTCAGGGATTTCAAACGCTGTATTTGTTTCTAGCCTCTTTCCTCCTTTTGAGTTCATTTACCATCATCCATTTTCTTCACTTGAGGATTTTGAGCAATCGAAGTTTCTGAGGAAGTATGCAATTTGTGTTCGAGGAACACTGCAAATGAGTTAAGTTTATGAGAGCCTAGTGATTCAACAGCGGACATGTGTACCTATGAATAGAGTATAGGCACAAAGAATTTGGAGAGGTCATATGCGTTCTCAGAATTTTCTCAAAAGAATCAAGTTTGAGGAATTTGACCATGGGTGCCTTGAGGAATTTCACTAAGCATTCTTGACTTAGGTTCCAGAGTTGTATAGTTTTGAAAATCCACACAATTGAGGAATCTTGAAGAAAAACATAGCTTAGAGAAACACATCAACAATAGATGCAACTGGGTGTTTAAGGATATGGAAATTGAAGAATAAACACATTTTGAAGATTTTGTGGAAATCATCAAAATCAACAAGGGGAGTAAAATCAGATTTTAATTAACCTGGATGAAGAACACGACGATCTGGGAGTTGAAGTGGAGAAGTTCGTCCGTTTAGATCTTCCACGCCCTAACTTGGCGGCGGAAGACAGCTACGGCAGCGACAGAGTGAAGATTTCCACGGCCGACGCGAGTATGACGGCGACGAGGTCGACACAGTGAAGCTCTTCCCCACCGGCAATGATGGAGAGTAGCGGCGGCGCTAGGTCAGAGAGCTCGAGCGAGGGGAGTGAGATCGAGCGGGGTAAATGAGGTCTGAGGACGGCGAGGGGTATTTATAGCCGCGGTGAAAAAACGTCGTCGGAGGAAATTAGACAAACTTGCCCCTGACCCTTGCCATCCTAGCGACATGTGTCACCCACGTTCAGGGAGGTGGAGATCGTGGTAGATCATGGATGATTTGTTTAATCTTATCGTGGGATGCGGAACGGTTTGAGCGCAAAAGCCAAAAATTCAGATATGAAAATTTAAATGTTTGATTCGCAAATTCTTCAGCTGATAAGGACACAGTGAAGATTTTGAACGGGTTTCAAATAGAATGCATATGAAGAATTTGTGAACAAACTGGGATGAGATTAGCATAGAGGGGGAACGGGTCCGATCACATTCACTTAGGCAAGAAGTCAACTTGAAGAATTAGCAATAAGTAAATGCCGTAGAGGACTTGAAAACTCAAATATATCTAGTCAATGATGAACACAGTCGGAAAGGGTGAAGACAATGCAAAGTTGAAGAATTTGAACATTTTGAGGAAATTGAAAGATTTGAAGAAAAACTTAAATTGAATATTTTCAACTTTCGTTGGTGGTGTGACTTGTCTTCGAGTGATGAATTGGGTTAAGAAATCTTGATGGCACTCCCGTTGTCGCAGTAGAGTGGCACATTCTTCACATTGATGTCGTAATCCTTGAGGTTTTGCTTCATCCATAGCAATTGAGCACAACAAGAACCAGCAGCAATGTACTCAGCTTCAATAGTAGAGAGTGATACGCAGTTCTGCTCCTTCGAGGACCAACATACTAAGGATCGTCCGAGCGAATGGCATGTGCCTAATGTTGACTTGCGATCCACTCGATCACCAGCATAGTCAGAGTCAGAATATCCAATGAGATCAAAAGCCAAGCCCTTGGGACACCATAATCTAAGTGTTGGAGTGTGAGCTAGATATCGAAGAATATGCTTCACAGCCTTATGGTGTGATTCCTTCGGTGTAGCTTTAAGATGGGCACACCTGCAAACACTAAGCATAATATCTAGCCTAAATGCACATATTCATAGCCCTTAGATTTTCCCTGCAAAACAGAAGTGTTAGCACGATGATGTTCATATGAGGACTTGGATCCATATGAGGAATTTGATCCACGTGAGGAATTTGGTCCATATGAGGACTTGGACCCATATGAAGACTTTGGTCCATATGAAGAATTTGATCTGGGGTTCCTATTCTTCACAGGTGGTGTCATGATGACACTCACCCGAAGAGTTTCAAGAAACCTTTTGGGAACCCAAATTTTCATCATAGGGGGACCGTTCCTGCAGTTAGTTCCAACATATCTAGCAAATACTTCACCATTCTGATTTTTCAACAGTTTATAGTTGGAGTCAAATGACTCATCAGAAGAATATGAAGATTCTGATGTAAAGACAGATAAAGTGGGTGAATCTACATGAGGTCCTTTCGCAGCAACCCATGAGGTTAGGGGATACAACCACTACAAAAAAATACACTTCCGTGATGATACGTGCTTGTCACAGTAGGTCGCTTTTTTTGTCATGCATGTACATCCATGACAAATTTATGACAGAATCAAGATAGTCATACCTGTGTTGTCGTAGAAGTGTTCCATGACATTACCAAAATTATCATCACGGAAGTGTCCACTTCCATGACAATAAATCGCACGTCACAGAAGTGCTTTCGTAAAGGGTGACCGACACGTGGCATCCACCGTAAGGGAACGCCGTTAAGCTATTGGGTCGGGTTTTGGATCCGATAACCCATTAACAGCCCCGACCAATGGGGATTTTCCACGTGTAAAATCATCATTGGCTGTAGGAGACACGTGTCAACTCATCCAATGGGCGAGACGCGCCTATGATATGTTGACACATGGACCGACCCATCAAGTTTAAATGGGCCGGCCCAACTGAAGTCCCACAAGATTTTGCGGACCATAATGGGGTGGCCCAGCTAAAGGCCCACGGGATTTTGAGGGCCGTAATGGGCTGGCCCAGCTAAAGGCCCACAAGATTTTGCGGGCCATAATGGGCCGGCCCAGGTAAAGGCCCACAAGATTTTTGTGTGCCATAATGGGTCGGCCCAGGTAAAGCCCACAAGATTCTTGCGGGTCATAATGGGCAGGCCCAGCTAAAGGCCCACGAGATTTAGCCGACATTAATGGGCCGACCCAGCTGTAGGCCCACAAGATTTAGAGGACCCTAGTAGGCCGGCCCATTAACTGGCTGCCATGTTTTGGGCCAAATGCCGGCCCATATTTGATCCGGTCCATTAATGGCCTGCCACGCTCTGGGCCTAATAGTGGCCCATATGAGATTCGGCCCGTTAAAAGCCTACCATGTTCTGGGCCAAATTACGGCCCAGATCAGGTCCGGCCCTATAAGAGGCTTTGGGCTCAGTTATGGCCCTTATCAGATTCGGCCCGTCAACTGGACACTATGCTTTTGGGCCCACTTGCTAAAGGCCCACTTAGTAATTCGGCCTGATATTAGTTTTGGCCTGTTAAGGGCCCGTTTAACATTTCGGCCCTATGTTAATTTCGGCCTGTTAAAAGCCCGTCATATAGTTGGGCCTAACTACGGCCCTGTTTGCATCCGGCCTGCTCGCAGCCGATATCTGATTGGGCCGAACAAGGACCGAGACAATTTTGGCCTGTTAAAAGCCCGTGATTTGATTCGCACAATCATGGGCCGGGGTTCATTTCGGGTTGCTGCGTAACTAGTATGAATTAAGAACAAAGCTACTCTATACAATAAAGAAATTACGGCATAGTAACTTAGAATAAACCTACACTATACAATAAAGGGTTTAAGGTATATTACATCCACTGGGCATCGAAGTTCACCACCAGTGATCATAAAGCGCAACGTAGAAGCAGATTACAAAAACTGGGCACCATTGCAGCGTAACAAAATAATACTGAACCAAGACTACTTCCAAGACAGTTCAAGAAAGGTTAGCCTTGCGGGGGAACTGCTGCGCAAGCTGCTGAGCAAGGCTGTGAGAACGGCCTAGCATGTCGGTCATAGCTTCTAGGTGTAGCTTTTTAGCGATGAGGTTCTCATTGGTGTTCTCCGCAATATTTCTTAGAGATAGGACTTCAAGTCGAAGTTGAGTTGCAGAATGCCTTTCTGCTAGAACTTGGGACTGAAGATGTCGAACTGATTCAGACAACGAATTCTGTGAGCTTGTCTGACTGTTAGTGTCAAGTAACTTGAACACTGCATCAAGACAAGACTTTGGGGTTGTCTCGCTATCTTCAAGATGTTTTGCCTTCTTTGCTGCAATATATGTTGGGTTTGTCTCACAGCCTTCAACAGACTTGTGCATGTTATCAGGTATATCACCCTGAAACAAAGCAGAGAGATGACAGGTTTTCCACGTGTATAAACAAAGATGATAACTGTTCTGTCAATTCTACCCAATTTCAAATTAGAAAATAAAGAGTATGTTCAAAATATCAATAGAATAATTTGGCATTTTTCATAATGCGGGGAGCTTCACCACACTACTAGATTACCATGTCAACATAACAAGCATAGATGAAGGGCAAAGAAAATCATTGTATCTATTTTGGATAATGTGCATGGCATGTTGTTCATATCATCAGCCACATCAGTAAGATAAAACAGGAGATGACAAGGTGCAAACGTGGGCTGCTTCACCACACACTGGATTATAGATCCACAAAAACAAGCATACATATAGGGAGTATTAAGTAATGTGCATGGTATGAATAAGGAATTTGGTTTTACAAGTAAAACTTAGAACTTACGGTTCTTACGAACATGCATTTTGGTAGAAACAGCAAACTAACAGCAGTAAACGATAGGGAGTATGAGAAAATTAAACATCAGTTGAGGATAAAGGCTTTAGAAGGACTGACTTACATTAACAGTTAACACCGGCTTTATAATGCCCTTCTCCATGTCAAGGGAAGGATAACTCAAGAATTTCAGCACAGAATCTTCTTCATAAGCATTGCCTGTACTCTACATTTTGTAGAGAGTAATTATAGATATGATAATACTGGAAGGGGTAGAGGATAATGAAGATAAGATGCAGATTGATGCTACATAATCAACTACCAATCCCTGGAAGTACAAGCATTACATGACAAAATGTACTGACAAGAGAAATGGGCTACACTTCTGCACTGGCATTGTTTGTGTATTCTACTTGTTGGTAAGATTAAATATAGATCTGATCTTTTTTAGTAAATGGTGGGCGAGGGAGATAAGATGCAGAATGCTACAAAATGAACCAATCCCTCTTCCCATAATACAAGAGTGTTTTGAACACTGGTGTACTGTACAAAACGTTCTTATATTATGGGACGGAGGGAGTAGCTGTTAATGTAAGTACAGTGATAGACCACGTTCAGTCCTTACAAGAGGACTGCAGAGCTAAACCTCTTCAAAAGCATTGGGTTGATTCTAAATTAATGTAAGAGTCCATACGGATCTTATAATGTCCACCAAATGGACGATTACGAGGCTAACATGTGCAGTGATGCTACATAATCAAACATCTATGAAAGTAAGTATAGTCATATAGGGCAAGAGGTACTCACAAGAGCAATGCAGTGTGTAGTATAGTTGCGAGATTCTATGGTCCCTTGAGAACGAATGTTCTTCTACTAACAGTTTTCGTACAAGTGAGACATCAAGGAAAATGAAGAAACGTAGTTCAAATTGTGATGTGATATCATAGACAGTACCTTACGCTGCAGCCGAGACCTATGTGTAACAACATTATTCCAGTCACCGTCAGATAAATGTAGCATCGGAGATTTTACAGAAATTTCGTTCAAAGGCTTGCCATCGAAGTGCTCTTGCCTCAGGTAGGAACAATACTTCATCAACGAGTGTTTCAAAAGCGCAACCAACCCTTGCTCGTCATCACAATCCAGTTTGCACCTCTCCTATTTAAAAGAATGAAATATTGTGTCTTCTGTCAGTAGAAACATATGCAGTAATGACCATGAATAACATTAGTACATTACTTACGCGTAAGTTGCGGAGGAAGACTGGAAATTGTTTTGTGTCTGCGGTATAATCTTTCCATGAAGGAAAGATGCGCACAAAGTTCCTGACAACAACATAAGCTTGACTTATCAGGTGCCACTACCTTTTCCAAATACTTTGCTTGTGCTCCTCCACGATCAGCAATCACCCTCTTCCTTTTGAACGTCTGATACACGAGAACAACATTTGAATGGATAAATATGGTATGATGACAGATGGAATATGTACTGAAAATGGATAGGCAGGGCGTATTCACATACACGATGTGTAAACTAAGCTAATGGCAGTTCAACAAAGTAGATGCAATGCAAAGCATCAGTTGCAAGATATGTGCGAGCAATGTACACTTGGAAAGTTAGAGCAAGTACCTTGATGGGTGAATAAGATAGGGCATCTTCCTCTGACTCCTCCACAAGGGAGCTACATTGACTTAGGTCTCCCTCTAGCTCAGAATCACTGTTAGGATCATATTCTGAGCATGAATCTGTAGGTGGAGAGTGTTTGCATTGCATCCAGACTTGATTTTAGTCCCTTAATGCCAAGTTTGACAGCCAGGGCATTGTTATGCTTTATTCTTTTCATGCACGCAAGCTCATAATCATTATGATGCTGTTCAGAATCTGAGATTCATGAAAACATAAAAAGTAGTCAGATTATCTATGGAATGCATTGCGGTTTCAACTCGGAGAGTGTCTCCCTATAAACCCCTGCATATGCAAAGTTCACCTCCCCAACCGTGCTGACCAGACCACACACAGAGATACACACCCGAGCGGCGAACATGCATTTTCGAAACTAATTTAGGAACATTTAGCTGACCAATTAAACAACTCTGTTTTAATAATATCAGATTCGTATTTGAACAACTAAGCTTGTTTAGCTTGATGGGTGGAGCAGTGTTATTATGAAACGAAGCACGTATTCTGATTGTATAGTGATCATAAAAGGGGGAAACTCTAAGCATATATGTTTTAGCAAAAGAGGGTTTCCCCTCTGATTTCTATTAAAGAAACCACCACGGAACCAACATGATCAATTAAACCCTAAGCATGATCAATTAAACCGTATTATGGTTGTGCCATGGCGGATTTGAAGCTGCAAACCGGAGAAATGATATTTAGCATCCATTGTTAGCTTCGAACTAAGAACTAAATTCTAAGAGCTGAAAAGAAAGTAGAGTAACCAAGTTAAGATCTTTTTTCTGGTTGAGATCACAAAGTTGAGGAGATATGAAGTACCACCTCTCTTGCGGCGCCGTGTAGGCATTAGGGGTGCGATGGCTGTCGGTGGCTTTGAAGCAGATCTGCGACGGTAGACGGGTGTATCGGGGGATAAGTCCCGTTGCGGTGGAAGAGAAGGTCGTGTGAGCGGCCCCTGCAAAGAGGAAGACGGCGCCGATGAAGCGAGAGGACGCGATGCAAGGCTATTGGTCCGTCGTCGTGGATGAGAAACGTCCATATCTAGCAGTGGACGACGCGGACTTGGTAGGCGCTCCGGCATGGTGGAGGACGGTGGCGATGGATGTGGTGGAGGACGGCGGCGATGGATGGGGTGGCGGACGGAGGCTGGTGTGGGAATGGGGTGTTCTAGCGCGGACGGTGTATGAATGGGAAAATGGAGGGAGAGGTACAGGGAACCATGTTTTTGGGACGCGCCTGTCTGAAATATGGGAAAGTTACAAACTTATCCCCCGTTTCAAATTTGGACGTCTTGTCGGTTTGGGATAGGACGGTAATCTCGCATCTCCCAAATATTTGCCGGTAACTATTTCGGGCGAGGAGAGGGTGTTTTGCCGCCCACGGTTGGCGCCCACGGTGTCCAAACGGGGCTGACATGTAGGGCGGTTGTGTCATGTCTGATAGAAGTTACACATCTGCCCCTATTTAAAATATTAGCCTATGTCTATTTCGGACGAGGAGAGTTTGTTTTGCCGCCCACCGTGTATGAATGGGGAATGGAGGGAGAAACAGAGGTCTTTCGGACGAGCTTGAATCAAATGAGTTTTGTCGCCCATGTTTCACGCCCATCGTGTCGGAATGGGCTCAGAGGCGGTCGTGTCACGTCTAGTTGAAGTTACTAACCTACCCCTATTTAGAGCAGTGGAAATCGGGCCGATGGATTGTTCGTGTAATGGGTAGACAGTAATTTCCATCTCCCAAACACTTGGCTTCGGGCAGCCGATGTGGGATGGACATTTTGCTGTTTCTTTTGAATTTTGGGACAGTAAGGATCCATGTTTACCCTGGCAACTAAATTCGAATCCATTTTGTATTCCTATATGAATCTTTATAAATCATTCTATGTGTTTTTATATATCTTCAAAAGGACGACAACGATGTATTCCACTGTCATATATGAATATGGTTTACAAATGCCAATACTCAAATTCAGAAACTAGAATCCAGTTTAAGGTGAATTCGAATATTTGGAACACTTCATGTCCAACTCAAATGTCACACGCAGCATAATGTGTACTCCCATTTAGATATGTACACAAGCGATGTATCAAGATTCAAATACCGAGTCAATCAACAAAGAATGTACGGAACTAACAGACATATAAACACTTATAGAGTATGTGGATCAATAATATCAACTAACATACATAATCCAGGCCGCTATACTTTTTTTTGGCTACAACAGCATCCTTTTTTTAGCCAGCATCTTGGCCCTTTCCGATGCGTGCCACTTATGGTCCATCTATACTAGTATTGCTGAATGCACATTCAGCCCGATTTTCATATTTGTAGGTTTGGCACAGCAATCCAAATGAAATGTCTCCGAGTCTTATCAATTAATACAGACTTGTGCTCAAATAAAATTACGAACAAAGAAAAACAATTATTACATGATCTCTAAAACAAATGGTTTGATTGATTACATGAACAGACAACACAAAGGTTATTCAATTATGGAAAGAACATTTCACCTATGATTTACCAAGTAGGAATTTAATTTCATTTTTTCCTTCAGGACCTTAACAATCTGGTCAGTCTCAGCTTGCTTTGTTTTGAAATCCACCAAATATTTAATGGTTGTCTTGAGTACTGCTTGTGATTGTACTGTTTGCTTCCTCAACATGTCAACTTCATCTCTAAGTGCAGAAGCAAAATCTCTTTCTACCACTAGTTTAGCCTCTAGAGCATCGGCAGTTGGCAATTCATAATGCACGATTGGGCCGGTGCCACTGCTGTGGGATGATACAATGTCCATGGGGACCTCGCTCTTTGATCTTGGGCTAACCTGTTTTGCCATTAAAGTTCTGATTGGATTCAAAAAAGTTGAAGTTAGCAAAACATCTCAACTAGGATTTATAACAGCAAACAAGTTAAACAAACAAGGAATTAAAGAGTTCCAATTGGATGCTGAAAAGTAGTTATTAACATCATTGTAACCCGCTCTTGCAGCAGCAAAGCAGTTAAACAAACAAGTAGATATTTAAGTTAAGGCAAACATGTAATTCTTAACATTAAGTATCAAACACATAGATAGGCGCAGTCTACAATATGATTAACAGGCTGTGCCATTATGTAATCAGTAGCAAACTAAATTAAGCCAAGCAACATAATTGAACAATTTTGCAATAAGTGGCTAACGAAAATTCCGAGAAGCAGGTAACTGAACTTACGCTAGTTCTTTGTACACGCACACTGCAACTTCTTTTTTGCTTACATGGTTGTACGAAGGAGTCCATGGCATCAATTGCTTGGATATGCAGTCCCAATACTTCTTTCTTCCCACACTGCATGGGTAAGTCGAATGGTTAATCTGGTAAGATGGTGCGTCCTTGATATGTTATATGAGGACGTGTAGTCAGACTAGTTGTAGCCAAACACATCACACTGGCTTTTACTGTATATTTCATGCGATTACTTTTGGCATATCGAGATCTAAGCAATCTACAATAGGATGAAAAGACTGGCATTCTTCACATTATTGGCGAACTCAGTTCATAGAAACAAGCAATTCAACCATTCTGTGGGTAAATCAAAAGCGCCACTAGAATATTTTTCACTATCCAATCATACACGCAAAAAGGGGCGACGCCACCATAGGGGCTGGTATGGGCGGCCGCCTCAGGTGGCTGGAAAGTGTGCACCTAGTTTGAGTCGTCCAGGTTGGCCCACGCTAGTTTTGTTTGTCCCAACGCACGAGCAGGCAATGTAAAAAATGAAGAAAAATGTTTCAATTTGGATGGGCCAATAACATAAGTGCAAGGCAGGCCCTATAGCAGGCTCGCGGCCCAAACGAGCGCCTCCCATATCGATCGACAGCAGGAAAAATCCCAATTCATTCGCTCTAGCCTCCAGTCTGGTTTGCTCCTAACCTAGCCGCCGCTGGACAGACCGACACAGCACTTCCTCGCGCCCTCATTGGAGGGCGGTCACCGGGCTTCAAGTGAATAGAAGGACAAGAAGATGAAGATCCAACCCTAGGTGTAGCATGCGTGGGAGGCAGCGGCGGCAGCACGGGCATGGCATCGAGCTTGCGCAAACGGACAGTCGCTAATTGCAAGAGTAGCATGCGCGAGCAGGTACATCACATCCCTGATTATATCTAATTCAACTCTTCAATTTCTGGTCAATAGTTAAACCTGACGGTGTTGTAAAACTGGTTGTATGTAGGGAATCTACGAGTAACTCCCCTAATCAATACTGAACTGACTGAATCTGATGTATCTAATCAAGTTTCCGGTGCAAACATACAAGCTCATGTTGTTCTTGAGCCTGAAGTGTCTAATGAACAGACTGCTAATGAATGATTTGATGCAAACATTTTACATGCTCCTGGTGATTAACATATAGTGTCTAATGAGGGATGTAATGCAAGCATTTTGCAAGCTCATTGAAGGATTTAGTGTCTAATGATGATCTACTATGTTGAGAGAGACAGAGATTTGCAGTTTTTGATGACAAGCAAATTATAGTGCATTTTCATAGCTTGAGGAAACGTCGAGGCCATCTACCAGAAAGTCCCCGTATCATGACAGCATAGCATAAATACTTTTCTAATCTGTTGTTTGAAACTATTGGCATACTTGTGTAGGATAGATATATTGATATGCAGTTTGCGCAGTGGTTATACGTGCAATTACACTTCGATATTTTCATCCAGAGAAAGAATAATTCAAGCAGGTACAGACCATGTTTGTAGTCCTTGTACACCATGTTGCATTTTGTGTTTTTTGGTGCTTGCATCATTTAGTGTTTATAATCGGAACTACTTTGGATCATTAGCTGGTTTTCAAAGTGCATGTAGCTTCACATTTCTCAAGTTATGTTGATTTCTGGAGTGCAAGTGACTTCATATTTGTTAAGTTAAATGTTCGCCCCTGGTAACTTGAATTCGTGGATCAGCCACTTCACACAAATCATACACGAATGCCAGTACGAATTAAATGAAATGCAGGGACTTACGCTAGCTCGTTGTACAGGCTCACTGCAGCTCTGCTTGCGCTTGGGATGTTCCATGTACAAGTCCAGGTTACCACTTGCTTGGATGTGTAGGCCTTGTGCTCCTTGCATCCCCCTCTGCATTTTTGACACTGCGAATGGTTGATCAAATAAGAGGAATCGACCTTGATGTTGTACCGGAGGACAGATACTTACAAGGTTATACGGGTGTGCAAGATGTGTACCAGATCCCGTAGCGCCGTCATGCTTCGCTAAAATATGGATTTGCTTGTTTCAGATGATATCTCCAGAAGAAATAAGAGTTAAGGTCAGAGTTGCATAGGCGTGTAAGCTAAGAGAGCAGTGAAAGGATATCCAAACATCGTCGGAAAGTGCACAAGGGAGTGCTGTGTGGATTCCTAGTTCGGGCCGGCGTTTGGGCATGCTCGCCTAGCTAGAGTGCGGGTCACTTTAGAGCCGTTGAGGGTGATGAGCTGGCGTTGGCTGGCCGTGCACGGATGCAGATCTTGAGTGGAAGCGGAGCGCTATGATGCGGTGGACGAGACCGTTGGTGAAGCCCCAACAGCCTCGGGGGGCGGAGGTGCGACGATGTGCTCGGTGAAGTAGCCCCGGTGAGCTGGGAGACGGCGTCGGTGAAGCGCACCTGATGCGGTGGAACTCGATGTCTGTGAGGCACGTCGGTTGCGGCGGCCGACATTGTCGGTGGACCACCCGGTGCGGTGGACGAGGGCGTAGATGAGGTAGCTCCGGTGTGGTGGTGAAGCGCGACCATCGTCTTCGTCGTCGTCGTCCGGCACAGAGGTGGGGAACAGTGGGGAAAGAGACGAGACGAGGGGCGATTCGAGGGTTGGCGGCAAATTAGTGATTTGAGCAATCTAGGCGAGGAAGGGGATGGTGGAGAAGAGAGATTTTGCAGGGCTGGAAGGGGCCGCCAGATATTCCAATTTGAAACGTGGAAGCGCGAACTTATATTGTTGTCGTCCTTTTTTTGGGGGGGGGGAGGGGTGGGTGGCTGGGTGCTACGCGTCCGTCCGACACACGCGACCACCCCGACAGGACTATGCTTCGGTGCCTTAAGGCACCTGCCTTTGTGTCCATGACATATGGGCCCAACAGGTGGCTGGCTCACATGTCAGTGACGCAAAGGTAGTTGCCTTTAAGGCACCGAAGCAGCATCCACAACGACACGACCCTGGTTTGCCTGGTGCGCCTACATTTGAGAATGCAAACTAATCTTCTTTCATTTGCAAACGAATCTGTATGTATTACCATGCCCGTGTTTTCCTTGCAATAATTAGTCATTCGAAACGAAATACTCCATCCGTTCACTTTTGTAAGTCGTTTCAAGCAACTTAAAATGAACTGTTTTCACATTGTCTGAAATGTCTTCAAGGTCTTATAAAAGTGAACAGAGGGAGTACTATAAATTAATTAATGAGGAGTTATTTGATTAAAAACCAAAACGGTACCCACGCTAACGTGGATTAGAGTGTGTCTCACATAATTAGTTATTTGAATTAGAGTGTGTGTCACGTAGTTAGTTATTTGAATTAGAGTGTGTGTCACGTAGCGATCTCCAATTCTAACGTGGATTTCGCATTTCACTGTATCCATGCTACTTTTTTAATACAAATGCATATGATGAACACCATGGTAGTGAGAAAACTTTTGGATGGATTCAAACATATGACCTACAAAATAGCACAACAAACTGAGTCAATGTCAACTTTTCGAAACTTAGTATGGCACGAATTCGAAACAATTACCCGTACGCCTGCTCCTCGGTTCAAATCTTACAATGTACACCGAATTGAAACATCGATATTAAGTCTCGTAATATGTACATTCAAATGTTGTTTTTAGCCCCCCACCCCCGCACAAACGCTACATACTTCCTGTATCGGTCAATCTTCCTCTCCTAACCACCTTAGGAAGCTATCGGTTTCCATCAAACGTTCATTATTTCTCTCCATGTTTTGATCTCTAAGTCTCTCAACTACACAACCCCTTTTTCCACTCTGTTACCAAATGTATTTACCTCACACACCCGCCATTGCACCCCATGCCGAGCTCTCTCTCCCCCCCTCTCCCTCTCACCCTCTCGTGCTAAATACATGCATTGCCTATCTAGCCCCCCAACCTCTCGTGCATGCGCACACACGCACGTTGTATATCTAGGTCACTCCCTTGAGACTGTCTCACTCTTTCTTCCGCACGGCGGGCCACACTCGCTCAATCTCGCTCTCTTTATCCGAGTCTCGTTTAACCTTGTTTTCTTTCACACACAAATGATATATCTCCCTGTTCGGGCCTCGATCGACACACTCTATACTCTCTCACGCAGATTGTCTATCTAGGTTAGTCCATCCATGCGGCCACCACTCTTTCGACCTCATGGTGGGCCACGCTCACTCAATCTCTCTCTCTCTCTCTCTCTCTCTCTCTCTCTCTCTGTGTGTGTGTCGGGGAAACTGATCCGCGAGCACCTATGGGGACCGAGCCCCTTTCGGTTCGGCGGGGGGCGGAGGTCGCACGAAGAGCAGATCGAGGCGGAGCACATGAGCAGTTTACCCACCTTCGGAGCTCTCCGGAGATATAATACTCCTACTGCTGCTTTGTGGTTCGTATTGAGTTCTTGCTCGGGAGCGCTGAGTGCTACAGTACGCACCAGCAGCTAACGAGACCGAGCATGAGCGTTCTACTGTCCTCTCCCCCTACATTGTGCATGGGCCTCCTTTTATATGCTCAAGGGGTCTCCAACAGGTGGCAACGTAGACAAGGGTAAAAATGGAAAGGTGCTGCGGTTGGTACAACTACCTGTACAGTGTATCCTACCTAACCCTGACGGCAGGGGACAAGGGCATTAAATGCCCGTCTGCGTCGTCTAAACAGTGCAGAAAAGGGACCGTCAGGGACGCCACCGCTCGCCACGATGGCGATCTTGTCAGCGCCGCTTGCCACAGTGCACCCCTGGCTGCACAGCCTCCCGCCACGTACGCCTGGAAGGGTCCCAGAGCGACACGTTGGTGGGTGTGCTGGAGCGCGGGTACAGAGTGGTTGCTAGCCTGCCGCGACAAAGTGCCTTGCCGTGGTCATTGTCTCGTCGCGTCCGGAAGCTTGCCGCTCACCGGGCCTTGCCGGGACGCGTGGTGCGTCGCGGTAAGTACTTTGAGATGCCTTGGTTGGCCTTCCCGGCAAGCTCCTCTTGCCGGGGTCTTGTGCCTTGAGTGGCCTTCCCGGCAAGCTCCTCTTCCCGGGGCCTTGTCTTCTTGGCTTGAATACTTTGTTCTTTAATGGCTCCAAAGGAACCACAGAGGACCTTGACGGTCGCCCGGCAAGCCTTGCCGCGGGGCGCTGCGACTGCCCGTGCACAAGTTCGGGATACTAGGGTACCCCTACTCTAGTACACCGACAGGAGCCCCCGGGCCTGGGCCATACACGGTGCCAAGCGCTGTTGGGCCAGGCCCAAAACAGGGCACGGGCACGCGCGGCCTAGATCACGCCGTATCTTACTCCGTATCCACCGCGCCCTCCCCGAACGTCACGTGTCGATTGCGGCGTCGTGGGAGAGATCGTGGGTTGTTTCTTTATTCGGAAAGGCGGAACGTCCGCTCCCTTCCTCCTTATAAGCAGGGGAAACAGGGGCAGTTCGCCCATCTGCCCGTTGCTATTCCTTCCCCGAGAATCTCCGCCACTCCCCTTCTTCCCAAAGCCGAAGGAGAGCAGCGCCCGCCCCCATTGCCACCAGCACCACCAACGTCGTCGTCCTCCCTCACCACTCCCGCCATGGCTCCGAAAGCCGAGAAGGTGAAGTCGGCCGAGGCGCAGCGGCTCGTGGCGCTGCGAAAGGAGCGGGCAATCTTCCCTCCTAAGCTTGCCGTGGAAGAGCTGAAGGAGTACCACTACCTCTTCTGGTCGACGGGGACGCGAGCGCATCCGCGCACGAAGGTACTCCCAGCCGCTGCTTGGGAAAAGGCTCCCACTGGGTACCCTTTCTTCGCCTTGTTCTTCTACTGCAGGCTCTGCCCGCCCTTTTCTGAATTCTTTTGTGATGTCATGAACACCTATGGGCTCCGCCTCCTTGACTTCACCCCCAATGCTGTCCTGACCATGGCAGTTTTTGCACATCTCTGCGAAAAGTTTGTCGGAATCCATCCAAACGTAGCCCTTTTCCGCCACTTCTTTTCGCCTCGAGTTGAGAAAGGAGAGCCTTTATCCGGCGGAATCGCCTGGATCTCAAAAGCCGGCAAGAAGGATGCTTATCTGGATGGAGAGTTCCGCAAAAAGTGGGAGGAGTGGAGGGCGGACTGGTGCCTGATTGTCGAGGACAACTCGCAACCGTTTACCGCCCTGCGCCAAACTCCAGTAGTGCGCGGCAGTGATTGGAGTAGCTTGGCCCCGGAAGACGACAGACTGAAGATTGCCGTCGCCCGGATCCAACGCCTCAGGCTTGCCGGGCTTACTGTAGGAACGGTTGGCGCAGATTTCCTTCGCCGCCGCATCGCCCCCCTGCAGGAGAGGAGGA
Source organism: Aegilops umbellulata (assembly GCA_032464435.1). Taxonomy (NCBI): domain Eukaryota; kingdom Viridiplantae; phylum Streptophyta; class Magnoliopsida; order Poales; family Poaceae; genus Aegilops; species Aegilops umbellulata. Next base: position 87,418,470 of record CP136059.1, read on the forward strand.
GACCCGCCTGGGAGTTCCAGAACGCGGCGGATATCATGAGGCTGCGGCCGGGCCTCAACTTCAACTTCACTGTCCTGGAGCTCAACGCGATGCTCTAGGAGCTGTTTAAGTACGACCCACAGCATCCCGAAGTGTTCAGGTTGCCGAGGGGCGTCGTTCCGCTGTGCAACAACTCCTCGCTCGACCACATCCGTGCAATGATGCCACTGTGCGACTCGCATGGAATTGACCCAGCCTGGATAGAGCCTGTAGATGATGTCGTGCAGGCGTTCTTCGATGGCTTGGTAGAAGTGCCGATCGACGCCGATGAGAAGAGGGGCCTCACCCGGGACACCACTGACGAGGAGATCAAGCGCATCGCCACCAGGCTGGAAGAGGCGGCGGTAGCTGCAGCCGCGGGCGAGTTTGGATTCACCGTGGAGGAGGCAGAGGCAGCAGAGGCGGCAAGCCTTGCCGAGCGAGAGGATCTTGCTGGCGAGGAGAAGTCCGCCGGGCATGACGTCGGGCCGAGCGGGCCCGCCGAGGATACGAGCGGCTCGTTGGAGATCGACTCCTCTTCCTCTTCGTCTTCGGGCAGCTTGCCGCAAGCAGAGCCCCCGGATCCACAAGCAGAGCCCCCGGCCCCACCAAGAAGGCGTCTTCGCAAGGCCGGGGACGTAGCGGAGCGGCGGACGAGTCAACCCCCGCCGCACCGCACGACACGTTCCACCGCGGCAAGTTCTGTTGCCGCGGAAGCACCTCACGCTGCAGCGGCAACTGGAGCGGGGTCCTCCTGGTCCGCCGCTCCAGCTCCCGCCAAGCGGCCAAGGGATCCTACTCCTCCGCCTCCTCGCGCCAGAGGTGGGCCAGGCTTTGACTTCTCCGCGCTCAGCTCTGACGAGGAAGAAGAAGAGTAAGATTCTTGTTGTACTTGTATGTCTTCAATACTTGTTGTCTTGTCTTGTATCTCATTTGCTTTACTCTGAACTTATCCCTTTTTAGGACTCTGGCCCAGAGAGCGGCAAAGAGAGCCAAGGTCCCGGTGATTGTCATCGAGGACGATCCCACCGTGCCAGCAGGGGGTGCGCCCGAGACAAACTTGCCTGACCCGGCAGCTGTTCTTCAGAGCAGCCCCCAACGCAACCCCCAGCGTAAGTATATGGTTTGCTTCCCGCTGTTGGGCGCGCATGGATACTCTTTGTTTGCTGATATCTGACTGTTGGCTTGCGTAGGAGCAGAGCAGCCCCACCAGGAGCGTCCGGATGCCGCCCCTGACATGCCATCTGCTTCGACTACGCCGCTAAGGGAGAGTTCTCCGGCAAGGGAGAATCCTCCGACAAGGGAGAGCTCTCCGACAAGGGAGAAGTCTCCGGCAAGGGACAGTACCAGCGACCCCCGGCAGCGGAGATCCCAACTGCCGAGCCTGGTACAGGTACTTCTTGCTTCTAAACTTCCCTTGGGTTCTTCTTCGTTTGATCTTCTTTTTGGATATCTGCTTGACTTTTCTTCCTTTTTCGGCCGTCAGATCCATCTACTGCGGAGCCGATGGAGACCGAGGTTGCTGTTGATGATGCCGCCGCCACCGAAGAAGCGGCCGGCGCTGATGATCCCGCCGGCGAAGAGGCCGCCAAGGCTGCCGCCGCAGCAGCCGACGAGGGGTCTGGTGATCGCACTGACGGCCCTGAGGCCGCAGGACCGTCAGGCGCTAGGCTCTAAAGAGCCCCAGCCTAGCGTCTACTTGAAGGCCGGCGATGGCGTCTTCATCAACCTCCCCTGGGCGTCAATGTCCAGGGCGCCAGTCGAAGGAGAAAGCTTTGACGCGGAGGTGCTTGCCTCCGCTGGGCTGACGCTGGTCGACGCGCCAAGCAGCAGTAGCGACGAGCCTGAGGAGGAGCGACTGCTGCGGAAGCTGTTGTCGCTCTACCGCGCTCGGCCAGTCAAGCTGGAATCCTGCAAAGCGCTTGCCGCGAAGGCGGGAGCCGACATTGAGAAGCGTGCGGCAGAGCTCCACGGCATCAACCAGGCAGCTCTCCGGTCCCTGGCGGAGGAGCGGGAGCAGGTCGAGGAGGCGCAGAAGGCCTTCCTTCTCGAGAAGGCTGATGTCGAGGAGCAGCAGCGGCTTGCCGCTGAGAAGCTGTCGGCGCAGGAGGGTGAACTGGCGCAGCGGAAGGTCAACCTCGATAGCCACGAGGAGGAGCTTGCCGCACGCGAGCGAACGCTTGGCGGAGCTCTCAAGGAAGCAAAGGACGCTGCCGCAGCTGCCGAGGCCGCCAAGAAGGAGCTGGAGACGAAGGTGGCGCAGCTGGAGGCCGACCTCAAGGCGAGCGGTGAAGAGCTTGCCGCGCTCAAGCATGAGCGCGAGAAGGACGCCTACACATTTGGCGAGCTGCAGGGTCGTCTCGCTGAGAAGATCAAGGAGCTCGGCGCCGCCAAGGACTCCAACGCCGATCTTGAGTTGAAGCTGACCGCTTTAACCAAGACGCTGGATGGCGCCAGGGAGCAGGAGGCGGCCCTCAAGAAGGAGATCAAGGCCGACAAGGCGCTGCTGGAGAGTGTTGCCGCCACCCAGAACGCCTTCAGGGAGAATGTGGAGCAGTGGACGGAGGGTCTTGTGAATGCTGCCGCAGATATTGACAGGGAGCTGGCGCAGTTAGGGATGGAGGATCTCGGGTATCCTTCTGATGAGAGCCTCCCATCCAGCGCCAAGCTCACTCTGTTCTTCAAAGGCGTGGCGACGGCCCTCCAGCGACTCCGGGAGAGGATCCCAAAGCAGCTGGCCGACGAGTCGCGCAAGATCTGCGTGGTAGCTCTTCAAAAAGTGTTGGTGAAGGTAGCCTTCCGCAACCCGGGCCTCAACCTCACCAACGTCCTCAGATCCCTGCCGGCGGAAGCTGATCTGGAGGCGCTCAAGGACCTTGTCGCACCCATTGTGGACAAGGTGAGCGGGATCAAGAGGGTTGAGGGCGACCGCGTGGACTAGGTCGCCCGTTTCCTTCTTTTCTTCTCGCTACTGATCGTGTTATGAAAACAGTCTATTAGAGCCGCGACAAGCTATGTTGTAATATAACTCTTGTTTTGGGCAGTGATCGCAATGTTATTTCCTTTACTTGATTCCTTCCTTTGTATTTTTTTGCCCTACGCTTTTAGGGAACTTGCCGGCGTAGGCACCCTCGCCGCGAGCGCTGAGTGTGGGACGTCAGCAGCCTGCTGGCAGTGCCATTGCCGACAAGAAACCTTGTCGTAACTAGTCGCAGCTCGCTTAAGTTGTTGAGCGAACTCGAAACAAAGTAAGGGCGCGACTCTAGTCGCAGCACACTTAAACTGTTGAGCAAACTCGAAACAAAGTAAGGGCGCAACTAGCCACGAGCCGGTTCCTTCGCGCACAGGTTTTCCATACGAAGCATGGTCGTTTAAGGAAGATAACTTAAAAATTTAAAAACATCTGATTGCTCAAACTTTGGCAACTCAGCTTTTCTGTCGTTTGCTTCCCGGCAAGGCGAGACTTTCTTGAACGACGCCTGGTCCATACCATTATCTTCCCCTTCCCCCCGACAAACTTGTGGGCGAAGGAACCTTCATTTCCTTGAGAAAAAAGGAAGTAGAGAAAATAATGATATGGAGCCTTATGGCTCGTTATTGCTTACCGGGGGTGTTCGCTGCACAAAGTGTTAGATAACTCATGCAAAAAATAAAAAGCATGAAATTGACAAGATGTGCGGAGCACATGAGCTTTATTTATGCACAGGGTCTGCGCCTGGCTTTGTACAAAGGATTACATGCAACAGCGGCAAGACTTGTACAAAAGATGGTTGCCGGAGTAGGGTCCGGCAACCGCGCCTTACGGGTAAAACTTACGAAGATGCTCAATGTTCCAGGAGTTGCTCACCGGAATGCCATCTTCGGTCTCAAGGCGGACAACGCCAGGCCTAGTGACTCGTTTCACCCGGTAAGGGCCTTCCCACTTCGGCGTCAACTTGTTGGAATTCTTGGCGGACTGAACGCGCCGAAGAATAAGGTCGCCTTCCTCGAGACTTCTGGCGTTAACTTTGTGGCTATGGTAGCGGCGCAAAGCTTGCTGGTAGCGAGCAGCTCGTACAGCAGCCTGAAGACGGTCTTCCCCAAGGAGCAGCGCGTCATCTTGTCGCAGCTGCTCTTGCTCAAGCTCATCATAAGCGAGCACTCGAGGGGACCGGTATACGAGTTCCGTGGGGAGAACTGCCTCTGCTCCATAGACTAGAGCGAAAGGTGTCTGGCCAATGGCTCGATTTGGCGTCGTCTTGATCGACCAAAGAACCACCGGCAGCTCCTCAATCCAGTTTCTTCCGCACCCGTGCAGCCTGTCGAAAGTCCTGGTCTTGAGTCCACGCAGCACTTCAGCATTTGCCCTCTCCGCTTGACCGTTGCTCCTGGGGTGAGCAACAGAAGCGAAGCAAACCTTGGCGCCAAGATCTTGGACGTACTGCATGAAGGTGCGGCTCGTGAATTGCGTACCGTTGTCGGTGATGATCCTGTTAGGGATCCCGAAGCGGCAAACAATCGACCTGAAGAACTTGACTGCTGACTGTGCTGTCACCTTCCTCACTGCTTCCACTTCCGGCCACTTTGTGAACTTGTCGATTGCGACGTACAAGTACTCAAAGCCCCCGACTGCTCGGGGGAAGGGACAAAGGATGTCGAGCCCCCAGACCGAAAATGGCCAGGATAAAGGGATCGTCTGGAGAGCTTGAGCTGGCTGGTGTATCTGCTTGGAATGAAACTGGCACGCTTCACACTTGGTTACTTGTGCAGTCGCATCGTGAGGGCTATCGGCAAAAAGAAACCTTGCCGGAAAGCTTTGCCGGCAAGCGCTCTTGCGCCAATGTGGTGACCACATATGCCTCCATGTATTTCTGCCAACAACTTTTGTCCATCTTCCCGATGAATACACTTAAATTTCACACCGTTGTGTCTTCTTCTGTACAGTGCGTTGTCGACAAAGTGGTACATACTTGACTGCCGGGCTACTCTTTCCGCTTCTTCTTGCTCTTCGTGAAGTTCTCCTGTCTGAAGGAAACGGACGATCTGCTGTGCCCATGCTGGAGCTTGTGGCTCGACAACAAGGACTAAAGGCACATCTGCTGCTGTGGGAACATCCGCTTCTACGGCGAGAAACTGCGGCTCAGCCGGAGCTTGACGTTCCCCGGCATGCTTGCCGGAGCAAAACTTGTCGGGAGCGTCTGCTTCAATGGAACAAACCCTGGGGTTTGCCGGAGCAGACTGCTCCCCAGCACTCTTGGTGTTGATCTTGGGGACCTTCTTGGCGGCGTCTTCGGGAAGCTCTGCCGGAAAATAGTCACCAGAAATTAACTTCCTCTTCTTGCTCTGTCCAGTTGATGGCGTCACAAACGGTTGAGTTAGCTTGAGCACAAAGATCCCTGGTTCCACAGGTAACTTAAGTGCTGCGCACTTTGACAGGCCATCGGCAATGTCGTTCTGAGCTCTTTGAACATGTTCCATCTGTAGGCCGACAAAGTGCTCTTCTAGCTTCCTCACTTCATCAACGTAAGCTTCCATCAACGGACTCTGATAACTCTTCTTCACTTGGCGGACGACAAGCTGCGAGTCACCCCTGACAATGAGCTTCTTGATCCCAAGGTCTGCCGCGATCCTGAGACCGGCAAGCAATCCTTCATACTCTGCAGTATTGTTTGTTGCTTGCTCCTTGGGAAAGTGCATCTGGACTACGTACTTAAGGTGCTATCCGGTGGGCGCGACAAGCAGTACGCCAGCATCGGCGCCTTGCAGCGAGAAAGCACCATCAAAGTACATCAGCCACTCTTTGCTTGCCTCCTTGACGGGGATGCTCGTTTCTGGAATTTCTTCATCTGGTGTTGGCGTCCACTCTGCTATGAATTCTGCCAATGCTCTGCTTTGGATAGTTGAAGTGCTCTCAAACTTGAGGCCAAAGCTTGACAGTTCCAGTGCCCACTCAACAATCCTGCATGTTGCTTCTGGATTCTGCAGTATCCTCTTCAGCGGAAAACGAGTGACAACTGTCATCTCATGTGCTTGGAAGTAATGGCGCAGCTTTCTCGAGGCCATGAGAAGGCCGAAAAGCAATTTCTGCACACCAGAGTACCTTGACCTAGCCCCCTGCATAAGGGAACTGACAAAGTAGACTGGGCGCTGCACCATTTTCTTCTGTATCTCCTCGGGTGCCTGCGCAGATCCATCTTTGCCGGGACCAGAGCTTGTCGGCGAAGCCCCCTGCTTGTCGCTGGATGCGCTCGCCATGGTTGCTGGCTCATCATCTGCCTCCCTCTCCGCTACTAGCGCAGCACTAACCACTTGATTGGTTGCCGCCAGATACAACAGCAACTTCCCTTGTGGTTTAGGTGCGACAAGTATTGGAGTGGAGGACAGGTATCTCTTCAAGTCCTGCAGCGCAGCCTCCGCTTCCGGAGTCCATTTCATTGGGCCTGCCTTTTTCAAAATTTTGAAAAACGGCAGGGTGCATTCAGCAGACTTAGAGATAAACCTGCTGAGAGCCGCCACGCAGCCGGCAAGTCTCCGTACATCCTTGACGCGCTTCGATGCTTCAATCTGCTCAATGGCCTTGATCTTGTCGGGACTGGCTTCAATTCCCCGCTGAGACACGAAGAACCCGAGAAGCTTGCCGGAAGGGACTCCAAACACGCACTTCTCGGGGTTGAGCTTGAGGCCGATCTTGCACAGATTTGCGAAAGTCTCATCTAAATCTTGAATCAGAGTTGCTTTGTCCCTGCTCTTGACCACTATATCATCCATGTAGGCTTCCACATTTCTGTGTATTTGTGGCTCAAAAGCGGTATGGACGACCCTTGCGAATGTTGAACCAGCATTCTTTAAACCGAAAGGCATCCGTATGAAACAGTACGTGCCACAGGGAGTGATGAATGCGGTTTTCTCCTCATCCTCTTCTGCCATGAAGATCTGATGGTATCCTGAGTATGCGTCAAGAAATGAAAGCAAGTCACATCCGGCCGTGGAGTCAACAATCTGGTCGATGCGCGGCAAGGGAAATGCGTCTTTGGGACAAGCTTTATTGACATCGGTAATGTCGATACAAAGCCTCCATTTCCTGTTTGCCTTGCGCACGACTACAGGATTGGCCAACCACGTAGGATGGAGCACTCCTCTGACGAGGCCTGCTGCTTCCAACTTCTTGATCTCTTCTGCGATGAATTCTTGGCGCTCCACTGCTTGCTTTCTGACTTTCTTCTTGACGGTCTGCGCATGAGGACAGACGGCAAGGTGGTGCTCAATTACTTTCCTGGGAACACCGGGGATGTCAGACGGTTGCCACGCAAACACATCGATGTTCGCCCGCAGGAAAGCAATGAGCGCGCTTTCCTATTTAGGGTCAAGAGTGGCACTGATGGTGAAAGTACCACTAGTGCCGTCCTCCTTGGCGGACACCTTCTTGGTCGCTGGCGGAGCTGCCATTGTCTTCTTACACTTGCCGGTGGAGCTCGATGGTGCGTCCTCGACGGTAGCGCAGCACTCCGAAGAGGTGCGCTTGCCGGAGTGAGCATCAGAACTCTTGCCGGACTTGGTCTTCTTCTTCCCCCGGGAGCTTCAGTGGCAAGTGTCTCGCGATCCGTTGCGGCTGCTGCTTCCCGGTAGATCTTGTCGACACAGATAAGAGCATCTTTCTTGTCGCTGGGGACAGAGATGACACTTATCGGGCCTGGCATCTTCAGCATGTTATGCGCATAGTGAGAGGCCGCCATGAACTTGGCGAGTGCTGGACGGCCGAGGATCCCATTGTAAGGCAATGGAAAATCGGCGACGTCAAAAGTGACCCTCTCAGTTCTAAAGTTCAACTCACTGCCAAATGTCACCGGCAACGTGATCTTCCCCTTTGGCTTGCTCCTTCCCGGGTTGATTCCTTGGAATGTGCCGGTTTCTTCGAGCTCGCTGTCAGGGACTTGGAGTTTTCTGAGCACAGCGGAGGAGATTAGGTTCAAGCCGGCCCCGCCATCAACTAGCATCTTAGTGACCTTGAGGTTGCGGATAGTTGGTGAAACCAACATCAGCAAGCACCCGACAGCAGTTGTGCGATCAGGGTGGTCCTCAATATCAAAGATGATAGGCGTGCTGGACCATTTCAGAAGCTTGCGTGACTCAATGGGTGGTTCTGCCGCATTGACTTCCTGCACCCACTGCTTGAGTTGGCGATGCGAAGTATGCAGAGAAGCAATGCCGTCAACGCACAAGACCTCTGTGGCTTTCTGGAACTCCTGCTCACTGGTTTCATCATCATCCATGTCTTTGTCGTCATCGTCATCTTCATCCTTGTCGCGGCCGTGGGGAGGTCTGTCTCCTTGCCGCTGCTTGGCGCCGCTCCATCGTCTCTCCCTCGCCGGACCACCCCGAGCCACGCCGCCCCCTCTTCCCTCCATCGTCGGTGAGGCCCCCGGCCCCCTCTCCCCTACTTCCGCTCCCTCATCGCCGAACGCGCCGCACCACGCACGCGCCTCGCCCACGCCTCGGGGCCGCGCTCTGGCCGCGCCCACGCCCACAGCTCGACGTACTCCGCCTCCCCCGCATGTGTCCGCCTCCGCACCTGCCTCGCCGCGCCTTCGCTCACCGTCTGCAGCGGCGGCTGCCCCGCCACCGAGCACTCATGCTCGCGCCTTCCCTACTCGAGCCCGCATCGACCTCGCCCTACCCCGGACTGCGCCCGCCCCTGCACGACACCGCAACCGCATGGCCCCGACGATATCGGTGTCGCGGCGCCTCTGCGACGGTCGCCGTCGCCGGCCGCCGCGTCCCCGCGTTCTGGCCGCCCGGGTCTGCCCCGCCCGATGCTCGTTCGCCCGCGCCCGCTAATCGGCCTGTGCCGCTGACCACTGGGCCCCATGACCTGTAAAAACATAAAATAAAATAGGTTTTAAAAACTATATGTTAATAATTAAAACAAATAGTTAATTAATCTTGTTAATTAACCCTAATTAATTATGTTTACTTAACCTAATTGCATATTAGTCTAACTGAACCTATTTATTTAAAACGTGCATATGACAGAATGGCCCCACACATAGTTGACCCAGTCAACTGCACAGTTGACTGCTGACGTCAGCATGATGTCATGCTGATGTCATCATTTACTATTCTGGATAATGTTTAATTAAATAATTAAATAAATTCTAAAATGATTAAAACTTTAGAAAATCATATAAAATAAACTGTAGCTCGCATGAAAATACTTTCTACATGAAAGTTACTCAGAACGACAAGACGAATCCGAATACGCAGCCCATTCGTCCGCCACACATCCCTAGCATAGGGAACCTGCAACATTTCCCCTCCGGCTCCTCTGCCTGAAAACGCAAAACACCGGGGATACTTTCCCGGATGTTTCCCCCCTTCACCGGTATCACCTCATACCGCGTTAGGGCACCTCTACCACCGATACTTGTCATGTCATGCATAGCTATGCATCTGCTTGCTTAAATATTTATTGTTTCTTCCCCCTCTTCTCTCGCTAGACACCGAGACCGACGCCGCTGCTACCCAGTACGTCTACGGAGTTGACGACCCCTCTCTCTTGCCAGAGCAACCAGCCAAGCTCCCCCCTTGATCACCAGATATCGCCTACTCTATTCTATAATGCTTGCATTAGAGTAGTGTAGCATGTTACTGCTTTCGTTATTCCTATCCCGATGCATAGCCTGTCTTTGATACTGCTGTTGATACCTTTACCCGCAATCCTACTTGCTTAGTATAGGATGCTAGTTTATCATCAATGGCCCTACATTCTTGTCCGTCGGCTGTGCTATACTATTGAGCCATGATCACTTGGGAGGTGATCACGGGTATATACTATACTTTATACATGATACATGTGGTGAACAAAGACGGGTCGGCTCGTAGGAGTACCCGCGAGTGGATCTTTGAGGCGGAGCGACAGGGCAGGTTGAGGTCACCTAGGAGAGAGCTGGGCCTGGCCCTGTCAGTGTTCGCGGATACTTAACATGCTTAACGAGATCTGGGTATTTGATCTGAGTCTGGCTACTGGCCTATACGCACTAACCAACTACGCGGGAAAGATATGGGCACTCGGCGTCGTGGTATCAGCCAAAGCCTTCGTGACGTCAGCGACTGAGTGGCGCGCGCCGGATTGGACTGGAACGCCACTAGGCTAGGTCTGCTTCCGGCCGCGTTCGCAACATGCAGGTGTGCTCAGGGCGATGGGCCCAGACCCCTGCGCGCTTAGGTTTAGACCGGCGTGCTGACCGCTCTGTTGTGCCTAGGTGGGGCCGCGACGTGTTGATCTTCCGAGGCCGGGCATGACCTAGGAAAGTATGTCCGGCCAAATGGGATCAAGCGTGTTGGGTTATGTGGTGCACCCCTGCAGGGAAGTTTATCTATTTGAATAGCCGTGTCCCTCGGTAAAAGGACGACCCGGAGTTGTACCTTGACCTTATGACAACTAGAACCGGATACTTAATAAAGCACACCCTTCCAAGTGCTAGATACAACCTGGTGATTGCCCTCAGACAGGGCATCGAGGAGGGGATTGTCGGGTAGGATTATACTATGCGATGCTACTTGGAGGACTTCAGTCTACTCTCTTCTATATGCTGCAAGACGGAGGCCGCCAGAACCATAGTCTTCGACAGGATTAGATATCCCCCTCTTATTCTGGCATTCTGCAGTTCAGTCCACTGATATGGCCCCTTACACATATATCCATGCATATGTAGTGTAGCTCCTTGCTTGCGAGTACTTTGGATGAGTACTCACGGTTCCCTTGTTTCCCCTTTTCCCCTTCCTCTACCCGATTGCTGCGACCAGACGATGGAGCCCAGGATCCAGACGCCACCGTCGACGACGACTCCTACTACACTGGAGGTGCCTACTACTACGTGCAGCCCGCTGACGACGACCAGGAGTAGTTAGGAGGAACACAGGCAGGAGACCTGCGCCTCGTTCGATCTGTAACCCAGTTTGTGCTAGCCATCTTATGGTAACCTTGTTTAACTTATGTCTGTACAGATATGGTTGCTTCCGCTGACTCTTCTATGATCGAGCACTTGTATTCGAGCCCTCGAGGCCCCTGGCTTGTATTATGATGCTTGTATGACTTATTTTATTTGTAGAGTTGTGTTGTGATATCTTCCCGTGAGTCCCTGATCTTGATCGTACACATTTGCGTGCATGATTAGTGTACGATTGAATCGGGGGAGTCACAAGTTGGTATCAGAGCTGACTGCCTGTAGGAATCCCCCTTCCACACTCATTGGCCGAAGTCGAGTCTAGATATTACAAAACTTTTACTAACATGGCTGTGTGTCTTACGGGCACACGTCGCCATTGGGTGGTATTAGGATCTTTTACTTCTCGACCTTTACTCTGGGACTCTGATCTCTCCTCTATTCGGGTTAAATGATTTTACTAAAATCTAACTCTAGGTTCTCGTTACCACTTCGTGCCGTAGAGCCCCTTCATTACAGATGATCGACTGCTTCACTAGAAGATTCCGAAGATAATCTCTGATGTTCTCTCAAGACACTTGTGCCCACCGCCTTTGCAAATTCCCTACCATTGTTATATTATTATGGATAACTACATACACTTGTCCTTTCAATCCCATTGATCTTGTTATTACAAGATACCTCGAAAATTCTCTCTATTGTTTCGAGAATACTTTGTGCCTACTGCGGCCTTGCAGTGCGTTACCCACATGAACACCCCAACGGATAATTCCTCGCACTTACCGAGTGTCCGCCCATCCCCAGTTGTTTATGTGTTTCACTAAGTTCTTTGAAATAATATTTGATATTCCGAAAATCCTTAGCAGCTTATTGCTCTTGAAATTCTTGCTTGCTTGCATTATGGTTAATCCCATAAGTATAGTAATCATATTGGCATGCTTTGTCACCATCATTTTTTAGTCCATTGATTCAATATGTTGTGAATGTTCACAATCATCAGTCGAGTCCTAGGATTATCTTTCTGGCTCAGACGTCATTTTGAACATGAGCTGGTTCTCGACCAAACTATCTGTCGTCGATTGTGCCTCTGGTATATTCAATTGAACCATCCTTGATCAGAGCGTCTGCTTCTGATCCTTTGTTTTGGAAATCATAATTCCTTTGCATTTAAGCTTTGAATTATCAGATGATTCCCTAACCTGTTGCATTTGCATTCCTTCCTCTTCTGGTTGAGTATCGATACTCACATCAGATCCTTTGTGGACCATCATGTCCTTTGTTGGATTGTTATCCGACAGTGTCCTTCACATTTGATCACTTTGTGAGTTCTTCCCCTGATACATAATGCCTTGGTTAAGTTGTATCCTCTGCTTGGCTAACCATGCTTTGATTTCGGTCTTGTGTTATTTTCTCTTGAAACTTGTGGTATATGTTCATAAGAAGCCCCTATGGGTTGAACATATGCCTTCTCTAAACCGTGGGAACCCGAAAGTTTTCATGAGTCATACTCTTCTGGTGCTTCGCCAGATAAAATTTCAACACTGCAACTTCATCGAACGCGAGAAGTGAATGAAAGGTTATGCATTGGAGAAGTGGGAGTCGACCTTGAACCTTGTGTTCATGCCCATGGACACGATGTAGATCTTATCATTAAAGCTTCTCTTAAGTTAATTATTCCTTTGGTATAAGTTCATCTTATATCTGGGATCTGGCCTTTTGCAATTGTGGTTCCGACCATGTTCTCCTTTAAATACCATTTCTCGTGCAAGTGTAAGTACTTGTTTTCTGTAGAGCAATACCCCAGTCCAACCTCTACCTTGATCTATCGTCGAGTATTACCCTCTGGTATCTCAAGAATATCTAAGAACTGTGTTGCATCTTATGAGTCTTCATCAGCTATTATTTCTCACTAATTCCAATTTTTCATGGGTTCTGAGTTGTTAGTCGCTCAAGAACACCCGTAAGTGAACCGATTCGGCACTTTGGTTCGACAACTCTAAGTAATCTTTGTTGCTTACGAGTTTAATAGTCCTTCTAGTCATCCCTAGCCTGATTGTTATATCATTATCATGCTACATTTTAGACGTGCTACTTGGTCCTTCTCGGAGCACTAATTTCGACGATGAGCTAAGCTTACGTCGATTTTCCTTGTCATATCATTTCACCTTGGACAGCAAGCTTGATTTCAAGTTTGTGTCGTACCCTTGGTTCCAATAACTTTTGCTCCATCATTCCGTTGACTTGATGTCATCGCCGACCGATTACATCTTCATGATACCTCTCGAGAAATGTGTCGAGATCATCATAAACATTCTGAGCGTTTCCATGATATCAATCGAATTCACGATGAGAAATACATCCTTGCCCTCGATGATTTGTGTTATCATCGGCCACCTTATTGTCTTCCCTCGAACACAAACTTGTTCGTGTTTTGTGTTCTACCTTGAGTTCCGTGCTATCCAACAATTGTTCTTCTTTACCTTGGAGTATTACCATCTGTCTTGTCAAGGATGTCATGAGACTTTCACACCTCTTATGAATTATTGATGCAAGTAATACTTCTTACCATAACCTTCCCTTCTTGGCCCCCGTGTTGATTCTAATCGGGATTCCAACAAGTGAACGGTACTGCGTGGATTTTGTACTTCTAACAACCCTATTGCTTTGAAGTTGATGGTCGATAGTTCGTCTTAGACTATTGGTTGTTGAACCAGCATTCTAACGTTGATCATGCTACCTAAGCCCATATTTCGGGTGTACTTTTCAACCAATGTTTAACTGTGTACGTTCTCCTCGAGCATTCCTCATTATATCATTTGATCTGACAAATCTTATCTCCTTGTTCACATAAGTGTGGAAATCCATCTTTTGAAAATCTCAATGAATTGTCGCTGAGTCAATAAGCCACCCTGCCATTCTCTCCTTGGTTCAATGATGAAGTGTGGTTCAGAAATCGCTCCCATAGTTCGTTTCCCGAAAATCTTGCAACGCCATCTCGTCAAATTGTGTTGCACCCCTTTTCTTCTCAGGCATCCTGAGTCTGAGGTATCCTAACACTGATCAGATCTGAAGCTCGGTCATATATGATGCTTGGAACATATTTCCAAGAATTATATCATTTGTCTTTATATGACCCGGTAAGGTGATGTCATGGCTAGCACACCTGGCTGGAGGACCTACCGTTATATTTTCCTTTTTGACAAGGTTAACCATTTTTCCATGAGGAAACTGAATGCCTTGTTTAATAAGTTATCCTGATGGATCCTTTGTGTATTCAAAGTCCAACCTTTTCTTGAAGACCATTTCAATGCTATCTCGAAGCATGTCTGTGGTACTCCAATTTTCAACAAGAACATTTAAAACCCAATGCTAAATGTTTCTTGCTCAATTATCCAAACACCGTTGTATGGGTAATGTCATGAAATTTCACTCTCCCCTTACCTAAAGTGATTTCTACATTATATCCTGCCACGGATATCATGCTCTGCTTGTCCTTGGGAAGGGTATACCTGTTGGGGATGTTGCTAACCGGGGTAAACCGGCCTGCAGGGCCCGGGTTACCTCCGTCAGCAAACCCGAGATGTTAAAACCCAAGGAGAGATAGAAGGGCCTAAGGCCCATAATCGGTTTAAAGGTTTATGGTGTAAACCGGCCTGATGTAAACTTGTATTGTGAGTTAGGAATAGAGAGACCGACCCGGGCACGTTTATTAGCCGGAGGTTGGGACTTTGCAGACCGGCGGGCGTCACCCGTGTATATAAGGGGATGACCCGGCGGCGGTTTGGGGACAGAGAAAAAGAGAACTCGAGGTTTAGGCGAAGCTTATTGCTCCCTAAGCCCTCGAAACCCATCAATCCCATCACAACTAGACGTAGGCTTTTACCTTCATCGAAGGGGCCGAACTAGTATAAAAACCGTGTCCTTGTGTCCACTTTAACCCCTTCAAGCTAACCCGTTGCGATGGCTCCACGACTAAGTCCTCTTACTCGGACATCTGCCGTGACAAATCCACGACAGTTGGCGCCCACCGTGGGGCTATCGCGAGATGGTTTCAGGTTCTTGGAGGGCCGCTTTGAAGGACTCGAGGGTTACGCTGTGGGACGGATGACCAAGAGCCGCCGCGGAAAGCTCTACATCGACAGCACAGGCTGGGGCCCCGACGCCGGTTCGATCGAGTACGGGTACCGGGTCCCCTTTGGCGGCATCCATGTTTTCATCGGCAAGGTCGGAGAACCGGGCCCCGAGTTAGGCGACTGCGCCGACCTCATTGAGACAGCTCAGTGCACGAGATCGACCCTGGCTAAACCGACCAGGAAGCACGCCTTCGTGGGAGTGATCCACGGGGGAAGCTACGAGGAAGGATCCGAATCTGGTGACGAAACCGCCATCTACTCTAGCGATGAAACGTCGACCGGGGAGACCGAATCTCTTTACCAGCTACAAGATGATCGGGTTGGGGGCGGCTCCGATGGCAACAGTATTCCGGACCCCTCTGATCTGCCCTATCGGGTTGGGATCTTCATGGCTGGAACACAGGCGACGCCACGATCAACTGCAGCAGCAGCGATCTCCGGATCGGCAGCAGCAACGGCTGTGCGAGCAGGAGGCCCTACCGGTTCACCAGCCCAGGTTTTGTCAGACCTGTTTGACGCATTAGCAGCGCTCATGGCGGAGGCCAACCCGGTGGATCAGGAGGTTCACAATGCTGAGATTGCCAAAGTGAGAGAGCAGATCGCTCGGGCTAAAGCGGAGCTGGCAGCAGAAGAGATCAGGATGACGGCGGAGCGCGCCGCTTTAGAGGCACAGGCTTACAGGCTCATGATGGACCAGAAGGCATCTCAGGAGGTCTTGAAGAGAAAATCCCGGTCTCGGTTGCCCGCCGCCCTCGACGCTCGAAATCTCTTCAACACCCCAGGGGTAAACCGTGCGGAGGCGACAGCCGGCGCCCCGGTTCAGCACCGGATTATAGACCTGCCTCGTCATAACACTGATACGCCACCGGCCATGCCAACACCGTCAGGTCATTATTCCAACCCGATGGATAACCTCGTCGCAGCGGCGGCTCGGTTGGAAGCCATTCCGATCGAAGGAGATTCACCGCAGGATGAAGAGACACGCTGGGTCAAGGAGCTCCTTAGGACCGCGTTGGCCCAGCAAGAAGCGTATTTGCAAAGCCGTGATCGGATTCACTCCACCCCGCGCCCCAGCAGGAGCTATAGTAGGCGCGCGGAGGAGCCGGCCGTTTCAAGTAACGCCAGGCGTGAAGCGCTCCGCGGCAACAATCCGGCGGGCGTCGACAATACTCACGAGGATGTGGATCGCACCCGTGCGCGGGAGGCCGGATTAGCAGCGCAGCATCAGGCCCGTCAGCTTACACCTATCTTCCCAGCAGCTACGGTTGAACCGGGGGTGGTTACCAGTTCTTTGGGAGTACCGTGCCTTGTTCCCGCTTTACGCAACGTACGCCTGCCCAAGGACTTCAAAGGCCCCCGCAAGGTACCAAACTACACGGCAGATCAGCCTCCAGAGACATGGGTGGAGAGCTATGAAATGGCTATGGAGATGCTGGATGTGGATGACACGGCGTGTGCCAAGTATTTCACTATGATGTTAGAAGGAACGGCCCGGACTTGGCTAAAGAGTTTACCGCCTAATTCAATTAGTTCATGGGCCCAATTGCGCGCCCGCTTTATCAAGAATTTCAAGGACACGTGCAGACAGCCAATGTCAATAGTTGACCTAGCAGCCTGCGTTCAGCAAGAAGGGGAATCAACTACCCATTGGGTACGGCGGGTATCAGAAGTTTTGCACTCGTCAGATCGCATCAACGCAGACACCGCCGTGGTGCTGTTGGAGAGCAACTGTCGGTTTGGCCCTTTGAAGCTAAAGCTGGGCCGGATGAAGCGTGATTGTACAGATATAGGAACGCTAATGACCGCTTTAGTGAAGTATGCGGATTCTGACAGTACCAAGGATCCTGACTCTGGTGATGACAAAGCATGGAAGGGAAGGAAGAATAGCAACGTCAAAGGCCAGCAGCATCGACCGACAGGTAACGGAGGCGGAGGTAAGCGTAAACCGGACGGGAGCATGGACTTTGTAGCCAACGCAAGTGCACAGAATAAGGGCCAGCGGCGCAAGGGAAAACAGCCAAGTTTCCGCACAGATCCTGGTCCTAACCCGGAGCGTTTGAACTTTTTCTTAAACCAGCCCTGTCCGAAGCACGGAACAAAGGAGGAACCAGCAGCCCATCTTTGGAAGGATTGTTATATCATGAAGGAGTTCAAAAGCTCAAACACTTTCCAGAATGATCGCAGCTCCGGCGGCGGTTCAGGTTCCGGTCCAGGGTTCCAGGGTAACCCGGGCGGACAGGTCAGCCAAAATAATCAGAATAATCAAAGTAATCAAAGTGGTTATCAGAGCAACCCGAAACAGTTGAGTGGTGGACAGTATCATGTCTTTACTACGAGCTTGGATAAACGAGATAGGAAGCTTCAGAGGCGGGCAGTCAGTACTGTCGAACCGGCCACGCCCCACTATCTGCGTTGGTCGGAACAGCCTATCATATGGAGCCGAGAAGATCATCCTCCCAGGGTGTATAATCCGGGTCAGTTAGCACTGGTGGTAGCGCCCCAGGTGGGAGGTTATAAGCTCACCAAGGTGCTCATGGACGGAGGGAGCAGCATTAACATCTTGTATTATGAGACCTTCCGTCGTATGGGACTGGTAGATAAGGATCTCAGACCGACCAGTACTGTGTTCCACGGGGTGGTGCCTGGCAAGTCTGCGTATCCGGTTGGTAAGATAGCCCTTGAAGTGGTATTTGGCGATAGTCACGATTCCAGATCAGAGACGCTGACGTTCGAGGTGGTTAAAATCCAAAGTCCGTACCACGCTTTGTTCGGGCGGCCAGCTTATGCAAAATTTATGGCACGGCCCTGCTACGTATATCTGCAACTTAAGATGCCAGGTTACAAGGGCACTATAACGGTTCATGGGAGCCGCCGAATCGCTTTGGAATGCGAGGAAGGAGATGCGACGTATGCTGAATCGGTTTGTGCTACGGAGGAGCTAAGGCTGTACAAAGACAGTGTTGATCCGGAGGATATGACTTCATTAAAAAAGCCAACTACGGACCACGATCCGGCCTTGAAGTTCAAGTCAGCGGCCGAAACTAAGCTTGTTGATTTTGTACCTGGCGATTCATCCAAGCAGTTCAGCATCAGTGCAAACTTAGATCCAAAATAGGAAAGCGCGCTCATCGAGTTCATTCGTGAGAATCGGGACATCTTTGCATGGAAGCCATCGGACATGCCTGGTGTACCGAGGCAACTCGCTGAGCACACCCTTAATGTGGATCCTAAGTACAAGCCGGTAAAGCAGTTCTTACGGCGGTTTAACGAAGAAAGACGTAAAGCGATTGGTGAGGAAGTGGCCAGGCTCCTGGCAGCTGGGTTTATCATTGAGGTTTTTCATCCCGAATGGCTCGCTAATCCGGTGCTAGTTCTTAAGAAAAACGGCACCTGGCGCATGTGTGTGGACTACACAGACTTGAATAAAGCTTGCCCAGCAGATCCTTTTGCTCTCCCCCGGATTGATCAGATCATTGATGCTACGGCAGGTTCCGAGCGTTTAAGTTTTTTGGATGCTTATTCGGGTTATCATCAGATCAAGATGGCAGTTAAGGACCAAGAGAAGACAGCGTTTATTACTCCCTTTGGAGCCTTCTGCTATGTGTCTATGCCCTTTGGGCTTAAGAGTGCGCAGGCTACTTATCAACGATGTGTGCAAAATTGCCTCCACGAGCAGATTGGTCGTAATGTGCATGCCTATGTGGATGATATTGTGGTCAAGTCACGAAAGAAGGAGACCCTGGTTGACGATTTGAAGGAGACTTTCGATAACTTGAGAGTGTACCAAATGATGCTCAACCCGGCTAAATGTGTTTTTGGTGTACCTGCAGGCAAGCTGTTGGGATTTTTAGTGTCCCATAGAGGAATTGAGGCCAATCCAGAAAAGATCACAGCCATCACCTCCCTGGCCAAACCGAAATGCATCAATGATGTTCAGCGCATGGCCGGGCGGATTGCAGCGTTAAGCCGGTTTATCAAGTCGCCTTGGTGAAAAGGCGATCCCTTTGTATCAAATGCTCAAGAAGACGGTTCAGTTTGTCTGGAGTCCGGAGGCTGATAAAGCGTTTGAGGACTTGAAGCGACAACTAGTCAATCCGCCAGTGTTGGCAGCCCCTGTAGATAAAGAGCCACTCCTGTTATATGTTGCAGCGAATGCCAGAGCAGTCAGTGTGGCGATGGTGGTAGAACGAAAGGAGGCTGGAAAGGAACATCCGGTTCAGCGACCGGTTTACTATATCAGTGAAGTACTTATTGAGTCCAAACAAAGGTACGCGCATTGGCAGAAGCTGGTATATGGTGTTTTTATGGCAAGCCGGAAGCTGAGGCAATATTTTCAAGGACACCCGATCACGGTGGTCAGTTCTGCTCCTTTAGGTGACATTATACAGAACCGGGAGGCGACCGGTCGGATTGCCAAGTGGGCTGTCGAGCTCGGGCCGCACGACATAAGGTACGTACCCCGGACGGCCATAAAGTCACAGGCACTTGTCGATTTCATAAACGATTGGACAGAGTTACAAGCGCCTGAGGAGAAGCCAGACAACACCTATTGGACCGTTCATTTCGACGGGTCAAGACAATTGGAAGGCTCGGGGGCTGGAGTCGTTTTAACTTCCCCACGAGGAGATAAGTTTTGTTACGTCCTCCGTTTAATGTTCCCCTGTACAAATAATGCAGCTGAGTATGAGGCTTTACTTCACGGTCTTCGGGTGGCTAAAGAGATGAATCTGAGCAGAGTTAGGTGCTTTGGTGATTCGGATCTGGTCGCTCAGCAGGTATCTGGCACCTGGGATTCTAAGGACCCGCTTATGGCTGCATACCGACGGGAAGTAGATATGGTGGCTGGGCATTTCAAAGGTTATCAAGTGGATCATGTGGACCGCAGAAAGAATGAGGCAGCGGACGCTTTAAGTCGCTTGGGCTCTCAGCGTAAACCGGTCCCGCCCAATGTTTTCTTGGATGTATTGTACCACCCATCGGTACAGCTGCCCGGTGAGCTGGAGTTGGCTGTTCCTGATCCGGAGGCTCAGTTAGTGGCGGCTCTTCACGCCACCCCGGATTGGACGCTCCCTTATCTGGCATACATGAACCGGGGTGAGTTGCCAGAAGATGAAAGCTTGGCTCGACAGATAGTACGACGGTCCAAGTCTATGACCATTTTCCAAGGAGAGTTACATCATCGCAGCGTGTCAGGAGCACTGCAAAGGTGCATATCCCCGGAGGAGGGGTGCGAGATACTACGAGAAATACATGAAGGGGATTGCGGCCACCACGCCGGTTCAAAATCATTGGTGGCTAAAGCGTTCCGCCACGGTTTCTACTGGTTAACTGCTCATGCTGATGCGGAAGACCTGGTCCGGTTATGTGATGGTTGCCAGAAATTTTCCAGACGAGCGCACATACCGGCTCAGGAGTTGAGGATGATTCCAATCACTTGGCCGTTCGCAACTTGGGGGCTTGATATGGTTGGGCCTTTTAAGCGTTCCAAAGATAAGAAGACCCACCTACTGGTGGCGGTTGACAAATTTACAAAGTGGGTAGAGGCAGAACCGGTCAGTAAGTGTGATGCAGCCATGGCGGTTCGGTTTATAAAGAAGGTGATCTTCCGGTTTGGCTTTCCACACAGCATCATCACAGATAATGGTACCAATCTATCCAAGGGGGCCATGAAGGAGTTCTGTGCACGGGAGCATATATGGCTTGATGTTTCTTCGGTAGCGCACCCACAGTCTAATGGTCAGGCGGAACGAGCGAACCAAGAGATCTTGAGAGGTATCAAACCCCGGCTGCTGGTCCCTTTGCAAAGGACGCCGGGTTGTTGGGTGGAGGAGCTACCGTCTGTATTATGGAGCATCAACACCACGCCTAACAGATCCACGGGGTTTACGCCGTTTTTTATGGTTTATGGAGCAGAGGCGGTTCTCCCAAGTGATATACGACATGACTCACCCCGCGTGGCAGCATATGTTGAAGCGGATAATGAGCAAGCACGGCAGAACGCTCTTGACTTGTTGGATGAGGAGCGTGACTTGGCAGCTGCCCGTTCAGCGATTTACCAGCAAGATCTTCGTCGCTACCACAGCCGTCGGGTTAGGACCAGAACCTTTCAGGAGGGGGATTTGGTGCTTCGGCTCATCCAGGATCAATATGATCAGCATAAATTATCCCCGCCTTGGGAGGGACCCTTTGTGGTCAGCAAGAATCTGAATAATGGGTCATATTACTTGATTGATATTAGAGAGCGCAAGGATTCACGCACGTCAGAGGAGGAGACCAGCAGGCCGTGGAACATAGCTCATCTTCGACCTTATTATACATGAGCCCTGGGCTCTGTTCATGTACATATCATGACCATGTATATATTATGATTAAATACAATAAACCGGAGCCTCGAGTAAAGCGGGGTCTCTACTGTTCTTCACATCATGTGTACTTACCCCTGGAGGTCGCTTCACAGAAGTTCAAATTCCGGTTTAAAAGCTGGTGCAAGGGAAGATGTCTCCTACAGGGTTGTGAAGCTCTTAATATCCGGTTCAATATCCCGGTTCAAGCATAAGGCTTACTGTTCAAACATAGGCCGTATTCGAGCCAAAGAGAACGTAGCCATTCAGCATGAGGCTTCCTGTTCAAACATAGGTCGTATTCGAACCAAAGAGAACATAGCTATTCAAACATGGGGATTTCTGTTCAAACATAGGTCGTATTCGAACCAAAGAGGACACAGCTGTTCAAACATAGGTCGTATTCGAACCAAAGAGAACATAGCTATCCCTATAAAGTCAGTTGGGGACCTAATCGACTTAAACCGTAGCTACACCTCCGGGGGGCTTGGTCAGGTCTTGATGACGGTAATGCCTTCTGGCTGGCATATTTGCCACTGAATCAGTTGGGGACCTAATCGACTTGAACCGTAGATTACGCCTTATGGGAACTCGGTCATGTCTTGATGATGGTAATGCCTTCTGGTCGGCTTTTTAGCCATTGAGTCACTTGGGGGCTTGGTTGACGAACCAATGCAATGCCATTTGGCCGGCATATTTGCCACGATTCAGTTAGGAACCTAGTCGACTTAAACCGTAGCTACACCTCATGGGGGCTCGGTTTGTCTTGACGATGGTCACGCCTTCTGAACGGTTCATAGTAACCACTATTCGCATGCGTTTTACTATCGCGTTGCCTTTTCATATTTGGTTTTGTTTTCTGCCTTTATTGTGGTGTTTTTTTGGTTCTTCGGAACGTCAAGTATCCTTAAACCGATTCAGCTGGCATAGCCTGGTCCGTGTAACCCGGAGGAAAATTGCCCGGTTTGGCAGAAGCGCAGCATGGTTCAGGTGGTCGAAAAATCACATTGTGTACTCAGTAAAGACAGGAAACATAAGTTGGAAATATCATTGGAAAGAGCATCAGTACCCGTGCGCGAAGGCACATTCAGAAGCAGAAGTATTAAACTATCTTATTACAAGGCAACGTAGTGCCTGAATATATTGTTCGTTGGCGGATTAAGACGTCATCAAGTAAACCGGGGCGTTGATTACGCCTGTTCGCCGCCTTGGTTCGAAGGCTGGGGATCGTCTCGCGCCGCTTCAGCTCCATCTTGGTTACCCATTGGCTGGAAATCAGCAGTGGTCCAGTCGATTCCCATTAGCGCTTGAAAGACGGCTTCTTCGTGAATCAGCGAAGACGGTTCAATGTCTGGGGCGTAAGTATGCTTACGGATTGGAGGAACAAGGTTTCCCGCTTCAGGGACCGGGGCAGATACTCGTTTGTTTTGGTTGTCGTATTTGGCTTGGTAACGTGACAGATCTGCCTCCTCAGCCAATTGACAAGCTAGGGGGCGCACCGCCCGGTTTATCGCCCTCAAATCATCTTCACCAAAGTCTGAACCGTCTTCCTTCAAGCTGGGGTATCCTTGGGCCGCTTCGACAGGATCGAAATCTGGTACCCACGCTTTGGCCCGGATCAAGGCAGTGATAGCTCCAGTTCGAGCAGCTGATCTTTTCAACTCTTCAATCCGGGCTGGCAGCATGGACAGCCTCTTTAATGTGTCTTGAATCAGAGCCGGCGCAGGGTTGTTGTGCGATGCAGTGGTGATAGCTCTTTGTGCTCCGGTGTATAACTGCTCAATCAGAGTATAAGCAGCTTTGAGTTTTATCCGCACATCAGAACCCAAGTGGCCAATACGTGAGCCTGCAGTGTTTCAAGGTGGATTACAAACCGGACATAGGGTATAGCAAACAAGGTACAAATTGGAAGAAGGGCATCGAAAGGTTTACCAAAGACGGCAGAGGTCATGGAGTGTATTTGTCGCTTCACGGTGGATAATTCATCAACCACCGGTTTAAGAGCAGCTTCGGCATTTTCGGCCCTCTTCGTTAAAAGAGCTCTTTCAGTAGCCCAATCGGTTTGCTCCTTTTTGCGGCTCGCTTTCAGCTGCTCCATAACAGTTAAGGCTTTGGTCAATTCCTCCTTTGCTTTTTCAGTTTCAATCTGCTGGGCTTTTAAAGCTTCCTGAAGGTCCGAGACTTGGTTCTCTTTGGTCTTCAAATCCCCCTGCAGCAGGTCATCAACAGTGTTCAGAAAATATTGCACGGTTTGGAAGTATCAACCACACAAGCAAGTTATGTGCTCGATACTTGGGGGCTAATGCATATTTGATTTTAAACACAAGTTTTCCATTGCAAAAAGTCCCAAGATTAATACAAGTATTTAAACTTGGCACTTGGGGGCTAATAGTTATCTAATGATGTTTTCTGGTTATGACCGAAGTTGAAGCCTTGGATTTTCTAAACCGGACTTTAATTGACAAGACAGCCTGATCCGGGTTTACTGTCTCGGTTTGGAAATATTGATAAGCTAAGTTGCAATGGAATAAAGCACAAGGGAGTTACCTCAAGTTTCTCCTTCATCATCTTGATCATGGCAGCCTCATAATCCCGACTGGTGTGCAGCCGGTTCAGATACCCAGAATAAAGATCCGGGGCGCTTAAAGAGGTGTACGTAGACAAGTCAAGGTCCCATTTGCCCTTTATGGCCGAGATTTCATCCTTGGCAGTATGCTTGGTCAAAGTAGCAGTGTTCCCCGGTTCAGAGCGGCCAATACCGGTAATCACGACATCATCATCCTTGGAGTCGCTGCTCTGCAGTGGCCCTGTCGGTTTATCAGCAGTTGCAGAAGGGGGGATGGATCCCTCAACCCGAACAGGACTGGCAGGCGGATCAGTGCGGCTAGCAGGTTCGGTAGTCCTTTCTTCAGCGCAGATGTCATCTTGCGGAGATGGATAGTTCTGAGTATCTTCACAACCCAGAGCGTCAGCACCGGGAGTTTTCTCCGGTTCAGGAGCGGCAGTTCCTTCAGCCGGGTTATCCAGACGAGCCTTCTTGCTCGGTCTAGGCTTAGCCCTGAAAAAAGCCCAAAGATTGAAAAAACGGTATAAGATGGATTAAGAGACCCATACAGAGATATGTTGTGATCGGTCCAACTTACCCAATAACTGTCTTCAACGGGGGCAGTTGAGTGGCTGAAGATTCACCGGAAGAGGAATGGGAAGTGACCTGATAATCGGAGTCAGATGGATTTAGAGGCTGACGGGTTAAACCTGCTTTAGGAGGAAAGCTAGCGCGTAAATCGGAGACCTCTGAGCGGCGTTTCCGAACCGGGCTGTTCGGTAAACCGGCGGAGGTGACTACCTGGCCGCTATGTCGGGTGGTGCGTCGAGCTTC
Organism: Aegilops umbellulata; assembly: GCA_032464435.1. NCBI lineage: Eukaryota > Viridiplantae > Streptophyta > Magnoliopsida > Poales > Poaceae > Aegilops > Aegilops umbellulata. The sequence goes on from CP136059.1 coordinate 87,443,263, forward strand.
ATGTTGCTGGGTCTTCACAAGAAATTTGGGATCCAAGTAAGCAAGAGGGTGAGAAAATTTAATTCTCCGGTTTGCTTGGCGAGGTTTTTTCAAAGGCAAAGGAACGGCATCAGAAGAAAGAATAGTTACCTCTGGGCCTTCGGCATGGCTCACTTCAGCGTCGTCCTGACAAATATCATCATCAATAAGACGTATAAAAAGCAAACCAACTGAATCGAGGTCCGGATTACCCACATCATCCTCCTCTAAATCCGGAGTAGAGGAAGCGGTGTTCCTTTTCCTCTGAGCAGGCTTCTTCACCCTCGTCTTGGGTCGGGTTACCTTTTCGGTTGGTTCTTGTAACTTCTTGCTCCAAAATGGATCATCTCCCTGTCTCAGGAAGGACTGGAGTTAGCAATATGTGTATGAGGGGATCATAATTTCTATAACAAACAGAGGGGAGGTACTTACAGCAGGAGGCTTGTTGGTGGTACAGAATGGAAGAAGGCCGGTTTGGGCACAAACATGTTCCGGTTCATTCAGCATCTTTTTCACAGCTTCAGCGACTTCGTCCTCCGTCAGCTGAATATTGCAGTGCCTCAAGGGATCATCAACCCGACCCGTGTATTGGCACATTAAACCGGAGCGGATGCTAAGGGGCAGGATGCTCCACGAAATCCAGCAACGAGCAAGGTCTACCCCCGTTAAACCGTTAGCCATGAAGGCTCTGAGCTTGGACAGCTGAGGGGCGTACTTACTCCTCTCTTTGGCAGTTAGCCGTGGGGGGAAGGGGTGAGTATTGCTAAGTCTCTCTGGACGGAAACCGGGCAGTGGATTTTCTTCAGCAGGGGAAGTATCCTTGCAATAGAACCAAGTGCAATTTCATTCTTGCGGATGACTATGCAACTTGGCGTGAGGATAAGTCACCTCTTTCCTCTTCTGAATTGCCGTACCACCCAGTTCCATATTAGGGCCATCGGTGAATTCAGTACGTCGGTTCAGATGGAAAAAGTCCCGGAACAGCTCTACAGTGGGTTCCTCTTGAAAGTACGCCTCGCAAAGTACTTGGAAATGGCAGATATTCGTGACTGAATTTGGACCAACATCTTGTGGGCGCAGTCTGAAGTTAGCCAAGACGTCCCGATAAATTTTTGAACCGGGTGGATTAAACCCCCGGGCCAGGTGATCCGCAAACACCACCACTTCTCCTTCCTGCGGGGTAGGAGGACATTCGTCTCCTGGAACCCTCCAATGGATGGTACTTTTGCTACTCAAAGCACCAGTCAGAACTAAGTTGTTTAGTTGGGTCTCAGTGATGCAAGAGGGAACCCAGTTGCATTCATACACCTGTTTTGCCATGAGGAAATCTACAAGGCAAAGGTATTCCGGTTTGAGAGCAAGTATGATTGTAAACCGAAGATGCTCTTATATAGAGTCAGGTTATCTACAATAAATATCAACCGGCGGTTCATCAAGGGGACTAACGGATATGTAGATCGGTTTTGTTCGCTTTGCTAAGAGGTAAACCGATCAGATCTAAACAGTTGTGAGTATGAAAAGCAGAAACAGATCCCGTACAGATTCTTTCAAAGCAATGGATCTACAGCTAAGGCGAAAAAGAAATAAAAAACAGGTAATATGAAGTCGGGCTCACAGCAGAACAACATAAGTTCGACAAGCAGGAACAAGAGTAAGATCTAAGGAAATGAGTGCAGATTTATAGCAACTGCTAAGAGGAACTACAAATCCAGATACAGGTAGCATCATCTGTTCGCAAAGGCTGTTATGGGGATGAGCAAGAAACAGTAGCAGAACGATGAACCCTAGAACAGATCTAAGGCAACAAGAACAGGGGCCTTACCGGGGTCCAAACAGATGCGGAAAGTCGCCGCGGTGCTCTGAACCGATCAGGTTGATGCAGCGGCCGGAGTTGGTGCAGCAGCTGACGGCGGCGGCGGAGCTTTGAGGTCTGGGTCGCGAGGAAGACGAAGAAGGGGAGGAAAGGAAGATGGCCTTCAAGTCTTATTTATAAGGCGCGGCGCGCGTATCAGGCGCGCGAATCCAGGAGCCGGAGATTTCGGAAGCCCAGCCGTCGCCCTGATTCTTGCGGGTTAGCGAAAGGGGACGGTAGCTTGCGCTGACGTCATATCGATTTACCACAGCAAGAGGAGACGGAGAAACGACGGTTTAACAAGTCACTGGAAGACATTTGAATACAGAAATTCTTATTAAGGATTGACGTGAACCTGTTCAAATCAATCTGGGGCCTAATGTTGGGGATGTTGCTAACCGGGGTAAACCGGCCTGCAGGGCCCGGGTTACCTCCGTCAGCAAACCCGAGATGTTAAAACCCAAGGAGAGATAGAAGGGCCTAAGGCCCATAATCGGTTTAAAGGTTTATGGTGTAAACCGGCCTGATGTAAACTTGTATTGTGAGTTAGGAATAGAGAGACCGACCCGGGCACGTTTATTAGCCGGAGGTTGGGACTTTGCAGACCGGCGGGCGTCACCCGTGTATATAAGGGGATGACCCGGCGGCGGTTTGGGGACAGAGAAAAAGAGAACTCGAGGTTTAGGCGAAGCTTATTGCTCCCTAAGCCCTCGAAACCCATCAATCCCATCACAACTAGACGTAGGCTTTTACCTTCATCGAAGGGGCCGAACTAGTATAAAAACCGTGTCCTTGTGTCCACTTTAACCCCTTCAAGCTAACCCGTTGCGATGGCTCCACGACTAAGTCCTCTTACTCGGACATCTGCCGTGACAAATCCACGACAATACCCCTGGTACATGTGTCAAACACAATTTTTCCTTCCCATTGTTCTGTTTGATCTGATGATCACATTTTCCTTTCCATTGATTTATTTAACCTTCCTTGTGATCCATATGATCTAAGCAATAATATTGTCTTCTTATGTAAACACCTTTGTGTACAATTCTGTCAGCAAGACCCTGTTACTATTGTTGATGACATTTCGGTAGCCACCGATGGACGAGAACCTTGCCTATTGGCCCGCCTCGTTCAACGAGCAGGAAAATGGTTCTCTTTGTCCCTCGCCCTTGGCGTCGATGTTGTTGCCGACATAATCGACAGGCTACCCTCTGACATGCCTTACTTACATGATCGTGCAAGGCGCCTCCACCCTTCCTACTTTTAACCCACATGGTGGGCCCATAACCCACAGTTCCACAGGATCGAACCGACTCTCCTGTACACCTTGTTGACACAGTTATTCCTTGCTCTTGGTTTCGTGGCTAATACGCGAGCCACCTTCCTAGTGATCTATTCTGGTATCAGACGCAATACTTATTCTCGTTTCTCGGAACCCCTTTTCACACTCCGTTTCAGGCATCGAACGATTGCCTACCCGTTTGAATCTTTGGTACCATCGTATATTGCACTCAGCGAATTCACTGAAATACAACTCGTGGGGTACCTTATGCATTCCCCATTGAGTTCACCATCAGATGCCCAGCTTTGTGGAGATGCGTTCTTCCGGAGTTTTTCCCCCTGGTCGCGTTCGTAGGACGATGGAAATCCCGAAGAAAGGATGACGACTTGATCATGATGACCTGGAGCAGAGAAATAAAGACTTCAACATAATGGATCGACCTCTTCGAGAAGAGCAACCTAGACCGAGAAGACTCGTTAGAATTTCGTAATCAGAACTTTCCCCCTTACTCCCCTCCTAAATCTCGGGACGAGATTTCTTGTAGTGGAGGAGAATTGTGACGCCAGGATATTTAAGCTACAGTGAACATTTGCTAACGCTGCCACGTCATCACTATTACTGTAGTTAAACTTGTGATGATTCGAATCCCCTTTAAATTCAAATTTAAAATAACGGCAAACAATAAAGTTTTCAAATATTAAAACCAAATTGTTTGAGTGGTGCCAAATAATGCATAGGTGATTATGGTGAAGCACCCATACTTTTATACAATGTTTAAATGCTATAAGATAACTAAAATAGTAGCAAAAACTATTAATTAAATGCTTTTAAATAATAAATAATTACACAACTATTTTAGATTAGGTAGCTAGTTAATGTGGCAGTGGCATATTTGGTAACATCAAATTAGGTGCCATTTTGGATTTTTGTTAAATCAAAAATAAAAGGAAACTAAGCTAAAACAGAAAGGAAATAAAATAAACAAAAGAAAAAAAATACAAAACCAGAAAAACAAAAATAGCAAAAAAAGGAGAAAGAGAACCCCCCCACATGACCCCTTGGCCCAACTGGGCCATGGCCCAGCCGGCCACCCCTGGCCTATAGACCACCCCCACACCCCGGAAACCCTAACCCACTACCCCCACTTCCCCACTCCCGCTCGTCAGGCCCCCCACCTCCCGATCCGATCTGGATCGGGGAGGGGGATCGAACGACGCCCCCTGCCTCCTCCTCGACGCCCCCACTCGACTGGACCAGGGAGGGTCCCAATCCCGTGCACCCTCCGCCTTCGACGCCGGCGCCCATCCCCGACGCCTCGTTGTCGCCGTGCTTCACCACCTTCTCGGCGCCGATCCATCGTCTCTCCCTTGCCGGACCACCCCAAGCCACGCCGCCCCCTCTTCCCTCCATCGCCGGTGAGGCCCCCGGCCTCCTCTCCCCTGCTTCTGCTCCCGCATCGCCGAACGCGCCGCACCGCGCACGCGCCCCGCCCACGCCTCGGGGCCGCGCTCTGGCCGCGCCCACGCCCGTATCTCGACGTACTCCGCCTCCCCCGCATGTGTCCGCCTCCGCACCTGCCTCGCCGCGCCTTCGCTCATCGTCTGCAGCGGCGGCTGCCCCGCCTCCGCGCACTCATGCTCGCGCCTTCCCTACTCGAGCCCGCGTCGGCCTCGCCCTACCCCGGACTGCGCCTGCCCCTGCACGACACCGCAACCGCATGGCCCCAACGATATCGGTGTCGCGGCGCCTCTGCGACGGTCGCCGTCGCCGGCCGCTGCGTCCCCGCGTTCTAGCCGCCCGGGTCTGCCCCGCCCGGTGCCCGTTCGCCCGCGCCCGCTAATCGGCCTGGGCCGCTGACCACTGGGCCCCATGCCCTGTAAAAACATAAAATAAAATAGGTTTTAAAAACTATATGTTAATAATTAAAACAAATAGTTAATTAATCTTGTTAATTAGCCCTAATTAATTATATTTAATTAACCTAATTGCATATTAGTCTAACTGAACCTATTTATTTAAAACGTGCATATGACAGAACGGCCCCACACGTAGTTGACCCAGTCAACTGCACAGTTCACTGCTGACGTCAGCATGATGTCATGCTGACGTCATCATTTACTATTCTGGATAATGTTTAATTAAATAATTAAATAAATACTAAAAATGATTAAAACTTTAGAAAATCATATAAAATAAACCGTAGCTCAGATGAAAATACTTTCTACATGAAAGTTACTCAGAACGACGAGACGAATCCGGATACGCAGCCCATTCGTCCGCCACACATCCCTAGCATAGCGAACCTGCAACATTTCCCCTATGTCTCCTCTGCCCGAAAACGCGAATCACCGGGGATACTTTCCCGAATGTTTCCCCCCTTCACCGTTATCACCTCATACCGCGTTAGGGCACCTCTAGCACCGATACTTGTCATGTCATGCATCTCTATGCATCTGCTTGCTTAAATATTTATTGTTTCTTCCCCCTCTTCTCTCGCTAGACACCGAGACCGACGCCGCTGCTACCAGTACGTCTACGGAGTTGACGACCCCTCTCTCTTGCCAGAGCAACCAGGCAAGCCCCCCTGATCACCATATATCGCCTACTCTATTCTATACTGCTTGCATTAGAGTAGTGTAGCATGTTACTGCTTTCGTTATTCCTATCCTGATGCATAGCCTATCTTTGATACTTCTGTTCATACCTTTACCTGCAATCCTACTTGCTTAGTATAGGATGCTAGTTTATCATCAATGGCCCTACATTCTTGTCCGTCGGCTGTGCTATACTATCGGGCCGTGATCACTTGGGAGGTGATCATGGGTATATACTATACTTTATACATGATACAGACGGGTCGGCTCGTAGGAGTACCCGCGAGTGGATCTTTGAGGCGGAGCGACAGGGAAGGTTGAGGTCACCTAGGAGATAGGTGGGCCTGGCCCTGTCGGCGTTCGCGGATACTTAACACGCTTAACGAGATTTGGGTATTTGATCTGAGTCTGGCTACTGGCCTATACGCATTAACCAACTACGCGGCAAAGATATGGGCACTCGGCGTCGTGGTATCAGCCGAAGCCTTCGTGACGTCAGTGACTGAGTGGCGCGTGCCGGATTGGACTGGAACGCCACTAGGCTAGGTCTGCTTCCGGCCGCGTTCGCAACATGGAGGTGTGCTCAGGGCGATGGGCCCAGACCCCTGCGCGCTTAGGTTTAGACCGGCGTGCTGACCGCTCTGTTGTGCCTAGGTGGGGCTGCGACGTGTTGATCTTCCGAGGCCGGGCATGACCTAGGAAAGTATGTCCGGCCAAATGGGATCAAGCGTGTTGGGTTATGTGGTGCACCCCTACAGGGAAGTTTATCTATTCGAATAGCCATGTCCCTCGGTAAAAGGACGACCCGGAGTTGTACCTTGACCTTATGTCAACTAGAACCGGATACTTAATAAAACACACCCTTCCAAGTGCCAGATACAACCCGGTGATTTCTCTCCAACAGGGCATCGAGGAGGGGATTTCCGGGTAGGATTATGCTATGCGATGCTACTTGGAGGACTTCAGTCTACTCTCTTCTATATGCTACAAGACGGAGGCTACCAGAAGCGTAGTCTTCGATAGGATTAGATATCCCCCTCTTATTCTGGCATTCTGCAGTTCAGTCCACTGATATGGCCCCTTACACATATATCCATGTATATGTAGTGTAGCTCCTTGCTTGCGAGTACTTTGGATGAGTACTCACGGTTGCCTTGTTTCCCCTTTTCCCCTTCTCTCTACCCGATTGCTGCAACCAGACGATGGAGCCCAGGATCGAGACGCCACCGTCGACGACGACTCCTACTACACTGGAGGTGCCTACTACTACGTGCAGCCCGCTGACGACGACCAGGAGTAGTTAGGAGGATCCCAGGCAGGAGGCCTGCGCCTCGTTCGATCTGTAACCCAGTTTGTGCTAGCCATCTTATGGCAACCTTGTTTAACTTATGTCTGTACTCAGATATGGTTGCTTCCGCTGACTCGTCTATGATCGAGCTGTATTCGAGCCCTCGAGGCCCCTGTCTTGTATTATGATGCTTGTATGACTTATTTTATTTGTAGAGTTGTGTTGTGATATCTTCCCGTGAGTCCCTGATCTTGATCGTACACATTTGCGTGCATGATTAGTGTACGATTGAATCGGGGGCGTCACACATATATGGAGTATAATATCGAAAATCATCTTATATTTCTGAACGGAGGTACTAATAAAATATGGTTTCTGTTTGAATTAGAACCAGGTCCGCGGTGGAGATGAAGTTCTCAAAGTCATGCCGTGTGAACTAGAAGACCTGATGATGAGTTCTACTGCCGAACTATCGAGCTGCTGTGTCCTTGTCGCCACGTGTCCTGAACTAGTGTTTTCCTGTAGCGTTGTTGTCAGGCGTGTTCTCAAGGCTGTACTTGACCACAACAATTTCCTGGCTGTGCCTTCGATTACGAAGGGTGTGGTTCTTATAAAGCTTCCCAACAAATCTGATGCCGCCTATCTTCATCATCATGTTTATGAGTGGAAAGACCACTCTGTTAGGTTCTCCAAGGTTGACAAGATGGTGATGGTGCGTGTAGACATCTCACACGAAGTCCATGGCCTAGTCAGTTATGCGGGGTTCATCCCGTAGGTCGGTGGCAAGAAATAGTCTGCAGAGTTTAGTTGGTGCAACTTTGCTTGTCTGTAGTAAGTACTATTGTTCAGTACTTGATTTGTGTTTGTGAACCCTGTATTATTTATTAGTACTGCCGCTTTTGGTGTGTGGTCAGTCTTGAGAACGGTCTATGTTAATGTCTGTCCACTCAATTCAGTCTTTATATTTTGAAGTATCTAGATCATATTTTTTGTGAGGACGGTTTATCAATTATGGTTACACTCCAATATCTGTATTCACTGCAGGGTTTATCGCACACACCAGGATTTCCAGTCCCATGGATGTTCGGTCCATACGATTTGTCATGACCTTTGGACTGTCCTGCTTGTGGGAGTAGGCAGGGCCCCTGCATGCCACGCGTAGTTGGACGATCAATCTTATGTTTAGTACTTCAACATAGTGATTTCCTGGTAAGGATTCAGTCGTGTCACATCAAGTAAATCTTATTGATTTACTGTCTAAATCTTATTGATTTAATGTCATGTTTTCTTTCTTTTCCTGCAATTTTACGATGCAGGTTTTGCCATGTGACATTCATCACAGAATAAACCGTTTGGTTTGCTCTACGATGGATATTTTTGCAGGTTTCACTTCTTATGTCGTGTCAGTAATGAAGGCACTGTCCATCACTTATATTACTGGAAAGAATTGGATCAGTCTGTTGTCTGAGTACAAGCTGAATCCCTATGATGAACTGCAGTTTGGTTTAACAAAAACGCCACAATTAGTCCTTCTCGTGTTTAAAGGAATTGAAGAAAAAAACTGGATCACGGTCACGGATCCTAGTCAAGTTAGAAAGCTGATCATAGCAGACCAGACACGATCGCCGCTGTCTCGCACAGATCGAGCACCGGTAGTTGCTCTAGCACTGACAGCGGCAGCAACTCAGTCTGATCCAGTTGAGGATTGGGCACCGACCGCATCAGCGAATCAGTCTGATCTACCGGAGGATCGGGCATCGACACCGGCACCTGCTCCGACACCGGCACCAACTCTACAAGGAGCACCATCTCCGGCAGCAACAGCGGCTTGGGCACCTGCACCAACACTTGCACTTGCATCTGCTCCGGCCCGTGCAGTTGCACCGGCAATAGACTGGGCTGCAGTTCGCACTTCATATACCAAAGTCCTTACAAAAACCGACAGGTCCACCTTCTTGGTAAGCATTGGCCGCCCAAGTGCTTCCTTCTTTTTTCTTTCCATGTTGTTTCACATGATTCACTGTGTTGATCTAACTGTTTGGGTATGTCTTCTTGTTTGCAAACAGAGAATTCCTAGAGCAACGAGGGAGTCGTTCAACAATCCGGGCAACCACGGCCAAGTTTCTCTTACCATGCGCAGCCTTGGTGTGAATGAACCTGCTCAATATACCGTAAGTACAAAGGATGGTCGCATGATGATTGATGCTAAAGGAAGGTCAAGGTTCAAATCTAAACCATATCTTGCGGTAGGGGATGATGTCAAAATCAAACTTTCTCGGCAAGGAGAGCTGGTCCGAATCAACTTTGAAATTAGCAGCACGCAAATGCCGAACTGATCTATCCTCCGAGAGATTTTGATGTAATAATGTGGCATGGTGAAACAAGTGTCCTGTGTGTATAAGTAGTACGACAGTATTATTTATCACATGGTATATCGTTGATAGAATTGCAACTCTGATTGCTGGCTAGGAACTGTCATTTGATTTCATTCCAACAGCTGTCGTGCTTTATTCAATTTTGTGTATTCGCCTTGCGATAGCATCTAAAACTAGCACCGTACCGCTCGCTTGCAATATGAAAAGCGTTGAGGTAGAACACATGGGCCCCCAAACATGCAGGGTCGGCCTGCGGCCCAAAGTCTAGAACCGTCAGCCTATGTGAGTATTATATTCTCAGCTGAACCCCATAAAAAAAGCTGAACCCCCATAATGCCCGTGCGTTGCAGAGGGAGTATATTTCTCGGCAACATGAGCCTGTGATATAAAAGATTTGTATATTTCTTTATAGAGGGAGTGTCTCTCTGTCAAAATATATATTTATGTGTAACTAGTTACTCCTGTCTTTCTACTTCCTTTCGCTGATATGTGGGGCAACCGGCAACGGGGTCCACGTGCCATATGCACAAATTAGAGTGCACAACTTCACGGTAGACACAACCCGGTCGTAGTGCCGCAGTAATGCCCAATGAGACGTCAAATCACAACCCCCCTTTCCAACTTTAGCAGTAAGCTGGACGGACGAAGCGGCAATATTTCACTTGGCATGAGTCCCCTTCTCCCTCGTCTGCTTGTTCAGAGACGATTGCATAGGGTTTTCTCATGGAGAACCAGGTATGAATTCTTCATCCATCCCCGATAAACCCAAGTCCCTTGGTCGCAGGTAATCCTAGGATGGCAGCCGCCGCCATTGATGCATTTTTCTTCCTACTGAATCTAGTGTGTTTCATTTGCAGTGCCCAAAGTGCGATTACCCTACAGGTTTCTGCGCCCTCGGCGAGACGCCACACTTGTTCCTTCTCATCCTAACACAACATTTTGAAACGCGCACAGTATGTTTCTAGAATCCTCTTTTCTATCCGGGAGGGTGGGTTTTTTTTAACATGCTGTGTTCTCATATTATTTTTCCTGCAGTGTATTATTTGCTCTGCCAGAACACATGTACTCAAGATGCTTGGCCTTGCCATAACTGAATACACTAGTTTAATGGTCACAGTGAAGACAAGCCATGGATATAAGTTCCGAGTTGGGCTCATGAACCAAGAAGATCGCTGCTTTTTTATGGCCGAACATGGATAAACTTTCTCAAGTGTTACGGACTGAAAGTTGGCGCATGAATGTTGATGGAAATAGGAGAACCTGGTCTCATCTTCACTGCGATCTTCCACCCCAACGTCGTTCCAATTGTTCATCCATGTTAGTTTTGTATCTGGTTCTTGCTTGTTGCCACGATTACTTCTTAATCCACCTATTCTGTCTAACTAATCACAATTTAACTTTAGAAGCAGCAACGAATCTCTCACAAAGATGCTACTTCTAACTAATATTTTCTTATAATTGGTGGCACGTGTAGGTTTTTTCAGAGTTAATAACTCGGTTGTTACTAATGGCACTGAAGTTGACTGGATCGACATCCACAAGTTCCTACACTTTATTGATCTTCTTGAGGTCCTTGTCAGGCATTTCAATGGTGGAAGGCCACGTGGGATATGTGTGCCACTGCTGCACTCGTTGAACAGGTCCAAATGTGTCGAGAAACTTATGGTATGAGTTGTTTTGTGTTATATATGTTGTTCGTAAACTATTGCTTATACACAGTTTTACTGTTGTGATCTTCTTGAAACAGGAACTACCGAGTTCTATTGTTCCTATTAAGATGCCTGACCATGGTCGGGTCAGACTTGCGCTTGGTCACAACATGATGTTTATGTCGACCTACTCAATTCCGGAGTGCTGAAGACATCGCAGAAGATTCGTGTTTGCATTCAATTATTTCGAGGTTGCCACCTCATTCAAATCTTTCAATTGTTCCGGTGCATCATTTCTCATTCGACAATCCTTTCCAACGGTGTTTCTTTTAGTGGACCCTAACCCACAGGTCTTTTCCCAGGATCTTACCTGACTCTTCTAATTTTTTGGAGTTACTCTAAAAAATTCTTTTCGAAGTTTGGCATAAGTATGAATTTCATCAGTCATATGCTTTTCCAAAGATCGATTTCAAACCATTTTTAGTGCTGGCTCAACCTGAGGGAGTCCTGGATTAGGGGGTGTTCGGATAGCCGGACTATACCTTCAGCCGGACTCCTGGACTATGAAGATACAAGATTGAAGACTTCGTCCCGTGTCTGGATGGGACTTTCCTTGGTGTGGAAGGCAAGCTAGGCGATGCGGATATTCAGATCTCCTACCATTGTAACCGACTTTGTGTAACCCTAACCCTCTCCGGTGTCTATATAAACCGGAGGGTTTAGTCCGTAGGACAACTCCAACATACAACAATCATACCATAGGCTAGCTTCTAGGGTTTAGCCTCCTTGATCTCGTGGTAGATCTACTCTTGTACTACCCATATCATCAATATTAATCAAGCAGGACGTAGGGTTTTACCACCATCCAGAGGGCCCGAACCTGGATAAAACATTGTGTCACTTGTCTCCTGTTACCATCCGCCTAGACGCACAGTTCGGGACCCCCTACCCGAGATCTGCCGGTTTTGACACCGACATTGGTGCTTTCATTGAGAGTTTCTCTGTGTCGTCACTTTTAGGCCCGATGGCTCCTTTGATCATCAACGACGATGCGGTCCAGGGTGAGACTTTTCTCCCCGGGCAGATCTTCGTCTTCGGCGGCTTCGCACTGCGGGACAATTCGGTTGGCCGCCTAGAGCAGATCGAAAGCTACTCCCCTGGCCATCAGCTCAGGTTTGGAAGTTTGAACTACACGGCTGACATCCATGGGGACTTGATCTTCGACGGATTCGAGCCACAGCCAAGCGCGCCGCACTTCTCAATGGGCATGACCTAGCTCTGTCGCCGAGCAGTGTCCTAGAGGCCGCACGTGCGTTGGTTCCAACCCTTAATTCGGAGCCTGCTGCGCTGATCGAGGATGAGCGGTTGGACGCCACCTCAGGGGTTGCGATCTCAAAGGCGATCGAGCCAAACACCAGCCCCGCACTCTGCATGACCCGTGACTCGGAGGATCCGAATTCCTCTCCGGACTCCGAACCCCCCGCGCCCCTGCCGATCGAATCCGATTGGGCGCCGATCATGGAGTTCACCGCTGCAGACATCTTTTAGCACTCGCCCTTCGGAGACATCCTGAACTCACTAAAGTATCTCTCTTTATCAGGAGAGCCCTGGCCGGACTATGGTCAGCAAGGATGGGATGCGGACGATGAAGAAATTCAAAGCCCACCCACCACCCACTTTGTAGCCACTGTTGACGCTTTAACCGACATGCTCGACTTCGACTCCGAAGACATCGACGATATGGACGACGATGCAGGAGACGAACAGGAACCAGCACCTATAGGGCGCTGGAAGGCCACCTTGTCTTATGACATATATATGGTGGACACTCCAAAAGAAGGAGATGGCGATGGAAAAGCGGGGGATGACACCTCTAAAAAACATCCCAAGCGCCGGCGCCAGCGGCGCCGCTCTAAATCCCGCCAAAGCAAAAACGGTGATTCCGGCACTGGAGATAATACTACTCCGGATAGCGCCGAAGAACACCCCCTACAGCAAGATTCGGCACAGGAAGATGGAGAAGCCATCCCTCAGGAGAGAGCAGCAGACCGAGAAGTTGAGGACGATAACTATATGCCTCCTTTCGAAGACGAGGCAAGCCTCGATGACGACGAATTCGTCGTACCAACAGACCCCGCCGAACAAGAGCGTTTCAAACGTAGGCTTTTAGCCACGGCAAGCAGCCTCAAGAAAAAGCAGCCACAGCTTAGAGCTGACCAAGATTTGCTAGCTGACAGATGGACTGAAGTCCTTGCGACTGAAGTCACCGCAGGCTGCTACCCCGATTAGAGGAGGAAGCACCTACATCACCAGCGTATGACATGGCAGACCGGCCACCTCATGGCCGCGACAGAGAGGCCTCTAGGCCCTCCACTCAAGCCATGCCCCGACGCCGCCCAAAACATGCTAAGGCATGGGAAAACATGCCGGACCTGCAAGATATATTGGAGGACAAGGCAAGGCAAACAAGATCGATCTACGGATCGCGCGGGCGCCCCACAGCACGTGACGATGGTCGTCACTTCGGATACAATAAATCTGGTCGGGCCGAACACAATAGACAAAGCTCTTTTGAGCTGCATCGTGATATAGCCCAGTACAGAGGCGCCGCACACCCACTATGCTTCACAGATGAAGTAATGGATCATAAAATCCCTGAGGGCTTCAAACCCGTAAACATTGAATCATACGATGGCACAACAGATCCTGCGGTATGGATCGAGGATTATCTCCTTCACATCCACATGACCTGCGGTGATGATCTACACGCCATCAAATACCTCCCGCTGAAACTTAAGGGACCGGCCCGACATTGGCTTAACAGCTTGCCAGCAGACTCAATCGGTTCTTGGGAGGACCTGGAAGCCGCATTCCTTGACAACTTCCAGGGCACTTATGTGGGACCACCGGACGCCGATGACCTAAGCCACATAATCCAGCAGCCAGAGGAATCGGCCAGGCAATTCTGGACATGGTTCCTAACAAAGAAAAATCAAATAGTCGACTGTCCAGACGCGGAGGACCTAGCAGCCTTCAAGCATAATATCCACGACGAGTGGCTTGCCCGGCACCTCGGACAGGAAAAGCCGAAATCTATGGCAGCCCTCACGACACTCATGACCCGCTTTTGCGCGGGAGAAGACAGCTGGCTAGCTCGCATCAACAACTTAACCAAGAACCTTGGTAATTCGGATACCAAGGACAAAAGCGGCAGGTCGTGCCGAAACAAGCAAAAGCGCCATGTTAACAGCGACATCAACGAGTATACGTCAGTAAATGCCGGATTTCGAGGTTACAAATCCGGTCAGCGGAAGAAGCCTTTCAAAAGAAATACTCAGGGCCCGTCCAGTTTGGACTGAATACTTGACCGCTTGTGCCAGATACATGGCACCCCCAAAATGCCAGCCAATCACACCAACAGGGATTGTTGGGTGTTCAAGCAGGCATGCAAGTTAAGAGCCGAAAACAGGGACAAGGGGCTGCATAGCGATGACAAGGAGGAGCCCAGGCCGCCGAACAACAATGGACAGAAGGGTTTGCCCCCACAAGTGCGGACGGTGAACATGATATACGCAACCCATATCCCCAAAAGGGAGCGGAAGCGTGCGTTACGGGACGTATACGTGCTGGAGCCAGTCGCTCCAAAGTTCAACCCATGGTCCTCCTGCCCGATCACTTTTGATCGAAGGGACCATCCCATTAGCATCCGTCATTGCGGGTTTGCCACATTGGTTCTTGACCCAATTATTGACGGATTTCATCTCACAAGAGTCCTCATGGATGGCGGCAGCAGCCTAAACCTACTTTAACAGGATACAGTGCGGAAAATGGGCATAGATCCCTCGAGGATCAAGCCCACCAAAACAACCTTTAAAGGCGTCATACCAGGTGTAGAAGCCAACTGTACAGGCTCAGTTACACTTGAAGTGGTCTTCGGATCCCCGGATAATTTCCGAAGCGAGGAGTTAAGCTTCGACATAGTCCCATTCCGCAGTGGCTATCATGCACTGCTCGGGCGAACCGCATTCGCAAAGTTCAATGCGGTACCGCACTATGCATACCTCAAGCTCAAGATGCAAGGCCCTCGAGGAGTAATCACGGTCAACGGAAACACCGAACGCTCCCTCCGGACGGAGGAGCACACGGCAGCGCTCGCAGCAGAAGTACAAAGCAGCCTCTCTAGGCAGTTCTCCAGTCCGGCCCTTAAAAAGCCGGACACTGTCAAGCGCGCCCGGAGTAACCTACAACAACACCGCCTGGCACGTCCCAAGCAAGCGTAGCAATGCGGCCCCAACCCTAGCCCTCGCAACATAGCACAACCAGTGCTTCGCGTACATAACTACGCTCTCAAAATACAATGGGCACAAGGGGAGGGGCACCCTCACGGCATGCCCAAAACACGGCTTAAACCATACTAGGGGCTGCCGGATTGTTTTTTTTCTCTTACTTTCAGGACTCCATACTTCGGACGACCTGTTCGGCAATTCAACTGCCGCACAAACGATACAAGATCCAAGAAAGCAAACAAGCCATGCCTCATTATGGAACTCCCAGGTGGTCTCTATTACGAGCAGTATACCTGTTTTGAATAAAATTCCGCGGCCTGCCCCTGGCCAGGACATTGTAAATAGTCCAATTTCTTTTGCTTATCGCATTATCTGTATCGTTCTGCTTAGATAGCAGCCTTCTTATAAACAATGCATAGCTTTTTGTCTATTTTTCGCATTACTCTATTTTTATATATGTTCATTAATGACATGTGGCACCCGTACACTGTGGTATGGCAAATACGCCAGGGGCTTCAGTACCGCTTAATATGGTGTAAAAAGTCCAAACACTTCCATAAGTGCGGCACCCCGAACTTATAGAACTATATGCATCGGCTCCGAATCATGATTTGGGTCAATAGTTGGGTTTGCATGGCTCCTATGTTTTGGTGCCTTATGTTCCGCTATACCGGCTAAGGTAGCACTAGGAGAACTACTGCGATTGTGCCCCAGTTGAGCTGGGCTGAGCACCTCAGTAGAGAAAGCTAAAACTGAATGTCATGATGAGGCGAGAGACCGGTCGCTGTTCGAGAGGTTTTTCGGGTCCTTAAAGACCTATGCCGCTTAGAGCGAGGAACTGGATTTTGTCCGGCCAAGGCGTGGATAGCGCCCTGAACTCCGTCTTCCGAATACTATGGGCTTCGCCGAAATTTAAAATTATAAAGTTCTATGGCTAATTGAGAGTGTTCAAGCATTATAGTCCGATTGCCTTGTTCGTTGTGCTGAGCGCCTCCCTCGAAGGACCCAAACATGGGAAAAAGAGCGCTCAGGTTTATCCCGAACACCCCAGCACTAGTGGCATGGGGGCGGAAGCCAACGACTGGCCATCTCTCAATTTTTTGATAAACGACCGCACAGAAAATAATATTTTAAATTCAACAAGCATTGCTTAGCGCAAATGAACAAGTTTTCAGCGCACATGACAACACGAGCGAGTTCATTCAAAAATTACATCTTTTGTACATTCATCCGCCAACAAGGCGGTCACCCTTCAGAACGTCCTTGTAATAGTTCTCGGGCTTGCGATGCTCCTTCCCAGGCGGCGGCCCGTCCCTCACAAGCTTCTCACCATCCAGCTTACCCCAGTGCACCTTTGCACGGGCAAGGGCCCTACGGGCACCTTCGATGCAGACGGAGCGCTTGATGACCTCAAGCCGTGGACAGGCCTCCACCAGCCGCTGCACCAGTCCGAAGTAGCTCCCAGGTAGGGCCTCTCCAGGCCACAACCGAACTATGAAGCTCTTCATGGCCTGTTCGGCCGCCTTGTGGAGCTCGACCAGCTGCTTCAGCTGGTCGCTCAAGGGCACAGGGTGTCCGGCCTCAGCATACTGAGACCAGAACACCTTCTCCGTCGAGCTGCCCTCTTCGGCTCGGTAGAATGCGGCGGCACCGGATACGCTGCGGGGAAGATCTGCGAACGCCCCTGGAGAGCTCCGGATTCGGGTAAGTAACAAGTAGTTTACTTTTATATGTCTGCTTTGCATAAAAAATGCCATACCCGCCGCTATCTTTTTCACCGCATCCATTTCATCGAGGGCCTTCTGGGCTTCGGCCTTGGCAGACTCGGCAGTCTTGACGGCCGCGGCGAGCTCGGACGCTCGCGTTTTAGAGTCAAGCTCCAAACTCTCATGTTTTTTCATGAGAGCCTGAAGCTCTTGTTGCGCCTCGCCGACCTGTGCCTCAAAATTTTCCCGCTCATTGCGCTCCGAGGCCGCTCTCCTCTCGGCCTCGGACAGCGCCTGCTTGAGGGTTGCCACCTCAGTCGTGGCCCCTTCAACAAGTAGCATAATCCTGTAATTTTTTTTCAATTGCATCTTTTTTTTCTCTCTATAAGGTGTCTCTTACCTTCTTTCTCCTCGAGCTGCCGCTTCGCAAGGCCGAGCTCTTGCTCGGTCCGCTCGAGACCCTGCTTCAGGGTACCTACCTCCGCAGTCAGTGCGTCGGTAGCAAGCAGCGAAGCCTGCATACGCATATTGACTCATTTTTTTAGACTCCTGCGAAATTATTTGATCCTCTATTCAGCTTTTCTTTCCGAACACCAAACAGAGCATCAGGGGCTACAGTCTATGCGGTAATATTTTTACATACTTTTACTTACCTCGAAGCCTGTTAAAAGGCTAGCACAAGCTTCAGTCAGCCCGCTTTTAGTGGACTGAACCTTCTGGATCACCGTGCTCATAATAGTACGGTGCTCCTCGTCGATGGAGGCACCGTTAGGCACCTCCAGCAGATTGTCCGGTGCCTCCGACTGGACGGAGGCCGCCGGCTCAGAAGGCTTAGAAGGAGTTCGCCTACCGCAGTCCGGAACCGCTGAGGAATCCGGCGCGGTGTCCGGCTCAACGCCGAACTTGGAGCCCTGGGGGTCTTGTCCCCTCCACTCCTGGAGTCCGGGAGGTCACCTCGCGGCGCCTCAGGAACCGCCTCCTCCTGGCTGGGAATCTGTTGGGACAACACTTCGGTGTCGTCCGCAGGGCGGGGCGAGGTAGCCGTCGGAAGTGAATTCACGTCCGACGAGTCCAGGGAGCCGCTCGACGACTCGCCGAGCCCGACCTTGGGCGGACTGCATAATTATGTTCGACATAAGGAAAAGCTGTGCGACAAAGGAAAGCTACGAGTCACTCTAGTATTTGAATACTTATGATCCCGCCGGGCGCCTGGCCCTTTGTGTCCACTCCTCTTCGCCCTCGTCGGCGTCAGGGGAGTAGTCCGGCGGAAGGTTTTTCCCCTTCATGGACCCTTCGTCCTCCACAGTTGGGGCGGCCTTCCTCTTCTTTCCTCCCCCCGCTGGTGGGGGAGAGGTTTCTTCTTCCTCCTCCTCGTCTTCATGGGAGGAGTGCGTCTCGGATTCGTCAGACGACGAGTCCGACACCACCATATTATGGGAACTCTTTCGAGTCCCCGTGGCCTTCTTCTTCTTGGCCTTCTTCTCCGGCACCACATAAGGCGCCGGAGCCAGCAGCTTCGATAAACGAGCATCTTCTGGGTCTTCGGGCAAAGGGGCCGGACAGTTGACCTGTCCGGACTTCTCCTGCCACGTCTGTCAAAGGTAGGGGAGTTTAGATCCCGCATAAAGTCAATTTATGAGAAACAAATTTCCTATAAAAGGTAAGGATAACTCACCGCGCTAGCTGGACGCTGCGTGCTGAATCCGCGGTCCTCGGACGCGGACGCGGGAGCTTCGGCGCCCTTGAACAACACCTTCCAGGCATCTTCATACATTGTGTCGAAGAGCCTGCTCAAGGTTTGGTGCTGCGCCAGATCGAACTCCCACAGTGTGAAAGCCCGTTGTTGACACGGGAGGATCCGGCGGACGAGCATGACCTGGACTATATTGACAAGCTTGAGCCGCTTGTTCGCCAGGGATTGGATGCATGTTTGCAGTCCGGTCACCTCATCCTCGTTGCCCCACGACAGGTCCGTCTCTTTCCAGGACGTGAGCCACGTGGGGGGTCCGGATCGGAACTCGGGGGCAGCCACCCATTCAGGGTCGCGCGGCTCGGTGATGTAAAACCACCCTGATTGCCACCCCTTCAGGGTCTCCACAAAGGAGCCCTCGAGCCATAGGACGTTGGCTATCTTGCCCGCCATGGCGCCTCCGCACTCCGCCTGGCTGCCGCGCACCACCTTCGGCTTGACGTTCAATGTCTTGAGCCAAAGACCGAAATGGGGGCGGATGCAGAGGAAAGCCTCACACACGACGATAAACACCGAGATGTTGAGGACAAAGTTCGGGGCCAGATCGCGGAAATCCAGGCCGTAGTAGAACATGAGTCCCTGGACAAATGTGTGGAGTGGAAAGCCCAGTCTGCGGAGGAAGTGGGGAAGGAATACAACCCTCTCATGGGGCCTAGGGGTGGGGAGAAGCTGCCCCTCTTCAGGAAGCCGGTGCGCAATGTTATCGGACAAGTATCCGGCCTTCCTTAGCTTTTTGACAAGGCCCTCCGTAACGAAGGAGACCATCCACTTGCCTCCCGCTCCGGACATGGCTGGAGAAGGTCGAGGTGGGAAATGCGGACTTGGGCGCTGGAGCTCGGGTGCGCAGGACATGGATAGGCAAAGGAGGAAGAAGGCGTAGGTAAAAAGGTGGATCCTTATCCCCTTATATGGGCGGATGCGACTATGCGTCCCCACCGGCCTAGTAAAAGTCGCTTGCCTCCCAAGTGCCGCGATAAATGGCGCGGTTGGGTTACCCATGTCCGTAGTGATGAAAATCCCGTAAATAGGGGACACGATCTCTGCTTTGACAAGAAGTGCCAAGGAAACCGCCATGCAAAATACGCTGAGGTGGGGAAGTGAAAACGACTCGAATAAGGGCTTGGCCGTAGTGTGATGTCACGCTACGGAATACGTCAGCAGATTAGATTTGTGTTAATATTACTCTCTCTATGGCAATATGTGGAAACTTATTTTGCAGAGCCGGACACTACTTTTGGTGTTTACCAACTTTTATGAAGAACTTGGAGGAGGAACCCGCCTTGCAATGCCGAACACAATCTGCGCACCGGACTCGTCGTCATTGAAGCCTAGTTCAGGGGCTACTAAGGGAGTCCTGGATTAGGGGGTGTTCGGATAGCCGGACTATACCTTCAGCCGGACTCCTGGACTATGAAGACAAAAGATTGAAGATTTCGTCCCGTGTCCGGATGGGACTTTCGTTGGCGTGGAAGGCAAGCTAGGCGATGCGGATATTCAGATCTCCTACCATTGTAACCGACTTTGTGTAACCCTAACCCTCTCCGGTGTCTATATAAACCGGAGGTTTTAGTCCGTAGGACAACTCCAACATACAACAATCATACCATAGGCTAGCTTCTAGGGTTTAGCCTCCTTGATCTCGTGGTAGATCTACTCTTGTACTACCCATATCATCAATATTAATATAGCAGGACGTAGGGTTTTACCTCCATCAAGAGGGCCCGGACCTGGGTAAAACATTGTGTCCCTTGTCTCCTATTACCATCCGCCTAGACGCACAGTTCGGGACCCCCTACCCGAGATCTGGCGGTTTTGACACCGACACAACCTCTTCGCTTTCATTCTCCCGGAGTATCTCAACAATTTTACTGGTATTCCTCGTCGTCATTGTCAACATTTGAAGACCGAAGAAGAGTTTTGCTTAAAAGTTTTGTCCGTTCTCCCGGAGATTCGTGGTGCTAGCCGGATGTTATCCTATCAAGTTGTTTTTCAATCGTGCAATTCTTTTCTTCCATCCGGAGTATTTCAGGAGTTGTTTTTCCATCTTGATCATCCAGAGGTCATCTTTTTGGAATATTTCTTCGTTCTAAGTTTTCAGCTTCGTTCGTTCCATAGTTGTACCGGTGCCTCGTTCTAGCTTTCTTCAATCAGTTCGCGATCTCTTCTCTCTCTTTTCTCTAAATTCCCTCAAGTATCTTCGTGCTTTTCTAATTCTTCCCGGTGATTAATTCTCCTTCGTCATTCAATTTTGAATTCTTACGGTGGTTCGTTCAAGATTTCTTTTCTGTTGTTATCGTATCAATTCATTCATTTCTTTCCAATCCTACCGGTGGCTCATGAAGACCTTCCCAAATCTGGCGCTATATCTCCCCTTTATCTTTCCCCAACGCAGATAAGTTGTATGCGATCAATTGCTCCCATCAATTTAATTGGTGGTGGATAAGCATAACATAATTCTTATTCTTCTTTCTTCATGTGGATTAATTCTTTTCTTCGGAGATTGTTCATGTTGAATAATTTCTCGGTTCTAAGTTGTTCGTCTCTTCTTTTTCCGGAGCCCCAAGCTTCTCGCTTGTCTCGTCGCGAAGCTCCATCCGAATCATCGCAAGGCTTTAATATGATTTTATCCTTCAATTTTATCTCGTCATCCTATTGTTTCCGGAGTTCTTCACGGTGGCTCATCATGATTTAATTCATTCTTCAAGTGTTCATTAATATTCTTTTTGAAGGATCTCAAGTATCTTTTATTATTGCTTCGTGAAGTGCAATTAATTCTTCGTATTCTTTTGAAGTGGAGTTCTGCATTTCTTCGTTCCTCCCAGCTATTCAATTTTTTTGATTGTGGTCGGTTATCACCTCATAATGATGAGATGTTATCCATAAGCCCACGACAAGCTTATTCTTTGCATTGTTGATTTTCTCAACAACTCCGTTCTATCCCTCCTTCTAAGGATGTTTTCAAACTCAATTGTGGTAGATGGTATCTTTTTCTTCGTCGTTCCTTTCATTCAACTCTTTCATGTCTTTCCGGAGGCATTGTGTTCTTTCTCTCGTCAAATATCATTCCATCTTCTCAAGTTCTTGTTATATTCTTTCCTTGCTCAGCCGGAGTGCTGTCTAAATTCTTTCGTTCTTATTCCGCTTCTATCTTGTTTTAACCGGAGTGGTTTCAAATCCATTTTTGTTTCGGAGCTTTTGACTCTTGTCGTAGTCATCATCCTCTCTTCTTCTTGAGTGCTCTCGACTTTGTTAATCCTCTCTCTTTTGTTCTTAGTTTCACCTCATCCTCATTCTCCCCCGTCTCGTTCCTAAGATCTCGGGACGAGATCTCTTGTTAGTAGAGGAGAGTTGTAACGCCCCGGATTCAATGCACCAGGTGTCCGCCAGTTATTCGCCGTTGTTGCCTTGCCATTTGCTTGCGTGTTGCACTTTACCATGTCGTCATCTGCATTTCGTAATCATGTCATCATGTGCATTACATTGCATACGTGTTTGTCTCATGCATCTAAGCATTTTCCTCGTTGTCCGTTTTGCAATCCGACACTCCTATGTCCTCCGGCGCCCCCTTTTGCCTCTTTTCAGGTGCGGGTGTAAAACTTTCTCGGAATGGACCGAGGTTTGCCAAGAGGCCTTGGTACACCACCGGTAGACCGCCTGTCAAGTTTCATGCCATTTGGAGGTCGTTTGATACTCCAACTGTTATCCGGGTAACCGCAAAAGCCTCTTTTGTGTGCAGCCCAACCACCCTTCAAAGTGGCCCAATAACCCATCCAAACCCCCTCCATGCTCTCGGTCGCTCGATCACGATCACGTGGCCGAAAACCGCACCTCATTTTGACTCTCCTAACTCCCTCTACCTATATATTTGCACCTCCCCCCGAAATTCACGGATGAAACCCTAGTCTCCCTCCTCCTCGCGCCGCCGGACTTATCTTTCTCCGCGCCGGACATGTCCGCCTCCGCCCCTCGTCCAATCGGATCATGCCACGTCAGCGCCCGCGCCGCCCCACTTCGCCGTCGGCCCGCGAGGCCCGAATCGGACCCGCCCCGGGCCGTGCCGGGCCCGAGGAGGCCCGTGTCTCCGACGCCGTCCTCGCGCTTCACCGGAGTCCCGCGCCGGCTTCGTCTCCGGCCGCCGCCGGCAAGCAGCTCACCGGAGCCGACCGCGCCGTCCCCGCCGCCCGGAAGTCCTCCCCGCCGTCCACCTCTTCCCCCAGGCGCCCCGCTTCCTGCACCCTAGCGTCGCGCGCCCGCGACATGCGCCCTTCGCCTCGCCACCGTTCTGCCCGCACCGCCGCCGAAGCTCTCCGCCGCCAAGCTCGCCGCCCGCCTCGGTCGCTGCCTCGCGCGCTGTGCTCCGGCCACCCCGAGCGCCGCGGCACCACGTGCTCCTTGTCGCCGCGCCTCCTGCCTCGCCGCCTCCAGCAACCGGAGCTCGCCGGAGCACGCCGCCTCGCCCCGCCGTCGTCCGGATCCAAGGCCGGCATCTCGGCTCCCTGCCTGGATCAGATCCACCAAGCCGGTAATCCAAACGCGCGCCCACACCCCGGATCCCTCCGTCCCGGGTCGAGCCCGTCCCGAGTTGATTTTTCGGGGAGGTGAAATTCCACTAAGTCCCTGATTTTCCTACATTTTCATGCCCTGTTCAACATGCTATATCTCCTAGCATACTGCTCTGTTTTGAATGCACGATATATTGAAATGTTCACTGTGAGGTGCTCCTCATTATATTCCATTGTGCCATGTTCATTTGTGTTCATCTTGATGCCCTAATCATCGTTAAAAGAGTGCTATATGATGTTAACTGCTGTGTGTTAACAGAACATGCTCATTTGTCATTTTTGTTTCTTTTTGTGTGATTTTCTTTTGAGCATGAGGTCTACATGTGTTATAAGCTACAACTTGTCACCATTCCTGTGGTGCAACCCATTCTTCATGATATTCCACGAGTTGATTGTTTCGAGTTTGCAAAGTAGCCTCCATGATGTTGCTGATTTCAGTGACTTGGAATTTCTGTGTGCTGTTATTTTTATACCATGTATTCATGTTACTACAGTGAGATCCATGCCTCTTTTGAGTATGTTCAGTAAGTATGTTTTGGACATATGGTTATGCTCTATCCATCCATGCCTCTTTTTGTATTTATGGAGTGCACTAGCATGTCTTTATCTTGCTCTACCTTTGCTATAAAATGTTTCTGGAAGATTGTTTACATGTTATTCAATTTTGCCATGGTTGTTGTTAGTGATCAGTGCACCCTATGAACTTTCTATTACCGTTCTTAGCTTCATGAACATGTATTCTTTCTGGTTCTATGCTTATCTTGTCATGCAATGCCTTATGGTGATTGAATCAAGCTCACCAACATGCCTATTTATCGTTGTTGCTGCCATGTGCTGTTATTTTCACCGTCTGAATCTGTAATGAAACTTGCTAAGTTTACATGGGTGTCATCATACTTTCTGTGCCCTTTTGACTCATGGTTATTAAGGGACTTTTGTTATATGCTTTGATTATATTCATGCCATGCGTTTGTTCCTGTAGCACGTTGTTTAATAGCTCTAAACATTGTAACCTGATGTTATTTCTGCCATGCCCTGTGAATTCTGCTAAGTCTGTGAACCTGTTATTAATTGCAATTTTTCCATGTATTTTTGAGCATGTTCTTTTAGTTTCTGGAGATATCTCAGTGTTCATGTTTTGTCATGCCTTACCTGTACATCATGCCTACGCCTTTTGTTTTCATGTTGAGATCCTGTAGCTTGTTGTTTTAATGCTTGCAATATGCCTAGTTGCTGTTTTGGACAGCTTGTCCTTTAAACTTGTATAGAGTGTATGTGTTGAACCGTTGCTCCGTTTTGAGTGTGCTCTATATCAAACTTGCTTATATTTGCATGTAGTTTCATCTTATCATGTTGCATCCATGTTTTGAGTGTGTTTGCTTGATGTTTGTATGCATTTTGCATGAATGCCATGCTTATCTTGTTTTGCTCATATCTTCTAGGCCGTAGCTCCGAATCTAATGAACTTTATATGTAACTTGACTAGAATTTCATGTCGATCATCGTGGTGCAGCTTAACTTGCTGTTTAAAAACTTGAACATAAGGTTTATTCAGATCTGGACCAATTTCTAAATTTGCATATGAGGACTTACCAGAATTGTTCTATGTTGTTTCCGGCCTCTTTTAAACTTGCTTTGATGTGTTGCTCTTGTATGCATCATTTCTTGCCATGAGTAGCTTCATGTAGCTTTGCCATGCATCATACTTGGTTGAGCATCATGCCTTGTTCATGTGTGGTGTGTTTACCTTGTTGTGTGCTTCTTCTCGATAGTTCCCGTTTCGTTGCGATCGTGAGGATTCGTTCGTCTACGCTTGGTTCGTCTTCGTGGCTTCATCTTCTTCATGGACTTGTTCTTCTTCCTTGCGGGATTTCAGGCAACATGACCGTCACCTTGGATCTCATTACTATCATTGCTATGCTAGTTGCTTCGTTCTATCGCTATGCTGCGTTACCTACCACTTGCTTATCAAGCCTCCCAAATTGCCATGAACCTTTAACCTTTGTCACCCTTCCTAGCAAACTGTTGTTTGGCTATGTTACCGCTTTGCTCAGCCCCTCTTATAGCGTTGCTAGTTGCAGGTGAAGATGATGATTGCTCCATGTTGGATTATGTTTATGTTGGGATATCACAATATCTCTTATATTATTAATGCATCTATATGCTTGGTAAAGGGTGGAAGGCTCGGCCTTATGCCTGGTGTTTTGTTCCACTCTTGCCGCCCTAGTTTCCGTCATATCGGTATTATGTTCCCGGAGTTTGCGTCCCTAACGTGGTTGGGTGATTTATGGTACTCCCTTGACAGTTCGCTTTGAATAAACTCTCCCAGCAAGGCCCAACATTGGTTTTACCATTTGCCTCACCTATGCCCTTTTTCCCTTGGGTTTCCGGAGCCCGAGGGTCATCTTTATTTTAGCCCCCCCCGGGCCAGTGCTTCTCTAAGTGCTGGTCCAAACCGAGCGATGTCCGGCGCCCCCAGGCAATCAGGGTCTATGCCAACCCGACGTCTGGCTCATCCGGTGTGCCCTGAGAACGAGATATGTGCAGCTCCTATCGGGATTTGTCGGCACATCCGGGCGGCTTTGCTGGTCTTGTTTTACCATTCTCGAAATGTCTTGTAAACGGGATTCCGAGACTGATCGGGTCTTCTTGGGAGAAGGAATATCCTTCGTTGATCGTGAGAGCTTATCATGGGCTAAGTTGGGACACCCCTGCAGGGTTTGAACTTTCGAAAGCCATGCCCGCGGTTATGTGGCAGAAGGTAATTTGTTAATATCCGGTTGTAGTAAACTTGAAGTAAACTCTTCTAAAATAAACCAACCGTGTGCGTAACCGTGATGGTCTCTTTTCGGGGTTGTTTGAGAGGAGAACACGGTTTCTGGGTTATGTTTGACGTAAGTAGGAGTTTAGGATAACTTCTTGATCATTACTAGTTGACGACCGCTTGCTTTTCTTCTCTTCTCGATCTTATTTGCGTAAGTTAGCCACCATACTTTGCTTAGTCGCTGCTGCAACCTCACCACTTTACCCCTTCTTTACCCATTAAGCTTTGCTAGTCTTGATACCCATGGTAATGGGATTGCTGAGTCCTCGTGGCTCATAGATTACTACACCACCAGTTGCAGGTACCTGTTATGCGATGATCATGACGCGAGAGCGATGTTTATTCATGTTGGAGTCCTTCTTCTCCTTCTTCTTCGATTGAGGGATAGGTTCCTGGTCGACAACCTGGGATAGTAGGGTGGATATTGTTTGAGTTTCTGTTTATGTTTCGTCCGTAGTCGGATGTTGATCTTGTATATGATGTATTGTTGTATTCATGTAACATTGTATGTCTTGGTTGTATCCCCACTATAATGTAATGTTGATGTAATGATATGCACCTTGCAAAAGCGTCTTCAAGATGCGCTTCTATCCTTGGTGGGACCTTCGAGTTCCTTTAGGATAGGGTCGCATCTTGGGCGTCACACGGGCCCCCTCGACAAGTTGCATGCATGCATAAGAATTTCATGAGAATCGCATACTCATGTAGATAAGATTGCATCTGTCATCATTTCCATCTGCATAAAACAGCAGGTTCCTTCTAGGAATTTGGCCTCTAAGGGAAGATGGAAAGATGAACCAACACTATGATCTACTGCAAGCCAAAGAGATAAGTTCTTTCTCTTGTCCATACCTGTTCTGTAAGCAAAAACTTGTGCATAAGAGAACCTCGCTGCTTTTTGAAACTTAGGTGCTCCCATCCCTCGACTCGAACGCTGCTTCGGTCAGGATGGTTGCAGTGGCCTTTGATAAAAAAATATTGGTGGGGGGCTGGTCCCTCATTACGATTTGTGCCCGGTAGGCTTAGTTCATCGGCAACAAAATAGAGGGTACCGGTAGGATAGCCTACCCGGGGAAACTCGTTTGGCTGCTGTAGGATGGTACTAACACGACACTACGATCAGAGACCCTTCGATGGAACTGTGTGCGATGCAATAATCGCAAATGGTGGTGTAAAAAACCCTTCAAAAAGGTGCAAAACTTTTGCGATGGCGGAGCCATCGAACACGGTTCAGATTTCAGTTGCGTGTGTGATGCAGCGCATATGGTTGATCCAGATGAACTGTTTGCCATTAGAGACAACAATAGAAACGGGCAGCCATATCAATGTGTCTGCGATATACGGCATACAGTTCGCTCCAATGAACTTTTTGGTATATGGAAAGCAACAGAAACGATCAGCCAGATCAACGTGTGTGTGATATATGGCATACAGTTCAGTCGAATGAACGGTTTTCGATTAGGGAAGAGAACATAAACGGTTCAACTTAACAGGATGTGTGTGATACACGGCAAAAAGGCCCGGGGGTTAATTCGAGAACAAGTACACAGGGGTTAATTTGACATACATGACTTATAAGTTTCACAGAAATCATATCACTTTATTGGAAAACATTTAATTTTGTTGAATGTATATAGTGCTCCGTCCTATTAGTTGAATTAACCTCGAGTTCCATGTTTTGGAAACATATCGTAAAATAACAGGATAGACCTTCATTCAAGCCAATCAACATGTGTTGAAAAAACAAAAATGATCAAAAAGTAACGAGATAGACCTTCTTCAAGGCAATCAACATTTGTACAAAAAACAAAAAATGTAAAACATTACAAAACAAGGAGCTCGGGCGCGCGGGCTGGAGGAGTACGGTGATGTCATCCGCGAGCTTCTTGACGATGGTGAACTTGTTGGCGGTGGCAACGATCATCTGGTCCAACTAAGAGTCGTAGCTGGCGTCAACGGCGGCCATCCATCAGCTAGTCACCAACATTGTTTGGAGACGATCCTTAGTGCCATGCCGCAGGACGGCGTCGTGGACCATCTGGCATAGCCGCTGGCCACTCGCGCGCATCACCACCATGGGTCTGGAATGAGCACTTTTGCGCTTATTAGTGTAGGTGCTTAGGCAACTGCTTAGGGGCGTACGATGTGGTAGATGTATTTGAATGGAGGGGCACCTTAATATGAATGCAAATTGCGTTGCTTTCACATTGTGCTGCCTCTTTTCCCGGCCCTCCTCCCATTACTTTCCTCATGCATTCACACGGTGCTAATTGAAGGAGGATGCATCATTGGCCGTTCAACATTTCGGGAACCGCTACCCTCTCCCTTGTCTGAATTAAAGCCGTATCGATAACTGTGCCGGGCGCTGTCAAATCGAATAGTACTGCGCTGCCCGCTGAACGCCCGGCTGAATACGCCTCTTCGCCTCCATCTATGCTTAATTACTGAATTTTAGTTGCAAAAATTAGATACTGCGAGTGATTTTTAGCTTCATATTTTGACAAATCGCAGTGTTACAAGGTTGACAAATGGCAATGTTACTAAATCAACAAATGTCAGTCTTTCTAGTTTGACAAATGGTAACATACCTAATATGATAGATGCAAATCTTACCAAATTGTTTGTAAGTGGTTGCACACGGGTCATCCAAAATAACCGTTTGCGTTCAAGAGATGCACAAATCCTGCTCTCACTTTGCATACGGGTGTTCTATCTAAAACATTTGCGATAAAGAGCCACTAAAACCTATAGCCATTAAAACCAAGACACATGGCGTCACGTGAATGGTTGACAGAACGCAAACGGTTTGAATTATACAAACGTTTGAGATATTAAAGTGGCAGCTATGTTTTAAAGATGCATTTGTTGGCTGTTATTCAAGTGCTCCATCTCTCAAAATGGACAAAAAAAATCCACAGCATGTCGGGTGCCATTCCATGATAGCATGCCAAGTTTCATGAATTTCAGACGAGTTTTGGATTTACTTGAATTTAAAAACGAAGTGTCTCAACGTTTTTCCGGCAATCAATGGTGCCCTGGTGTTTGAAATTCATTCCCATTTCTTGCATTGGACCTAAGCATGCACCCAAGGACATAGATTTGATTTTTCAACCAATTTATATGCAATGGAGCATGTGCATGTAGTTCAAATTTGAATTATGCACATAAATGCATTGAAAACTCAGTTAATGCATAAAAATGTCCAAACGAACCCCGAAAATCATAAAAGTTGACACAACACTCCTGTTGTTCTTTCTTAACACGAGAAAATTTCTGAAAGCAATAAGAGGCAATGGAAATCCTTTTGTCCCCAAAGGTGGAAATACCGAAACCATCATGCTTGTTGTGAGAAGGTCTGGTTTGTGAGAAGCATATACCCAAACCTGCCCCAAATGGGACAAAAAATTTACCACGGCATGATGCCGCTCCACGATAGCATGCCGAGTTTCATGAATTTCAAATGATTTTTGGATTTACTAGAATTCAAAAACAAAGTATCACAACGTTTTGCCGACAATCAACGGTGCCCAGGTGTTTGAAACTCATTCCCATTTCTTGCATTGGACCTAAGCGTGCACCCATGGACAAAGATTTGATTTTTCAACAAATTTATATGCATTGGAGCATGTGCATGTAGTTCAAATTTGAATTATGCACATAAATGCATTGAAAACTAAGTTAATGCATAAAAATGTCCAAACGAACCCTAAAAAATCAAAAAATTCACATAACACTCCTGTTGTTCTATGTTGACACGATAATCTTTTTGAAAGCAATAAGAGGCAATGGATATCGTTTCGTCCCCAAAGGTGGGACGTTCCCTTCTGAAATCATCATCGTTGATGTGAGAAGCTGTGGTTTGTGAGAAGAATATACCCAAACGCGCCCCAAATGGAACAAAAAATTTACCACGGCATGTTGATGCCGCTCCATGATAGAATGCCAAGGTTCATTAATTTCAGACAAGTTTTTGATTTACTAGAATTTAAAAACCAGGTATCTCAATGTTTGCGGCCAAGTGACAGTGGCAGGGTATTTGAAATTCATTCCCATTTCTTACATTGGACCTAAACATGCACCCAAGGACAAAGATTTAATTTTTCAACCAATTTATATGCATAGGAGCGTGTGCATGTAGTTCAAATTTGAATTATGCACATAAATGCATTGAAAACTCAGTTAATGCATAAAAATGTCCAAATGAACCCCGAAAAATCACAAAAATTGACACAACACTCATGTTGTTCTATATTGACACGAGAATTATTTTTGAAAGCAATAAGGGGCAGTGGATATCGTTTCGTCCCCAAATATGGGACGTTCCCTACCGAAACCATAATGCTTGTTGTGAGAAGCTCTTGTTTGTGAGAAGCATATACCCAAACCTACCCCAAATGAGACAAAAAATTTACCACAACATGTTGATGCCGCTCCATGATAGTATGCCAAGTTTCATGAATTTCACAAGAGTTTTGGATTTACTAGAATTTAAAAACCTGGTATCTCAATGTTTGCAGCCGAGTGACGGTGGCGGGGTGTTTGAAATTCATTCCCATTTCTTACATGGGACCTAACCATGCACCCAAGGGCACATATTAGAATTTTGAACCAATTTATATGCACTGGAGCATGTGCATGTAGTTCAAATTTGAATTATGCACATAAATGCATTAAAAAGTCGGTTAATGCATAAAAATGTCCAAACGAACCCCGAAAAATCACAAAAATTGACACAACACTCTTGTTGTTCTATGTTGACATGAGAAATTTTTTGAAAGCAATAACATGCAGTGTATATCTTTCGTCCCCAAAGGTGGGATGTTCCCTACCGAAACCATCATGCTTGTCGTGAGAAGCTCTGGTGTGTGAGAAGCATATACGCAAACCTTCCCCAAATGGGACAAAAAAATTACCACAACATGTTGGTGCCGCTCCATGATAGGATGCCAAGTGTCATGAATTTCAGACGAGTTTTGGATTTACTAGAATTTAAAAACCAGGTATCTCAATGTTTGCGGCCTAGTGACGATGGCATGGTGTTTGACATTCAGTCCCATTTCTTGCATGGGACCTAAGCATGCAACCAAGGACACATATTTGAATTTTCAACTAATTTATATGCATTAGAGCATGTGCATGTTGTTCAAATTTGAATTATGCACATGAATGCATAGAAAACTCAGTTAATGTATAAAAATGTCCAAGCGAGCCCCGAAAAATCCCAAAAATTGAGACAACACTCCTGTTGTTCTATGTTGGCAGTAGGAAAAAAATTTGCAATTGAGAAGAGGCAACGGATATCATTTCATCCAGAAAGGTGTCAGTGTACAAAAGTAGGGGTCCCTTTTTGCACCCCTTTACTTGTGCGCGGGCAGTTGCAGCCCCACGGCCCTAGCCGTGCTTGGCGGGGCAGAGGAAGCAAAGCCACAAGACGACCAGTCCTACGCCGAGCCAGAGACACAAAGAGCAGAAGGGCGAGGTGGTCTCCCCCGGCAAGGTCCTTGCCGTGGCGGCCTCCACAGCCCCGGCAAGATCCTTGTTGGGGCAACTTGCCCAACGCCAGCAGGGCTGCCACCCTCGAGCCTGAGAGTTCCGGCGCCCTCAACCACACTGGAACCAGAGCTCGGGAGGCGCTTCCATGGTGGCATGCAGATCTTTCTGAAGACCAAGAGTACACAAGACTAGATAAATAACCATAAGACGAAGATCCTCGGCAAGATCCTTGCCAAGGATACCCACGAGACCCCTGGCAAGCCCCTTGTCGGGGACGACTACAACGCCACGGCAAGACCCTTGCCGAGGCCCCGACAAGACTCTTGCCGAAGACACCCGCGGGACCGCGGCCAGGCCCACATCTGCCAAAGCTCTGCCACCGTTCCCATGCAGCTGCCAGCCCACCAACTAGGCGAACACCTGCATGGCGACGTGCAGCCTCTAGGCTAACTCAGCAAGCACCTGTGTGGTAGCATGTAGATCTTCGTGAAGGCTCTGCCACCGCACCAACTCAGCAGCCAGCCAGCCAGCGTGGCACTACTCGACTCGTCAGTTTGGACGCGCGTTGGAGCCAGGCGAGCCGGCGACATCTGGGACGAGCTTCCTTGCCGTCCTCGATAAAGCAAGAAGGGTATGTCGGCAGCTCATTAAATGCGTTTGTCCCTGTATGCCACTGTGGCATCCCCTTTGTCTATAAAAGGAGGCCCGTGGCGTACTGACATAGGATTCGAACTTTTTGGACCCTGCACGCCTTGTAGCTAGTCCAAGATCACCAGATAAACAAAAACCAACAGGAGTAGGGTATGATGCGTGTCTCGCGGCCCGAAACTGGATAACCCCCCCACCCCCGCGCGTTGATCTCTCAATCCCGCTCTTTCCACAGCTCCGCGCCCGCCAACCGTAGCAAAAGGGATTCCTCGTTATCCCATAGGTGTCGTCTCCTCTGACATCTTTGGCGCGCCAGGTAGGGGGTGCTCAAGCCATGGAAACCTGGTTTTGGAGCTGACTCCGCGGCTCTTTCATGAGGATGGCTCCAAGGGAGAGGGCATCGTCGATTAACCGCCCTCTGGTGCCGTCCGCAGCCTCGACGGCCATCCGCTTGGCCCCGAAAGCTAAGTAACGCAAAGTTTAGGCTAATTTCATTTATATAAGTCTGTCCTCCCTGAAAGATTTCGTTCCTTGTACGGGAAACCTGCGCGCAATGGGACCCTTCCGCTATTGGCAACGCCCCTGTCTCTGTCTTGAGTCCGCTCGACAGTTCATGCGGCCGCGCTGAGAATGGCAAGGTAGCCTACCCGCTACCAGTAGCGCTCTTTTCCTGTTCCGAGTCCGCTCAACAGTTCGAGTGACCGCGCTGGCAGCGGCAAGGTAGCCTGCCCGGCAGCAAGCGCCCTTCCGGTAGGGTGCTAAGGATCCGTCCTCAAAGCACCACGGCATGGGTTTATGCACCGGCAGCCTTATCCTCAACAATGATAGGGTGCAAACATACAAAGAAAGATCTAACGGGTAGATAGCATGCGTGATATTGCAGAGTTATGTTACATCAAATAATCGCTGCAGTTCTAACTTGAGATAAAATTGTCTTGGTCTTGAACTCGCAGCGGCAACGAGAAACGGGGTGCCTACTCCCAGTGTTGGCCCTCTATCCTCTAAACTCCATCGACGCGGCTGATGATGGGCTTGATACGCTCCTCGAGCATCGCGTGGTCCACATCCTTCGGCAAGCTCTCCAGCGCGGCGTCGAAGTCGAGGTTGGGGTTCCAGTACGCCACCTTGGTGAGGACCTTGGTCAGGGAACCCCGGCAAAGCTCCCGGGCCTCGTTGGCCAGAGAGGTCGTTATGTTACAGCAAAACTGCTCCAGGGCTCCAAGAATGCCCTCGAAGAAGAGAGTCCATTTGGCGTTGGGACTCTCATTCGGCTCCGGGGCGTACCTCATGTTCGGCATCCCCATGCTAGTCAGCTTCGTGGTGATCCTGTCGGCGACGTCGGCGAGGCGGATGATCCGGAGGTTTTCACCCGCCACATAATCCTCGTGGTTGGCTGTGTCGTTCCTCCGCAGCTGCTTCTCATCCTCCAGGGCCTGGGCCAGGGTCTCTTCCCGGGCCCTGGCCTTCGAAAGCGCCCCCTCAAGACCCTCCAGCTTCAGCTTTAGGTCTTTGATGGAGTCGTGTGCCTTGGAGAGCTGCTCAACCTTGCCGAGGATTGCGCTCCTCCACCAAGGCGTCGTTGAGCGTGTCCTTCTCCTTCGCCAGCCCCAGGACCTGTTCCTTCAGCCCATCCCGCTCCACCTCCAGCTCCTTCACCTTGCCGATATGCACCTGGGCCTGAGCATTGAGTGCCTCCTTGTGCCTCTCCTCCAGCTCCTGGGTCCGCTGCACGACAAGCCTCTTGACCTCCTCATCCTTGCCGCGGATGGTGGCGGCGAGCGCCTCCTCATGGGCGGCAAGGTCCTCCTCCTGGTAGTTCAGCTCAGCCTGGTGCTGGTGCCGAGTGGACTCGTCCTTGGCGGCCTGTTCCTTTGCCGCCTCCTGGGTTTTCTCGACATCGGCCTGCAGCAGGATGAGCTCCTGTTTGCCCTCAGCTAGCAGATCCTGGGCAACCTTCAGTTCCTTGTGGGCCTGGCGGAACCAGGCCTGTTTCTCGGTGACGCGCCCCGCGAGGTCCACCTCCGCCTTTTCCACCGCCGCCATCCTGGACTTTGCCTTGTCCAGGCCGGCACAGTGAAGCGCCTAGAGCTTCTAGAAGTTGGCGCTCATGGCCTGAAGGAGATGCTCCTCCTGGGAATCGCCGCCACCGGCACTCGGTTCATCAACAACCTCGAGCCCGGTGGCGGCGAGCACCTCATCATCAAACACCTCCCCCTCGGTCGGCGCCCTGGTGCTCGCCGTCCCTAGGAGGTGGACGAACAGGCTGTCACTCACCCTCAGGTACTTGTCCGAGCCAGAGGCAGCAGAGGAGGAAGGTTGGTCGTCAACCACCGCCTCCCTGGCAGGCCCCGTGTCGGGCTCCTCAGCGCCGGCCCTGCCGGTCTCTTCGGCAACAGTCTTGGCGGCCTCCTCGGCGGCGATCTTGTCCGCCTCAGCCTCGATGTCCCTGGCGACCTCCTCGATGACAGTATCGATCTTCTCCTGGTCCGCCAAGGTAGCGCCTAGATGCCAAGAAGGAGGATGAGGCAATGTCAAGGTCAAAGTTAAAAAAGAAGAAGAAGAAATAACAGGGACGGGAAGCAAGCGAACTTACCAGCGTCGGGCTGGGAAGATGTGACGCCCTCCCCGCCAACATTCGTTGCCGAGGTAGGACCACTGGCACCCAAGTTCGTCTCCTCCTCCTCCATAAGCGTGGGCTCGGTGGTGGATGCCCTTGCCGGGACGCACCTCGGGGCGGCGTAGTCGAGGGGGCGGCATGTTGGTGGTGGCCCTCAGCGGCACCTCCTGCTCCTGCTCTTCTCCTACAAACCTAGCAAGATCAGCGTCAAAGATTCACACCCCAAAGTTTGCCAATGGAGGAGTAAGTGATGAGCTTAAGCTAGGGACTGAAGCGGGGGCTACGCCGGGGGCTGCTGTCCGGGCTGCTATCCACCAGCAACGGCGTACGCGAAGTACCCGTCGGGGGCTTGTCGCCCGCCGAGGCCCTGGCCCTCTTCGCCACCCTCTGGGCCAGCGTCTCCACGTCCCTGCGAAGATAACACCAAATCAACGAAGGATAACATTGGAGTGAAGTTAGGAGGTAGCGAAATACTTACTCTTCCTCCACCTCCTCCTCCGCCAGCTTCCTCTTCCTTGCCGGGCTGAAAGATCCGAGGTCAAACTCGGTTTCCAAGGCGCTGCCCGAGGGGGAAGGAGACGGGGTCCGGTACTGCTTGGACGAGGAGGAAGCAGTTACCTTCCTCTTTGCCACCATGGCCTTCGCTGCCTTCGTCGCTGCCGCGGCCTTCATCTCCCTTGTCTCGCGCACGAGCTGCTCCTGGGGAGGCTGCCGCTGCGTGATCCTGCCGGGCCGGACCGGCTCACCAGAGTTGGCCTGCCTCAGGACACGCTGCCTCCTCGTGATCGGGGGGTCGTTCACCTCGACCTCCTCTATGGACGACTCGTCGCCTGCATCTTTGACGAGAGGGGCCCTGATGCCGGCGCTGCTGGCCTCCTCAGCAAACTTTGCCCACGCGGCAAGCTCCTTCTCCTCCGGGGCCGCATCAGTCTTGTCCTCCATGTAGCCGGCACTGCCAGCCTCGCTGGAAACCACCTCCGCCGCCCTGGCGGCTAGTCCAGCTCCGCCTGGGTGGTGTCCTAGATGAGCAGTGGCTCGTTGCGGACGTAAGCCTCCAACAAAGTGTCGAAGAACTCCTGCGCCTCCTCCGCTGGTGGCTCGGCCCAGGACTGGTCAAGGCCGTGCGTGTTGAAGTCCGGCATCATGACGATGATGTCGGACTGGCGAGAGTTGTTGCTCAGTGGGACCACTCCCGTCGGCAACCCAAACAGGGGGCCCTTGACGACCTTGCCGGCCTTCGCAGCCTTGCCGCTCCTCTCCGCCCTGCCGTCATTGTCCACATCGAGCTGGAAGAGCCTTTGGCAGAAATCGGCATGCCCCATCACCGTGAAGTTATGCTTCAGGCCAGGGCGGAGCGCCATGATGTCGGCTGCGTTCTTGAAGAGCCAGGCCGGCCTTGCCTTGTTATGCTATGGAGCGATTCGACGGCAGATGAAATCAGCCCCAATCATCTCAAGGGTGAGCCCAGCCATGGCGAGGCAATGGATTCTGGTAGTAGCGATTGTGAGCTTCTTGTCGTCGGCGTCGGAGTCGCTCCAGTCCTTGCGACGGACTGGTGGGCTCTGACGAACCTGGTAGAACTCCTATGGATCCTCCTCCTCGATCCATAGCCACCGGCAACGCCAATCCTCCCACCTCTCCTTTTGGGTGCCCTCCGGATACGCGCCCTTCTCCTGGGTCCTGGGATCTAGGTGACGCAGCCGGAGATGGCACCCCCCCGCCTCGATACGGGGATAGAAGTAGTGGCGGAAGTGCGCCGTGCTGGGAAGCATTCCGGTGAAGCCCTCACAGAGGTGGGCAAAGAAGGCCATGCACGCCACGGCATTCAATGTGAAATCAAGAAGATGGAAGCCGTAGGTGTGCATGACATCATTGAAAAAATCGGAGAAAGGGGGGCAGAGCCCACAATAGAAGTAGTCAACGAAGAAAGGGTACTGATTCGGGCCAGCCTCAGCAAAATCGGCGGGGATGATGTGCATGGCCGGATGTCCCGTCGCCTTCGCCCCCCACAGAGGCTTGAAATAGTCCCTGAGGTGGACCGCATCGACTGTCGAGGGGAAGAGGGCAAGTTGCGTCCGCCGCACCGCCAACTCACTCTCCGGCACCTCCTTCTCACCGGCGTCCTTGGCCACTCCCTTGCCCTTACTGGTTTCGGGTGCTATGGCGGCCGGGAGAGAGGTGAGGAATCTGGAGCAATGGGAGATTGGGGGCGCGACAGCGGCGGCTCGAGGCAAGAACTTCAAATCTTCTGCCTGAGGAGGAAGAGAGGAACGAAGAGGCGAAGAGGGTAAATAAGCAGCGCGCCTGCGATTTTTCCCTTTTTTATGGGGAAGGCCTGGGCCGCCTCTTTACCATTTACTGTGATGTGACGCATGAGGGCAACAACCTCCCCATGCATGACCCCCACGTCACGCACGACCCCCACGCCGCGCATTCAACACGGGTCATGGGGAAGCGCAAGCGAGCGAGGGAGTTACTGCAGTAAAAACTCAACCGCCCGCGCCCCCTCGCACAGTTCTGGGCCTGGCCCAATAACGCCCCACGCTTATATGTGGCCCAGACCTGGGGGCTCCTGTCGGTGTACAAAAGTAGGGGTCCCTTTTTGCACCCCTTTACTTGTGTGCGGGCAGTCACAGCCCCACGCCCCTGGCCACGCTTGGCGGGGCAGAGGAAGCAAAGCCACAAGACGACCAGTCCAACACCGAGCCGGAGACACAAAGAGCAGAAGGGCGAGGTGGACTCCCCAGGCAAGGTCCTTGTCGGGGCGGCCTCCACGGCCCCGGCAAGATCCTTGCCGGGGAAACTTGCCCAACGCCAGCAGGGCTGCCATCCTCGAGCCTAAGAGTTCCGACGCCCTCAACCACATTGGAACCAAAGCTCGTGAGGCATCTCCGTGGTGGCATGCAAATCTTTGTGAATACCAAGAGTACACAAGACTATATAAATAACAAGAAGACGAAGATCCTCGGAAAGATCCTTGCAAAGGATACCCACGAGACCCCCGGCAAGCCCCTTGCCGGGGACGACCATGACACCACGGCAAGACCCTTGCCGGGGCCGCGGCCAGGCCCACATCAGCCAAAGCTCCGCCGTCGTTCCCAAGCAGCAGCTAGCCCACCAACTAGGCGAACACCTGCGTGGCGACGTGCGGCCTCTAGGCCAACTCAGCAAGCACCTGCGTGGTGACATGCAGACCTTCGTGAAGGATCTGCCACCGCACCAACTCAGCAGCCAGCCAGCCAGCGTGGCACTACTCGCCTCGTCAGTTCGGACGCGCGTCGGAGCCAGGCGAGGCGGCGACAGCTGGGATGAGCTTCCTTGCCATCCCCAATAAAGCAAGAAGGGCACGTCGGCAGCGCATTATATGTGTTTATCCTACGGTGCGAGAGGATAGACTCGACCACTGTATAGCTTTCCACCTCCTGTGTGCGACTGTGGCAACCCCTTTGTCTATAAAAGGAGGCCCGTGGCATACTGAGAGAGGATTCAGACTTTTTGGACCCTGCACGCCTTATAGCTAGTCCAAGAACTACAGATAAACAGAAACCAGCAGGAGTAGGGTATTACGCGTCTCTCGCGGCCCGAACCTGGATAATCCCCCCTTGCGTTGATCTCTCAATCCCGCTCTTTCCACAGCCCCGCGCCCGCCAACTGTAGCAAAAGGGATTCCTCGTGATCCCATAGGTGTCGTTTCCCCCAACAAAAGGTGAAACATTCCCTACCGAAACCATCACGCTTGTTGTGAGAAGCTCTGGTTTATGAGATGCTTATACCCAAATCTGCCCCAAATGGGACAAATTTTTTACCACGGCATGTTGATGCCGCTCCATGATAGCATGCCAAGTTTCATGAATTTTGGACGACTTTTGGATTTGCTAGAAGTACAAAAGCAAGTACGTCAACATTTGCTGGAGAGCCACGGTGCCGTGGTGTTCGAAATTCATCCCCATTTATTGCATGGGACATAAACATAAACCCATGGACACAAATATGGTTTTACAACCCATGTTGGTGCGCCTGAGCATATGCATGTAGTTTAATTTTGAATTGTGCACCTAAAATGGCTAGAAAACCAATTTAATCTATAAAATGTCCAACCGAACCCTGAATAATTCGAGTTCTTTTATGACACACATATAATTGCATGTTCACTACAAATAAAAGGTCTAGCAATTCAAACACCGTCCATTCCCGTTGTGACCCCATTATGTAATTCAAATCAAGAGAAAAATCAAGTAGATCCCACACAGTCTATTATAACTAATCGTGTGAGATGCAGCACAAAATATCTTGGAGCAACGTCGGAGTATAGTACGCATACGGCTTACGCGAGAAGGTGCAATGGCTATAGTATGACACTTTGCATGCTAGTTTTTTTGCAAAAGCGATTCCAAATTTTCGGTTTCTGCGGAAATATCTACGTCCCCGCCCCTCCCCCTTACCAAAAGCCACATTACACCTGTTTCCACCTTCCTTTCCAAGTTGAAACCTTCAATCCTTGCTTGCAGCGCTGTAACGCCCCAGATGTAACCTGCCGTAATTGTAATCCAACTCTTGCCATTTCCGGCTATGTGTTATGATATTCCCTCCGTGGTTGGGTTCTCTCCGTTTTGCATTTTGGTCATGTCATGCATTTCATATCATGTCATCATGTGTATCGCATTCGCATACGTGTTCGTCTCATAAATCCGAGCATCTTTCCCGTTGTCCGTTTTGCAATCCGGCACTCCTATGTCTCCCGGCGTCCCCTTTTACATTTCTTCGTGAGCGGGTATTAAACATTCTCGGAATGGATCGAGGTTTGACATGTGGCCTCGGTATAGCACCGGAAGACCGCCTGTCAAGTTTCGGGTCAATCGGAGTTCGTTTGGTACTCCAACGGTTAACCGGGTAACCGTGAAGGCCTCGTGTGTGTTGCAGCCCAACACCCCTTCAAAACAGCCCAACAACCCATCTAAGTCAATCCCATGTCCTCCGCCGTTCGATCACGATCGCGTGGGCGAAAACCGCACTCCGTTTGAAGCCTCCTAGCTCCTCCTATCTATAAAAAGGCCTCCCCCTCCTCAGATCACGGGCAAAACCACCCTAACCCTAGTCTATTTCCTCCCCCGCCGCCGCCGGAAGAAAACCCGTCGGCCGGACGTGTCCGGGTCGCCGCCGCCGCCACGTGGCGCTTCCCCATTGGCAACCGCCGCCGTCCCGCGCGCCGGCCAGGCGAGCCCGCCGCGGGCCCGCCCGGCCCGAGCCGCCCCGCCTCCGCGCCCCGCGCCCAGCGCGCCCGCGCCCGAGCTCCCGCTCCGCCGCCGCCGCCCGGAGCCGCCCACCGCCGCCGCACCTCCGCGCGCGCTCCGCGCCGCCGCACTCACCGCGCCGCCGCCGCCTGCGTGCGCCGCGCGCCGCCCGCCGCCCCGGCGCCTCTTCCCCGCGCCGCTCCGCTCGGCCCCACCTCGCCGGAGCTCCACCGGAGCCACCGGAGTCGCCGGATCTGAGATCCACCTCGGGGTTGACTTTTCCCTCACCCCCCTCGTTTTTCTTCTAAGTCCCAGTTTTTCATCATTATCATCGCATCTTCATCATGCCATAACTTTGCATCCGTAGCTTCGTTTCGCGCGTATAATATGTAAAATTGTTCGCCTCGAAGAGTAAATCATTTTGTTCCATTGCATAATTTTCATTTGAAGTCATATTGATGCCCGAAATGCTGTTAGAAGAGGGCTAGTTGATGTTAGTTGCTGGATCTTATCTGAACATGCACTTTTGTCATTTTTGCCATGATTGATGTGTACCTCCTATGAAGTTGAGTCCTACATGAGTTTTGTAATATGCTATGTTAACTTTCCAGAGTATTTTGCCATGTATTTTTGCGATACTTGTGGTGACTAGTACAAGCATGCAAACTAGGTCACTTGATGTTGCTGATTTCAGAGACTTAGTGATTTCACTAAGTCCCTGACTGCTGTTATTTTATGCCATGTTTTCATGTTGTTTCCGAGAGATCTATGCATAATTTGAGCATGATCAGTAAGGGAGTTCTGAACTTGAGTATTTGCTCTATCCATCCATGCTTTTGTTTACAATTATGGAGTGCCATAGCTTGAGTCAATCGAGCTCTATTTTTGCTTCAAAATGTTGCTGGCAGATTGTTTACATGTTATTCGATTTTGCCAAGCTTGGTGTAGTTGATACTTACATTATATGATGTTGTTCTTGCCATGTTTTGTTACTATGCCATGTCTTCTTGATGTATGTATGCTTACTTTATCATGCAATGCTCTGTAGTGAGTGCATCGAGCTCACGAACATGCCTAGTCGTTATCTGTTTTGACATGTCCAGTTTTCTGCTAAGTCTGAAACCTGTAACGAAACTTGCTTATTTGACATGGGTGTAATCATATTTTCTGATCCTTTTTGACTTATGGTCAGTAAGGGACTTTTTTCAAGTGCCTTGAGTATATTCATGCCATGCCTTACTTTGCTATGTTCTGAACTTGTAGC
This sequence comes from Aegilops umbellulata, assembly GCA_032464435.1. Lineage (NCBI taxonomy): Eukaryota > Viridiplantae > Streptophyta > Magnoliopsida > Poales > Poaceae > Aegilops > Aegilops umbellulata. Next base: position 87,484,702 of record CP136059.1, read on the forward strand.
ATGTTGTTTCATTGCTCTGAACATGCCATCCTGATGTTAGTTTTCTGCTATGTTGTTAATTTCACTAAGTCTGAGAACCCGTTATCGTTTGCACTTTTTCCATGATTTTTTGGACCTGTTATGATGTGATTTAGCCATAGCTCAGTGTTCATCTTTTGTCGTGCATCTTGTGTAGATTACTGTCATGTGCTTTGTTGCCATGTTTGGGTGCAGTAGCTTAATTATTTGTTGATTGCTAAGTAGCATCATGCTGTTTATGGCAGTTTCGTGTCATTCTTGTTTTGCTTGCCATTTGCAAACCGTGCATCCGATTCCGGTGTGCTTTATATCGATTTCAACCGAAATCACCTCACCTATCCAGTGGTATGCTTGGTTTGCCAAGATTATGCCCTGTTCATCCTTGTCCTTCCGGAGCATGCATACGCATTGCATATCACCTCTCGCATATCATGCCATGTTTTGCATCATGTTGCTTGCGCATTGCATCGTGGTTGATTTTGGTTCCTTTGCTTGTTCTCTTGTCTTGGGTAGAGCCGGGAGACGAGTACGTGACCGAGGATTCCGTTGAGAACGCTTACGAGGACCAAGCTTTCGACAACTCAGAGAACCTTGCAGGCAAGATGACCATACCCTCGAAATCACTTCTATCTTTGCTTGCTAGATTGCTCGCTCTTTTGCTATGCCTATGCTGCGATACCTACCACTTGCTATATCATGCCTCCTATATTACCATGTCAGCCCCTAACCATCCATGTCCTAGCAAACCGTTGTTTGGCTATGTTACTGCTTTGCTCAGCCCCTCTTATAGCGTTGTTAGTTGCAGGTGAAGATGAAGTTTGTTCCTTGTTGGAACATGGACTTGTTGTTCCTTGTTTGGAACATGCTTACTTGTTGGGATATCACAATACCTCTTATTTAATTAATGCATCTATATACTTGGTAAAGGGTGGAAGGCTCGGCCTTATGCCTGGTGTTTTGTTCCACTCTTGCCGCCCTAGTTTCCGTCATACCGGTGTTATGTTCCCGGAGTTTGCGTTCCTTACACGGTTGGGTGATTTATGGGACCCCCTTGACAGTTCGCTTTGAATGAGAGTTTTCCAGCAAGGCCCAACATTGGTTTTACCATTTGCCACCTAAGCCTTTTTCCCTTGGGTTCTGCAGACTCAAGGGTCATCTTTATTTTAAACCCCCGGGCCAGTTCTCCTTCGATTGCTGGTCCAAACCGAGCGATGTCCGGCGCCCCTTGGGCAACCAGGGTCTATGCCAACCCGACGTCTTGCTCATCCGGTGTGCCCTGAGAACGAGATATGTGCAGCTCCTATCGGGATTTGTCGGCACATCTGGGAGGTTTTGCTGGACTTGTTTTGTTACTGCCGAGATGTCTTGTAGTCCGGGATTCCAAGACTGATCGGGTCTTCCCGGTAGAAGGAATATCCTTCGTTGACCGTGAGAGCTTATAATGGGCTAAGTTGGGACACCCCTGCAGGGTATTATCTTTTGAAAGCCGTGCCCGCGGTTATGAGGCAGATGGGAATTTGTTGATGTCCGGTTGTAGAAAACACGAAGTTAACCTTAACTAAAACACATCAACCGCGTGTGTAACCGTGATGGTCTCTTCTCGGCGGGGTCCGGGAATTGAACACGGTTGTTGGAGTTATGTCTGACGTAGGTCGTTTCAGGATCACTTCTTGATCACTTCTAGCTTCACGACCATGCTTTGCCTTCTCTTCTCGCTCTCTTTTGCGCTATAGCCACCATATGCTAGTCGCTTGCTGCAGCTCCACCTCACAAACCCCTTTCCCACCTTTAAGCTTAAATAGTCTTGATCTCGCGGGTGTGAGATTGCTGAGTCCCCGTGACTCATAGATATTATCCCCACAGTTGCAGGTACCAACGATGTCAGTGCAGATGACGCGACCGAGCTCACTTGGGAGTTCGACGAGGAACGTGGCCGTTACTATGTTTCTTTTCCAGATGATCAGTAGTGGAGCCCAGTTGGGTGATCCGGGGATCTGTTTAGCATTTGGGGTAGTCTTCTTTTATTTTGGTACCGTAGTCGGACCTTGAGTGTAATCTGTATGATGGATGTTATTTATGTACTTGTGTGAAGTGGCGATTGTAAGCCAACTATGTATCTTTCCCCTTTATTTAGTACATGGATTGTGTGAAGATTACCTCACTTGCGACATTGCTTTCAATGCGGTTATGCCTCTAAGTCGTGCCTCGACACGTGGGAGATATAGCCGCATCGAGGGCGTTACAAGTTGGTAATCAGAGCCTTTCCCCGACCTTAGGAGCCCCCACTGTTTGATCGTCTTTAGTGGCCGAGTTGTGTCTAGAAAAATGTTTTGAGTCATTTAGGATTTATATATCGGAGAGTTTAGGAATTCTTTTTACTCCCCAGTCCCTTCGACCTTCTGGTAAGGCTTCCTGACGTAGAGTTTTGACTCTTCTCTTCTCAAATTTCACTAAAAAATTTTTTAGGATCACGCGGGTATATTACAATCGTTCCGATGGTTTTATGATGACAACATTGTCTTGGTTGCCTCCTGACATTTAGGGGTTGTGGCAGTGTCCCGGGGAGTTGAGCTCCGAGGTGTTGTTGTCATAATTTTATCGTTGCGGTTTTGAAATACCTGAGTTTAGTACGCCGACATCGAAAATCTCTTTTGTACAGTTGTTGGTGAGATAACCCTGATAGCCCAGTACTGTGGCGAGTGCAGGGGTATTGCCATGACTTGTATAACGGATGTGTTTTCGAAGGTTGAGGTAGACGATTTCCGAAGGTTTCTTGGTTATGTGTTGAAGGATGGATACAGCTGGTTGTAGGATTTGCTAGTTTGGGTGAGATATTATGCTTCCCCTGTATCCCCAACACCTGATTGCATAACCAGAAAGTTTCGGGAGTTTATAAGTGGGAATTCCTGTAGCTCTAGTATTTCTTTCGCAGATATTTGGTTTGTGATTGGGTAATCCTTACCAAGTATTTGTTCACTTCCGTACCTTGTTGATTTTATTCCTTACCATGTTCTAAGTGGCTTCTCAGCTTTGGAAGTGTGACGTTTTACATTGGAATTCATTCGTTCATTCTTGTTCGAATGTTAATTGTGAAGACTATATGTTGCAATTTCGTTCCTTTGATTCAGCCTCAATATATCTCTATCAAGATGCTAATGGATGTCACCCTCTTCGGGATGGCTCCACCAATGCGTCAGAATCCGGAACGCAATGACGGGAATCAGGCTAACCCTCCGCCACCACCTCCGCCTCCGGAAGCTTGACAGGCCCTGATGACTGCCACAAATGCCAATGCTCAGATTCTGATTCAGCTCTTGCAAGATCGCAACCAAGGGCAAGCTAATCAAGAGAATCAAGGCCAAGGCAACAATCAGCCGCATTTCGCTTCACTCAACCAGTTCCTTGCTAATCAGCCAAAGACCTTCAGCTACTGTGTCGAGGCCACAGACGCCGATGATTGGCTTGTGGACATCAGCAAGCATTTCGAATGCAGCAATGTGAGACCTGAGGACTTTGTCAAGTTTGCCTCTTTTCAACTCAAAGATCAAGCTGCTGAGTGGTTCCAGCAATACAAAGATTCCAGAGGAGGTCGTGTGATAACCTGGGATGATTTCCGTCGTGACTTCAAAGCGCACCACATTCCAGAAAGTGTTGTTGAGCTTAAGCGTGAGGAATTCCGCAATCTCAAGCAAGGCAACATGAATGTCTATCAATACAACACTCAGTTCCAGAAGCTCTCTCGTTTTGCAAGGCAAGACATTCCTGATGAGAAGAGTATGATCTATCAATTCAGACGTGGTCTCAGAGAAGATCTGCAACTTGCTCTCGTGCTTTTCGAGCCATTAAAGTATGATGAATTCTACAACATGGCACTGAAACAAGAAGCTGCTCAGCTCAAGTGTGAGGCATCTAAGAAGAGAGTTAGAGACGCAGTCCAGTCTTCTTCTTCTTCACTTGTGGCAGCTAAGCAACAGAAGTTCTGGTTGCCTCCTCCTCCTCCGTTCCGTCAGCCTTATCAGCAGAAGAATTCAAGTGGTCGTGGATCTTCCCACCCACCCAACCCTGGCTATCAGAACAAGTCTCAGAACCAAGCTCCAAGGCCAAGTGCTCCTTACCATCGTCCGCTCTCAGAGGTGACTTGTAACAAATGTCAGCAAAAGGGTCACTATGCGAACAAGTGCTTCAACCAAAGGCGCCTTCCGCCTCCTCCTCCTATGAAATCTTCCAGTAATGCAGTGGTCAAGCATAATCCTAGGTCTGCAAAGGTGAACATGATGAACGCAGCTCAAGCAGAGGATTCTTCTGAAGTGATCATGGGTAACCTTCCTGTTAATGATATTCCTGCAAAAGTATTATTTGATACTGGAGCAACGCATTCTTTCATTTCAAGACCTTTTGCATCCATGAACAATTTGCATACTGTCAATCTGCCCAAGCCAATGGCGGTTTCCTCTCCGGGTTTGTTCATGAATACCAAGATGATGGCTCCGGATGTTTCCATCAAGATGGGCAACTATAAATTTCTATCTTCTCCAATGGTGCTTGGTGATTCTGATATTGATCTTATTCTCGGGATGGACTGGCTTTCTAAGCACAAGGCTCAGCTTGAGTGTGCTGCCAGGGAAATCAATTTGACTCACTCTTCTAACGATGTGATCATCTATGCTTCTCGTGATGATACCATTCAGTTGTTTTCTCTCAATGAGATGGGTGAAATGGAGGCTATCTCTCAGATTCCAGTCGTTTGTGAGTACCAAGATGTTTTTCCAGAAGAGCTTCCGGGTATGCCTCCCCGTCGGCCAGTTGAATTCGTTATTGATCTTGAGCCTGGCACGGAACCCGTTTGCAAGCGTCCTTCCAAGCTTGGACCAGATGAGCTCAAGGAATTAAAGATTCAACTCGATAAACAAGAACGTCTGGGTCTGATCAGACCGAGTTCTTCTCCGTGGGGTTGTGGTGTTCTTTTTGTCAAGAAGAAGGATGGCACGGACCGACTTTGCGTTGATTACCGTCCATTGAACAAGAAGACTATCAAGAACAAGTACCCACTTCCCAACATCAATGAGCTATTTGAGCAACTCAAAGGTGCTAAGGTGTTCTCCAAGCTTGACCTTCGTATGGGTTATCATCAGATTCGCATTCGTGAAGAAGATATTCCCAAGACAGCATTCAGAACAAGTTTTGGTTCTTATGAATATACTGTCATGTCCTTCGGCCTTGTCAATGCTCCTCCGTATTTCACTCGCTTGATGAATTTCATCTTCAACCCCTACATCAACGAGTTTGTCTTGGTCTATCTTGATGATATTTTGGTCTTCTCCAAGAATAAGAAGGATCATGCCGAACATTTGCGGTTGGTACTCGACAAGCTCAGAGAGTATCAATTATATGCGAAGTTCTCCAAATGTGAATTCTGGCTTGATGAAGTTCTTTATCTTGGTCATATCATCTCTGTCAAGGGCATCGCTGTTAATCCAGAGAGGGTGTCTGCAGTTTTGAATTGGAATCCTCCTCAGAATGTCAAGCAGCTTCGCAGTTTTCTTGGACTTGCAAGCTATTGCAGAAGATTCGTTGAGAATTTCTCAAAGATTGCAAAGCCTCTTTCCAACCTCCTCCAGAAGCATGTGAAATATGTCTGGTCTCCTGAGTGTGACGTTGCTTTCAACACTCTCAAAGAGAAACTCGTCACTGCTCCAGTTTTGACTCCTCCTGACGAATCAAAGCCTTATGAAGTATTCTGTGATGCTTCTCTCCAGGGCCTCGGTGCTGTCTTAATGCAAGAGAAGAAGGTTGTTGCCTATACCTCTCGCCAGTTGAAGCCCAATGAAAGGAACTACCCCACTCACGATCTTGAGTTGGCGGCGGTGGTCCACGCTCTAATAACATGGAGACATCTCCTGTTGGGAAGAAAAGTGGACATTTTCACCGATCACAAGAGTCTCAAGTATATCTTCACTCAGCCTCATCTCAACCTCAGGCAAACTCGATGGGTCGAAATGATTCAAGAGTATAATCCGAGTATTGAATATACTCCAGGCAAGGCTAATGTGATTGCAGACGCTTTGAGCAGAAAGGCTTACTGCAACAGCTTAATCCTCAAGCCATTTCAACCGGATCGTTGTGAAGCTTTCCGCAAGTTGAATCTCCAAGTTGTTCCTCAAGGTGTTCTTGCCAACCTCATTGTCTCTCCTACTTTGGAAGATCAGATTCGTGAGGCTCAATTGTTGGATACCATGGTGAAGAAGGTGAAACGTGGTATTGAAAAGAGCATCCCCAAATACAAGTGCTATCGAGTTGATGACAGAGATACCCTTTTCTTCGAGGACCGGATTGTGGTTCCAAAGGGTGATCTTCGTAAAGTCATTATGAACGAAGCGCACAATTCTCTTCTGTCTATTCATCCTGGAAGTTCGAAGATGTACCATGACCTCAAGCAGTCGTATTGGTGGACTCGAATGAAGCGTGAGATTGCTCAATTCGTGAATGAGTGTGATGTCTGCAGAAGGGTGAAAGCAGAACACCAACGACCAGCTGGTCTTCTCCAACCTCTTGCTATTCCAGAATGGAAGTTTGATCATATCGAAATGGACTTCGTGACTGGTTTTCCTAAGTCCAAGCGTGGAAATGATGCTCTCTTCGTCGTCATCGACAAGCTCACCAAAGTGGCTCATTTTCTTCCTATCAAAGAGTCTATCACAGCAGCGCAGCTGGAAGAGCTCTACACCTCCAGAATTGTCTCTTTGCACGGCATTCCGCAATTGATCTCTTCAGACCGTGGCAGCATATTTACCTCCAAATTTTGGGATTCTTTTCAAACGGCCATTGGCACCAACATCTGCTTCAGCACAGCGTTCCACCCTCAGACTAGTGGACAAGTTGAGCGTGTCAACCAAATTCTTGAAGATATGCTCAGAGCTTGTGTTATCTCTTTCGGCATGAAGTGGGAGGATTGTCTTCCTTATGCTGAATTCTCTTACAACAACAATTTTCAAGCCAGTTCGGGCAAAGCCCCATTCGAGATCCTCTATGGCAGGAAGTGTCGTACTCCTCTCAACTGGTCTGAAACCGGTGAACGTCAATTGCTCGGCAATGATTTGATCTCAGAGGCTGAGGCTATGTGCAAGGTCATTCGTGAGAACCTCAAAGCCACGCAGTCGCGCCAGAAGAGCTATTACGACAGCAAACACCGAGATGTGGCATTCGAGATCGGAGACCATGTTTACCTCCATGTCTCGCCAATGAAAGGAACTCGTCGCTTCGGTATCAAGGGGAAACTTGCTCCCAGATACGTCGGTCCCTTCAAGATCATCGGGAAACGAGGCGATCTCGCCTATCAACTTGAGCTTCCCTCCAACTTTGCAAATGTGCACGATGTCTTCCACGTGTCACAGCTTCGCAAGTGCTTCAAGACGCCTGAGCGCACCATCAACTTAGAAGAGATTGATCTTCAAGAACATTTGTCCTATCATGAGCATCCAGTTGCTATTCTTGAGACAACTGAGCGCAAGACTCGCAACAAGTCAATCAAATTCCTCAAAGTGAAATGGTCACATCATTCAGACCGAGAGGCCACCTGGGAGCGTGAAGACCACCTATGTTCCGAGTATCCAGAGTTCTTTCAGTCCTAGATCTCGGGACGAGATCCTCTCGTAGTGGTGGTGTGTTGTAACGCCCCAGATGTAACTTGCCATAATTGTAATCCAACTCTTGCCATTTCCGGCTATGTGTTATGATATTCCCTCCGTGGTTGGGTTCTCTCCGTTTTGCATTTTGGTCATGTCATGCATTTCATATCATGTCATCATGTGCATCGCATTCGCATACGTGTTCGTCTCATAAATCCGAGCATCTTTCCCGTTGTCCGTTTTGCAATCCGGCACTCCTATGTCTCCCGGCGTCCCCTTTTACATTTCTTCGTGAGCGGGTATTAAACATTCTCGGAATGGACCGAGGTTTGACATGTGGCCTCGGTATAGCACCGGACTCCAATAACGCCCCACGCTTATATGTGGCCCAGACCCGGGGGCTCCTGTCGGTGTACAAAAGTAGGGGTCCCTTTTTGCACCCCTTTACTTGTGTGCGGGCAGTCACAGCCCCACGCCCCTGGCCACGCTTGGCGGGGCAGAGGAAGCAAAGCCACAAGACGACCAGTCCAACACCGAGCCGGAGACACAAAGAGCAGAAGGGCGAGGTGGACTCCCCAGGCAAGGTCCTTGTCGGGGCGGCCTCCACGGCCCCGGCAAGATCCTTGCCGGGGAAACTTGCCCAACGCCAGCAGGGCTGCCATCCTCGAGCCTAAGAGTTCCGACGCCCTCAACCACATTGGAACCAAAGCTCGTGAGGCATCTCCGTGGTGGCATGCAAATCTTTGTGAATACCAAGAGTACACAAGACTATATAAATAACCAGAAGACGAAGATCCTCGGAAAGATCCTTGCAAAGGATACCCACGAGACCCCCGGCAAGCCCCTTGCCGGGGACGACCATGACACCACGGCAAGACCCTTGCCGGGGCCGCGGCCAGGCCCACATCAGCCAAAGCTCCGCCGTCGTTCCCAAGCAGCAGCTAGCCCACCAACTAGGCGAACACCTGCGTGGCGACGTGCGGCCTCTAGGCCAACTCAGCAAGCACCTGCGTGGTGACATGCAGACCTTCGTGAAGGATCTGCCACCGCACCAACTCAGCAGCCAGCCAGCCAGCGTGGCACTACTCGCCTCGTCAGTTCGGACGCGCGTCGGAGCCAGGCGAGGCGGCGACAGCTGGGATGAGCTTCCTTGCCATCCCCAATAAAGCAAGAAGGGCACGTCGGCAGCGCATTATATGTGTTTATCCTACGGTGCGAGAGGATAGACTCGACCACTGTATAGCTTTCCACCTCCTGTGTGCGACTGTGGCAACCCCTTTGTCTATAAAAGGAGGCCCGTGGCATACTGAGAGAGGATTCAGACTTTTTGGACCCTGCACGCCTTATAGCTAGTCCAAGAACTACAGATAAACAGAAACCAGCAGGAGTAGGGTATTACGCGTCTCTCGCGGCCCGAACCTGGATAATCCCCCCTTGCGTTGATCTCTCAATCCCGCTCTTTCCACAGCCCCGCGCCCGCCAACTGTAGCAAAAGGGATTCCTCGTGATCCCATAGGTGTCGTTTCCCCCAACAAAAGGTGAAACATTCCCTACCGAAACCATCACGCTTGTTGTGAGAAGCTCTGGTTTATGAGAAGCTTATACCCAAATCTGCCCCAAATGGGACAAATTTTTTACCACGGCATGTTGATGCCGCTCCATGATAGCATGCCAAGTTTCATGAATTTTGGAGGACTTTTGGATTTGCTAGAAGTACAAAAGCAAGTACGTCAACATTTGCTGGAGAGCCACGGTGCCGTGGTGTTCGAAATTCATCCCCATTTATTGCATGGGACATAAACATAAACCCATGGACACAAATATGGTTTTACAACCCATGTTGGTGCGCCTGAGCATATGCATGTAGTTTAATTTTGAATTGTGCACCTAAAATGGCTAGAAAACCAATTTAATCTATAAAATGTCCAACCGAACCCTGAATAATTCGAGTTCTTTTATGACACACATATAATTGCATGTTCACTACAAATAAAAGGTCTAGCAATTCAAACACCGTCCATTCCCGTTGTGACCCCATTATGTAATTCAAATCAAGAGAAAAATCAAGTAGATCCCACACAGTCTATTATAACTAATCGTGTGAGATGCAGCACAAAATATCTTGGAGCAACGTCGGAGTATAGTACGCATACGGCTTACGCGAGAAGGTGCAATGGCTATAGTATGACACTTTGCATGCTAGTTTTTTTGCAAAAGCGATTCCAAATTTTCGGTTTCTGCGGAAATATCTATGTCCCCGCCCCTCCCCCTTACCAAAAGCCACATTACACCTGTTTCCACCTTCCTTTCCAAGTTGAAACCTTCAATCCTTGCTTGCAGCGCTGTAACGCCTCAGATGTAACCTGCCGTAATTGTAATCCAACTCTTGCCATTTCCGGCTATGTGTTATGATATTCCCTCCGTGGTTGGGTTCTCTCCGTTTTGCATTTTGGTCATGTCATGCATTTCATATCATGTCATCATGTGTATCGCATTCGCATACGTGTTCGTCTCATAAATCCGAGCATCTTTCCCGTTGTCCGTTTTGCAATCCGGCACTCCTATGTCTCCCGGCGTCCCCTTTTACATTTCTTCGTGAGCGGGTATTAAACATTCTCAGAATGGACCGAGGTTTGACATGTGGCCTCGGTATAGCACCGGAAGACCGCCTGTCAAGTTTCGGGTCAATCGGAGTTCGTTTGGTACTCCAACGGTTAACCGGGTAACCGTGAAGGCCTCGTGTGTGTTGCAGCCCAACACCCCTTCAAAACAGCCCAACAACCCATCTAAGTCAATCCCATGTCCTCCGCCGTTCGATCACGATCGCGTGGGCGAAAACCGCACTCCGTTTGAAAACCCATCTAAGGCAACCGTTGAGGCCTCGCGCGCCAACGCCGCGACGCGGTTGGCTGCTTTAAATGACAGTTCATGGCGTTTTCTCGAGGCCACCGTCGGTGCCTTCGACGAAGACTATAAGGTGTTCTCTCAGCGTGCACGTGGTTACCTCATCTCAGGAGCCAGCAGGTTGGTGCCCGGAGCGGCTCAGGCAACTCACCACTACAACAAGGGCACCCACGATGCAGAGGCCTCGCCCTCTTCCATGTTCAGGGAGCCAATCCTCACCGATATCTCCGACAATGAGGAGTAGCTTGTCTTATTAGCTCACTATAAGGACCCATGTTCAGTTTGCTAGCTACTGCCTTTCCTTAACAAATTCTAGTGGATTATGCCATCTACTTTTACCATGCAATCTTCTGCTCTAGAGTATATGTTCTATATGTCGTGCAATGTGGTGTTTAGTTAACTCTTTGGTTCAATTCTGCAAATGTGATGTTCAATTCTTCAGGGTGCAATTTTCCAAGTTGTCAAGCATGCTTCATTTGGTTGACTGTCCGATCTTCTATTAGGAGTATGTTATATTGTGCAATGTGGTGCTCAGTTAATGTTTGGTTCATTTCTTGTGGTGTTTAGTTAACTGGTTGGTTCAATTCTACAATGCAATGTTCAATTGTTGTGGGTGCATTTTCTTATTGTATACCATGTGAGAAATAAATTGAACTTGGCTGTACTAAATACATGAGAAAAAATATACAATTGCTATATTTCCAAGTTGTTAAGCATGCTTGGTTTGGTTAACTGTCTGATCTTCTATTAGCAGTATGTTATATTGTGCAATGTGGTGCTCAGTCAACGTTTGGTTCATTTGTTGTGGTGTTTAGTTAACTGGTTGGTTCAATTCTACAATGCAATGTTCAATTGTTGTGGGTGCATTTTGTTATTGTATACCATGTGAGAAATAAATCGAATTTGGCTGTACTAAATACATGAGAAAAAAATACAATTGCTATATTTCCAAGTTGTTAAGCATGCTTGGTTTGGTTAACTGTCTGATCTTCTATTAGCAGTATGTTATATTGTGCAATGTGGTGCTCAGTCAACGTTTGGTTCATTTGTTGTGGTGTTTAGTTAACTTCTTGATTCAATTCTGCAATGCGATGTTCAATCATTGTGGCTGCATTCTGTTATTGTATACTATGTGAGAAATAAATCGAATTTGGCTGTACTAAATACATGAGAGACAAATACAATTGCTATATTTATAAGTTGTTAAGCATGCTTGGTTTGGTTAACTGTTTGATCTTCTATTAGGAGTATGTTATATTGTGCAATGTGGTGCTCAGTTAACGTTTGGTTGATTTGTTGTGGTGTTTAGTTAACTGCTTGGTTTAATTCTGTAATGTGATGTTCAATTGTTGTGGCTGCATTCGGTTATTGTATACCATGTGAGGAATAAATCGAATTTGGCTGCACTTAATACATGATAAACATATACAAGTGCTATATTTCCTAGTTCTTAATCATGCTTGGTTTGGATATATGGGTTTTCCATGTGGCTTGAATTAATCTGATGAATATGCAATGTGCTTATTTATCATCAACATATTTTACTGATAGCATGTGAACCCTTACTTAACCTGATAACTAACTACCTTATATGTGTTGCAGGGAAACAATGGGAAGCACTGGGGTTTACAAGATGGTACTAACTATTATACCTTGCCTTTTTTATTCCTTTGCCCCATTTCCAATATAGAGAAGATATTTATGCACATCCTTGTTTTCAGGCCTGTCCACAGCAGTTCACTGATGATTACCTCTCAAACCACCTATGTGGTCGGGAGGCGAGGAAAGTTTTCATACAACACCCATGGTTCAATATTGAAGTGTCCCCGAAGAGGTTGATGGATGGACGGTCAATCATCCACAGGCACTGGCCTAATGTTGCAAAGACCTTCAACATGAATGAAGGATCAATATTCGCCTTCCGCTTCAGCCGGTTTCCATATGAGATGCATCTGTCTATGTACAGTCTATGATGCTAATTTGGTGCTAGTGTAGTTGTGTAATGGGGTAGCTGAGTGGTGAAGCTATATAAGGTTGTACTCGGATGTATTTCAATTATGAAATCCTGCTTCCTTAATATGGACATGAAATATATTATGTGCTTAATATGAATGTCAATTACATTAGTAAATGGGTTATTAATAATAGGGCAATGAGCCTGCTAATTGGCCAAATAGCCTTCTAATTAGGTTTTTCTATTGCAAACGGTTATTGAGAAAACACCATGGGCGATGACCTCAGGCAACGCACACAGTTTCTAGGAATAAACTGTGTTGGGTCAATGAACAATCACACACGACATTCTCTTGAAAACTGTTTGCGTTACGCCACCTTGCGCAAACCTTTTCCTTGGAGTGACTGTGTGGGATGTATATACGAATGGAAACGTTTAGCGGGGATGGACTGTGTGGGATGTACTTACGACCGAAAACGATTTCGCCTATATAATTGTATTTTTAGCACTACTGTACGTATAACCGTATTTGGTCGCTCGCCGTTCGCACACGACCTCATTTTTCTGAGCGTGTGTGCCAGGAGGGCATATCCCCGATGGTTTCAGGGTCGTGTGGGAAGGACCCCCCCTATCGCAGTCACTCACTAGGTGACAGTTCCGAACGCCGTCGCGGAAAGGGGTCAAAAACCGTTTGTATAGCACCTCCTTGTACTAGTATTTATTTAAAATATAGAGGCATTCCACCTCTGCATGGACATATACATGCATGAGTCCCCGAGAAGGTTCATCTTTTTCATTAATATGCTGATTAAACAAGTACAGACCTTACATGACACAGACATGGACTCACGAGATTACATTATTTGAACTAAAATTTGGCAAGTACCTACAGGTTTAAGATTGAAAAAAGATAAGTGCCCCGTGATGCCTTTGCCCTTGTTCATCTCCTTCAGGAAGTTACAGCGATGGACCAAGGAGGTAGGAGGCCGGCCCGGCTGGGATTCGGGGTCTCCCCAGGACCAGGATGGCGCCGCGTCCCAGCTAGGAGGAAGAAATCGGAGGGCAGGTGTGGATGGTGAAGCTGCCGGAGGCCTAGATAGGGAAGATGGATTCACCGGCAAACACGACTCGTCGGAACAGTTGTCCCTATTCTTGATGCGTCGTGGGTTGTCACCGCCTTCCACATCACTGCCTTCTGAAGACCCCAGCAGGACAGCCACGTCGGGCACCATGTTATCCGGGTAATCCCACGAAGAGCATGGTCATCCCCAGTGGTCCCGACACTATTGCAGGATGGTGCTAACGCGACGCTACAATCAGAGACCCTTCGACGAAACCGTGTGCGATGCAATAATCACAAATGGTGGTGTAAAAAACCGTCAAAAAAGGTGCAAAACGTTTTCGATGGAGGATGCATCAAACATGGTTCAGATTTTAGTTGCGTGTGCGATGCAGGGCATATGGTTAAGTTCAATTAACCGTTTGAGGAGGAACAAAAGAAACAGACAGCCAAATGAAGGTGTGTGCGATATACAACATACGGTTCACTCGGATAAACTATTTGCGATTAGGTAACACGAAAGAAACGGTCAGCCAGATCAAGGTGTGTGCGATATACGGCATGCGGTTCACTCAGATGAACTGTTTGCGTTGAGACAAGAGAACAGAAATGGCTCAACTTAACAAGATATGTGTGACACGTGGCAAACAAGTCTGTAATCGGAGACGTGTGCGAAGACCGATAAAAACATAGAAGATTGCTGCTAACAAGTAGTGTGTTTTGTGAGAAACGATTGCTGGTATATAATTGTGAGTGATTGATGAAAACACATCGATGGGTTCCATTGTTTAGTCTGTGTGCGATGTGATTTTCTTTGTCGGCACAACATCTACGCTCTGTCTACAGAGCATGAACATATATACTTAAAAAGACAACATTGCATAACCAAATTAAGCATACAATTACACAAGTGACTACACACATAACATTTCCACACACCAAAGTAAGCAATTACATGCATACTAAACTTGGAGGAACGAGGATCTAATCATCTACTTATTGTTGCGACGACGCTAGCCATTGCTCTGCTTCCGGCTGGATCCCTGGCCGTTTTGGGGAAGGAGGCACTTCCTCATGTCAACGATCCACCTGTACATGTCGTAGCTCGTGTACGCTGACTTGGCCACGTACATGACGTGAGCTTTGTCGAGTTTCTCCATCCAGGCCGAGTGCCAGACACGCTTGTCCTTGTTGCATGAATCCTTCATGTCTCTGTTGGCCTCGGTGAGGTGAACCAGTAAGTCCTTCTTATGCTCCTTGCTTCTCCAGATATTGTATTGGACCTGGATGTCAACAAGATTCTGATTGGCGATGGCCGAATCCTCAAGCGCCTTTACATTGTTGGTGATGTCCACGGTAGCGAACATGTAGTTGGGGCTGTTGACAAACCTAGGGAAACGCTCGCAAGGCCGTGTGGCCAGGTGTCGGTGTTAAATCCGGCGTATCTCATAGTAGGGGTCCTAAGCTAGGCGCCTTGGAGCGATGGTAACACAGACACAGGATTTTACCTAGGTTCGGGCTCTCTTGAAGAGATAATACCCTACATCCTTCTTTTGATTGTATTCATATTGGTGATAGTACAGAGTACATACATCTACCACGAGATTGTTCTAATGAACATATGAGATCGTCCATTGACTAGCCTGGCCTCGGTTTATATATGCACCATAGCCCTAGGGGTTAGAGGAGTCCTTGTCTTGTGCGCCAAGTCTTGTGGAATCCCCCTTGTATTCGGCATGGACTGCCCGAAGTGGCCCATTAGTGAATTGCCATGGGGGTCCTCGGGCCCGATCCAGCAGGTCGGGAGATGATGTGGTGAGTACCCCCTAGTCCAGGACTCCATCAGTAGCCCCCTGAACCGGTCTTCAAGTTTGGGACGCTCCTTGATTCTTCCGAACTATTCTTCATCTTCGGTCATCGGTCTTGAAAACTGGTTCAACAAATCTTCTCATCTTCGATCTTGAGGATCGCCGAAGTGAATCCAAAGAGTTTACACGTCACGTATCCGAGGAGCCCATTTAAGTTCTCAGCCTTTATCAATGCCTTCTAATTTTTTACGCCACACCTCGGGTTTGAAGTTGTTCTCGTGCTCCGGTGTCCTCTTGCATCCGAGCTCCAACGTCGGACTGCATTCAAGGTATCTTTTGCAGCCGACCACCAACGATGGACTATATCTGAGCTCCAATGCTGGACTGTATCCGAGCTCCAACGCCGGACTATATCCGAGGTGTCATAGATCACCTTGGCTTGAAAATGTTGAAGGATGTTATCCGAGCTTTAGGATGAAAAGTTCTCTATGGAGCCAACCGCTCGCAGCCAAGCTTTATGCCAGTCTACTTTCGAGGCGATGCACCACCCCGGGCTCGGGCTGATTGTTTGCGGATTTTAATTCCAATTGATGCAATTTATTTACTGATGAGATATATAGCGAGTAGCCCACAAGGTGTGTGTGTCGGCCTAAAATCCGAGATGCACATTAGAGGAGATAGTGATCGGCGGATGGGCCCTTGAGAGAGGGTTTTGAGAAGCCACTGTAATATATTACCTCGATGCCGGATAAGTCCCAGTTGGTACCTATTGTTCTCCGAAGACATGTTTGCCCATAGTTTGGTCAAGCTGAACATTGAGCACTTTGCATTTTTTGCATTGAATAGGTAATGCAGTAGCCCCCGTGACACTGGTCGGGTGGCAACACCAGATGAGGGGATTGATGTGCCCCTTTAATATTAGTAAATGATAAGCCCGAAGCCCAGTAGCCCTCGAGCTTTAATGTGGGCATGGGTGGCCGAATTAACGATCGATATCCAGAGTAAAATCACAAATTAGGTGTAATGATTCTAGGTATCCAAGTACTCTACATCATTAATGCTCGGATCCGTATTGTACAAAACTTTATTGACCGACCATCGGCTTCAACCTCCTCAGCAAGTAGGCAAGGAGTGTTTGTCCTACTTTATAAAGCCTTCATGAGGGAAAAGATTTACGACAAGCAAGGAAATCCGGCCATACGATTTTACAAACAAAGGTACACAAAGAGATATGTTACATTACTATTTAACATAAGAAACGTCTTGCAAAGAAAATAGTCCCGCTATCGGTTCCTTTCTTTGGTTTGTCATGCTAAGCATGATCATGAAACCTCAACTCCGACCAATGTGGGAGCAAAAATAATGAAGATTTAGTTTGGGGAATGTTCCCGAACTATGTGGTCTTTAGCAAACCTAAATTTTCACTTCCATCGTTGCCGACCAATTATATCCTTTAAGATGGCTAGCTTTCGACTTCATCTAGTCTGAGGTACTAACTCGGATGACCCGGTATTAACAATCACAGAGGTTCTCCCTTTACCGCCTAGCCGAATGATCGGGAACTTAGGGGTAAGCACATGAGCCAGGCAACCCAGCTTGGCCAAAATCTTAAGTCAAATTTGATGCATATTCATGGCTTTATAATGATAATTATGGAAGGCAGCGCTTGTATACTGAATACAAATACTGATGATATATGTTTATTTTGACTCCGTTGCGACCGTTTATCAGTTGAAAGTGGCCCATCATCGGCTTCTACCCCTTTGTAGATACTACGTAGGGAGTTTCTGCAATAATAAGACAACCCTTAGCCGACGTCTCAGTGCCCGGATGAGGTTGTGTTAGGGGAAACGAGGCAATCAGATATGCGGGGTTTATAACTTCCACTTAGTCATAGGAGCTTAAACTCAGTTACTAGCTCCCGGTTAGTGCTCGGTGAGGGAGTCCTGGATTAGGGGGTGTTCGGATAGCCGGACTATACCTTCGGCCGGACTCCTGGACTATGAAGATACAAGATTGAAGACTTCATCCCGTGTCCGGAAGGGAGTTTCCTTGACGTGGAAGGCAAGCTTGGCGATACGGATATGTAGATCTCCTACCATTGTAACCGACTTCGTGTAACCCTAGCCCTCTCCGGTGTCTATATAAACCGGAGGGTTTTAGTCCGTAGGACGAACAACAGAACAACAATCATACCATAGGCTAGCTTCTAGGGTTTAGCCTCCTTGATCTCGTGGTAGATCTACTCTTGTACTACCCATATCATCAATATTAATCAAGCAGGAGTAGGGTTTTACCTCCATCGAGAGGGCCCGAACCTGGGTAAAAACATCGTGTCCCTTGTCTCCTGTTACCATCCGCCTAGACGCACAGTTCGGGACGCCCTACCCGAGATCCGCCGGTTTTGACACCGACATTGGTGCTTTCATTGGGAGTTCCTATGTGTCGTCACTTTTAGGCCTGATGGCTTCTCCGATCATCAGCAGCGATGCGGTTCAGGGTGAGACTTTTCTCCCCGGATAGATCTTCGTATTCGGCGGCTTTGCACTGCGGGCCAATTCGCTTGGCCATCCAGAGCAGATTGAAAGCTATGCCCCTGGCCATCAGGTCAGATTTGGAAGTCTGAACTACACGGCTGACATCCGCGGGGACTTGATCTTCGACGGATTTGAGCCACAGCTGAGCGTGCCACATTGTTACGAAGGGCATGATTTAGCTCTGGTGCCGAACAGTGCTCTGGAAGCGACGCCCGCATCGGCCCCGACCCTTAGTACGGAGCCTATTGTGCCGATCGAGGACCGGTGGTTGGACGCCGCCTCGGAGGCCGATATCTCTACGGCGATCGAGCCGAACACCAGCTTTGTCCCTTGCGAAGCCGGTGACTCCAAGGTGTCGGACTCCTCTCCGGACTCCGAGCCCCCCGCGCCCCTGCCGATTGAATCCGATTGGCACCGATTATGGAGTTCACCGCCGTGGACATCTTTCAGCACTCGCCCTTCGTCGATATTCTGAATTCACTAAAGTCTCTCTCTCTCTATCAGGAGAGCCCTTGCCGGACTACGGTCAAGCAAGGTTGGGATACGGATAATGAAGAAATTCAAAACCCACCCACCACCCACTTTGTAGCCACTGTCGATGATTTAACTGACGTGCTCGACTATGACTCCGAAGACATCGACGGTATGGACGCCGATGCAGGAGACGATCAGGAACCAGCGCCTATAGGGCACTGGAAAGCCACCTCGTCATATGACATATACATGGTGGACACCCCAAAAGAGGGCGATGGCGATGAAACAGCGGAGGATGACCCCTCCAAGAAACAGCCTAAGCGCCGGCGTCAGCGGCGCCGCTCTAAATCCCGCCAAAGTAAAAACGGTGATTCCGGCACGGGAGATAATAACACTCCGGACAGTGCCGAAGAAAATCCCCTCCAGCAAGATTCAGCGCAGGAGGATGGAGAAGCCAGCCCTCATGAGAGAGCGGCAGACAGAGAGGTTGAGGACGATAATTACATGCCTCCCTCCGAGGACGAGGAAAGCCTCGACGACGACGAATTTGTCGTGCCTGAAGATCCCGTTGAACAAGAGCGCTTCAAATGCATGCTTATAGCCACGGCGAGCAACCTCAAGAAAAAACAGCTTCAACTTAGAGCTGATCAAGACTTGCTAGCTGACAAGTGGATGGAAGTCCTTGCGTCCGAAGAGTATGAGCTCGAACGCCCCTCCAAGAGCTACCCAAAGCGTAGGTTGCTACCCCGATCAGAGGAAGAATCACCTACATCACCAACGCATAGTGCGGCCGACCGGCCACAGCGTGGCCGCGACAGAGAGGCCTCTCGGCCCACCACTCAAGCCGCGCCCCGACGCCGCTTTAAAAATACCAAGGCACGGGGGAATGCGCCAGACCTGCGAGATATATTGGAGGACAAGGCAAAGCAAACATGGTCGATCTATGGATCGCGTGGTTGCCCCATGGCACGACACAGTAATCGTCACACCGGATACAGTAAATACGGCCGGGCCGAACATAGTAGACAAAGCTCGTTTGAGCTACGTCAGGATATAGCCCAATATAGAGGTGCCGCACACCCACCATGCTTCACAGATGAAGTAATGGATCATCAAATCCCAGAGGGTTTCAAACCCGTAAACATCGAATCATATGACTGCACAACAGATCCTGCGGTATGGATCGAGGATTATCTCCTCCATATCCACATGGCCCGCGGTGATGACTTACACGCCATCAAATACCTCCCACTCAAGCTTAAAGGACCAGCTCGGCATTGGCTTAACATCTTGCCAACAGAATCAATTGGATGTTGGGAGGACCTGGAAGCCGCATTCCTCGACAATTTCCAGGGCACTTATGTGCGACCACCAGATGCCGATGACCTAAGCCACATAATTCAGCAGCCAGGGGAATCGACCAGGTAATTCTGGACACGGTTCCTAACCAAGAAAAATCAAATCGTCGACTGTCCGGACGCAGAGGCCCTAGCGGCCTTCAAGCATAATATCCACGACGAGTGGCTTGCCCGACACCTTGGACAGGAGAAGCCGAAATCTATGGCAGCCCTCATGACACTCATGACCCGCTTTTGTGCGGGAGAAGACAGCTGGCTGGCTCGTAGCAATAACATAACCAAGAGCCCTGGTACTTCGGATACCAAGGACAACAGTACTAGGTCGCATCGCAACAAGCACAAGCGCCGCATTAACGGCGACAATGCTGAGGATACGGCAGTTAATGCCGAATTCAGGGGCTCTAAACCCGGTCAGCAGAAAAAGCCATTCAAGAGAAATAATCCGGGCCCGTCCAGTTTGGACCGAATACTCGACCGCTCATGCCAGATACATGGCACCCCCGAAAAGCCAGCCAATCACACCAACAGGGATTGTTGGGTGTTCAAGCAGGTCAGGAAATTAAATGCCAAAAACAGAGACCAGGGGCTACATAGCGACGACGAGGAGGAGCCCCGGCCGCCGAACAGTAGTGGACAGAAGGGATTCCCCCCGCAAGTGCGGACGGTGAACATGATATACGCGACCCACATCCCCAAGAGGGAGCGGAAGCGTGCGTTAAGGGACGTATACGCGATGGAGCCAGTCACCCCGAAGTTCAACCCATGGTCCTCCTGCCCGATCACTTTTGATCGAAGGGACCACCCCACTAGCATTCGTCGCGGCAGATTCTCCGCACTGGTCCTAGACCCAATTGTTGACGGATTTCACCTCACTAGAGTCCTCATGGACAGCGGCAGTAGCCTGAACCTGCTTTATCAGGACACAGTGCGGAAAATGGGCATCGATCCTTCGAGGATTAAACGCACTAAAACGACCTTTAAAGGCGTCATGCCAGGTGTAGAGGCCAATTGTACAGGCTCGGTCACACTTGAAGTGGTCTTTGGACCTCCGGATAATTTCCGATGCGAGGAGTTAATCTTCGACATAGTCCCGTTCCGCAGTGGTTATCACGCACTGCTCGGGCGAACCGCATTTGCCAAATTCAATGCGGTACCGCATTATGCATACCTCAAGCTCAAGATGCCAGGCCCTCAAGGAGTCATTACGGTCAATGGAAACACCGACCGCTCTCTCCGCACGGAGGAGCATACGGCGGTTCTCGCAGCGGAAGTATAAAGCAGCCTCTCAAGGCAATTCTCCAGTCCGGCCACTAAACGTCCGGACACCGTCAAGCGCGCCCGGAGTAACCTACAGCAAGACCGCCTGGCACGTTTCGAGCAGGCATAGCAATGTGGCCCCAACCCCAGCCCTCGCGAAATTGCGAAACCAGTGTTGCGCATACATAACTACGCTCTGGAAATATCGTGGGCACAGGGGGAGGGGCACCATCACGGCACGCCCAAAAAACGGCTTAAACCGCACTAGGGGATGCCAATTTTTTCACTTTTATCTTATTTGCAGGACTCCATTCTTTGGAAGACCTAACCGGCAGTACAATTGCCGCACAAACGATGCAAGAACCAGGGAAGCAGAAAGCCACGCCGCACTACGAAACTCTCAGGTGGTCTCTATAACGAGCAGTATACCTGTTTCGCATACCATTCCGCAGTCCGCCCTTGGATAGGACATGTCAAATAGTCCCACCTTTTGCTTATCATTTGTATCGTTCTGCTTTGATCGCAGCCTTTTTACATAAACAATGCATAGCTTTGGTCTATTATTGTATTACTCGTTTTTTAAATATATGTTCATTAATAACATGTCGCACCCGTACACTTTGGTACGGCCAACACACCAGGGGCTTAAGTACCCCACAACATGGTGTGAGAAGTCCGAACACTTTCACAAGAGCGGCACCCCGAACTTATAGCATTATATGCATCGGCTCCGAATCATGTCTTGGGTCAAATGTTGGGTTTGCTCGGCTCCTATGTTTTGGTACCTTACATTCCGTTGTATCGGCTAAGGTAGCGCTAGGAGAACTACTGCGATTGTGCCCCAATTGAGCTGGGCTAAAGCGCCTCAGTAGAGAAAGCTAAAACTGATTGTCGTGATGAGGCGAGAGCTGGTCGCTGTTCGAGAGGTTTTTGAGTCCCTGAAGACTTATGCCGCTTAGAGCAAGGAGTCGCCTTTGTCCGGCCTAGGTGTGGATAGCGCCCCGAACTCGGTCTTCCAAACACTAGGGGCTTCGCCGAAATTTAAAATTATAGAATTCTATGGCTAAGTGAGAGTGTTCAAGCATCATAGTCCGATTGCCTTGTTCGTTGTGTTGAGCGCCTCCCTCGAAGGACCCAAGAATGGGAAAAAGAGCGCTCAAGTTTATCCCGAACACCCCAGCACTCGTGGCATGGGGGCAGAAGCCGACGACTCGCCATCTCTCAAAATTTGATAAACGGCCGCACAGAAGGTAATATTTTAAATTCAAAACGCATTTCTTAGCGCACATGAACAAGTTTTCAGCGCACAGGACAAAATAAACATGTTTTACTAAAAAATTACATCTTTCGAGCATTCGTCCGCCATAAGGCGGGCGCCCTTTAGAACGCCCTTATAATACATCTCGGGGTGGCGATGCTCCTTGCCCGGCTGTGGCCCGTCCTTCACAAGCTTCTCCGCATCCAGCTTGCCCCAGTGCACGTTAGCACGGGCAAGCGCCCTACGGGCACCTTCGATGCAGATGGAGCGCTTTATGACTTCGAGCCTTGGACATGCCTCCACCAGCCGCCGCACCAGGCCGAAGTAGCTCCCAGGCAGAGCCTCTCCAGGCCACAGCCGAACTATGAGGCCCTTCATGGCCTATTCGGCCACCTTGTGGAGCTCGACCAGTTGCTTCAGCTGGTCGCTCAAGGGCACATGGAGTCCGGCTTCAGCATACTGAGACCAGAACACCTTCTCTGTCGAGCTGCCCTCCCCGGCTCGGTAGAATGCGGCGGCATCGGACACGCTGCGGGGCAAATCTGCGAACGCTCCTGGAGAGCTCCGGATTAGGGTAAGTAACAATTAATTCACTTTCACATGCTTGATTTGCATAAAGAAAGCCTTACCCGACGCTATCTGTTTCATCGCCTCAACCTCCTGAAGGGCCTTTTGGGCTAAGGCCTTGCCTGACTTGGCATTCTCAATGGCCGCCGCGAGCTCGGACTCTCGCGTCTTTGAGTCAAGCTCCAAACTCTCATGTTTTTTCACAAGAGCCTGGAGCTCTTGCCGCACCTCGCCAACCTGCGCCTCATATCTCTCCTGCTCGGTGCGCTCCGTGGACGCCCTCTTCTCGGCCTCGAACAACGCTTGCTTAAGGGCCGCCACCTCCATTGTGGCCCCTACAATAGCCATTTTAATCCTGTCATTTTCTTGCAATTGCACCTTTTATATATATATTTCAAAAGGTATTTCTTACCTTCTTTGTCCTCGAGCTACTTCCTCGCAAGGCAGAGCTCTCGCTCGGACCGCTCGAGGTTCTGCTTCAGCGTGTCCACCTCCGCAGTCAGTGCGGCGGACGCCAGCAGTGAAGCCTGCATACGCATATTGACTTTCTTTTGTTAGACTCCTGCGAATTTTATTCGATCCTCTATTTGGCTTTTCTTTCCGAACGCCAAACAGAGCATCAGGGGCTACTGTCTATGCGGTAATATTTTTACATATTTTTCACTTACCTCAAATCCTGTCAGAAGGCTGACACAGGCTTCAGCCAGTCCGCTCTTGGCGGACTAAACCTTCTGGACCACCGTACTCATCACAGTACGGTGCTCCTCGTCAATGGAGGCGCCTTTAAGCACCTCCAGCAGATTGTCCGGCGCCTCCGGTTGGACGGGGGCCACCGGCTTAGTGGGCTTGCTCCTCTTGGAAGGAGGTCGCCTGCCGGACTCTGGAACCTTTGAAGGTTCCGGAGCGGTGTCCAACCTAGGGCCGGACTTGGAGCCCTTAGGGGTTCTATCCCCTTGGCGCATGGGGTCCGGAAGGTCGCCTTGCGGCGCCTCCGGGGCCACCTCCTCCTAGTTTGGAACCTCCTGGGATGCCACCTCGGCGTCATCCGTAGGGCGGGGGGAGGTAGCCGTTGGAAGAGAGTTTACATCCGACGAGTCCAGGGAACCACTCGACGACACGTCGAGCCGGTCTTTGGGTGGACTGCATAATCATATTCGACGTAAGGAAAAGTCGTGCAGTGAAGGAATACTATGACTTACTCTGGTATCCGGATATTTACGATTTCACCAGGGGCTTAGCCCTGTGCAGCCACTCCTCTTCGCCATCGTCGGCGTTGGTGGAGTAGTCCGGAAGAAGGTTTTTCCCCTTCTTGGACCCTCCGGCCTCCCCAGTTGGGGCGGCCTTCCTTTTCTTTCCTTCCCCCGCTGCAGGGGGAGAGGTCTCTTCTTCCTCCTCCTCGTCTTCATGGGAGGATTGCGTCTCGGAGTCGTCAGACGATGAATCTGACACCACCACACAACGGGCACTCTTTCGAGTCCCCGTGGCCTTCTTCATGGCCTTCTTCTTCGGCACCGCATAGGGTGCCGGAACCAGCAGCTTTGCCAATAGAGCATCTGCTGGGTCTTCGGGCAAAGGAGCCGGATAGTTGATTTGTCCGGACTTCGCCTGCCAATCATGTCAAAGGAAAGGGAGCTTAGATCCCACATAGAGTCAAACTATGAAAAGCTAAAATACCTTGTAAAAGGTAAAAACGGCTTACCGCACTAGCGTGACGCTGCATGCTGAATCTGCGATCCTCGGTAGCGGATGCGGGAGCCTCGGCACCCTTGAATAGCACCTTCCAGGCATCTTCGTACGTCGTGTCGAAGAGCCTGCTTAGAGTTTGGTGCTGCGCCAGGTCGAACTCCCACAGGTTGAAGGCCCGTTGTTGACATGGGAGGATCCGGCGGATGAGCATAACCTAGACTACGTTGACAAGTTTAAGCTTCTTGTTCACCAGGGTTTGGATGCATGTCTGCAGTCCAGTCACCTATCCTTTGTTGCCCCACGACAGGCCCGTCTCATTCCAGGACGTGAGCCGCGTAGGGGGTCCGGATCTGAACTCGGGGGCTGCGACCCATTCAGGTTCACGCGGCTCGGTGATGTAGAACCACCCCGATTGCCACCCCTTTAGGGTCTCCACGAAGGAGCCCTCGAGCCATAGGACGTTAGGCATCTTGCCCACCATGGCGCCTCCGCACTCCGCCTGGTTGCCGCGCACCACCTTTGGCTTGACATTGAAAGTCTTGAGCCATAGGCCGAAATGGGGGCGGATGCAGAGGAAGGCCTAGCACACGACGATAAATGCCGATATATTGAGGACAAAGTTTGGGGCCAGATCATGGAAATCTAGGCCATAGTAGAACATCAGCCCCTGAACAAATGGGTGGAGAGGGAAGCCCAGTCCGTGGAGGAAATGGGGAGGAACACCACCCTCTCATGGGGCCTTGGGGTGGGGACGAGCTGCCCCTCTTCGGGAAGCCGTTGCGCGATGTCGTTAGACAAGTATCCGGCCTTCCTCAGTTTTTTGATGTGTCCCTCCGTGACGGAGGGACCATCCACTTGCCTCCCGCTCCGGACATGGCCGGAGAAGGTTGAGGTGGGGAGTGCGGACTTGGGCGCTGGAGCTCGAGTGCTCGGAAATGGATAGGCAAAGGAGGAAGAAGGCGTGGATGACAAAGGTGGATCCTTATCCCCTTATATGGGCGGACGCAACTACGCGTCCCCACCCGCCTGGTAAAACTTGCTTATCTCAAAAGCGTCGTAATCAATGGCCGGTTGGGTTACCCACACCCGTATTAATGAGAATCCCGGAATAAGGGGACACGATCTCTGCTTCGACAAGACGTGCCAAGGAAACCGCCTCGCATAACACGCTGAGGTGGGGTAATGAAACGATTCGAATAAAGGCTTGGCCGTCCTGTGATGTCATGCTGCGGAATACGTCAGCAGATTAGATTTGTGTAAATATTATTCTCTCTATGGCAATATGTGGAAACTTATTTTGCAGAGCCGGACACTACCCTTGTGTTCAAAATCTTCTATGAAGTACGGGGAGGAGGAACCTGCCTTGCAATGCCAAAGACAATATGCGCGTCGGACTAGTCTTCATTGAAGCCTGGTTCAGGGGCTACTGAGGGAGTCCTAGATTAGGGGGTGTTCGGATAGCCGGACTATACCTTTGGCCGGACTCCTGGACTATGAAGATACAAGATTAAAGACTTCGTCCCGTGTCCGGAAGGGACTTTCCTTGGTGTGGAAGGCAAGCTTGGCGATATGGATATGTAGATCTCCTACCATTGTAACCGACTCTGTGTAACCCTAGCCCTCTCCGGTGTCTATATAAACCGGAGGGTTTTAGTCCGTAGGACGAACAACAGAACAACAATCATACCATAGGCTAGCTTCTAGGTTTAGCCTCCTTGATCTCGTGGTAGATCTACTCTTGTACTACCCATATCATCAATATTAATCAAGCAGGAGTAGGGTTTTACCTCCATCGAGAGGGCCCGAACATCGGTAAAAACATCGTGTCCCTTGTCTCCTGTTACCATCCGCCTAGACACACAGTTCGGGACCCCCTACCCGAGATCCGCCGGTTTTGACACCGACACTCGGCGTCAGCCGAGGTCAAGCTATTAATAATTCGGCCAATGTTATGAACAACCCGTCAATTAACACGGGGTGACCTCCATCGATCTTATTGTTTAACACAGTCGTCGGACCACTTACCAGTTTACACTTATTGTGACAGTCAATTTTTAGCTTTCTCCACTGAGGCGCCTAACCAAGCGAGCTGGAAGCACAATCGCAGTGGTTCTCCCTTTGCACACTGATAATCCATTTTGCATCATGCTTTTATATCGATATTTATTGCATTATGGGGTGCTATTACACATTATGTCACAATACTTATGCCTATTCTCTCTTATTTTACAAGGTTTACATGAAGAGGGAGAATGCCGGTAGCTCGAGTACTGGGCTGAAAAAGGAGAAAATATTAGACCTATTTTGCACAGCTCCAAAAGTCCTGAAAGTTCATGGAGGCAGTTTTTGGAATTAATAAAAATTATTGGCGAAAGAATCAACCAGAGGGGGGCCACCCACCACCCACGAGGGTGGGGGCGCGCCCTACCCGCCTAGGCACGCCCCCTGCCTCGTGGCCCCCCTGGCAGGCCTTCGGTGCCCATCTTCTGCTATATGAAGTCTTTTACCCTGGAAAAAATTAGAAGGAAGCTTTTGGGAGGAAACAACGCCGCCACGAGGCGGAACCTTGGCGGAACTAATCTAGGGCTCCGGCAGAGCTGTTCTACCGGGGAAACATCCCTCCGGGAGGGGGAAATCATCACCATCGTGATCACCATCCATCCTGTCAACGGGGGTCAATCTCCATTAACATCTTCACAAGCACCATCTCCTCTAAAACCCTAGTTCATCTCTTGTATCCAATCTTTGTCCCAAAGCCTCAGATTGGTACCTGTGGGATGCTAGTAGTGTTGATTACTCCATGTAGTTGATGCTAGTTGGTTTATTTGGTGGAAGATCATATGTTCAGATCCTTTATGCATATTAATAACCCTCTGATTATGAACATGAATATGATTTCTGAGTAGTTACGTTTGTTCCTGAGGACATGGGGGAAGTCTTGCTATAAGTAGTCATGTGAATTTGGTATTCGTTTGATAGTTTGATGAGATGTATGTTGTCTTTCCTCTACTGGTGTTATGTGAACATCAACTACATGACACTTCACCATTATTTGGGCCTAGAGGAAGGCATTGGGAAGTAATAAGTAGATTATGGGTTGCTAGAGTGACAGAAACTTAAACCCTAGTTTATGAGTTGCTTCGTAAGGGGCTGATTTGGATCCATATGTTTCATGCTATGGTTAGGTTTACCTTAATACTTCTTTTGTAGTTGTCGATGCTTGCAATATGGGTTAATCATAAGTGGCATGCTTGTCCAAGAAAGGGCAGTACCCAAGCACCGGTCCACCCACATACCAAATTATCAAAGTAACGAACGTGAATCATATGAGCGTGATGAAAACTAGCTTGACGATAATTCCCATGTGTCATTGGGAGTGTTTTCCTTCATATAAGAGTTGGTCCAGGCTTGTCCTTTGTTACAAAAAGGATTGCGCCATCTTGCTGCACCTTATTTACTTGTTTTACTTGTTACTCGTTACAAATTACCTTATCACAAAACTATCTGTTACCGATAATTTCAGTGCTTGCAGAGAATACCTTACTGAAAACCGCTTGTCATTTCCTTCTGCTCGTCATTGGGTTCGACACTCTTACTTATCGAAAGGACTACGATAGATCTACCACACTTGTGGGTCATCAAGACTCTTTTCTGACGCTGTTGCCGGGGAGTGAAGCGCCTTTGGTAGTTGGAATTTGGTAAGGAAAATTTTATATAGTGTGTTGAAATTTAGTGTCACTTGTTACTATGGAACATAATCCTTTGAGGGGCTTGTTCGGGGTATCTTCACCCCGACCAGTAGAGCAAAGATTTGCTCCTGAACCTACTGAACCTACTGAAAATGTTTACTTTGAAATTCCTTCGGGTATGATAGAGAAACTGCTAGCTAATCGTTTCACAGGTGATGGAACATTACATCCCGATTTGCACCTAATCTATGTGGATGAAGTTTGTGGATTATTTAAACTTGCAGGTATGCCCGAGGATGTTATCAAGAAGAAGGTCTTCCCTTTATCTTTGAAGGGAAAGGCATTGACATGGTTTAGGCTATGTGATGATATGGGATCATGGAACTACAACCGATTGAAATTGGAATTTCATCAGAAGTTTTATCCTATGCATCTTGTTCATCGTGATCATAATTATATATATAATTTTTGGCCTCGCGAAGGATAAAGCATCGCTCAAGCTTGGGGGAGGCTTAAGTCAATGTTATATTCATGCCCCAATCATGAGCTCTCAAGAGAAATTATTATTCAAAATTTTTATGCTCTGCTTTCTCTCAATAATTGCTCCATGCTCGATACTTCTTGTACTGGCTCTTTTATGATCAAGACTATCGAATTCAAATGGGATTTATTGGAAAGAATTAAATGCAACTCTGAAGATTGGGACCTCAAGAAGGGTAAGGAGTCAGGTATAATACCTAAGTTTGATTGTGTTAAATCTTTTATGGACACCGATGTTTTCCGTGAATTTAGCACAAAATATGGATTTGACTCTGAGACAGTAGCTTATTTCTGTGAATCCTTTGCTACTCATGTTGTTCTCCCTAAGGAGAAGTGGTTTAAATATAATCCTCCCATTGAAGTAAAAGTAGTTGCACCTATTAAAGTTGAAGAGAAGACTATCACTTATAATGTTGATCCTATTGTTCCTACCGCTTATATTGAGAAACCACCTTTCCCTGTTAGAATAAAGGATCATGCTAAAGCTTCAACTGTGGTTCGTAAGAGTAATACTAGAACGCCTACACCCCCTGAGCAAATTAAAGTTGAACCTAGTATTGCTATGGTTAAAGATCTCTTGGCTAATAATGTTGATGGGCATGTTATTTACTTCTGTGATGAAGTTGCTAGAATTGCTAGACCCGATACTAAAAATAAACATAGACCTGTTGTAGCCATGCATGTTATTTTTGTTAAAATAGGAGATCATTGATATCATGGCTTATGTGATATGGGTGCTAGTGCAAGTGCAATACCTCTTTCCTTATACAAAGAAATTATGCATGATATTGCACCTGCTGAGATAGAGGAAATTGATGTTACAATTAAGCTTGCCAATAGAGACACGATTTCACCACTTGGGATTGTTAGAGATGTTGAAGTCTTGTGCGGGAAAGTTAAATATCCTGCTGATTTTCTTGTTCTTGGTTCCCCACAAGATAACTTTTGTCCCATCATATTTGGTAGACCCTTCTTGAATACTGTTAATGCTAGGATAGATTGCAAAAAGGATGTGGTTACTATTGGTTTGGGGGATATGTCTCATGAGTTTAATTTTGCTAAATTTTGTAGACAACCCCATGATAAAGAATTGCCTAGTAAATATGAAATTATTGGTCTTGCTTCTATTGCCATGCCACCTAATGATCCTTTAGAACAATATTTGCTCAATCATGAAAATGATATGTTTATGAATGAAAGAGGGAAATATATGAAGTATTCTTTAAACAAGGACCTATCTTGAAACACAACTTGCCTGTTGAAACTCTAGGGGATCCTCCTCCATCCAAGGGTGATACCGTGTTTAAGCTTAAACCATTACCTGATACTTTTAAATATGCTTATCTTGATGAAAAGAAGATATACCCTCTTATTATTAGTGCTAACCTTTCAGAGCATGAAGAAAAGAAATTATTGAAAAATCTGAAGAAGCACCGTGCTGCTATTGGATATACTCTTGATGATCTTAAGGGCATTAGTCCCACTCTTTGTCAACACAAAATAAAATTCGAGAAAGATGCTAAACCAGTTGTTGATCACCAACGATGGTTAAATCCTAAGATGAAAAAAGTGGTAATAAAAGAAATACTGAAGCTTCTGGAGGCATGTATAATTTATCCCGTTGCTGATAGTCAATGGGTAAGTCCTGTCCATTGTGTCCCTAAGAAGGGAGGTATTACTGTTGTTCCTAATGATAAAGATGAATTGATCCACAAAGAATTATTACAGGCCATAGAATGGTAATTGATTTCCGCAAATTAAATAAAGCTACTAAAAAGGATCATTACCCTTTACCTTTCATTGATCAAATGTTAGAAAGATTATCCAAGCATACACATTTTTGCTTTCTAGATGGTTATTCTGGTTTCTCTCAAATACCTGTGTTAAAAGAGGATCAAGAAAAGACCACCTTTAATTGTCCTTTCGGTACCTTTGCTTATAGGCTTATGCCTTTTCGTTTATGCAATGCACCTGCTACCTTTCAAAGATGCATGATGGCTATATTCTCTGTATATGGAACTTCTTTTGATGATTACTTGAGCAACCTTGATCGAGTTTTGCAGAGATGTGAAGAAACTAATCTTGTCTTGAATCGGGAGAAGTGCCACTTTATGGTTAATGAAGGTATTGTCTTGGGGCATAAAATTTCTTACAGAGGTATTGAAGTTGATAAAGCTAAAGTTGATTCTATTGAAAAGATGTCGTGCCCCAAGGACATTAAAGGTATAAGAAGTTTCCTTGGACATGTCGGTTTTTATAGGAGGTTCATTAAGGACTTCTCTAAAATTTCTAGGCTTTTGACTAATCTCTTACAAAAAGATGTTCCTTTTGTCTTTGATGATGATTGTGTAGAAGCATGTGAAATACTTAAGAAAGCCTTGATTTCTGCACCTATTGTTCAACCACCTAATTGGAATTTACCCTTTGAAATTATGTGCGATGCTAGTGATTATGCTATAGGTGTTGTTCTAGGACAAAGAGTTGATAATATATTAAATGTTATCCAATATGCTTGTAAAACTCTAGACAGTGCCCAGAGAAATTATGCTACTACTGAAAAAGTATTTTTAGCAGTCATATTTGCTTGTGATAAGTTTAGACCTTATATTGTTTATTCTAAAGTAACTGTTCACACTAATCATGCTGCTATTAAATACCTTATGGAAAAGAAAGATGCTAAACCTAGACTTATTAGATGGGTTCTCTTGCTACAAGAATTTTATTTGCATATTATTGATAGAAAGGGAGCTGAGAACCCCGTTGCAGAAAACTTGTCTAGGTTAGAGAATGTTCTTGATGACGCACTACCTATTGATGATAGCTTTCCTGATGAACAATTAGCTGTCATAAATGCTTCTCGTATTGCTCCATGGTATGCTGATTTTGCTAATTACACTGTTCCTAAATTTATACCACCTAGTTTCACATACCAGCAAAAGAAAAAGTTCTTCTATGATTTAAGACATTACTTCTGGGATGACCCACACCTTTATAAAGAAGGAGTAGATGGTGTTATTAGACATTGTGTACCTGAGCATGAACAGGAACAGATCCTACGCAAGTGTCACTCCGAGGCCTATGGAGGACATCATGCTGGAGATAGAACTGCGCATAAGGTATTGCAATCCGGTTTTTATCGGCCTACTCTCTTCAAAGATGCCCGTAAGTTTGTCTTGTTTTGTGATGAATGTCAAAGAATTGGTAATATTAGTAGACATCAAGAAATGCCTATGAACTATTCACTTGTTATTGAACCATTTGATGTTTGGGGCTTTGATTATATGGGACCGTTTCCTTCCTCTAATGGCTATATACATATTTTAGTTGTTGTTGATTACGATACTAAGTGGGTAGAAGCTATTCCAACTAGTAGTGCTGATCATAACACCTCTATTAATATGCTTAAGGAAGTTATTTTTCCGAGGTTTGAGTCCCTAGATATTTAATGACTAATGGTGGTTCACATTTTATTCATGGTGCCTTTCGTAAAATGCTTGCTAAGTATGATGTTAATCATAGAATTGCATCTCCATATCACCCACAGTCCAGTGGTCAAGTAGAATTGAGTAATACAGAGATCAAGTTAATTTGGCAAAATACTGTTAATAGATCTAGAAAGAATTGGTCGAAGAAACTTGATGATGCATTGTGGGCCTATAGAACTGCATATAAAAATCCTATGGGTATGTCTCCGTATAAAATGGTTTATGAAAAAGCATGTCACTTACCTCTCGAACTAGAACATAAGGCATATTGGGCCATTAAAGAGCTCAATTATGATTTCAAACTTGCAGGTGAGAAGAGGCTATTTGACATTAGCTCACTGGATGAATGGAGAACCCAGCCCTATGAGAATGCCAAAATGTTTAAAGAAAAAGTTAAAAGATGGCATGACAGAAGGATACAAAAGCATGAGTTTAATGTAGGTGATCATGTGTTTCTATTCAACTCTCGCTTAAGATTTTTCGCAGGAAAACTTCTCTCTAAATGGGAAGGGCCTTACGTTATCGAGGAGGTCTACCGTTCTGGTGCCATAAAAATCAACAACTTCGAAGGCACAAATCCGAAGGTGGTGAACGGTCAAAGAATCAGAGATTACATCTCAAGTAATCCCATAAATGGTGAAACTAATGTTATTCAAACCGTAACCCCGGGGGAATACATAAGGGACACTTTCCAGAATGTTTCCGACTCTGAAAAGGAATAGGTATGTCATACGGTAAGTAAACCGACTCCAAAACAGTTCTAATGGCAGTTTTTCTCCGTTTTGGAATATTTAAGAAAATTGGAAAATAAGAAGTAGTCCGGGAAGGACACGAGGCATCCACCAGGGTGGAGGGCGTGCCCTACCCCGCTGGGCACGCCCCCTGCCTTGTGGGCACCTCGTGTGCTCTACGGACTCCGTTTTTCTTGCACGATACTTCTTTTGGTTGGTAAAAATTCGTTATATAATCTCCCGAAGGTTTTGACCACCTTACCACGCAAATATCCTCTGTTTTTGTTACGAGCTATTTTTCTGACAGATCTAGATCACCATGACGTCTCCAATTGCCCCCAAGGACAAGTTCTTCGAGAAGGTCATCGACCCCTACCTCGCGGAAGTGCTGCAACATGCTCAAACCATTGAGACGAGTGAGGGGTTGTTGCACATCCGCGATGTTGAGGCACCAAGGAGGACCGGAAGTGCGAAGACAAGGCTCGATTTAATGGAGCAACAAGTTTTCAAGTGCTAGGAGATGGTGGATCGTGGACTCGACGCCAATCACATAATGATCATGGAGTTCACCAACAACCACAAGTTGGATGCCAAGAACATTGGGGACACCATCTTCAAGCTTCATGAGAAAATCGAGCACCTCCAAGCCCAGATCTATGACCTGCAAAACCAAAACTATGAGTATGAATATAGATTCAAGAGGATGAGTTTGGCTGAAGATTTGAGGATCCCAGAGACTCGATCATCCTTCTATGATGATGAGCCTATTCCTTGGAAGATGGATGACAAGCCTACATCATCAGCAACTCCATCACCACTTCCGAGGAAAGAGACATAAACACATGGGTATGGGCACTCCCCTTGGCAACTGCCAAGCTTGGGGGAGGTGCCCCGGTATCGTATCACCATCACACTCCTACCTTTACCTTTTTCTTAGTTCGGTCCTTTTGGTAATATCTTGATCTAGTAGAATAAAGTTTTAGTATGATTTAGTCTTGAGTTTTGCTTTGTGATCCTTCTATGTAATCGAGTCCGTGAGCTATATATATAAGAAAGATTAGTTTTGAGTCCAGGCCTTGGTTATCTTTCTATGATCTTGAGGGAATATTAGAAAAAGAAAGAACAAAAAGAAATAAAATAGATCATATTGATCTTATGGAGAGTAATGACTTCACATATAAAGAGCATGATGAATAAAAGTTGTTGAGAGTTGACAAATATAGTTTTGGTCATCGTTGCAATTAATAGGAAGTAATAAAGAATGAGAGGTTTTCACATATAAATATACTATCTTGGACATCTTTTATGATTGTGAGCACTCATTAAAATATGACATTCTAAAGAGTTAATGTTGGACAAGGAAGACAAAGTAATGGGTTATGTTTTCTTATATCCGAAATAAAGTATATTGTCATGGATCATCCAACATGCTGAGCTTTCCTTTCTCCCTCATGCTAGCCAAATTCTTTGCACCAAGTAGAGATACTGCCTATGCTTCCAAATATCCTTAAACCCAGTTTTGCCATGAGAGTCCACCATATCTACATATGGATTGAGTAAGATCCTTCAAGTAAGTTGTCATCGTTGCATGCAATAAAAATTTCTCTCTAAATATGTATGATTTATTAGTGTGGAGAAAATAAGCTTTATACGATCTTGTGATGTGGAAGAAATAAAAGCGACGGACTGAATAATAAAGGTCCATATCAGAAGTGGCAATATAAAGTGACGTTCTTTCGCATTAACATTTTGTGCATCCAACCATAAAAGCACATGACAACCTCTGCTTCCCTCTGCGAAGGGCCTATCTTTTATTCTTGTCTCATACCTTATACAAGAGTCATGGTGATCTTCACCTTTCCTTTATACATTTTATCCTTTGGCAAGCACATTTTGTTGGAAAGATCCTGATATATATATCCAATTGGATGTAAGTTAGCATAAATTATTATTGTTGACATTACCCTTGAGGTAAAAGGTTGGGAGGCAACACTATAAGCCCCTATCTTTCTCTCTGTCCGATTAAAACTCCATACTCATAAGTATTGCATGAGTGTTAGCAACTATGAAAGACTAAATGATAGTTGAGTATGTGGACTTGATGAAAAGCTCTTACATTGACTCTTTCTGATGTTATGATAAATTGCAATTGCTTCAATGACCGAGATCATAGTTTGTTAGTTCTCAATGAAGTTTCTGATTCATACTTGACATTGTGAATAGATTATTACTCGAGCATAAGAAATCGTATGACAATATATATATATATATATATATATATATATATATATATATATATATATATATGATGTTGTTATAAGAATGATCATGATGACCTCATGTCTGTATTTTATTTTATCGACACCTCTATCTCTTAACATGTTGACAAACTTTTCGTTATCGGCTTCCGCTTGAGGACAAGCGAGGTCTTAGCTTGGGGGAGTTGATACATCCACTTTGCATCATGCTTTTATATCGATATTTATTGCATAATGGGCTATTATTACACATTATGTCACAATACTTACGCCTATTCTCTCTTATTTTACAAGGTTTACATGAAGAGGGAGAATGCCGGCAGCTGGAGTTCTTGGCTGGAAAAGGAGCAAATATTAGAGACCTATTCTGCACAGCTCCAAAAGTCCTGAAACTTCACGAAGGCGGTTTTTGGAATTAATTAAAAATATTGGAAAAAGAATCAACCAGAGGGGGGCCACCCACCATCCACGAGGGTGAGGGGCGCATCCTACCCCCTAGGCGTGCCCCCTGCCTTGTGGGCCCCCTCGCAGGCCTCCGGTGCCCATCTTATGCTATATGAAGTATTTTACCCTAAGTCAGAAGGAAGTTTTCAGGACGAAACACCGCCGCCACGAGGCGGAACCAATCTAGGGCTCCGGCGGAGCTGTTTTGTCGGGGAAACCTCCCTCCGGGAGGGGGAAATCATCACCATCGTCATCACCATCGATCCTCTCAGTGGGACGGGGTCAATCTCCATCAACATCTTTAGCAGCACCATCTCCTCTAAAACCCTAGTTCATCTCTTGTATACAATCTTTGTCCCCAAGCCTCAGATTGGTACCTATGGGTTGCTAGTAGTGTTGATTACTCCTTGTAGTTGATGCTAGTTGGTTTATTTGGTGGAAGATCATATGTTCAGATCCTTTATGAATATTAATACCCCTGTGATTATGAACATGAATATGATTTGTGAGTAGTTACGTTTGTTCCTGAGGACACGGGAGAAGTCTTGCTACAAGTAGTCATGTGAATTTGCTATTCATTCGATATTTTGATGAGATGTATGTTGTCTTTCCTCTAGTGGTGTTATGTGAACGTCGACTACATGACACTTCACCATTATTTGGGCCTAGAGGAAGGCATTGGGAAGTAATAAGTAGATGATGGGTTGCTAGAGTGACAGAAGCTTAAACCCTAGTTTATGAGTTGCTTCGTAAGGGGCTGATTTGGATCCATATGTTTCATGCTATGGTTAGGTTTACCTTAATACTTCTTTTGTAGTTGTGGATGCTTGCAAGGGTTAATCATAAGTGGGATGCTTGTCCAAGAAAGGTCATTACCCAAGCACTGGTCCACCCACATACCAAATTATCAAAGTAACGAACGTGAATCATATGAGCGTGGTGAAAACTAGCTTGACTATAATTCGCATGTGTCCTGGGGAGCGTTTTCTTTCATATAAGAGTTTGTCCAGGCTTGTCGTTTGATACAAAAAGGATTGGGCCATCTTGGTGCACCTTATTTACTTTTGTTACTTGTTACTCGTTACAAATTACCTTATCACAAAACTATCTGTTACCGATAATTTCAGTGCTTGCAGAGAATACCTTACTGAAAACCGCTTGTCATTTCCTTTTGCTCCTCGTTGGGTTCGACACTCTTACTTATCAAAAGGACTACGATATATCCCCTACACTTGTGTGTCATCACACACCTATCCGAACAGAGCGGAACGTAGGAGGCAAGCACAGGAGCCGGGCAATCCACCCGTTGAACAAAGACACAATTCGAAACCGATGCGTATAAAGCAATGTCCGAGGACGCTTTTGCCGAGGACTCCATGGGGTACCTTGGTTTTGGTGGGTTCAGCTGTAGTCTCAGCCCCCGTTAATATTGCTAATGCTTTAAAGGCATCTGGCATTGCACTGCTAGGGAACTAGTCCCGATGTGGCGTATATTTTAGCAACACCGAGGTGTAGTTCAGCGGGAAAGATGCCGAGCTGTGGGTCGGAAAAGATCTCCTGAGTTGAATTAGAATGTAGGGAACCTCAGTCATGAGGATTTCCCGCTTCCTGAATAAACATACAAACAACTAAAAAATTCCCATAACCTCGAAAAGCCAAAAAAATTATGTAAAAGTTTGAAGTCCGAACTAAATCAAGTCATTTGGTGCCAATCCGTAAATTGATCTTAAAATTTTTGTGCTTCTGTCCCGCATTAATATGACACATCCGATCTCAAGACTTCAAGCGGGTCAGCCTATGGCTGCAACCTCCTATCCCGAGGGCGGAGTACTTCTCGTTAGGCCAGTTCAGTGAACTAAACTCGAGCGGCTTTGAGAGAGAAACTAGGCTCCCCGGCTATTAACCACACACTCACGTCGAAAAAGGAGTGATAGAAAAAGACTTCGCAATGACTAAGAAGAAAATACTTATTATACAATGGCTCATGTAAATGTAAGAGCCCCCAGTTAACCTAGGAAGAGAAAGTTGTTTTTAGCAGACACTGTTTTAGACAAACATGTCTTTTTTTAAGCACAAATATGATGCTTGGTCGAACCGAACAGAATTAAAAAATTGAAAAAGTTGAGCATGAAAGCGACTTAGCTGGTCAATGTGTATGGTGTCGATGGCGCGACCTCAGCTTACGGTGGGACAAGGTCTCAGCCCCTAAGCCGGTCCCAAGGTGGCCAAACAAAGACGTCGGCACTGCGAAGTGGCGACGTAACACGGTCGATGTGGAGAGGTCAAGCCCCCGGTCCAGCCGAGGAGAGAAAGTAGCTCGACAGGGTGACAATACAACTTGGTCGATGAAGGCGGGATGATGACGTCGACACACCGAGGTGACCGCATGACGCAGCCGAAGTCGACTACCTACACATATAAAATAGTGCAAGCCAAGAAAAAAAAGATAAAACAATCTTCTACTTAATTGACATAAGTGAAGTAAATAATTTAGGGTAATTTGGCCTGTGCGCCAAAGACCCGACGAGGTAGAGCTTTCCCATTGATGCCGAAGTCCCCGAGGCAACCGAAGATGTCGGTATGGCCATATTACTAGCAAGGCAATTACTCGAGCCGATATACGCCAATTGGGATGACGACGTTGTCTTGCCGAGGTGGCGGCATAGCATGACCATAGTTAACCTTCCTGCACATATAAAGTAGCGCAAGATGAAGAATAAGAAATCCCTTTGTATAATTTATCTATGCAAAATAAATAATTTAAGAAATATGGCCTGGGAGCCGGAGTCGAATCGGCAGCATGATGGAGCAGCAGCGTATAGACGTTGACATCGGTCGACTGACCGATGTGACGGAACGACACAATAACAATAGATTTTTCTATGTCCACGACCAGGAGACGGTCTGGGAGAAACCGGCCAGATCGACGCCATGTACGAGCGTCAGTACAATTTCTCTGCAAAATTAATGCAGTACAAAAGAGCATAAATTAATCTATGTGTAATAATTTTATGTGCTAAACAAATAGCCAAGAAAAATTAAACCTGATGGCGATGACCACTATAGACCAAAGCAGATAAAATAAAAATTGATCTGGGTCAGTATAAGATAACTTTGTCCTTGATATTTTTAGGAGGATTCACCAATACGTGAAATAGCAGTACTAGCAATTGAATTACTAGAATTTCATTGATTGGACCTCATGTGCACTGCTGCAACACTAGTACTCAATGGGTTTAGTAGTACTGTTAGTCTAAGCACCTTTCCAGCAAAAAGTAAAAGATGATAGCGCAAATACTAGATGAAAAATAAAGAGAAGAAGAGCTTCCCTGATGCTTTTGACTGCAGCAGTCATCTTCATGTCGATATAATTGCAATGTTATTTGAGTGCAGATCAGCTTGCCTTTGACGCTAGGGTCTGAGGCAAAGAATGTACCGAGCCTGAGAAAAAAGACGCTACAACAAAAAATTGATCCTCGGATCAGGTTGA
Source organism: Aegilops umbellulata (assembly GCA_032464435.1). NCBI lineage: Eukaryota > Viridiplantae > Streptophyta > Magnoliopsida > Poales > Poaceae > Aegilops > Aegilops umbellulata. The sequence continues at coordinate 87,523,845 of CP136059.1, forward strand.
TCGCCTGAGGCTGCGCTTCACCGCAGAAAAATTGATGCGTGTTTGTGGATAGATCTACGAAGAGAATAATGCAAATCAAGGACAATATAATTCATTAAAATAACAACTTATGGGCAATGATCTAACTGAAAGTATAGCACATGATTCAAGCCATCATTGGAATTCTTCTCGATCTCGATTGACGAGTTCAGAATCGATGCAGATGAACTTGCCCATCGGATCACATCGATCATCTGGCAGGACCATTGTTGGCAGAATATCTATCCACGAGGAGTTTGCAATAATAAGAAATCAAACATTAATTTTGGTCCTTCATGTGACCTAGTAAAGCAAAGCCTAGATGCACTATTCATTACTTAAAAATTGTGCTAGTAGTCGTGCTATGCTCGGAGTACTATTATTAATTAAGGAAATCAATTGGTGTTAATTTTTTTTTGAGGAAATCAATTAGCTTTCCTGATGGTTCATGTGGAGAGAAACTTGCCCACCAGCGGTTTGCTGTTTCCAAACGTTTGTTGATGCAGGGCATCTTCTCGAGCTACGTGTTGTTGGACAATTCAGTGTCCAATTCTCGCGAGTAGTTCCATCAGCCACCGGCCGAGTTGCTCCACGATCGCATCGACCAAATCGGCCAAGAAATTGTCTGCGGCTGCTGCCGGGGTCGTGCACGTCAGTGCTTATGGATAGCTCGGATCAGCGACCGTCGAAGCGGCAGCCACCATTCGAGTTCCTTCAAAGCTCGATCACCAAAAACTCTACAAACAAAACAGAGAAAAACATCTGAGTTGGCAGCGATAATTCACAAAGAACCTAATTCATATGGAAGTGATCTAACTGAAAAAATATCACCAGATCGTCCCATCGATCCGCGGTGATCGCTCGGCAGGCTCTCAATGAAAGCACGAATGTCGGTGTTAAATCCAGCGTATATCGTAGTAGAGGTCCTAAGCTAGGCATCTTGGAGCGATGGTAACACGGACACATGATTTTACACAGGTTCGGGCTCTATCTAAGAGATAATACCGTACGTCTTTCTTTTGATTGTATTCATATTGGAGATAGTACAGAGTACATACATCTACCACGAGATTATTCTAATGAATATATGAGATCGTCCATTGACTAGCATGTCCTCGGTTTATATATGCACCATAGGCCTGGGGGTTAGAGGAGTCTTGTCTTGTGCACCAAGTCTTGTGGAATACCCCTTGTATTCGACATGGGCTGCCCGAAGTGGCCCATAGTGAATCGCCATGGGGCTCCTCGGCCCGATCCAGTTGGTCGGGAGATGACATGGTGAGTACCCCCTAGTCTAGGACACCGTCACCAGACAGTAGTGGTAGACGAGGACGTGGTGGCGCACGCACATCTGGGCAACGGCGACCTTGGGATGATACCTGGCACGAGAATGGGTGTACTCGAGTTTGAACCCTATCACCTTGTACTTCTCCTCGGCAAGCAACAGCTCCATGATGTGGATGGAGTGCTCCACCCAGACCGGGTCGTTGGAGTACACCATCGAGAGGTCCATGAACCTTCTGTGGGTGTCCACCACGGCACGCATGGTGAACTGCTGCTCGTCACCTGCAGCCACTCGGAGCGCCATTGGTGCCGCACAGGATTCCCTCTAAGAATTTCTCGTGGTGGGTGTGCTTCTTGAAATGGTGGGGCGCGATCGAAAGGTTGAAGAGACACATGGGTTAAATGGCCGCTATAATAAATGGGGGTTAGCCGGCCTTTAATCGTCACATCTTGTCACGGCTTTCATAGCGGAGTATTCCAGTGCACACTTTACAACACGGCACCGCTCCGTGGGCTCGAAAAGGAACCAAATGGATCGTCGGTGAGCCTGTTCCCGCGCTACCGCGCAGTTTACCGCACAAGCTTCATACCCGTTTAGTTTGGCCACTCGTCGGCTAGAAGAGGGACAAATCGTGGGCATTTGTTGGCAAAAAGATTTGTAAAAACGAAGTGTGTGGAATTGCTTCGGTCATAAGTTTACCCGTGGGTGATGAGGTCAAAGTTACACAGAAGGGTGATGCTGGACACTTGAGTGCGATAATTAATTCTGCGCTCGATAGGGCACACGGTGGAATAAACCAACTGTGTGCAATAATGTTGAAGATCGCAGTCGAGTTAGCTATAGAGATCGTGTGTTGTGAGATCGATAAGGTAAACAGATTCGAGAATGGTTAACAAAATCTAAGACCATTGCATATTAAGGTCAAAATTGTGCTACCAATATACGAGTCTCATACGATGCCATTTCAACGATTGTACCACAAAGCTCGAAATATTACAAGGTTCAAATTCCATAGTTATATGGATCAAATTCGAAGATTACAAGGTTCTAAGTGATATTGGAAATGAAATTCAGCTCATCAGCTGCAAATGCTCGTGTTGATCCGCTGAACTTGGATATCAGAGAGGTTCAAACTAATATTACCACTTCTAAGTCTGGTTTCGAAACCTCACAATTTTTGCAAAGGGGTCAGCCATTGAGAAGTCATGTACGGCCTTGACACGATGACTTCCGATTACTCTGTCATCTGAAGTTCCAACATGAAATTCAGCATTTTTGGAGCCTATTCCATTCTGCCGGAGGCACCGGCGCTGATCAATAAACCATTTATTTTTGCGAAATAAATGTAGGGCAAACCTCATTTCCTTCAGCACCCTTGCTCTATGACCAAAGAACCTCGCGAATATAATCTCCGGTAAGGTCCCTCGGTAGGAGTTCAAAGTAATTTCTGAGAGATGCAGATCTAGGCATTCGACATGATTGTTATATTGTATCACAGTATCTACCACTGGGTCTAATCTTATCTGTAAAAGAAGAAAATGTGTTAGCGCCTACATTCAGTTTTGAACACTACTACATGCTTATTTGGTTTGCAGGATTTGTAAAACGCCACTAGTATGCGTCGATGCTATACAAACGGTTTTTCACCCCTTTCCGCGATGGCATTTGGAACCGTGGCCAAGTGAGTGTGGGCGATAGGGGGGTCCTTCCCACATGACCCAGAAATTGTCGGGGATAGGCCCTCCTGGGACACCAAATGAGCACGTGTGCGATCGGGCGAGGCATCGAAACCCAATCGTTTCTGTAGGTATGTACATCCAACATGGTGAATCCCAGAAAAACATTTTCGTAGGTATGTACATCCCACACGGTGAATCCCAGAAAAACTTTTCCATAGGTATGTATATCACACATAGTCAATCCAAGGAATACATTTCCGTTCTTATGTACATCCCACACATTCAATCCAGGGAAAATGTTCCGTTCATATGTATATCACACACAGTCAATCCAAGGAATACATTTCCGTTCTTATGTACATCCCACACAGTCAATCCAGGGAAAATGTTTTCGTTCGTTTGTACATCCCACACAGTTTTATGTGTAGGCTCGTGTGTGAAAGGTGTAACTATGACACACGCTCTACCTTGGTTAACTGTTTGCTTTTATCAACTACATCACACGCGATTTGATGAAGAAAACTGTGTGGCATTGGGCTATCCATCACAAGCGCTTTTTCTGTTACAACCGGTTGCAAAGTTCCATAACACATTTAGCAGGTTTATTAGTTTACAATTAATAATTCCAGTATTACGCAAATTCACATTTCATATCGAACAACTGTTTGCCAATTTCATATCAGGCACATAAATATAATAAAACATCACAGTATGATAACTACATGAAAACAACACATTACAACATATAGCTAGTTCAACTTCATAAGAACAATATTACAACAATATATTCATTTCCCTAATCGAGATCATCTAGGCTCATCTTATCCATCTCTGCTTTCAGTTCAGTAAGAACCTGTTTTGCACGGGCCAACTGGGAAAGTGCCTCCTCCTTCGCTAACACCATCTTAGCAAAGTCCGATTTAAAAAAATCTGAGCTCATTCTCCACCTTCAACTTTTTATCCCGCATCTTCAAATATTCTTTAGCGTTGACAATAGTTTCTCTAAGCCTACGTATGTTCTCTTCCTCATACATGCTCTAGAGCTTCGCTAGGCACATCTTCAAAGACTATGGCCACTCTTGATCAACCCACTCCAGTAAGAACACTTCCATTCATCCTGTAATATTTAAAACTAGATCAGTAACAATTGTAGGGGAAATGGGTTTATAAAAACATAGAAAATCACCAATGCTTATTTTGAAAAACTGAAGAAACATGTTAATTATGACATATCTTCTCAAAAAGATCAAAGTGCAAATGAATTAATTGCTACTAAGAGAACAACCAAATTCTGGAACATCAGAAGCTATAATTAACTACACCAACGCTACAAGTTCTTACTCATGTACAATAAATAACAAACTGAACATTTTATGAGGAAGGTAAATATAACTGCAACAGCATAGCGGCGGTGTTTGGATGATAGCAAATTGATACTAACAGGTGTGTAGATGCACAAATTTAGTAACATAGAACTAATAGCACTAAGGCCGTCCAGTATGTATGCCAAAACTAGGGTAAAGACAACTGTTGCAACATCTCGCACCGGTGCCCTGCACTGGCGAGCCGATGCAGCGGACAAAAATCAGGGACCCGGACTCCGGATGTCGGTGTACTAAAGTAGGGGTACTCTAGTATCCCGAACTTGTGCACGGGTAGTCGCAGCACCCCGCGGCAAGGCCCGCCAGGTGATCGCCAAGGCTCTCGATGGCCCCTTTGGAGCCATTCGAGAACAAAGTATTTTAGCCAAGGAGACAAGACCCCGGCAAGAGGAGCTTGCCGGGAAGGCCGCTCGAGGCACAAGACCCCGGCAAGAGGAGCTTGCCGGGAAGGCCAACCAGAGCATCTCAAAGAACCTGCCGCGACGCGCCACGCATCCCGGCAAGACTCGGCGAGCGACAAGCTCCCGGACGCGGCAAGACAACGGCCGCGGCAAGGCACTTGCCGCGGCGGGCAACCACTCTGTACCCGCGCTCTAGCTCACCCACCCACGTGTCGCTCCGGGACGCTTCCTGGCGTACGTGGCGGGTGGTTGTGCAGCCAGGGGTACACTATGGCATGCAGCGCTGACAAGATCGCCATCGTGGCAAGCGGTGGCGCCCGTGACGGTCCCTTTTCTGCACCGTCTGGGCGACGTAGATAGGCATTTAATGCCTTTGTCCCCTGCCGGCAGGGTTAGGTATGATACACTGTGTAGGTAGTTGTACCTACCACAACATATTTCCATTTTTGCCCTTACCTACGTTGCTACCTGTTGGAGACCCCTTGAACATATAAAAGGAGGCCCATGCACAACGTAGGGGGGGGATCGGACCCCGGAGAGCGATCTCTGAGAGGAAAACAGAAGAACGCTCGGTCTCGCTAGCTGCTTGAGTGTACTGTAGCACTCAGCGCTCCCGAGCAAGAACCCAATACAATCCACAAAGCAGCAGTAGGAGTATTATCTCTCCGGAGAGCTCCGAAGCTGGGTAAAAAACCCCCACGTGCCTCGCCTCGATCCGCTCTTCGTGCGACCTCCGCCCCCCGCCGAACCGAGAAGGGCTCCGTCCCCATAGGTGCTCGGGGAGCCAGAAAACCCCGGCATCTTTGGCGCGCCAGGTAGGGGGCGTCGAGGTTGTGTGAACCTGATCCGGCGTTTACGCGAGCTAAATCTTCATCGACTTCATCGACATGCCGCCGAAGAAGAAGGCTTCGGAGGCGGCTGCGCCGTCCGTGTCGAATCCACCGCTGCCGCAGCAAACGGCCGGTGGGGAGGACGCCGGCGTAAGAACGGGCGTCGACGAGGGAGTCCATGGTGCCACCAAGTCCAAGGACAAGACCGCTCTGCCCGTCGGCGGCGTAGTCGGCTCCCACGACGATCGGGCGTCCGTAGATGCACCGCGCCCATCTCAAGAGGCGCAGGACCGGCAGCGCCGTGGTACTCACGGTACCATACGCTCGTTGGACCCAAATCGAGCTGGCGGATCCCGGGATGCTCAAGGCCAACATGCACGCCAACGTGCTGGCGCGAGCGAGGCACGGTCGCCTGGATGGTCCGAGCATATCCCGTTCCTCGCACCATTCGCCACCGCTACCCGCCACTCCAGCAGAAGCTTTGGCCCGGGCTCAACTACTCCTAGACTTCCCTCCAACGCCAGACAAGATCGACGACTGGAGGGCCACCATTCAGAGTCTCATCGGCTTCGCCAACGGCGACACCCCACGGCCGGCAACCACATCGCAGCCGCGGCAGGCCAGCCAAGCGCGAGCCGATGGTGACAAAACCGGTGGTGGTGCAACCACCGTGCACTCTCCGCCCCAAAGGCCAAGATCATCGACTCGCCGGGTCCGCCACGACAGCGACTCCACTTCTTCCTCAGATCCGCGAACTCATCGCGATCAGCGCTACGTTCTTCACGAACGGCAGCAAGAAGACGCTCGTACCCGCATCGAGCGCCGAAGAGAAACGCGGCATCAATCAGACCGACGCGCTGGCCCCGCTGTCGGCATGCAAGCGCCAGGGGAACCAGGTGACCTACCGTACGCGGTAGGTTGCCCTGCGTTTACTCGTGAGCTGCGGCAAGTCCGGTGGCCCAGCACAAAGAATTTCAAGCCAAACGTACCAGAGAAGTACGACGACAGGCTACATCCGTCGGAGTTCCTCAGCATCTACACCATCGCGGTGCAGGCTGCCGGGGGACGAGATGACAAGATCCTCGCCAATTACTTCCCTCTGGTGCTCAAGCCCAACGTCAGGTCCTGGCTCATGCACTTGCCGGAAAACTCCATATCTTCCTGGGCAGACCTATGCCATCAGTTTGTCGGCGCCTTTACAGGCGGCCACAAACCTCATGGCCAGGAGAGTGATCTTCACCTGCTTTCCCAGAAGGAAGGGGAGCCTCTACGCAAGTACATCCAGAGATTCAGCCAAGTGCAACGCAACATCCCAGACGTTCACCCCGCCACGGTCATCAGTGTGTTCCACCAGAACGTGCGTAACCGCAGGATGCGGGAGGAGATGGCGATGTGCAAGATCAGAGACGTTAGTGAGCTGTATGCCCTGGCTGACAGATGTGCACGTGCTGAGGAAGGGAGGAAACTCCCCGGAGAGAACGTAGGAACAGGGGGATCTGACAGCGATGATGCCACCTCGGCATCCGGCGGCGGAACAACAGGAAGAGGAAAGGCAAAGATGTGCTAGTTGTCGAGCAGTCCGGCAACGAAGGTGGCGCCAAGACAGCAAAGACTGGTAGCTCTGGCAAGGAGGTTGCCGCATGCGCCAACTGCCAGGCTGTGGCGGCCGCCGACAAGCAGGATGGCACCAACAAGCAGTACTGCAAGATTAACCGCACCAAAGGCCATGACCTCCAGAGCTGCAAGAAGGTCGAGCAGCTCGTTGAGCTCCAAAAGGCCGAATACAAGCGACGCGACAAGGAGAAGGCCCAAGGAGGTGCTAGAGGATCCGGTACGAAGCGCACCGGCCGGGGGGGGGGGACGCCGCGGCAACGCCAAGCAGCGGCAAGGCTACAGACCTCCCCGCGGCCGCGACAAGGATGAAGATGACGACGACGACGACGAAGACATGGATAACGCCGGGACCAGCGAGCTTCCAGAAAGCCACAGAAGTTTTGTGCGTTGACGGCGGTGCTTCTCTGCATACTTCACACCGCCAACTCAAGCAGTGGGTGCGGAAAGTCAATGCAGCAGAACCACCCGTTGAGTCACGCAAGCTTCTGAAATGGTACAGCACGCCTATCATCTTTGATATTGAGGACCACCCCGATCGCACAACTGTTGTCGGGTGTTTGCCGATGTTGGTCTCACCAACTATCCGCAACCTCAAGGTCACTAAGATGCTAGTTGACGGCGGGGCCGGCTTGAACCTGATCTCCTCCGCTGTGGTCCGGAGACTCCAAGTCCCTGACAGCGAGCTCGAAGAGACCGTCACGTTCCAAGGAATCAACCCGGGAAGGAGCAAGCCGAAGGGGAAGATCACGCTGCCAGTGACATTTGGCAGCGAGCTGAACTTCAGGACTGAGAGGATCACTTTCAACGTTGCCGATTTTCCATTGCCTTACAATTGAATTCTCGGCCGTCCAGCGCTCGCCAAGTTCATGGCGGCCTCTCACTACGCGTACAACATGCTGAAGATGCCAGGCCCGTAAGTGTCATCTCTGTACATGGCGACAAGAAAGACACTCTTATCTGTGCCGACAAGATCTACCGGGAAGCAGCAGCCGCCGCAGATCGCGAGACACTTGCCGCTGAAGCTCCCGGGGGGAAGAAGAAGACCAAGTCCGGCAAGAGCTCTGATGCCCACTCCAGCAAGCGCACCTCTTCGGAGTGCTGCGCTACCGTCGAGGACGCACCATCGAGCTCCACCGGCAAGTGTAAGAAGACGATGGCAGCGCCGCCAGCGACCAAGAAGGTGTCTGCCAAGGAGGACGGCACTAGTGGTACCTTCACCATCAGTGCCACTCTCGACCCTAAATAGGAAAGCGCGCTCGTTGCTTTCCTGCGGGCGAATGTCGATGTGTTTGCGTGGCAACCGTCTGACATCCCCGGCGTTCCCAGGAAAGTAATCGAGCACCACCTTGCCGTCTGTCCTCATGCGCGACCCGTCAAGCAGAGAGTCAGGAAACAAGCAGTGGAGCGCCAATAGTTCATCGCCGAAGAGATCAAGAAGTTGGAAGCAACAGGCCTCGTCAGAGGAGTGCTCCATCCTACGTGGTTGGCCAAACCTGTAGTCGTGCGCAAGGCAAACGAGAAATGCAGAGTTTGCATCGACTTCACCGATGTCAAGAAAGCTTGTCCCAAAGACCCATTTCCCTTGCCGCGCATTGACCAGATTGTCGACTCCACAGCCGGATGCGACTTGCTTTCATTTCTTGACGCATACTCAGGTTACCATCAGATCGTCATGGCAGAAGAGGATGAGGAGAAAACCGCGTTCATCACTCCATGTGGCACGTACTGTTTCGTACGAATGCCTTTCGGTTTGAAGAACGCTGGTTCAACATTCGCAAGGGTAGTCCATACTGCTTTTGAGCCGCAAATACACAGAAATGTGGAAGCCTACATGGATGCCATAGTGGTCAAGAGCAGGGACAAAGCAACTCTGATTCAAGACCTAGAAGAGACTTTTGCAAATCTACGCAAGATCAGCCTCAAGCTCAATCCCGAGAAGTGCGTGTTTGGAGTCCCGTCCGGCAAGCTTCTCGGATTCTTCGTGTCTCGGAGAGGATTTGAAGCAAATCCCGACAAGATCAAGGCCATTGAGCAGATTGAAGCACCGAAGCGCGTCAAGGATGTACGAAAACTTGCAGGCTGCGTGGCGGCTCTCAGCAGGTTTATCTCTAAGTCTGCTGAGCGCGCCCTGCCGTTTTTCAAAATCTTGAAAAAGGCAGGTCCAATGAAATGGACTCCGGAAGCGGAGGCTGCGCTGCAGGACTTGAAGAGATACCTGTCCTCCACTCCAATACTTGTCGCACCTAAACCACAAGAGAAGTTGCTGCTATATCTGGCGGCAACCAATCAAGTGGTTAGTGCTGCGTTAGTAGCGGAGAGAGAGGCAGGTGATGAGCCAGCGACCGCGGCAAGCACATCCAGCGACAAGCAGGGGGCTTCCCCGACGAGCTCTGGTCCCGACGAAGATGGATCTGCGCAGATGTGCGAAGAGATACAGAAGAAGAAAATGGTGCAGCGCCCAGTCTACTTTGTCAGTTCCCTTCTGCAGGGGGCTAGGTCAAGGTACTCCGGTGTGCACAAGTTGCTTTTTGTCCTTCTTATGGCCTCGACAAAGCTGCGCCATTACTTCCAAGCACATGAGATCACAGTTGTCACTCGCTTTCCGCTGAAGAGGATACTGCAAAATCCAGAAGCAACAGGCAGGATTGTCGAGTGGGCACTGGAACTGTCAAGCTTTGGCCTCAAGGTTGAGAGCACTTCAACTATTCAAAGCAGAGCATTGGCAGAATTCATAGCAGAGTGGACGCCAACACCAGATGAAGAAATTCCAGAGACGAGCATCCCCGTCAAGGAAGCAAACAAAGAGTGGCTGATGTACTTTGATGGTGCGTTCTCGCTGCAAGGCGCCGGTGCTGGCGTGCTGCTTGTCGCACCCACCGGAGAGCACCTCAAGTACGTGGTCCAGATGCACTTTCCCAAGGAGCAAGCAACAAACAATACTGCAAAGTATGAAGGATTGCTCGCCGGTCTCAGGATCGCGGCAGACCTTGGGATCAAGCAACTTATTGTCAGGGGTGACTCACAACTTGTCGTCCGCCAAGTGAACAAGGATTATCAGAGTCCGTTGATGGAAGCTTACGTTGATGAAGTGAGGAAGCTGGAAGAGCGCTTTGTCGGCCTACAGATGGAACATGTTCCAAGAGCTCAGAACGACATCGCTGACGACCTGTCAAAGTGCGCGCATTTAAGTTACCTGTGAAACCAGGGATCTTTGTGCTCAAGCTGACTCAACCATCCGTGACGCCATCAACTGGACAGAGCAAGAAGAGGAAGTTGATTTCTGGTGACTATCTTCCGGCAGAGCTTCCCGAAGCCGCCGCCAAGAAGGTCCCCAGGATCAACGCCAAGAGTGCTGAGGAGCAGTCTGCTCCGACAAGCCCCAGGGTTTGTTTCGTTGAAGCAGACGCTCCTGACAAGTTTCGCTCCGGCAAGCTTGCCGGGGATCGTCAAGCTCCGGCTGAACCACAGGTTCTCGCCGTAGAAGCGGATGCTCCAGCAGCAGCAGATATGCCCTTAGTCCTTGTTGTCGAGCCACAGGCTCCAGCATGGGCACAGCAGATCGTCCGCTTCCTCCAGTTGCTCTGAAAACCCCGACACCGGAGCACATAGTTGCTCTGATGCCCAGTTCCTTCCTGCCATAAAGATTTATTATTTTACTGCTTGGCTGCTCGGATATGTGGACCAAAGATGGATGCACAAACTGCTGAAGCAGTGCCAAATAATTTTCTAATGGCACCACAGATGAGATGGCAACAATTTAAGATACTACGTACAAACAGTGACACTGTCTTAGGGTGCGTCTGGTTTAAGGTGTGGTATGAATGGATTGGAACCATGACAGTGTCAGAATCACATCTAACAAATGATTTGCAACAACGAAAGAGGGTCTAACCTTCTGCGCACATGCCAGAAACTTCCTCCCATTGTCCACAGATTCAAACACAACTAGCTTCACGCGTGGAGATTGATGGTGACAACGAGCGGATAGATCTGCAGCCACCCCGCTTCATTTGTTGCCACTGATTGTCCTAGGGAGCTACAAGAGAAAGAAATGACTCAAATCGACCCTTGGGTAAAAGTCCTTCATTCCAAGTCATAGCCCGAGAGATAGAGAGAAGAAATGCATTCCAGGGTGGTGAAGGATTCTTCGCCGGAGGAGGAACCGCTAGAGAGGTCTTTCAAGAAGACCATGGTGACCCCGGCGGTAAGATGTGAGACAGCGAGAGCGAGGAAGCGGCTATAGCTTAGGAAGGAAGGAAGGAAGGAGGAAACAAGGGAAATGTGACTTGTGGACGAGGAGAAAAGGGGGTGGGGAAGGGGGGAGGGGCGGGGGTAGATATTTTGGCGATAGGCCAAAATTTTGGAAATGTGGAGGGAAACTTTGCATGCGGTGCCGCTGGATCATTCACTTTGAACGATTGTGTGCATCGCAAACGATTCTTCTGCTTCACGCGCATGGGATGAGTTTGATAATTCAAATTTTGGTGGAAATTTCTCCAGGTACGTCATTGCCTAGTTTAACATCGCTTGCTAATTTGGGCACACAAAAGAGCATAGAGGAGACATATCATACTTACTGAATCGAGCGATTTTAGTAATTAAACTGAGCAAGTTGACCTAAACATTACTCTAACAAAAGACCAGCATTAAAAACAAAGCCTAAGTACGCATAATTTTAACAAGTCTGCCGCCGCGCCGGCCTATGCATCGCCGGTGTGAGATGAGACATCGATGACTTGTCCTGGCAACATGTCGCCGTTGGTGGACTCCACGCCCCCCTGCTAAAGTCGACCGCATCCTTGTCCTCGGCGCCACCCTCAAGGTTGTAGTACTCGTAGTAGTGGTTGTGCCAGAGCTCGCGTTGGTACTCCACGGCTGATTCGTCGACGAATAGACTCTTCTCTACCTCGACCTCGGCCACATGCAACTCCTCCTCCTGGTGCTCCTCGATCTCTGCCGCCTCCTGCATCTCTAGCTCCCACTCGGTGACCTCACGAGGATGCATGTGCTCCATGGCCACCACCGCCTTTTCGGACATGGGTCGCATGCTGGAGTCCGAGGTGGCCTGGAATATCTTGGCATGTGCATCCTCGATCTGGGCATGGATGGCCTCGACCTGGGCCAGGGAGACATCGGCGGCATGAACGGCAGCTCAAGCGCTATCAGCGTTTGTAGCCGCCGTCGCAGCAGTAGCTGCAGCCGTCTCGGCTGCTGCAGCGACCCTGTCGGCTGCCGCAGACGCCCTCTCGATGGAAGTGGGCGCGCTCAATGCGGATGCGGCGACACTCTCGGCGTAGGCGGCCGCGCTCTCGGCGCAGGCGGCAGTGCTCGTGGGGACGCGGCCATCGTACGGGCCTTCACGAAGCGTTTCCACGACGTCATCTTTGCAAGAAGGGGGTGCGGGAATGGGGATCAGGATTCGTGGATTCGGGGATTGCCGGCACTGGAGCAGACGAGCTGGCAACGCTTAAGGAGGGAGACTTAAATAGACCAAGATATTTTCATTCCAAACGGTTCCTGTAAAACAACTGTGTGTGATGTTGTAGATATTTTTTATTAGCTTTGAAAGACGAATTTGGACTAAAGTGGCAACGGATGGTGTTCTAAATGTACGAGAAATTTTGTAGTACTAATATAACTATCATGTCAAATTTTGGAAAATTTCACGGGTCATTTGACCTTTTAAGACATTTAAGTGATTTTCTAGCCATTTAATGAGCGTAATTGAAATTCGAGCTACATGTACATGCAACAGCTATCCATCACGGTTTGAAAACTCATATTTTGTGTACTTGTGTGTGATTTAATTCCATGTGCAGTAAATTAGAAAGAATTTTCGAACATATTGGTCTAACGACTATGACACAATTAAGCATGGAGTGACATGGCATTTTAATTCCAAAAAATTAAAAAATATCAGAAACACATAAAACCTTGGTTGATGTAATGTCATGCCAACAAGATGATGTGGTAAATTTTTTGGCATGTTTGAAGAAAGTTTGGACACACACCCAACTCACTAGAAGGCTTGTGGTTCTGAGAGGGAACAATGCATGTTTGATGACGAACGGGAGATAGCTTCCTGGTATGGACTTCAATTTATTCTATGTTTAACGTGCACTACTACAACTGTAATCCGAATTTTTGGAAAATTCTAGGGGTCATTTGACCTTTTAAAGACATTTAAGGGATTTTCTAGCCATTTAATGACCGTAATTCAAATTTGAACTACATCTACATGATACGGCTAACCATAACGGTTTGAAAAATCATATTTGTGTACTTCTGTGCGAGTTAATTCCATGTGCAGTAAATTAGAAGGAATTTTCAAACATATTGGTCTCACGGCATGGACACATGCATATGTATGCATCGAGTGACATGGCATTTTAATTCAAAAAAATTAAAAAAATATCAGAAACACATGAAACCTTGGTTGATGTAATTCACGCCACCAAGATGATGTGGTAAAAAAATGGCATGTGTGACGAAAGTTTGGGCACACACACACCTCACAAACCGGAGCAACTCACTAGAAGGTTCGTGGTTCCGAGAGGGAACAATGCATGTTTGATGATGAATAGGAGATAGCTTCCTATTATAGCCTTCAAAATTTATTCTACGTTTAACGTGCACTACTACAACTATACTGTGAAAATTTGGAATATTCTAGCGGTCATTTGACCTTTTAAAGACATTTAAGTGATTTTATAGCCATTTAATGACCGTAATATCAATTTGAACTAAATGTACATGTAACGCCTAACCATAACGGTTGGAAAAATCATATTTGTGTACTTGTGTGCGAGTTAATTCCATGTGCAGTAAATTAGATGGAATTTTCAAACCTATTGGTCTCACGGCATGGGCGCATGCATGGAGTGCCATGGCATTTTAATTCCAAAAAATTGAAAAATGATCAAAAAAACATGAAACCTTGCTTGATATAATCTCATGCCACCAAGATGATGTGGTAAAAAATTGGCCCTTTTGACAAAATTTTGTACACACACCCCTCACAAACCGGAGCAACTGACTAGAAGTTTCGTGGTTCCGAGAGGGAACAATGCATGTTTGATGATGAATGGTAGATAGCTTCCTCTTACGGCCTTCAAAATGTTTTCTAAGTTTAACGTGCACTAATACAACTGTCATGTGAAAATTTGGAAAATTTTAGGGGTCATTTGACCTTTCAAAGAAATCTAAGTGATTTTCTGGCCATTTCCGTAATTCAAATTTGAACTACAGCTACATGCAACGGCTAACCATAACGGTCTGAAAAATCATATTTTGTGTACTTGTATGCAAGTTATAAAATCATCAGATGATGTAAATATCTAGTGTTCAAAAAAGAAAATGTAAAGATCTGGGAAGACAACCGGCCCCCACACGATTGGCACTCTATCGCGGCTCGAGGTTTGGTAGGTGAGTGGTGGGGATCATTAATCAGACACGAATCTGTATTGGAAATCGTCAACTATTATGTTCAAACACGGATTTTGCTGCACGAATCGTGTGGAATTCAAACTACAGTACTCGTAAATTCCGGCGACCGTCGTGTGTACTGTTCCCGTCAATCTAGATTCCGGCCGCCAATAATTACTACCTTGCTAATGTCGTCCTGCCTGCATTCTCATTTACATCCTCCCTCGCTCGCCCTATCTCTCTTTCTCTCTGAAATCTCTGCCATGGCGCCGACGAGGAGTCGCCGCCCCCCGAAGACGCTCGGTTGAATTGCAATGACGAGGACCCCTACGCGCCTCCGGACGAGGTTGCGCCAGACCCCCCAACTTTGGATTGGTTTTGGGGCCAGTACAATCTTTGTCTGTGGAAGACGCTGCCGCCGGCTGAGAAAGCCAGGCAAGGGACGTTCAAGAAGGAGATGGCGGAGGAGGAAACCAGGTACCAGGCGGCCTGTGAAGCCTGTGATGCCGCCTGGAAAAAGGAGGCGGTGGAGCTTTGGGGGCGGGCGCGTCGTCGTGCCGGGGAGGTGTACGAAGATGGGTACTTCGCGAGGAAGGTCATAGCCACTGGGCAGCTAATCGCTGCGTGGAGGTGTGCCAAATAAGCTCCATTATGCCACCGACGAGGAGCTCCGGTGGGCGCCCAAATAAATGGCAAGATCGTTCGCGCGCATCCTCCAGCAAGAGGCAAATCGGTACGTCAAGCGCTGCGAGGAGGAGGAGGCGGAGTACTGCCTCCGCACTGGGAAGACGCCGCGCACCAGGGAGCTGCTGGCGAGGGGCTGCCGGAATACTGGCCCCAGGGGGGATTATTAGTTTTAGTATTGTTCATTTTCAATATTATGCATTGTACCTAGTACTTAAGTATCATCACATATATGTGATGATTATATATATTCCGTGGTGAACTAATGAACAATTCATACATATGTATATATATATATATATATATATATATATATATATATTCCATTTTCTATCTGTTTTTGTACAGTAATTTGAATCTAGCTGTTATGATCCACATATATAGAATGGAAAGCGTATATACGCACATTGAAACATAACATATAAGAACGGAAAATAGAGTACACACATTGAAACAGAGGAATAAACAAATCAATACTATGATTGCTGTGAATACATAGCTATCCATGTGGAAACAACTCAACAAAATAAAATGCATCCATGAGATTATGACTAGTAGCCCTTGCCTATGGTAGCTCTTGGCTCTGCCTGAACTCGTGCAGGCGTTCATCCAAGCGGTCGACACGTTCGACGTACATCTAGAGCGCGATCTCGAGCTCCAACTTGGCTATTTCATCGGAGATCACCAGCTCGAGGATTCGACGACCATGTTTCTCTACTGTGCCTAGGTGGACACCTGGGCCAAGGAGGTGGTCGAGCCTACGGACTAGCGCATTGTCATCCAACGGGCCGTGGACAACACGAATGGCACCACCCATGCGAACGATGCGGCGGGCGTCCGGTGCAAGTACGGCGCAGCCGGCCTCTGGTGCAAGTACGAGGAATGGGGGTACTGACGGGACGTGTACCTAGCTGCAATGCCGTGTCGACAGTAGGCAAGCGCCGATGGATCCGCTCTTGCTGTGCGGCGCGCTGCGCCGCGCCTCTCACTCTGCGGCACTCCAACGGTCTCGCCGTGCGGCGAGCCGCAGCCTATCGGCGTGGATGCGCCTAGCTTGCTCTGCGGCACGCCATCAATCATGTTGGGCGGCGAGTTGCAGCCTGTCGGCGCTAACATGCCTATCTTGAGCCGCAGCGCTCAAGTGCCATGCGCCAAAGGTGTGCTCAACCCTGGTGATGACGCGCATCACGATGTCGTCCATCACGTTGCCGGGGAGCGCCTCGGCCTCGACGGGCCGTGGCGCTTGCTCATGTTCCTCGTCGACGAGGTTGATGGCAGAGGAGGCACTTTGGTGGGTTGGCATGCTTGGAAAAGGTGGACGTGCTACAGGCTGCGCTCGTCGCCTCCGTGCGTCGCGCGCCACCTAGGTTTATGCGCAATATCACTGGGTGGTGGGAAACATGTGAGGAGATGGCGGGAAATGGTGGCGTGTTTATAAAACACCATCAATTAATGGAAACTTAGTATAGAAAGTACATCAAGCTAGCATAAGAAGTAGATGATGATCAGACGAGCATGGACCACACTAGGGAACTCATCGGTGATGAATTCATCAATCGCAAATGGTTGAATACTAGCAAGCATTTGCGCACAACACACACGGCTTATTCCATCAGAAACAGGTTGGATGGATCAACTGTATGCCACATATCACACATTATCAAAAGTAATGCGGTAGACCTTCTTTAACATGTGTTAAAAAATAAAAAAATAAAAAACAAGGACCTCGAGGTTAAATGAATTCATGGGATGGATCATCCAGGACAAACGTAATTTAATTTGACCGGGATGACTCATCCCATCAGTTAATTTAACATCAAGACAACTTCCCATCCAGTCACCCATTTGATGGCTCCTCTAGCCTGAGAACACTTAACTTGAGAGTTCTCTTAGATGAGCTACTGATGGAACAGCTAGTCCTTGCTGATATAGGATGCCTCTTCGCATCCTTATGGCTAATAGATGTTGTGTAGATAGAGCACATCACATATGTCTTATTAGATGCAATTGTCTATGTTATTATCGATCTTCGCACACATTTCTGATTATAGACATGTTTGCCGCGTATCACACACATGTTGATATATTGAATAGTTTCTGTTCTATTGTCTCAATGCAAACAGTTCATCCGAATGAACTGCATGCCATATATCGCACAGACCTTGATCTGGCTGACTGTTTCTTTTGTGTTGCCTAATCACAAACAGATTATCCGAATGAACCGTAATCCATATATCGCACACGCCTTCATCTGATTGCCCATTTCTTTTGTTCTACCACAATGCAAATAGTTAATTGAAGTAAACTGTATGCCCAGCATTGCACACACAGCTATAATCTGAACCGAGTTTGATGCATCCTCCATCGAAAATGTTTTGCACCTTTTTTGATGGATTTTTTACACCACCTTTTGCGATTAATGCATCACACACAGTTTCGTAAAAGGGTCTCTGATCGTAGTGTCGCATTAGTAGCATCCTGCAGTAGTGTGCACTTACATGCCATCTTCGATCCGACATGATTAACGTGGGCATTTGATTACATTTTAGAAAAATGTAGTCTTCTTCACAAGAGGTTGGAGTGGATGAAAAGTTCCCTAAGAAAACTAGTACAGATGAATCCAAAGTAGAAATGCTTATTGATTCTAACCATATGGATCAAGCAACCAATATGGGGGGCACATGTATGTAATGAAATCCTCCAAAAGAATCCTTCAGAAATCGTAGTACATTGTCATTGTAAACTTGGAAAAAGGTGTCACAAATTGAACTCCCTTATGGTTAACATTTAACAGGAAAGGAACATCACCTCGATATATAGCTTCTCCAGGCACAGAAAGCGTCCGAGGAAACAGACAACTTTCTCCAGGTTGGGGCCGATTGATTCTAGTGCCAAGACCTTCACTATGCGCAGTTTCGGGGCCAAGCTTGTCAAAATCATTTTCTGAATGACGGATGAACAAACATCTTCAAAATTAGAAACAATTTTAATTTGTGGAAGGAGAGGCAGAAGGCGGCTGTTGTACCTCAACGGGTGTGGATCCAATAACAATTCGGAGTATTTGTCAGACGAGTAGCCCACGACTGTCAATTTCGGCATAGAAATGACATTGATTCCTATTGGATCTTCTTGATCAACTACAAGTAATCTCTCAAGTGCAGGTGTGTCCTCAGTGACCATAATGTGGTACACATCTTGTGATGTCTTCCTGCCGCACCAGCAACACACACAAATTGTTCGGAGAGTCATTGAGGTGATGTGGAAGGTACTCAATCCATTGATCGCCTGAAGACAAAGGTACTCGAGTGCAGTACAGCCACGGAGCAGGCGCCCCATGTCATCGTTTGAAAGGCAGACGACGACGATCTCGAGGTGCTTCAGTCGCGGTAGAATAAGAGCATGCACGTCATTAAGGGGGATGTCAGTTCCTGAACTTGGCGACGCACAGCGTGGCGCGAGGCAGAGCCCGGACGATGGCAGCGAGCGCATATGCCCATCATCCAAAGTGAGCTCCTCGAGCTGATCTAGGGCGGGGGATCAGAACCAGTCATCAAGCTTGGCTCGGTTCTTGCCGTTGGAATGGAACTTGCCCATTCTAAGGCCAAGGTGACTGTCGAGGATCTTGGAGAACACATCCAAGCTTTCGCGATAGCCATGGCAGAGCTCACGGGTGCCAATGAAGTCGAGCGGGCTGGAGTTCCATAGGGGGTGCCACCGCCGGGAAAGGATGGTTGTCCGCGCCCCATATTTGATTGGGAGGAGGGAGATGATGACTGTCAACATATAATTGGGGGAGGCTGCTGATGAAGTCTAGGCCTACTGGACTCGCTTGCAGTTCTAGCTCGCCCCGCCTCTGCTTGTTGGTAGCCCCGTTCTCCACCTCCAGTGTCTCCTTGTCAGTGGCGCTTTCCGATAGAAATGCGAGTGAGGGAATATTTAGTTAAAACGGGGCAATAGAAAAGAGTATTGGTAACTACTCCCTCCGTTCCTAAATATAGGTCTTTCTAGAGATTTCAACGAGTGACTACATATGGAGCAAAATGAGTCAATCTATACTCTAAAATATGTCTATATACATCTCAACGTGGTTGTCCATTTGAAATCACTAAAAAGACTTATATTTAGGAACAAAAGGAGTAGAAGTTATTAGGTAGGAATATAGTAAGAAAAGGGAATAACAATTGGTTGCTTAAATACTGCACAATTCATTTGATATTGTTGGGTAAGTCAACATGCAGATAGTTGAAAAGAAAACTTACTTCGAACAAAGTCTGGATGGATGATATCGTCGGGGAAGTTAGCATATATCTCATGACCAGGCCCTTTTATGCGCAGTGCAATTCTAGTGCCAGCTTCAGTTCATAAAACTTATAAATTTATTTCCAAAATCTAGTGCCAAAATAGGGGTCACCATGTTCATCAAGTCTTAAAGTAGCAACGATTGTAAATCCATGGTTTGTGTGCAGTATGACATCCCTGCAGTCGTGATTTATGTTAAGGGAAATATTGTGCACTACAGATTTTGTTGTATAGCAAGGGACGCTCTGTAGAAAATGGTAGAATTGGTACAGAAAATATGGTAACATGCAAATATGGGCCCAAATTGAAAGAACTATAAAACAGTCGAAATCGAAGGACAAAAATCTATAATTAAACAGATAGGGTAAACATGATGTCATGGAAATACGATAGTAATCGAAAGAACAATACATCATTAATTTGCCTAATATAGAAAGAAGAGGGAAAAAAACCCTTTGTTGGGGATATTACTACTGGGCGTAAACCGGCCTACCTGGGCCGGGTTAACTTCATCAGCAGTCCAAAGGTGTTAAAGCCCAGAAGCTAGATAAAGGCCCAAGGCCATATTCGGTTCAGCACGTGTAGCTGTAAACCGGTGTGTATATGAACTTGTATTGTAAGTTAGGAATAGGAAGAGGCCAACCCGGATACGAGTATGAACCGGAGATTGGGACTCTGTGAACCAACGGGCGTCACCCGTGTATATAAGGGGACGGCCCGATGGCGGTTCAAGGACAGACAACACAACTCGAGACCTAGGCGAAGCTTGTTTGCTCCCTAGTCATCGAAACCCCATCAATTCCATCACAAACTAGATGTAGGCTTTTACCTTCATCAAAGGGGCCGAACTAGTATAAACCTTCTGCGTCCCTGTGTCCGCTTTAACCCCTTCGAGTTAACCCGTTGCAATGGCTCCACGACTAAGTCCTTTCGCTAGGACATCTGCCGTGACAAACGCACGACAGTTGGCGCCCACCGTGGGGCTATCGCACGATGGTTTCAAGTTCTTGGAGGGCCGCTTTGAAGGACTCGAGGGATACGTCGTGGGCCGGATGACCAAGAGTCGTCGCGGCAAGATCTACATTGACGATGCAGGCCGGGGCCCCGAGGCCGACTCAATTGAGTACGGGTACCGGGTCCCCTTTGGTGGCATACACGTCTTCATCGGCGAGATCAGTGAACCGGGCCCTGAGCTGGACACCTGCACCGACCTCGTCGAGACAGCTCAGCGTGCGCGACCTGCCCGGGCTAAACCGGCCGTGAAACGTGCCTTCATGGGAGTCATGCATGGAGGAAGCTATGAGGACGGATCAGGATATGGTGATGAAACCGTCGTTTACTCTGGTGACGAGTCATCGACCGGAGAAACTGAGTCGTTGTATCAACTACAAGATGGCCGGATTGGGGGTTGTTCCGATGGCGACAGTATTCCGGACCCCTCCGATCTGCCCAACCGGGTTGAAATATTCATGGCCGGTACACAAGCAGCACCTCACTCGTCGACGGCCGCGGCAATGATTTCCGGTTCAGCAGCGGCAACGGCTGCCGGAGCAGGAGGCTCTGTGCGCCCGCCGGCTCAAGTGTTATCCGATCTATTCGACGCATTGGCTGCACTCATGGCGGAGGCTAATCCGGCGGATCAGGATGCTCATAACGCAGAGATCGCAAAGGTGAGAGAGCAGATTACCCAGGCCAAAGCGGATCTAGCAGCTGAAGAGGTCAGGATGACTGCGGAGCGGGCCGCTTTGGATGCGCAAGCCTATAAACTCATGGTGGACCAGAACGCCTCACAGGAAGTCATGAGGAGGAAGTACCGATCTCGTTTGCCCTCGGTTTTTGAAGGAAGGGACCTTTTCAACACCCCTGGAGCAGGGACCAATAATCAACCAGTGGTAAACCGGGCGGAGGCGCCCGGGACGGGTGCGCCGATTCAGCCCCGTGTAATAGATCTACCCCGTCATAACACTGGAGTACCGCAGGTTGTGCCCACACCTCCGGATAACTATTCCAATCCGCTGGATAACCTGGTTGCAGCAGCGCAGGGTTGGAGGCTATTCCGGTCGAGGGGGATTCATTGCAGGCGATAGAGAAACGCCGGGTCAAGGATCTCCTCAGGACGGCGTTGGTCCAACAGGAAGCGTATTCGTATAGCCGTGAGCGGATTCATTCTACCCCACGTCCAAGCCGGAGTTATAGCAGACATGTGGAGGAGCCAGCTGAGTCAAGTAATGCACGGCATGTAGCGCCCCGTGGCAACAATCCGGCTCCCGATGCCCAGGAGGTGGTAGACCGGGCCCGAGCACGCAGGGAAGCCGAGTTTGCAGCACAGCATCAGACTCGTCAGCTTACGCCGGTTCGTCCCACCACTTCGGTTGAACTGGGACTCACTTCTAGTGCTTTGGGAGTGCCTTGCCTTATCCCCGCTTTACGCAATGTGCACCTGCCTAAGGATTTTAAGGGCCCGCGCAAGGTGCCGAACTATACGGCGGATCAACCCCCGGAGACATGGGTGGAGAGTTATGAGATGGCCATGGAGATGCTTGATGTAGATGAGGCGGCATGTGCAAACTATTTCACCATGATGCTTGAAGGGACAGTCCGTACTTGGTTAAAGAGCCTGCCACCCAATTCTATCGGTTCATGGGCCCAGTTGCGAGCCCAGTTCATCAATAATTTCAAAGACACGTGTAAGCAACCCATGTCGATAGTGGATTTAGCTGCCTGTGTCCAAGAGGAAGGAGAATCAACGACTCATTGGGTGCGCAGGGTCTCACGAGTTCTACATTCATCAGACCGCATCAATGCGGACACCGCAGTTATAACCTTGGAAGGCAATTGCCGGTTTGGACCCTTGAAGCTGAAGTTAGGACGGATGAAGCGCCATTGTACTGACATGGGAACTCTTATGGCCGCTTTGGTAAAGTACGCCGATTCTGATAGTACCAAGGATCCCGAGTCTGACGATGAAAAGACAGCAAAGGGAAAAAGGAACAACAACTTCAAAGGTCAGCAGCATCACTCAGCAGGAAACGGTGGTGGAGGCAAGCGTAAAGCGGATGGCAACATGGATTTTGTGGCTAATACTAACGTGCAGGACAGGGGCCAGCGACGTAAGGGCAAAAACCGCAGTGGAGCGCCTAGTCCTAATCCGGAACGCCTAAACTATCTGTTGAACCAGCCCTGTCCAAAGCATGGGACAAGGGAGGAACCAGCAAACCACCTTTGGAAGGATTGTTATATTATGCAGGAGTTCAAGAGCTCCAATGCTTTCCGGTATGACCCCCGTTCTGGTGGTGGTTCCGTATCCGGACTGGGTCATGGTGGAGGAAATTCCGGTTCAGGATTTAATGCTAACCCGGGCGGACATAACAATTAGCCTAATCAGAATAATCAGGGTGGTCACAATCAACAACAGCAGCACTCGGGTTACCAGAGCAATCCGAAGCAATTAAATAGTGGGCAATATCATGTGTTCACCACTAGCTTGGACAAGTGGGACCGGAAGGTCCAGAAGCGGGCAGTTAATTCTGTTGAACCGGCCGTGCCCCGGTATCTGCGCTGGTCAGAGCAGCCAATCATATGGAGTAGAGAGGATCACCCTCCCCGGGTTGACAATTCGGGTCAGTTGGCTTTAGTGGTGGCACCTCGGGTGGGAGGTTATAAGTTCACCAAAGTGCTCATGGATGGAGGTAGCAGCATTAACATCTTATACTATGAGACTTTCGGTCGAATGGGGCTAACAGATAAAGATCTCCGACCTTCGAATACGGTTTTTCATGGTGTGGTACCTGGCAAGTCACCATACCCCGTTGGGAAGATAGCGTTGGAAGTGGCCTTTGGAGATGATCACGATTCCCGATCAGAGACACTGACGTTCGAGGTGGTGAAAATCCAAAGCCCGTATCACGCCCTGTTCGGTCGACCGGCCTATGCCAAATTCATGGCACGGCCCTGCTATGTGTATCTGCAGCTCAAGATGTCAGGTCAAAAGGGGACCATCACGGTTCACGGAAGCTGCAAGGTTTCTTTGGAATGTGAAGAAGGAGATGCGGCTTACGCAGAATCGGTTTGTGCCACCGAGGAACTCAAGTATTATAAGGACAATGTTGATCCGACGGATATGACTCCTTTAAAGAAGCCAACTACGGAGCATGATCCGGCCCTGAAATTTACATCAGCCGCTGAGGCTAAACTTGTTGACTTCGTACCTGGCGATTCGTCCAAGCAGTTCAGCATCAGTGCCAATCTGGATCTGAAATAGGAAAGCGCGCTCATCGAGTTCATACGTGAGAATCGGGACATCTTTGCATGGAAGCCTTCTGACATGCCAGGTGTACCGAGGCAACTCGCTGAGCACACTCTTAATGTGGATCCTAAATACAAACCGGTCAAACAGTTCCTCCGCCGGTTCAATGAAGAAAGACGAAAAGCTATTGGAGAAGAGGTGGTCAGGCTCTTAGCAGCTGGCTTCATCATTGAAGTTTTCCACCCTGACTGGCTTGCTAATCCGGTGCTGGTCCTTAAGAAAAACGGCACCTGGCGCATGTGTGTGGATTATACTGATCTTAATAAGGCCTGTCCTGCGGATCCTTTTGCCCTCCCCCGTATTGATCAGATTATTGATGCTACGGCGGGTTGCGAGCGTTTATGTTTCCTGGATGCATATTCCGGCTATCGTCAGATCAAAATGGCAGTTAAGCACCAGGAGAAGACAGCGTTCATCACTCCCTTTGGAGCCATCTGCTACGTATCTATGCCTTTTGGGCTCAAAAGTGCCCAGGCAACCTATCAACGATGTGTGCAAAATTGTCTCCACAAACAGATTGGCCGTAATGTGCATGCTTATGTGGATGATATCGTGGTTAAGTCAAGGAAGAAGAAGACTTTGTTCGATGATTTGAAGGAAACCTTTGATAACCTAAGGACATACAAAATGATGCTCAATCCGGCCAAATGTGTTTTTGGTGTACCGGCTGGCAAGTTATTGGGTTTTCTGGTGTCCAACAGGGGAATTGAGGCTAATCCGGAGAAGATCACGGCTATCACTTCTCTGGCTAAACCGAAGTGTATTAATGATGTTCAACGTTTGGTTGGCCGGATTGCCGCGTTGAGCCGGTTTATCAGCCGCCTTGGTGAGAAAGCAATCCCGTTGTATCAGATGTTGAAGAAGACAGATCAGTTCGTCTGGAGTTCTGCCGCTCATCAGGCGTTGGAGGACTTAAAGCGGCAATTGGCCAGTCCGCCCGTGCTCGCCGCTCCCATTGACAAGGAACCATTGCTACTGTATGTTGTTGCTAATGCTCGCGCGGTCAGTGTAGCTATTGTGGTGGAGCGGAAGGAGGCGGGCAAGGAGCATCCGGTTCAGCGTCCGGTTTATTATATTAGCGAGGTGCTTATTGAATCCAAACAAAGGTATCCACATTGGCAGAAGCTAGTGTATGGAGTTTTTATGGCAAGCCAGAAGCTGAAGCAGTATTTCCAAGGGCATCCCATCACAGTGGTCAGCTCTGCCCCCTTGGGTGATATCATCCAGAACCGGGAAGCAACGGGCCGGATTGCCAAGTGGGCTATAGAGCTTGGGCCGCACGGTTTGAAATACGTGCCTCGGACGGCGGTGAAGTCCCAAGCACTTGTCGATTTCATCAATGACTGGACGGAGCTGCAGGCCCCTGAAGAGAAGCCAGATCACACATATTGGACCATCCATTTTGACGGATCACGTCAATTGGAGGGCTCGGGGGCTGGAGTCGTATTAACTTCCCCACGAGGTGACAAGTTTTGTTATGTTCTCCGCTTAATGTTCCCTTGTACTAACAATGCAGCTGAGTACGAAGCCTTGCTCCATGGTCTCCAGATGGCTAAAGAGATGAACTTAAGCTGGGTTAAGTGCTTCGGTGACTCGGACCTGGTGGCTCAACAGGTGTCTGGTACTTGGGATTCTAAAGACCCACTCATGGCTGCATATCGTCGTGAGGTTGATACTATTGCAGGTCACTTCAAGGGTTATCAGGTGGACCACGTGGACCGCCGGAAGAACGAAGCGGCGGACACTTTGAGCCGGCTAGGCTCACAGCGTAAACCGGTTCCGCCCAATGTTTTTCTCGATATACTGCACAACCCATCGGTTCAACTACCTGGGGAAGCAGATTTGGCTGTTCCTGATCCGGAGGTTCAGTTGGTGGCAGCACTCCACGTCATTCCGGATCGGATACTTCCCTACCTGGCGTACATGAACCGGGGAGAGTTACCAGAGGATGAAACTCTGGCCAGATAAATAATACGGCGGTCCAAGTCCATGACAATCGTAAATGGCGAGTTGCATCATTGCAGTGTATCAGGAGCATTTCAACGCTGTGTGTCTCCTGAGGAAGGCTGTGAAATTTTGCGTGAGATCCATGAAGGGGATTGTGGTCACCACGCTGGTTCAAAATCTCTGGTGGCTAAAGCGTTCTGCCACGGTTTCTATTGGTTAACTGCCCATGCTAATGCGGAAGATCTGGTCCGACGATGTGATGGTTGCCAGAAATTTTCAAGACGCGCTCATGTTCCGGCTCAAGAACTGAGGATGATTTCAATCACTTGGCCGTTTGCAACCTGGGGGCTGGATATGGTTGGGCCTTTCAAAAGGTCCAAGGACAAGAAGACCCACCTCCTGGTGGCGGTTGATAAATTTACAAAGTGGGTGGAGGCAGAACCTGTTAGTAAGTGTGACACAGCCACCGCGGTTCAGTTCATCAAAAAGGTGATTTTCCGGTTTGGCTTTCCAGACAGTATCATCACAGACAATGGTACCAATTTGTCCATGGGTGCCATGAAAGAGTTCTGCGAACGAGAGCACATCCGCCTTGACGTGTCATCAGTGGCGCACCCACAGTCCAATGGTCAAGCAGAAAGAGCTAATCAGGAGATCTTGAGAGGCATCAAGCCCCGGCTTATGGTTCCTTTGCAGAGGACGCCGGGTTGTTGGGTTGAAGAGTTACCATCCGTGTTATGGAGTATCAATACTACACCCAACAGATCGACAGGATACACACCGTTCTTCATGGTTTATGGAGCAGAGGCGGTTCTCCCTAGTGATATCCGTCATGATTCACCTCGTGTTGCGGCTTATGTTGAAGCGGACAATGAGACGGCTCGACAAGACGCTTTGGACCGGTTGGATGAAGAGCGAGACATAGCAGCTGCCCGCTCAGCGATTTACCAACAAGATCTCCGTCATTATCAAAGTCGACGGGTCAGGACCAGAACCTTTCAAGAAGGAGATTTGGTGCTTCGACTCATTCAAGATCAAACCGATATGCATAAGTTATCTCCACCTTGGGAGGGACCTTTCGTGGTCAGCAAAAATCTGCACAACGGGTCATACTATCTGATTGATATTCGAGAGCATAAGGACTCACGTAAGTCAGAGGAGGAGACCAATAGGCCGTGGAACATAGCTCATCTTCGGCCTTACTATACTTGAGCCATTGGCTCTGCTTATGTACATATTATAACAATGTATATATTATAAATACAATAAACCGGATCCTCAGCTAAAGCGGGGTATATGTTCGTTTATATCATGTGTGGTTACATGGAGTTGTTCTGTTTTAAAGCAACCTCCGGTTTACCCCTTGCAAAAATTAAAAATATCACCTGGGGGCTCGGTTATGTCTGAACCGATGCAATACCTTTTGATAGGTGAAATCCACCAGATCACTTGGGGGCTCGGTCGTGTCTGAACCGAGGCAACACCTTTTGATCGACGAAAGCCACCAGATCACTTGGGGACACGGTCAAGTCTGAACCGGTCACGCCTCTTGATCGGCCTAAAGGCCTTAGAGTCACTTGGGGGCTTGGTCGAACCCGAACCATTGCCATGCCATGTGATCGGCGTAAATGCCACGGTTTCATTTGGGGACCTGGCTGACTTGAACCATAGCTACGCCTATTGGGAGCTTGGTCGTCTCTAACCACGGTAACACCATCTGATCGGCTCAGTAAAGCCTCTTTTTTGCAAACGGTTCTGTCATTGCCTTTTGCTTCACATATCTTTTCTTGATAAAAATTGTTGTTTTGTTTTTGGTTGCGTTTTTAAACCGACGGTGTTTTACACCGGTTCAAGCAGCCAAATTGGCGGAACACGGTCCATTTTTACACCGGAGATTATTTACCCGGTTTGGTCTTTTCTGTTAACATCCTTTTTTGGAGTAACAAAATGTTTTAAAGCACGGTTTACACAGTAAACCGGTGTTATGTATGCAGGAGCTGCTTTCTCCCATGACGGTTTAGGGTTATTAAACCTCCGTTTCAAGATTGGCTAACACCTACTTCATGCCCAATAATGGCAGGAGATATAAATTGCCAATGTCGATCTTCCAAATAAAAGTATCAGCACAGATGCACGAAGGCATCTCAAGAAGCAAAAGTATTGTCTATCCTATTACAAGGCAGCATGGTGCCCAAATAAGATCATTGTTTTCTTGGCAGAATATAATAAGGCAGCTGGATAAGCCTACTTCCGGTTCATGCCTGCTCGCCGCCCCGGTTTGACTGTTGTGGGTCATCCTGCGCCGCTTTAGCTTCCTCATCCCTACCCAGTGGCTGGAAGTCAACAGTGGTCCAGTCGATTCCCATTAATGCTTGAAGGACAGCCTCCTCATGGATCAGTGAAGACGGTTCAATATCAGGAGCATAAGTATGCTTACGGATTGGAGGACTCAGGTTCTCTGCTTCAGGGATTGGTGCAGCCACTCATTTGTTCTGATCATTATACTGATCTTGATAATGCGACAAATCAGCTTCTTCTGCTAATTGGTAGGCCAGAGGGCGCACTGCCCGGTTTATCACTCTTAGATCCTCTTCATTGAATTATGAGCCATCTTCTTTCAAGCTGGGATAGCCTTGAGCTGCCTCAACAGGATCAAAATCAGGCACCCATGCTTTGGCCCGGATTAAGGCATTGATGGCTCCGGTTCGAGCTGCAGACTTTTTTAGCTCCTCAACCTGAGCAGGAAGCATTGACAATCTCTTCAGCGTATCTTGAATCAAGGAGGGTGCTGGATTATTATGTGACGCAGTTGAGATAATCCGCTGCGCCCCAGTGTACAGCTGCTCGGTTAAGGTGTAGGCAGCTTTCAGCTTCATTCGCACATCCGACCGCAAGTGGCTAATGCGGGTGCCCGCAACATGATAGAGCGGTTCACAAAACCGGACCTATTATAAGAGGATCAAGATTATTATTGAAGTCACACGATATTTACCAAAAATGGCGGCAGTCATTGCATGCACTTGTCGCTTCACGCTGGTCAATTCATCTGTTACCGGTTTAAGGGCAGCCTCAGCGTCTTCAATCTTCTTGGTTAAAGTGGCCTTTTCTGTGGCCCAATCAGCCTGTTCCTTCTTGAAACCCTCCTTCAGCTACTCCATGGTGCTTAAAGCGCTGGTTAACTCCTCCTTTGCCTTGGAGGTTTCAGCTTGTTGGGTTTTCAAGTTCTCCTGAAGGTCGGCAACTTGGTTTTCTTTGGCCTTTAGTTCAGCCTGCATTCAGACAGTTATACGGTTTAACAAATGATGCAGAAAATGAAGTACCAACCACATAACAAGTTATGCACTTTGTACTTGGGGGCTAATGCCTATTTGATCTACAGCTGTCACCTGATTGCAAAGTCCCAAGCTCAATACAAATATTCAACTTGGCACTTGGGGGCTAATGGCTATTTGTTCAATATTCTTTCTGATGATATTGTATGAAGATTGAAAGTCTCGGTTCAACTACATTAAGTTGAACCGACCCTTGGAGGCTACATCAGTGAATTTCGAAGTATTCAAGCTTATGTTAGTAAGTCTCGGTTTCACTACATCAAGTTGAACCGACCCTTGGGGGCTACATCAGTGAACTTTCGAGTTTTGAAGTTTTATGTCAAGACCTGATTCAATTATAATAAGTTGAACCGGCCCTTGGGGGCTATATTGGCAATATACCGGAACAAGCACATGGAAATTACCTCAAGTTTTTCCTTCATCATCTTTACTAGACCAGCCTCATAATCACGGCTAGTATATAACCGGTTCAAATAACCAGAGTGAAGGTCTTGGGCGTTCAGAGCAGCGTACGTCGCGAGATCAACATCCCATTTGCCTTTGCTCATGGCAAAAAATTCTTCTTTGGCAGTATGCTTGGCTAAAGCGACGGGATTCCCTGGCTCGGAACGACCAATGCCGGTGATTATGACATCATCATCCTTAGACTCGCCGGTTTGCACGGGCGCAGTCGATTTATCGGCAGGTTTGGAGGGACTGGTGGATATCTCAATCCGGATGGGGCTGGCAGGCTGGTCAGCAGGACCGGAGGCGTTAACAAAACCTTCTTCAGCAGTAACAACTTCATCCTGTACTAGCGGGTCATTGGCCACATCTTCCTAGATGACCGCTTCAATATTTGGGGTGGCACTCGGTTCAGGAGCAGTCTCTTCTCCAGCCGCTTTATCTAGGCGGGCTTTTTTGCTCGGCCTCGGTTTAGCCCTGAAAGGATATGCAAAGTTAAAAACGATTTATGTTGCAAGATAAAATACCAGGAAACTTATGATAAGTGCAAGTTTACCCAAGCACGGTTTTTAGTGGAGGCAGCTGGGTGCCAGTTGACTCGCCAGAGGACGAGTGGGAGGTAACCTGATAATCGGAGTCAGATGGGTTAAGCGGTTGACGAAAACAGCCCGCTTTAGGACAAATACTGACAAGCAAATCAAAGACCTCTGAGCGACGTCTCCGAACCGGATTGTTCGGTAAACCGGTGGAGGTAACTACCTGGCCACTGTGCCGAGTCGTGCGGCGCACCTCATGCTGTCGGGTCTTCATAAGAAAGTTGGGATCCAAGTAAGCAAGAGGATGAGAAAATTTAACTTTTCGGTTTGCCTGACGGATTTTTTGTGAAGGCAGAGGACTTGAATCGGAAGAAAGAGTAATTACCTCTGCATCATCAGCATGGCTAGCTTTGGCATCGTCCTGACAAATACAAATATTATTATCAATAAGGTGCATAAAAAGTAAACCGAGGGAATCAAGTTCTGCCTCAAGGTCCGGATTACCCACATCGTCATCAGCAGGCGGATCAGAAGATGCGGTGGTCTTCCTTTTGTGGGCAGATTTCTTAATGACCTTTGTCTTAGGCCGGGTTGGTTTTTCTGCCTTCTCTTGTAGAAGCTTCTTGCTCCAAAACGGATCATTGCCCTGTGCCAAACCGATATTGGTATCAGTAATAAGTAAGTACAATAGTATCAGAGCTAGTGAAAGGGAAAATTCAGGCTTACAGCTGGCGGTTTGTTGATGGCGCAGAAAGGAAGCAGGCCGATACGGGCGCAGACGTGCTCCGGTTCGTTCAAAAAATTTCTTCACAGCTTCTGTGACTTCTTCATCAGTAAGCTGGATGTTTACATGCCGCAGCGGATCGTCAACACTGCCCGTGTATTCACACATCAAACTAGAGCGTTGGCTGAGGGGCAGTATACTCCAGGATATCCAGCAACGGGCAAGATCAACTCATGTTAAACCGTTGGCCATAAAGGCTCTGAGCTTGGACAGTTGGGGAGCGTACTTCATCCTCTCTTTGCCAGTCAGCCTCTGAGGAAAGGGGTGTGTGTTGCTAAGTCGTTCCGGACGAAAACCATGCAAGGGATTCTCATTAGCAGGGGAGGTGTCTTTGCAATAGAACCAGGCGTTATTCCACTCTTGAGTATGACTGTGCAGTTTCGCATGAGGATAAGTAACCTCTTTCCTTTTTTGAATCGCCACGCCACCCAGCTCCATATTGGAACCGTCAGGAAATTCTGTAGGGCAATTCAGATGGAAACAATCTCGGAATAGCTCCACTGTAGGTTCCTCTTGAAAGAACACCTCACAGAGCACTTGGAAATGGCATATATTGGTGACAGAATTGGGGCCAATATCTTGTGGATGAAGCTGGAAGTTGGCTAAGACATCCCGGTAGAATTTTGAACCGGGCGGATTAAAACCCCGGGCTAGGTGATCCGCAAAGACTATAACCTCGCCTTCTCAAAGTGTGGGAGGACACTCTTTGCCTGGGACCCTCCAGTGGATGGTGTTTTTACTGCTTAAAGCCCCGGTCAAGACCAAATTGTTCAACTGCGTTTCTGTAACCCGAGAAGGAGCCCAGTTGCACTCATTCACTTGTTTAGCCATGGAGGAGTCTACAGAACAAAGCGTTTTCGGTTTAAAATTGTGTTGGGTACAGGATATATGCTGGTATGACCAATGTTAAACCGGAGGAAGTTAAACCGGAGTTTGCAAAGCGGCATAATTGGTTAAGGAATTCTAGCGGTTCAACAAGGGGACTAATGGTGTATACCAGTTTGGTATTTCTATTCTACAAAGTTAAACCGCTGGATCTAAATGATGAAACAGTTGGGATTGCGGATGAACAAGTGTGCGGAAACAGATTTCACAAAATTCTATTATAGCATTGGATCTGGCGCGTGCTCGTAGAAGCGATAAATATTCAAGACCTAGAAGGAGTTGTGCAGTCATGGATCAGATCTACGGTCCAAAGATATTACGGTAAAGGCGGATGCTAAAAACTACCATTGTATGGGGCAAAGGTTCATAGATTCATCTGAAGATCTATCTCGTTTGAGCT
This sequence comes from Aegilops umbellulata, assembly GCA_032464435.1. Lineage (NCBI taxonomy): Eukaryota > Viridiplantae > Streptophyta > Magnoliopsida > Poales > Poaceae > Aegilops > Aegilops umbellulata. The sequence goes on from CP136059.1 coordinate 87,556,096, forward strand.
CGAAGCAGACGAAGAACACTAGAAGAACATGGAAACCCTAAGAACAAATCTGAGCTGAAAACAGCAGAAGACTTACCGGAGCTATGGAAATGCGGGGGATCGCCGCGGTGCTTTGGTACGTTCAGGATGACGCAGCGGCCTAGGTCGATGCAGAAGTTGACGATGGTGGCGGAGCTCCAGAGCAGGATGGCTTGAGGAAGACGAAGTAGAAGGGCACACAAGGGAAAAAGGAAATGACCTCTCGGTCCTATTTATAAGGAGCCACGAAGCAGAGCTGACGCCTCGATTGTTGCAGATCTATTAAATAAGAAAGTATCACTTCATAATGGCAGATGACGTCATTCCGGTTTACAGCAACCAGAGAAGATGATGACACGACGGTTCAACAATTACGAGAAGATGTTGAAAGTGAAGATTTCTGCTAAGGATTGACATGAACCCATTCAAATCAATCTGGGGCCTAATGTTGGGGATATTACTACTGGGCGTAAACCGGCCTACCTGGGCCGGGTTAACTTCATCAGCAGTCCAAAGGTGTTAAAGCCCAGAAGCTAGATAAAGGCCCAAGGCCATAGTCGGTTCAGCACGTGTAGCTGTAAACCGATGTGTATATGAACTTGTATTGTAAGTTAGGAATAGGAAGAGGCCAACCCGGATACGGGTATGAACCGGAGATTGGGATTCTGTGAAACGACGGGCGTCACCCGTGTATATAAGGGGATGACCCGATGGCGGTTCAAGGATAGACAACACAACTCGAGACCTAGGCGAAGCTTGTTTGCTCCCTAGTCATCGAAACCCCATCAATTCCATCACAAACTAGACGTAGGCTTTTACCTTCATCGAAGGGGCCGAACTAATATAAACCTTCTGCGTCCCTGTTTCCGCTTTAACCCCTTCGAGTTAACCCGTTGCGATGGCTCCACGACTAAGTCCTTTCGCTAGGACATCTACCGTGACAAACCCACGACACCCTTCGACGCATATGGTGCATGTGGCACCTTTTATCCAAATGTAGTAATATTTAGAATATGTTCAGAAAGGTAGGCCATGCCAGCCGATTTAGGGTGAGATTGAACATACTACGCGCATCCACAAGTCATCTGGTATGGTGAGATGGAATGTCTGGTGGAGGCCGCAAGGTCCTGATGTGTCCGCGCACTGTACACTCTACGAATGGAAGAAAACCTTCAAATCAGTTTGAATAAAAATGAATTCATGGCGATTTCGGCCGGGTGATTAAAGGAGGCAGAATAACTGGAGGGAGTACTTACCAATACGACAGATTCCCCAACGGAGCGGAGCTGGGTCAACCGCGAGCATCATCGAGAAAGTCGATGGCAATAGGCGGCGGCAAGTGGAAGTGGCGAAATGCGTTGGGCTTTGTTGGCAGCCTCGCGGCAGGTGTCGAGCTAAGTGGTTACCGCCACGATAGGCGTTGCCATGCATAGACGGGGAGGACCTTGTGCAGGTGTGAATGGGGACCGAAAGGGGTGGGGGCGGGGTGGGTTTTTTTTTTGTGATGTGGGGATGTTGAGGGTTTTATTTTTACTTTTTTGAATTGGGTGGTTAGGGTTTTCTGTCTCACAAATAATTTTGGAGGCGATGGTTTGCTAGAGCCAACCATGTGTGATTGACGCAACAGGAAAAATGAAAGTCATTGCACACGGTTCCAATTTTGGGAACCATGTGTGATTGACGTACTACCTCCGTCCTGGTTTATTTGTCCCCATTGTAATTTTTACCAAATTTTGACCAAATATTTAACTAAGAAATGTTTATGCATGTGACCAAAAATTATATCATTGAACATGATGCTCAAATACCCATCCAACTATATAATTTGTGCTGACCTGCACTAACATTTTGTCAGTTAAACCTTTGGTCCAAATTTAACACAAATTACAAAGGGGACGAATAAACCAAGACTGAGGTAGATTCCATCAATCGAACTGATTGCATAAATATCCCACAATTAGACATAAGTAAACATAGATTAAACATACTCAGGTATAGATAATAGGCGTACACGTACACAAGCATAGTTCAACCATAAGTACATTGTTCAACCGTCATTAAGCATATTCAAGCGTACATAGTTCGATCCCACATCTCATCTCACATGCCGGCACGATCCTCAAGCTTCTCCACGCACTCGGCGTACGCACCGTGCGCCACACTGCGAGAATACTTCTGCTTGAAGGAGCCAACGGCCCGTCCTCTTGCATGCGCCAGAACATTTGGATACGCGTCATGAAGCTTGTGTTTGCAAAATGGGCATCGATTGCCGTCGTTCCAGGTCCTAATACGCCTGTTATGCTTTCCCGCATAAAGATCCCTCAGGATTTGGCTCTTGTACCTCCTTTGGCCATCTTCATCCTCGCTATCGACATCGTCAGACAACACCTATACAAATAGTAAAACAAATTTGGCATCAAACAATGTTTACATGCCATGAAGTAGGATTAGGAATTTATGGCTATTTATTTATACATATCTAGGGATTATGGTTTGATTTTTAAGGACAGTCATCTATGTACAGACAAATCTTTAAGATAATAATGGCACAAACATATGTAGGTCATTCAAAATCAATTTTCAAGTCCTGGCTAGGAATTATTAGCACGAACACTAATCGCTTATCATTTGCACAGATGAAACAACTAATCACTTATCACTTGTACCATTCAAACAATCAATACACTACACGGATCTAACAAAACTTACTTAGATTACATGGATTGGGAGAACATAACCATAGGATTTCTATTCCAAAAAGGGGGAGGCAGGAGTAACCAGACAAACCCTATGATCTATTTGACACATAAATGGGTATAGATGACTAACCAGCCGTCCGTCATCATTGGAGTCGTTGCTATAGTGGTCGTCGGAGTCGTCGTCGGGGTCGTCACCAGAGTCGGTGTGGAACTCTGCCTCCGGCTATGGAAGCTCGACGCTATCGATGTTGTGAGGGTGCAGCATAACTCGCCGGGGGTGACGGCAACCTCTATCTCCATCTCCACGCCGTGCTGCGGTGCATTAGCAACCCGGCGTCGCCACTCCCTCCGATGGGGCGCTTCGGCAGTATCCTCATACACTGACGGCTTTGAGGACTGAGAGCGGCGTCGAGGATGCAAGCGGAGAGAGAGAGAGAGAGAGGATTGTGTGTGTGGCGAGGATGGGGGGGTGCGGCCTCTCGGGCGCTACATTAATATTGGGAGTAGTGGGAGAGAGGTGGGCGGCGGTCAAACCGAGTGCTCGCCTCCCGGTGAGCCTGCGCACCGGACTGCTGGCATGCCTACCAAAGTTTCACACAGCTACTCGCACGCCTCCCGATGACACTGCGCAGCGAGTGTCGGTGTCAAAACCGGCGGATCTCGGGTTGGGGGTCCCGAACTGTGCGTCTAGGATCGATGGAAACAGGAGACGGGGGACATGATGTTTACCTAGGTTCGCGCCCTCTCTATGGAGGTAATACCCTATTTCCTACTTGATTGATCTTGATGAATATGAGTATTACAAGAGTTGATCTACCACGAGATCGTAATGGCTAAACCCTAGAAGTCTAGCCTATATGACTATGGTAATGTGTGTCCTTTCCGGACTAACCCCTCCAGTTTATATAGACACGGGGGGATCTAGGGTTTACATAGGGTCGGTTACATAAGAAGGAATCTTCGGTCGCCAAGCTTGCCTTCCACACCAAGTAGAGTCCAATCCGGACACAGGTACAGTCTTCGGCCTTCATGTCTCCACAGCTCATTAGTCCGGCCCACGGATAACAGGCCGGACTCCCGACGACCCCTTAGTCCAGGACTCCCTCAGTAGCCCCTGAACCTGGCTTCAATGACGAGGAGTCCGGTGTGCAGATTGTCTCCGGCATTGCAAGGCGGGTTCCCCTTCCTGAACTCCAAGATAGTCTTCGGACGCGATAACAGTATCCGGAGCTGCCACATACGCACCATGCATAACCGTAGAGAGAATATATATTTTCACATGAGTTCAATCCGTTGACAGCATTTTTAATAACATGGCATCACGTCTGTCCGGTCATAATTTCGAACCATTTTTCGTCTGCCGCACCATGTTTTGAGACGCAGTTGTCATTGGCATGTCTTGTCGAAGCAGAGATCATGTCCCCTTATCATAGGATTCTCATCAATGCTGGCATGGGTGAAAGGATCGATATAGTTGACTAGAGGGGGGGGGGTGAATAGGCAACTAATAATTTTTAGCTTTTCTTAACCAAATTAAACTTTGCATCAAAGTAGGTTGTCTAGATATGCAACTAGGTGGACAACCTATATGATGCAACAACCATAAGCACACAAGCAAGCAAGGATATAACACAAATAGGCTTGCACAAGTAAAGGGATTAGATAACCAAGAGCGGAGCCGGTGGAGACGAGGATGTGTTACCAAAGTTCCTTCCTTTTGAAGGGAATACGTCTCCATTAGAGCAGTGTGGAGGCACAATGCTCCCCGAGAAGCCACCAGGGCCACCGTATTCTCCTCACGCCCTCACACAATGCGAGATGTCGTGATTCCACTATTTGTGCCCTTGAAGGCGTTGACCAGACCTTTACAAGCAAGGTTGGGGCAATCTCCACAACTCAATTGGAGGCTCCCAACGACACCACGAAGCTTCACCACAATGGACTATGGCTCCACGGTGACCTCAACCGTCTAGGGTGCTCAAACACCCAAGAGTAACAAGATCCGCTAGGTATTAATTAGTGGGGGGAATCAAATTTCTCTTGGTGGAAGTGTAGATCGGGGCCTTCTCAACAAATCCCGAGCAAATCAACAAGTTTGATTGGCTAGGGAGAGAGATCGGGCGAAAATGGAGCTTGGAGCAACAATGGAGATTTTGCGGGACGAGGTAGATCAACATTGGGGAAGAAGACCCCCTTATATAGTGGGGGGAACAATCCCACCGTTACCCCCCAAAACAGCCCCGCAGAGGGCGGTACTACCGCAGGAGGCAGCGGTACTACTGCTCCCCATGGCGGTACTACCATGCAAACTGGAAGGCAGGTGAGAAAAGAACCCGAGCGGTACTGCCGCGGCGGTAGGGCGGTACTGTCGCTGCATAGTACCGCACAATCCGACACAAGAATTGACCCCCTCGAATCCACGTGGTAGGGGCCTGGTACCGTAGTGGTGCTATTACTGAGGACCCACCGGCGGTACTACCACTGCGGGAGCAACCGTGTATGCACTTTGCCATAGTGATGATGCGGAGACCCCGCAGAGCAGCAGTAGGGGTGTTATCTCCTCGGAGAGGCCTGAAACTGGGTAAGATTCGCTGGCGTGCATGTCTTCGCCTCATCCCGTTTCCAGGAACTGCCGACGTTCTAGCCACCATGATAAGCCATCCTTTGGCATATGTAGCACCCAACCCCCGACATTTGGCGCCCACCGTGGGGCGAGGACCACCGTCGTCCGAAGACCTGCTCTAGACGGGAACCCTTTTCCTCCCTGGCGAGCGCAGCCAACCCGGCACGCCAGACGGAGTCTGCGCCGACGCACTGCACGGCGCCGAGATCGCTTGCGCGGCTAGCTGCCTCGCCGAACTTGTCGGCGAGGTCCGCCTCACCAACGAGCCTGCATCCGACGCAGGGACGGGCGGCCCCGACAGCCTCCTCGCGGGCCTCCTTGGCTAACTCCACGTCGCCGACGAGCCTGCCGTGGACTTGGAGTCTGTAGGCTCCACCGACCCGATGCTGGTCGACTCCGACACCGCGTCGCTTGACGCGTTTCCCACCAACGTGGTGGTCTACGACGAACCGCTCCCTCGCGCGGGGAGCGGCGGAAGCACCGTCACAGAGGTGCTCGTCATCAAACATGACGAGCATTCCGGCGGAGGAGCTCATGACCCGCTTGACGCGGCGATACAAGACCTGACCGCGCCCATTCCCAAGGACGCCGACGCCCAGACGCTGGAGGCACGCCGTCTCCAGCTCGTCGAAGGCGCGAAGAAGCTGGCCAGCATGAGGCGCTTGTCAGAGGCCTACCAGCGTGAGATGGATCACGCTGTGTGCGGCTCGCCGGCTCCGGCTGGGCCTAGCCGCCTTGGCGCGGTCCAGCAGCGCGGCGTTGCCATCGCCAACCTGTTCAGGGCAAATCGCCCCGTATACGCCACGCCTGCGGAGAACATCCGAGCCGCCCAGGCGGCGGCTGGCGAGCTGGACAATTTTGAGGGCGAAGAGCATCGCCTGATGGCGGAGCGCGTCCAGCGGATCCTCGACGCGGCTGCCGAGCAAAATGAGGCCGGCTACTGCACAGATGCGCCGGGACGGGAGAGTAACGACCCGCCTCCCCGTCGAGACCAAGGCGCAACGTCACGGACACCGACTGGTGGCGTCCGCGGAAGAAAAGACAAGGATCCGGTTGTCAGCCACAGTCGAACTCGCTTCACCATCGAGCGTGACCAAGACGGCCGCCCAAGAGCAGTGGAACGGCGGGACGACTGTCCGCCTCCTCCCCCTCGCAGGGAAAGGCGAGTTTCCCCGCTGCCTGTTGAACATCCGACTCTCGGCGACCGCCTTGGTCGCCGAGAGGGAGTCGGAGAGAACGATGCACGCCACCGGATGGACCAACTCCACCGATCCCTGGCACTGGAAGAAGAAGACGAGTTGGGTCCACCGTGTTTCGGTCCCCGCATACGAGATGAGCCCTTTACCAGAGGGTTCACGCTCCCCAGAGATACGCCCAAGTACACCGGCTCCATGAAGCCGGAAGACTAGCTGGTTGATTACTCCACGGCCGTCAGCATAGCGAACGGCAACAAGCGAGTTGTCGTGAAGTATGTTCCACTCATGCTCCAGGGCACGGCCTGGACATGGTTGAACAGCCTGAAGCCCCGCAGCATCAACAGCTAGGTCGACTTCACCGACGCCTTCGTCCGCAACTTCACAAGCACGTACAAGCGACCTCCGAAGCCTTGTCAGCTTTCCTTGTGCGTGCAAGGCCCCAGCGAGTCAACTCGTGACTACCTCACGCGCTGGGCCGAGCTTCGGAACTCCTGCGAGGGCGTGCACGAGGTGCAGGCTATCAAGTACTTCACCGTCGGGTGCAGAGAAGGCACCCTCTTCAAGCACAAGCTCCTCTGCGACGAGCCAGAGACCCTCGACGAACTGCTGATCATAGCAGACAAGTATGCCATAGCCGACTCCTCCATGAAGGCGGAGATTCAAGTTAGTGCGACTGGCAAAGTGCCCCCTCAATCCCCCAGAACTCCGGCTGGAGACGCCAGTCGGCGGCAACAGTACAATGACCACAAGCGCAAGGCCATGCAGGCGGCTTCCAGTAGCCGGCAGGTGGCGACGATCGAGGACCAGCAACCGGAAGGACACCCTCCGCCCAAGCGACAGAAAGGCGGCAAGTCCAACTGGTTGCCGGCTTTCTCTTACGAGCAAACTCTTGACGGCCCTTGCAAATTCCACAACGGCGCGAAGCCGTCTAACCACACCACCCGGAAGTGCCACTGGCTCACCAGGATCGCCAAGGGAGACGGCCTGCTGCCCCCCACCCCCCCGCCTGCTGGGCAACTGCCTCCGCCTCCGCCCCAGCAGCCGTCCGTCAGGCTAGTCGGTGCAGTACAAGACGAGTACCCGGAAGAGCATGGAGCCTATGTAGTGTTCACCAGCGTGGCTGACGATCGACGCAGTAGGCGGCTGCAGCAGCAAGAGGTGAACGTAGTAGCATCAGAGACACTAGAGTTCATGCAGTGGTCCGAGAAGCCTATCAGCTGGAGCATGGCTGATCACCCAGAGGTGATGCTGAGTCCAGGCTCCTACGCCCTGGTCTTGGAGGCCACCTTTGCCATGGATAAGAGAGCCGCTCGCTTCTCGCGAGTGCTGATAGACGGAGGCAGCAGCATCAACGTCCTGTACAAGGACACGATGGAGAAGTTAGGGATCAAGCAAAGACAGCTTCAGAACAGTCGGACTGTGTTCCACGGCATTGTCCCGGGCCTTTCCTGCTCACCAATCGGCAATATCCTGATAGACGTCCTCTTTGGAGACAAAGATCATTTCCGCCGAGAGTCAGTTTGGTTTGAAGCGGTGGACCTTGAGAGCCCATAACATGCCTTGCTTGGTCGACCCGCTTTGTCCAAGTTCATGGCGGTTCCCCACTACGCCTACCTCAAGATGAAGATGCCGAGTTCCAAGGGGATTCTTACCGTAGCCGGCGACTACAGAAAGTCGTCCGCCAGTGCGGCTGAGAGCAGTCGGCTGGCTGAGTCCCTGGTGATCGCAGCTGAGAAGCGGCTCCTCGACCGAGTTGTGGCGATGGCCGACAAGCGACCGGAGATATCGCCCAACCCTAAGGAGTCGGAGGCTGAGGGCTCGTTCAAGCCAGCCAAAGAGACAAAGAAGATACCCTTGGACCCGAAGCACCCAGAGAGGTACGCTGTCATAGGTGCGAACCTCGACAGCAAATAGGAAGGCAAGCTCGTCGATTTCCTCCGTGAGAATCGGGACATCTTTGCATGGTCCCCTAAAGACATGCCAGGTGTACCGACGGAATTTGCCGAGCACAAGTTACACGTCCGAGCTGATGCCAAGCCAGTCAGACAGCCCTTGCGCCGTCTGTCAGAAGAAAAAAGAAGACTTGTTGGAGAAGAGATTGCCCGACTCCTTGCAGCCGGCTTCATTATGGAAGTGTTCTTTCCAGAATGGCTAGCCAACCTGGTCCTAGTGCTGAAGAAGAACAAGCAGTGGCGAATGTGTATCGACTACACCAGCCTCAACAAAGCTTGCCCCAAGGACCCGTTTGCTCTGCCGAGAATTGATCAGGTGACAGACTCCACAACCGGATGCGAGCTGTTGAGCTTCTTAGATGCATATTCGGGATATCACCAGATCAAGATGAACCCGGCTGACAAACTGAAGACCACCTTCATCACATCGTTTGGAGCCTTATGCTACCTGACCATGACGTTCGGCTTGAGGAATGCCAGCGCCACCTTTCAGCGTTGCATGCAGAAGTGCCTCCTCAAGCAACTCGGCAGAAACGCCCACGTCTACGTGGATGATGTAGTGGTGAAGACGGAAAAGCGTGGAACACTGCTGGAAGACCTCAAGGAGACCTTTGAGAACCTGCACCGATTCTAGATCAAACTCAACCCTGAGAACTGCGTCTTCGGAGTACCAGCCGGCCAGCTCCTTGGTTTCTTGGTCTCTGAACGCGGCATAGAGTGCAACCCTGTAAAGATCAAGGACATTGAGAGAATGGAGGTACCCAGCTGACTGCTTGATGTGCAAAAGTTCACTGGCTGCCTGGCGTCCATCAACTGATTCATCAGTCGGCTGGGCGAGAAAGCTCTCCCCTTGTACCAGCTCATGAAGAAAACCACTTTTTTCGAGTGGAACCACAAGGCGGACGAAGCTTTTCTCCAGTTGAAGAAGATGTTGACTACTCCCCCTGTGCTGGCGGCTCCGACTCCTAAAGAGCCCATGCTCCTGTACATTGCCGCCACCAGCCGGGTAGTTAGCACAGTCATTGTAGTTGAGCGCAAGGAGGAAGGCAAAGCATTACCTGTCCAGAGACCGGTATACTACCTGAGCAAAGTACTGTCGACCTCCAAGCAGAACTACCCCCACTACCAGAAGATGTGCTATGGTGTGCATTTTGCCGCCAAGAAGTTGAAGCCTTACTTTCAAGAGCATCCAATCACCATGGTCTGCACAGCCCCACTAGCCGAGATCATAGGAAGCCGAGATGCTTCTGGCCGAGTGGCCAAATGGGCCATAGAGCTGGCCCGCTACACCATCTACTATCAGCCCCGCACCGCCATCAAGTCGCAAGCATTGGCCGACTTCCTCGTTGACTGGGCCGAGACTCAGTACCTGCCGCCAGCGCCTGACTCCACCCATTGGCGGATGCATTTCGATGGCTCCAAGATGCGCACCGGCTTGGGAGCCGGCATTGTCCTCACTTCTCCCAAAGGCGACCAACTCAAGTATGTGCTGCAAATCCACTTCGCCGCCTCCAACAACGTCGCCGAATACGAGTCACTCGTTCACGGGCTCCGGCTTGCCAAAGAGCTTGGTATTCGCCGGATCCTGTGTTATGGCGACTCTGACTTGGTGGTCCAGCAGTCATCTGGCGACTGGGACGCCAAAGATGCAAACATGGCAGGCTACCGTTTCCTCGTGCAGCAACTCAGCGGATATTTCGAGGGGTGCGAGTTCCTTCACGTGCCAAGAAATGACAACAACCAAGCAGACACCCTGGCATGAATCGGCTCGACCCGCCAAGCAATACCATCCGGCATCGCCCTTCAGCGCCTCCTCAAGCCTTCACCAGAATCAGACTCCATCTTCGTGCCGGCTCCCCCCGAAGAAGTCGGATCCGACTCAAGAGCCCCAGCAAACGACACGAGAGTTCTTACAGATGGCTCCAAGAACGCCGCAGTCGAAGCCGGCCCCGGGACTTTAGAACTCGGCCCGGGGACTGCGGCGACCTACCCCAAGACTCCATAACTCGGCCCGGGGACTGCACTAGTCGGCCCGGGGACTTCATCGATCCAGCAAGAGGCCGCGGACTCCAGCCTGCCGCCTCCTAGCCCAGCCGCCCTCATCCAAGTCGTAGTTCTGGTAGTCAAAGAAATAGCAGCACCCTCATGGGCCCAGCCCATCCTCAAGTTTCCAGTGAGCAAAAGCAAGCGGCCGCGGACTCCAGCCCGCCGCCTCCTAGCCCAGCCGCCCTCATCCAAGTCGCAGTTCTGGTAGTCAAAGAAATAGCAGCACCCTCATGGGCCCAGCCCATCCTCAAGTTTCTGGTGAGCAAAGAGCTGCCAACCGATGAGATCCTAGCTCGGCAAGTACAACGCCGAGCAGCAGCCTACACCATAATCAACAGAGAGCTGGTCAGGCGCAACGTCACGGGCGTCTACCAGCGCTGCGTCGAGCCAGAAGAGGCCTCAAGAGCACTCGTCGCCAAAGCCTTTCGACACGGTTTCTTCTGGCCGACTGCCCTAGAAGAGGCCAAGGAATTGGTCCAAAAATGCAAAGGGTGCCAGAAGTTCCGCTCCAAGCCACTTCAGCCGGCTTCCGCACTCAAGACTATCCCCATCGCCTGGCCCTTTGCAGGTTGGGGCCTGGACATGGTGGGACCATTCAAGACAGCGCGAGGCGGCCTAACTCACTTACTTGTCGCAGTGGACAAGTTCACCAAGTGGATAGAAGCAAAGCCCATCAAGAAGTTGAATGGTCCGACTGCCGTGACCTTCATCACCGACATCACAATTCGGTACGACATACCACACAACATCATCACCGACAACGGCACAAACTTTGCCAAAGGTGCCTTGGCCCGTTTCTGCGCGACACAGGGCATCCGACTGGATTTAGCGTCAGTTGCCCATCCGCAGTCAAATGGCCAAGTGGAGCGAGCAAACGGCCTCATCCTGTCCGGCATCAAGCCTCGACTGGTCGAACCACTGGAGCGTTCGGCCGGCTGTTGGCTTGACGAGTTGCCAGCCGTCCTATGGAGTCTGCGAACGACTCCAAACAAGTCGACCGACTTCACGCCCTTCTTCCTCGTCTATGGTGTTGAAGCCATCATCCCAACGGACATAGAGTTTGACTCCCCGCGAGTCACCATGTACACCAAGGAGGAAGCAGAAGAAGCACGTCAAGACGGCGTCGATCTGCTAGAAGAGGGCCGGCTGTTGGCACTCAGCCGGTCCAGCATCTACCAGCAGAGCCTACGTCGATACTACAACAGGAAAGTCAGGCCGAGATCTTTCCAAGAGGGCGACCTTGTGCTCCGACTGATCCAGCAAACAGCCGGCCAACACAAGCTGTCTGCGCCTTGGTAAGGCCCTTTTATCATCAGCAAAGAGCTAGGCAACGACTCCTACTACCTGATTGACGCTTAGAAGCCCCGCTCATGCAAGAGGGACGACTCCGGCAAAGAGACGGAGCGTACATGGAATGCAAATCTCCTCCGAAGATTTTACATTTGATGCGGTATGTACCACGCTACCTTTTGTATTTAAGTACCAAGACTTCGGGCCCCCCGAGACGAGCTCGGGGACTGCCCTTTTTGTTATCTATATGATAAGAATTATGCCTTCGAGTATGCTAGTCTTTGTTATGCCGCTTGGCACCGGGTTCGACTAATCGGCCCGGGGACTCCCCGCCTTGCGCTATGAAATGCGTCCTGCAGTCGAACAAGTAGTGTGTGGTGCCCAAGCCGTCTCCTGTCACAAGCCGCAGCTCGCAGAGCGACTGTTTGGCAGGCAGGAGTAAGGAAGAATGGACGCTCACATGAAAAATGGCTAAGGACTCAAAGCATAAACATAGCTTAAGCCGGCTTCCAGCCTTTCTTTGCAAAACCGACTCTTAAGCAGTCGGCTCGCCGCCTTCTATTCAACTTGCTAAGAAACTCTAAAACGTCTAAGTACTTGCCTTCCCAAAAGTAGCCAATCACTTGATCCAGCGGCAGTCCGCAGAGCGGCTGTCCAGCTGACAAGATGGCAACTAAGGGAAGGCGGCGAAGGAAAAAGCCAAAAGAGCAACGAGCAAGAAAAGATAGAACTTGGATGAATATTTACATAACATAGGCCCTTGGCCGAATCTTCGAGCAGAGGTTCAAAATACACCCCATGGGTGGAATTGTGCGAATTAACAAGTTCTTCAAAGACTACTAAAATAGATAAAGACAAGACAACAGCCTAAGAAGCGGCAGACGGGTTCGGAGGGTCGGAGGAGATGGCGGTGTCAGACGTTGGGGTGGCCGGCTGGGCACTCTCGGCTTGATCACCTCCGGTGGCAGCCGACTCGGTTGGGCACGGCTCGTTGCTGGAGGCGCGGTCGAGCTGAGGCTGGTCGCCCGCTCCGCCTTCTGGCGCCTCCGTCTCGCCTCCATTCTCTGCCTCGCCTTCCTCCTCGACGCTGGAGCCGATCACCTCCGCCGAGTCCTCGTCGTAGTCTAGGTTCATCCCAAACCACTCCGGCGGTGCCTCCTCGCCGTCTTCAGCCCGCTCGGGGACGAAGACGCTGGTATCGGTGTACTCAGCGATCGCTGCGGCACGCTTGACGAGGGCGTCTTCCGCGGCTGCCAGCTCCGGCTGGGCCTCCGACCGGAGCGTAGCTAGCCGGTCTAGGTCCAGCCCCGAATACCATGCCTTGACGAATTCCAAGGCCCGGTGCGCTCCAGCCCGAGCCGAGGAACCCTTCCAAGCCTCAAGACGGCCAGCTGCGACCTCCAGCCAGTCGGCAGTCCGACTGGGGGTGCGCAGTGCCTGCATGTCTGGCCACAGGGCAGAGATCGCCTGGGCGCCGGCACGCTGAAGCCGGCGCAACATCCGGTGGGCAGGCCTGTAACGCCCTCGATGCGGCTATATCTCCCACGTGTCGAAGCACGACTTAGAGGCATAACCACATTGAAAGCAATGTCGCAAGTGAGGTAATCTTCACACAACCCATGTAATACATAGGGAAAGAGATACATAGTTGGCTTACAATCGCCACTTCACGCAATACATGAGTAAAGCATTACATCAAACAGATACAATCAAGGTCCGACTACGGAACCAAAATAAAAGAATACTACCCCAAATGCTACACAGATCCCCGATCGTCCTAACTGGGCTCCACTACTGATCAACTGAAACGAAACAACACAATGAACAAGATCTTCATCGAGCTCCTCCTTGAGCTCGGGTGCGTCACCTGCACGGTTTCATCAGCACCTGCAAACTGGTTTTGGAAGAATTTGTGAGTCACGGGGACTCAGCAATCTCACACCCGCGAGATCAAGACTATTTAAGCTTAAAGGTAGGATGGGGTTGTGAGGTGGAGCTGCAGCAAGCGACTAGCATATATGGTGGCTACCTCGCAAAAGAGAGCGAGAAGAGAAGCAAAGCACGGTCATGAAGCTAGAAGTGATCAAGAAGTGATCCTAGAACAACCTACGTCAAACATAACTCCAACACCGTGTTCACTTCCCGGACTCCGCCGAGAAGAGACCATCACGGTTACACACGCGGTTGATGTGTTTTAATTAAGGTCAACTTCGGGTTTTCTACAACCGGACATCAACAAATTCCCATCCGCCTCATAACCGCGGGCACGGCTTTCGAAAGATAATACCCTGCAGGGGTGTCCCAACTTAGCCCATTATAAGCTCTCACGGTCAACGAAGGATATTCCTTCTACCGGGAAGACCCGATCAGTCTTGGAATCCCGGTTTACAAGACATTTCGACAATGGTAAAACAAGACCAGCAAAGCCGCCCGATTGTGCCGACAAATCCCGATAGGAGCTACACATATCTCGTTCTCAGGGCACATCCAGATGAGCAGTACGTACGGCAACCGAAGATACCCCAAGTTGCCTCAGGGCGGCACCGCAAGTGGCTCTAGTTTGGACCAACACTCAGAGGAGCATTGGCCCGGGGGGGTTAAATAAAGATGACCCTCGGGCTCGCGAAAACCCGGGGGAAAAGGCTTAGGTGGCAAATGGTAAAACCAAAGTTGGGCCTTGCTGGAGGAGTCTTATTCAAGGCGAACTGTCAAGGGGGTCCCATAAATCACCCAACCGTGTAAGGAACGCAAAATCAAGGAACATAACACCGGTATGACGGAAACTAGGGTGACAAGAGTGGAACAAAACACCAGGCATAAGGCCGAGCCTTCCACCCTTTACCAAGTATATAGATGCATTGATTAAATAAGAGGTATTGTGATATCCCAAAATATCCATGTTCCAACAAGGAACAAACTTCAACTTCACCTGCAACTAACAACGCTATAAGAGGGGCTGAGCAAAGCGGTAACATAGCCAAACAACGGTTTGCTAGGACATGGTGGGTTAGAGGTTTGTCATGGCAATATGGGTGGCATGATATAGCAAGTGGTAGGTATCACAGCATAGGCATAGCAAAAGAGTGAGCATCTAGCAAGCAAAGATAGAAGTGATTTCGAAGGTATGGTCATCTTGCCTGAAATCCTGCTAGGAAGAAGAACGAGTCCATGAAGAAGACAAACGGACGAAGTCGAACGAATCCTCACAAACGCTACGTTATCGGAAATAGCCCGAAGAAGCAACACCGGAAAGAAGCACACAACATAGTAAACAACCAACACATGAACATGGCATGATGCACAACCAAGTATGATGCATGTCCGGTTTAAATATGCAGTGCATGGCAAAATGCACAAACAATACTACAAATTAAGTGGAGCTCAATATGCAACAGGTTGCATATTGACGAAACACCACATTCAAGTTATTTGGTTCAATCTCGTTTATGTACCCAACAATATTAAATGTTGTTAAACATGGCAAGGGGTGAATCATATGAAATTTAGCTATTTAGGCAAGTTTAAATGAGGCCGGAAATAAGAAAGTACAATTCCGGAAAATCCTCATGTGCATATTTTAGATTTGGTACTGTTCTGCCTAAACTCATATTTTATTGTTTTTAAACAGGAAAATAAAGTGCAACATGTTAATATATGCATTTTCCTACCCCATTTACATATCATTTTAACATGGCATTTAAGCAAAATTATTTTAACATGGCATTTAAGCAAAATTAAAACAAATAGTAAGTTTAAGCATTTTAACATGGATGAAAGTGGAAAATTATGAAACAAGATGAAAATCTAAGAATTTTACGTATTAAAATCATTTTAATCCGATGCACCATTTGTGAGTTATTAAATGCATGAACAAAGAGGGTTTATCTGTAAAACTGCAATTCCCTGGATAAATAGACAAATTCACAGGGCACGGAAAAAATAGGCGCGGGCCGATTCTGATGGAACAGGGCTGCTCACATTGGGCTTCAGAGAGCTGGCAGATCTTGGCCTCGTGCGGTGCGGGAGTGGCTGGAGCTGGGCCACGAGGTGCGACCGGTCAACGGGGAGGCTCGACGAGGCGGGCGCTCGCTCGTTCTCGAGCGAAACGACAGCAGGCGGGGGCGCGATGCTGGGGACTCGGTGAACGGCGAAGCGGGACTTGGCGTTGCGGTCGACGCTGGAAACAGAGGAACGACGCGACGACGAGGGGGCGCTGGCGTGATGCAGAGGAAGCAGACGCGAAGACCGACGACAGACGAACTTGGCGGCAGCAGCAGGTCCAGGAGGGGTCGCCGGGGCTTGGACGCGGGGCTCTGGTGATGCGGGAGAGGCGAGGAAGGCCAGAGTGGGCGGATCCGGGCGAGGAAGGCCTTGGACGGGCGCGGAGCAACGGAGAGGCGATGGGGCGGTGGTGAAACTCCAAAGCCATGGCGGCCTCCATCGGTTCCCTGTCCAAAACGAGACAGAGAGAAAGAGAGTTGAGAACGGGGAAGGGGAAGAAGGCAGAGAGAGAAAGGGGAGCACGAGGGTCCTGCTGGTGCTCCGGCAGTGGCGCACCGGCGACGGTCGGACTGAGGCTCGGGCTGTGCTGCTGCCGTTGCGCTGACGCGGGCAAGGCAGGGAGACGGTAAGGCGTCCATGCTCAATCATGAGCAGAGGCGCACGGGAGGCGGCAAAGGGCACGGCATGGAGGAGCTCCTCTCCCGTTGGGCTCGTGCGCGCGGGATGAAGCAGAGGGGGCGTTGGAGTCCTCTCCCGCTCGGACTTGAGCGAGGAGGAGGGTTGCGGGCGCTGGGGATTTTTTGGTGGCGCGGGAAACACGGGAGGCGGTCGGAGGGAGGTGGATCTGAGCTGGATGGTGGTTGGCTCATTGGGGAAGACGAGGAGGAGACCAGGTGGGCTGGCGGCGGCGCGATGGGAAAGGATGGATGGGACGGCTAGGTTCTAGGGTTAGGTAGGTTTACACTGATTATATAGCAGGTGGGTATTTGTTAGGGGCTAATCAGGTCCGTCCGATCATAATCGGGCGGTCGAAAAAAATATTGGTTAGGAAGTCCAATTAAGAAAACGGAGATGTTTTATAGATGTTAGGGGATGATTCGGACCCAACGGTAACGACAGCCTGAGTCGGGTTCGGGGAAGATTCGGACACGGGCGAGGGGTCGAAGAGACTCCGGTTTAGGCAAGAGGGCAAACGAAGAATAAGGTTGGTCTCGAAACGGTCAACGAAAGCAATGGGGGAACGCGACAACTACGAGCGGATGCAAGTTTTGAAAATATGACGGCAACGAGTGCCGATGCAATGCGGATGATGCCATGATGAATGCAACAAACAAACAAAACACATGACAAGGACGAAAAACATGGAAGCCGTCTGTAGCGTCGGTCTCGGGGCGTTACAACACTCCACCACTACAAGAGGATCTCGTCCCGAGATCTAGGATGGCACCAGAGAGAAACAGAAGAGGAAGAGGTAAAACAAAGTTGCTTCTATGACAAACGAGTGAAACCACGAACCTTGAGAGGTTGAACAAATTGAAAGAAAGAATACAATGGAGATGATTGAGATTGCAAACGCTCTGTTAGCAAAGAGGAACAAGGAACATCACGAGAACCTTGTAGATTGAAAGACATGGAAATAAGAGCTTAACGGATCAAAAGGAATATGAAAGCACACCGGTAGAAAAGAGAAACAAGGAACACCATGTGAACCTTGGAGTTTGCAAAGCTATGAATGACGAGAACAATGGACGAGAAGTACATGCAAGCACTCCGATTGAAACGAGATGTACAAGTAACAATAAAGATCAATTACGAGAACACTCCGGTTGGAAATGGAAGGAATAGAATATGAGCTTGGCAAAATGAAAGCACTTGGATGAGACTCTGATTAAAAGAGGAATGATAGACCCAACACTCCGGTTAAATGGATAAGCATGAAAAAAACATGATCTTGGCAAAACGAGATGATGGGTGAAAAGAGCAACATCACAATGCCTCCGGAACAAATGCAAGAATGGAATAAAAAGAACGGAGAAGAAAACAGCATGTTCTACCTCAAATGAATTTGGGAGAGCATCCTTAAAAGAATGATTGAATGGAGTTGTTGGAAGGTCAAAACGAAAGGATATGATCCTCGTGGGCTTATGGGGACATCCCAAAATTATGAGCTGACAAATGGCCACTAACGGAAACCATTGATTTGAGTGAAAGCACCAAAGAGATGAAAAACTTCTTTCACCGCGAGAATAGGAGGAAACTTGGATCACTAATAAGCACCATAATTAGCAACATTCCTTAGGGAAGGCTTTAGGTGAAATCTTTACCAAGATAACTCCAACAAGGAGATCAATTGATTAAAAAGATCTCTTGAGCGAAGAGAAAATGATGGATTTAAATATGTCACTCTTGAAAACTTGTGAATCATGAAACACGAAGGGAAATTATCAACAATGACATAACACCACCTCAAAAGTTGAGATAGGAAGAAGTGCACTTCTGATGCAAGATGAAGAATGCTTGAACTCCTCAAAATATGACATGTGCTGAACAACATGTTTATTTTAGAGTAAGGCTTGGCGAATCTTAACTCCGAGAAAAATCTTGAAGAACAATTGAAGAATGAAAAGAATCCTTGACGAACCACCATGTAGAGCCTTCATGAAGAACTCCGGTAATAAAAGGATGGTAAAAGGAAAGAGAAGTTGAAAACACAAGGTGAAGCCTTGCAGTGATAAGATGAAGCTTTGAAATGATATAACCGAGAAAAACTTGGAACTCCGGAAAGAAAGATGAACAAATGAAAAAAAGAATTTTGATGAACCTCCGGAATAAGGAATATAATTTACTCGATGAAACAAGAATAAGATTTATGTTATGCGTATTCTTCACCAATATAAATTGATGACAAGCAATGGATTTGTCATACTACTTATTCTCATAGAAGGGATTAAGATAGATATAGCGCAAACTTGGAAAGGTCTTCACCGAACCACCGGTAGGATTGAAACAATGAATAAATTAATATGAGAACATAGGAAGAGGAATCTTGAACGAACCACCGGAAGGATTAAAAAAATGAACGAAGAAAAGATAGAGAAACACCGGGAAGAATTTGAGAACGAATGAAGATACTTGAGGGAATTTGATACAAGAGAACGAAAAGATCATGGTCTGATTAGAGAATATTTGAATGATGCACCGGTAAGATTTGGATAATAAGATCTGAAAGTTTGAATGAATAATTATGACATGATGGCCTTCGGAGGAAAGAAATGGAAACAACTCATGAAATGCTCTGGATGGATATGGCAAGAATTCTCGCAATCGAAAATAATTATGAGAGGATGGCAACACGCTTGAACTTCGCATCTTTGAGAGAACGGATAAGATTGAAGAGAAACTCCTCTTCGGTTTTCAAAATCCGAGAATGACGACGAGAAACACCACCATGAATTGTTGAGGCACTCCGGAATGAAGAATAGTAAGGTTGAACCAACAATGAAAAGAATTTGAAAGATCTTGGAGAAAGGCATATGACTGATGATAATTCATTCTTAGTCAAACTTGGAAAAAAATTGAGAGTAGCTCCGGAAAAATTAGAAGAGTCAGGTAAGATACTGGGAAAAAACCTGTGGGTTAGGGCCCACTCAAAAGAATCATTGTTGAACAATTGCTTGAAAGAGATATTGCACCGGTTGAATTAAATGGCTTGAATGAGATAGCATCCTCAAAAAGACTTGAGTGAATTGAGAATGGAAACTTGAATCTTCTCAGATATCTTCATCACTCCGGAACAACTGAATAGCGAGAAGAGAATGATTAATTGGTGCACCGGAATGGGAAGGCATTGTGAAAAGAGGAAAAGGGATAAGATCAACACCGAAATCTTGAATTAAATCCACTGGAGAAGAAAAAAAAAGAATGAAGAATGATAAACTTGAGGCTCCGTTAGTATCTTCATGGGAAATCACCGTATGAGAACATTTAAAGAAAAGAATGAAGAGACTTCGCATCAATAAAAAGGATACTTGATTAAGAAATCTGAGTCCTTGAAGAAAAGGGTGGGAGGGCGGGAAAACAAAGACGACTTGAGGGCGGATGAAACGAACACCGTTGGGAGAACTTAGAATTGAACTTGGGGATGTGAAAAATGATAGGATCCTCTTGAAGAGAATCACACCGGTTGGAAAGAATTGACATGACAACCTCGATGATCAAGAAGGATTGGTATTCACATAGAAGTATGAGAACACAATTTAGAATAAGGTATGGAATCAACACTTGGCATTGAAGCAACTCGAATACCACAAAACAAACAAAGGATTTGGCTTGCAGAATAAGCCGAAACAAACACATGATAGAGATTTCGCCCAAAGTGTTCGTGGTGGGGCCCACACGGGCACGACGTATAGCGGACGTCACGAATGACAAACAAGACGTCCCCGAATCGGCATAGCCAAGGATTCTTTAAGACGCCTCGCGACCACTGTAAATCGACCGTGGATGGGCGGACCACTAGACGTTGGACCCCAATCTCAAATCATACATATGTCGGAAAGATATCCTATAAGCTACTAGAATTCCCACTTATAAACTCCTGAAACTTTCTGGTTATGCAATCAGGTGTTGGGGATACAGTCGACACAAAATATATCACCCAAACTAACAATACCTAGATCCAGTTGTATCCATCCTTCAACACATAACCAAGAAACCTTCGGAAATCGTTTACCTCAACCTTCGAAAAGCATCCGTTATACGAGTTATGGCAATACTCCCGAACTCGCCCCAGTACTGGGTTATCGGGGTTATCTCACCAACAACTGTACAAAAGAGATTTTCGATGTCGGCGAAACTCAGGTATTCCAGAACTGTAACGATAAAATTGTGACGACAACACCTCGGAGCTCAACTCCCCGGGACACTGCCACAACCCCTAAATGTCAGGAGGCACCAAGAACAATGTTCTCGTCACAAAACCATCGGAACGATTCCAAGATACCCACGTGATCGTAAAAAAAAATTAGTGAAATTTTAGGAGAGGAGAGTCAAAACTCTACGTCAGGAGGCCTCACCAGAGCGACGAAGGGACTGGGGAGTAAAAAGAATCCTACTCTCCGATATATATAATCCTAA
Source organism: Aegilops umbellulata (assembly GCA_032464435.1). Taxonomy (NCBI): domain Eukaryota; kingdom Viridiplantae; phylum Streptophyta; class Magnoliopsida; order Poales; family Poaceae; genus Aegilops; species Aegilops umbellulata. The sequence goes on from CP136059.1 coordinate 87,577,058, forward strand.
GACTCAAAACATTTTGTTCTAGACTCAACAAAGTCAGCGATTCAATCAAACAGGGGGCTCCTAAGTCGGGGATGGCTCTGATTACCAACTTGTAACGCCCTCGATGCGGCTATATCTCCCACGTGTCGAAGCATGACTTAGAGGCATAACCGCATTGAAAGCAATGTCGCAAGTGAGGTAATCTTCACACAACCCATGTAATACATAGGGAAAGAGATACATAGTTGGCTTACAATCGCCACTTCACGCAATACATGAGTAAAGCATTACATCAAACAGATACAATAGAGGTCCGACTACGGAACCAAAATAAAAGAAGACTACCCCAAATGCTACACAGATCCCCGATCGTCCCAACTGGGCTCCACTACTGATCAACTGAAACGAAACAACACAATGAACAAGATCTTCATCGAGCTCCTCCTTGAGCTCGGGTGCGTCACCTGCACGGTTTCATCAGCACCTGCAAACTGGTTTTGGAAGAGTCTGTGAGTCACGGGGACTCAGCAATCTCACACCCGCGAGATCAAGACTATTTAAGCTTAAAGGTAGGATGGGGTTGTGAGGTGGAGCTGCAGCAAGCGACTAGCATATATGGTGGCTACCTCGCAAAAGAGAGCGAGAAGAGAAGCAAAGCACGGTCGTGAAGCTAGAAGTGATCAAGAAGTGATCCTAGAACAACCTACGTCAAACATAACTCCAACACCGTGTTCACTTCCCGGACTCCGCCGAGAAGAGACCATCACGGTTACCCATGCGGTTGATGTGTTTTAATTAAGGTCAACTTCGGGTTTTCTACAACCGGACATCAACAAATTCCCATCCGCCTCATAACCATGGGCACGGCTTTCGAAAGATAATACCCTGCAGGGGTGTCCCAACTTAGCCTATTATAAGCTCTCACGGTTAACGAAGGATATTCCTTCTACTGGGAAGACCCGATCAGTCTCGGAATCCCGGTTTACAAGACATTTCGACAATGGTAAAACAAGACCAGCAAAGCCGCCCGATTGTGCCGACAAATCCTGATAGGAGCTGCACATATCTCGTTCTCAGGGCACATCCGGATGAGCAGTACGTACGGCAACCGAAGATACCCCAAGTTGCCTTAGGGTAGCACCGCAAGTGGCTCTAGTTTGGACCAACACTCAAAGAAGCATTGGCCCGGGGGGGTTAAATAAAGATGACCCTCAGGCTCGCGAAAACCCGGGGGAAAAGGCTTAGGTGGCAAATGGTAAAACCAAAGTTGGGCCTAGCTGGAGGAGTCTTATTCAAGGCAAACTGTCAAGGGGGTCCCATAAATAACCCAACCGTGTAAGGAACGCAAAATCAAGGAACATAACACCGGTATGACGGAAACTAGGGTGGCAAGAGTGGAACAAAACACTAGGCATAAGGCCGAGCCTTCCACCCTTTACCAAGTATATAGATGCATTAATTAAATAAGAGGTATTGTGATATCCCAAAATATCCATGTTCCAACAAGGAACAAACTTCAACTTCACCTGCAACTAACAACGCTATAAGAGGGGCTGAGCAAAGCGGTAACATAGCCAAACAACGGTTTGCTAGGACATGGTGGGTTAGAGGTTTGTCATGGCAATATGGGTGGCATGATATAGCAAGTGGTAGGTATCACAACATAGGCATAGCAAAAGAGCGAGCATCTAGCAAGCAAAGATAGAAGTGATTTCGAAGGTATGGTCATCTTGCCTGAAATCCTGCTAGGAAGAAGAACGAGTCCATGAAGAATACAAACGGACGAAGTCGAACGAATCCTCACAAACGCAACGTTATCGGAATTAGCTCATAGAAGCAACACCGGAAAGAAGCACACAACATAGTAAACAACCAACACATGAACATGGCATGATGCACAACCAAGTATGATGCATGTCCGGTTTAAATATGCAGTGCATGGCAAAATGCACAAACAATACTATAAATTAAGTGGAGCTCAATATGCAACGGGTTGCATATTGATGAAACACCACATTCAAGTTATTTGGTTCGATCTCGTTTATGTACCCAACAATATTAAATGTTGTCAAACATGGCAAGGGGTGAATCATATGAAATTTAGCTATTTAGGCAAGTTTAAATGAGGCCGGAAATAAGAAACAACAATTCCGGAAAATCCTGATGTGCATATTTTAGATTTGGTACTGTTCTGCCTAAACTCATATTTTATTGTTTTTAAACAGGAAAATAAAGTGCAACATGTTAATATATGCATTTTCCTACCCCATTTACATATATAATTTATTAAATTCCGAGTCACGGTTATTTAGTTATGAAATAAATCATTTTAACATGCCATTTAAGAAAAATTAAAACAAACAATAAGTTTACGCATTTTAACATGGATGAAAGTGGAAAATTATGAAAGTAGATGAAAATCTAAGCATTTTACATATTAAAATCATTTTAATCCGATGCACCATTTGTGAGTTATTAAATGCATGAACAAAGAGGGTTTATCTGTAAAACTGCAATTCCCTGGATAAATAGACAAATTCACAGGGCACGGAAAAAATAGGCGCGGGCCGATTCTGATGGAACAGGGCTGCTCACATTGGGCTTCAGAGAGCTGGCAGATCTGGGCCTGGTGCGGTGCGGGAGTGGCTGGAGCTGGGCCACGAGGTGCGACCGGTCAACGGGGAGGCTGGACGAGGTGGGCGCTCGCTCGTTCTCGAGCGAAACGACAGCAGGCGGGGGCGCGATGCAGGGGACTCGGTCAACGGCGAAGCGGGGCTTGTCGCTGCGGTCGACGCTGGAAACAGAGGAACAACGCGACGACGAGGGGGCGCTGGCGTGATGCAGAGGAAGCAGACGAGAAGACCGATGGCAGACGAACTTGGCGGCAGCAGCAGGTCCAGGAGGGGTCGTTGGGGCTTGGACGCGGGGCTCCGGCGATGCGGGAGAGGCGAGGGAGGCCAGAGTGGGCGGATCCGGGCGAGGAAGGCCTTGGACGGGCGCGGAGCAACGGATCCAGGCGATGGGGCGGTGGTGAAACTCCAAAGCCAAAGCGGCCTCCATCGGTTCCCTGTCCAAAACGAGACAGAGAGAAAGTGAGTTGAGAACGGGGAAGGGGAAGAAGGCAGAGAGAGAAAGGGGAGCACGAGGGTCCTGCTGGTGCTCCGGCAGTGGCGCGCCGGCGACGTTCGGACTGAGGCTCGGGCTGTGCTGCTACTGTTGCGCTGACGCGGGCAAGGCAGGGAGACGGTAAGGCGTCCGTGCTCAATCATGAGCAGAGGCGCACGGGAGGCGACGAAGGGCACGGCGTGGAGGAGCTCCTCTCCCGTTGGGCTCGTGCGCGCGGGATGAAGCAGAGGGGGCGTTGGAGTCCTCTCCTGCTCGGGATCGAGCGAGGAGGAGGGTTGCGGGCGCTGGGGATTTTTTGCTGGCGCGGGAAACACGGGAGGCGGTCGGAGGGAGGTGGATCTGAGCTGGATGGTGGTTGGCTCGTTGGGGAAGACGAGGAGGAGACCAGGTGGGCTGGCGGCGGCGCGATGGGAAAGGATGGATGGGACGGCTAGGTTCTAGGGTTAGGTAGGTTTACACTAATTATATAGCAGGTGGGTATTTGTTAGGGGCTAATCTGGTCCGTTCGATCATAATCGGGCGGTCGAAAAAAATATAGGTTAGGAAGTCCAATTAACAAAACGGAGATGTTTTATAGATGTTAGGGGATGATTCGGACCCAACGGTAATGATAGCCTGAGTCGGGTTTGGGGAAGATTCGGACACGGGCGAGGGGTCGAAGAGACTCCGGTTTAGGCAAGAGGGCAAACGAACAATAAGGTTGGTCTCGAAATGGTCAACGAAAGCAATGGGGGAACGCGACAACTACGAGCGGATGCAAGTTTTATAAATATGACGGCAACGAGTGCTGATGCAATGCGGATGATGCCATGATGAATGCAACGAACAAACAAAACACATGACAATGACGAAAAACATGGAAGCCGTCTAGAGCGTCGGTCTCGGGGCGTTACAAGGCCGCAGGCGAGCCTCAATGGTCCGGGGGGCATCGGCGGCGACCTCTGCGCCTTCCGCCCTCCGCCTCTCGCGATCGGCCTCGATGGCTTCATTTGCGGCTTGCGAGTAGCCGGGGAAGAAGTCTACCGAGGTGAAAAGAAGGAAGAGCAAGTCAAAAAACTAGGAGTCGGCCCGACCTATAGTCGGCCCGACCTATAGTCGGCAACTCAAAGAAGAAAAGTAAAGAAGCTTACCGTCGATGATGTCCTCGATCTCGTGGAAGCCGTAGGCCAGCAATGCCTCCTTGTCAGTCCAGGAGGAGCGCTCGCTTGCAAACTCGGCCAGGAGAGCAGTCTCCTTCTCGTCCGCCTCCTCCTGCGCCTTCTTAAGTAGCTCCTTCTGCTCCGCCAGCTGTGCAGCCAGCAGGTCATGCTCTGCGGCGAGCTTGCTGCACTCCTCTCCCTTGGCACGCAAGGCGGTGTTGGCTTCGCGCAGCTGCTGCTGAAGAATGGTGTTGGCCTCTAAAGGAAAAGGAAAAAGAGGACGTTAAGTCATCAACTAAGAAGGTCGCCAAGAAGATCCGGCCCGACTGCTCAGTAGTCGGCCCGAATGTCGGGGACTAAAGCCCGCTGGTGCGCTAGCGCGCCCCTGCAAAGAAAAAACAGAACTCACTCCAGCTCTCCGACAAGTCGGCAGTCCGCTTGCCCAGCTCCTCAACATTGCGGTTGAAGGCGGTGGCCCGGAGGTTGTGATAATCCTGTGATAAGTATTTCAGACAAAATAAGTACTTGGAACTCGCCAAATGGAGTTCCAAGCCGCCTACTCAGCAGCCGGCCCGGAACTCAGGGACTACACCCAGTCGGTGCGCTGGCGCGCCCCCACAGAGAAGAGCAAGAAGACGGAGACAAGAGAAAAAACACTTACCCGGATGGCAACCCCCGACGCCAGGTGCGCCTTGGTGGAGCTCTGGATGGCGTCGCCCTCGGCTCGCAACTTAGCCTGGACGTCCAGGAGCGCTTGGTTCAGCGGGCCTGTGCCGCCTCCTCGCACCCACCCAATGGGCGCGGCGCTCGTCGCCTCGGCGTCTGGGATCGTCGAGCTGGCGGCACTAGTCTCCAAGGGGCGTGGCGCCGAATTCGCCTTCTCAAGATGGCGGCGCGCTGGCAAGCCGACCTGAAGGAGTAGCTTTGCCATGGCTTCGTCCTTAGTCGGCGGCACCGGCGGGTCCACCGGTTGTTTATCACGTGCGCCCCCAGATGGCGGCGGAGGTGGCGGCGGCAGCGCGACCGTGCCCGTCATGGAGGCATCGCCGCCTCCCCTCTCGATGATTGGAAACTCGCCGCCGGCTTCCTCCGACTGCGTCGTGAACTCCGGAGGCGGCTGGGCTGAGTTCAGCGGGATGAGAAACACTGCCGACTAGCGGCGCACGGCTTCCTCAGCCTGCCGCGACGGCGGCCTCGGCCTCATCCAGTTTCTTCTGGGCAGAGGCGGCCGCCTTCTCGGCCTCCGCCTTCTCGAGGCGGGCGGCTTCTTCCTCGTCGCGCTTCTCCTGCGCGTTCCGTTCCCTCGCCTCTCGAAGGTCGGCGGCGGGGTCAATCCACTGAGTATTGGCAGACGTCTCTGCCGACCCCATGATGGAGGCGGCGGCGACCCTCTCAAGAGTGAGGGAAGCCCTGGAGTGGGGGGAAGCATGAAAAAGACTTAGACGAAATCAACAAGCAGAAAATAAGACAAAGGATGGAGGCACTTACGCAGAGACCAGCGGCGGCTTCTTCACTTCCCTGCGGAAGCGGTTGGCTTTCGCGACCGCCTCCTCGCGCTTGGTCGCGGCGGCCGCCCCCTTGAACTTCTTCGACCGGCCTACAAGCGTACTCGGCCCGGCCGGGCGCTTCCTCGCACCACCTTGACCGTCCAAGACGGCGGAGGAGCTCGCGCCGGGCTGGCCGGCCTTTTGCTGGTGGCGCGGGGCGACTTCCCCCTCGGCATCGTCATCAGGATAGTCGGCAAAGGTGGCCGAAGGCCTGAAGCCGCCTTCTCCTCCTCCTCCTCCCCCTTCGGCGTCGGCCTCCATCGCCGCCGCCCCCATGTCGGGGTCATCGACGTCGCTCTCCGCTCGTTCGGGGACGAACTGGTGGGCCGGTCCCGTGTTGCCGGCCGAAGGCTAGACGAGAGGGTTCTGATTCAAAGACTAAAAAAGATTAGAAGTCGGATTCGTCTGCAAAGGAAGCAGAAGAAGAAGAAAGACGACTTACAATGGGCGGGGGGTTGGCGCGCGAGTACGGCTCCTTGCCGAACCGCCAATCCCCTGAGAGGTCGCAGTTCGAGATGTAGTTCACCGTGTCCGCCACGTCCGTGTGGGGCATGTCCTTGGTGCACATCCGACTCGGGTCCCGGTGGCCGCTCATCTGGCAGATCAGATGAGGTCGGCCTTGGAGCGGGAGGACTTGGCGCGCCATGAAGGCAGCCAGCAGGTCGACCCCGGTCAGGCCCTCCGACTGCGTCAACACTCGGAGTCACGCAACGGCGGCGGCACCGGCGGGTGTCAGCGTCTTGGCCTGGTGGGACCATATGGGGAGCCTTCTCGCGAGCACACCGGTGTCGTAAGCCGGTAGGTTGACCCAGTCGCCTTCTAGGGCGACGTTCTTCATGTAAAAATAAGATCGCTGCCACATCTTCACCGATTTAATCAGCGCAATGGTGGGGAACGGGTTGTCGGCCCCCTTCTCCGTATTGCGATGAACGCACCACACTGGACTGGCACGCCGGCGACGTGCATGCCGAGCTTGGACTGGAAGAATTCCCCCCACAGTTTGATGGTGGGGAGAACGCCGAGGAAGCCTTCGCACAAGGTGGCGAAGGAATCCAGCACCATCACCGTGTTCGGTGTGAGGTGGTGCGGCTGGAGCCCGTAGAACTCCAAGAATGAGCGGAAGAAACTGCTCGCCGGCAGCCCTAGGCCACGCATGAGGTCCAAGCGGAATATGACCCGCTCGCCCTCCTCCCGCGCCAGCGATACCTCCCCCGTCGGTGCAGCGCGGGCTCGCACTAGGTCCGGGCCGGGGATGTGACGCATCTTGCGAAGGAAATTGATGTGGTCGTCGTCGACCTCGAAGCCGTCCCACACGCCGGAGTGCACGGCCGGAGGCGCGGCGGCGGAAGAAGAGCTCGTCGCTGCGGGCGTGGCGTAGTTCGGCGCAGCGGTGACGAGAGGAAGAAGAAGCAAGAAGGAGCAAGAGGGAGTAGGGAAGATGGGCGCACGTGCTCTGCCGCCCCTCCTTCCGCCTACTTATAGGCCCATGGGCTGAGAGGACGAGGGGGTAATCATGGGATTAACTGTGCCCAGAACCCCACGAACCCCACGATTCACCACACCAAGTTACTGTCGCAGTTACTGCGCGGGAAACCCAACCGTCCGCGTAGCCAAAACGGATCTGTTCGCATACCGAGGCGCGGTAGTGGCGGGCCCCGCCTGTAGGCCTGTCCCGTCGCACGCGTGGATGGGCAGATTGGCCCGGCCACGTGGCGCCACGCGACGAATCCGCAACGGGCGGCAACCCGGAAGCTTATCAGGCACGCTGCCTGGAACCCGCTACGACTTTCAAACTCTCTGAGGGCAAGACGGCCTTCTGCGAATCCGGCTCCAGCTAGTCGGCCCAAAGGAAGACGGCGAGCCAAGCCCAAATCCAACCACCGGAAGGAAGAAACTGTTGACGCTCCTCGACATGTCTCCCTCAGCGCCTCACTAGCTTCGGGGACTACTGTCGGAGTAATGGGCCACGGGTAGGCTAACCCGAAGCCCAGAACCTTTCAAGACATCGGGGCAGGCCGCGCCCCTCAAAACCCCAGGACAGAGAGCCGCCTCTGGGAGTCGGCAGCAGCGCGGCTGACTACCCACTCACGGCCGAGTCCCAGGGGCGACCTTGAGATGAGCCGACTCCTAGCTAGCGGCTTCTAGAGAAGCCGGCTCTGGGAGTCGGCCCCCGACTCCAACCACCTCATGCTATCGTAAAGAGGGACGGGACGGGGCGCGACCTCAGTGAGGTCCACGCCCGCCCCTTACCGAGGGCAGGCATGGCCACAGTACGCCGTACCATCGGAGATCTCCGTCCGACGCGGCACTGTTGTCATGCCAGCCCTGACGTCAGCCCTTGCGGGCGGAACCCTGTGCCCACGACGGCCTGTCTGTGCGACCCAGAGACGACGGGTCCCACCAGTCAGCGGGGGTCCAGAAGACGGCAAGAGTGCCACCAGTCGGATCCCGTGGGAGTTGGCCTCCAGGAGTCGGCTGGCCCCTTCCACGGGCCCCGCACGCCATTAACCAGACAAGACGGGGAATGGCAACAGTGATCGCCCGCTAGGCGGAGGCACTGTTGCCATGACCCCACGACCAAGCCAGTGTCATTAGAAGCACGACTACAGTGATTCGCAGCCGGCAAGACCCGCCCGCGGCGGACACGGCCTGACGGCTCCGTACCGGGCCTGTCAGCGGGGCCCCCGAGACGGCGGGCCCCGGCAGTCAGCGGAGAAGACGGCGACCTAGGAGACAGACGGCTGGGACCCGCGCCCTGCCGGATTACCATTGTACCCCTAGGGGGTAGTCCTATATAAACCTCCCCAGGGCACCAATGCAAAAGGTTTGAATCCATTAGCACTAGACCAAATCATATAGGAAGGAGAGAGCCAGCCTTGCCTTCTCCTGCCTCCAGAAAACAGCTCAAGGAGCAACTGTGTATACACTTTGCCATAGTGATCATGCGGAGACCCCACAGAGCAGCAGTAGGGGTGTTATCTCCTCAGAGAGCCCTGAAGCCGGGTAAGATTCGCCCGCGTGCATGTCTTCGCCTCATCCCGTTTCCACGCACTGGCGATGTTCTACTCGCTCCCTCCATGATAAGCCATCCTTTGGCATATGTCGCACCCAACCCCCGACACCTTGGAAGCACCTTCTCCCTCCTTCACAAAAGTTTGCTTAAGGGAGGAGGTTGTTTGGTCTTGTCATTCTTCTTGTTGTTCCTGGGCTTGGGTGCGAACCCAATCCCCTACTTGGCCACAACTTCCTTTTGATTGCTCAAAAGGTCGTTGAGGTTCTTCGCACCTTGTATGCATGACACAAGGCCTTTCTCAAGTTTCTCCTTCAACTTAGCATTCTCCTCAACAAGTTGCACATGCTCACAACAAGGGTTAGTAGCATTTGCATTATCAATTAACACCATATGAGGAAAGGTGGCTTTCTCCTTGGTTAGCTTCACTTGGAGTTGATCATGAGACTCCTTAAGGCTAGCATGAACACTCTTCAAGACTTTATGAGCCTTGTCGAAAATGTCAAATTCCTCTTTGAGTCTGGCAAGATCAACCCCAAGCTTTGCCTTCTCGTAGTTTAGCACACGAGAAACAACAAGAGCATGATCAAGGTCTTTCTTTAACTTAGCATGATCATCGTTGTGTGACTCCTCAAGAGCCAAGCGAAGACCACGCTCTTTGTCAAGAGCATTGGAAAGATCCGAAATATGATCGGCATAGTCACGACTATGCCCCTCCATCTTAGAGATGGTATCTTCATGAGCCTCGATCATGTCATTGGATTCACCAAGTTGTTCCAAGAGAGCAATGAAGTGCTTCTTGGATTTTCCCTTGATTTTATCCATAAAGGTCTCAAACTCATTCTCCTCCACATTTGTCCCCTCATGTTCATCAATGCAATCCGAAGAAGGATGATTAATGATGGTAGTTTTGATGTTGGGGGTTACCTTGATGGTGGCTTTAGCCATGAGGCACTTGGCGGTGATGCTCTCATTGGGTGAGTCGAAGAGAGACACCTGTGGAGTCGTTGCAATGGCAACGGAGGCCATGGCAACCGACTCACCATCTTCATCATCGTCATCATCCTCATTGTACTCTTCTTGTACCACCAATGCCTTGGGAGGAGTCTTCTTGGTGAAGTTGCTCTTGTTGGGGAACGACTTGGCCTTGTCCTTTTGGATGAGCTTGCCACCATTGTCTTCCCTTTTCTCATAAGGGCACTCTGCAACAAAGTGTCACATTGCCACAATTGAAACAAGTCCTCACTCGTTGCTTGCCCTTTGCACCACTTGAATTGTTCTTGTTAAAGTTTGGCCTAAAGTTCTTCTTGCTCCAAAATTTCCTTGAAGCAAGGGCCATGTGTTCATGATAGGCATACTTCGTATCTTCGAGGTTGCTCTTCTCTTCTTCATCTTCATCCTCTTCCTCCATACTAACGTTGGCCTTTAGAGCAAGGTTGGGCTTCTTAACTCTTTGAGAGCGAAGAACCGCATTGTCGGCGGTCTTGTCCAAGATGCTCATAGCAACGAACTCATCCAACACTTCACTTGAGGACAAGGTGTGGAAGTCCGGCCTTTGACGAATGATGGAGGACATGGCTTTGTGGTAGGGCATCATTTCCTTGAGAAATTTACGCTTGATCCAATTGTCATACGTGTCCTTACTTCCATGATCTCGGAGAGAGACCGCGAGTTTGGTTACCCTCCGATAAAGCTCACGAGGTTCTTCATCTTCTTTCATTGCAAACTCATCGACTTCATCTTGCACCACTTCATAATTGGAGCGTTGAATTCTTGCACTTTCCCGATAGAGGGAAACCACTTGGTGCCAAGCATCTTTGGCGATGGAGTAGGGACGGAGATGAGGAAGATCTTCGGGTGGCATTGCTTCTTAGATGATGAAGAGAGAATTCTCATTGAATTTATTATCCACAGGTTCTCTAGGAGTGAAGTTACTTCGGTCATGAGGATAGAAACCTTCTTCAATGATTCTCCAAAGGTTAGTGTTCACATGATTTAAATGACGCTTAAAACGATAGACCCAAGAATCAAATTCCACATTCTTCTCAATCTTAGGGGCCGGGCAAAGATGCGGAAGGAAGCGGTCCACCATAGACAAGTGGAGGTTCCACATGGGCAAAGATGCCGGTGCCATTTTTACCACTAGAAGAAGGACCTTTCTCGCTAGTAGCTTCCCCCTTGTTGGAGGTAGCATCCGTCACCTTGTTAGCGGGATCACCCAGTTTCAACGGTGCGGTGGAAAGCTTAAGCCCTTCTAGAAATATAGTAAACATGCTTTCGACCTCGGTCGTCATGGAGATTTTCAATGTGTCCAACGCCACATTGAATTCCTCACGTGAGACCGAGGTACACCCATCTCCCATAGATGATACCGGATTCGCACCGGAGTGCTCCTCCACATCGTCTACGACATCAACCATAATCTTCGGACGGTAAAGTCCTTAATAAAGAGACGAGGCTCTGATACCAATTGAAAGGATCGATATAGTTGACTAGAGGTGGGGGTGAATTGGCAACTAACAATTTTTAGCTTTTCTTAACCAAATTAAACTTTGCATCAAAGTAGGTTGTCTCGATATGCAACTAGGTGGACAACCTATATGATGCAACAACCCTAAGCACACAAGCAAGCAAGGATATAACACAAATAGGCTTGCACAAGTAAAGGGATGAGATATCCAAGAGCCGAGCCGGTGGAGACGAGGATGTGTTACCGAAGTTCCTTCCTTTTGAAGGGAAGTACGTCTCCGTTAGAGCGGTGTGGAGGCACAATGCTCCCCAAGAAGCCACTAGGGCCACCGTATTCTTCTCACGCCCTCACACAATGCGAGAGGCCGTGATTCCACTATTGGTGCCCTTGAAGGCGGCGACCGGACCTTTACAAACAAGGTTGGGTCAATATCCACAACTCAATTGGAGGCTCCCAACGACACCACGAAGCTTCACCACAATGGACTATGGCTCCGCGGTGACCTCAGCCGTCTAGGGTGCTCATACACCCGAGAGTAAGAAGATTCGCTAGGGATTAGTGGGGGAATCAAATTTCGCTTGGTGGAAGTGTAGATCGGGGCCTTCTCAACGAATCCTAAGCAAATCAACAAGTTTGATTGGCTAGGGAGAGAGATCGGGCAAAAAAGGAGCTTGGAGCAACAATGGAGCTTTTGGGGGAAGAGGTAGGTCAACTTTGGGGAAGAAGACCCCCTTATATAGTGGGGGGGACAATCCAACCGTTACCCCCAAAACAGCCCCGCAGAGGGCGGTACTACCGCAGGAGGGAGCGGTACTACCGCTCCCTCTGGCCGTACTACCTTGCAAACTGGAAGGCAGGGGAGAAAAGGACCCGAGCAGTACTGTCGCTCTACTGCTGCCGCATAGTACTGCACAATCCGACACAAGAATCGACCCCCTCGAATCGACGCGGTAGGGGCCTGGTACTGTAGCGGTACTACGGCTGAGGACCCACCGGCGGTACTACCACTGCGGGGCGGTACTGCCGCCAATGACCCCCTAAGCGGTACTACCGTTGGGTATCGCAGTACTACCGCTGGGACCAGACAAAGCCCAAGGAAGGTGGGAGGAGCTCCGCATTGAAGCGAAAAGGTTCCAAATTAAAGGTCGGAGCGGTTGCAGGTGCGGTCTCCACGACACTGTTCGGCAGCAGAGCTAAATCATGCCCATCGTGACAGTGCGGCACACTCGGCCGGGGCTCGAATCCGTCAAACATCAAGTCTCCGCGGATGTCGGCCGTGTAGTTTAAGCTACCAAACCTTACCTGATGGCCAGGGGCGTAACTCTCGATCTGCTCCAGATGGCGAAGCGAGTTGGCCCGCAGTGCAAAGCCGCCGAATACAAAAATCTGTCTGGGGAGAAAAGTTGCACCCTGGACTGTATCGCCAACGATGATCGAAGGATCCATCAAGCCTAACGATGACGACACATAGTAACTCTCAATTAAAGCACCAATGTCGGTGTCAAAACCGGCGGATCTCGGGTAGGGGGTCCCGAACTATGCGTCTAGGCGGATGGTAATATGAGACAAGGGACACGATGTTTTTACCCAGGTTCGGGCCCTCTCGATGGAGGTAAAACCCTACTCCTGCTTGATTAATATTAATGATATGGGTAGTACAAGAGTGGATCTACCACGAGATCAGAGAGGCTAAACCCTAGAAGCTAGCCCTCTGTTTTATATAGACACTGGAGAGGCTAGGCTTACACAGAGTCGGTTACAAGGAGATCTACATATCTGTACTGCCAAGCGTGCCTTCCACGACAAGGAAAGTCCCATCCGGACACGAGACGAAGTCTTCAATCTTGTATCTTCATAGTCCAACAGTCCGGCCAAAGGTTATAGTCCGGCTGTCCGGATACCCCCTAATCCAGGACTCCCTCAGTAGCCCCTGAACCAGGCTTCAATTACGACGAGTCTGGCGCGCAGATTGTCTTCGGCATTGCAAGGCGGGTTCCTCCTCCAAATACTTCATAGAAGATTTTGAACACGAGGATCGTGTCCGGCTCTGCAAAACAAGTTCCACGTACCACCCTGGAGAGAATAATATTTCCACAAATCTATCCTGCTGACGTATTGCATAGCATGACATCACACCACAGCCAAGCCTTTATTCGAATTGTTTTTACCCCCACCTCAACGCATTTTGCAAGGCGGTTTCCTTGGCACGTCTTGTTGAAGCAGAGATCGTGTCCCCCTTATTTACGGATTCTCATCAACACGGACGTGGGTAACCCAATCGTGCCCGTTGGTATGTCCCCTCGATCAAAGGTAAGTCCCAAACGGTCACGGGGAAGGCTCTTGGTATTCAACCTCTTCATAAAGATACCAAGACCTTACTCTTTTCGATCTCAATCGAATCCGCCTCCCGCCTCGAGTTCGAGCACCCGAAGCTTCGAATTTAGGCGCTTCGAACCTTCGGTGATGTCCGGATCCAACCTTCAAGGCTGATGGATGCCTTCCTCCGTTACAGAGGAAGACGTACTAAAGTTAAGGGAGGCCAGGTACTTGACCAGTGAAATCCCGCATAGGCTGCCTGCTCAAGGGTAGGTTATTCCCACTCCTAAGCCTGGTGAGAGCGTCGTGTTCATATCTCACTTCCTCCGAGGGCTAGGCTTTGCGCTGGATCCCTTCGTGAGGGGGCTCATGTTCTATTACGGGCTGGACTTCCACGACTTAGCTCCAGAGTCTATCCTCCACATCTCGTCGTTCATCGTCGTGTGTGAAGCCTTCCTCCGTATCACCCCTCACTTCGGACTATGGCTCAAGACCTTCAATGAGGAGCTAAAAATGGTCGAGGGACAGCACTCGGAGTGCAGAGGCGCTGTAATAAGCAAAAATGCTAACGCCCTATGGCCCGAGGGCTCTTTCCAAGAGGAGTCTGGCTTATGGCAACAAGATTTGTTTTATATCACAGCTCCCAGGGGTACCAAGTGGGTGGCTCCGCCTGCTTTTCGCTCGGGTCCCCCGCCACGACTAACGTCACGGGTCAACAAGGGGCTAGACTGGGGGCCAGTAAAGGATTTGCCCCTATTGCAGAGCCACATCCGAGATCTCCTAGAGAGAGATGTCAGTCTGGTCATGGTGACGCAGGTCATGTTAATTCACCGAGTTCTGCCTGCAAACGGCGTCCGCTCCACCTGTGGGAGTTCAATCCGGAGGGACGGCGAGCTATTCAACATTTCCTTGGCATGACACCCGTGGAGATGTAAAATTGTTCTTCGGACCACAAATGATGTGTCCGGACCCTATCGAGGACGCAGGCCTGAGATGCAATCGTCCGGATACCCAAGTAAGTAGCCCTGTGTCCGAACACGCCAGTCGTTTATTTATCGCAACATCGCCCTTAAAAGAGTTGTTCTTGAACCAGGAGTGGATAGCGAAGGCAAAGTTGATCAGGTGTCCGGCCCCTCTTCCTGAGACCTCGCCAGATCCTGTGTTAACCCGAATGCTGGAGATCGCGGCTTCGGAATAAGATGAAGGGGGCAACAAGGAAGCTACTGCCTCTGTAGAGGAGGTTGTCCGGAAGGGAGAAATCGGAAGTTCCTTTCCTCAGGGGAAGAAGAGGACCACCTCTGAAGACCCGGAGACAATGGTCTCGAAGCGGGGGAAGAAATCTTCGCCAGAGGGTCCTGCACCAGGGGATACCTCGGCCGTACTATGCCCTCAAGGGGATCAGCCCTCCACTGAGCCGTAAGTAAAAGGGAGTATAATATTGAGAGAAATCCTTGCTTTACTTCTAAGGAAAGTAACCGAAGCATTTATCTTGCAGTTCGGATCTTAGCCCCTCTCAACAGAGCTCGTCTTCGGGGGATCTTCTTCCAGAGATGATGGAGAGCGGAATGCCTCCCCCTGCCATACCGCCTCAAGAGGCGGGTGACCCCGAGGTGTCGTCGCGGAGGGTCTCTCCTGATCCGGCAAGGCCAAAAGGTAGTCCTATGGCCACCCGAAGCCCTCAGTGTCCGGCTTTTGAAAAGAACCATCAAAGTAGTCCGGCACTGTCTGGTGCACGGTCGGAGGGACTGAAGGATCTGCTAGGGCAGGCATCTATCTCAGAAGAGCACCGTGCGTTGATGGGTGCGGTAATCGAAAGGATTTCGTCCACGAAAAGCGGATTGCATGAAGCTGTCAGGAGTTTATTGATAGGTTTTGAGGTACGTGAAATGATGTACCTTTTGACAGTACCGCATACTTTAAGATGCTCCCTGTGTAGATAGTAGCCCCTGAGACTCTGGGTGCTGCCGAAGACGACGACACGCAGAGAATCATAGTCCCAGGTATAATTTTTCCGCCTTCATATGTAGGTGGCAAAGTGTCCGGTGGCCAGCCGGACTGATGAATTTGCCGAGTTAAAGCGGCAACTTCACGTGACAGATGCCAACATCGTGTTTGTCAACAAGCGGCTTGACGAGGCACAAGGTATGTAATTTCTCCGAAGACACCTGGTAAGAGGAGCGTGATGCCAGTATCTTATAACGTGTGTGCTTAATGCAGATGGAGCTGCAGCGATGGAGAACCTTCGGGCAGATCTTGCCCGAGTCAAAGAACAAGCCAGAAAAAGCGATGCGGCTGCCCTAAAGGCGGTTGAGGAGCTAAAAGCCGAACAGGCTGCTCACTGCCGAAGCAAGGAGGAAATGGCCAAGATGGCTGTGAAGTTGAAGAACGCTGCTGACCGTTGCAAGCTTCTTGAAAAGGAAGACCAGGCAAAGTGGACAGACCTGGAGAAGGCCATGACGGCGGCCATGGATACTCATTCTGCAATTAGAGCGATGAGGGAGGAGCTACGTCAAGCTGGAGATATCGTGGCTGGGAAGCCCTTTATGCTACGGATGAAGTTCGAAGATCCTAAATATGCTCCTTTGGACCGGATGTGGAGTTCTGCGGACGCATATCTGGATTTAGCGGCAAGTGCTGCTGATGCGGCCGAACACTTCAAAGATCAAAAGGATCGCAAAGTGGAAAAGCTATTCTGGTCACAATTCAACAATCCGGAGCGTCTGCTTCCATTGACTAATCGGTTGGCCGAATGGGCCGAGCTACATAGATTGTCCGAACTTGCCATGAGGTATGTCGTGGATCATCTGTGGCCGGAGAGGCCAAAACCGAACAGTTATTTTAGTTTTGTTCAGCAGTTCCTTGGTGCGGTGCCACATATTGACGCGATGAAGAGGTCAGCATGCATGGAGGGTGCGCGGATGGCCCTTGCCCGTGTCAAGGCATACTAGGCAGAGATGGAGGCCACCGCGGTTGCAACCCACGATTCGGACGAAAGCCGAGTACCTGCCGAGCACTACTTTCAAGAAGTTCTGGATGGCTCATTCGATAGAGACGCAGTGCTTGAAGGATGTTATGTTCGAATAACATGTATTCTTATTGAAAATAATATTTTGCTGAAATGTAAAAGCTTTTTATACTTGTGCCTGCAAGAATTATAATACCTCCTGCGCGGCCGTTAATGTATATATGTATATAAACTGAAAGATGGTCGTCGTCGGCTTCAGCCCCCACGCATATAATGCGGGGGTGTTCGCAGAAGACGCATTTTCACACTTGATCCAACATCTTGGTCCATTAAGGAGGTGATAGCGTAGCGAACTAGGCAATCGGACTATAATGCTTTATCACTTTCACTTAGCCATAGGAGTTTGACAGTGGGGCTACTATATAGCCCCTGGTGGCGCCGCGCTCACCCGAATTCGGGGCGCGTGTCTGCCTGGCCGAGAAATGGCCCTTCGTCAAGGCGCAGGAATCCCGAAGATTCCGTTAGGTCATCGAGTGGTTGACCAGTCTCACGCTATATCATGACAGTCAGTTTTCGGCTTTCTCTACTAAGGTGCTCGCCTGGCTGAACCGGGGCACAATCGCAGTAGTTCTCCTGGTGCCACCTTAGCCAATGGAGCGGAACGTAAGGCAGCAAAACACAGGAGCCGGGCAAACCCAACATTTGACCAAAGACATGATTCGGAGCTGATGCATATAAGGCCAAACTCGCGACGCCGAACACTCCCTAAGGTATTCGGTCTTTGTGATTTTAAATAGGTTGAACAACGCCCTTTGTAATAAGCCCCTGGTGTCCAGATATGTGCAATACTCTGACGTGGCCACATGCCAAGACGCCAGCCTCCTTCTCGGTTGTACTGAGAATCCGGGGGATGTGTATCAACAAGAGACAGTAAAAAAGGTTTATGCAGGGTCTTAATCTAAAAAGAATCCTTGGAACGGGTCCCTGCTGCACGTCTGCGCCTGTGTCTCCGTTGTGCCGTATCCTGGACTAGTGTAGCACGATGCTTATCTGTTAAAGAGAGGTACTTTGTTGAAAAAGTAGTCATGCAAAATGTGTGTTATACTAAATAAACAAAGTATAATTCAAGACGGGTAAAGTTGAGCCTTATTTTTGCCTGTTTATATGCGCGGAGCCCCTTGTATAGGGGTATATAGCCATCAAACCTTTATCAATTATATGGTTATGCCGGACTCGTCTAGCCGTGTCCATGGTCTTAACGACCTGTGGGATGCTTTGGTTGATGAGGCCGTTTTAGTGTGTGGCTGCCAAGGAAGCCGCACAGTCTTCCGCGCGTGAGGAGTGCTCAGTATTTCCCTTTAATGAAATGATGCCTCGCGAACCGGGCATCTTGAGCGTGAGAGACGCATAATGCGGTATTGCGTTAAAGTGAGCGAAATCTTCGCATCCCAGTAGTGCTTGATAACCGCTTTGAAAAGGAGCGATGTGGAAGGTTAGCTTTTCGCTACGGAAGTTATCGGGGGAGCCGAACATAACTTCCAGTAGGAGGGAGCCTGTGCAATGGGCTTCTGGACCTGGCGTTACTCCTTTAAAGGAAGTATTGCTATGGCTAATTTTTGTTGGGTCCATCCCCATTTTGCGGATTATGTCCTGATATATCAGGTTTAAACTACTGCCACCATCCATCAGGAATCGTGTGAAATGGTATCCGTCAATTATCGGGTCTAACACCAAGGCAGCCCATCCTGCGTGCGGGATACTTGCGGAGTAATCTCGATGGTCGAAGGTGATTGGTTTGGACAACCAGTGGCGGAATTCCGTTGTGATAGGTCGCAGGGCACATATCTCTGTAAGCGCCACTTCATTTCTCCCCTTTGTCACGTGTAATACGTTTACTGTTTTGACTTCGTGTGGGAATTTCTTCTGTTCCCCGGTGCTTTGTTTGTGGGGTTCGTCATCATGTTCACTTGGTGTATCCAGCCTGTTGTGTTCGGCGTTGAGTTTGCCGGACTACTTGAAGACCCAACATTTTCTGTGGGTATGATTTGCAGGCTTACCAGGGGTGCTGTGGGTTTGACATATCTTGTCCAGAATTTTGTTTAGGCTGGACAGTTCGTCCCTATTATCTTTGAGAGGTAGCATTTGCTGACCCCGCCGAGAGCTTTTGAATCCGGTGTTTACTGTCGTGCTCTTCGGGCTATTTTCCTTATTCCAGCGCTGGTTTTTGTTGCGTCGTGGCTTCCCGTTCCCATCCCTGACTTTGGATGTACTTGGGTCGCTGGTACTGCATCTTGCCAACCAGCTATCCTCGCCAACGCAAAAGCGGGTCATGAGGCTTGTTAATGCTGCCATTGTTCTTGGCTTTTCTTGGACGAGGTGTCTGGCGAGCCATTCGTCTCGAACGCTATGTTTGAAAGCTGCTAAGGCTTCTGCGTCCGGACAGTCTACTATTTGGTTCTTTTTAGTAAGAAATCTGGTCCAAAGCTTTCGGGCTGACTCTTCGGGCTGTTGAGTTATATGACTTAAATCGTCTGCATCCGGTGGTCGGACATAAGTCCCTTGAAAATTTGCCCGAAAAGCGTCATCGAGCTCTTCCCAAATTCCAATGGTGTTTTCGGGAAGGCCTTTAAGCCAATGCCGGGCTGGCCCTTTGAGCTTGAGGGGTAAGTGTTTTATGGCATGGAGGTCGTCTCCTCTAGCCATGTGGATATGGAGGATACAATCCTCAATCCAGACCCCAGGGTCTGTCGTTCCGTCGTATGCCTCTATGTTTACGGGTTTGAATCCCTTTGGAAATTCATGGTCCAGCACCTCATCGGTGAAACATAGGGGGTTTGCGGCACCCCTGTATTTGGGTGTACCATGGTGTTCGGATTTTTGTCGTATTGCATTGCTCGCTGGAGCGTGCTTTCTTGGCCCGTAGATAGATCTGTTTGGGCCGTCTTTTCTATGCGAGTCCTCATGTGGATCGCGTGCTGGCTTGTGTGCGGCGCTGTTTGCCGATCTATGCTGGCCATGAGGTCGTCTATCCGACCGGATGGCTGCTTTGTTTCTTGATTGCGGGGGATCTAAGGCCTCCTCATCAAATTCAGGCAGTAGCTTTCGCTTCGGGTAGCTCTTTGTGTGGCGATTGTCGCCGTATTTGTCTGTGGTGTTGAGTAGTTTGCTCCATTTGATTCTAAGTGCATCTTCCGCAGTCTTGAGATTCCGCTTATGCTTTTTCAGGCTACGCGCGGTGGCGACGAGCCTTTTGTGGACGTTCTTCTACTCCAGGCGCTTGTCAGGCGTGAGGTCATCCGCACTGTTATCGCCGGAGATGGGTTATTCGGTTCGATTATCCATGTTGTCCTGGTTGGACGGTTGTTCAATGCCATGTTCGTCATCCGCCGGCTCACCCTGCTCTATGGCTGGGTCTGTATGACCGTTGTTTCTGTCGAAGCGGGGTTTGGAGCGGCGCTTACGCTGCCGCTTTGACTGCTTTTCAAGGGAATGATCCTTCGCTGCGTCCTTCCGCTCTTCGTCGTTGTTTCCTTTGGGTGTGTCCACCATGTATACATCGTGGGATGAGGTGGCTATCCTGTGCCATGTGGGCAGTGGTTCCTGTTCGTCTCCTACATCTTCGTCCATACCGTCGATGTCTTCAGAGTCGAAGTCGAGCATGTCGGTCAAGTCATCGACAGTGGCTACGTAGTGGGTGGTGGGTGGGCGTCGAATTTCTTCGTCATCCGCATCCCAATCTTGCCAGTCATAATCAGGCCAGGACTCTCCTGAGAAGGAGAGAGACCTTAGCGAATTCAGTATGTCGCCGAAGGGCGAGTGCTGAAAGATATCCGTGGCGGTGAACTCCACGATCGACGCCCAATCGGATTCGATTGGCAGGGGCGCGGGTGGATCGGAGTCGTTGAAGCCTTGCGAAGGGTAAGGCTGGTGTTCGGCTCGATCGCCGTTGAAGCTGCTGCCTCCGTGGCGGGGTCTAACCACCCGTCCATGGATGGCGCAGTTGGCTCCGAATTAAAGGTCGGAGCGGTTGCAGGTACGGTCTTGAGGACACTGTTCGGCAGCAGAGCTAAATCACGCCCATCGTGACAGTGCGGCACACTCGGCCGGGGCTCGAATCCGTCGAAGATCAAGTCTCCATGGATGTCGGCCGTGTAGTTTAAGCTACCATACCTGACCTGATGGCCAGGGGCGTAACTCTCGATCTGCTCCAGATGGCCAGGGGCGTAACTCTCGATCTGCTCCAGATGGCCAGGGGCGTAACTCTCGATCTGCTCCAGATGGCCAAGCGAGTTGGCCCAAAGTGCAAAGCCGCCGAATACAAAAATCTGTCCGGGAAGAAAAGTCTCACCTTGGACTGCATCGCCATCGATGATCGAAGGAGCCATCAAGCCTAACGATGACGACACAGAGGAACTCTCAATGAAAGCACCAATGTCGGTGTCAAAACCGGTGGATCTCGGGTAGGGGCTCCCGAACTGTGCGTCTAGGCGGATGGTAACAGGAGACAAGGAAACGATGTTTTTACCCAGGTTTGGGCCGTATCGATGGAGGTAAAACCCTACTCATGCTTGATTAATATTGATGATATGGGTAGTACAAGAGTGGATCTACCACGAGATCAGAGAGGCTAAACCCTAGAAGCTAGCCTATGGTATGATTGTTGTTCTTGTCCTACGGACTAAACCCTCTGGTTTATATAGACACCAGATGGGGCTAGGGTTACATAGAGTCGGTTTCAAGGAAGGAGATCTACATATCTGTACTGCCAAGCTTGCCTTCCACGCCAAGGATAGTCCCATCCGGACACAGGACGAAGTCTTCAATCTTGTATCTTCATAGTCCAACAGTCCGGCCAAAGGTTATAGTCCAGCTGTCCGGATACCCCCTAATCCAGGACTCCCTGAGGCGAGTTTTCAGGGCGAGTGAGGAGGCGTTTAATATTCGTTGCCTTTATAAGGGGATAAGGACTCCCTCTTCCTCTCTCACGCCATCTGCTACTTCTTGAGCACTGCGTTGGTTTTCCCTTGAAGAGGAAAGGGTGATGCAGTAAAGTAGCATAAGTATTTCCCTCAGTTTTTGAGGACCAAGGTATCAATCCAGTAGGAGGCCACGCTCAAGTCCCCCGCACCTACACAAACAAATAAAAACCTCGCAACCAACGCAATAAAGGGGTTGTCAATCCCTTCACGGTAAGTTACGAAAGTGAGATCTGATAGATATGATAAGGTAACATTTTTGGTATTTTTATAATAAAGTTGCAAAGTAAAATAAAAGGCAATAAAAGTAGCTAAGTGTTGGAAGATTTATATGATGGAAAATAGACCCGGGGCCATAGGTTTCACTAGTGGCTTCTCTCAAGAGGATAAGTATTACGGTAGGTGAACAAATTATTATTGAGCAATTGATAGAATTGAGCATAGTTATGAGAATATCTAGGTATGATCATGTATATAGGCATCACGTCCTTGACAAGTAGGCCGACTCCTGCCTGCATCTACTGCTATTACTCCACACATCGACCGCTATCCAGCATGCATCTAGAGTATTATGTTCAAAAGAACAGAGTAGTGCTTTAAGTAAGATGACATGATGTAGAGGAATAAACTCATGCAATATGATATAAACCCCATCTTGTTATCCTCGATGACAACAATACAATACGTGCCTTGCTGCCCCTGCTGTCACTGGGAAAGGACACCGCAAGATTGAACCCAAAGCTAAGCACTTATCCCATTGCAAGAAAGATCAATCTAGTAGGCCAAACCAAACTGATAATTCAAAGAGAATTGCAAAGATAACCAATCATACATAAAAGAACTCAGAGAAGATTCAAATATTGTTCATAGATAAACTTGATCATAAACCCACAATTCATCGGTCTCAACAAACACACCGCAAAAGAAGATTACATTGAATAGATCTCCACGAGAATCATGGAGAACTTTGTATCGAGATCCAAAGAGAGAGAAGAAGCCATCTAGCTAATATCTATGGACCCGAAGGTCTGAGGTAAACTACTCACACATCATCGGAGAGGCTATGGTGTTGATGTAGAAGCCCTCCTTGATCAATGCCCCCTCCAGCAGGACGCCAGAAAAGGCCCCAAGATGGGATCTCACATGTACAGAAGGTTGCGGCGGTGGAATTAGGTTTTCGTGGATGCTTCTGTTGGTTTGGGGGTACGTAGGTATATATAGGATGAAGAAGTACGTCGGTGGAGCAACATGGGCCCCACGAGGGTGGAGGGCACGCCCAGGGGGGTAGGCACGCCCCCCTGCCTTGTGCTCTCCTGGTTTATTTCTTGACGTGGACTCCAAGTCCTCTGGCTCGCGTTTGTTTGGAAAATCACGTTCCCGAAGGTTTCATTCCGTTTGGACTCGGTTTGATACTCTTTTTCTACGAAACTCTGAAATAGGCAAAAAACAACAATTTGGGCGGGACTCCGGTTAATAGGTTAGTCCCAAAAATAATATAAAAGTGTATAACAAAGCCCATTCATCATCCAAAACAGAATATAATATAGCATGAAGCAATAAAAAATTATAGATACGTTGGAGACGTATCACCCTCCGTCTTCGCCTTTCCGATCTCGAGCTCCAGCGCCCAAGTACTCATCTCCTTTCCACTCAAGCAACCATGTCCGGATCCATAGGTCAGGGAAAGTGGATGGTCTCCTCCGTCAAGGAGGAGGACATTACTGAGCTTCAGGCGGCCGGGTATTTGGCGAAGGAGATCGCCCACCGTTTGCCGGCCGAGGGGCAAGTCGTCCCCACGCTGAAGCCTACTGAGAGGGTAGTATTCATCCCCCATTTCTTCTGCGGGCTAGGGTTTCCACTCCACCCTTTTTTCTGTGGGCTGAGGTATTATTACGGGATAGATTTCCACGATCTGTCCCCGAATCCGTTCCTCAACATCTCGGCATTTATCGTCGTGTGTGAGGCCTTCCTCTCCATCCATCCCCACTTCATGATGTGGCTCAAAGTCTTCAACATGAAGCCGAAGGTGGTGGACGTCCAGCACGCGGAGTGCGGAGGAGCCATGGTGAGCAAGCTACCCAACGTCTCCTGGCCGAAAGGTACTTTCGTGGAGACAGTGAACGAGTGTGAGAGACAATGGTTCTACATCATAGAACCCCGCGGCACCACCTGGGCCGCGGCTGTCAAATTCCACTCCAGTGCTCCCATGTGACTCACCTCCTTGGTCGAGAAGAGTCCGGACTGGTGTTCGTCCGATGAGCTGATACCGTTGTAGACACGCGTCCAGAGCATGATAGTCAAGAACGGCAAGCTCGTCGATGTGATCCAAGTGATGCTAGTTCGCCGGATTCTTCCATGCCAGCGCAGAGGTCGCCCTCTGCGGGATTTCAATCCGAAGAAGCATCAGACCCTGGTGAGGCTCTTCGAAACCACCCACGAAAATGCGTGGAAGTTGCTTTTTAAGGGCAACGAGAAACTGCCGGCCACAGATTCAGACCGTGGTCATGATTGTAAACACCCTGCCAACGAGGTATGTTATTTTTTATGTATCCCAACTTAATTTTTGCAAGGATGATTTATGATCTTTTATTATTGCTTTTTCAGGACTGGATGGAGAGGGCGAAGCGGATCCAGTGTCCGGCTTCGCTGTCTGAAGAACCGGTCATCCTGCGCCTAGCAAAGATACTGGTGCCGGCGCCATACATGGCGCCGGAGAAGAAGGCCAAGGGGGCCAAGAGTGCCCCCCATTGCAAGGGTGAGGGAGTCCGGGATTAGGGGGTGTTCGGATAGCCAGACTATACCTTCGGCCGGACTCCTGGACCATGAAGATACAAGATTGAAGACTTTGTCCCGTGTCCTTGGCGATGAAGGCAAGCTTGGCGATACGGATATGTAGATCTCCTACCATTGTAACCAACTCTGTTGTCAGGACCCTGATCCTAGGCCACATCGATCCAGCATGTAACACATCATATCACTTTGCGGCCTCAATGAAAAAACCCACCATGTACTCCTACATGGCCTTCCATCGATTCCTTTACCAAATCGTGTTCAACACTTTCACACTCTCGACAACGTCACAACCTTTCACTCTAGTTCATCATCCCGATGAGCCAGACCTGACACAACTCTAAGCATAGCAAGCATAGCATGGTAGGAACACACACACATATGGCTCAATCAACTCCTACACATGCTAGTGGGTTTCATCTAGTTATTGTGGCAATGACAGGTCATGCAAAGGAAGTGGGTTCAACTACCGAGACACACAGCAGTTTGAATCACGTTGTCTTAATGCAGTAAACGAGAGCAGAAGCGAGAACATGGGTTTGTATCGGAATGATCAATGGGTTGCTTGCCTGATGGAGTGGTAGTGGGATACTGCCCTTCAGTTGGATACTCTTGAATATCCTCGGAGGCAGGACCTACCACGAAGAACACATCAAAACACAATCAACACATGACGATATGCAACATTATGATGCATGCTATGACATGGCAATATGAATGTGTCCTGGCCTAATGCAAGCTAGAATAGAAAGGGATGAACTCATTTGAATCAAAGATTCAAATATTAGCTCATTAGACATGGCCTTAATAGTGCATTTCCTTATTCTGCTTAAACAGCAAGGTAAACTTGTTTTGTCACGCATGAAACCATTACAGATGGATAGATTGAATTTTTCTGATAATTTTTCATATATAAATTATTTCATTTGGAGTTACAGATTAATTTCTATGATTTTTTTGAAGTTTGAGACATTTTCTGGGTTTTCCTGAATAAAAATAAATCCAGAAAAGGATTTACTACGTCAGCCTAGCGTCGGTGTGACGTCAGCGGTCAACTGACCCGGTGCAGGTCAAACCCGACCAGTGTGGCCCACTGGTCAGTGTCATGGTGCTAGTTAGGGTCGCTGACATGTGGGTCCAGTCAACGGCCACGTCAGCGGGGTCAAACCCCCCGGTCAAAATGGTCAGCCCGCCGGTGTTTAGCTGCCGGCGGCAACAGATGCGGCAGAGCGGCGCGGGATTCGCGCTCCGGCGACCAAATCG
This sequence comes from Aegilops umbellulata, assembly GCA_032464435.1. Lineage (NCBI taxonomy): Eukaryota > Viridiplantae > Streptophyta > Magnoliopsida > Poales > Poaceae > Aegilops > Aegilops umbellulata. The sequence continues at coordinate 87,602,639 of CP136059.1, forward strand.
ATGGCCGAGCCCACCTACGAGGAGCTGGGGCTCGTGCGCATCCATCTGTGGCAGGGGGAGGGTGCGAGGTGGCCGGAGTTGGGCACGACGTCGACCTCGGCGGCGGCCGGAGTACGGGCGCATACGGGCACGGGGCTACGAGGCACTAGGGGGCCATCTGGTGGCTGCTTTGGCCTCCTAGAGGCACCAGGAGCACGTTGACGCGCTCCGACACGGGCGGCAGGAGCTGTGGCCGCGGCGGCGCCATGGCCGGCGGAGCCAAGCTCTCGGGCTCGACGGGAACGGGTGCTACGGCGAGCTAGCGGGCATGGTAGGAGGGGGAGAAGATGCAGGGCTCACAGGGGGGTCGACGAGCAGCTCAGCGGGCTCGGGGGCGAACGGGGCGGGGCGAATCGACGAACGGCGTCCGGCGGGCTCCGAGGTCGAAGACGATCTGCTGGCGGCGATGCAGGCCCTCCGGCGAGGCGGGGCTCGGTGGGGAGGGCGAGGGCGAAGTGGTGGAGCCTCTAGGCAGGTCAGAGAGGCGAGGGGGTGACGGAGGGCACGGTTACGGCGGCGAGACAGCGACGGGTGCGTCGGCCATCGCGGGAGAGGGGCGAAGGAGAGAATCAGAGGGGGGGAAAAGGTCTAGGGGGAGAGGGGAGCGGTGCAGGGGTGCGTGGCATCGTCTAGGCGCGTCGAGGAGTAGCCAGGCAGACAGGTAGGGAGGAGGTGGCCGGCGCGCGGCGACCACGCGCCCTCGTTCCTTCTGGCACGAGGTTGAAGGAGGCGGTGCGGTGGCTGGGCTGCTACAGTGGTGGGCCGCACCTGGGCCGCGGGGTGGGATGCGTAAGTGGCCAGGTATTCTCTCTCTCTCTTTCTAATTCCTTCTGTTTTCTGTTTAACTGTAACTGTTGGGCTTTATTTAAATTACTAAAACATTTCCAAAAATCCTGGAAATAATTATGGGCTCTGTTTGGATTATTTCCAACATCAAACATTTATTTCCAGAATTATTTGATCATTTAAATTATTTAATAGCATTTAAATGCCCAAATTCAAATACTTATGATTTAAAACAATGACCTTTTGTTGACCTAGAAAATTGTGCACCTATTTTGCCAGAGGTTCTAACCCTAGAGAAAGAGGGTGAACATTTTAGAAGGGCATTTCAGGTTCATTGAAAATGCTTTTAGTAAACCCTAGTTGATTTCAGGGGGGGTGTTGGGGGTTCTGCCTTCCCCATTTCAAGTTTCTGATGAAAAGTAAACATGATGCAACACTCTAATGCATGTCTAGCTAGGGTGTGACAACTCACCCCCACTCGAAAGAATCTCGTCCCGAGATTTAGGATCCGTCGGAAAGATGGTGGGGTACTCGAGTCGAAGACGATCCTCCCTTTCCCAAGTAGCTTCTTGCTCGGAATGGTGTGACCATTGAACTTTGAGAAACTTGATATTCTGGCGTCGATTGGTACGCTCGGCTTGATCAAGGATACGAACGGGGTGTTCTCGATATGTGAGGTTATCCTGGAGATCAAGCGTTTCGTGGTCCACTCCGCGGATAGGATCCGAGAAGCAACGCCTGAGTTGAGAAACGTGGAAGACATCATGAACTCTGGAGAGATGCAAAGGCAGTTCCAGTTGGTAGGAAACTTCCCCTCGTTTGGCAAGAATGCGAAATGGTCCAATGTAACGAGGAGCTAATTTGCCTTTGATACCGAATTGATGGGTTCCCTTTAAGGGTGTAACCCGAAGGTAAGCCATCTCACCAACTTCATAAGCCATCGGCTTATGCTTGCGGTCATACTGACTGTTTTGTCGAGATTGGGCTGTTTTCAACTTCTCACGAATAATGCGAACCTGCTCTTCTGCTTCATGGATCATATCCGGGCCAAAGAGTTGTCTCTCGCCGGTTTCTGACCAGTTAAGAGGCGTTCGACATTTTCGTCCATAGAGAACTTCGAAGGGAGCCTTGCCCAAGCTAGCTTGATAACTGTTGTTATAAGCGAACTCGGCGAATGGAAGGCACTTCTCCCAATTCACACCGAAAGAGATAACAGAAGCTCGGAGCATATCCTCCAGAATTTGATTGACTCGTTCTACTTGACCACTTGATTGAGGATGGAAGGTGGTGCTGAAGGAGAGACGAGTTCCCATAGCATTTTGGAAACTTCCCCAAAATCGCGAGGTGAAAAGACTTCCACGGTCTGAATTAATTTCCAAAGGGACACCATGGAGAGACACTATTCGAGAGATGTACAAATCAGCTAGCTGACTAGCGGTTATACTCTCACGAACAGGTAAGAAGTGGGCTACTTTGGAAAGACGATCGACAACAACGAAGATAGCATTATTCCCTCTTTTGGTTCTGGGAAATCCGGTAATGAAATCCATACCGATTTTATCCCATTTCCATTCAGGAATTTCCAATGGTTGAAGGGTGCCAGCAGGCCGTTGATGCTCTGCTTTAACACGACGACATACGTCGCAATTACCAATGTATTGAGCGATTTCTCTCTTCATCCCAGTCCACCAAAACCTCTGGCGTAGGTCTTGGTACATTTTAGTACTACCTGGATGAATGGTGAGAGGGGATTCATGACCTTCCTTAAGGATCAATCGCCTCAGGTTGCGTAATTTGGGAACCACTAGGCGGTCCCCAAAGAACCTCGATCATCAACGGAGAAACAATTTGCAACTCCCTTCTTGATGTTTCTCTTGATACGGGAGATTCCCGGATCCACCTTCTGTGCCTTGATGATCTGATCCATAAGGGTAGGTTTCGCCACCAGGGTTGAAAGGAATCCACGAGGAACAATGTGAAGGTTAAGCTTACGAAATTCCTCGTGGAGAAGTGGTTGACCTTGTTGTAACATCAGGTTGTTACAATAAGACTTACGACTTAGTGCATCAGCCATGACATTGGCTTTGCCTGGGGTGTAAGTTATTCCTAAGTCGTAATCTGTGATCAACTCGACCCAACGTCTTTGCCTGAGATTCAAATCCGGTTGGGTGAAGATGTATTTCAAACTTTGATGATCAGTGTAGATTTCGCAACGATTACCAAGATGGTAATGTCGCCAGGTTTTGAGTGCATGGACTACCGCTGCAAGCTCTAGATCATGTGTGGGATAGTTATCCTCATGTGGACGCAACTGTCGAGAAGCGTAGGCAATCACATGACGATCTTGCATGAGAATGCAACCTAGTCCCTATCGCGAGGCATCGCAATAGATAACAAAGTCCTTACAAAAATCTGGTGGTACCAGTACGGGAGCAGATGTCAGGCGTCTTTTCAGTTCCTGAAAGCTGAACTCGCACTGTGGGGTCAACTCGAACTTTTTATCTTTCTTGAGGAGTTCAGTTAGAGGCTTAGCAACTTTGGAGAAGTTCTCGACGAAGCGGCAGCAATAGCTCGCTAAACCAAGAAAACTCCGAACTTGCTTGACCGTTCCAGGTGGAGTCCAGTCAAGGACGGCTTGAACTCGCTCGGGATTGACAGCAATGCCCTTACCAGAGATTACATGGCCTAGATAGGTCACTTCTGGCAACCAAAATTCGCACTTGGAGAATTTGGCATAAAGACGATGCTCTCGAAGTTTCGTCAATACTAGCCTTAGATGTTCGGCATGTTCCTCCTCATTCTTGGAGTAGATGAGTATATCATCGAGGTAAACCACGACGAATTTATCCAAATACTCCATGAAGATCGAGTTCATTAACCGAGAGAAGGTGGCTGGCGCATTGGTTAAACTGAAGGACATGACGGTGTACTCGTATTGGCTATAACGATTAACAAAAGCCGTTTTGGGAATGTCCCCATTCTTGATTTTGATTTGATGGTAACCCAACCTCAAATCCATCTTGGAAAAGACTGAGGATCCAGCGAGCTGGTCATACAGGTCGTTGATCCTGGGGAGCGGATACTTGTTCTTGATAGTGACCAAATTGACAGGTCGGTAATCTAAAACCATCCGATCCGTTCCATCGTTCTTCTTGACGAAGAGGACGGGGCAAGCCCATGGAGAAGAACTAGGACAGATGAAACCCTTTTGCAAGGACTCATCGAGTTGTTTCTTGAGCTCGGCTAGTTCTAGGGGTGCCATCTTGTAAGGTCTTCTAGAGATTGGGACGGTTCCTGGTACAAGGTCTATTACGAACTCGACATCCCTGTCAGGTGGAACACCTGGCAGTTCCTCTGGAAAGACATCCGGGAAGTCACGAACTACCGGAATATCTTCAAGGTCTGGAAGGGGGTTGGCATTTAGCGAGTAGAGCTGATGCTCCGACACTCGGGTCAAGACATGGACTGTCTTGCCCGATGGATGGGTGAGTTGAACGGTTCTAGTAGAGCAATCAATCTTAGCGTAATGGGCTGACATCCAGTCCATAACCTATATGATGTTTATGTCCGAGGACTTGAGAGCTATTAGTGACGCAAGGAAGACCAATCTGTCGACAAGAATTTCATTTCCATGGCTGATTCTAGAGGTTTGCCACTTAGAACTAGGGGTTTGAATTACCATAGAGGTGGGCATGTCACAAAATGTGGTGTTGTGCAAACGAGCATAGCTCTCAGAAATAAATGAATGAGATGCTCCAGTATCAAAGAGAACAGTTGCCGGATGGCAATTAACAAGGAGCGTACCGAGAACAACGTTGGGGTCCTCCTGAGTCTCCTCAGCTGAGACGTAGTTGACATGGCCACGAGCAGTGGTGGCCGGCTTGGCGACGAGAACTTTTGCTGTTGGCTTACCACGGCCAACAGACTTTCTGAACTGGTTGGGGTTGTTCTGGGGACACTTGCGGATGTAGTGGCCCGTCTCCCCACACTTGAAGCAGGTTATCATATTGGGGCATGGAGCAACGTTAGCAGCGGGACCACCATAAGTCTTGGGCGGTACATACTGCTGGTTGGGGCGAGGCGCCTCAAAGGATGGCCTCGGAGTGAACCTGGATGGCACGACAGTGTTTGGGATCCAGACCCGGCGCTTCTGAGATCTAGAGCCAGATGAAGATCCAAAGTCACGGGAGTGCTTGCGTAAAGCTTCAAAATCAATATCCCTGTCTCGGCACTGATGGCCTTGTTGACTAGCTTCGGAAAAGAGGTGCATTCGTGCAGACGAAGATCACGGCGAAGCTCGGGGCTAAGTCCCTTGCGGAACCTTGCCTGCTTCTTGGCGTCGGTGGATACCTCTTCGGGAGCATAACGTGCTAACTTCCCAAAGTCGCGACTGTATGCATCCACAGTCAGTCTACCCTGGGTGAAGTTACAGAACTCCTCCCTCTTGCGATCCATGAGACCTTCCGGAACGTGATGCTCACGGAAAGCAGCACTGAAATCAGCCCAAGTAGTGATTTGGCCGACTGGGCGCATAGCCTCATAATTTTCCCACCAAAGGCTAACAGGTCCTTCGAGGTGATAAGCCGCAAAGGTAACTTTATCATCTTCAGCTACGTTGGCAGAACGTAGCTTGTGGGCGATGCTGCGAAGCCAGTCATCCGCATCGAGAGGTTCGATGGAATGGTTAAACTTTGGTGGATACAGCTTGACAAAGTCATTAAGTGACACTAGAATGTTTCTCTGCTGGCGTGTAGTATTCTGCTCAATCCGCTCCAGCAAGCGGTTAGTCTCACGCTTGTTTCGTTCTGCCTCCAGCATCACCTCGGCCAGGGATGGCGGTTGAGGCAGATTGTCATCCCTAGCTGCGCTAGCTTCACCCTGCTCCGGAGCAGCAGGGTTGCTGCGGGTGTTGACCATCCTAGGAAAAACAAAACAACGATTTAGACCAGGATGGCAAAATCTGGGCAAGGAAGTGCGGAATGTAATGGATAACAAGGAATGCAGAGATGTTCATCCGTATGACATGGTAATATAGAAACTGGCATACATTAACCAACCGTCATACACACCATACATAGTTTAGTACAAGCCCAAGCTAAGGTACAACTATGATGAAAGACGTTACATCTCATCGGAGGCATTCCAAGCTCCTATACATTATTTTTCTACACCTCCGGAATGGATACACACTAAGTCATATTCCACAAGTCACGCAGGACGATGGACATACAAATATTACAATACTAGTGAAAACTACTACTAGCTCAGACAGCTCCGTAGTAATCCTCATAGAAGTCACCACCCAAGCCTAGAAGCGGAACATGATCATCTGGGAACAGGCGGTCCTGAGGAGCTTGCGGACCATAGGGACTTGTGTGTGGCCTTGGTCCAACAAACGGCGGCAAATGAGGTCCACGAGGAGGAGTGATGCCTCCCACCTCACGCCACTCCATGAAATCTGGTAGACTGGCACGCATAGGATACAAGTCCCTCATGTCCATGTATCCGGCTTGCACCGCGGGGGCAAACCGAGGTAAAGTGGCCCAGTGATCAGAACGAGCATTAAAGAGCTCCATACGCAAGGCCTGGTTTTCACGGTCCTTGTCTTCCAACATCTCAGTAGTGGTGCGGAGGAGTGAGTTCTCATGGGATGCATCGCTATACATACCCTGAAGGTAACCATGCGCCCCAGGGAGGGATGCTGGCATGTAGCGGAAATCAGTGTTGCTCAGCAAGGCAGTTCTGGCTCGAATAATAGTCATCATCGAGTAAGATGCATCCTGCACGGATATCCCAATAGTGATCCCAAGTCCATAAGAACAGTGGAGCGGTTCAGTAGCTCTGGGATAAGATGGATATATCCTGACCGTGCACAGATACTGGCTTTGATTAAAGTCTCTAAACTGCTCCTCGACGGTATATTCAGGATACCATCGGTAACCTGTCTCGACCATCACTCGAACCAACATAGCTGTGTGACCACATATATCGATGCAACGGGAACCACTTGGTGCTGGGGACGGGTGGCCATCTGAAAGCACAAAATAATGCAAAGGCATTACAATTTTCTAGGAGAATTTGGACAGCATAATGGCTGTAAATGCTCAGAAAAAGAGATGAGACATCCACAACAGTTTGCAAAACCACTCAACAACATTATATCAAGGTTCTGGTTCAACTGGCAACATACTAAAATTTAGTAGGAACTGAACTGGGTTGTAACCAACAATCCTATAAGTTACTACAGACTAGTAACACGTGACCCTGATAGAGAGAAGAGAGCCTAGTCCTCAACCCACGTAGAATGAGAAGAGAATGACTCAAGATAGAGGGCATAAGGTAAAGGAGTAAAAGAGCCTTACGTTCCCTCCCACAATCAATTCCCCTACATATAACTAAAGCATTTCTAGACTCGACATAGACCAGTTTGGCTTAGCGAACCTACAGGCAGTCCGGCTCTGATGCCAACGCTGTCAGGACCCCGATCCTAGGCCACATCGATCCAGCATGTAACACATCATATCACTTTGCGGCCTCAATGAAACAACCCACCATGTACTCCTACATGGCCTTCCATCGATTCCTTTACCAAATCGTGTTCAACACTTTCACACACTCGACAACGTCACAACCTTTCACTCTAGTTCATCATCCCGATGAGCCAGACCTGACACAACTCTAAGCATAGCAAGCATAGCATGGTAGGAACACACACACATATGGCTCAATCAACTCCTACACATGCTAGTGGGTTTCATCTAGTTACTGTGGCAATGACAGGTCATGCAAAGGAAGTGGGTTCAACTACCGAGACACACAGCAGTTTGAATCACGTTGTCTTAATGCAGTAAACGAGAGCAGAAGCGAGAACATGGGTTTGTATCGGAATGGTCAATGGGTTGCTTGCCTGATGGAGTGGTAGTGGGATACTGCCCTTCAGTTGGATACTCTTGAATATCCTCGGAGGCAGGACCTACCACGAAGAACACATCGAAACACAACCAACACATGATGATATGCAACATTATGATGCATGCTATGACATGGCAATATGAATGTGTCCTGGCCTAATGCAAGCTAGAATAGAAAGGGATGAACTCATTTGAATCAAAGATTCAAATATTAGCTCATTAGACATGGCCTTAATAGTGCATTTCCTTATTCTGCTTAAACAGCAAGGTAAACTTGTTTTTTCATGCATGAAACCATTACAGATGGATAGATTGAATTTTTCTGATAATTTTTCATTTATAAATTATTTCATTTGGAGTTACAGATTAATTTTTATGATTTTTTTTGAAGTTTGAGACATTTTCTGGGTTTTCCTGAATAAAAATAAATCCAGAAAAGGATTTACTGCGTCAGCCTGGCGTCAGTGTGACGTCAGCGGTCAACTGACCCGGTCCAGGTCAAACCCGACCAGTGGGGCCCACTGGTCAGTGTCACGGTGCTAGTTAGGGTCACTGACATGTGGGTCCAGTCAATGGCCATGTCAACGGGGTCAAACCCCCCGGTCAAAACGGTCAGCCCGCCGGCGTTTAGCCGCCGGCGGCAGCAGATGCGGCGGAGCGGCGCGGGATTCGCGCTCCGGCGACCAAATCGATGGCCGAGCCCACCTACTAGGAGCTGGGGCTCGTGCGCATCCATCTGTGGCAGGGGGAGGGTGCGAGGTGGCTGGAGTTGGGCACGACGTCGACCTCGGCGGTGGCCGGAGTACGGGCGCATATGGGCACGGGGCTACGAGGCACTAGGGGGCCATCTGGTGGCTGCTTTGGCCTCCTGGAGGCACTAGGAGCACGTTGACGCGCTCCGACACGGGCGGCAGGAGCTGTGGCCGCGGCGGCGCCATGGCCGGCGGAGCCAAGCTCTCGGGCTCGACGGGAACGGGTGCTACGGCGAGCTAGCGGGCATGGGAGGAGGGGGAGAAGATGCGGGGCTCACAGGGGGGTCGACGAGCAGCTCAGCGGGCTCGGGGGCGAACGGGGCGGGGCGAATCGACGAACGGCGTCCGGCGGGCACCGAGGTCGAAGACGATCTACTGGCGGCGATGCAGGGCCTCCGGCGAGGCATGGCTCGGTGGGGAGGGCGAGGGCGAAGTGGCGGAGCCTCTGGGCAGGTCAGAGAGGCGAGGGGGTGACGGAGGGCGCGGTTACGGCGGCGAGACGGTGACGGGTGCGTCGGCCATCGCGGGAGAGGGGCGAAGGAGAGAATCAGAGGGGGGGAAGGTCCAGGGGGAGAGGGGAGCGGTTCAGGGGTGCGTGGTGTCGTCCAGGCGCGTCGAGGAGTAGCTAGGCAGACAGGGAGGGAGGAGGTGGCCGGTGCGTGGCGACCACGCGCCCTCATGCCTTCTGGCACGAGGTTGAAGGAGGCGGTGCGGTGGCTGGGCTGCTACAGTGGTGGGCCGCAGCTGGGCCGCGGGGTGGGATGTGTAAGTGGCCAGGTATTCTCTCTCTCTCTTTCTAATTCCTTCTGTTTTCTATTTAACTGTAACTGTTGGGCTTTATTTAAAATACTAAAACATTTCCAAAAATCCTGGAAATAATTATGGGCCCTGTTTGGATTATTTCCAACAGCAAACATTTATTTCCAGAATTATTTGAGCATTTAAATTATTTAATAGCATTTAAATGCCCAAATTCAAATACTTATGATTTAAAACAATGACCTTCTGTTGACCTAGAAAATTGTGCACCTATTTTGCCAGAGGTTCTAACCCAAGACAGAGAGGGTGAACATTTTAGAAGGGCATTTCAGGTTCATTGAAAATGCTTTTAGTAAACCCTAGTTGATTTCAGGGGGGGTGTTGGGGGTTCTGCCTTCCCCATTTCAAGTTTCTGATGAAAAGTAAACATGATGCAACACTCTAATGCATGTCTAGCTAGGGTGTGACATCTGTGTAACCCTAGCCCTCTCCGATGTCTATATAAACTGGAGGGTTTTAGTCCGTAGGACGAACAATAGAACAACAATCATACCATAGGCTAGCTTCTAAGGTTTAGCCTCCTTGATCTCGTGGTAGATCTACTCTTGTACTACCCATATCATCAATATTAATCAAGCAGGAGTAGGGTTTTACCTCCATCGAGAGGGCCCGAACCTGGGTAAAAACATCGTGTCCCTTGTCTCCTGTTACCATCCGCCTAGAGGCACAGTTCGGGACCCCCGACCCGAGATCCGCCGGTTTTGACACCGACATTGGTGCTTTCATTCAGAGTTCCTCTGTGTCGTCACTTTTAGGCCCGATGGCTTCTCCGATCATCAGCGGCGATGCGGTCCAGGGTGAGACTTTTCTCCCCGGATAGATCTTCGTATTCGGCGGCTTTGTACTGCGGGCCAATTCGCTTGGCCATCTAGAGCAGATTGAAAGCTACGCCCCTGGCCATCAGGTCAGATTTGGAAGTCTGAACTACACGGCTGACATCCGCGGGGACTTGGTCTTCGACGGATTCGAACCACAGCCGAGCGCGCCGCACCGTCACGAAGGGCATGATTTAGCTCTGCCGCCGAACAGTGTCTTGGAGGCCGCGCCCGCATCGGCCCCGACCCTTAGTTCGGAGCCGATCGCACCGGTCGAGGACGGGTGGTTGGACGCCGTCTCGGAGGCCGAAATCTCTACGGCGATCGAGCCGAACACTAGCTTTGTCCCTTGCGAAGCCCGTGACTCCAAGGTGCCGGACTCCTCTCCGGACTCTGAACCCCCCGCGCCCCTGCCGATCGAATCCGATTGGGCGCCGATTATGGAGTTCACCGCCGCGGACATCTTTCAGCACTCGCCCTTCAGCGATATTCTGAATTCACTAAAGTCTCTCTCTTTATCAGGAGAGCCCTGGCCGGACTACGGTCAGCAAGGTTGGGATGCGGATGATGAAGAAATTCAAAACCCACCCACCTCCCATTTTGTAGCCACTATCGATGATTTAACCGACGTGCTCGACTACGACTCCGAAGACATCAACGATATGGACGCCGATGCAGGAGACCATCAGGAATCAGTGCCTATAGGGCACTGGAAAGCCACCTCATCATATGACATATACATGGTGGATACCCCAAAAGAGGGTGATGGCGATGGAACAGCGGAGGATGACTCCTCCAAGAAACAGCCTAAGGGCCGGCGTTAGCGGCGCCGCTCTAAATCCCGCCAAAGCAAAAACGGTGATTCCGGCATGGGAGATAATAACACTCCGGACAGTGCCGAAGAAAACCCCCTCCAGCAAAACTCAACACAGGAGGATGGAGAAGCCAACCCTCAAAAGAGAGCGGCAGACAGAGAGGTCGAGGATGATAATTACATGCCTCCCTCCAAAGACGAGGCAAGCCTCGACGACAACGAATTTGTCGAGCATGAGGATCCCGTCAAACAAGAGGGCTTCAAACGCAGGGTTATGGCCACGGCGAGCAGCCTCAAGAAAAAACATCTACAGCTTAGAGCTGATCAAGACTTGCTAGCCGACAAATGGACGGAAGTCCTAGCGGCCGAAGAGTATGAACTTGAACGCCCCTCCAACAGCTACCCAAAGCGCAGGTTGCTACCCCGATGCGAGGAAGAAGCACCTACATCACCAGCGCATGATGCGGCCGACCGGCCACCACGTGGCCGTGACAGAGAGGCCTCTCGGCCCTCCACTCAAGCCGCACACCGGCGCCGCTTTAAAAATACCAAGGCACGGGGGAATGCGCCAGACCTGCGAGATATATTGGAGGACAAGGCAAAGCAAACAAGGTCGATCTACGGATCGCGTGGGCACCCCACAACATGAGACAATAATCGTCATGCCAAATACAGTAAATCCGGCCAGGCCGAACACAGTAGACAAAGCTCGCTTGAGCTACGTCGTGGTATACCTCAATACAGAGGTGTTGTACACCCACTATGCTTCACAGACGAAGTAATGGATCACCAAATCCCACAGGATTTCAAACTCGTATACATCGAATCATATGATGGCACATCAGACCCTGCGGTATGGATTGAGGACTATCTCCTCCATATCCACATGGCCCGCGGTGACGATCTACATGCCATCAAATACCTCCCACTCAAGCTTAAAGGACCAGCTCGGCATTGGCTTAATAGCTTGCCAGCAGAATCAATTGGTTGTTGGGAGGACCTGGAAGCCATATTCCTCGACAATTTGTAGGGCACTTATGTGCGACCACCAGACGCCGATGACCTAAGCACCATAATTTAGCAGCCAGAGGAATTGGCCAGGCAATTCTGGACACGGTTCCTAACCAAGAAAAATCAAATCATCAACTGTCTGGACGTAGAGGCCCTAGCGGCCTTCAAGCATAATATCCGCGACGAGTGGCTTGCCCGGCACCTTGGACAGGAGAAGCCGAAATCTATGGCAGCCCTCACGACGCTCATGACCCACTTTTGTACGGGAGAAGACAGCTGGCTGGCTCGTAGCAATAGCATAACCACCATCCTTGGTAATTCAGATAAGAAGGACAGCAGTGCCAGGTCGCGTCGCAACAAGCACAAGCGCCGCATTCACGGCGACAATGCTAAGGATACGGCAGTTAATGCCGGATTCAGAGGCTCTAAACCCGGTCAGCGGAAAAAGGCATTCAAGAGAAATACTCCAGGCCCGTCCAGTTTGGACCGAATACTCGACCGCTCGTGCCAGATACATGGCACCCCCGAAAAGCCAGCCAATCACACCAACTGGGATTGTTGGGTGTTCAAGCAGGCAGGCAAGTTACATGCCAAAAACAGAGACCAGGGGCTACATAGTGACGACGAGGAGGAGCCCCTGTCGCTGAACAGTAGTGGTCAGAAGGGATTCCCCCCACAAGTGCGGATGGTGAACATGATATATGCAACCCACATCCCCAAGAGGGAGCGGAAGCGTGCGTTAAGGGACGTATACGCGATAGAGCCAGTCGCCCCGAAGTTCAACCCATGGTCCTCCTGCCCGATCACTTTTGATCGAAGGGACCACCCCACTAGCATCCGTCACGGCAGATTTGCCGCATTTGTTCTTGACCCAATCATTGATGGATTTCACCTAACTCGAGTCCTCATGGACGGTGGCAGCAGTCTGAACCTGCTTTATCAGGATACAGTGCGGAAAATGGGCATCGATCCTTCGAGGATTAAACCCACTAAAACGACCTTTAAAGGTGTCATACCAGGTGTAGAGGACAACTGTACAGGCTCAGTCACACTTGAAGTGGTCTTTGGATCTCCGGATAATTTCCGAAGCGAGGAGTTAATCTTCGACATAGTCCCGTTCCGCGGTGGCTATCACGCACTGCTCGGGCGAACCGCTTTTGCCAAGTTCAATGCGGTACCGCATTACGCATACCTCAAGATCAAGATGCCAGGCCCTCGAGGAGTCATTACAGTCAATAGAAACACCGAACGCTCTCTTCGTATAGAGGAGCATACGGCGGCTCTCGCAGCGAAAGTACAAAGCGGCCTCTCAAGGCAATCCTCCAGTCCGGCCACTAAACGTCCGGACACCATCAAGCGCGCCCGGAGTAACCTACAGCAAGACCGCCTGGCACGTCGTGAGCAGGCGTAGCAATGCGGCCCCAACCCCAGCCCTCACGAAATTGCGAAACCAGTACTGCGCGTACATAACTACACTCTGGAAATACCATGGGCACAGGGGGAGGGGCACTATCACGGCACGCCCAAAAGACGGCTTAAACCGCACTAGGGGCTGCCGATTTCTTACTTTTATCTTTCTTTTAGGACTCCATTCTTCGGAAGGCCTAAACCGGCAGTAGAATTGCCGCACAAACGATGCAAGAACCAGGGAAGCAGAAAACTACGCCGCACTATGGAACTCTAAGGTGGTCTCTATAACGAGCAGTATACCTGTTTTGCATATCATTCCACAGTCCGCCCCTGGATAGGACATGTCAAATAGTCCCACATTTTGCTTATCGCACCATTTGTATCGTTCTGCTTTGATCGCAGCTTCTTCAAATATACAATGCATAGCTTTTGTCTATTACTGTATTACTCTTTTTTAAGAATATATGTTCATTAATGACATGTTGCACCCGTACACTTTGGTACGGCCAATACAACAGGGGCTTAAGTACCCCACAACACGGTGTGAGAAGTCCGAACACTATCACAGGTGCGGCACCCCGAACTTATAGCATTATATGCATCGGCTCCGAATCATGTCTTTGGTCAATAGTTGGGTTTGCCCGGCTCCCATGTTTTGGTACCTTACGTTCCGCTATATCGGCTAAGGTAGCACTGGGAGAACTACTACGATTGTGCCCCAGTTAAGCTGGGCCTAAGCACCTCAGTAGAGAAAGCTAAAACTGACTGTCATGATAGGGCGAGAGCTGGTCGCTGTTCGAGAGGTTTTCGAGTCCCTAAAGATTTATGCTGCTTCGAGCGAGGAGTCGGCTTTGTCCGCCCTAGGCGTGGATAGCGCCCCGAACTCGGTCTTCTGAACACTAGGGGCTTCGCCGAAATTTAAAATTATAGAATTCTATGGCTAAGTGAGAGTGTTCAAGCATTATAGTCTGATTGCCTTATTCGTTGTGTTGAGCGCCTCCCTCGAAGGACCCAAGAATGGGAAAAAGAGCGCTCAAGTTTATCCCGAACACCCCAGCACTCGTGGCATGGGGGCAGAAGCCGACGACTCGCCATCTCTCAAAATTTGATAAACGACAGCACAAAAGGTAATATTTTAAATTGAAAAAGCATTGCTTAGCGGACATGAACAAGTTTTCAGCGCACAGGACAAAATAAACAAGTTTTACTCAAAAATTACATCTTTCGAGCATTCGTCCGCCATAAGGCGGGCACCTTCCAGAACGCCCTGATAGTACAACTCGGGGTGGCGATGCTCCTTGCCCGGCGGCGGCCCGTCCGTCACAAGCTTCTTCGCATCCAGCTTGCCCAAGTGCACCTTAGCACGGGCAAGCGCCCTACGGGCACCTTCGATGCAGACGGAGCGCTTGACGACTTCGAGCCTTGGACAGGCCTCCACCAGCCGCCTCACCAGCCCGAAGTAGCTCCCAGGCAGAGCCTTTCTAGGCCACAGCCGAACTATGAGGCCCTTGATGGCCTGTTCGGCCACCTTGTGGCGCTCGACCAGTTGCTTCAGCTGGTCACTCCAAGGCACAGGGAGGCTTTGCATAAAGAAAGCCTTACCCGCCGCTATCTTCTTCATCGCCTCAACCTCCTGGAGGGCCTTCTGGACTTCGGCCTTGGCAGACTTGGCATTCTCAATGGCCGCCGCGAGCTCGGACTCTTGGGTCTTTGAGTCAAGCTCCAAACTCTCATTTCTTTTCATGAGAGCCTGGAGCTCTTGCCACACCTTGCCAACCTGTGCCTCATATTTCTCCCGCTCGGTGCGCTCTATGGCCGCCCTCTTCTCTGTAACACCCTAGATTCGATGCGCCAGGTGCCAACGATGCTAGTGCAGATGACGCAACCGAGCTCAAGTGGGAGTTCGACGAGGAACGTGGTTGTTACTATGTGTCTTTTCCTGATGATCAGTAGTGGAGCCCAGTTGGGACGATCGGGGGATCTGTGTAGCATTTGGGGTAGTCTTCTTTCATTTTGGTTCCGTAGTCGGACCCTGAGTGTAATCTGGATGATGGATGTTTATTTATGTATTGTGTGAAGTGGCGACTGTAAGCCAACTATGTATCTCTTTCCCTTATGTATTACATGGGTTGTGTGAAGATTACCTCACTTGCGACATTGCTTTCAATGCGGTTATGCCTCTAAGTCGTGCTTTGACACGTGGGAGATATAGCCGCATCGAGGGCGTTACAAGTTGGTATTAGAGCATAGGCATAGCAAAAGAGCGAGCATATAGCAAGCAAAGATAGAAGTGATTTCGAGGGTATGGTCATCTTGCCTGCAAAGTTCTCAGGGTTGTCGAAAGCTTGCTCCTCGTAAGTGTTATCAACAGGTTCCTCGTTCACGTACTCGACTCCTGTCTCTAACCAAAACAAGAACACAAGCAAAGGAACAACTATGAACCATGATGCAATGCACAAACAACATGATGCAAAACATGGCATGACATGCGAGATGTGGTATGCAATGCATATGCGTGCTCCGGAAAGAAAAAAGATGAACAAGGCATATTCTTGGCAAACCAAGTATGCCGCTGGAAAGGTGAGATGATTTCGGTTGAAATCGATATAAAGATCACCGGAATCGGATGCACGGTTTGCAAATGACAAGCAAAACAAGAATGTCATATTCCTGCGATTAACAGCATGATGCCACTTAGCATGCAACAAGAAATTACGATACTGCACCCAAACATACCAACAAAGCATATGTAAGTGATCTACTCAAGATGCTTGGCAAAAGATGAACACTGAGCTACGGCTAAATCACACAAGATCAGGTTCAAACAAGCATGGCAAAAGTGCAAAATATATCAGCTTCACAGACTTAGTGAAACAACCTGCTACAGGAACATGTCATAGCAAAATAAGGCATGGCATGAATCTAATCAAAGCATTGAACAAAATTCCCTTACTGACCATGATCCAAAAGGACCAGAAAGTATAATAGCACCCATGTCAATTAAGCAAGTTTCGTTACAGTTTTCAGACTTCGCAGAAAACGGGACATGTCAAAAACAGATAACAAGTAGGCATGTTTACGAGCTCGATGCACTCACTACAGAGCATTTCATGATAAACTAAGCATATAACCATCAATAACACATGGCATAAAATCTAGACATGGCAAGAACAACATCATAGCATGCAAAGATCAACTACAACAAGCTTGGCAAAATCGAATAACATGTAAACAATCTGCCAGTAACATTTTATAGGAAAAGTAGAGATCGATTTACTCAAGCTATGGCACTCAATAATTACAAAAAAATCATGGATGGATAGAGAAAATCCATGTGTTCAAAACACCCTTACTGATCATGCTCAAAATGGGCATAGATCTCTCTGTAACAACATGAACACATGGCATAAAAATAACAGCAGGACATGACTTAGTGAAATTACTAAGACCCTGAAATCAGCAACAATATGATCCCTAGTTTGCATGCTTGTGCTAGTCACCACAGAGATCACAAAAATACATGGCATACACCCCTGTAAAGATGGCATGGCATATTACAAAACACATGTAGGACTCAACTTCATAGGGTGCACACATCAATCATGGCAAAAATGACAAAAGTGCATGTTCTGCTGAGAATCTGTAACTAACATCACATAGCCCTCTTCTAACAGCATTTCGGGTATCAAGATGAGCTCAAATGAAAATGATTCAACGACACAAACATTACAGTTTGCTACACGCCCAAAACGGAGCCACGGGTGCAAAGCCACTGTGCGATGAACATGCAACAATTAACTGACAGAAAAATGACTTGGAGAAATTTCGGGTCTGAGGAAAGTCAACCTAGTCGACTGGATCTAGATCCAGGGCCGAGGTCGCCGGAGTTCGAAGCAGCGGCGGCCGGAGAGGGAGATGGTGCCGGAGAGGAGGGACGGGCCGGGCGGCGCTGGAGCCGCGGCGGCCGGGGCGCTGGGTGCGCCGGCGCCAGGGACGGACGGCGGACGCGGGCAGCGGTGGCCGGCGTCCGAGGCGGCGGCGGGCGGAGGCGAGGAGGCGGGTGCGGGCGCAGGCGGCGGGGAGCCGCGGTCTCGGTGGGGGCCCGCCTGGGCCCCGGCGGGCCAGCGCGCGGGGGCGGCGAAGTGGGCGCAGGCTGCCCACGTGGCAGCCCCTGGTTGGCTGTGGGCGCGGCGGCGGACGCGCCCGGCGCCATCCGGACGTGTCCGGCGCGGGGAAAGGAGCGGGGAGCTAGGGTTAGGGTGGATTGATCCGAAATTTCGGGGGAGGGGTCTTTTTATAGGTAGGAGGGGCTAGGAAGCTCCAAATTGAGCATGATTTTCGGCCACGTGATCGTGATCGAACGGCCAAGATGATGAGATAGGTTTAGGTGGGTTTTGGGCCACTTTGGAGGGGTGTTGGGCTGCAACACACACGAGGCCTTCTCGGTCCCTCGATCAACCGTTGGAGTATCAAACGAAGTCCAAATGGCACGAAACTTGACAGGCGGTCTACCGGTGATATACCAAGGCCGCTTGACAAAACTCGGTCCATTCTGAGAAAGTTTAATACCCGCTCACGGAAAAAGGTAAAAGGGGGCGCCGGGGAGCATAGGAGTGCCGGATTGCAAAATGGACAACGGGGAAAATGCTCGGATTCATGAGACGAACACGTATGCAAATGCGATGCACATGATGACATGATATGAAATGCATGACACGGACAAAAGCAAAACGAAGAAGGACCCAACCACGAGGGAATATCATAACTTAGTGCCGAAAATGGCAAGAGTTGGAGTACAAATATGGCAAGTTACATACGGGGTGTTACAACACTCCACCACTACGAGAGGATCTCGTCCCGAGATCTAGGACTGAAAGAACTACGGATAATCGGAACGGAGGTGGTCCTCGCGCTCCCAGGTGGCTTCTCCGTCTGAATGGTGTGACCACTTCACTTTTAGGAATTTGATGGACTTGTTACGAGTCTTGCGCTCAGTTTCTTCAAGATTAGCAACGGGATGCTCATGATAAGTCAAATCTTCTTCGAGATCAATCTCTTCGAAGTTGATGGTGCGCTTAGGCATCTTGAAGCACTTGCGCAGTTGTGACACGTGAAACACATCGTGCAAGTTTGCGAAGTTGGAGGGAAGCTCAAGTTGATAGGCGAGATCGCCTCTTTTGCCAATGATCTTGAATGGGCCCACGTATCTAGGGGCAAGTTTTCCTTTGATACCGTAGCGACGAGTGCCTTTCATTGGAGAGGCGCGGAGGTAGACATGGTCTCCGATCTCGAAAGCCAAATCACGGTGTTTGCTATCATAATAGATCTTCTGGCGCGATTGCGCGGCTTTGAGATTCTCACGAATGACTTTACACATATCTTCAGCCTCTGTGATCAAGTCGTTGCCAAGAAGTTGGCATTCACCGGTCTCAGACCAATTGAGAGGAGTACGGCACTTTCTGCCATAGAGAATCTCGAATGGGGCCTTGCCCGAACTCACTTGAAAGTTGTTGTTGTAAGAGAACTCAGCATATGGAAGACAATCCTCCCACTTCATGCCGAAAGAGATAACACAAGCCCTGAGCATATCTTCAAGAATTTGGTTGACACGCTCGACTTGTCCACTAGTTTGAGGATGGAAAGTTGTGCTGAAGCGAATATTTGTTCCCATGGCCTTCTAAAAAGAATCCCAAAAAACTTGAAGGTAAAGATGCTGCCACGGTCTGAAGAGATCAATTGTGGAATGTCGTGCAAGGAGACAATTCTGGAGGTGTAAAGTTCTGCCAGCTGCGCTGCTGTGATAGACTCTTTGATAGGAAGAAAATGAGCCACTTTAGTGAGCTTGTCGATGACGACGAAGATGGCATCATTTCCACGCTTGGACTTAGGAAATCCAGTCACGAATTTCGATATGATCAAACTTCGATTCTGGAATAGCAAGAGGTTGGAGTAGACCAGCTGGTCGTTGGTGTTCTGCTTTCACCCTTCTGCAGACATCACATTCATTCATGAATTGAGCAATTTCTCGCTTCATTCGAGTCCACCAATACGACTGCTTGAGGTCATGGTACATCTTCGTACTTCCAGGATGAATGTATAGAAGAGAATTGTGCGCCTCGTTCATAATGAATTTACGTAGATCACCCTTAGGAACCACAATCCGGTCCTCGAAGAAAAGAGTATCTCTGTCATCAACGCGATAGCATTTGTATTTGGAAATGCCCTTATCAATACCACGTTTCACCTTCTTCACCATGGTATCCAATAGTTGTGCCTCATGAATTTGATCTTCCAAAGTAGGAGAGACTATGTGGTTGGCAAGAAAGCCTTGAGGAACAACTTGGAGATTCAACTTGCGAAAAGCTTCACAAAGATCCGAGCGAAAGGGCTTGAGCATTAAGCTGTTGCAATAAGCCTTCCTGCTCAAAGCATCTGCAATCACATTGGCCTTGCCTGGAGTATATTCAATACTCGGATTATACTCTTGAATCATTTCGACCCATCGAGTTTGCCTGAGGTTGAGGTTGGGTTGAGTGAAAATGTACTTGAGACTCTTGTGATCGGTGAATATGTCCACTTTCCTTCCCAACAAGATATGTCTCCATGTTATTAATGCATGGACAACTGCCGCCAACTCAAGATCGTGAGTGGGGTAGTTCTTTTCATTGGGCTTCAACTGACGAGAGGTATAGGCCACAACTTTCTTCTCTTGCATTAACACAGCACCGAGACCTTGAAGAGAAGCATCACAGAAAACTTCATAAGGCTTGGATTCGTCAGGAGGAGTGAAAACTGGAGCAGTGACGAGTTTCTCTTTGATAGTGTTGAAAGCAACGTCACACTCAGGAGACCAGACATACTTCACATGCTTCTGGAGGAGGTTGGAAAGAGGCTTTGCAATCTTTGAGAAATTCTCAACGAATCTTCGGCAATAGCTTGCAAGTCCAAGAAAACTGCGAAGCTGCTTCACATTCTGAGGAGGTTCCCAATTCAAAACTGCAGACACCCTCTCAGGATTAACAGCAATGCCCTTGGCAGAGATGATATGCCCAAGGTAAAGAACTTCATCAAGCCAAAATTCTCATTTGGAGAACTTCGCATAGAATTGATACTCTCTGAGCTTGTCGAGCACCAATCGCAAATGTTTGGCATGATCCTTCTTATTCTTGGAGAAGACCAATATATCATCGAGATAGACCAAGACGAATTCGTTGGTGTAGGGGTTGAAGATGAAGTTCATCATTCGAGAGAAAGTTGGAGGAGCATTTACAAGGCCGAAAGACATGACAGTATATTCATAAGAACCAAAGCTTGTTCTGAATGCTGTCTTGGGAATATCTTCTTCACGAATGCGAATCGGATGATAACTCATACGAAGGTCAAGCTTGGAGAACACTTTAGCACCTTTAAGTTGCTCGAATAGCTCATTGATGTTGGGAAGTGGATACTGGTTCTTGATAGTCTTCTTGTTCAATGGACGGTAATCGACGCAAAGTCGGTCCGTGCCATCCTTCTTCTGGACAAAAAGAACACCACAACCCCAAGGAGATGAACTCGGTCTGATCAGTCCCAGACGCTCTTGTTCATCGAGTTGTTTCTTCAATTCCTTCAGCTCTTTAGGTCCAAGCTTGTATGGACGCTTGCAAACGGGTTCCGTGCCAGGCTCAAGATCGATAACGAATTCAATGGCCGGTGAGGAGGCATACCCGGAAGCTCTTCTGGAAAGACATCTTGGTACTCACAAACGACTCGAATCTGAGAGATAGCATCCAATTCGCCCTTCTCATTAAGAGAAAACAATCGAATGGTTTCATCGCGAGCGGCATAAATGATCACATCCTTAGAAGAGTGTGTCAATTGAATTTCCCTGGCAGCACAATCAAGCTGAGCCTTGTGCTTAGAAAGCCAGTCCATCCCGAGAATTAGATCAATATCAGAGTCGCCAAGAACAATTGGTTTAGACAAGAATTTATAGTCTCCCATCTTGATGGAAACATCCGGAACCACCAAACTAGAGCTCAAGCGTTTACCAGGAGAAATGACAACCATGGGTCTATCCAAATGAGAAGACGTGAAATCATGCTTGGCAAAAAACGGTCTTAACATGAAACAATGCGAAGCACCAGTATCAAATAATACTTTTGCAAGAATATCATTAACTAAGAGATTACCCATGATCACTTCAGAAGAATCCTCCGCTTGAGCTGCATTCATCATGTTCACCTTGGCATGCTTGGAATTATGCTTGACCACTGCATTGCTTGAAGATCTCACAGGAGGAGGAGGCGGAAGCCGCCTTTGGTTGAAGCACTTGTTCGCATAGTGACCTTTCTCCTGACATTTGTTACAAGTCACCTCTGAGAGCGGACGGTGATATGGAGCATTTGACCTTGGAGCTTGAGAATTTGAGTTATTCTGATTGCCTGGGTTGGGTGGGTGGGAAGATCCACGACCACCTGAGTTCTTTTGCTGATAAGGCTGACGAAACGGAGGAGGAGGAAGGTAGAACTTCTGCTGCTTAGCTGCCACTTGTGAGGAAGAAGAAGACAGAACTGCATCTCTGACTATCTTCTTAGAAGCCTCACACTTGAGCTGAGCAGCCTCTTGCGTCAGTGCCATGTTGTAGAATTCATCATACTTTTTCGGCTCAAAAAGCACGAGAGCTAGTTGCAGATCTTCTCTGAGGCCACACCTGAATTGGTAAATCATGCTCTTTTCATCAGGGATGTCTTGCTTAGCAAAACGAGAGAGCTTCTGGAACTGAGTGTTGTATTGATACACAGACATGTTGCCTTGCTTGAGATTGCGGAACTCCTCACGCTTACTCTCAACAACACTTTCTGGAATGTGATGAGCTTTGATGTCTCGGCGGAAATCATCCCAGGTAATCACACGACCTTCTCTGGAATCTTTGTATTGTTGGTACCACTCAGCAGCTTTGATTGATCGTGTAGTTTGGCCTATGTCGAGTCTAAAAAAAATTCAGAGTCTAGGTATATCGGAGAGTAGGATTTCTTTTTACTCCTCTGCCCCTTCGTTGCTCTGGTGAGAAATCTTGACGTGGGTGTTTTGAGCTACTCCTCTTCCTCTTCAAATTTTTTCTTTAGGATCACATGGATAGTTTTCGTTCGTTGTCCATCCTCTTTTATCCGGTGCATCTCTCATCAAGTCGACTCAAACCTCTTTGTCTTTCGCGAGATCAATCCTCGGCTCTTTCCAATCGACGTTGTTTTCCCCCATCCAAAGTTGTCCTTGTTTTTCCCACCCGCCCTCCCTTTTCTCTTCTCGGAACCGGAGTCTGTAATCGAGTATCCATTCTACTCGTGCGAATCCTTTGCATTCTTTCCTCAATGATTTCAACTGGTGCTTTCTCTTCAAGCTATTCGTCGGTTCCCCGTTCCAAGTTACCTTTATTTTTTTCCCGCCCTCCCATCCCTTTTTATTCCGGAGTCTGAGCCTATATTCGAGCAATCAATTCCATTCGTACAGAGTATTTTCAGTCTTTCCTCAATTGTTTCAACCGGTGAATTCTCGCCTAGCTAATCATTGTTCGTCTCATTTCTTTTTCCGGTGGATCCAATTCAAGTTTTCGGTGTTGATCATTCTTTCCGCCAGCTCAAATATTTCCCCTTGCTCGTTCCTCCTCTCGCCATTCTATTATCTCGGAGTGTTGAAGACATCTCAGAAGATTCGTGTTTGCATCCATTTATTTCGAGGTTGTCACCTCATTCAAATCTTTCAATTGTTCCGGTGCATCATCTCTTCTACAATCCTTTCCAACGGTGTTTCTTTTCAGTGGGCCCTATCCCATAGGTCTTTTCCCAGGATCTTACCAGACTCTTCTGTTTGCCCGGAGGTATTCTCAAATTCTTTTCGAAATATGACTTAAGTATGGATTTCATCAGTTAGATGCCTCCTCCAAGATCGCTCCCAAATTCTTTCATGTTCGGGTCAATCTTTTCTCTTTTCATTCTCCTGGAGTATCTCAACAATTTTTGATGGTGTTTCTCGTTGTCATTCTCAATATTTGAAGACCAAAGAAGTGTATTCCCTTGAATTTTGCCCGTTTCTCCCGGAGATTCGTGGTGCTAGCCTGATGTTATCCTATCAAGTTGTTTTCCAGTCGTGCAATTCTTTTCTTCCATCCGGAGTATTTCAGGAGTTGCTTTCTCCCTCGATCATCTGGAGGCCATCTTTTTGGAATATGTCTTCGTTCTAAGCTTTCAAATTCGTTCTCCAACTACTCTATATCTGTGCCCCTTCGTTCGTCTCAATATTCTTCCGGTGCTTCGTGCAAGTATTCTTCAATTGGGTCGCAATCTCTACGTTCTCTTCTCTCTAAATTCCCTCAAGTATCTTCGTGCTTGCTCTAATTCTTACCGGCGATTCATTCTCTTTTCTTGGTTCATTTTTATTTCTTCCGGTGGTTCGTCGAAGATTCCTCTTCCATTCTCATCATATCAATTCATTCATTCTTTTCAATCCTATCGGTGGCTCATGAAGACCTTCTCAAACTTCGTGCTATATTCTCCCCTTAATCTTTCCCCAACGTGAATAAGTGGTATGCAATCCATGGTTTCTCATCAATTTAATTGATGAAGGATAAGCATAACATAATTCTTATTCTCAGTTCATCGCGGTCAAATTGATTAATTCCTTCCTTCGGAGATTGTTCATGTTGAATAATCTCTCGGGTTCAAGCAGTCCATCCTTTCATTTCCGGAGTTCCAAGCTTCTCGCTTGTTTCATCGCGAAGCTCCGTCTAAATCACTACAAGGCTTTAATCTTATTTTTCCCATCCTTGAATTCTATCTCGTCATCCTGTTGTTTCCGGAGTTCTTCGTGGTGGATCGTCATGTTTTAATTCATTCTTCAAGTGTTCATCAAGATTCTTTTGGAGGAGCTCAAGTTGTCTTCTTCTTGCTTCACGAGGTGCAATTAATTCTCCGTATTCTTTTGAAGTGGAGTTTTTCATTTCTTCGTTTTTCTCAGTTAGTCAATTCTTTTCGTTTGTGGTCGGTTATCACCTCATAGTTTGAGATGTTATCCATAAGTCCACAACAAGCTTATTCTTTTGTTGTTGAATTTCCAACAACTTCGTTCAATCCTTCCTTCTATGGATGCTTTCTATTTCATTTGTGGTGGAAGTTGTCATCTTCTTCTTTGTTTATTTTCATTCCACTCTTTCAATTCTTCCGGAGGCTTTGTGTTGTTCCTCAAGTCAAGTATCATTCCATCTTCTCAAGTTCATGTTCTAATCTTTCCATGTTCAACCGGAGTGCTGCCTAAATTCTTTCAGTCTTATTCCATTCTTACCGTGGTCCTTGAGCTTTTGATTCTTGTCATTCTCGCTGTTGCTCTCTTCTTCTCGAGTGCTCTCGATTCTTTGCTTCCTCTCTTGAGTTCTTGTTTCACCTCATCCCTTGTTCCCTCCCGTCTCGGTCCTAAGATCTCGGGACGAGATCTCTTGTTAGTGGAGGAGAGTTGTAACGCCCCGGATTCGATGCGCTAGGTGCCAACGATGCCAGTGCAGATGATGCAACCGAGCTCAAGTGGGAGTAGGACGAGGAACGTGGTCGTTACTATGTGTCTTTTCCTGATGATCAGTAGTGGAGCCCAGTTGGGACGATCGGGGGATCTGTGTAGCATTTGGGGTAGTCTTCTTTCGTTTTGGTTCCGTAGTCGGAACCTGAGTGTAATCTGGATGATGGATGTTTATTTATATATTGTGTGAAGTGGCGACTGTAAGCCAACTATGTATCTCTTTCCCTTATGTATTACATGGGTTGTGTGAAGATTACCTCACTTGCGACATTGCTTTCAATGCGGTTATGCCTCTAAGTCGTGCTTCGACACGTGGGAGATATAGCCGCATCGAGGGCGTTACATTCTCGGCCTCGGACAGCGCTTGCTTAAGGGTCGCCACCTCCGTTGTGGCCCCTACAATAGCCACGTTAGTTCTTTCACTTTTTGCAATTGCACCTTTTCATATTTAAATAAGGTATTTCTTACCTTCTTTGTCCTCGAGCTGCTTCTTGGCAAGGCCAAGCTCTTGCTCGGACCGCCCGAGGTTCTGCTTTAGCGTGTCCACCTCCGCAGTCAGTGCGGCGGACACTAACAGTGAAGCCTGCATACGCATATTGACTTACTTTTGTTAGAATCCTGCGAATTTCATTAGATCCTCTATTTGGCTTTTCTTTCCGAACAGCAAACAGAGCATCAGGGGCTACTGTCTATGCGATAATATTTTTACATATTTTTTACATACCTCAAAGCCTGTCAAAAGGCCGGCACAGGCTTCGGTCAGCCCGCTCTTGGCGGACTGAACTTTCTGAATCACAGCACACGTAATGGTGCGGTGCTCCTCGTTGATGGAGGCGCCTTTAAGCACCTCCAGCAGATTGTCCGGCGCCTCCGGTTGGACGGGGGCCACCGGCTCAGTGGGCTTGCTCCTCTTGGAAGGAGGTCGCCTGCTGGACTTTGGAACCTTTGAAGGTTCCGGAGCGGTGTCCGACCTAGGGCCGGACTTGGAGCCCTTAGGGGTTCTATCCCCTTTGCGCGTGGGGTCAGGAAGGTCGCCTTGCGGCGCCTCCGGGACCACCTCCTCCTGGCTTGGAACCTCCTGGGACGCCACCTCGGCATCATCCGTAGGGCGGGGGGAGGTGTCGTCGGAAGAGAGTTTATGTCCGACGAATCCAGGGAACCGCTTGATGACACGTCGAGCCGGTCTTTGGGTGGACTGCATAATCATATTCGACGTAGGGAAAAGCTGTGCAGTGAAGGAATACTATGACTTACTCTGGTATCCAGATACTTACGATTTCGCCAGGGGCTTAGCCCTGTGCGGCCACTCCTCTTCGCCGTCATCGGCGTTGGTGGAGTAGTCCGGAAGAAGAGTTTTCCCCTTCTTGGACCCTCTGGCCTCCCCAGTTGGGGCGGCCTTCCTTTTCTTTCCTTCCCCCGCTGGAGGGGGAGAGGTCTCTTCTTCCTTCTCCTCGTCTTCACGGGAGGATTGCGTCTCGGAGTCGTCGGACGACGAATCCGACACCACCACATGTCGGGCACTCTTTTGAGTCCCCATGGCCTTCTTCGTGGCCTTCTTCTCCGGCACCACATAGGGTGCCAGAGCTAGCAGCTTTGCCAATAGAGCGTCTGCTGGGTCTTCGGGCAAACGAGCCGGACAGTTGATCTGTTCGGACTTCGCCTGCCAATCCTGTCAAAGGAAAGGGAGCTTAGATCTCGCATAAAGTCAAACTATGAAAAGCTAAAATACCTTGTAAAAGGTAAAAATGGCTTACCGCACTAGCGTGACGCTGCATGCTGAATCCGCGATCCTAGGTAACGGATGCGGGAGCCTCGGCGCCCTTGAATAGCACCTTCCAGGCATCTTCGTACGTCATGTCGAAGAGCCTGCTTAGAGTTAGGTGTTGCGCCGGGTCGAACTCCCACAGGTTGAAGGCCCGTTGTTGACACGGGAGGATCCGGCAGATGAGCATAACCTGGACTGCGTTGACAAGTTTAAGCTTCTTGTTCACCAGGGTTTGGATGCATGTTTGCAGTCCAGTCACCTCTCCTTTGTTGCCCCACGACAGGCCCGTCTCTTTCCAGGACGTGAGGCGCGTAGGGGGTTCGGATCGGAACTTGGGGGCTGTGACCCATTCAGGGTCATGCGGCTCGGTGATGTAGAACCACCCCGATTGCCACCCATTTAGGGTCACGCGGCTCGGTGATGTAGAACCACCCTGATTGCCACCCCTTCAGGGTCTCCACGAAGGAGCCCTCGAGCTATAGGACGTTGGGCATCTTTCTCACCATGGCGCCTCCGCACTCCGCCAGGTTGCCGCGCACCACCTTTGGCTTGACATTGAAAGTCTTGAGCCATAGGCCGAAATGGGGGCAGATGCAGAGGAAGGCCTCGCACACGACGATAAACGCTGAGATATTGAGGAAAAAGTTTGGGGCCACATCGTGGAAATCTAGGCCATAGTAGAACATGAGCCCCCCAGACAAATGGGTGGATAGGGAAGCCCAGTCCACGGAGGAAATGGGCGAGGAACACCACCCTCTCATGGAGCCTTGGGGTGGGGACGAGCTGCCCCTCTTCGGGAAGCCGGTGCGCGATGTCATTAGACAACTATCCGGCCTTCCTCAGTTTTTTGATGTGTCCCTCCGTGACAGAGGAAATCATCCACTTGCCTCCCGCTCCGGAGATGGTTGGAGAAGGTTGAGGTGGGGAGTGTGGACTTGGGCGCTGGAGCTCGAGTGCGCAAAAATGGATAGGAAAAGGAGGAAGAATGTGTGGACAAGAAAGGTGAATCCGCATCCCCACCCGTCTGGTAAAACTCGCTTATCTCCCAAGCGCCGTAATCAATGGCCGGTTTGGGTTACCCACGCCCGTATTGATGAGAATCCTGGAATAAGGGGACACGATCTCTGCTTTGACAAGATGTGCCAAGGAAACCGCCTCGCATAACACGCTGAGGTGGGACAATAAAATGATTCGAATAAAGGCTTGGCCGTGGTATGATGTCACGCTACGGAATACGTCAGCAGATTAGATTGGTGTAAATATTATTCTCTCTATGGCAATATGTGGAAATTTATTTTGCAGATCCGGACACTATCTTTGTGTTCAAAATCTTCTATGAAGTACTTGGAGGAGGAACCCGCCTTGCAATGCCGAAGACAATCTGCGCGTCGGACTCGTCCTCATTGAAGCCTGGTTCAGGGGCTAGTGAGGGAGTCCAGGATTAGGGGTTGTTCGGATAGCCGGACAATACCTTCTGTCGGACTCCTGGACTATGAAGATACAAGATTGAAGACTTCATCCCGTGTCCGGAAGGGACTTTCCTTGGCGTGGAAGGCAAGCTTAGCGATACGGATATGTAGATCTCCAACCATTGTAACCGACTTTGTGTAACCCTAGCCCTCTCCGGTGTCTATATAAACCGGAGGGTTTTAGTCCGTAGGACGAACAACAGAACAACAATCATACCATAGGCTAGCTTCTAGGGTTTAGCCTCCTTGATCTCGTGGTAGATCTACTCTTGTACTACCCATATCATCAATATTAATCAAGAAGGAGTAGGGTTTTACCTCCATCGAGAGGGCCCGAACCTGAGTAAAAACATCGTGTCCTTTGTCTCCTATTACCATCCGCCTAGACGCACAGTTCGGGACCCCTTACCCGAGATCCGCCGGTTTTGACATCGACAAAGGGTACTTAGGACGTGACGTCAAAAGACGACGAAGCTCGTTCCTCTGTCCCTGAGGACAACGATGAGGAAGAGGAGGAGGAAGAGGAAACCAACCCTCCCCCTGAGGAGAGGAGGAAGAAGAGGGCGGCTTTGGCGCATCTGGAAGCGAAAACGCCCAAGAAGGGGAAGGGCATCCCAGCGATCAACACCGCGTCGGACGTTGATAGTAGTCCGGAACAGCGCCCCCGTACTAAGCCCCAGGCCACATCGTACGTGACATGGCCTGCTCATGCACACATCCAGCCTTTTCTCTTCATTATTTTGACATAGTTAACTGTACTATTGCAGTCCGGCCCGCGACCTTATCCAGCGATCCTTGTCCGGAGGATCACTGGCTCCATCGGAGATGGCGAGCATGTTGCCACCGCCTGTTTATTCCCCCGGGGCCAGGGACGACACGGAGGTTTTGTCCCGGAGGATCGCTCCAAACCGGGGAGGAGCCCAGGACGTTGTCCGGGAGGCGCCACGAGGCGAGACCTCCACTACCGGACACATGGGGGAGCCGAGCCCCATGGAGACAGGCGAAGATGGCCGCATCGAGTTCGGCCCTCAGCTGAATATGATTCTGGAGACTCACAGGGCTCCGAAATCAGGCGATCAACCCCCTATTATAGAAGGGGTGCACCGCTTCCACCAGTGGCCCCCGTCCATCCAAGGGCACCGGACAACCTAATGGAGGCGCTAAGAGGTGCCTCCGTCGTGGAAGAGCACCGTGTCGTTATGGGTGCGGTGATCGAGAAGGTTCAGTCTGCCAAGAGCGGACTGAATGAAGTCTGCAGCAACCTGTTGATAGGTTTTGAGGCAAGAAAGAGAAAAACCCCGTGTAGACCGTAGCCCCTGAGACACTGTCCGGTATCCGGCGAGAAGAACCGGACAGGGGATCAATCCTTTGTTATAGCAGACTAACGTAATATGTATCAATGAGCAGGCTTCACTGTTGGCCGCAACCTCGCAGGCCGCCGAAGTCTCTGAATTGAAGCAAAGGCTGGAGCGGACCGACAACGAGCTCGGCAAGGATAAAATTCAACTCCAGGAGAAGCAAGGTGAGTGACTACTTGCTGTGTGTTCGGAAGGTGTAGGCGCTGTATATTGACCGCAGTGTTGTAACATGTGAAGGAGCTGCGACCGAGGTCGAGGCCCTGAGGAAGGCCTTGGGCGAGGCCAAGGAGAAGGCTGTCTAGTAGCAGGCTTCCTGTAAGAAGCTCAAGGCCCGGGTCAAAGAAGTCCAGCAGGAGCTCCAGGATGCGGTCAAAAAAATTTGAGACCTTGAAGCGTGATGCGTCGGCTCAAGGGGCCGAACTCACCAAGGCTCATCGGAGCGCGGAGACAGCATGGAATGAGGCCCAGGCCGCCCTCTAGGAGATCCAGGAGGCCAAGAAGATCATGGCGGGTAAGGCCTTTAAGATGCAAAGCAAGTATGGAGAGAAGCAGTACCTTTTACTAACTCAGGTTTGGAGTTCCCCAGGGGCTTTTGCTGATTTGCCATGCAGTATATAAGACACCGTGGAGTTTTATCGAGCCGAAGGAGGGGGTTCTATGGAGAAGCTATTCTGGTCGCAATATGCGGTGCCAGAGCCTCCCGTGTCCTTTACCGATCAGCTAAAACAGCTGGTGGAGCTGCATAGGGTGGCCGAATTAGCCATGAAGGATTTGATTATCAAGCTATGGCCAGCCGGAGCTATGCTTGGCAGCTACTTTGGACTCGTGAGGCGGATGGTGAACGCCTGTCCTCGGCTGGACGTCGTCAAGCGCTCTGCCTGTATTGAAGGTGCCCGTATGGCCTTCACTCGTTGCAAGATGTGGTGGGCGAAGATGAACGCTGTTGAAGTTGCCAGCAGGTCGCCGGAGGGCAAGGAGCACCGCACACCCGAGCGATATTTTGCGGATGTCATAGAAGGGTCTCGACTTGTAGCGGCGCAATGTTCGCAGGACATTGTATTTGAATAAATGTATGCATGTTGCCTTTTCCTTGTATTATCAAAACAAAGCCTGTTTTCGTGATGTAATTTTATTATGCTTTTAACAGTTTCCTCCTGTGCGGCCGTGTTGCATGTAATATGAGGGTTAGCCAGTCGTCAGCTTTGGCCCTCACGTAGGTAGTACGGAGGTGTTCGGGATGGAATCTAAACAATCTTGATCCAATTATATGGTCCTTGAAGGAGTTGTTTAGCGCAACGAACAAGGTAATCAGACTATATGGCTTAAACACCCTCACTTAGCCATAGGAGTTTTATAATAAAGCATGGGCGCAGCCCCTGGTTTAAGCCAGAGTGTTGTCAGCATCTGATCTGGAAGTGTCGATCTCTCGTATAACGCAGAAAAAATCTCCAACGATTTGTAACCCTCAAACAGCTGACCGGCTCTCGCCATATCATGACAGTCAGTTTTCGGCTTTCTCTACTAAGCTGCTCATCTGGTCAAGGCCAGGGCACATTCACAGTAGTTCTCCCTTTATAACCCTAGCTGAGTCAGCGGAATCTAGGGTAGCAAGCACTGGAGCTGGGCAACCCAACTATTGACCAAAGACATGATTCGGGGCCAATGCATATAATGCTAAATTCGGGGTGCCGAACTTTATCTATAAGAAGTGTTCGGACTTTGTTGTCGTATTATGGGACGATGGGGAGCCCTTGGTAAGAAAATCAAAATAAAAATGAGGTAAGAAACGAAAACCACAGAAACTGGGTCGCAAACCATTTTTATTATAGCTGTATGGATACGTCAAGGCGTATCCTGTATAAAAAGTGCGATAAGCGTCCGGGCTATTTAACATGCCGGAATTAAGGTGGTGCGGCGTGCGGGTCCTGAGGAATAAGTAGAAATATCGTTAAGAGGAACGTGTAGAGGTTACCCTACGTACTTATGCTGCTCGCCGTCTTTGTATATCGATCCTTCGAAAGGGCTGGTTATCAGGCACACGGGAAAAACAACCTGAAATGAAAGGAAAAAAGAGGTGAAAGTATGTGTGAGTCCGGGGTGGGTCAAGCCATACTGTGGACTACAAGTTGTGCCTCTGTCA
The DNA here is from genome assembly GCA_032464435.1 of Aegilops umbellulata. Classification (NCBI taxonomy): domain Eukaryota; kingdom Viridiplantae; phylum Streptophyta; class Magnoliopsida; order Poales; family Poaceae; genus Aegilops; species Aegilops umbellulata. Next base: position 87,634,272 of record CP136059.1, read on the forward strand.
GTACTGATGGGATTTTGAGTGCGTAATTATGTGCGCGGGGTACGATTGCCACCACTATACCAGGGCTGGGACGGAAGCAGAATTGCTAGTCAAGCTCTTGACATGCCGAGTTGTCTTGTGGCAGCGTAGTCCGGACCTTCTTAACGGTGTCCGTGGGCTCGGCAGCCGGATTGCGGATCTGCTTGAAAAGGTCGTTCTGTACTTCTGCTGCTAGGGCGGCGGTGTGGTCCTCTGTATGGAGGGAGCGTTCCGTATTTCCATTAACTGTAATGATGCCATGTGGACCGGGCATCTTGAGCTTGAGGTAAGCATAGTGTGGGACCGCATTGTATCTAGCGAATGCGGTTCGTCCGAACAGTGCATGGTAGCCACTGAAGAAGGGGACGATATCAAAGATTAACTCTTCGCTTCGGAAGTTGTCCGGAGAACCGAAGACCACCTCTAGCATGATTGAGCCCATGCAGCAGGCCTCAACGCCTGGTATGTCTCCTTTAAAGGTAGTCTTTGTGGGTTTGATTCGTGAGGGATTAATGCCCATCTTCTGTACTGTATCCTGGTAGAGTAGGTTGAGGCTGCTTCCACCATCCATCATGACTCGTGTTAGGTGGAATCCGTCAATGATTGGGTCAAGGACTAGTGCGGCCGAACTGCCATGGCGGATACTAGTTGGATGATCTCGACAATCGAAGGTGATCGGAGATGACGACCATGGATTGAATTTTGGGGCGACTGGCTCTACCGCGTAGACGTCCCTGAGTGCCCGCTTGCGTTCCTTTCTGGGGATGTGCGTGGCATATATCATGTTCATCGATTTGACTTGAGGGGAAATTTCTTCTGCCCCTCGGTGTTCGGCTGCCGGGGCTCTTCGTCCTCGTCCTCACTTTGTGATCGCTTTTCTTTGTTTTCGGCATTTAACTTGCCGGCCTGTTTGAAGACCCAACAATCTCTGTTGGTGTGGTTGGCTTGTTTGTCTGGGGTGCCGTGTATCCGGCACGGACGGTCGAGTATGCGGTCCAGGCTGGAAGGTCCCTGATTGTTCCTCTTGTAGGGCTTCTTCCGTTGGCCGGACTTGGAGCCGCTGAATCCGGCGTTCACTGCGGTGTCGTCGGTGTTATCGCCATTGCTTCTGTGTTTGTGTCTATTGCACCGGAGCTTGCCGGTGCTGTTCTTGGCCTCAGAGGGGCCTGCCTCGTTGGCTGTTGTTTTGCATCGGGCCAGCCAGCTGTCCTCACCCGCGCAAAAGCGGGTCATGAGTGTTGTGAGGGCTGCCATGGATTTCGGCTTTTCTTAGCCGAGGTGGCGGGCGAGCCATTCATCGCGGATGCCGTGTTTGAAGGCTGCTAGGGCTTCGGTGTCCGGATAGTCAACGACCTGGTTCTTTTTGGTTAGGAATCTAGTCCACAACTTTCTGACTGATTCTCCAGGTTGTTGAACTATGTGGCTTAAGTCATCGGCATCTGGTGGCCGAACATATGTACCTTGGAAGTTGTCAAGGAAGGCTTCTTCCAAGTCCTCCCAACTGCCGATGGAGTTCTCAGGCAGAGTATTTAGCCAGTGTCTAGCTGGTCCTTTGAGCTTAAAATGGGAGGTATTTGATAGCGTGGAGGTCATCTCCTCGGGCCATGTGGATGTGGAGAATAAAATCTTCGATCCACACAGCGGGTTCGGTTGTTCCGTCGAATGATTCCATATTGACAGGCTTGAATCCTTCGGGGAATTCGTGATCTAGCACCTCCTCTGTGAAGCAGAGAGGGTGTGCGGTGCCTCTATAGCGGGTCGCGTCAGAGTGCACCTCAGACAAAGTCCGTCTGTGGTTATCGGCCCGGATGTGATTAAGTTTGTCACGTCCGAATAGGTAGCTGTCATCCTAAGTGGGGAAGCGTCCTCGCGATCCGTATATAGATCTGGTTTGTCCTGCTCTACTGTCCAATTCCTGCCGAAGATCATACGTATGGCCCCGAGCTAGTCTGTCGCTTTGTTTGCGCGACGGTGCGGGCTGTTGTTCGTCCTAAGTTGCCGTTTTATCCCGACCGCGGGGTGGTCGGTCTGCCACACTATCCCGACCGCATGGTGGTCGGTCCGCATTGCGCGAGGGAGGTATGGGATCTGGTTCCTCCTCATCGAACTGAGGTAGCAGTCTGCGTGTTGGGTAACTCTTGGCTGGGCACTTAAGGCTATATTCTTCGGCTGCCAGGACGTCTGTCCATCTATCGATGAGTAGGTCTTGATCTGCTTGGAGCTGCTGTTGCTTCTTCTTTAGGCTTCTTGTAGTAGCTATGAGCTGGCGCTTAAAGCGCTCCTGCACGAGGGGTGCCTCAGGCATGATGAAGTCCTCATTGCCAAGGCTCTCATCATCCTCGGAGGGTGGATGACAACTATCACCCTCCAGATCATTGGGCGCGGCCTATTTATCAAGGTTAGCCTGCTCGTTGTCTTGCTCCTCTTGTTCGGATGCGGCTCCAACAGGGTCTTCATTGTTTTCGGCGTCGCCCGGAGTACTGTTTTCTCCTATGCCAGTGTTGCTATCTTTTGAGCGGCAAGGCTTAGAGCGGCGTTTAGGGCGCCGGTGTTTGGACTGTGTCTCGGAGTGTTTATTCGCATCTGGCTCTTCTTTGTCATCGCTAGATCCTTTAGGTGTATCAACCATGTACACATAGTACGAAGAGGTGGCCGTCCAACATCCAGTGAATGGCGGGTCTTGGCCTTGATCCTTGTCGGCATCGTCGTCCGTACCGTCGATGTCTTCGGAGCCATAGTCAAGCTCGTCGGTTAAGTCCTCGATGGTAGCTATGAAGTTAGTGGCGGGTGGGAAGCAAAATCCTCCATCATCAGCATCTAACTCGAACCGAACATAGTTTGGTTGCGAGTCCTTCTCCAAGGACAAATTCTTTAAGGAGTTCAACACATCGCCCAAAGGTGAGTGCTGGAAAACGTCTGCGGCGCCGAATTCGAAGATTGATAACCTATCTAGCTTGGTGTCTGCAGGCGTACACGGTCCGGAACTTATAGCCAGAGATGAGTCCGAGTTTCCGTTGACGCAAATATTGCGGAGTGTCGAGTCCGTGTGCGGCTCGAACGCCATGGACTCTGTGGCCTCGGACGGTACGATCTGCTTCGGATCTAAGGCTATTGCAACAGCAAGAACCGTAGTGGGTTTGTCATGGCAGATGTCCTAGCCAAAGGACTTAGTCGTGGAGCCATCGCAACGGGTTAACTCGAAGGGGTTAAAGCGGACACAGGGACGCAGAGAGTTTATACTAGTTCGGCCCCTTTGATGAAGGTAAAAGCCTATGTCTAGTTTGTGGTGGAATTGATGAAGTCTCGATGACTAGGGAGCAAACAAGCTTCGCCTAGGCCTCGAGTCGTGGTTGTCTGTCTTGAACCGCTGTCGGGTCGTCCCCTTATATACACGGGTGACGCCCGTCGGTTCACAGAGTCCCAATCTCCGGTTTATACTCGTACCCGGGTTGGTCTCTTTCTTTCCCTATCTTATACTACAAGTTTATACAAGCCGGTTTATGGCTACAGATACTAAACCGACTACGGCCTTGGGCCTTTACAAGTTTATCGGGCTTTAACATCCTTGAATTACTGTTGAAGTTAACCCGGCCCAAGCAGGCCGGTTTACGCCGAGTAGTGATATCTCCAACATTAGTCCCCAGATTGATTTGAATGAATTCATGTCAATCCTTAGCAGAAATCTTCAGATTCAGTATCTTCCCTTAATCGCTAAACCGCCATGTCCTCATCTTCTTTGGTTGCTGTAAACCGGCATGACGTCATCATGAAACTGGCTTTTATGATGCTTTCTTTGTTTAACAGATCCGCAATAATCGAGGCGACAGCTCCACTTCCGAAATCTGTGGCTCCTGGATTCGCGCGCCTGACACATGTTTTTTACCTCATAAATAGGGCCGAAGGGTCATTTCCTTTTTTCCCCTTCACCCCTTTCCTCTTCGTCTTCTCCGCGTCGCCAACTCCGGAGCTCCAACGCCGTCGCTGACCTCCACATCATCTTGGGCCGCTGCATCAACCTGACCATACCAGAGAACTGCGGCATCCTTCCGCATCTCTCCGAGCTCCGGTAAGATCTCCATCCTCTCAATCTAGATCTGCTTTTAGGGTTCACTGTGTTCCTCGCGTTCTTCGTGTTCTTCGTCCGCCTCAAACTTCGGCTGAGATGCCTCTTCGGATGATCCCATATCCTTTGCTCCGTACCGCGGTAGTTTCCCGCATCCGTTTTTACTGCAGTATACCTGGACCGTAGTTCTGATCCATAACTTTCCCTTGCTGCTCTTGCATAACTTCTTTTAAACCATGAATATTTATCCTTTTTATGAAATCACCCCAGATCCAATGCTATAATGAGATTGTGTGAAACCTGTTTCTGCACACTTGTTTATTTGTAATTCCCCATGTCTCGCGGTTTTAGATCTAGCGGTTTAACCTTGAAGAAGAGGATTTACCAAATTAGTTCATACCATTAGTCCCCTTGTTAAACCGCCAGTAATTCCTTGATGAACCGCACCGCTTTACCAACATTGGTTTATGATTGACTTCCTCCGGTTTAACATTGATAATATCCACATGTAACCCGTGCACAACACAATCTTGAACCGGAATCATTTTCCTTCTGTAGACTTCCTCATGGCTAAACAAGTGTACGAGTGCAACTGGGCTCCTTCTCGGGTCACGGAAACGCAACTGAACAATCTGGTCCTGACCGGCACTTTAAGCAGCAGAAAAACCATTCACTGGAGGGTCCCAGGCAAAGAGTGTCCCCCTACACCTCGAGACGGAGAAGTTGTAGTCTTTGCAGATCACTTAGCCCGCGGTTTTAACCCGCCCGGTTCAAAATTTTACCGTGATGTTTTGGCCAACTTCCATCTCCATCCTCAAGATATCGGCCCTAATTCTGTCACCAACATATGCCACTTCCAAGTGCTCTGCGAGGTATTCTTCCAAGAGGAACCCACAGTGGAGCTGTTCCGAGACTGCTTTCACTTAAACCGCCGCACAGAATTCCCTGACGGTTCCAACATGGAGCTGGGTGGCGTGGCAATCCAAAAGAGAAAAGAGGTCACTTACCCTCATGCGAAACTGCATAGTCATCCCCAAGAGTGGAATAACTTCTGGTTTTATTGTAAAGACACCTCCCCGGATAATGAGAATATCTTGCCCGGTTTTCGCCCGGAACGGCTCAGCAACACACATCCTTTTCCTCAGCGGCTGACTGGCAAAGAGAGGATGAAATACGCTCCTCAACTGTCCAAACTCCGAGCTTTTATGGCTAACGGTTTAACAGGAGTCGATCTTGCTCGTTGCTCTGGATATCCTGGAGTATACTGCCGCTCAGTCAACGCTCCGGTTTAATGTGCGAGTATATAGGCAGCGTTGATGATCCGTTGCGTCACGTAAACATCCAACTTACTGATGAAGAGGTCACCGAAGCTGTAAAGAAAATTCTGAATGAACCGGAACACGTCTGTGCCCGAACCGGCCTTCTTCCCTTTTGTGCCACCAATAAACCGCCAGCGGTAAACCGAACTTCCTTCTCACCGAGTCTGATACTATTGTACGTGCTTATGACTGATACTGATATCTGTTGGTGCAGGGTGATGATCCGTTTTGGAGCAAAAAGATCCCGCAAGAAAAGGCGGATAAACCGGAGAAACCAATCCGGCCTAAGACAAGGGTCGTCAAAAAGTCTGCTCATAAAAGGAAAACCACAGCCTCCTCTGATCCACCTGCTGATGATGATGTGGGTAATCCGGATTTTGAAGCTGAACTTGATTCTCTCGGTTTACTGTTTATGCAATTTATTGATGATACAATTTGTCAGGATGATGCTGAAGCTAGCCACGCTGATGATGTTGAGGTAATTACTCTTTCTTCTGATTCAAGCCTTCCGCCTTCACACAAACTCCGTCAGGCAAACCGCAAAGTTAAATTTTCCCATCCTCTTGCTTACTTGGATCCTAACTTTCTTATGAAGACCCGTCAGCATGAGGTGCATCGTACAACTCGACACAGCGGCCAGGTAGTTACCTCCGCCGGTTTACCGAACAATCCGGTTCGGAAAGGTCGTTCAGAGGTCTCTAATTTGCTTGTCAATATTTGTCCTAAAGCGGGCTGTTTTTGTCAACCGCTTAATCCGTCAGACTCTGATTATCAGGTCACCTCGCACTCATCTTCTGGTGAGTCAACTGGTACTCAGCTGCCTCCACTCAAAACCGTGCTTGGGTAAGCTTTTGCCTTTATCATCAAGTTGTTGATTTTTGTAGCCTTCCATATATATTGTTTTTAATTTTGCTGCTTCTTTCAGGGCCAAACCGAGGCCAAGTAAGAAAGCTCGCCAGGATAAGGCAGCTGAAGAAGATGCTGCTCCTGAACCGGATGCTACCCCAAATGTTGAAGTGATCATCCATGAAGATGTAGTTGATGACCCACCAGTAAGGGATGAAGTTGTTCTTCCTGAAGAAAGTTCTGTGAACCCCTCCGGTCCTGCTGACCAACCAGCCAGTCCAATCCGGATTGAGAAAACTATCAGTCCCTCCAAATCTGCTGATAAACCGACTATGCCAGTTCAGACCGGCGAGCTTAAGGATGACGAAGTTGTAATTACTGGCATAGGTCGTACTGAACCGGGAAATCCCATCGCTTTAGCCAAGCATACTGCTAAAGAAGAATTTTTCGCCCTGAGCAAAGGAAAATGGGATGTTGATCTGGCAACATACTCTGCTCTCAGTGCTCAAGACATTCACTCTGGTTACTTAAACCGGCTATATACTAGCCGTGATTATGAAGCCAATCTGGTAAAGATGATGAAGGAAAAACTTGAGGTAATTTCCATGCCTTTGTTCCCGCTTCTTGCCACTGTAGCCCCCAAGGGTCGGTTCAACTTGTAGTATAATTGAATCGAGACTTTTAAATAACCTCCGTAATACCACCAGATCAAATGGCCATTAGCCCCCAAGTGCCAAGTTGGAATACTTGTATTCAGCTTGGGACTTTGATAACTAACTGGTAGCTGTAGAGCAATTAGGCATTAGCCCCCAAGTATAAAGCGCCTAACTTGTTATGTGGTTGGTACTTCCTTTGTTAAACCGTATAACTGTCGGTCTGCAGGCTGAACTGAAAGTTAAAGAGAACCAAGTCGCCGACCTTCAAGAGAATTTAAAATCCCAACAAGCAGAAACTTCCAAGGCCAAGGAGGAATTAACCAGTGCTTTAGGCAGTATGGAGCAACTGAAGGAAGGTTATAAGAAGGAACGGGCTGACTGGGCCACAGAAAAGATCGCTTTAACCAAAAAGATTGAAGATGCAGAAGCTGCCCTCAAACCGGTAACTGTTGAATTAACCTGCATGAAACGAGAAGTGCACGCAATGACTGCCGCCATCTTTGGTAAGCTTCATGTGACTTTTGTAATAATCTTGATTCTCCTATAAACAACTCGGTTTGTAAACTGCTGATTGTGTTATAGGCACCCGCATTAATCACTTGGGGTCGGATGTACGGATGAAACTGAAAGCCGTCTATACTTTAGTCGAGCAGCTGTATACTGGTGCGCAGCGGATTATCACCACTGCGTCCCATAACAATCCAGCACCCACGTTGATCCAGGATACACTGAGGAGATTGTCCATGCTCCCTGCTCGGATTCAGGAGTTAAAAAAGTCTGCTGCTTGAACCGGAGCCATTAATGCTTTAATCCGGGCCAAAGCATGGGTGCCCGATTTTGATCCCGTTGAAGCGGCTCAAGGCTATCCTAGCTTGAAGGAGGATGGCTCCGAATTCGACGAAGAAGAGTTAAGAAAGATAAACGGGGCAGTGCGCCCTCTGGCCTGCCAGTTGGTAGAAGAAGCAAACTTGTCACATTATCAATCCCAGTATGATGAACAGAACAAACGAGTGGCTGCACCAATCCCTGACGCGGAAAACTTAATTCCTCCAATCCGTAAGCACACTTACGCCCCTGATCTTGAACCGTCTTCACTGATACATGAAGAGGTTGTCTTTCAAGCATTAATGGGGATCGACTGGACCATTGTTGACTTCCAGCCGCTGGGTAGGGAGGAGGAAGCTGACACGGCGCAGGATGATCCAGAACTATCAAACCGGGATGGCACGCAGGCGTGAACCGAGGGCAGCCTTAATTATCTTCCGTGCTATATCTTGTTAGGAAAAACAATTGTCTTATTGAGGCACCATGTTGCCTTGTAATAGGATAGACCGTACTTGTGCTTTGTGAGATGCCTTCGTGCATCAGTACCGAAACCTTCATTTGGAAAATCTTCCTTGCCAACTTATATCTCCTGCAATCACAAAATTTTAAACTGCCAGAACGGTTGTACCGCCATCCGGTTTGTGAACCTTTATATAGATATGCAGGGAGACTTGCCAGTACGATCAAATTTTGTGATACAAAATACCTGCCATGTAATGGGCATGAAGTAGGCGTTTTTAGCCAATCTTGAGACGGGGGTTTGATAACCCTAAACCATCGGAAGAGAAAACAGCTCCTTTTTGATCATGATATCCTTGTTGCTCCAAAAAGGATGTTTCATAAGAAAAATCAAACCGAGCAAACAAACTCCAGCTTAAAAAAGAGACCGTGTTCTGCCAAATTGGCTGTATGAACCGGCACAAAATACCGTCGGTTTAAAAAACGCAACAAAGATAACATAGCAATTCCTTAAGAAAGGCTATTAAAGCAAAAGCAATGGCGACAACTCTTTATAAAAGAAAGGCTCTAATGAGCTGGTCAGATGGTATTACCATGGTCAGACGCAACCAGGCTCCCCGAAGGCGTAGCAATGGTGCCAGTCAGCCAGGTCCCCAAAAGACTAGTGGCATTACGCCGGCCAAGTGGCATGACATTGGTTCGGGTTCGACCAAGCCCCCAAGTGACTCTAAGGCCTGTAGGCCGACCAAGAGGCGTGACCGGTTCAGACTTGACCGTGTCCCCAAGTGATCTGGTGGCTTTCGCCGATCAAGAGGCATTGCATCGGTTCGGACACGACCGAGCCCCCAAATGATCTGGTGGCTTTCGCCTATCAAAAGGCATTGCATCGGTTCAAATATGACCGAGCCCCCAAGTGATATTGATAAACTTTGCAAGGGGTAAACCGGAGGTCGTTTTACAACAAACAACTCCATGTAACCACACATGATATAAAAGAACAGATACCCCGCTTTAGCTGAGGATCCGGTTTATTATAATATATACATTGTCATAATATGTACATAAGTAGAGCCCATGGCTCAAGTATAGTAAGGCCGAAGATGAGCTATATTCCACGGCCTGTTGGTCTCCTGCTCTGATTTACGTGAGCCTTTGTGCTCTCGAACATCGATCAGGTAGTATGACCCGTTGTGCAGATTCTTGCTGACCTCGAAAGGCCCTTCCCAAGGCGGAGACAACTTATGCATCTCAGTTTGATCTTGAATAAGTCGAAGCACCAAATCTCCTTCTTGAAAGGTTCTGGTCCTGACCCGACGACTGTGATAGCGACGAAGATCCTGTTGGTAGATCGCCGAGCGGGCAGCTGCTATGTCTCGCTCTTCATCCAGCTGGTCCAAAGCGTCCTGTCGAGCCGTCTCGTTATCCGCTTCAACGTAAGCCGCAACACGAGGTGAATCATGACGGATGTCACTAGGGATAACTGCCTCCGCCCCATAAACCATGAAGAACGGCGTGTATCCAGTGGACCTGTTAGGCGTGGTGTTGATGCTCCATAACACAGAGGGCAATTCTTCGACCCAACAACCCAGCGTCCTCTGCAAAGGAACCATAAGCCGGGGTTTGATGCCTCTCGAGATCTCCTGATTAGCTCTTTCTGCTTGACCATTGGACTGTGGGTGTGCCACCGATGAAACATCAAGGCGGATGTGCTCTCGTTCGCAGAACTCCTTCATGGCACCTTTAGACAAATTGGTACCATTATCTGTGATGATACTGTGTGGAAAACCAAACCGGAAAATCACCCTTTTGATGAACTGAACCGCGGTGGCCGCATCACACTTGCTAACGGGCTCTGCCTCTATCCACTTAGTAAATTTGTCAACCGCCACCAGAAGGTGGGTCTTCTTGTCCTTGGATCTTTTGAAAGGCCCGACCATATCCAGCCCCCAGGTTGAAAACGGCCAAGTAATTGGAATCATCCTCAATTCTTGAGCCAGAACATGAGCGCGTCTTGAGAATTTTTGGCAACCATCACATCGTCTGACCAGATCCTCCGCATCAGCATGGGCAGTCAACCAATAGAAACCGTGACGAAATGCTTTCGCCACTAAAGATTTTGAACCGGCGTGGTGACCACAATCTCCTTCGTGGATCTCACGCAAAATTTCACGGCCCTCCTCAGGAGATACACACCGTTGAAACGCCCCTGTCACACTGCGATGATGTAGCTCGCCGTTTTCAATTACCATGGATTTGGACCGCCGTACAATTTGTCTGGCCAGAGTCTCGTCCTCTAGCAACTCACCTCGGTTCATTTACGCCAAGTAAGGAAGCGTCCAATCCGGGATGACGTGTAGTGCCGCCACCAACTGAGCCTCCGGGTCAGGAATCGTCAAATCCGCTTCCCCAGGTAGTTGAACCGATGGGTTGTAAAGCACATCAAGGAACACATTAGGTGGTACCGGTTTACGCTGTGAACCCAGCCGGCTTAAAGCGTCTGCCGCCTCGTTCTTTCGTCGGTCCACGTGGTCCACCTGATACCCCTTGAAGTGACCTGCTACCACATCAACCTCACGACGATATGCAGCCATGAGTGGATCTTTAGAATCCCATGTACCAGACACCTGTTGGGCCACCAGATCCGAGTCTCCGAAGCACTTAACTCAGCTTAAATTCATCTCCTTAGCCATCCGAACACCGTGGAGCAAGGCTTCGTACTCTGCTGCATTGTTAGTACAAGGGAACATTAAACGGAGAACATAACAAAACTTGTCACCTCGTGGGGAAGTTAATATGACTCCAGCCCCCGAGCCCTCCAATTGACGTGATCCATCAAAATGAATGGTCCAATATGTGTGATCCAGCTTCTCTTTAGGGACTTGCAACTCCGTCCAATCATTGATGAAGTCAACAAGTGCCTGAGACTTCATCGCAGTGCGAGGCACGTATTTTAAACCGTGCGGTCCAAGCTCGATAGCCCATTTGGCAATCCGACCAGTTGCTTCTCGGTTTTGGATGATATCACCCAAAGGAGCAGAGCTGACCACTGTGATGGGATGCCCATGGAAATATTGCTTCAACTTCCGGCTCGCCATAAAAACTCCGTATACCAGCTTCTGCCAATGCGGATATCTCTGTTTAGATTCAATAAGCACCTCGCTGATATAGTAAACCGGATGCTGAACCGGGTACTCTTTGCCCGCCTCCTTCCGCTCCACCACAATAGCCACACTAACTGCACGAGCATTAGCAGCTACATATAGCAGCAATGGTTCCCTATCAATGGGAGCAGCGAGCACGGGCGGATTGGCCAACTGCCGCTTTAAGTCCTCCAATGCCCGATCACCAGCAGAACTCCAGACAAACCGATCCGTCTTCTTCAACATTTGATACAAAGGAATCGCTTTTTCCCCTAGGCGGCTGATAAACCGACTTAGCGCAGCGATCCAACCCGCCAGGCGTTGAACATCGTTAATACACTTCGGTTTAGCCAGAGAGGTGATAGCCGTGATCTTCTCCGGATTAGCCTCAATTCCCCTATGGGACACCAGAAAACCCAATAACTTGCCAGCTGGCACACCAAAGACACATTTGGCCGGATTGAGCATCATCTTGTATGTCCTGAGGTTATCAAAAGTCTCCTTCAAATCATCGACCAAAGTCTCCTTCTTCCTTGACTTAACCACAATATCATCCACATAAGCATGCACATTACGGCCAATCTGTTTGTGGAGACAATTCTGCACACACCGCTGATAAGTTGCCTGGGCACTTTTGAGCCCAAAAGGCATAGACACATAGCAGAAGGCTCCAAATGGAGTTATGAACGCCGTCTTCTCCTGGTCCTTAACTGCCATTTTAATCTGATGATAGCCGGAGTATGCATCCAGGAAACATAAGCGCTCGCAACCTGCCGTAGCATCAATGATTTGATCAATACTGGGTAGGGCAAAAGGATCCGCAGGGAAGGCCTTATTAAGATCCGTATAATCCGCACACATGCGCCAGGTGCCATTTTTCTTAAGGACCAGCACCGGATTAGCAAGACACTCAGGGTGAAAAACTTCAATGATGAAGCCAGCTGCCAATAGCCTGGCCACCTCTTCTCCAATAGCTTTTCTCCTCTCCTCGTTGAACCGGCGGAGGAACTGTTTCACTGGTCTGTACTTAGGATCCACATTCAGGGTGTGCTCAGCGAGTTGCCTCGGTACACCTGGCATGTCAGAAGGCTTCCATGCAAAGATGTCCCGATTCTCATGGATGAACTCGATGAGCGCGTCTTCCTATTTTGGATCCAGGTTGGCACTGATGCTGAACTGCTTGGACGAATCGCCAGGTACGAAGTCAACAAGCTTGGTCTCAGCCACCGATGTGAATTTCAGGGTCGGATCATGCTTTGTAGTAGGCTTCTTTAAAGGAGTCATATCCGTCGGATCAACGTTGTCTTTATAGTACTTGAGCTCCTCGGTAGCACAAACCGACTCCGCATACACGGCGTCTCCTTCTTCGCACTCCAAAGCGATCTTACGGCTTCCATGAACCGTGATGGTCCCCTTATGACCCGGCATCTTGAGCTGTAGATACACATAGCAGGGTCGTGCCATGAACTTGGCATAGGCTGGCCGGCCAAACAGGGCATGGTACGGGCTTTGGATTTTCACCACCTCAAACGTCAGTGTCTCTGATCAGGAATTGTGATCATCTCCGAAGGCTACTTCCAAGGCTATCTTGCCCATGGGGTATGCTGACTTGCCAGGCACCACACCATGGAAAACCGTGTTTGAAGGACGGAGGTCTTTATCCTTTAGCCCCATGCGTTGAAAGGTTTCATAGTATAGGATATTAATACTACTACCCCCGTCCATGAGTACCTTGGTGAACTTATAGCCTCCCACCTGAGGTGCCACCACAAAAGCCAGCTGACCCGGATTGTCAACCCGGGGAGGGTGATCCTCTCTACTACATACAATTGGCTCCTCTGACCAGCGCAGATACCGTGGCACAGCCGGTTCAACAGAGTTAACCGCCCGCTTCTGGACCTTTCGGTCCTGCTTGTCCAAGCTGGTGGTAAACACATGATATTGTCCACTGTTTAACTGCTTTGGATTACTCTGGTAACCGGACTGCTGCTGTTGCTGACTGTTTTGATCCATGTCCGCTCGGATTACCATTAAACCCTGAACTGGGATTTCCTCCACCATGACTCGGCCCGGATCCTGAACCGCCACCGGAGCCGGGGTCTTACCGAAAAGCATTGGAGCTCTTAAACTCTTGCTTGATATAACAATCCTTCCAAAGGTGGTTTGCTGGCTCCTCTCTGGTCCCATGCTTTGGACAAGGCTGATTCAACAGATAATTTAAGCGCTCCGGATTGGGTCCAGGTCCGCCACTGCGGTTTTTGCCCCTACATCGTCGGCCCCTGTCCTGCACATTAGTGTTAGCCACATAATCCATGTTGCCATCCGCTTTACGCTTGCCACCCCCAACGTTTCCTGCCGAGTAATGCTGCTGACTTCTGGGGTTGCCGTTCTTCCTTCCCTTCCCTGTCTTTTCATCATCAGACTCGGGATCCTTGGTACTATCAGAATCAGCATACTTCACCAGAGCAGTCATGAGCGTTCCCATGTCAGTACAATGGCGCTTCATCCGTCCTAATTTTAACTTTAAAGGCCCAAACCGGCAATTGCCTTCCTGGGTTACAACTGCGATGTCCGCATTGATACGGTCTGATGAATGCAGGATCTTTGAAACCCGGCGCACCCAATGAGTTGTTGACTCTCCTTCCTCCTGGACACAAGCCGCTAAATCCACCACCGACATGGGCTGCTTGCACGTGTCTTTAAAATTGCTTATGAACCGGGCTCGCAACTGTGCCCATGAACCGATAGAATTGGGCGGCAGGCTTTTTAACCAAGTACGGGCTGCCCCTTCAAGCATCATGGTGAAATATTTTGCGCACGCCGCATCATCCACGTCCAGCATCCTCATGGCCATCTCATAACTCTCCACCCACGACTCCGGGGGTTGATCCGCCGTATAGTTCGGCACCTTGCGCGGGCCTTTGAAATCCTTGGGCAGGCGCACATTGCGGAGGGCTGGGACGAGGCAAGGTACTCCCAAAGCGCTAGAAGTGAGTCCCGGTTCAACTAAAGTGGTGGGACGAACCGGTGTAATCTGATGAGCCTGATGAGGTGATGCTAACTCAGCTTCCCTACGCGCCCGGGCCCGGTCTACCACCTCCTGGGCGTTGGGGGCCGGATTGTTGCCGTGGGGAGCCCTACGCCGTGCATTACTTGACTCGGCTGGTTCTTCCATATCTCTACTATAACTCCGGCCTGGACGCGGGGTGGAGTGAATCCGTTCGCGGCTATATCAATACGCTTCCTGCTGAACCAGTGCTGTTTTGAGGAGCTCCTTAACCCGGCGTGTCTCTATCGCTTGCCGTGAATCTCCCTCGACCGGAATAGCTTCCAACCGTGTTGCCGCTGCAACAAGGTTGTCCAGCGGATTAGAATAGTGATCCGAAGGGGGTATGCACAACCCCTGGCTCTCCCGGGTTATGACGGGGCAGATCTATTACACGAGGCTGAACCGGCGCGCCCGTCCCGGGCGCCTCCGCCCGGTTTACCACCGGTTGGTTACTGGTCCCTGCCCCAGGGGTATTGAAAAGATCCCTTCCTTCAAAGACCGAGGGCAAGCGAGATCAGAACTTCCTCCTCATGACTTCCTGCGAAGCGTTCTGATCCAGCATAAGTTTATAGGCTTGCGCGTCCAGAGCGGCCCGCTCCACGGTCATCCTGACCTCCTCAACTGCCAGACCCGCCTTGGCCTGGTTAATCTGTTCTCTCACCTTTGCAATCTCTGCATTGTGAGCATCCTGATCCGTCGGATTAGCCTCTGCCATGAGCGCAGCCAACGCGTCGAACAGATCGGATAACACTTGAGCTGGTGGGCGCACAAAGCCTCCTGCTCCGGCAGCCGTTGCCGCCGCTGAACCGGAAACAATTGCTGCGGCCGTTGATGACTGAGGTGCTGCCTGGGTACCGTCCATGAATATACCGACCCGGCTAGGCAGATCAGAGGGGTCCGGAATACTGTCGCCATCGGAACAGCCCCCAATCCGACCATCTTGTACTTGATACAAGGACTCAGTATCCCCGGTTGATGACTCGTCGCCGGAATAAACGACGGTTTCGCCACCAGATCCTGATCCGTCCTCATAGTTCCCTCCATGGATGACTCCCACAAAGGCACGCTTCACGACTGGCTTAACCCGGGCAGGTCGCGCACGCTGAGCTGTTTCGATGAGGTCGGTGCAGGTGTCCAGCTCAGGGCCCGGTTCACCGATTTTGCCGATGAAGACGTGTATACCGCCAAAGGGGACCCGGTACCCGTACTCAATTGAGCCGGCCTCGGGGCCCCAGCCTGCGTCGTCGATGTAGATCTTGCCGCGACGACTCTTGGTCATCCGGCCCACGGCGTATCCCTCGAGTCCTTCAAAGCGGCCCTCCAAGAACTTGAAACCATCGTGCGATAGCCCCACGGTGGGCGCCAACTGTCGTGGGTTTGTCACGGCAGATGTCCTAGCCAAAGGACTTAGTCGTGGAGCCATCGCAACGGGTTAACTCGAAGGGGTTAAAGCGGACACAGGGACACAGAGAGTTTATACTAGTTTGGCCCCTTCGATGAAGGTAAAAGCCTACGTCTAGTTTGTGGTGGAATTGATGAAGTCTCGATGACTAGGGAGCAAACAAGCTTCGCCTAGGCCTCGAGTCGTGGTTGTCTGTCTTGAACCGCTGTCGGGTCGTCCCCTTATATACACGGGTGACGCCCGTCGGTTCACAGAGTCCCAATCTCCGGTTTATACTCGTACCCGGGTTGGTCTCTTTCTTTCCCTATCTTATAGTACAAGTTTATACAAGCCGGTTTATGGCTACAGATACTAAACCGACTACGGCCCTGGGCCTTTACAAGTTTATCGGGCTTTAACATCCTTGAATTACTGTTGAAGTTAACCCGGCCCAAGCAGGCCGGTTTACGCCCAGTAGTGATATCTCCAACAGGAACCATCTCCTGGATATGATCCGGTGACAGATTTAAGTCATGTTCATCGGAGCGAGGGGGAGCGATCGCCGCGGTCTCGAATCCATTGAAGATCAAGTCTCCGCGGATATCGGCGACATAGTTCAAGCTTCCAAATCTGACCTGATGGCCAGGGGCATAGCTGTTGACCTGCTCCAGATGGCCAAGCGAGTTGGCCCGCAGTACTAAGCCGCCGAACGCAAAAATCTATCCGGGGAGGAAGGTTCCTCCTTGGACAATGACATTATCGACGATTCAAGGGGCCTGTCGGTGTCAAAACCGGCGGATCTTGGGTAGGGGGTCCCGAACTGTGCATCTAGGCAGATGGTAATAGGAGGCAGGGGACACGATGTTTTACCTAGGTTCGGGCCCTCTTGATGGAAGTAAAAACCCTACGTCTTGCTTGATTAATATTGATGATATGGGTAGTACAAGAGTAGATGTACCACGAGATCAAGGAGGCTAAACCCTAGAAGCTAGCCTATGGTATGATTATTGTTCTGTCCTATGGACTAAAACCCTCCGGTTTATATAGACACCGGAGAGGGTTAGGGTTACATAGAGTCTTTTACAATGGTAGGAGATCTACCTATCCGTATCGCCAAGCTTGCCTTCCATGCCAAGGAAAGTACCTTCCGGACACGGGACCAAGTCTTCAATCTTGTATCTTCATAGTCTAGGAGTCCGGCTGAAGGTATAGTCTGGCTATTCGGACACCCCCTAATCCTGGACTCCCTTAGTAGCCCCTGAACCAGGCATCAAGGATGACGAGTCCGGCGCGCAGATTGTCTTCGGCATTGCAAGGCGGGTTCCTCCTCCAAGTACTTCATAGAAGATTTTGAACACAAAGGATAGTGTCCGGCTCTGCAAAATAAGTTTCCACATATTGCCATAGAGAGAATAATATTTACACAAATCTAACCTGCTGACGTATTCCGTAGCGTGACATCACACTACGGCCAAGCCTTTATTCGAATCTATTTTACACGAATCTAACCTCCTTCAGTGCGTTTCGCGAGGCGGTTTCCTTGGCACGTCTTGTCAAAGCAGAGATCGTGTCCCCTTTATTTACGGGATTCTCATCAATACGGACGTGGGTAACCCAACCGCGCCATTGATTATGGCGCTCGGGAGATAAGCGAGTTTTATCAGGCTGGTGGGGACGCATAGCCGCATCCGCCCATATAAGGGGATAAGGATCCACCTTTTCACCTACGCCTTCTTCCTCCTTTGCCTATCCATCTTCTGGGCACTCGAGCTCTAGCGCCCAAGCCCGCATTCCCCACCTCGACCTTCTCCAGTTATGTCCAGAGCGGGAGCTAAGTGGATGGTCTCCTCTGTCACGGAGGGGCACATCAAAAAACTGAGGAAGGCCGGATACTTGTCTAACGACATCGCGCACCGGCTTCCCGAAGAGGGGCAGTGATGAAGTTATGTACCTGGGGTAGGGACACTGACCTGTCCTAAGAGCCCTGCCCAAGGACATCCTTAGAAGAAGTCACCTTTCAATCGACTTGAAGGTACCCACTCGACGGGTTCATGACACTCGACCAAGAAGCTACCACTCGACCACGAAGCCAACCACTCGACTGCCAGGAGATCTAAAGTCACTCCACAGGCAAACGGTCGGTCATTAAGTAGTCTTTATGGTCATCATAGCACTTTATTAGAGGCGTTACCTGTAACGCTCGACCTTAATGTACCTTAAACCCTGCATTACTGAGGGCAAGAGAGGGCTGGCAAACTCTATATAAGCCACGCCCCTCCTCAGTATCAAGGGTTCACATCTTTGTAACACACACGCATATAATCCAGTCGACCGCCTCTGGGCTCCGAGACGTAGGGCTATTACTTCTTCTGAGAAGGGCCTGAACTCGTAAAACTCTTGCATGCACAACTACTCCAAAACTAGGATCTTGCCTCTCCATTCCTACCCCCCATTCTACTATCAGACTTAGAACCACGACAGCTGGCGCCCACCGTGGGGAAGGTGTTCTAGCGATTTGTTGGAGGAGTTGGGATTCTTTTGACATCTCCCATCATGTCGTCGAGCGGGGTCCTGGTCGAGGGGCGCGAGATCCACCTCGGCGCCCTCACTTTCGTCGCCGATGACTCTGCTTGGCTCCAGGAGGCTCCACTCGACGTGGACGCGCTTCCCGCCCGCGGAGCAACGCACTTTCCCGCGTGCATTCGTGGCGTCCTCCTGCGGCAACCGTCGGCCCAGTACGGGTCGGCACCCGTTTCGTCCTCGCTCCCAGTTTCCCGCCGGCGCAAGCGCTTCGGTCGGTCGAGGCTCCAGCGGTGGGTGAGGCATGCATTGGCCCGCCAGTCGGCCATCCCCCAAGTCTCGGCGATTGAGCCCGACGAATCACTCTACGGCCTGTTCGATCTGTCGACTGGCTCCGCAGAGACTGCGTCCGAGTGCGACAGCGGTGATCCAGCGGCGGAGGTACTGATGGTCGACGGACCGCGCAGTCCCCCCGGATTCCCCCACACCGAGGAGGTTGCCGGGGGAGGAATTCCGGCGCGGGGCCACGAAGAGTACAGACCCGAGCCTCTCACCTCGCTGCAGAGGGAGGAACTTCGTCGCCGGAACATGGACGCGCTTCACATTCCTATCGTTGGAGAAACCCCCGAGGCACGCACCTTGGAGGAGGCGCGCTTGGCCAACCTGACTGAACGCACTCGACTGGAGAATCTCCAGAGAGTACTCGATGAGCGCACTCGACTGCCAGTTCCAGAATCCAGTCGACGTCGCCTCTTTCAGTCACCAACTCAGGTATACCGAACTCCGATTCAGAATTTAGCAGCTGCAGCCCGCATAGCAGAGTCGATCCAGCCTTCTCAGTCAGAGGCAGGGAGAGGTCTTCTACAGATCAGAGATTTGCTCCGGGCAGCAGGGGATCAGAACTCAGTTGTATCGCAGTCGCGGAACAAGATTCACAGCCGATCCGTCGCTGCGAATTCTGTACAGTCGGCTCACAGTTCAGGATCGCCCCTGAGGCGTGAGGAACGTAGAAGCCGTCATGATGATCAATATCAAGGCCGTGAGCGGTATGAACACCGATTCGATCGCAATGGTCGACGTCGAGTGCCCACTCCTCCCCCAAGGGGTGGATCATACGTCCCTCGGCAGCAAGATGACAAACGCCAGCACAGTGCTGGGCGTAGGTTTCCAGTCGACCCCAGGGAGCCAGGCTTTGATGCGAGATCCATTATCGTTCAAGGTCTGGTCGACAGGAATAGAGCTCACAGAGAAGGCCATGACAGAGACGTTCCCTCCAGCAGCAGGGTTCATGTATCAGGACCAGAATGTTTCAGCAGGGCGATCAGGGCCGCTGTAATTCCTCCCAACTTCAGGTTGGCGACTGGAGTCAGTAAGTTCACCAGCGAGTCCAAGCCTACATGGCTTGAAGATTACCGAGTGGCTGTTCAGATTGGCGGCGGCAACGACGAAGTAGCCATGAAGCATTTGCCTCTTACGCTGGAGGGATCAGCCAGAGCATGGTTGAACCAGTTGGCACCCAGCAGTATTTACACTTGGGAAGATCTTGCCCGAGTGTTTGTCAGGACATTTGAAGGGACTTGCAAGCGACCAGTAGGGTTGACAGAATTGCAGTCGTGTGTTCAGAAGTCGAGTGAAGGGATTATATCCATAGGTGGATCACTTTACATCACACAGTCGAGAATGTATCTGACCACCAGGCAGTTTGTGCCTTCAAGGAAGGCGTCAGGAACAGGGAACTGAGTTTGAAATTCGGTCGAACCGGAGATATGACATTGAGTAGGATGATGGAAATTGCCACCAAGTATGCAAACGGTGAAGAAGAAGATAGGCTCCAGAGTGGCAAGTACAAAGCAGCCGCTAATGAGGCCGGCGGAGGAAACTCCAGTCGGAAGCAAAAGCGCAAAGCCGAGCCAGCTCCTCCTGGAGAGACCTTGGCTGTGACCCCAGGAAAGTTTAAGGGGAAACCCAAGGGTCCCTGGAACCCCAAGAAGGTGAAAGATCAGGATGGGAACGATGTGATGGACCTACCGTGTCACATTCACAAGAAGAAAGAAGAAGAGGGTAAACTCATTTACCCGAAGCATACCACTCGACAATGTCGACTCCTGATTCAGCAGTTTCAAGGGAAACAGGCCAAAGACAAAGAGAAAGAGTCAGACAAAGTTGAGGACAAAGAAGACAGCGGTGAGGAGTACCCCCAAGTCAACTCCACCCTGATGATTTTCGCTGATGTCGAAAGCAAGAGTCGATTGAAGGTTATCAATCAGGAAGTGAACATGGTCGCTCCGACGACACCCAATTATCTGAAGTGGTCTCAGACTGCCATCACTTTCGACCAGTCCGATCACCCGACTCATATTGCTACCCGAGGGAGGCAAGCGTTGGTGGTCGACCCAGTCATTGAAGGCACTCGACTGACCCAAGTGTTGATGGATGGTGGCAGTGGCTTGAATTTGCTGTATGCAGAGACGCTGAAAGGGATGGGCATTCCGATGTCCAGACTCAGCACCAATAACATGAGCTTCCACGGAGTCATTCCTGGAAAGAAGGCTGAGTCACTCGGCCAAATCGCTCTCGATGTAGTTTTTGGTGACTCGAAGAATTTCCGGAAGGAAAAGTTGACCTTTGAGGTCGTGGATTTTCAGAGTGCGTACCACGCCATACTTGGAAGGCCAGCGTACGCTCGTTTCATGGCCCGACCATGCTACGTGTACCTTAAGTTGAGGATGCCCGGTCCCAAAGGTGTGATCACTATCACGGGTAATCGGAAGAAGGCAGAAGAGTGCTTCCAGAAGGGCTCCAAAATTGCTGATGCTCAGATGGCCGAAATGGAGTTACAAGAGTACCAGAAGACTGCAGACCCGAGTGATTTGTTGCGAGCCAAAAAGCCCGCCACAGAGTCAGCATTTCAGTCGTCCGATGAGACAAAGCAGGTTCACATCCACCCGACTGACCCCAATGCGGCTCCGACCAACATCTCCACTACACTCGACTCTAAATAGGAAGAAGCGCTCATCCAGTTCCTCCGTGAGAATTGGGACATCTTTGCATGGAAGCCTGCTGACATGCCAGGTGTTCCCAGGGGACTGGCTGAGCACCGCCTTCAAGTCGACTCAAAAGTCAAACCAGTTAAGGAACATCTTCGACGTTCCGCCGTCCAAAAGAGAAAGGCCATTGGCGAAGAGGTGGCTCGACTCTTAGCGGCAGAGTTCATTCGCGAGATCTACCACTCCGAGTGGCTCGCCAATGTTGTAATGGTCCCCAAGAAAGACAAGTCGTTGCGCGTGTGCATCGATTTCAAACATATCAATCGGGCCTGCCCGAAAGATCATTTCCCTCTTCCTCGCATCGACCAAATAGTCGACTCGACAGCAGGATGCGAGAGGTTGTCTTTTTTAGATGCTTACTCCGGATACCATCAGATCCGTCTGTATGGACCAGATGAAATAAAAACGGCTTTCATCACCCCGTTCGGGTGCTTCTGCTATGTCACCATGCCTTTCGGTCTCAAGAATGCCGGAGCTACTTTCATGAGATTGATTCAGAAGTGCCTGATCACTCAAATCAGTCGGAATGTAGAAGCATACATGGATGATATAGTGGTCAAGTCGCAAAAAGGTTCCGACCTGCTGACTGACCTTGCTGAAACGTTTGCCAATCTCAGGAGGTATGATATCAAGCTTAATCCATCAAAATGTGCATTCGGAGTTCCTGGAGGAAAGTTACTCGGTTTTCTTGTTTCCGAACGAGGAATCGACACTAACCCTGAAAAAGTTGGCACCATACTCCGAATGAAACGCCCTGTGCGTGTGCACGATGTCCAGAAACTTACTGGATGCTTGGCCGCTTTAAGTCGATTCATCTCCAGACTCGGTGAAAAGGCATTGCCTGTTTACCGACTGATGAAGAAGTCAGACAAGTTTGAGTGGACTCCGGAAGCTGATGCAGCATTCGTAGAGCTAAAAGCTCCACTCTCCACCCAGCCGGTGCTTGCTGCCCCTGTCTGCAAAGAGCCATTATTGCTTTACATTGCAGCCACTGGACAAGTCGTTAGTACCGTACTTACAGTCGAGCGGGAAGAGGAAGGAAAAACATTCAAAGTTCAACGCCCAGTTTATTACCTTTCTGAAGTTCTGACCCCATCAAAGCAAAGATACCCCCACTATCAGAAGCTTGTCTACAGGATTTACATGACCACGAAGAAGGTTGCTCATTATTTCTCTGATCACTCCATTACAGTCGTCAGCGACGCCCCGTTATCAGAGATCCTTCATAACAGAGATGCAACTGGTCGAGTGGCAAAATGGGCGATTGAACTTCTTCCCCTTGATATCAAGTTCGAGGCAAATAAAGCTATCAAGTCCCAAGCAATAGCCGATTTCCTCGCCGAGTGGACTGAACAACAACTTCTGACTCAAGTTCACTCGGAGCACTGGACTATGTTTTTCGATGGCTCCAAGATGCTGAACGGGTCCGGTGCGGGGGTTGTATTGGTTTCCCCCGAGGAGACAAGCTCAAATACGTCCTCCAGATTCACTTTGATTCCTCCAACAACGAGGCAGAGTATGAAGCACTCCTATATGGACTGCGTATGGCCATTTCACTCGGCGTCCGTCGCCTTATGATCTACGGCAACTCAGATCTGGTTGTTAATCAAGTGATGAAGGAGTGGGATGTTCGAAGCCCAGCCATGACGGGTTATTGCAATGCAGTGAGAAAGCTGGAGAAGAGATTCGAGGGGTTAGAGCTCCATCATATACCCCGACTGAAAAACCAAGCTGCGGATGATTTGGCGAAAATAGGGTCCAAGAGAGAAGCCATCCCCAGTGATGTGTGTTTGGAGCACATTCGTGCACCATCGATACAGGAAGATCCTTTCACAGAAGAACCTCCACAGCCAAAGAGCGCCAGCGATCCGACTGAAGTGGAGATTCCAGCCTTGGTCGACCTGATTATGGAAGTTGTAGTCATCACTCCCGACTAGACAGCGCCTTACATCGCGTATATTATGAGGAAAGAGCTCCCAGAAGTTGAAAAAGAGGCTCGACAGATAGGCCTTTACAATAATCAAAGGGCAGTTGTACAGAGAAAGCGTGACTGGAGTTGGCCAGAAGTGCATCACGCCAGAAGAAGGTCAGGTAATTCTTGAGGATATCCACTCGGGGACCTGTGGTCATCATGCGTCCTGTTGGACCATTGTGGCTAAAGCATACCGAGCGGGATTTTACTGGCCGAGGGCGAATGAAATGGCAAAAGACATAGTCGACAAGTGCGAAGGGTGTCAGTTTTATGCCAACATGTCGCACAAGCCTGCCTCTGCTCTGAAGACCATTCCACTCGTCTGGGCCTTCGCTGTTTGGGGGCTAGACATGATTGGACCGCTGAGAACTGGTAGAAGCGGCTTCACTCACTTACTGGTTGCAGTCGACAAGTTCACCAAGTGGATAGAAGCCAAACCCATCAAAAACCTCGATGCAAGCGCTGCTATCAGTTTCATCAGAGAGCTGACATTCAGATATGGAGTTCCACATAGCATCATCACGGACAATGGATCAAACTTTGATAACGAAAGATTCAAAGCCTTCTGCGCCTCCCAAGGCACGCGGGTCGACTATGCCTCAGTTGCCCATCCTCAGTCGAATGGGCAGGCAGAGCGTGCAAATGGTCTCATCCTTAAAGGACTGAAACGCCGACTGATGCGTGATCTCAAACATGCGGCAGGAGCTTGGGTCGACGAACTTCCGTCAGTTCTTTGGGGATTAAGGACCACTCCTAATCGGTCGACTGGAAGAACGCCCTTCTTTCTGGTCTACGGGGCTGAAGCAGTGCTGCGGAGTGATCTGCTCCACAATGCACCTCGAGTCGAACTATACTCAGAAGCAGAAGCGGAACAAGCTCGGCAAGATGCAGTCGACCTCTTGGAAGAAGAGAGAGAGATGGCCTTAATCCGCTCGACTATCTACCAGCAGGACTTACGTCGGTTCCATGTGAGAAATGTGAAGAGTCGAGCCTTTCAGGAAGGAGACTTGGTCCTCCAAGTGGATCAGCAAAAACCTCACAAGCTCGCTCCAACCTGGGAACGCCCCTTCATCGTCACCAAAGTCCTCCACAACGGAGCATATCACCTCTACAACGTTGATCGCCAGATCAACGAGCCTCGAGCTTGGAATGCGGAGTTACTCCGTCCTTTTTACACTTGAAAGAAGAAACTCACTCGGTTGAGATGTAATAAAAGTACCTCTGTTGTTCTTTTATCTAAAGCAAGAATGTTATAATTTTCACAGAAGATTGCTATTTCTTTTTGTTGAAATTTCCCCCAGTGGGTGGCTTGGCTGCGAATCCGTTTCGCCTAAGTTTGTAAAAGTCCTGCCGAGTGAAGAGCCAGCCTCCCACTCAGAGGCTTAGCTGCGAATCCGTTTCGCCTAAGTATTTAAAATCCTACCGAGTGGAGAGCCAGCCTTCCACTCGGGGGCTTAGCTGCAGTCCAAGTACTCGCCTAAGTATTTAAAATCCTACCGAGTGGAGAGCCAGCCTCCCACTCGGGGGCTTAGCTGCAGTCCAAGTACTCTCCTAAGTATTTAAAATCCTACCGAGTGGAGAGCATACCTCCCACTCGGGGGCTTAGCTGCAGCCCAGCGCTCGCCTAAGTGATTAAAATCCTACCGAGTGGAGAGCATACCTCCCACTCGGGGGCTTAGCTGCAGCCCAGCGCTCGCCTAAGTATTTAAAATCCGACCAAGTGAAGAGCCAGCCTCCCACTCGGGGGCTTAGCTGCAGTCCAAGTACTCGCCTAAGTATTTAAAATCCTACCGAATGGAGAGCCAGCCTCCCACTCGGGGGCTTAGCTGCATTCCAAGTACTCGCCAGCTTCCCGCTCAAGGACTTAATAACAGTCCAAGAATTTAGTTAAACTCTCAACATAATGAACGCTTCGCAAGGACGACAAGGCGCAGGTCGACTGCCTCCTTCTCCTTCAAAAGCTATATTCAAAAATCCTACCGAGTGGAGAGCATACCTCCCACTCGGGGGCTTAGCTGCAGCCCAGCGCTCGCCTAAGTGATTAAAATCCTACCAAGTGGAGAGCATACCTCCCACTCGGGGGCTTAGCTGCAGCCCAGCGCTCGCCTAAGTGATTAAAATCCTACCGAGTGGAGAGCAGACCTCCCACTCGGGGGCTTAGCTGCAGCCCAGTGCTCGCCTAAGTGATTAAAATCCTACCGAGTGGAGAGCATACCTCCCACTCGGGGGCTTAGCTGCAGCCCAGCGCTCGCCTAAGTAATTAAAATCCTACCGAGTGTAGAGCAGACCTCCCACTCGGAGGCTTAGCTGCAGCCCAGTACTCGCCTAAGTTTTTTAAAATCCTACCAAGTGGAGAGCAAACCTCCCACTCGGAGGCTTAGCTGCAGCTCCATGCTCGCCTAAGTCATTTTGAGTTAAAGTCGAGCCAAATCTCACTCGACGGATAAATCACGAAGATATTCAACGATAAATCAAGATTCGGATAAAGATCAAAAGGTCCTGGACCGCAAATAAAAGTGCCCAAGCCTCCAGCTCAACAGAGTTTATCGGTTACACAAACCACTCGGCATTCCGAGGCAAATTTAAGGTGAGACACAGTAGTTTTTTTACTCCTCCAGTGGAAGACTGGATGGGGCAACAAACTCGTCCAAATCAATCCCGTCTGAGATACGGGTGGCAGCAGCAATGAAGGTCTCCATGAAGTCCTGGAAATTATGCTTCCTGGTATTGGCAACTTGGAGGGCGGCCAGCTTCTCTTCTCGCGCCTCCTTGCAGTGGACACGAACCAGCAACAGAGCAACATCGGCACCACACCTGGCAGAAGACTTTTTCCATTCATGCACTCGACTTGGCACTTCCTTCAGTCGAGTGACCAAGGATTCAAGGTCATTCTGAAGTATCTGATTTGGCCAGAGTGCAGAGTCGATCCGCGACACTGCAGCCTTCAGTCGAGCGAGGTAGTCCACCACACCGGCGACGCGAGACTCCAGCCGGAGGACATTCATGGTAGCTTCGTCCTTCACAGGAGAGTTGATGGGGTCCAGATTGGTTTCCACTCGACCAGTTTCTTCCTCGAAGTTTTGACAGAATTCTGAAAGGTATAGTCCAATATTATAATTGAATGATGATCGACAACGACAAGTCAATTGAGTAAGGGGATTACCTTCAAGCATGAGGAATAGTTTCTTGGCGAGCCCTCCGAGGTAAGCCTCCAGATCCTTTCGCTTCCCCGCCATATCGCCGACCTTGTCAGTCAGAGCAATCTTGTCATTTTTCAATTGACTTGCTTCCTCGTTGGCTGCGTCAAGAGCAGACTTCAGCTTGGCATTCTCGTCTTCAAGCTGACCAACTGAAGCAAGCTTTTCTTCGGCGAGCTTCGTTTTCTCCGAAGCCGCCTTCTGTGCTTCTGCAAGGTCAAGATCTTTCCTCCTCAGAGCCTCCTCCAGTTGGTCTACAAAACAATAATGAGAACGGAGTTGAGAATAGGCAGTTAAACAAAGACAGCCGTCGAATCCTCACCAGCCATACCTTTTGCTTCATCCTTCGCCTTCTGCTAGTTCTCTTGGGCAAACTCCAAGTCGAGGTTAAGCTGGACCTGTTTCTCCTTCAATTCAGCAAGATGATCAACAAGCTCACAAGACTTCTGCAAAGAGTCAATCGACAAAAGATATCAAAGACAAGTTACTTCCGAGTGGCTAAAGGAAAAGTTGTAGCACTTCTAAGACTACAGCCGAATCAAAACATTCGACAGTAGCCTCGGGGACTACACCCAGTGGGTGCACTCAGCGTGCCCCCACCGGTAATCTTTCAAAATCCTGATCGATCAGTCGACCAAATATGATTCTAGTGCCATGACTAATAGTCAGCGTTTCTAAGACTACAGCCGAATCAAAACATTCGACAGCAGTCTCGGGGACTACACCCAGTGGGTGCACTCAGCGTGCCCCCACTGGTTCGACAAAATATATATATATATATATATATATATAAAGTCGACTGCCCGCAGTCGACCGCATACAGTTCCATTCGACATGGCCCGACCAGACCGAGTGAAGAAGTACAAATACAACAACGCAATATAAAGACTACAGTCGACTGCCAGCAGTCCACCGTAGTCTCGGGGACTACACCCAGTGGGTGCACTTAGCGTGCCCCCAGTCGACCAAAGGTTGAAAGACACACCCAGTGGGTGTACAGATGTAAAGATCTTCGGAAAAGAGATTCCTTGAACATCATATTGCAACAGACCAAGTGTTGAGTCGACTGACTTGGACGTTGCTCTGAAGAGCCGAACTCGCGTCATACGCTACTTGGCTGGCGTCCCGAACCACTTTCACTTGCTCCATCATGATACCCGCCTGGCGTATAGCCTCTTTTGCGGCACCCACTTGGTCCTCTGGGACAGGGTATGTAGCAAAAAGCGAAGGCGGATTTGCAGTCGACGCCGAAGGCCGCGCGCTCGTCAGAGGTTCAGCAAAAGTCATGGAAGTCCGAGTGGTATCAACACCATCCCGAACTACAGCCTCACACACCGGAGCGGATTGGGGGGTCTTGCCAGTCGATGCCCTCCGGTTCCTTCTTACTCTTAGCGGCTCGTCGTCTTCATCGTCTGGTAAGTTGATAACATGAGGGGGAGCTGCAAGAAAAGTCAATCGACCAGAGTTACAAGAAATATTCAGTCGACCGAAGACAGAACATCAGTAATTGTACCTGGATTGGACGTAACAACATCTTCCATCTCTTGATCTCCGTCCTTGGCAGAGATCTCAGAAGTAGCAGCACTACAAATTTCGGAAGTCAGTCAGTTGGCTCAATGAATCGACCAAAGATCCATCCACAGACGACAAAGGAAAACAAGTATTATTATTACCCAGAAATGGTGGGGACAGTCATCTTCATCTTGGGCAGAGCCTTGGGCGGCTTGGATGGCCTCGCGCGTGGGTGCTTGGGAACCTTCTCTGTCGGCGTAGGAGAAGAGGTCCGAGGGCGTTTCGACGACTGCCCAACAGGAGCAGTCGCCTTACCACGTTCCCTCGCGGGATCGTGTGTAAGCTTGGATCGCCTCTCCGAGCGGGGGGGTTCAACTTCCTCCTCCTCCTCTTCGTTGGAGTAGACGTCGTCGTCTCCCTCCCCTTCGCCATTGGATTCCCACTCGCCGTGCTCGTCTCCGCTTTCACCTCTGCTCGCCTCCCCTTCCTCAGTCGGTTCCTGTGCCTCGTTGGGCGTCGAGTACATCTCAGTAGTTTCCTGGGAAACAACAGACAAAACAAAAGTCAGTCGACCAATTCAAAGAAGACCAATGAAGAAAGCAAGATCTCAGTCAGGTGCATAAGGTCAGACCTGGTCCACTTCGTATGTGTCGTCGAGTGGAGGAACCCTCCTGGCTCCTCGGGGATTGTCTTTGTTTCCTGTGATGCTCGACAGCCATCCTTCTAGCATCTCATCAGTGACCTCCTCCGGGTGGATCCGAGTGGTATCTTCAAGACCCGAATACAGCCACATCGGATGATCGCGAGCCTGGAGCGGCTGGATGCGCCTCCTAAGGAAGACCTCCAGCAAGTCCATGCCAGTCACGCCGTCGCGGACAAGCTGAACCACTCGACCGACCAGCACTTTGACTTGGGCCTTTTTCTTCCGGCGTCACTTTTAGAGAAGCAGGTTTTTGGGCTCGTTCCAGAGAGAAAGGGGGAAGTCCAGTCGACTGACCTGGAGTCGCCTGGTCTTTGCAGTAAAACCAGGTCGCCTGCCAACCATGGACAGACTCAGGGAAAGTGATGGATGGAAAAGAACTTTTTCCCCTCGTCTGGATCGCCAGGCCTCCGCACAGCTGGATCATCTGCGTCCTCTCGTCACTCGACTTGGCCTTTTTGACCGATTGGGAACGGCAGGTGAAGATATGCTTAAAGAGTCCCCAATGAGGGCGACATCCCAAGACACCCTCACACAAGGAAACGAAGGCAGCCAGATACACGATAGAGTTGGGAGTGAAATGGTGGAGCTGCGCTCCGAAGAAATTCAGGAAACTCCGGAAAAAGGGATGAGGAGGTAGAGAAAACCCGCGATCGATATGGGTGGCGAGGAGCACACACTCACCATCAAGAGGTTGGGGCTCGACTTCTCTCCCAGGGAGACGCGCAGCTTCATGAGGGATGACTCCTCCCTCAACCATATCGTCGAGATCTTCCTGCCTCAGCACCGTCGGCATCCAGTCGCCCTGCATCCAGCCTCTTGGCAGAGAAGTCCTTGATGAAGATCCGCCCCGAGCGGACTTCTTCCCTTTTCCCTGCACCACCGCCGCCTTCTTCGCGTGCTCCAGAGCGGAGGTGGCGGAGAGCTTTGCGAGGAGAGACGGGAAGAAGAGAACACACTGTTGGAAACCCCGAGCCGGCAGCTTTTAAGGGGCCGCTTCCGAGTGACTGACTGGTAGGCCCAGGCTATCCCGTCAAATCCAGCAGCAGACGCGCGCACGGTACGTGGCTAAAAAGGTGGCGCGGGGATCGAGGAGCTTCCGCCCTATCACATCTGATTACTGCGGCCGCTCCCGTCCCGCGCGCTTCCTGAAAATCAAATCCCGCGAAATCCGCGGTTGCAGAACAATTCGTCAGACAGAAGATCCCTTTCACACTATCATTCGGAATATCACAGATAAGGGAATTCACTCGACAAAAGGCCTAGAATGGATCAAGGCGACTAAAAAAGGTTGATGACATCATCCGTGATGATTGGGCCAAAACAAGGCACTCATGTAGCACAAAAAACCAGTCGGAAAGATCTCCAACCCTTTCCCCACTCTAACCTCGATCCATTCTGGGGCTAATGATGAAGTTATGTACCTGGGGTAGGGCCACGGACCTGTCCTAAGAGCCCTGCCCAAGGACATCCTTAGAAGAAGTCACCTTTCAATCGACTTGAAGGTACCCACTCGACGGGTTCAAGACACTCGACCAAGAAGCTACCACTCGACCACGAAGCCAACCACTCGACTGCCAGGAGAACTAAAGTCACTCCACAGGCAAACGGCCGGTCATTAAGTAGTCTTTATGGTCATCATAGCACTTTATTAGAGGCGTTACCTGTAACGCTCGACCTTAATGTACCTTAAACCCTGCATTACTGAGGGCAAGAGAGGGCTGGCGAACTCTATATAAGCCACCCCCCTCCTCAGTATCAAGGGTTCGTATCTTAGTAACACACACGCATATAATCTAGTCGACCGCCTCTGGGCTCCGAGACGTAGGGCTATTACTTATTCTGAGAAGGGCCTGAACTCGTAAAACTCTTGCGTGCACAACTACTCCAAAGCTAGGATCTTGCCTCTCCATTCCTACCCCCCATTCTACTGTCAGACTTAGAACCACGAGAGGCAGCTCCTCCCCACCCCAAGGCCCCATGAGAGGGTAGTGTTCCTTCCCCACTTCATCCGTGGAGTGGGCTTTCCTCTCCACCCATTCGTCCGGGGACTCATGTTCTACTACAGCCTGGATTTCCACGATCTGGCCCCGAACTTCATCCTCAACATCTCGGCGTTTATCGTCATGTGCGAGGCTTTCCTCTGCATCCGCCCCCATTTCGGCCTATGGCTCAAGACTTTCAATGTCAAGCCGAAGGTGGTGCGCGGCAACCAGGCGGAGTGCGGAGGCGCCATGGCGGGCAAGATGCCCAACGTTCTATGGCTCGAGGGCTCCTTTGTGGAGACCCTGAAGGGGTGGCAATCGGGGTGGTTTTACATCACCGAGCCGCGCGACCCTGACTGGGTCGCAGCCCCCGAGTTCCGGTCCGGACCCCCTACGTGGCTCACGTCCTGGAAAGAGACGGGCCTGTCGTGGGGCAGAAAAGAAGAGGTGACTGGACTGCAAAAATGCATCCAAACCCTGGTGAACAAGCAGCTCAAGCTTGTCAACGTAGTCCAGGTTATGATCATCCGTAGGATCCTCCCGTGTCAACGACGGGCCTTCAATCTGTGGGAGTTCGACTCGGCGGAGCACCGAACTCTGAACAGGCTCTTCAACACGACGTACGAAGATGCCTGGAAGGTGCTTTTCAAGGGCGCCGAGGCTCCCGCATCCGCTTCCGAGGATCGCGGATTCCGCATGCAGCGTCATGCTGGTGCAGTAAGCCATTTGTACCTTTTACAGGGTATTAGTTTTTCATAATTTGACTCTATGTGGGATCTAAGCTCCCTTACCTTTTACAGGATTGGCGGGCGAAGTCCGGATAGATCGACTGTCCGGCTCCTTTGCCCGAAGACCCAGCCGGCGCTCGCTTGGCGAAGCTGCTGGTTCCGGCACCCTATGTGGTGCCAGAGAAGAAGGTCAGGAAGAAGGCCACAGGGACTCGAAAGAGTGCCCGGCGCCTTGAGGTGTCGGATTCATCATCTGACGACTCCGAGACGCACTCCTCCCGTGAAAACGAGGAGGAGCAGGAAGAAGAAACCTCTCCCCCCCAGCGGAGGGAGGAAACAAGAGGAAGGCCGCCCCGACCGGGGAGGCCGAAGGGTACAAGAAGGGGAAGACCCTTCCTTCGGACTACTCCACCGACGCCGACGATGGTGAAGAGGAGTGGCCGCACAGGGCCAGGCGCCCGGCAGGATCGTAAGTGTTCGGACACCAAGTAACTCGTAGTGTTCCTTTATTGCACAGCTTTCCCTCATGTCGAATATATCTATGCAGTCCACCGAAGGCCGGGCTCGACGAGTCGCCGAGCGGCTCCCTGGATTCATCGGACGTGAATTCACTTCTGCCCGGTACCTCCCCCCGCACTGCGGACGATGCCGAGGTGGCGTCCCAATAGGTTCCAAGCCAGGAGACGATAGTCCAGGAGGAGCCGCAAGGCGACCTCCCGGACTCCAGGAGTAAAGGGGATAGATCCCCCAGGGCTCCAAGTCCGGCCCTAGGCCAGACACCGCTCCGGAACCTTCAAAGGTTCCAGAGTCCGGCGGGCGACCTCCTTCCAAGAAGAGCAAGCCCACCGAGCCGGTGACCCCCATCCAACCGGAGGCGCCGGAGAATCTGCTGGAGGTGCTTAAGGGCGT
This sequence comes from Aegilops umbellulata, assembly GCA_032464435.1. NCBI lineage: Eukaryota > Viridiplantae > Streptophyta > Magnoliopsida > Poales > Poaceae > Aegilops > Aegilops umbellulata. The sequence continues at coordinate 87,666,598 of CP136059.1, forward strand.
CTCCATCGATGAGGGGCACCACACCATTATGAGTGCGGTGGTCCAGAAGGTTCAGTCCGCCAAGAGCAGACTGACTAAAGCTTGTGCCAGCCTTTTAACAGGCTTTGAGGTAAGTAAAGAATGTGTAAAAATATTACCGCATAGATAGTGGCCCTTGATGCTCTGTTTGGCATTCGGGAAGAAAAGCCGAATAGAGGATCAAATAAAATTCGCAGGAGTCTAACAGAAAGGAGTCAATATGCGTATGAAGGCTTCTCTGCTCGCGTCCGCCGCACTGACTGCGGAGGTGGATGCACTAAAGCAGAACCTCGAGCAGCCCGAGCGAGAGCTCTGGCTTGCCAAGAAGCATCTCGAGGACAAGGAAGGTAAGAAATACCTTGTTTAAATATATAAAAAAGTGCAATTGCAAAAAATGACAGGACTAACGTGGCTATTGCAGGGGCCACATCTGAGGTGGCGACCCTTAAGCAAGCGCTGTCCGAGGCCGAGAAGAGGGCGGCCACGGAGCGCACCGAGCGGGAGAAGTATGAGGCCTAGATTGGCGAGGTGAGGCAAGAGCTCCAGGCCCTCATGAAAATACATGAGAGTTTGGAGCTTGACTCAAAGACGCGAGCGGCCGAGGTCGCGGTGGCAATTGAAAATGCCAAGTCTACCAAGGTCGAATCCCGGAAGGCCCTCCAGTAGTTGGATGCGGTGAAAAAGATAGCAGCGGGTAAGGCATTCTTTATGCAAAGCAAACATGTAAGAGTGAGTTACTTGTTATTTACCCGAATCCGGAGCTCTCCAGGAGCATTCGCAGATCTTCCTCGTAGCGTGTCCAATGCTGCCGCATTCTACCGAGCCGAGGAGGGCAGCTCGAGGGAGAAGGTGTTCTGGTCTCATTATTCTGAGGCCGGACACCCTGTGCCCCTGAGCGACCAGCTGAAGCAACTGGTCAAGCTCCACAAGGCGGCCGAACAGGCCATGAAGGGCTTCATAGTTCGGCCGTGGCCTCGAGAGGCCCTGCCTGGGAGCTACTTCGGGCTGGTGCGGCGGCTGGTGGAGGCCTGTCCAAGGCTCGAAGTTATCAAGCGCTCCGTGTGCATCGAAGGTGCCCGTAGGGCCCTTGCCCGCGCTAAGGTGCACTGGGGCAAGCTGGATGCTGAGAAGCTTGTGAAGGACGGGCCACCGCCGGGGAAAGAGCATCGCAAGCTCGAGAATTATTATAAGGACGTTCTGAAGGCTGCCCGCCTTATGGCGGATGAATGTTCCAGGGATGTAAATTTTGAGTAAAATTCGCTTGTTTTGTCCTGTGTGCTGAAAACTTGTTCATATGCGCTAAGCAATGCTTTTTGAATTTAAAATATTACCTTCTGTGCGGCTGTTTATCAAATTTGAGAGATGGCGAGTCGTCGGCTTCTGCCCCCGTGCCACTAGTGTTGGGGTGTTCGGGATAAACCTAAGAGCTCTTTTCCCATGTTTGGGTACTTCGAGGGAGGCGCTCAGCACAACGAACAAGGCAATCAAACTATAATGCTTGAACACTCTCACTTAGCCATAGAATTCTATAATTTTAAATTTCGGCGAAGCCTCTGGTATTCGGAAGACCGAGTTCGGGGCGCTATCCATGCCTTGGCCGGACAGAGCTGAATCCTCGCTCTAAGCGGCATAAGTCTTTAGGGACTCAAAAAGCCTCTCGAATAGCGACCAGCTCTCGCTTCATCATGACAGTCAGTTTTAGCTTTCTCTACTGTGGTGCTTAGCCCAGCTCAACTGGGGCACAATCGCAGTAGTTCTCCTAGTGCTAGCTTAGCCGATATAGCGGAACGTAAGGCACCAAAACATAGGAGCCGGGCAAACCCAACTATTGACCCAAGACATGATTCGGAGCCGATGCATATAATGCTATCAGTTCGGGGTGCCGCACTTGTTAAAGTGTTCAGGCTTCTCACACCATATTGAGGGGTACTAAAGCCCCTGGCGTATTTGGCCATACCAAAGTGTACGGGTGCAGCATGTCGTTAATGAACCTATATTTGTAAAAAAGAGTAATGCCAAAATAGACAAAATCTATGCATTGTTTCTTAAAAAAGGCTGCGATCAAGGCAGAACGATAAATCGCGATAAGCAAAAGGTTGGACTATTTAACATGTCCGTTCCAGGGGCAGGCTGCGGAATGGTATGCGAAACAGGTATACTGCTCGTGATAGAGACCACCTGGGAGTTCCGTTAATGCGGCGTAGCTTGTCTGCTTCCCTGGTTCTTGCATCGTTTGTGCGGCAATTGTACTACCGGACAGGCCTTCCAAAGAATGGAGTCCTGAAAGTAAGAGAAAATTAAAAAATCGGCAGCCCCTTGTGCGGTTTAAGCCGTGTTTTCGGCGTGCCGTGATGGTGCCCTTCCCCCTGTGCCCATGGTATTTCTAGAGCGTAGTTATGTACGCGAAGCACTGGTGTCGCATTTTCGCGAGGGTTGGGGTTGGGGCGGCATTGCTACGCCTACTTGGAACGTGCCAGGCGGTCTTGTTGTAGGTTACTACGGGCGCACTTGACGGTGTCCGGACGTTTGATGGCCGGACTGGAGAACTGCCTGGAGAGGCTGCTTTGTACTTCCACTGCAAGGGCCACCGTGTGTTCCTCCGTTCGGAGGGAGCGTTCGGTGTTTACATTGACCGTGATTACTCCTCGAGGGCCTGGCATCTTGAGCTTGAGGTATGCGTACTCGGTACCGCATTGAACTTGGCGAATGTGGTTCGCCCGAGCAGTGCATGATAGCCGCTGCGGAACGGGACAATGTCGAAGATTAACTCCTCGCTTCGGAAATTGTCCGGAGATCACAAGACCACTTCAAGTGTAACTGAGCCTATGCAGTTGGCCTCTACACCTGGTATGTCGCCTTTAAAGGTCGTTTTGGTGGGCTTAATCATCGAGGGATCTATGCCCATTTTCCGCACTATATCCTGGTAAAGCAGGTTCAGGCTACTGCCGCCGTCCATAAGGACTCTAGTGAGATGAAATCCGTCAATGATTGGGTCTAAAACCAATGTGGCGAATCCGCCATGACGGATGCTAGTGGGGTTGTCCCTTTGGTCAAAGGTGATCGGGCAAGAGGACCATGGGTTAGACTTTTGGGCGACTGGCTCCATCGCATATACGTCCCTTAACGCGCGCTTCCGCTCCCTCTTGGGGATGTGGGTTGCTTATGTCATGTTCACCATCCGCACTTGTGGGGGAAAACCCTTCTGTCCACTGTTGTTCGGCGGCCGGGGCTCTTAGTCGTCATCGCTATGCAGCCCCTTGTCTTTATTTTCGGCATTTAACTTGCCTGCCTACTTGAGCACCCAACAATCCCTGTTGGTGTGATGGGCTGGCCTTTCGGGGGTGCGATGTATCTGGCACAAGCGGTCGAGTATTCAGTCCAGACTAGACGGGCCCTGAGTATTTCTTTTGAAAGGATTTTTTCGCTGACCGGATTTATAGCCTTTGAATCCGGCATTAACTGTTGTATCCTAAGCATTGTCGCCGTTAATGCGGCGCTTCTGCTTGTTGCGACGTGACCTGCCACTATTGTCTCTCTGGTATCCGAATTACAAGGGTTCTTGGTCATATTGTTGCTACGAGCAAGCCAGCTGTCTTATCCCGCGCAAAAGTGGGTCATGAGTGTCGTGAGTGTTGCCATAGATTTCGGCTTTTCCTGTCCAAGGTGTCGGGCAAGCCACTCGTCACGGATATTGTGCTTGAAGGCTGCTAGGGCCTCTGCGTCCGGACACTCGACTATTTGATTTTTCTTTGTTAGGAACCGTGTCCAGAATTGCCTGGCCGATTCCTCTGGCTGCTGAATTATGTGGCTTAGGTCATCGGCGTCTGGTGGTCGCACATAAGTGCCCTGGAAATTGTCGAGGAATGCGGCTTCCAGGTCCTCCCAACAACTGATTGATTCTGCTGGCAAGCTGTTAAGCCAATGCCGAGCTGGTCCTTTAAGCTTGAGTGGGAGTTATTTGATGGCGTGTAGATCATCGCCACGGGCCATGTGGATATGAAGGAGATAATCCTCGATCCATACCGCAGGATCTGTTGTGCCATCATATGATTCGATGTTTATGGGTTTGAAACCCTCGGGGATTTGATGATCCATTACTTCATCTGTGAAGCATAGTGGGTGTGCGGTGCCTCTGTACTGGGCTATATCACGACGTAGCTCCAATGAGCTTTGTCTGCTGTGTTCGGCCCTACCGGATTTGCTGTATCCGGCGTGACGGTTATCGTCTCGAGTCGTGGGGCGCCCACATGATCCGTATATCGATCTTATTTGCCTTGCCTTGTCCTCTAATATATCACGCAGGTCTGGCGCATTTTCCCGTGCCTTGGTATGTTTTGAACAGCGCTGGGGTGCGGCTTGAGTGGAGGGCCGAGAGGCCTCTCTGTCGCGGCCACGAGGTGGCCGGTCGTCCGTGTCATATGCTGGTGATGCAGGTTTAGGTGCTTCCTCCTCTAATCGGGGTAGCAATCTGCGCCTTGGATAGCTCTTGGAGGGGCGTTCGAGTTCATACTCTTCGGCCGCAAGGACTTCAGTCCATCTGTCGGCTAGCAAATCTTGATCAGCTCTAAGTTGTTGCTGTTTTTTCTTGAGGCTGCTTGTCGTGGCCATAAGCCTGCGTTGAAAATGCTCTTGCTCGACGGGATCCTCTGGCATGACGAATTCGTCGTCATCGAGGCTTGCCTCGTCTTCGAAGGGAGGCATATCATTATCGTCCTCGACCTCTCTATATGCCGCTCTCTCATGAGCGCTGGCTTCTCCATCCTCATCTGCTGAATCTTGCTGGTGGGGGTTTTCTTCGGCACTCTCCGGAGTATTATTATCTCCCGTGCCGGAATCACCGTTTTTGCTTTGGCGGGATTTTGAGCGGCGCCGCTGACTTCGGCGCTTGGGCTGTTTCTTGGAGGGGTCATCCTCCGCTGTTCCATCACCATGTCCTTCTTTTGGGGTGTCCACCATGTATATGTCATATGACGAGGTGGCTTTCCAGTGCCCCATAGGCGCTGGTTCTTGATCGTCTCCTGCATCGGCGTCCATACCGTCGATGTCTTCGGAGTCGAAGTCGAGCATGTCGGTTAGATCGTCAACAATGGCTACAAAGTGGGTGGTGGGTGGGCTTTGAATTTCTTCATCATCCGTATCCCAACCTTGCTGACCGTAGTCCGGCCAGGGCTCTCTTGATAAAGAGAGAGACTTTAGTGATTTCAGGATACCGCCGAAGGGCGAGTGCAAAAATATGTCCACGGCGGTAAACTCCATGATAAGCGCCCAATCGGATTGGGTCGGCAGGGGCACGGAGTGTCGGATTTAGGGTTCCGGCAGACCCTTGAGGTTCGAACTCTGGGGTGCGCGCGGAGATTACGCTTCCGACCTATCCGTACCCCTCCGCCTCGCAAGGATCTAGGCTACTAGAAGAACAACACAAGAGACGCAGAGTTTATACTGGTTCTGGCCACCGATGTAGTGTAATACACTACTCCAGTGTGGTGGTGTGGTGGATTGGCTCTTGGGCTAATGATGAACAATACAAGGAAGAACAGCCTCGCGAGGGCCTGTTCTTGACTGGGGCGATGAACTGCTAGAGGGGGTCACTCGCCCTTTTCTCTCTCTCTGTCTGATTGCCAATCGATCTGTCCCATCCCTTAGGGTGGCTAGCCCTATTTATAGGCAAAAGACCCTGGGCGCCAACAATTGGCCATTTTGAAGGGGAACATCTGGTACACTTATCCTGACTAAAGTTGGTCCTCGCCTGCCAAAGGCTCTGGTGATGACGCCGGCTTGGGCTCCACAATGACTTCTTCCTTGTCGCGGAGTTGGTCTTGGTCTCGTTGCATCGATATGGGTGCCTTTGCTTGATCCTATCGTCTGCGCTTGCTCCCTTTGCACCAAAGAGGAAAGGGAGGACACTGTGCAGGCTGGCGCCCGCCTGGCGCCCTTGGTCCTCATGGCTTGCATCATGGGCACCTCGTGAGGTACCCCGCCTTGATCTCTCCGCCTCCTCGCGAGACAGCCTGATGAGGCCGTGCCTGAGGAAGCTCCGTGTCGTCCGCCCCGCGAGGCTTGGCCCCTCGCGAGGGTCTTGAGTCTGTGTTGATGAAGATGGGCCGAGTTGGGCCCCCTTTGAGCCACGCCGCAGGCCGCAGGCAGGCAAGTCTGGGGACCCCCGTTCCTAGAACGCCGACAGTAGCCCACGGGCCCAAGGCGCGCCCGGACATGGCCGTGCAGTGAGGCGAAAGGGCAAGGGCGAAGGGCCGCGGGCCCTAACAGCCGGCGGCCTTGGGCGCCGCATGGCGGTTGATTGGACGTGGGCGCCTCCGCCCCCCATGATGCCTCGGCAACTGCACGGATTGGACAAGTCCCTGCATGCAAAACGGGTCATGATTACCTGAGATCATGGAGGCCGGCGGTTGGCCTTCGCCGGCTATAAGTACGGAACGACGCGCGCCCTTCCAGTTTATCTGCTTTGCTTCTCCTTCTTCCCGATCCTTGCTCCGCTTTGCTGCGATGGCTCCGATCCGCCGGTTCTTGGCTGCATAGAAAGGAAAGGCCCCCCGAGAGGAACCAGACCCGCTACCGCCGAAGAAACGGCTCGCCCTCCGCCACTGGGGCGAGGGGACTCTTCAGGTGGCGTTGAGGCCACGGGGCGAGCGGGCACCGCCGGGATTCCCGCTACCCTTGTACGGCCACGTCGAGGGCTCTGACGGGGTTGACGTCGAGCGCCTCGGGCGACGCCATCGTCGGCGCCGACGGATCATGAAGGTGTGGGTCGTCCCCCCCTGGGGTCCACGCCGAGGGCTCCTCCGGAGAGTTCATGCTCCGCATCGCCATGCCTCCTCAGTCTTGGATTCGCCTTCCTCCCTTCTTCGCCTCCATCGTCCCGCAGGGAGAACTCCTGGAACTGTGGCTGCAGCACCCCTGCGACCGATGCGGAGGTCACAGTCGTTGCCTCGGGCGAGGTCTTCATTACTCGTGGCTGGGGCGAAATCGCCCGGGTTTGCAGGACAGGAGGCGCCCTCGTGATCCACCTGGAGTACGACGGTGCCTCGGTGATGTTCTTCAAGGTCTTTGATGCAAACGGGCGCCGGCTGGAGTGCTGCCCCAGGAGAGGTGGTCGAGACCCTGCCGCGGCAAGGACCGGGCCCGCCGACCGCCCCCTTGGCGGCTCCTCGGGCGACGGAGGCGTCGGAGGATCCGGGTTTAGGTCCTCGCGTGCTCCTTCCCTCTCGCCTTTGCTCCCTTTTCTGCTCTACGTCCTCGGGTCCCGGCCCTCGAGCGAGTCTCGGCCATCGCTGGTATGCCAGGTCGCGATGCCGTGGTCAAGGCCAAAGGGTGAGGGCTGGAGAGCCAGTAGGATCCCTGAGTCGCGATGCTCAGGCGCCCCCCCTTTAACATGCAAGTGGTTTGTGCCGTTGAGAGTGAAGGAGGCTCCGCAAGGGCCTCTCCTGACGCGGCTCCTTTGGGGGATCCTGCAAATCATCATAGAAAGAGCGAGGGATTGCCATGGCAATTGATAGTCAGCCGTTGGTTGCTTCCGAGGGGTGGCGAGGCACTCAGGGTTTGACGAGGTGGCATAGTGTGGGGCTGCCGCGGCCAGAGCTCGGCCTCTCAGGTTTGTCGGCGTTGCAGGGACGGACCCATGCGCAAGCACCGTGCCGTTTGGGAGCAGCTTCGTTAGTTGGTGTCAGTTGAGTGGGCAACTAGGTCAGACGCATTAGCCGCGAAGGAGTGGATTCATTCAAATAGATGCTGGGAAGGCAGGCGTCACTGGGTCAGGCCCGAGCGACTTGGGGATGATGCAGCCCGAGGGGCGCTCCCAACAAAGCAAGCTAACAACATGAAAATAAAGGGGATACATGCCGCAGGGACGGACCCACGCAGCCTGGGAATAATGCAGCCCTGGGGGGCGCTCCCAACTGGAAATGAAACTTGAAAGATGTCACCTGGTGATGTTGAGGACGAAGCAGCGTTGGTGCGGCAGACTCGGTGGTATGCGGAAGCCGACCCTCACGAGCCCCCAAGCCTGGGGCCTCGGGAGGCTCCGGAGGCGCTGGTGGCTCCTCGCGGACCGTCCCCATCTCTGCCAGGGCTGCGAAACGCCTGGCCTCCTGAGTTTCCATGATGACCCTCATGAGGCGCTGGTACGTGGCAGCCGCGTTCGGCAAGCCGTAAGGCATGCGAACGTAGCTGTGGGGTGGATCCTCGCAGCGCCCCAGTCGCGAGGGCCAGAGGCGCTCCAGCGAGGTGACTCGGTTGAGCCCCGGGATGTCGACGCAGACGCGCAGCCCACCATCCTCCCCTGGATGGGGGACCACAGTTGGTAGGCGACGGCCGCCTCTCATGACTCTTGAATTTTGTAGCTCCTGAATGGCTTGGCTGACGAACTTCTGAGGGTCTGACCCTCCTTGCTTCACTCCTTCTTGAGAGAAACGTGCTTTGAAACACGCCTCCATGTGGTGCCCAAGCGCCTCCCTCGTGACCTTGGCTAGGTCGGCGGCCCTCCAGGGGAGAGCCCTCGAGCCCTGCCTGAGCAGGGCGCCGGGCGCGCTTTCCTATGCGATGGAGGGAGGATCCCCCTGGGCAAGCACAGGCCCTGAGGGACCTGCCTCCTGAGGGGCCTGGCCTGACGATGTCTTCTTCTTCTTGGGGGTGGTCTCGGGAAGCCTCCTGCTTCCGCGATCCGGGTCTTCCAATGATGCGGCCTGAAAGGCTCGTTCCAGGGAACACACCGCGTCTTTCTCTTCACAGGGCACCGTGATGACTCCGCCGCTTCCTAGCATCTTGAGGACGTTGTAGCCGTGGTGAGTCACGGCCATGAATTTGGCCAGCGCCGGGTACCCAAGGATGGCATTGTACGGCAGGAGAATGTGAGCAACGTCGAAGTCGATGAGCTCGGTGCGGTAGTTGTCGCGTGCCTTGAAGGTGACAGGGAGGCGGACCTGCCCGATCGGGACCGTGGAGCCGTCAGTGACTCCGGAGAAGGGCTTGGTCGACTGAAACTGGTTGTATGGCACTTGGACGTTGTTGAATGTATCCACGGACAGGATGTTGAGCCCTGCCCCGCCGTCGATGAGGTCCTGGTGACCACCACGTTGCTGATGATTGGGGACCAAAGCATTGGGAGGACTCCGGCCGTGGCTGCACACTTGAGCTGATCCGCTGAGCTGAAAGTGATGGCGCATGATGACCACCTGAGGGGACGTGTGGCTTCGAGCTTGGGGAGGACTTCGCGAACGAACTGCTTGAAGATGCGCTGAGAGGCTGGGGCTTGAGCTCCGCCCAGGATGCAGGCGATTGCGCGCGGCTCCTGGAAGCCCCCAGCCTCCTCGTCCTAGTGGCGGTCCTTGTTTCTTCTTGGACGCGGCGGCAGCGGAGGGAGGTCTGCGTTACCTTGCGGGCGATCCTCGCGACGCTGGTCCCTCCAGTCTCCCTCGCAAGGCGGGTCTTGCCAGCGGTCCTCGCGAGGTCGATCGCGCCACCCCTGGCGTGGGCCGCGGTCTTCCCAGCGTCCTGGCTTCCTTCCTCCTCCTCGACCGTAGCCCCGGTCGACACGGTCGGGGGGACGGCCGATCCTTCCTTCTCGCACGGCTCGGAGCTCTTGGCATTCGTTGGTGTTGTGGGTGTGGAGGTCGTGGTACACACAGTAACGACTGCCCTTGGAAGACTCGGGCTGATCTCTGCCCCGCTTGGTGTCCGATTCTGCCATGAGCACGGCAGCCCCCTTGCGCTTGACATCCTTGGCCTTGGACTTCTTCTCTTCTGGATCTGCGGCAGGGAGCTCGAGGAGGGAGAGACGCCCCTCCTCGGCCCTAGCGCACTTGGTCGCCAAATTGAACAGCTCCAAGGAAGTGCACAGGTCTTCATGCATCGCCAGCTCCTCCTTCATCTTGACGTCGCGCACGCCGTCGGAGAAGGCTGAGATGATGGCCTCCTCGGACACTGTCGGGGATATGCCCCGCGGTGTAAACCGGCCGGACTTGGCGATATTCGTCTGGTGACCCGCCCAGACCTGGCGGTTTACCAGCAACCCGTCGGGACGTTGTAACTCACTGGTAACCCGACGGACGGGTCAGATGAGCGACAAGACCCGGTGGCCCGTCTGGCGGTTCATGAAGGCCGGTTCAACTATTGTGGGCCGGTTTAACAGGAAAGGAATATTTACCTTACAAGGAGTTAAGACCGAGACTTGTACCCGGTTTGTATTAGAGATAGACTAGTCCTAATCCTAATAGGACTCCACATGTAAACCGCCCCTTCAACATATATAAGGAGGGGCGGGGCTCCCCAAAGAGGGACAAGTTAGAAGCTACAAGCTACAAGCAATCAATAATCTCTAGGGCTAGACACAAGAGCCGGTTTACGGCGTCTCCCTCGGGATGATAATGAGACCTAGCCTCAAACAGCATGTAGGGTTTTTACCGGATGATGTTTCCCGGGGCCCGAAGCTGTCTAAATCCTTGTCTTGCGTGTTGATCCGCCCTGCGTCTCTCGTCCCACTCAACCCCTCTCAAGCTACCACATAGATGCGTTGGCCTCGCGACTAAGTCCTGACGCTAAGGACATCTGCCGTGACAAATCCACGACGGTTGGCGCCCACCGTGGGGCCAGGCGCACGGTGGTGTTAAAGTTCTTGGAGGGATCTCTCCAAGGGATCGAGAAGCTCACAATTTTCTGGAAGAAGAATATCCGGTTTGAACGGATCTACATCAGCTTGAAGACCGTCGGTCCAAGTTTACAATCTGTGATATCTAACAAGTTTAAAGAGGTATTAGGGTTACACGACGAGTTACAAATTGAGCCGCCGCCGTCGCCGTGAGCGACTTAAATTTCTTCTTTACAAAACTACCATGGCAAGGAAGATCCTGAAGCGCTGTATGAGATTCCAACTTGAGTCGGACTCGGAATCGCTGGTCTGCCGCCTCTGCCTTCAAGCTGTCAAGGATACGGACGGCCTTTGACCCGGAAGCAGATTCTCCCGAGCTCGGACTCACTCTCTGATTGACCGCTCTGTTAACCCGCCGATGCTGACGTCAGTACAAGACTCAAGGCCTGGGGGGTCAACGCGGCCTTGACCCACTTGGCAAACGCCGGCTCTGCTTGGCTGCGCTGAATTGCCCGGCGAATACGTGCTTGAACAATGGTCCAGGAGAGCTCTGAGTCGAAATCTGTACACAAGCAGAAAAATTCCAAAGAAAATCATCATGCAGCAGCTTATGTGTGTACATCCAAGAGATCCTGGACGTGGATTGGTCAAAACCAAACCAGAACGGAGAAAGGGAGAGAGATTGATTCGGATTCTGCTATGACCTCATTCCAAACCGCCCTGCGCAAACCTCGCGACAGCCGGAGCCTCGCCAACCACGCCTCGACCGATGGGCTGCCTCTGTTGTTGCTAAGCTCGCCTCCGCCGTCGGGCTGGCAGTGCATCGCTCCGCCAACGGGCGCTGCAAATTACGAGACCGGGCAGGATACAGATGAAATCAGCCGAAAACTGGTCGTAGTTTGGCCAAACTTACCATCACCCGGAGAGCCGCCATGAAATACAGAAAAAGGACGGGTGGTAACTAGCCAAGGGTAGAATAACTTTGACTCACCACAAAAGACCAAAAAGTACTTCACGTTCTCTAGCTTAAGCAGCTACGACAACAACTTGAGGTTGAAGTGAACCGAGTAACTGATGTGTTGAACAAGGATGGTGAATGCCACAAGCATGAGAACCAAGATACAGGAGAAATTGTTGTTAAATTTCAGGCATCAGGGAAAGGCAATCTTCAGAAAAACGTCGAGGAGAGGTCACGTGGAGCTGCGTCTGGTGAAATTATACTGCACCATGACGCCCAATGGGCATGCGCAAGATGCCGCCCTTGTGGCCCGGTCTATATCAGCTGGCTGGGATCATGCTTGATTGTTGCTCAATGGATGTGCGCAAGACGCCTCCCCTGCGGAAGCTACTCTGACTCACCCGAGATTGATCTCAGCTTTGCTGCAGTAATCATTAAGCTCCATGGCGGATAATTTCCGGCCTGGCACATCAGGTGATATCCATCTACAATATGTTTTATTGGCACATATTATTTTTGTCAAAGAGCAGTTTATCTTTGCCTTGGTCTGCAATGTTTTTATGCAGGATAATTATTGATGACACCGGGTTATTTTTGACAAGGGTATGGTTATACCGTGGACATGGAGCGCGTGCCAGCATAATTTGGCACTGGTGTTCCTCCGGGCCATGCTGCTCGACGGATACATGTGCAAATCACCGCCCCCGCTGTCCGGTTCACATCCGTCCGCGCATGCGGCCGACTAGTTGTCCGCGCCGGCTTACAAACGTCACGGCCGGTTCACCCGTCTGCACCGGTTTACCACACTGCGGCCAGTTCACCCGTGATTGATTTCAGCTTCATACAGTTATCATCAACTTCATGGCGGGTCATTTCTGGCCCAAATGAATTAGGTGATATCCATCTAAATCTATTTTTTGACATATATTGTTTTTTTAAAAGAACAATTACGTTGGTTTTGCATATTTTTATATGCAGGACAATTATTCGCCACAACATTGGTGTTACACCATGCATATGAAGTGTGCACCGGTGTCATTATATCCTGGCTTTTGACACTACTTAACGGACGCGCGCAAACCACCGGTGGTCCGGTTTACATCAACACGCGGCTGGTTCTCCGTCTGCGCTGGCTTACAACGCCTGCGGCCGACTCTCCGTCTGCGCCGGTTTATAATGCCCGCAGGCGACTCTCCGTCTGCGCTGGCTTACAACTCCCTCGGCCGACATTCGTCTGCACCGGTTTACAACACCGTGGCCGTCTCCCGCGACCGCGCTGGTTTGCGGCGCGGAGGACTACTTGCTCCGCACCGGTTTATAATGCCGCGACCGGTTTGTTCGCATGGCTGACTTGGCATGATTGATTTCAGTTTCACTGTGGTGATCGTCAACTCCGCGGTGGATATTTTCCGGCTAACATATCAGGACAAATTGTCTGTTGCAAAAAGGGGATTATTATATCACTGAGCTATTGGATAACCCGTGCCGGTTTATATCGCGATCCAGATCGCGTCAACTCGTCAGGACCATGCGAATTACCCAATAGTGCATGCACAGGCTGCCATCCCCCGCAGTCCGGTCTACATCAACATACCGGGCCGCACCTGTCTGCGCGAGCCATTTATTGAGTATGAACAAGTCACTGCTTGGGTAGCCTGGTTTTATTTCCACAAATTGGAGGCAAAATTATCATGCAGTGGCACTCTGCACTGGATGGCTCAATGGACATGCGCACAAGTTGTCGTCAATACAGTTTGGTCAACTTCAAACAACCAGTTGGAAGGAACCATTGGCCGAGTTGCTGACACGGCTCATACGGGATCATTTATAATCCGCCACAGTCACCTCAACCTTCTATGGATTCACATCGTGCTATCAACGCCAATGATATACAAGTTATGCCGGTTTATATCACGGTCAAATACGGAGAATCTCAAGCCAACTCCTCGAGTCACCTTGAGACTTGGGGGCTACGATGATATGACGCAGCAAGTCTTGCCAGTTTCAGCCGGTTTAAGAACCCGAGGACGATGGAGGGAAAGATAACCCGATCCCGGAGGCTACTGTTATGTTGATGAAAATTTAAAGGCCGTCAGAAAATTTCCGGCTTAGAAAGTATATGACAGTTACAAAATCCCGACTCAATGAAGAAGTTTCGGATCATCAGAAAGGATTCCGGTTTGAAACCTGGCTGAAGGGAAGTCAGTATCACTGAAGCTCTCAAATATCCGGTTTACAATCCGGTTCAAGAGAAATCTATTCTCCCACAGTTCTGAAGCGCTCAGATCCGGTTTAACAATGTCCGGTTTAAAAAGGAATTAACTTCTCCCAAGTTCGAGTTTAAAGGCCGTCAGAAAATTTCCGGCTGAAAATGAAGATTCCGGTTTAAAATCCGGTTCAAGGGGAAGATGTCTCCCACAGCTTTGAAGCTTTCAATATCCGGTTCAAGATCCCGGTTCAAGAAGAATTTACCTCTTGCAAAAAAGTTAAAAATTACCGAAGAGGACCTGCTGCCATGATGCGCGGTTCAAACATGGGTATCCGGCCTTATTGGCTTGACATATTATTTATCACATGGGGGCTCCCGCTTTGTAAAGTGGGGTATCTATTCTTTATATCATGCGTGGTTACACGGAGTGGATTCGCTTTAGGGCAACCTCCGGTTTACCCCTTGAGGTCGCTTCACAGAAGAGCAACAAAGTCAGTTGGGGACCTAGTCGACTTGAACCGTAGCTACACCTCCTGGGAGCTTGGTCATGTCTTGATGACGGTAATGCCTTCTGGCTGGCACATTTGCCACTAAGTCAGTTGGGGACCTAATCGACTTGAACCGTAGTTACACCTTATGGGAGCTCGGTCATGTCTTGATGATGGTAATGCCTTCTGATCGGCTTTTAAACAGCCAATAAGTCATTTGGGGGCTTGGTCGTGTCCGAACCAATGCAATGCCACTTGATCGGCCCTAGGCCACTGAGCCACTTGGGGGCTTGGTCGAATCCGAACCAATGCAATGCCACTTGGCCGACGTAACGCCACGCGTCATTTTGGGGTCCTGGCTGACTGGCACCATTGCTACGCCTTCGGGGGGCTTGGTTGCGTCTGACCATGGTAATTCCATCTGACCAAGCTCAGTAGAGCTCTTCTTTTGCAAAAAATTGTTGCCATTGCTTTTGCTTTAATAGCCTTTCTTGAGAAGTTGCTATTTTATTTGCGTTTTTTAAACCGACAGTATTTTGCACCGGTTCAAACAGATAAATTGGCGGAACACGGTCCATTTTTAGACCGGAGATTATCTGCCCGGTTTGATTTTCTGTTACCATCCTATTATGGAGTAAACCGGTGTTTATCAACCCGGCTCGGCTTTCAACTACAAGTTGTGAGTGCATGATCAAATTATAATCCGGAGATTATCAGCCCGGTCTGGTTTGACTACAAGTCACCAGTATATATATGGTTAATCCGGTGTTTATCACAACCCGGTACGGTTTTATCATAAATCGGCGCAATATGGAAGGAGTTATCATTACTCAAGATTGGGGTTATCACTCTTACTACAAAAAGTTGGTAAACCAACAATGTGATTCAATGTCACAGGTATGATATATTTCATATTTTTAAGTGCAGCCCTGGTTATAAACCCAGGTTATATGTTGAGCATTATGACCCGTCCGGCGGTAAACCGCTAGGACACTTTAAACTTGTTGTATGCAGAAACAGGTTGAATAAAGCATGATTATAAATTATCCGGTGTTTATTAAACCGGCCCAACTTTAAAACGATAAATCGCCAGTCTATGATGAGAGATTGTCCGGTGTTTATTAAACCGGCATGGCTTTGGACTATAAGTCGCCAGTATATATTTGGATTGCGCCATTGGAATCATGCGCTTATAAATTATTGGGTTATATTATTCAAATAGCCACACTTGGCTGAATTTTCATTATGATATTGAATGAATAAGGTTTTCATACCGGATTATATTATCTTGAATAGCCAACATGGCTGGATTTTATTATGATTATTAATAACCGATATTATTGAGGTTTTCAAAGTCGCTTTAGCGCAATGGCTGTCATATTATCAATGGATATGATTTATTCTACAATTGAAGGAATAGTCCCGAGTTGCTGCAGGCTTACAACCCGGCACTTGGGGGCTACATTATTCAAAATTGAGATTACATCAAATATGCAAGTCTCATGTTGCTACAAGCATGCACCATGACACTTGGGGGCTAATGCAAGGTCATTTTTGCTCATCTTATTGAAGACCCAACTCATCACATTGTAATGAGCTGGCCCTTGGGGGCAACCAATTGCTCCTGTCAACTATTCAAGGTACAAAGCTTTTTATCTATTATATTGAAGGGTCTACTGCTTAGTTGGTAAAGCACAAGGCTCTTAACCTTGTGGACGTGGATTCAAGCCCCAGGATGAGGAGTTACATCATATGATGTTATTTTCATTGAAGTATATATCAAAGTCCCAGCTCAATATTATCTTATTGACCCGGCCCTTGGGGGCTACATTGGTTGAAGTTTTATGGGCATCAGTCAATTACAAGTCCCAGGTTGCTGCAAGCATGACAACCCGGCACTTGGGGGCTACAGGTATTATATTATTATCGAAGAAATATTTTCAAATTCTCTGTTTGAGCAAGTTAGATTGACCCGGCGTCACCAATCATTATGACCCTGTGGCTGCAACCCGGTGTCATCAATAATCATAAACCGATGTTGGCAACAATCATGAAACCGGTGTCTGCAACAATCATAATCCGGGGTCATCAGTTTTTATAACCCGGCCATTTGATAATGTTAAACCGGCAAGTTTTCAAGACCGGGATCATCTTCAAACCGGCTGAATATCAGATGAATATTTCAAGACCAATATTTCTTAAACCGGCGTTTTAGAAGCCGACTCAAGTGGATTATTTCTTCACAATATTTTTCTGTGAGAAACCAATGTCAGCAAATTGAGTATGACGCTGGCTTATTGATCTGGATTTTCTAGAAGGAGGAAATGACAAGGACTTAAGGATGATCAGGTGCCGGTTTACAAGAATTCTTAACCCGGAGTACAACCTGTCAAATTTGTTCTTATGTTTATTTGCAGAATAAGTTTACCATGGATAAATCCAAGCTAAACTTGGGGGCTAATGTCGGAGATATACCCCGCGGTGTAAACCGGCCGGAAGTTAACCCGGCCGGACTTGGCGATATTTGTCTGGTGACCCGCCCAGACCTGGCGGTTTACCAGCAACCCGTCGGGACGTTGTAACTCACTGGTGACCCGACGGACGGGTCAGAGGAGCGACAAGACCCGGTGGCCCGTCTGGCGGTTCATGAAGGCCGGTTCAACTATTGTGGGCCGGTTTAACAGGAAAGGAATATTTACCTTACAAGGAGTTAAGACCGAGACTTGTACCCGGTTTGTATTAGAGATAGACTAGTCCTAATCCTAATAGGACTCCACATGTAAACCGCCCCTTCAACATATATAAGGAGGGGCGGGGCTCCCCAAAGAGGGACAAGTTAGAAGCTACAAGCTACAAGCAATCAATAATCTCTAGGGCTAGACACAAGAGCCGGTTTACGGCGTCTCCCTCGGGATGATAATGAGAACTAGCCTCAAACAGCATGTAGGGTTTTTACCGGATGATGTTTCCCGGGGTCCGAAGCTGTCTAAATCCTTGTCTTGCGTGTTGATCCGCCCTGCGTCTCTCGTCCCACTCAACCCCTCTCAAGCTACCACATAGATGCGTTGGCCTCGCGACTAAGTCCTGACGCTAAGGACATCTGCCGTGACAAATCCATGACAGACACCCTGGGAATCTTGAGGCGTGCATTGTTGAAGCGGTGGATGTACTTTTGCAGGGTCTCTCCGGGCTGCTGCTTGATGCGGCGCATGTCGCTCACGGCGGGTGGCCAGTCGCGAGTACCTTGGAAGTTGGCGATGAAGCGGGTGAGCATCTCGTCCCAGGAGGAGATCGTGCCTGGGGCCAGGTTGAGGAGCCAGGTGCGGGCCTCATCCTTGAGCGCCACGGGAAACCAGTTTGCCATGACCTTCTCATCTCCGTTGGCAGCTTCGATGCCCAGCTCATAGAGCTGGAGGAACTCCGCAGGGACGGTCGTGCCGTCGTAGCGAGGAGGCAAGTCTGGCTTGAACTTGCCGGGCCATGCGATGCTGCGCAGCTCGGTGGTGAAGGCGCGGCAGCCCGCCGTGGCCATGGGAGGCCTGGGGTGACGGAGAGCTTGATCTTGCAAGTCCCCGCGCGCTGCAGCTGGGAGCAGCGCGGGGTCTTGACGTGTGGGAGCAGGAGCGTGGTCGCGACGTGCTGGAGCGTGGAGCGCCCAGGCTGCTTCTTGCGGGCGAGGGACTTCTTGGCAGCTCTGCTCTTGCCGCGCTGGTGCCTGGCGGAGCGGGTTCCAGCCAGGGGCCACGCGCCTTGCGGCCGGGGCGTCTTCTTGGCGAGGAGGCGGCTGGGGCGCCCCCGGAGCTTCGTCGCCCGCGTGAGGCGGGGTGCGGTGCAGAGGGACGGACGGTGCAGGGGAGCCCCCCGCAGCGCGGACGAGCTCGGCGACGCGGTCGAGCCACTCTTCATAGACGTCGTCGACGGGGCGGTAGCGCAGGAGCTTGTTTGTCGCGATGAGCGCGACTCGAGCCTCCATGGGTGCACGGAGCGCGCGGGATGAAGAACCAGCTGGGGTGAGCCAGGGAGTGGTGGTGCGGCCGTCTTGCCGCACGGACGGATGCTGAGACGACGCTTGCTACTCGTTCCCCGCCAGGCCAGTGGCGGCGTTGATGGCAGGCGACGGGGAACGACGAGGACGCCCACCGACAAGGGCCGTCTGGGCGACGCGGGAAGCGAGAGCGGCTTGGCGCTCGGCGCGGGCCCGGCGAGCGTTAGACATCGACGCGATGGTCGGAGGAGAACGGAGCGGCGGAAGACGAATTCCGGCGCACCCCTACCTGGCGCGCCAAATGTCGGATTTAGGGTTCTGGCAGACCCTTGAGGTTCGAACTCTGGGGTGCGCGCGGAGATTACGCTTCCTACCTATCCGTACCCCTCCGCCTTGCAAGGATCTAGGCTACTAGAAGAACAACACAAGAGACGCAGAGTTTATACTGGTTCGGGCCACCGATATGGTGTAATACCCTACTCCAGTGTGGTGGTGTGGTGGATTACCTCTTGGGCTGATGAACAATACAAGGAAGAACAGCCTCGCGAGGGCCTGTTCTTGACTGGGGCGATGAACTGCTAGAGGGGTTCACTCGCCCTTCTCTCTCTCTGTCTGATTGCCAGTCGATCTGTCCCGTCCCTTAGGGTGGCTAGCCCTATTTATAGGCAAAGGCCCTGGGCCTCTTCCCAAATATCGAGCGGGAAGGGCGCCAACAATTGGCCATTTTGAAGGGGAACATCTGGTACACTTATCCTGACTAAAGTTGGTCCTCGCCTGCCAAAGGCTCTGTTGATGACGCCGGCTTGGGCTCCACAATGACTTGTTCCTTGTCGCGGAGTTGGTCTTGGTCTCGTTGCATCGATATGGGTGCCTTTGCTTGATCCTATCGTCTGCGCTTGCTCCCTTTGCACCAAAGAGGAAAGGGAGGACACTGTGCAGGCTGGCACCCGCCTGGCGCCCTTGGTCCTCATGGCTTGCGTCATGGGCACCTAGTGAGGTACCCCGCCTTGATCTGTCCGCCTCCTCGCGAGACAACCTGATGAGGCCGTGCCTGAGGAAGCTCCGTGTCATCCGCCCCGCGAGGCTTGGCCCCTCGCGAGGGTCTTTAGTCTGTGTTGATGAAGATGGGCCGAGCTGGGCCCCCTTTGAGCCACGCCGCAGGCCGCATGCAGGCAAGTCTGGGGACCCCCCGTTCCCAGAACGCCGACACGGAGGGCTCGCAGTCTGGAGAGAAGTCCGGCTCCTTGGAGTCACGAGCCTCGCGGAGCGCGGGGCTGGTGTTCGGCTCGATCACCGTTGGGATCGCAGCCCCCGAGGCGGCGTCCAACCACCCATCCTCGATCGGCGTTGCTGGCTCCGAATTAAGGGTCGAAGCCGATGCGGGTGCGGCCTCCAGGGCACTGTTCGGCGGCAGAGCTAGATCATGCCCATCGTGACAGTGCGGCGTGCTTGGCAGTGGCTCGAATCCATCGAAGATCAAGTCCCCGCGGATGTCAGCCGTATAGTTTAAGCTTCCAAATCTGACCTGATGGCCAGGGGCATAGCTTTCGATCTGCTCCAGATGGCCAAGCGAATTGGCCCGTAGTGCGAAGCCGCCGAAGACGAAGATCTATCCGGGGAGAAAGGTCTCACCCTGGACTGCATCGCTATTGATGATCGGAGGAGCCATCGAGCCTAAAAGTGACAACACATAGGAGATCTCAATGAAAGCACCAATGTTGGTGTCAAAACCAGCGGATCTCGGGTAGGGGGTCTCGAACTGTGCGTCTAGGCGGATGGTAACAGGAGGCAGGGGACACGATGTTTTACCCAGGTTCGGGCCATCTTGATGGAGGTAAAACCCTACGTCCTGCTTGATTAATATTGATGATATGGGTAGTACAAGAGTAGATCTACCACGAGATCAAGGAGGCTAAACCCTAGAAGCTAGCCTATGGTATGATTGTTGTTCTGTCCTACGGACTAAAACCCTCCGGTTTATATAGACACCGGAGAGGGTTAGGGTTACATATAGTCGGTTACAATGGTAGGAGATCTACATATCCATATCGCCAAGCTTGCCTTCCACGCCAAGGAAAGTCCCTTCTGGACACGGGGCGAAGTCTTCAATTTTGTATCTTCATAGTCCAGGAGTCCGGCTGAAGGTATAGTTCGGCTATCCGGACACCCCCTAATCCAGGACTCCCTCAGGGCCATCAAACCTTTTGTCGACGGCATAGTGGAACTCTCAATGAAATCACCAATGTCGGTGTCAAAACCGGCGGATCTCAGGTAGGGGGTCCCGAACTTTGCGTCTAGGATCTATGGTAACAGGAGACGGGGACATGATGTTTACCCAGGTTCAGGCCCTCTCTATGGAGGTAATACCCTATTTCCTGCTTGATTGATCTTGATGAATGTGAGTATTACGAGACTTGATCTACCACGAGATCGTAATGGCAAACCCTAGAAGTCTAGCCTATATGACTATGGTAATGTGTGTCCTTTCCGGATTAACCCCTCCGGTTTATATAGACACGGGGGGGGATCTAGGCTTTACATAGGGTCGGTTACATAAGAAGGAATCATCGGTCGCCAAGCTTGCCTTCCATGCCAAGTAGAGTCCAATCCGGACACGGGTACAGTCTTCGGCCTTCATGTCTTCACAGCCCATCAGTCCGGCCCACGGATAATAGGCCGGATGCCCGAGGACCCCTTAGTCTAGGACTCCCTCAACGAGCACGCCTCCGTCAATTCACACACCTTCACGCAGGCCTCCCGTTCTGCCTGTGCCACGGACTGCTTGCATGCATCCCATCAATTCACGCCTGCTTGCGCGGCACACGAGTGGCACGGTGGCACGTATATTGTTTTTCTATTTGGATGATTAATGCTGCCACTTTATTGCTTAACTGAAGCATGGCACGTATCCATTGTCAGTATAACGCTCACGGTTTGAATAAATAATCCATTTGGGATACTGGTTCCCAATTATTAATAATCTCCCGTTTGTAATTAGATAAAGATTACATCAAAACTGGTCTCAAATTTGACAAAAAAAAGTAACATGCCACTTCGTATTGGTGTCCATATGACAACACAATAAGTTTCATGAACTTCAAATAAGTTTTGGATGTACTAGAATTTAAAAATCAAGATTCTCAATGTTTGAAATTTGTTGCATGGGGAGTAAACATGCACCCAGTGAGACACATGTGTTTTTGCAATCCGTCACATGTGCATGTAGCTCAAATTTGATTTTTGCACATTATACATGTAGAAAAACAATCAATTAATGCACTAAAACGTCTTAATGATCTCTGTTTTTTTAAATTACAATGTCCCTCCTTTGGTAACATATGTTCACCGCGGGATACACTACAAAAAAAGGTTCATCCGTGACATTTTTGGCCGAAGATTTTTTTCTGTCATGCTTATGACACTTCTATGACGATAATTGTGACAAAACTCGGTATCATCATAGATGTGGTGGGCTCCTACCTCTATGACAAAAAATCATGACAGAAAATGGGCTTTTCGTCCTGGGCGGGCCAGAGACGCAGCTGCATGACATTCTTTGGGCCGTCGATGACGGAAAAACCATGGTAGAAGCGTGGGCGAGGAAAATATTGAGGAGTTCCCGCTTACGGTGGGTGGTCAGGGGCCGAGCGATGCGCGTTTCTCTCATACACGTACGTGCGTGGGCGCGAGGCGTTGGGCTCTAACTGAACCCGAGCGAGGCGTTCGCCTACTGAACCCGAGCGATTGCACTACAGGCTACGCGTTACTGAACCCGAGCGATCGATTGATGGCTGTTAACTGAAACCGATCGAGCGATTCCTTCGCTATTGCTGCTAACTGAAGCCGATCGATGCTGCCTATGGACGAACAGTGAGCGTTGTTGGGGGAGGGGGTTGGATGAACAGTTCCCGGTGGGAGGTTGGATGAACAGTACCCCATGGTAGTAGAGGTCGTTGCCGCTGGATGAACAGGACCCCCATCGGTCGAGCCAGTTGGGGGTGGATGAACAGGACCCCATGGAGGGCTGGATGAACAGGGCCCCGTGGAGGGTTGGTTGAACAGTAATCGGTGGAGGGCTAGATGAACAGCAGCCCATGTAGGGGTGGTTGAACAAGACCCCGTGGAGAGGGCTTGTTGAACTGTAGCCGGTGGAGGAGCGGTGGAGGCTGGATGAACAAGAGCCCGTGGATGAACCGTCGCAGGTGGAGGCTGGAGGAGGTCGACGGTGGATGAACAGTAGCCCATGGAGGCTGCAGGAGGTCGACGGTGGAAATGAACAGTATCCCGTGAAGTCCCATTTTGTGGAATGCCGCATCTCTCCCGATGAACAGGACGCCCGTTTCGACCGTAGCGGTCCAACACAAGTCTGTTTCCTCCATTTTTGCGGTACGCCACACCCCTCCCGATCAATAGGACCCCGTTTCGACCATAGGAGGTCCAAGAGAAGTCTGTTTCCTCAATTTTGCGGTATGCCAGACCCCTCCTGATGAACAGGATACCGTTTCGACCGTGGCTGGTCGAACACAAGGCCGTTCCCTCTGTTCTGCGGCAAGCCATGCCTCATTTCGATCGGCTATTCCGTCCAAGCCGGTTGGCTCCTGATGAACATGATGTATTCCGTTGCCTCCCAATGAAAACGACGCATTCCATTTCCTCCCCATGAACACGACGATGACGCGGTTTCTCCATTCCGACCCAGCCATGTACACGAGCCCTGACCGTATGTATGCGCGAGTAGGCGTTCGAGACCCCACCCGTATGTACATACATGGCCGTATTTATTTTCTTGCACCCTGGTTGTATGTATGTGTACATGCTATGTGCACGCCTCTACTACGACACGTGCCCTACCTTATACGGCCACGGTTTATCGCTACAGTTTGCAGATAGACCAATCAACCTATATGTACGGACACGTTCGTGACCAGAATGACAACGCTATGTATGCTTCGACCAGGTGGGTCCCGATTGTCAGGCACTTCCTTGCGTGCGAAGATGTAGCTGGTGGGTCCCAGCAGTCGGGGGGTGAGTCTTTTTTTTCCCGTAATATGGATGCACTTCCTTCCATGTGAAGATGTAGCTGGTGGGTCCCAGCAGTCAGGGGGAAATGTTTTTTCGAGAAATATGGTGGCCCATTAGATGGGTCCCTACTGTCAGGTGGAGGAATCATTATTTTGTGCGTAATAAGGAGGCACTTCCTTGCTGCGGCCGTGAAACCAGCTATCAGCCTCTCCACGTACAGTACTCTTCCGATGGAATTCGTTCCTTGACCATGTTGACCACGCCATGCCGAGAGCACTAGGGCGGTGGACGACGGTGAGGCCTAGGAAGGGGACGACGACAATACTTATAGGTTGGGAGCTATTGTGGCACGTCTCCTCCACGTTAATAGATCAAAGGGTAAAATACATGGTGGCTTTTATGTTACTCGCCTAGCGAATCACTTTAACGTCTAGATACGCCAGCATGATTACCCCTTGCCCAAGGTTTACTTAGATCACACGACTATTGGTGACTCCGGAGGAAGGCCCCGCCGAGCTGCTCCTCAAGCTCGACACGGTGCTCGAGGGTGTTGTCGTCGGATTTAGCCCCATGGTAGAAGGAGAAGCCCGCGTGATCTCCACTTCGGCTTTGACGCACGTCTTAAGCCACCTCCATCTTCGTGACCCCGGCTTCAACCTTGGTGCCTTGCTTGAGCCGGTAGACCCAGAACGCTACACCACCGTTGTCGAAGCCGTGAAGGACCAGGTGGAGGCCCTGCTGCGGAAGTTCCTTGCCGTCGACCCTGTGGGCACAGCTGGCAGCACGGACAACGGTGACAGAGGTGTCGTCGTCAACGACGAGACTCCCCAAGTGGGCGATGGTGGCGTCCAAGGCTGAAAAAGAAACTTGACGGAAGCGCTCCCCCTGTTTAAGCCCTACAACATGTATCTTGCCTCATGGAGGCATAAGAACTTATCCTTCTTACTTTTAAGAGACAATATGTTTTGTAATAATTTGCTAGGGTTCTGCGAATTCCTTTTCGTTTGCTTTAGTGTTCTGCATCGGCAGGGCCCCGCCCCACACGTACCTCAACCGCCGTTCGGTCGTCCAGATCAGCAGGACGAGACAAAGGGGTGAGGTGTAACACCCCGGATGTAACTTGCCATATTTGTAATTCCAACTCTTGCCATTTTCGGCAATGTGATATGATATTCCCTCGTGGTTGGGTTCTTCTTCGTTTTGCATTTTGTCTTTGTCGTGCATTTCATATCATGTCATCATGTGCATCGCATTCGCATACGTGTTCGTTTCATGAATCCGAGCATTTTCCCCGTTGTCCGTTTTGCAATCCGGCGCTCCTAAGTTCCCCGGCGTCCCCTTTTACCTTTTTCCGTGAGCGGGTATTAAACTTTCTCGGAATGGACCGAGGTTTGTCAAGCGGCCTTCGTATAGCACCGGTAGACCGCCTGTCAAGTTTCGGGTCATTCGGAGGTCGTTTGATACTCCAACGGTTAACCGGGTAACCGTGAAAGCCTCTTTTGGGTTGCAGCCCAAAACCCCTCCAATACAGCCCAATAACCCATCTAAGTCACTCCCATCACCTAGGCCGTTCGATCACGATCACGTGGCCGAAAACCGTGCTCAATTTGGATCCTCCTAGCCCCTCCTACCTATAAATATGTGTCCCTCCCGGATTTTTCTCGAAGATGAAACCCTAGCCCCGCTTCCCACTCCGCTGCCGGACGTGTCCGCCCGCACCGGACGCGTCCGCCGACCGCGTCACCCCGATGAATCAGGGCGCGCCATGTCAGCCCGCCGCCGCCCTCGTCCAACCGGGCGCTGCCACGCGTCCCAGCGCTCCGCGCCCACATCGCCGCACCCGCGCGGGTCCGCCGGGCCCGATCGCGGCCCTCCCCGGCCCGGCCGCTCCCCGCGCCTCTCCGCTCCCGCCAGCCACCGCTGCCTCGCCGGATCCGCGCCTCGCCGCCGTCTCCCGCGCGCCGCTCGCCGGATCCAGTCGCTGCCGCCCGCGCCTCCCCAGCGCTCCGCCCCGCGCCCCGCGCGCCTCAGCCGCCCCGCCGCCCCGGATCCGCGCCATCGCCGCCCTCCATCGCCGCCTCCGCGCCCGAGCCGGCCCCGCCGCCGTCCGCCCCGCCGGCGAACCTCGCTATCCGCGCGCCGGATCTCAGATCCAGCCCGGGGTTGACTTCTCCTCCCCCCCCCAAATTTCTCTAAGTCCAGAATATTTTGCATTTCAATGCCATATTCTTCGCATCATAACTTGTCTCATGCTGCGCCGTTTCGTGCGTGTAATATGCCAAATTGTTCGTCCCAATGGGTACGTCATTTCGTCTCATTGCATCATTTTCATTTGAGCTCATCTTGATGCCCGAAATGCTGTTGGAAGAGCGCTATGTGATGTTAGTTTCAGATCTGTTTCAGTAGATGCACTTTTGTCATTTTTGCCATGATTGATGTGTGCACCCTATGAAGTTGAGTCCTACATGTGTTTTGTAATATGCCATGCCATTCTTACAGGGGTGTATGCCATGTATTTTTGTGATCTTTGTGGTGACTAGCACAAGCATGCAAACTAGGGATCATATTGTTGCTGATTTCAGGAACTTAGTAATTTCACTAAGTTATTCCCTGTTGTTATTTTTATGCCATGTGTTCATGTTGTTTCAGAGAGATCTATGCCTATTTTGGGCAGGATCAGTAAGGGTGTTTTGAATATATGGATGTCCTATAACTATCCATGCCTTTGTTTGTAATTATAGATTGCCATAGCTTAAGTCAATCGAGCTCTTCTTTTGCTATAAAATGTTACTGGCAGATTGTTTACATGCTATTCGATTTTGCCAAGCTTGTTGTAGTTGATCCTTGCATGATATGATGGTGTTCTTTCCATGTCTAGCTTCAATGCCATGCCTTCTTGGTTTATGTATGCTTAGTTTATCATGCAATGCTCTTTAGTGAGTGCATCGAGCTCGTAAACATGCCTACTTGTTATCTGTTTTTGACATGTCCAGTTTTCTGCCAAGTCTGAAAACTTCAACGAAACTTGCTAAATTGACATGGGTGCTATTATATTTTCTGGTCCTTTTTGGCTTATGGTCAGTAAGGGACTTTTGTTCAATGCTTTGAGTAGATTCATGCCATGCCATATTTTGATATGTCCTGTTCCTGTAGCATGTTGTTTCCTTGCTCTACACATGTCATCCTGATGTTAATTTCTGGCATGATTGTATTTTCACTAAGTCTGTGAACCTGTTATCTTTTGCACTTTTGCCATGCTTGTTTGAACCTGTTGTGGTGTGATTTATCCATAGCTCAGTGTTAATCTTTTGTCAAGCATCTTGACTAGATCACTGCAATATGCTTTGCTGATATGTTTGGGTGAAGTAGCTTAATTTCTTGTTGCATGCTAAGTGGCATCATGCTGTTAATGGCAGAATCATGTCATTCTTGTTTTGCTTGTCATTTGCAAACCGTGCATCCGATTCCGGTGATCTTTATATCGATTTCAACCGAAATCACCTCATCTTTCCAGTGGAATACTTGGTTTGCCAAGATTATGCCTTGTTCATCTTTTCCTTCCGGAGCATGCATATGCATTGCATACCACATCTCGCATATCATGCCATGTTTTGCATCATGTTGCTTGCGCATTGCATCGTGGTTGATAGTTGTTCCTTTGATTGTGTTCTTGTTTTGGGTAGACCCGGGAGACGAGTACGTGACCGAGGATCCTGTTGAGAATGCTTACAAGGATCAAGCTTTCGACAACTCTGAGAACCTTGCAGGCAAGATGACTATACCTTCGAAATCACTTCTATCTTTGCTTGCTAGATGCTCGCTCTTTTGCTATGCCTATGCTGCGATACCTACCACTTGCTATATCATGCCACCCATATTTCCATGTCAAACCTCTAACCCACCATGTCCTAGCAAACCGTTGAATGGCTATGTTACAACTTTACTCAGCCCCTCTTATAGCGTTGCTAGTTGCAGGTGAAGATGAAGTTTGTTCCATGTTGGAACATGATTATTTTGGGATATCACAATATCTCTTATTTAATTAATGCATCTATATACTTGGTAAAGGGTGGAAGGCTCGGCCTTATGCCTGGTGTTTTGTTCCACTCTTGCCACATTAGTTTCCGTCATACCGGTGTTATGTTCCTTGATTTTGCGTTCCTTACACGGTTGGGTGATTTATGGGACCCCCTTGACAGTTCGCTTTGAATAAGACTCCTCCAGCAAGGCCCAACATTGGTTTTACCATTTGCCACCTAAGCCTTTTTCCCCCGGGTTTTCGCGAGCCCGAGGGTCATCTTTATTTTAACCCATGGGCCAGTGCTCCTCTGAGTGCTGGTCCAAACTAGAGCACCGTGCGGGACCGTCCCTAGGCAACTTGGGTCACGTTGGTACCTGTACGCTTCGCTTATCCGGTGTGCCCTGAGAACGAGATATGTGCAGCTCCTATCGGGATTTGTCGGCACATCCGGGTGGCTTTGCTGGTCTTGTTTTATTACTGTCGAAATGTCTTGTAGTCCGGGATTCGGAGACTGATCGGATCTTCCCGGTAGAAGGAATATCCTCCGTTGACCGTGAGAGCTTATAATGGGCTAAGTTGGGACACCCCTGCAGGGTATTATCTTTCGAAAGCCGTGCCCGCGGTTATGAGGCAGATGGGAATTTGTTAATGTCCGGTTGTAGAAAACCCGAAGTAGATCTTAATTAAGACACATCAACCGCGTGTGTAACCGTGATGGTCTCTTTTCGGCGGAGTCCGGGAAGTGAACACGGTGTTGGAGTTATGTTTGGCGTAGGTTGTTCTAGGATCACTTCTTGATCACTTCTAGCTTCATGACCGTGCTTTGCTTCTCTTATCGCTCTCTTTTGCGTTGTTAGCCACCATATATGCTAGTCGCTTGCTGCAGCTCCACCTCACAACCCTATCCTACCTTTAAGCTTAAATAGTCTTGATCTCGCGGGTGTGAGATTGCTGAGTCCCCGTGACTCACAGCTTCTACCAAAAACAGTTGCAGGTGCCAACGATGCCAGTGCAGATGACGCATCCGAGCTCAAGTGGGAGTTCGACGAGGAACGTGGTCGTTACTATGTGTCTTTTACTGATGATCAGTAGTGGAGCCCAGTTGGGACGATCGGGGATCTGTGTAGCATTTGGGGTAGTCTTCTTTCATTTTGGTTCCGTAGCCGGACCTTGAGTGTAATCTGGATGGTGGATGTTTATTTATGTATTGTGTGAAGTGGCGACTGTAAGCCAACTATGTATCTCTTTCCCTTATGTATTATATGTGTTGTGTGAAGATTACCTCACTTGCGACATTGCTTTCAATGCGGTTATGCCTCTAAGTCGTGCTTCGACACGTGGGAGATATAGCTGCATCAAGGGCGTTACAAGTTGGTAATCAGAGCCTTCCCCGACCATAGGAGCCCCCACTGATTGATCGTTTTTACCGGCCGAGTTGTGTCTAGAAAAATGTTTTGAGTCATTTAGGAATTATGTATCGGAGAGTTTAGGAATTCTTTTTACTTCCCAGTCTCCTCATCGCTCTGGTAAGGCATCCTGACGTAGAGTTTTGACTCTTCTCTTCTCAAATTTCACTAAAAAAAATTTAGGATCACGCGGGTATCTTAGAATTGTTCCGATGGTTTTGTGATGACAACATTGTCTTGGTGCCTCCTGTCAGCAGGGGTTTAGTGGTGGTGTCCCGGGGAGTTGAGCTCTGAGGTGTTGTCGTCATAATTTTATCGTTGCAGTTCTGGAATACCTGAGTTTAGTACGCCGACATCGAAAATATGTTTTGTACAGTTGTTGGTGAGATAACCCTGATAGCCCAGTATTGAGGCGAGTGCGGGAGTATTGCCATAACTCGTATAACGGATGCTTTTCGAAGGTTGAGGTAGACGATTTCCGAAGGTTTCTTGGTTATGTGTTGAAGGATGGATACAGCTGGATCTAGGTATTGTTAGTTTGGGTGATATATTTTGTGTCCCCTGTATCCCCAACACCTGATTGCATAACCAGAAAGTTTCGGGAGTTTATAAGTGGGAATTCAAGTATCTCGTAGGATATCGTTCCAACAGACACATGATACGAAATGGGATCTATCATATGTTTGTTCCGTCTTATTCTGCAAGCCAATCCTTTGTTTTGTTTTCAGTTATGATATTCGAGTTGTTTCGAGGCAGATGATGATTCCATACCTTTATCTATATGGCTTCTCATCTTATGGAAGTGTGATGCTTTACTTTGGAATTCATTCGTTCATTCTTGTTCGAATGTTTATTGTGAAGACTATATGTTGCAATTTCGATCCTTTTATTCAGCTTGAATATATGTCTTTCAAGATGCTAATGGATGCCACCCTCTTCCGGGTGGCTCCGCCAACGCGTCAGAATCCGGAACGCAATGAAGGAAGTCAGGCTAACCCTCCGCCACCACCTCCGCCTCCGAAGGCATGGCAAGCCTTGATGACATCCACCAATGCCAACGCTCAGATTTTGATTCAGCTCTTGCAAGATCGCAACCAAGGGCAAGGTAATCAGGGGAATCAAGGTTAAGGCAACAATCAGCCGCATTTTGCTACCCTCAATCAGTTCCTTGCAAATCAGCCAAAGACTTTCAGCTACTGTGTCGAGGACACAGACGCCGATGATTGGCTCGTGGACATCAACAAGCACTTCGAATGTAGCAATGTCAGACCTGAGGACTTTGTCAAGTTTGCCTCTTTTCAACTCAAGGATCAAGCTGCTGAGTGGTTCCAACAATACAAAGATTCCAGAGGAGGTCGTGTGATTACCTGGGATGATTTCCGCCGTGACTTCAAAGCTGATCACATTGCAGAAAGTGTTGTTGAGACTAAACGTGAGGAGTTCCGCAATCTCAAGCAAGGGAACATGTCTGTGTATCAATACAACACTCAGTTCCAGAAGCTCTCTCGTTTTGCTAAGCAAGACATCCCTGATGAGAAGAGCATGATTTACCAATTCAGGCGTGGCCTCAGAGAAGATCTGCAACTAGCTCTCGTGCTTTTTGAGCCGTTAAAGTATGATGAATTCTACAACATGGCACTGAAACAAGAAGCTGCTCAGCTCAAGTGTGAGGCATCTAAGAAGAGAGTCAGGGATGCAGTTCAGTCCTCTTCTTCCTCACTAGTGGCAGCCAAGCAACAGAAGTTCTGGTTGCCTCCTCCTCCTCCGTTCCGTCAACCTTATCAGCAGAAGAACTCAGGTGGGCGTGGAACTTCCCACCCACCCAACCCTGGCTATCAGAACAAGTCTCAGAACCAAGCTCCAAGGCCAAATGCTCCTTATCACCGTCCGCTCTCAGAGGTGACTTGTAACAAATGTCAGCAAAAGGGTCACTATGCGAACAAGTGTTTCAACCAAAGGCGCCTTCCGCCTCCTCCTCCTGTGAAATCTTCCAGCAATGCAGTGGTCAAGCATAATCCTAAGCATGCCAAAGTGAACATGTTGAATGCAGCTCAAGCGGAGGATCCTTATGAAGTGATCATGGGTAATCTCTCAGTTAATGATATTCCTGCAAAAGTCTTATTTGATACTGGTGCATCGCATTGTTTCATGTCATGATTGTTCTTTGCAAAGAATGATTTTTCTTGGTCTTACTTGGATAAACCTTTGGGTGTTATTTCTCCGGGGAAGTCAATGAGAGCAAACTCGATAGTTCCTAATGTCTCTATCAAGATGGGCGACTACAAATTTCTATCTTCTCCAATGGTTCTTGGTGACTCTGATATTGATCTAATTCTCGGGATGGACTGGCTTTCTAAGCAAAAGGCTCAGCTTGATTGTGCTGCCAGGGAAATTCAATTGACTCACTCTTCTGACGATGTGATCATTTATGCCGCTCGTGACGAAACCATTTGGTTGTTTTCTCTCAATGAGAAGGGCGAATTGGATGCTATCTCTCAGATTCCAGTCGTTTGTGAGTACCAAGATGTCTTTCCAGAAGAGCTTCCGGGTATGCTTCCTCACCGTCCAGTTGAATTCGTTATTAATCTTGAGCCTGGCACGGAACCCGTTTGCAAGCGTCCTTACAATCTTGGGCCAAAAGAGTTGAAGGAATTGAAGAAACAACTCGATGAACAAGAGCGTCTAGGTCTGATCAGACCGAGTTCTTCCCCTTGGGGTTGTGGTGTTCTTTTTGTCCAGAAGAAGGATGGCACGGACCGACTTTGCGTCGATTACCGTCCATTGAACAAGAAGACAATCAAGAAAAAGTATCCACTTCCCAACATCAATGAGCTATTCGAGCAACTTAAAGGTGCTAAAGTGTTCTCCAAGCTTGACCTTCGTATGGGTTATCATCAAATTCGCATTCGTAAAGAAAATATTCCCAAGACAACATTCAGAACAAGCTTTGGTTTTTATGAATATACTGGCATGTCTTTCGGCCTTGTCAATGCTCCTCCAACTTTCTCTCGCATGATGAACTTCATCTTCAACCCCTACACCAATGAATTCGTCTTGGTCTATCTCGATGATATATTGGTCTTCTCCAAGAATAAGAAGGATCATGCCAAACATTTGCGATTGGTGCTCGACAAGCTCAGAGAGTATAAATTCTATGCGAAGTTCTCCAAATGTGAATTCTGGCTTGATGAAGTTCTTTACCTTGGTCATATCATCTCTGCCAAGGGCATTGCTATTAATCCCGAGAGGGTGTCTGCAGTTTTGAATTGGGAACCTCCTCAGAATGTCAAGCAGCTTCGCAGTTTTCTTGGACTTGCAAGCTATTGCCGAAGATTCGTTGAGAATTTCTCAAAGATTGCAAAGCCTCTTTCTAACCTCCTCCAGAAGCATGTGAAGTATGTCTCGTCTCCTGAGTGTGACGTTGCTTTCAACACTATCAAAGAGAAACTCGTCACTGCTCCAGTTTTGACTCCTCCTGACGAATCCAAGCCTTATGAAGTTTTCTGTGATGCTTCTCTTCAAGGCCTCGGTGCTGTGTTAATGCAAGAGAAGAAGGTTTTGGCCTATACCTCTCGTCAGTTGAAGCCCAACGAAAAGAACTACCCCACTCACGATCTTGAGTTGGCGGCAGTTGTCCACGCTCTAATAACATGGAGACATCTCCTGTTGGGAAGGAAAGTGGACATATTCACCGATCACAAGAGTCTCAAGTACATTTTCACTCAGCCCAACCTCAACCTCAGGCAAATTCGATGGGTCGAAATGATTCAAGAGTATAATCCGAGTATTGAATATACTCCAGGCAGCATCTTTACTTCCATGTTTTGGTATTCTTTTCAGAAGGCCATGGGCACAAACATTCGCTTCAGCACAGCTTTCCATCCTCAAACTAGTCGACAAGTCGAGCGTGTCAACCAAATTCTTGAAGATATGCTTAGGACTTGTGTCATCTCTTTCGGCATGAAGTGGGAGGATTGTCTTCCTTATGCTGAGTTCTCTTACAGCAACAGCTTTCAAGCGAGCTCGGGCAAAGCCCCATTCGAGATTCTCTATGGCAGAAAGTGTCGTACTCCTCTCAATTGGTCTGAGACGGGCGAACGCCAACTTCTTGGCAACGATTTGATCACAGAGGCTGAAGATATGTGTAAGGTCATTCATGAGAATATCAAACCGCTCAATCGCGCCAGAAGAGCTATTATGATAGCAAACACCGTGATTTGGCATTCGAGATCGGAGACCATGTCTACCTCCGCGTCTCTCCAATGAAAGGCACTCGTCGCTTCGGTATCAAAGGCAAACTTGCCCCTAGATACGTTGGTCCTTTCAAGATTATCGGCAAACGAGGCGATCTCGCGTATCAAGTTGAGCTTCCCCCAAAGTTTGCAAATGTGCACGATGTGTTCCACGTGTCTCAGCTTCGCAATTGCTTCAAGACGCCTGAGTGCACCATCAACTTCGAAGAGATTGATCTTCAAGAAGATTTGTCTTATCATGAGCATCCCGTTGCTATTCTCGAAGAAACTGAGCGCAAGACTCGCAACAAGTCCATCAAATTCCTGAAAGTGAAGTGGTCTCACCATTCAGACCGAGAAGCCACCTGGGAGCGCGAGGACCACCTCCGTTCCGAATATCCGGAGTTCTTTCAGTCCTAGATCTCGGGACGAGATCCTCCCGTAGTGGTGGAGTGTTGTAACACCCCGGATGTAACTTGCCATATTTGTAACTCCAACTCTTGCCATTTTCGGCAATGTGATATGATATTCCCTCGTGGTTGGGTTCTTCTTCGTTTTGCATTTTGTCTTTGTCGTGCATTTCATATCATGTCATCATGTGCATCGCATTCGCATACGTGTTCGTTTCATGAATCCGAGCATTTTCCCGTTGTCCATTTTGCAATCCGGCGCTCCTATGTTCCCCGGCGTCCCCTTTTACCTTTTTCTGTGAGCGGGTATTAAACTTTCTAGGAATGGACCGAGGTTTGTCAAGCGGCCTTGGTATAGCACCGGTAGACCGCCTGTCAAGTTTCGGGTCATTCGGAGGTCGTTTGATACTCCAAAGGTTAACCGGGTAACCGTGAAAGCCTCTTTTGGGTTGCAGCCCAAAACCCATCCAATACAGCCCAATAACCCATCTAAGTCACTCCCATCACCTAGGCCGTTCGATCACGATCGCGTGGCCGAAAACCGTGCTCAATTTGGAGCCTCCTAGCCCCTCCTACCTATAAATATGTGTCCCTCCCGGATTTTTCGCGCAGATGAAACCCTAGCCCCGCTTCCCACTCCGCCGCCGGACGTGTCCGCCCGCACCGGACGCGTCCGCCGACAACGTCACCCCAACGAATCAGGGCGCGCCACGTCAGCCCGCCGCCGCCCTCGTCCAACCGGGCGCTGCCACGCGTCCCGGCGCTCCGCGCCCACATCGCCGCACCCGCGCGGGCCCGCCGGGCCCGACCGCAGCCCTCCCCGGCCCGGCCGCTCCCGTCGGCCGCCGCTGCCTCGCCGGATCCGCGCCTCGCCGCCGTCTCCCGTGCGCCGCTCGCCGGATCCAGTCGCCGCCGCCCGCGCCTCCCCAGCGCTCCGCCCCGCGCCCCGCGCGCCATCTGCCGCCCCGGATCCGCGCCGCCGCCGCCCTCCATCGCCGCCTCCGCGCCCGAGCCGGCCCCGCCGCCGTCCTCCCCGCCGGCGAACCTCGCTATCCGCGCGCCGGATCTCAGATCCAGCCCGGGGTTGACTTCTCCTCCCCCCCCCCCAAATTTCTCTAAGTCCAGAATATTTTGCATTTCCATGCCATATTCTTCGCATCATAACTTGCTGCATACTGCTCCGT
Organism: Aegilops umbellulata; assembly: GCA_032464435.1. Taxonomy (NCBI): domain Eukaryota; kingdom Viridiplantae; phylum Streptophyta; class Magnoliopsida; order Poales; family Poaceae; genus Aegilops; species Aegilops umbellulata. The sequence goes on from CP136059.1 coordinate 87,701,128, forward strand.
TTCGTGTGTAATATGTCAAATTGTTCGCCTCGATGAGTACATCATTTCATCTATTGCATCATTTTCATTCGAGCTCATCTTGATGCCCGAAATGCTGTTGGAAGAGGGCTATGTGATGTTAGTTTCAGATCTATTTCAGTAAATGCACTTTTGTCATTTTCGCCATGATTGATGTGTGCACCCTATGAAGTTGAGTCCTACATGTGTTTTGTAATATGCCATGCTATCCTTACAGGGGTGTATGCCATGTATTTTTGTGATCTTTGTGGTGACTAGCACAAGCATGCAAACTAGGGATCATATTGTTGCTGATTTCAGGGACTTAGTAATTTCATTAAGTTATTCCCTGCTGTTATTTTTATGCCATGTGTTCATGTTGTTTCAGAGAGATCTATGCCTATTTTGGGTAGGATTAGTAAAGGTGTTTTGAACTTATGGATGTGCCCTATCCATCCGTGCCCTTTTTTGTAATTATGGAGTGCCATATCTTGAGTCAATCGAGCTCTACTTTTGCTATAAAATGTTACTGGCAGATTGTTTACATGCTATTCGTTTTTGCCAACCTTGTTGTAGTAGATCCTTGCATGCTATGATGTTGTTCTTGCCATGTCTAGCTTCTATGCCATGTCTTCTTGTTGTATGTATGCTTAGTTTATCATGCAATGCTCTGTAGTGAGTGCATCGAGCTCGTAAACATGCCTACTTGTTATCTGTTTTTGACATGTCCAGTTTTCTGCCAAGTCTGAAAACTTTAACGAAACTTGCTTAATTGACATGGGTGCTATTATATTTTCTGTTCCTTTTTGGATTATGGTCAGTAAGGGACTTCTGTTCAATGCTTTGGGTGGATTCATGCCATGCCATATTTTGCTATGTCCTGTTCGTGTAGCATGTTGTTTCCTTGCTCTACACATGTCATCCTGATGTTAATTTCTGGCATGATAGTATTTTCACCAAGTCTGTGAACCTGTTATCTTTTGCACTTTTGCCATGCTTGTTTGAACCTGTTGTGTTGTGATTTAGCCGTAGTTCAGTGTTCATCTTTTGTCAAGCATCACTAGTAGATCACTTCTATATGATTTGCTGATATGTTTGGGTGCAGTAGCTTAATTTCTTGTTGCATGCTAAGTGGCATCATGCTGTTAATGGCAGAATCTTGTCATTCTTGTTTTGCTTGTCATTTGCAAACCGTGCATCCGATTCCGGTGATCTTTATATCGATTTCAACCAAAATCACCTCACCTTTCTAGTGGCATACTTGGTTTGCCAAGATTATTCCTTGTTCATCTTTACTTCCGGAGCATGCATATGCATTGCATACCACATCTCGCATGTCATACCATGTTTTGCATCATGTTGCTTGCGCATTGCATCGTGGTTGATAGTTGTTCCTTTGCTTGTGTTCTTGTTTTGGGTAGAGCCGGGAGACGACTACGTGACCGAGGAGCCTGTTGAGAACGCTTACGAGGATCAAGCTTTCGACAACTCTGAGAACCTTGCAGGCAAGATGACCATACCTTCGAAATCACTTCTATCTTTGCTTGCTAGATGCTCGCTCTTTTGCTATGCCTATGCTGCGATACCTACCACTTGCTATATCATGCCACCCATATTGCCATGTCAAACCTCTAACCCACCATGTCCTAGCAAACCGTTGAATGGCTATGTTACCGCTTTGCTCAGCCCCTCTTATAGTGTTGCTAGTTGCAGGTGAAGATGAAGTTTGTTCCATGTTGGAACATGATTATTTTGGGATATCACAATATCTCTTATTTAATTAATGCATCTATATACTTGGTAAAGGGTGGAAGGCTCGGCCTTATGCCTGGTGTTTTGTTCCACTCTTGCCACACTAGTTTCCGTCACACCGGTGTTATGTTCCTTGATTTTGCGTTCCTTACACGGTTGGGTGATTTATGGGACCCCCTTGACAGTTCGCTTTGAATAAGACTCCTCCAGCAAGGCCCAACATTGGTTTTACCATTTTCCACCTAAGCCTTTTTCCCCCGGGTTTTCGCGAGCCCGAGGGTCATCTTTATTTTAACCCCCGGGCCAGTGCTCCTCTGAGTGCTGGTCCAAACTAGAGCACCGTGCGGGACCGTCCCTAGGCAACTTGGGTCACGTTGGTACCTCTACGCTTCGCTTATCCGGTGTGCCCTAAGAACGAGATATGTGCAGCTCCTATCGGGATTTGTCGGCACATCCGGGCGGCTTTGCTGGTCTTGTTTTATTACTGTTGAAATGTCTTGTAGTTCGGGATTCCGAGACTGATCGGATCTTCCCGGTAGAAGGAATATCCTTCGTTGACCGTGAGAGCTTATAATGGGCTAAGTTGGGACACCCCTGCAGGGTATTATCTTTCAAAAGCCGTGCCCGCGGTTATGAGGCAGATGGAAATTTGTTAATGTCCGGTTGTAGAAAACCCGAAGTTGATCTTAATTAAAACACATCAACCGCGTGTGTAACCGTGATGGTCTCTTTTCGGCGGAGTCCGGGAAGTGAACACGGCGTTGGAGTTATGTTTGGCGTAGGTTGTTCTAGGATCACTTCTTGATCACTTCTAGCTTCACGACCGTGCTTTGCTTCTCTTCTCGCTCTCTTTTGCGTTGTTAGCCACCATATATGCTAGTCGCTTGCTGCAGCTCCACCTCACAACCCTATCCTACCTTTAAGCTTAAATAGTCTTGATCTCGCGGGTGTGAGATTGCTGAGTCCCCGTGACTCACAGATTCTACCAAAATAGTTGCAGGTGCCAACGATGCCACTGCAGATGACGCATCCGAGCTCAAGTGGGAGTTCGACGAGGAACGTGGTCGTTACTATGTGTCTTTTCCTGATGATCAGTAGTGGAGCCCAGTTGGGACGATCGGGGATCTGTGTAGCATTTGGGGTAGTCTTCTTTCATTTTGGTTCCGTAGCCGGACCTTGAGTGTAATCTAGATGATGGATGTTTATTTATGTATTGTGTGAAGTGGCGACTGTAAGCCAACTATGTATCTCTTTCCCTTATGTATTATATGGGTTGTGTGAAGATTACCTCACTTGCGACATTGCTTTCAATGCGGTTATGCCTCTAAGTCGTGCTTCGACACGTGGGAGATATAGCCGCATCGAGGGCGTTACATGAGGGGCACGTGACCAGTTAGGTTCCTGAGTCGCGATGCTCAGGAGTCCCCTTTGACGTACAAACAACCCTCGGTAAGGAGATGCAAGAGTAGGCCTCAGTGTTCTGCGTCGGCAGGGCCCGGCCCCACGCATACCTCAGCCATCGTTGGGTCGTTCGGATTACCAGGACGACACCAAGAGGTGAGGGGCTACGTGACCTGTTAGGCTCCTGAGTCCCGATTCTCAGGAGTCCCCCTTGACGTACGAACAGACCTTCATACCTTTCCTTGTCGAGGTCCCTCTTGGGAGGGGCGCGCAATGACCAGGTCCAAGGGACCTCGCAGGGTGGCGTACACTAGGCATGACCTGAGCGTAGCCCCTGTGCCCAGCCCCCTCGCGCTACTCTTCCGAAGAGAAAGCGTTGCGGTGAGGCAGAACACCGACCCTGGTGTCTACCTAAGGTTATTGCGGCAGTGAAGCCGCCCTCAGTTGTCTATCACCAGCGCGGAGCATGGCGCTTCCGCACTTGCATGGGCATAGCCGCTCCTCGACTATGTCGACTGCCAGCTCGGAGCATGGTGCTTCCACTGGTGTGTGGGTGGGGGCTCCCTCTGAGTGGAGCCCCCGAGGCATGTACAGCCCTGCCCTGACACGCGTCTTGCACGACAGGGCTAGAGGAGGTGTTTATGGGCACTCATGAGCCAACGCGGCACTCATGAGGCCCTACCTCAAGGCGGCTTGCGCCAGAACTTGGCTTGGTACACTATTGGTAGTCCTGCGAGATGGTCAGACAACCTACGCCGAGTGAATCTCCTGAGGTTATCGCATGAGAAGGCCGAACACCAACGACCCCAGAAGGTGACGTGAACGGGACCGACCCGCCAGACAAAGATCACCCATTGGGTTTATCGATGCTGCAGGGACAGAAACAAGCACAGACATCGTGCCAGTCTTGTCATGTGAAGGTCCTGAAGAAAGACAACCGGCGCGTGGCTCCCGAGGTGACGAGGCACCGGGTCGCACACCCTCACTCATCCGCCCACGATTTGCTCATGCGAGAACAAGGCAACAAGGACCATGGGAGGTGACGTGCACGGGAGCTGGCCCGCGAGCCAAAGATTAGCCTCTTGGGTTTAGGGACACTGCAGGGATGGACCCAAGCACAAACGACGTGCCGATCCTTAATCATGAGGCAGTCGTGGGTGAGTTTGCAAGGGTGTATGACGTTCATGGCAACAAAGTACCGGACAGGCAACTGATAATCATAAAGCAACTCATGGAAGAAGGTAAAAGCCAGCTCTGATATATGCAAGAAGGATACAAGCCGCAGGGATAGACCCACGCAGCCTGGGGATAATGCAGTCCCAGGGGCGCCCCCAACTGAATAAACCAGAAAATGTCACCTGGCACCATTGCTGCAGAGACATTGAAGTAGCTGAAGATGCGTGCTGCAGAAGTCGCTCCTCACAAGTCATCCGGTGGCCGATTTCCGGGAGATCCCGGAGGTTCTGGCTCCTCCTCCATCAGGATTGCCTAACGCCTAGCCTCGCTAGCTGCCAGGGCGCCCTGCAGGAGTTGTTGGAAGGTAGCAGCCGCGTTCGGTAGGCAAAAAGGCATGCGAACATAGTTGTGAGGGGGGCCCTCGCACCGACCAATGCGGGACGGCCAGAAGAGCTCCTGAGATGTGGCCCTATTGAGCCTTGGGATGTTGACGCACACGCGCAGCTCGCTATCCTCGCCAGGACAAGGAGCCATGCGATGTGGTGGGCGTCCGTCACCGCATATAGCTCTCGCCACTTGAAGCTCCTCGGTTGCCTTGGTGATAAACTCCTGAGCATCTGGCACCCTGTGCCTCATGCCCTCCTGGCGGAAGCGCGCGCTGAAGCACGCCTCCATGTGGTGCCTGAGCGCCTCCCTCGTGACGTTGGCTAGGTTAGAGGCCCTACAGAGGAGAGCCCCCGAGCCTAGCCTAATAGGGGCGCAGGGCGCGCCTTCCTATGCGATGGAGGGAGGTGCCCCATTAGCGGGTGCAGGTCCTGAGGTGGTGCCGCTGGACACCCCACTCTCCTAAGGTCCTTGGCGGACCAGCTGCTTCTTCATCCTGGGGACGGACTCAGGAGGGTGGACGATGCCTTCGTCGTCGGGGTTCTCGATTGCTGCAGCCTGGTAGGCGCGCTCGAGAGAGCTTACTGCATTCTTCTCCTCGCAGGCGATTGTGATGACACCGCAGCTCCCTGTCATCTTGAGAACATTGTAACCATGATGAGTCACTGCCATGAACTTGGCCAAGGCCAGATATCCAAGGATGGCATTGTATGGAAGGCAAATTTGGGCGACATCGAAGTCGATGAGCTCACTTTGGTAGTTTCCGCGCTTGTCGAAGGTGACAGGTCGGCGGATCTGTCCTATCGGGGTGAGGGGGCCATCGGTCACTCCTGAGAAGGGCTTGGTGGGCTGCAGCTGGTCAAAGCGCACTTGGAATCGGTCGAATGTCTCAATGGAAAGAATGTTGAGCCCCGCATCGCCATCGATCAGAGTCTTGGTGACGAGGACGTTGCTGATGGTTGGCGAGCAGAGCATCGGGAGAGCGCCGGTGGTTGCCGCACACTTGGGCTTGTCGGACGAGCTGAAGGTAATGGTGCACTTGGACCACATGAGCGGACGCATAGCCTCGAGCTTGGGGAGGGCCATGTTCACCTCACGGGCAAACTGCTAGAAGATGAGATGAGAGGCAGAGGCCTGAGCGCCGCCCAGGATGCAGGCGGTGGCACGAGGCTCCTGGAAGCCCCCAACCCCCTCGCTCTGGTGGTGGTCGTCGTTCCTTCTTGGTGGTGGTGGCAGCGGAGGGAGGCCAGCGTTGCCCTGAGGACGACCCTCACGAGGCCGGTCCCTCCAGGGGCCTTTGCGAGGTTGGCCATGCCAGCATTCCTCACGAGGTTGATCTCGCCACTCTTGGCGAAGGTCGCGGTCGTCCCAGCGTCCTCCACTTTGGCCTCCTCCGCGGCCGTAGCCACGATCGTTGCGCTTGGGGCGACGATCGAGACGCCCATCATGGATGGCCCTGAGCTCCTGACAGTCATTAGAGTTGTGGTTGTGCACGTTGTGGAAGACGCAGAATGGGCGGCTGCCCTTGGAAGACTCCGGGTGATCGGAACTGCGCTTCATCTCTGGTTCAGCCACGAGTACGACCAGTCCCTTGCGGTTCACGTCTTTGGCTTTGGCCTTCTTGTCTTCTGGGTCAGCCCCTGGGAGCTCCAAGAGGGAGAGGTGACCCTCCTCAGCTCTCACACACTTGGTTGCCATGTTGAACATCTCTAGAGCCGTGCATAGGTCCTCATGTATGGAGAGCTCCTCCTTCATCTTGACGTAGTGGACACCATCGGAGAATGCCAAGATGATGGCCTCGTCCGACACCTTAGGGATCTTGAGGCGAACAGTGTTGAAGCACTGGATGTACTTCTGCAAGGTCTCCCCTGGCTGCTGCTTGATGCGCCGTAGGTCACCCGCAGCTGGCAGCCGATCACAGGTGCCCTGGAAGTTGGCGACAAAACACTCTCACATCTCGTCCTTGTTGGAGATCGATCCAGGGGGCAGGTTCAGGAGCCACAAGCACGCGCCATCCTTGAGGGCCATGGGAAACCAGTTTTCCATAACCTTCTCGTCGTCGTTGGCGTCCTCGATGCTCATCTCGTAGATCTGCAAGAACTCAGCAGGGTCGGGGTGCCGTCCTAGCGTGGAGGTAGGTCGGGCTTGAACTTCCCCGACCAAATGACTCTACGCAGCTCCGGAGTGAAGGTGCGGCAACCTGCTGTGGTCACGGGAGCCCGTCATGGAGGTGGAGCCTGATCCTGGCGCTCACGTGCCACTGCCGCAGGCGGCACGCGGTCTTGACGTGGCAGTGCTGGGAGTGCATGAGCATCTTCTTGTGCCCGCTGGACATCCTGGCAGCTTTCATCTTCACGCGTCGGCGCCCTGTGGCGGGTCGCGCCGCGTGGCCTCGCGCCTCGGCCTGATGTCGATGTCTTGATGGGGAGGTGGAGCAGGTGCTCCGTGGTCTCCATCACCCACAGCCATCGGTGGGCGAGGTAGCGAGAGAGACGGTGTAGGAGAGCCCCCGGCGGCACTGACAAGATCGGCGATGCGCTCCATCCAGTCTTCGTAGAGGTCGTCGACGGGGCGATAGCGCTGGAGCTCGCGCGCCATGAGCAATGCAGCCTGCACGTTCTCCGGCCCGTGACATGCATGGGACGACGAACCAGCCGGAGTCATTGACGGGGTGGCGGTGCGCCCATCATGCTGCACAGAAGGGTGTGGCAATGAAGCTTTCTTCCCGTGCCTCGCCGGGCTGGTAGCAGCGATCGCCTCTGGAGACGGGGGACGGCGAGGATAGCTGTCACCCGCCGACGCTGTCTGAGTGACGCGGGCGGCAAGAGCGGCCCAGCGCTTAGCATGAGCTCGACGGGCGTCAGCCATGGAACTGGTGGAGCGGTGGCGGGTCGAACGGCGGAAGAGAGGCTCCAACGCGCCCCTACCTGGCACACCAAATGTCGGATTTCGTGTTCCGCAAACACTTGGGAGGTTCGAACTCTGGGGTGCATGTGAAGAACTCGTCCTCCCTAGTCTGCCTACTCACTAATCTCATGGCCTAGCTCGACAAACTAAATGGAAAGGAGACACAACAGTTTACCTAGGTATGGGCCACCTTGCAGTGTAAAACCCAACTCTTGCTTTATGGTGGATTAGCCTCGAGGGGCTGAGGATGAACTAGTACAATGGTGAACAACCTTAGGAGGAGAGAGCTCTTGAGCTCGAGTGAGCTGGTGGATGTGAGGGTGGAATGGATCCGTCCCCTCTATGGTGGTGGCTAAGTCCTATTTACAGTGGCCTTGGTCGTCTTCCCAAATGAAGGCGGGAAGGGATCCCACAATGGCCAAATTCGATGGGAGACAACTAGTACATGCTATCCTGACAAAAGTAGTCTTCGCCTGCAAAAGCCTCTAGTCGTGATGTCGTGGTGGGCTCAGCGATGACCTCCGTCCTACCGTCCTGGCGGTCTTGGTCTTGTTGCATAGGAATGGAAATCTTTGGTTGATTCCTTGGGACTCCGCGCCTGTGCTTGCCTCCTTAGCACCAAAGATGAAACTGCTACATTGCGTCCGCTGGCTCCTGCCTGGCCTTGGTCGTCATGGCTCACGTCATCTAGACCTCGCGAGGTGAGGCTTGCATAAAAATCTCTGCCCCTCGGGAGCCAGCCTGAGGAGGCCGCTCCTTGTGGGGGTCTTGGTGTCGTGCGCCTCGTGAGGCTTGGCCCCTCGCGAGGGTCTTGAGTTGTTGATGCTGAAGCTGGGCCATACAAACCGTTGATGGAGCCACGCCGTGGGCCACAGGCATGCAAGTCTGGGTACCCCCGTTTCCAGGACGCCGACAGGAACCCCATTCTAGTTATTCCTAGTTTAAAAGACAATGCTTTCAATGTGGTTAGGAACTACGTGCATATACTCCAGTCATGGGAAGATTATAGTCAAGACAAACACCATTTTTAGATATTCCTTTCCCACTCACGTGTAAGTGCTATTATTCATGGTGATTATTTTCATGTTTTCTGCTGATTGAACACATCAATGATTTACAGTAAGTAGGTGAAGGTGAATCTAGATAGTCATGACAACCCAAGCTTGCTTGCGGTTTTCAAGGAAGCATTGCAGCAGTATTAGTGTTATGAGAGGAAATCACACTTTGATGGCAAGTCTATAAACGAATTTCCGGTGAAGTCTCCTCTGCTAAATTTAGAAGACGTTGAATGGAGAAACCTTGTTATGCACTAGTCTTGTTCCTAGGATGATGTAATGTCTATGATATCACATGGAAATTTGAACTTCTACTTTTCCGCATGTGCCTTACGGATCTCTTTTGCAGGAAATCTGCTCGAAGAAGAATTCCGGTTTGAAAAGGATGATAGGATATCGTGAATATGCTGCCCGCTGCTTTGCTCTTGTTAGTACCTGTTGTCCTATATCGCTATACTTGCATTCGTACCTGGTTCATTATGTGACAGCAGTATGCATGATAGCTTGCTTATCAATTGTTCGCTCCAAATTATCTGATCTATATGAATGGTTACATTATTGTAGAATATATCCAATGCCAATGAAATTTTTTAGCTCTGCATTGTTCTTGTAAGTACCTGCTGTCCTTTATCAGTCTACTTATATTGACAGCTAGCTGTTCATGTACCATCACTTTGCAGCTTATTTTCCTTTGCCCTCCATTTTCTACACATCAGATTTATATTTACTCTTACCATAAGGTTGGATAACACCGACGGTACTGAAGAAGTTTAGCTCTGCATTGCTCTTGGCTGTGGGTTTTGCCTGTATCGCTATACTTACATTTATAGCTACTTGGTTATGTAGCATCACTCTTCATCTTATATTAAATATTCTGCATTTTTTCTTATATCATCACATCTATATTTACTCTTAACAAAATGTAGGATAAAGGCAATGCTTATGAAGAAGATTCTGTGGTAAACTTCTTGAACTGCCCCCCCCCATCAGCATGGACAACGGCTTTATAGAGCCTGGCTTCACCACTAATGTAAGTTTGTCCTTCTCAAGCCTTCAAACTTTGTTGTTTATATTTGGTTAGGCATGACTGCAAGAGCTGATTATTTTGGTGTTTGCATCAGATTGCATGTTTAAATTTTATTATGTAGTTCATAAAAAACGTTTGTCCTTCTCAATTTAAGTTTTCAGTTGTACAACCATGTTCTTTTGCAGTGCATGTATGCTTCTGTTCTTGATCCGTAATCAATTGGTGTTGTGAACCTACCCACTACAGCACAATGTCATATTCTGCAATGTCTTAACTATGAACAATGTCATATCATTCTACTATTATTTAAACCGTCTCTTTATTTGCCAATCTGAAATGGATAAATTGACAGCACACTAACCATTGATACTTATGAGTTCTTGATCTGTAATCCAGTGGTGTCATGAAGCTGCCAACTCCTTCACAATGTCATTTCCTACTATGTCTTAACATGAAAAATACCATATTGTGTTAATGTTATTTTAAGCTGTGTCACTTTATTCGCCAATAATAAATGTGATGAATTGTCAGCACTGATACTTATATGTGCAAAACCTGTCATCTGTCTACTTGTTTCTCTTTCAGAGTGAGGAGGATATAAGCATCAAACAAGCGCAGTCTCATCAGCTTGCTCAGCTGCTTGCACTGCACCTCCCGAGCAGGGCTAACCTTTCTTGAACTCTATCGAAGTGCTATCAGTTTTGTATATTATTTTGTCGGTGTAGTTATTTCCACTTGTGGCGATCTTTGATGCCCAATGTATGTAATCTGCTCCCTGCTTGTGCATTATTATCATAGTGGTGAACTTTGATGCCCAATGGATGTAATATGCCGTAATTTCTTTATTTTATAGTCTAGGTTTTTTCTTATTCATGATGCTGCAGCTATTTTATTGTATATATATCCTGTCTTCGCAGTAAACCGGCAAAACCATAAAATTACGGTACATAATCGGGTTGCCATGCAAATCACTATGTATGATCCACATCATGGGCCCAGTCATCTTGGTCCGTTAACATGCCTAAATGTAAACTGGCCCACTAGTAGTTTCGAGCCATTAATAGGCCGAGTAAACCGCCAGCCCTATTTGTGCAAGAAAATTCGATGGGCTTTTAGTGGGCTGAAAAGTTGGTTGGGCCTGAAACATGCCGAACAGCTCACGGGCCAACAGCAGGCCGAAATAGACCTCGGCAATGATTGTGCTAATCACATCATGGGCCGTTAACATGCCAAAATTGTCTTGGTCCTTGTTTCGCCCAATCAGATTATCGGTGGTGAGTACGCGGGATGCAAAGCAGGCCATAGTTAGGCCCAACTATATGACGGACTTTTAACAGGACAAATAAATATAGGGCCAAAATGTTAAAAATGCCCTTAATAGGCCGAAACTAATATCATGCCGTATTACTAAATGGGCCTTTAGCAAATAGAAATCCTGACCGGACCTCAAGTGGGCCCAAAAGCATTGTGTCTAGTTGACGGGCCGAATCTGATATGGGCCACAATTTAGCCCAAAGGTTCTTAAAGGGCCGGATCTGATCTGGGCCGTTATATGGCCCAGAACATGGTAGGATATTAACGGGCTGGATCTCATATGGGCCCTTATTAGGCCCAGAACGTGGCAGGCTGATAATGGACCATATCAAATATGGGCCGACATTTGGCCCGAAACATGGCAGCATGTTAACGGCCCAAACCACTAGTGTCTTCAAAATCTTGTGAGCCTTTAGCTAGGCTGACCCATTATGGTCTGCAAAATCTTGGGGCCTTTAGCTGGGCCGGCCCATTATGGTCCGCAAAATCTTGTGGGCCTTTAGTTGGGGTTGGCCCATTTAATCTTTGTGGGCGACTTTTGGGCCGGTCCACGTGTCAACATATCATAGGCGCATCTCCCCATTGGATGAGTGACACCTGTGCCAACGCGGAGCTGACACGTGGTTCCATCGGCCAATGAGAATTTTACATGTGGAAAATCGGCATTGGTCGTGGCTGTTAGCGGGTTATCGGATCCAAAACCGGACTCGATAGCTTAAAGGCGACCCGTTACGGTGGATGCCACATGTCGGTCACCCTTAACGAAAGCACTTCTATGACGCGCCATTTACCATCATGGAAATGGACACTTCTGTGGTGATAATTTTGGTAATGTCATGGAACACTTTTACGACAGCACATGTATGACTATCTTGATTCTGTCATAAAATCATGATGGATGTACATGCATGACAGAAAACGTGACCTACTGTGACAAAGAGGTATCATCACGGAAATGTATATATTTGTAGTGTAAAGACCGAAACACTATGTATGATTAGGTATTAAGAACACCCCCTCAGAGATGCTCATGATAAGGCACAAGTCCCCAATTGCTTGGAAGAAGAGGGCCGGTAAAAGAAAATAGAGAAGACCCAAGGACCTGGACATCTGTTCCCAAGTCCCGGACATTCGGCCCCTCCGCCGCCCAGGAGCCAAAGCTATAGGGCCCGGATATCCGCCGCAGCCCCGGAAAGTCGGCCACCCTTCATAGAACACACCCGAAGTCTGACCACACAGGCCCCGGACATCCAGCCCCCACAACCCGGACATCAGTCCCCCTCGAAGGCCCGAACAACCGGCCTGATGCTTTGAAATCCAGCCCCTGTCTGCGCACAGTAAAAGGGCTAAAGCCTATATACCACCTTCGCCCCCTAGACTATATATACTCCTCCTCCACCACAATTTTATGGTTAGCATTGATTTAGCTCATACGAGAGATAGAGATAGAGATAGAACTTTTCACGAATAAGATCCCGTAGTTGATTCATGACATCCTTCTAGGAGATGAACTAGTGACCTTTGTATCCCCCTTTTTTGGATTTGAATCATCTATCTCTCTTTGTGTTTATGGATCTAGCACTTGTCTGATCATTTCTCGTTGATTTGAGTGTTTCCTCTCATTTCCCGTCATGTTTCCGCTCATGTATTCGTCGTGTTCTTCGGTAACTCCCCTCCAAATCGTGAAATATCGGCCCCTAGGGTTCCACCCAACATCATCTTGGTATCATGAACCAAGGTTGATCATGATTTTGGAGTATCTCCCTTCGTTTCCTATCCTAATTTCGTTGCATTTTGTCCCAATTTAAAAAAATCCCCACAAAAATAACCCTCCCATTTTTTTTGTGATTTATTGGTGTGATGATGTTTTGTTGGATTTGATCTGTGGATTTGATGTGTTACTCATAGATCTAGCTTCCCCAAACTTTTTCCCCAACTCCATCCATGAAATCTCTTCAATTATGCCCAGAAATTTTCTTTTTCCCATGAGATCCACCAATTTTGCGACGGATTAGGAGCCCCCGACATCTGGCCCATGGCCATGGACATCCCGCACCCTGGACATCCGGCCCGCAAGCTCGGACATTCGGCCTGCCGCAGCATCACCTCATCTACTCCTTCTTCTTCCTAACTTTCGCCAATTTCTTACGCCTAACTTTTGCCAATTTTGACCGGGTTACCACCAATACTTCCGCATTCCACCACCACTTCCTGCAACCACCATTTCTTATCCGCTACTACATTCGACAATTTTGAAACATTTGCTTTCAGAATTTCAGTTGTGTTTTTCATTTCCTAACGTGTTTCGGCTACTTAGGGACGGTTCACAATTTTGACACCATCAACCATTAGCAAGGGCAGTAATGTCAGATTCAGGGCTCTGCGGACCCAAGAAGGTTCGAACTCTAGGGCGTGTGCGAAGAACTCAACCTCTCAAGCCTACCAACTCGTCATCCCACAGCCTAGCCCGAATCACGCGAGCAAGGAAGAAGACGAACATGGCAATTAACCCAGGTTTAGGCCACATTGTGGTGTAAGACCCTACTCCTGCTTCTTGGTGGATTGGCCTCACGAGGAGCTGAGGCTGAAATGTTACAGAGGATGTACTACCTCGTGAGGTTTAGGGGTGAGGGATCAATCGACCCCTACTACGGTGGTGGCTAACCTATATTTATAGTGGCCTTGGTCCTCTTCCCCCAAAACTTAGGTGGGAAGGGATCCCACAGCGGCCAATTCGGAAGGGGACAAGTAGCACATCTTATCCTGATGAAAGGTGGTCTTTTCCTGCAAAGCTTCTAGTCGTGATGCAAGGTGGGCTCGGAGATGACATCTGCCCTGCCGTGCTGGTGGTCTTGGTCTTGTTGCGCCGGAATGTAAACCTTTGCCAGATTCCTCAGGAACCCACACATGTTGTTGCCTCCTTAGCACCAAAGAGGAAAATGCCTCTTCTGCGCCCGGTGACGCCCCTACCTTGGTGGTCATGGCTTTCATCATTATAGCCTTGTGAAGCTAGGTACCTGCATAGAAATCTCTGCTTCTCTGAGGCCACCTGGGGAGGTCATACCCTCGGGAGGTCTTGATGTCGTCTGCCTCGCGAGGGTCTTGTCTTGGCGGTCTTGCAGATGGGCCATACCAGGTCATCGAAGGACCCATGCTGTGGGATGCAGGTAGGCAAGTCTGGGTAACCTGGTTTCCAGAATGCCGAAAGTAGCCCGCGGGCCCAATGCATGGTCAGGCTTCGCTTCAAGGCAAAGCTAAAGGACAAGGGCGAAGCATCGCGGACCTCAATCGGCTGCGGGCCAGGCTGAAGCATGGCGCTTGAAGGGACGTGGGCGCCTTCGGTTCTGTAACACCCCGGATGTAACTTGCCATATTTGTAACTCCAACTCTTGCCATTTTCGGCAATGTGATATTATATTCCCTCCGTGGTTGGGCTTTCCTTCATTTTGCATTTTGTTCATGTCATGCATTTCATGTCATGTCATCATGTGCATCGCATTTGCATATGTGTTCGTCTCATGAATCCGAGCATTTTCCCCGTTGTCCGTTTTGCAATCCGGCGCTCCTATGTTCCCCGGCGTCCCCTTTTACCTTTTTCCGTGTGCGGGTGTTAAACATTCTCGGAATGGACCGAGGCTTGACATGTGGCCTTGGTATAGCACCGGTAGACCGCCTGTCAAGTTTCGGGTCATTCGGAGGTTGTTTGATACTCCAACGGTTAACCGGGTAATCGCGAAGGCCTCGTGTGTGTTGCAGCCCAAAACCCCTCCAAAACAGCCCAATAACCCATCTAAGTCACTCCCATGTCCATCGCCGTTCGATCACGATCGCGTGGCCGAAAACCATGCTCAATTTGGAGTTTCCTAACTCCTCCTACCTATAAATAAGTGGCCTCCCCCGAAATCCCGCAGACCAAACCCTAGCCCCGCTCCCTCTCCGCCGCCGGACACGTCCGGGCGAAGCCGGACGCGTTCACCAGCCACCTCGCCCCGGCCAATCCCGGGCTGCCACGTCAGCCGCCGCCGCCTCGCCCAATCCCACCGCGCCACCTCGCCTCGCCACCTTCTCTCTCCTCCCGCCGGCCCGCCGCGGCCCGTCCCCGGCCCCCGCGGCCCACGCGCGCGCCGCCGCCGCCCGCGCCTCCCGCTCGCTGCGCCCGCCGCCGACCACGCGCCGCCGCGCTGTGCTCCGCCGCCGACCGCGCGCCGCCGCGCCGTGCCACGCCGCCGACCGCGCGCCACCGCGCCGTGCCCCGCCGCCGACCGCGCCGCGTCCCGCCGCCGCCTCCTCGCCCGGATCCGGCCTCCCCGCCGTCTCTTCTTCCCCGCCGTCAATGAGAAGGGCGAATTGGATGCTATCTCTCAGATTCCAGTCGTTTGTGAGTACCAAGATGTCTTTCCAGAAGAGCTTCCGGGTATGCCTCCTCACCGGCCAGTTGAATTCGTTATTGATCTTGAGCCTGGCACGGAACCCGTTTGCAAGCGTCCATACAAGCTTGGGCCAAAAGAGTTGAAGGAATTGAAGAAACAACTCGATGAACAAGAGCGTCTGGGTCTGATCAGACCGAGTTCATCTCCTTGGGGTTGTGGTGTTCTTTTTGTCCAGAAGAAGGATGGCACGGACCGACTTTGCGTCGATTACCGTCCATTGAACAAGAAGACAATCAAGAACAAGTACCCACTTCCCAACAGCAGTGAGCTATTCGAGCAACTTAAAGGTGCTAAAGTGTTCTCCAAGCTTAACCTTCGTATGGGTTATCATCAAATTCGCATTCGTGAAGAAGATATTCCCAAGACAGCATTCAGAACAAGCTTTGGTTCTTATGAATATACTGTCATGTCATTCGGCCTTGTCAATGCTGCTCCAACTTTCTCTCGGATGATGAACTTCATCTTCAACCCCTACACCAATGAATTCGTCTTGGTCTATCTCGATGATATATTGGTCTTCTCGAAGAATAAGAAGGATCATGCCAAACATTTGCGATTGGTGCTCGACAGGCTCAGAGAGTATAAATTCTATGCGAAGTTCTCCAAATGTCAATTCTGGCTTGATGAAGTTCTTTACCTTGGGCATATCATCTCTGCCAAGGGCATTGCTATTAATCCTGAGAGGGTGTCTGCAGTTTTGAATTGGGAACCTCCTCAGAATGTCAAGCAGCTTCGCAGTTTTCTTGGACTTGCAAGCTATTGCCGAAGATTCGTTGAGAATTTCTCAAAGATTGCAAAGCCTCTTTCCAACCTCCTCCAGAAGCATGTGAAGTATGTCTGGTCTCCTGAGTATGACGTTGCTTTCAACACTATCAAAGAGAAACTCGTCACTGCTCCAGTTTTGACTCCTCCTGACGAATCCAAGCCTTATGAAGTTTTCTGTGATGCTTCTCTTCAAGGTCTCGGTGCTGTCTTAATGGAAGAGAAGAAGGTTGTGGCCTATACCTCTCGTCAGTTGAAGCCCAACGAAAAGAACTACCCCACTCACGATCTTGAGTTGGCGGCAGTTGTCCACGCACTAATAACATGGAGACATCTCTTGTTGGGAAGGAAAGTGGACATATTCACCGATCACAAGAGTCTCAAGTACATCTTCACTCAGCCCAACCTCAACCTCAGGCAAACTCGATGGGTCGAAATGATTCAAGAGTATAATCCGAGTATTGAATATACTCCAGGCAAGGCTAATGTGATTGCAGACGCTTTGAGCAGGAAGGCTTATTGCAACAGCTTAATCCTCAAGCCCTTTCAACCGGATCTTTGTGAAGCTTTCCGCAAGTTGAATCTCCAAGTTGTTCCTTAAGGTTTTCTTGCCAACCTCATCGTCTCTCCTACTTTGGAAGATCAAATTCATGAGGCACAACTGATGGATACCATGGTGAAGAAGATGAAACGTGGTATTGACAAGGGCATTTACAAATACAAGTGCTATCGAGTTGATGACAGAGATACTCTTTTCTTCGAGGACCGGATCGTGGTTCCAAAGGGTGACCTACGTAAAGTCATTATGAGCGAGGCGCATAATTCTCTTCTGTCAATTCATCCTAGAAGTACGAAGATGTGCCATGACCTCAACCAGTCGTATTGGTGGACTCGAATGAAGCGAGGAATTGCTCAATTCGTGAATGAATGTGATGTCTGCAGAAGGGTGAAAGCAGAACACCAACGACCAGCTGGTCTACTCCAACCTCTTTCTATTCCAGAATGGAAGTTTGATCATATCGAAATGGACTTCGTGACTGGAGCATACTTGGTTTGCCAAGATTATGCTTTGTTCATACTTTTTTCTTCCAGAGCACGCATATGCATTGCATACCACATCTCGCATATCATGCCATGTTTTGCATCATGTTGATTGCGCATTGCATCGTGGTTGATAGTTGTTCCTTTGCTTGTGCTCTTGCTTTGGGTAGAGCCGGGAGACGAGTACGTGAACGAGGAACCTGTAGAGAACGCTTACGAGGATCAAGCCTTCGACAACTCTGAGAACCTTGCAGGCAGGATGACCATACCCTCGAAATCACTTCAATCTTTGCTTGCTAGATGCTCGCTCTTTTGCTATGCCTATGCTGCGATACCTACCACTTGCTATATCATGCCACCCATATTGCCATGTCAGCCTCTAACCATCCATGTCCTAGCAAACCGTTGTTTGGCTATGTTACTGCTTTGCTCAGCCCCTCTTATAGTGTTGCTAGTTGCAGGTGAAGATGAAGTTTGTTCCATGTTGGAACATGATTATGTTGGGATATCACAATATCTCTTATTTTAATTAATGCATCTATATACTTGGTAAAGGGTGGAAGGCTCGGCCTTATGCCTGGTGTTTTGTTCCACTCTTGCCACCCTAGTTTCCGTCATACCGGTGTTATGTTCCTTGATTTTGCGTTCCTTACATGGTTGGGTGATTTATGAGACCCCCTTGACAGTTGCTTTGAATAAGACCCCTCCAGCAAGGCCCAACTTTGGTTTTACCATTTTCCACCTAAGCCTTTTTCCCGCGGGTTTTCGCGAGCCCGAGGGTCATCTTTATTTTAACCCCCCCCCCCCGGGCCAGTTCTCCTTCGATTGCTCGTCCAAACTAGAGCCCTTTGCAGCGCCACCTTGGGGCAACTTGAGGACTGGTTTTAGTTGTACGGAATGCTCATCCGGATGTGCCCTGAGACCGAGATATGCGCAGCTACTATCAGGATTTGTCGGCACAATCGGGCGGCTTTGCTGGATTTGTTTTATTACTGTTGAAATGTCTTGTAATCCGGGATTCCGAGACTGATCGGGTCTTCCCGGTAGAAGGAATATCCTTCGTTGACCGTGAGAGCTTATAATGGGCTAAGTTGGGACACCCCTGCAGGGTATTATCTTTCGAAAGCCGTGCCCGCGGTTATGAGGCAGATGGGAATTTCTTAATGTCCGGTTGTAGAAAACCCGAAGTTGATCCTAATTAAAACACATCAACCACGTGTGTAGCCGTGATGGTCTCTTCTCGGCGGGGTCCGGGAAGTGAACATGGTGTTGGAGTTATGTTTGACGTAAGTAGTTTCAGGATCACTTCTTGATCACTTCTAGCTTCACGACTGTGCTTTGCTTCTCTTCTCGCTCTCTATTGCGTTGTTAGCCACTATATATGCTAGTCGCTTGCTGCAGCTCCACCTCACAACCCTATCCTACCTTTAAGCTTAAATAGTCTTGATCTCGCGGGTGTGATATTGCGGAGTCCCCGTGACTCACAGATTCTACCAAAACAGTTGCAGGTGCCGACGATGCCAGTGCAGATGACGCTTCCGAGCTCAAGTGGGAGTTCGACGAGGAACGTGGTCGTTACTATGTGTCTTTTCCTGATGATCAGTAGTGGAGCCCAGTTGGGGTGATTCGGGGACCTGTGTAGCATTTGGGGTAGTCTTCTCTCATTTTGGTTCCGTAGTTGGACCTTGAGTGTAATCTGGATGATGAATGTTTATTTATGTATTGTGTGAAGTGGCGACTGTAAGCCAACTATGTATCTCTTTCCCTTATGTATTACATGGGTTGTGTGAAGATTACCTCACTTGCGACATTGCTTTCAATGCGGTTATGCCTCTAAGTCGTGCTTCGACACGTGGGAGATATAGACGCATCGAGGGCGTTAGAGCTTCCCCATGCTGCCTCGACAACTGCCCAACTTGACAACTACCTGGTATCGCATCCGACCCATGATTGCCCTGCTACGCGCTTGCCCTCTGTTTCTTCTCCTCCTCGCAAATTCGCGTCCTCTTTTCCAGATTCTCCGACAGCTCCAATCCACCTTGCCGGCATGGCTCCCAGGAAGAAGAAGGGCAAGACCCTTGCGGCGGCGGAACCCTCGCCAGGGCCGGAACCAGCGCTGGGCCAGTCCATGGTGATCAGCCACGAAAGGCTGGATATGGTTCGGCACGCAATCGCCGCCGATTCCAATGTGTGCAAGGAGACAAAGATCTGGCCTGCCTCCTGGACTTTAGCTAACATGGAGGCCACCAACATCCCCCTCCAGCCTCACTCCATCTTCTTCGGCCTGCTGCCGCCATTCTCAGAATTCTTCAAAGGCGTGCTTACGCACTACCATATCCATGCGCTACACCTTGACCCTGGGTCCAGTGTTCTTCGTTGTGGGTGTTACCCCTTCTGTGGCTCTACTCCGCCATTTCTTCTCCCTTCAGAAGGGCGCCAGCGGGAAAAGCTTTGGGTGTGAGCCACTCCGTGCAGCAGGGGCGACTTCGGGCTCCTACATCGAGACCATGCTCCGCCCGGATGTGGAGGTTTTCCAGAAGCAATGGGTGTACGTTGATGCCACCGCGGAAAGCCCCCTATTCCTAATCTCCTTGGCGCCGGTGGAACCGAGCTCCGGCTGGGAGCACGCGGAGCTTGCTGTCCCGCAGCTCGCGCGAGCCTTGACTAGGATGTGGCCAAGCTCATGGAGGGAATTCGTCCGGCGGCACATTGCTCAACTCCAGCGCCACTCTCGCCCAATGTGGGCCTTCACCAGCCCTAATGATACCATGAGGTTTCAAGTGCCTTCGCTCCCCTCCAACACGTTGCGTGGGGTGCAACACCTCATGACCGGCGAGGCGCCCTCCGCGATTCCTCCCGAATGGCGTCCCTTGTACAACTATGTCACACCCACTGTTTTGTAACATGTCACTTGCATTAATAAAGCATGAAAATTTGGTCCAACAAAAACTTTTGCATTATTTGGCTTTTTAATTGATTTGAATATTTGCCTTTGGTTTCAAGTGCTCATGAAAGTCACCTCATAGCTTCACCACCTATACTTTATCTCCTTGACCCAAGGTTTCTCCCACTGATCATGCCATGTGTATATATCATAATAGTATTTTCTTATATAAATAATTTGGCCAAAAAGGATTTTAAAAATTAGGTTTTCCAAAAACCCCTGAATTGAGGTTTGCACTACATGTACTTAATTAAGGGCAGTAAAAATCTCTCCAAAAACATATTTGACTCCTACTAGATATAGGACCCCCATAAACCACAAAATTATGATTTTAAAAGTTATTTTGATATTTTATTTAAAGGCTTTTTCTTAAGACCCGAAATGGTCTTTAATAGGTTAAAATTATTTTTAAGCTTCAAAAATATTTGAGAAAATTTAGGGAAACTCAGTGGACATATATTTTCCATATATATGAGTTTCTGTTAATTTCAAGCATTTGAAATATTTCTATAAGAAATAATTTCAAATAAACCCAGGAAAATTCTAGCAAGTCACATATGCATAATGTGATGATCTTCCAAAGTATCATCTCTATCAAAATAGTTTTGTTTCACAAAAGTGCCCCAAAACCCTCTATGTCTAGATCCTAGTTTGAACAACTTTACATTGTCAACTTTATTATTTTACTCTCAAACTTTATGAACATTCTCTAAACCCTATATGATGACACTACACCAAGTGGTGCCCCAAGAAGAACTATTTAGCTTAGCTAGATCTAAGCAAGTCCATTTTTGTTGATTTCTAGGGTCTGCAAAAGTTACATTGTGAACTTTGTCCAAATGAGCCCAAATTTTTACCACATTGCCAAATGGTCATGTGCATCACCCCCACCAAGTGGCGCAAGAAGGAAGTGGTGCAAGTGACTCAAACAAGCATCAAACACCTTCTGCCAAAATTCCAAAAACACCATTTTGACCCCTTCCACTAATCTCCGTGTGCTCAAAATTTTACAACAACCCCTCCTTCTCCTCTTCTACCTCCATTAACTTTCCCCTATCCATTGCTCAATGATTGAGGGGTGAAACACCCCCATTTACCTCCCTGGATAGCAGCTTCTCTCTCTCGCTCAACCTCCCTCCTCACTCCAGTAGCTCCCCTGGGCATCCAAGGCCATAGCCCACTTCTTTACTTCCCCCTAGAGCTACTAGACACCTCTGGCCACCCCCACGTTGCATAGAAAATGGCCATGCTGGCCCTTTGGGCGCTCTGGAGTGCGCCACAGCATGCTCCCGCACTGTAGCCGCACGCTGCCAAGCACCTCTGGCCACCTCGGGCCTCCCCGGTGCACCCGACGAGGCACGTGGACATCCGTGACATGGCACATGGTCGGCCCTCTCCTCCCTCTCTCTCCCCTGGCTGCCCCGCGCATGAAACCAGGCGCCGCCCAGCTGTAGCACTCCCTGCTTGAGCACGGGCCCCGCCCCGATCTCGCCTCGCTCATCCTCTCACTTCCCAGCACCCTACACCACCCCCACGAGCACCGCACGACCTCCCCTGCTTCGTCCCATGGCCACTAGAGCCATCGCCGCGGCCGCCCGTACGCCCTGTCCATGGTGAGCCTCGGCCAGCTTATATAAGGCCCTCCCGAGCTCTCCTCTCCTCACCACTCGCCCTCTGCCACACCTAATCACCCCCCTGCACCACCCACTTCACCCCAGAAGTGCCTATCGGTGTCAAAACCTGCGGATCTCGGGTAGGGGGTCCCGAACCATGCGTCTAGGCGGATGGTAACAGGAGACAAGGGACACGATGTTTTTACCCAGGTTCGGGCCCTCTCGATGGAGGTAAAACCCTACTCCTGCTTTATTAATATTGATGATATGGGTAGTACAAGAGTAGATCTACCACGAGATCAGAGAGGCTAAATCCTAGAAGCTAGCCTATGGTATGATTGTTGTTGTGTCCTACGGACTAAACCCTCCGGTTTATATAGACACCGGAGGGGCTAGGGTTACACAGAGTCGGTTATAATGGGAGGATATCTAAATATCCGTATTGCCAAGCTTGCCTTCCACGCCAAGAAAAGTCCCATCCGGATACGGGACGAAGTCTTCAGTCTTGTATCTTCATAGTCCAACAGTCCGGCCAAAGGTTATAGTCCGGCTGTCCGGATACCCCCTAATCCAGGACTCCCTCAGTAGCCCCCGAACCAGGCTTCAATGACGATGAGTCCGGCGCGCAGATTGTCTTCGGCATTGCAAGGAGGGTTCTTCTCCAAATTCCGAATACCTGTTAAATAGTGTCCGGCTTCTTGTAAATGCTGCGCTCCTTGGCTTCTACGCCCAATGATGGCCACCTTCCACGTGCCGAACGAATGTGAAGAGCCAGGGTATTTTTACATTTACCCCCCTAGCTGTGCAAATGAGCTGTCTATTAAAGCGATGAGGATTCTGAACCAAACCACACCATCCTCCCTCAGCGAGCATTCATCGGAGCGCGTCGGAAAGAGATCCATTCCATCATGGCCGATCGATGCTGCTCCTCCTCTCGTTCTCCCAGCCCCAAGCCCGGAGATTGGGAGAGGTGCTCTGTCCCGCACAGCCAACTGGTGAAGCTTCAGACCCAGGGATTTCCTCCCCCAGCGTATATGTTCCCGGTTCAAGCCGGGCTCGCCACCTACAATGGCGGAGAGCAGGTGGAGATCTTTCCTAGTCCTTCCAAGGGAGAGCGGGTATGCCTCGTTTCTTATTTGATAAGAGGGCTTGGATTTCCAATTCATCCATTTCTCCGGGGGCTTCTGGAATTCTATGGCCTCCAGTTGCACAGCCTTACTCCTGCCTCCATACTACATATCGCCGGCTACGTAGCCTTTTGCGAGCTGTTTTTGGGCTGCGAGGCTCACTTCAAACTATGGAAGAAGTTGTTCTGCCTTGTGCCACATTCTCAGAGGGGGTCAATATATCAAGTGGGCGGAGCCGAAATATGGCGCATCTCTGGGACCGGATATCCATCTGGAACCCCGAAGAAGGCGCCCGAAGACTGGCCTTCAGAATGGTTTTATATAAAAGACGTCCCTCTGCCGGATCCTATTCGGATCGGCCTTCCCGAGTTTGATAATGCTGCTTTGAAGAAGCGCCTGAGCTGGCGTCCATAGAGCCCCCAGGAGGAAGATGACAGAGACATACCTTACCTGATAAGCCGGATGAAGTTGTTGGCTCAATCAGGACTAACCATGATCGAAGTCATGGCAATATGCATCATGTGGGGGGTGCAACTGCTTCAATACCGAGGCCACCCCATGTGCGATTTCAACAGGGAGGATGACGCCACCCGCTGTGGCCGCAAAGGGCCGGACTCATCCGCCGCTCTGGCAAAAATCTTGTCTGATTTGTACAAGGAAGAAGAGGAGGAATTCCTCCGCGTCAATCCACAGGGTGGATTTTCTATGTACAATCCTCCAAGCTGGGTAAGTCAACACTTTTTGCGCTCATCCGTTCTGTATTCCCATAGTTAAATATTTTACCTTGCAAATTCAACGCAGGAGCTGCGTAAGGCGGTAAGGGAGATAAACAGCCCACCTCCACAACCAGAGGATCCTGAGCAGTCCCTCGAGCCGGCCTTTAAAGAGGATCTGGACATATCTGTGGAGCTCATTGATAGGGTATTTTATCAATTAAGCTACAACGATGCCTTGGTGGCCATTACGGCTGATTACCCTGGGCTGCTCCCAGCTTCGCAGGTAACTGAGACCAAAGTCCCAACATTTTGTAAAAAGGATTTGTCCTTGTGTACTTTGCTCACCGCATACCAATGGTGTTTTACAGGGAAGGGCCTCGGGACGCCATGCCGAGCCTGCAGCGACTAGCCAACAAGGGGCTCCGAGCAGGCTAAAAAGGAATGCAGTCCGGACTGAGACACCGGCACAGAGGTATGGCGTGCCACCTCTCTCCATGGTATCATCTTTTTAAAGACATATTAACGCTCGTGCTTTCTAGGAAGAAAAACGCTCGCCGGACTATGTCCGGAGAGGTCGCCAATCATGCCTCCGCCACCCGGGCTCCAGGGCCGGACACGGAAGCAGAAAAGAGTACGAGGCGTACGCCGAATGTTCCTCCGACAGAGGATGCGGACAGAATGTCCGCCACAAATTCCGAGGTGGAGAGCGCCATGAACCACAGGCGTCGCCGAGCTGTTCTCCGTGACGCTTGCTTCTCCCAAGAGGCATTTGACGCCTTCAACTCGGGAGACGCGTACCTCCATGCTGCTCAAAATGGTGTAGCCAGAGTCACGGAGCAATATGTGAAGGATGTACGGGTGAGAGAATTTGATGATTATATATAGTAGTAGCCCCTAAGACTTGAAGCAGTTAGAATAACTGATTTAAGGATCATTTGTTATGTAGGTTCTTACAGAAAAGAATACCCAATTGTCCCATGAGCTTGAAGAGTGCAAAGCCCAACTTCAGGCCGCACAAGCCGCAGCAGAGGAGTCCAAGAAGACCCCCTCTGGTAACATATGTTTCAAATGATAGGTATCATGTAGAGTGCGGTGTATATGCGAATCTGACAATGAAATTGTAGATGACGCCGGAGTAAATCCGGATGAGCAACACCTCCTACGCTGGCTAGAGGCCGGCTAGAGTGTGCTTATGAGGGTTAGGCAGGAGAAGAATGATCTCCTAGATGCCAACACCCAGCTGGGCGTGGAACTAAAGGATGTTCACGCCCAACTGTCGGACTCCGTGAAGGAGAATCAGCGGCTTCGACGCGACATTTTCAGTAAGTGCTTGAACGAACTTTGAAGAAGAGTTCGGCGAAGAAGTCGACTAATAGAGTTATGTCTGTAGGTATGCTAACAGGTCGTCCGGCGGAGGAAATGCCTGGTTCTACTGGTGACCTTCTGCCCGAGCTCTCATAACTACAAGAACGAGTTTGGCAGGTGAGGCAAGGTGTCGCCCAGGCCTTGTGGCCATCCGTCTCTGTGCCTGAAGGCCTTGGAGAGCTTGCGGAGAAGCTGAAGGGAGTGTGGCAACGCTTCAGATTATGGAAGATATCGGCCTGCCGTCAAGGTGCCAGGGAACCCTGGGCCATGGTGAAGACGAGGTATACCAGGGAAGATCCGAACCACATGGCCGAGGTCGGACCTGTGGGGCCCGATGGGAAAGAGATCCCTGTTAGTCTAATGTACGGACAAGTAGAATTGGCCGCAAAGTATTCCCAACAGGATTATAAGCTAGACAGCTTGTTGGATGGTACAGAGGAAGAATTTAGTTAGTCAAAGTGACTATGTAAGTAAAGTGACATTTGTAATGCCTTCTAGCCGAATTGTAGATCGTTTGTCATGGCGGACCTTTTCGCTTCAACCTCTAGACCCGAAAGTACGGAGTGAATCCGAATACCCTCCCAGTTATGAAAAAAACGGGGCATGCGTGGAAACCAGGCGTAGGGGTCATTAGTGCTTGAGCAGACAAGTGCCCAACTAGTTATGTTATATTACATGGTTAGTAAGAAACATCTTACAGGGAGAATAGTTCCGTTAGGGGTTCCTTTCCCTGGGTATGCATGCCCTAAAGTGCATGTTCGGACTGCAAAAAGAATCACAGGAAAAAACATCTGGGGGCATATATGAAAAATAGGTAAAAAATCGTCTTTTGTTCACCGACCTAATCCCTTAAGAATGCTAGCTTTCGGATTCACCCAGTTAGTGGTACATATCTGGCTGACCCGACAGTAACAATCGCAGAGGTGCTCCCCTTATGCCCTAGCCGAATTAACGGGAACGTAGGGCATAAATGCAAGAGCCGGGCAACCCATCTTGGCCAAAACTTAAGTCATATCGATGCATATAATGGTGAATCAAAGGTACATGCGGAAGGATAGCACATGTGTTGGGCATGAGGCCCGTATAAATAGATAAGCTTTTGTAAAAGAAGCCCCCAGGTATAATGAGCGCGGATAGCGCATCCGTTGCGTGCAAACAAGGCACAAATTGGCCCCTAAAGGCTATGAGGGAAAAGAAGGGGAGAAGGAGAGAAATAAATGACAGACAGTGTATATAAAAAATGGACAGAGGAAGGAGAAGACCACAGAGTCCGGAGCTAGGCGTAGAATCTTTGGAGTCTGGCTGCGTTCCATGGGTTCCGCTCGAGTCGATTATCCGATGCATCCCGCAGACGGTACGCTCCACCAGTAAGAACTTGGTCAATAATGAAGGGACCCTCCCATTTGGGCATGAGTTTGTCATTTTTCTTCTTCAGCAGGCGTAGAACTAATTTGCCAACATTATAAGTTTTGGCCCATACTTCTCTGCTTTGGTATCTTCTAGCCTGCTGTTGGTAGAATGCGAAACGGGCTTTTTGCCACGTCACGCTGCTCCTCCAAGGCGTCCAAACTGTCCTGCCGATCGAGCTCGGCTTCTCTTTATTAGTACATGCGCCCTCGAGGTGAGTCATGAATTATGTCGCAGGGCAGAACAACCTCTGCGCCGTACACCATAAAGAATGGTGTGTATCTGGTGGTGCGATTCGGCGTGGTCCGCAACCCCCAGAATACGGAGTCGAGCTCCTCTAGCCAGTGCGTGTTAGATTCCTTTAGGGACTGCACTAATCTGGGTTTGATGCCGCTCATGATAAGACCATTTGCTCGTTCGACTTGACCGTTAGTTTGTGGGTGATAGACGGAAGCATAATCGAGCTTGATGCCCATGTTTTTGCACTAGAGTTTTACCTCGTCAGACGTGAAGTTTGTCCCGTTATCAGTGATGATGTTGTGGGGGACGCCATAACGGTGTACGACCCCGGATATGAAGTCTATCACTGGTCCGGATTCAGCGGTCTTAACAGGCTTGGCTTCTATCCATTTGGTGAATTTATCCACCATGACCAGCAAGTATTTTTTCTTGTGGGTTCCACCTTTAAGGGGTCCCACCATGTGGAGCCCCCAGACCGCGAAGGGCCAAGTAATGGGGATTGTGTGGAGGGTAGTTGGCGGCATACGACTTTGGTTTGCAAAAAGTTGGCAACCTATGCATCGTTGGACCAGGTCCAGTGCATCTGCCCGGGCCGTAGGCCAATAAAAACACGTACGGAAGGCCTTGCTTACAAGGGCCCCGGCTGCTGTGTGGTGGCCGCCGAGTCCGGCATGAATTTCCGCCAGAAGCTTCCGCCCCTCCTCCATGGAGATGCACCTTTGAAGGACTCCGGTGGTGCTTTTCTTATAAAGCTCTCCCTCATGGACCCTATAGGCTTTAGATCGCCGTACTATGCAGCGTGCCTCGTTTTGGTCCTCGGGGAGTTCCTGCCTAGTTAAGTATGCCAGGAATGGTTCTATCCACGGGGCAATGACGACCATTATAACGTGGGCTGAGGGTGTTATTTCGGTTGCAGAGCCTCCGAGTATGTCAGAGTGTTCGGAATCGGGCTTTGCGGTTGGGTCCGGTCCGTTGTTACCTGTGTCCCCTTCCCATATCACGGATGGCTTGAAAAGCCTCTCTAGAAAGATGTTAGGGGGACCGCATCGCGTTTTGCGCCGATGCGTGCAAGGATGTCTGCCGCCTGATTGTTTTCCCGGGCTACATGGTGAAATTCGAGCCCCTCAAACCGAGCTTATATTGTTAGGACGGCGTTGCGATATGCCGCCATTTTTGGATCTTTGGCATTGAAGTCTCCATTTATTTGGGATATAGCGAGGTTCAAATCCCCTCGCACCTCAAGGCGTTGAATGCCCATGGATACTGCCATCCGGAGACCATGTAGAAGGGCCTCGTATTCGGCTGCCTTGTTGGAGTATGTGTACATTATTTGGAGCACGTATTTAACTACGTCTCCGGTTGGGGACGTCAGAACGATGCCAGCCCCCAGACCAGCCAGCATTTTGGAGCTGTCGTAGTGCATGATCCATTTGGAATATGCGTCGTACTCTTTAGGGAGTTCAGCTTCCATCCATTCGGCGACAAAGTCGGCCAACACCTGTGACTTAATGGCTCGCCGTGGTTTGTAGGTTATGTCGAACGGCAGGAGCTCGATGGCCCATTTCGCAGTCAGGCCCGTGGCGTTGCGGTTATTTATAATATCGTTGAGTGGCACTTCCGAGGCTACTGTTATCGAACACTCTTGAAAGTAGTGCCGCAGCTTCCGGGATGCCATGAATATCGCGTATGCTATCTTTTGATAATGCGGGTACCGTGACTTGCATGGGGTAAGGATGGTGGAGACATAGTAGACCGGCTTTTGAAGGGGAAATTTATGTCCGTCCGTTTCTCGTTCGACGACGAGCACGGCGCTCACAACTTGATGGGTTGCCGCAATGTATAACAGCATAGGTTCACCGATGTTTAGCGCGACCAGGATTGGGTTGGTTGCTAGTATGGCCTTTATTTCTTCCAATCCGGCTGTGGCGGCATCCGTCCACTCGAAGTGTTCGGTGCGCCGTAGGAGGTGGTAAAGGGGTAATGCCTTTTCTCCCAGGCGGGAGATAAAGCGGCTTAAAGCCGCCACACATCCGGTTAATTTCTGGATTGGTTTGAGGTCCGTTGGGATGTCCAACTGTGACAGGGCTTGGATCTTGGCCGGATTTGCTTCAATTCCTTTGCCGGATCCAATGAAGCCCAGGAGCTTTCCTGCTGGTACACCGAAGATGCATTTTTCCGGGTTGAGCTTGATGTCATATGCTCTGAGGTTATCGAATGTGAGCTTTAAGTCGTCTACTAGAGAGTCGACATGCTTGGTTTTGACGACCACATCGTCTACGTATGCCTCCACTGTTTTGCCAATATGGTTTGCCAGACATGTTTGAGTCATGCGCTGATATGTTGCGCCGGCGTTTTTGAGCCTAAAAGGCATTGTGTTGAAGCAGAAGGGGCTGTATGGTGTGATGAATGATGTGGCGGCTTGGTCGGACTCCACCATCTTAATTTGGTGGTAACCAGTGTATGCGTCGAGGAAACACAATGAATCGTGTCCTGCCGTCGCATCGATAATTTGATCAATGCGGGGGAGGGGGAAGGGATCCTTTGGGCAAGCCTTATTGAGGTCCTTAAAATCGACGCAGAGGCGCCAGGATTTGTCCTTCTTTGGTACCATCACTAGGTTTGGTAGCCAGTCCGGATGTTTTATCTCTCTAATGAATTCGGCTTCCAATAACTTGGATAGTTCCTCTCCCATAGCTTGTCTCTTAGGTTCAGAGAAATGCCGAAGAGCCTGCTTGACCAGTTTTGAATCCCTTTAGGATATTAAGGCTGTGTTCCGCCAGCTTACATGGGATTCCTGGCATGTCTGAAGGGTACCAGGCGAAAATGTCCCAATTCTTGCGTAAGAATTCTCGTAGTGCGGCGTCTACGACGAGGTTTAGTTGTGCCCCGATGGAAGCTGTTTTTGTAAGGTCCGTTGGATGGACTTGGAATTTGACTATTTCGTCCGCTGGTTTAAAGGAGGTGGACTTGGATCTCTTATCGAGTATCACATCATCCATGTTCATCGTGGAGCGCAGCGCAGTTAGTTCCTCAGCCGCTAGGGCTTCGGATAATGCCTCGAGGACCAGTGCGGCTGTCTTGTTTTCGGCGTGGAGTGCTATTTCCGGATCACTAGCAAGAGTGATAATTCCGTTGGGCCCAGGCATTTTGAGCTTCATGTACCCGTAATGGGGTATGGCCTCGAAGATTGTGAATGTCTCCCGCCCTAACAGGGCATGGTAGCCGCTACTAAATGGGGCCACTTGGAACATAATTTCTTCGGACCTGTAATTCTCCGGCGTGCCGAACACCACATCTAGTGTGATTTTGCCTGTACAGCGCGCTTCCCGACTGGGGATTATTCCTCTGAAGGTTGTGTTGCTTCGCTCGATGCGGTTCCAGTCTATTTCCATTTTTTGAAGGGTTTCCTCATAGATGAGGTTTAATCCGCTGCCGCCATCCATGAGTAACTTGGTGAGTCTAAAGTTGTCCACAATTGGACTGAGGACCAGTGCGGCTGGTGCTCGGGCTGTTCGGAATTTAGGTTCGTCACTGGCATTCAAAGTAATAGCCATGTCACTCCATGGGTTTATTGTTGCCACGTGGTGGATTTCGACAAGGCCGTGGAGTGTTCGCTTTCGCCTATTATTTGATGTGAAGGTCTTGAAGACTGTTAATACCATACTGGTTTCCCTGGGATGGTGCTCTGTGGCTTCTGGAATTAGAACATCTTCGCCACTTTTGGCTACCTGCCGGAGTATCCAACATGCTCTAAGGCTATGTGTTGGTATGGCACCCTATGTACTGTGAATTTTACATGGTCCATTGAGCCATCCCTCTAGTACGGTTCCATGCCCTGTAGAGGGTTTTTGCTTCTTGGTAGTTGACCCGGGTGTCTTTTGATAGTGCACCCTTTTTTTCGGACTGGGTTCGTATTTAAGGCCGGATTATCCCAAAAATTTGTTTCAGTTTTCTAGGCACTTTTCAGTTTTCACAGCACTTTCCATCACAAGTTTATTCCAAGAAGTAGCAAATTTGGTTACAATAAGTAGCAAATTTGGTCAGAAGAGCCCTATGCTAGTTTTCTAGTCTTCCCGCCAGGGCGGAGCCTGCGACTTCCATTGGGTGTGCGCATAGTCATTGGGGGACCGTGTCGTCCGCCAGCGCGTTGCATGGGGCTTCCAATAGATTAGGGCATAGTCATTGTAAGACCGTGTCGTTCGCCAGCGCGGAGTTTGGGGCTTCCACCGAGACGTGGGTGCGAGCCCGTGTGAGGCTCGGGGGCAGCACTCAGGAGACTCCGGGGCATGTACAACCCCACTCATTATTATGTGAGAGTGTCACGTGCGGAGACTTGGGAAACGTAAGGTGATCGCCTGATTCCCGGTCAGGGACCCTGCCCCTTGTCCTGTGCCGCCCACCGGCAAGCCTGGACGATGGCGGCCCTGGGCGGACCCTCCGGACTGGCGACTGGTGGCGGGCGGTGCGATGAGCCACCATGTTGGTCGCGGGCCGCTTGGTCGGCTCGCGGTGCCCTCTCCATGGCTCCTCCTTAGTCCTTCTGCCCCCCTGGGCCCCCGGCATCGAGCGGACACGACTTAAGTGGCCACGGGCCCTCTTAAGGCTCCCTAGCCTCGCGGGCCCCTCGAGACCCCAGGGCCCTCGTGACACTCCCTGGCCTCATGGGCCCCTCGAGCCCCTGGGGCAATATCCTGGTCTGAGGTGCCACCTCGCCGGGAGTGCCCTGGCATGCACAATCTGTATGCCATCTCGCGGGCATTCCACCAGACGTGAGTTTCCAGCGCTCCAAAGTTAGCAAAAAATATGTTCTGAGAGGCCTTGATGGTCTCGAGGGCCATGGCAGTGAAGGCCCTACTTGCAGTCAAGGCCCTACTTGCAGTCCCCGGGCCTCGAGAGGCCTTGACGGTCTCGAGTGCCATGGTAGCGAAGGCCTGCTTTCTGCCGACCCGTGGGTTCTTTAGACTGGTCGGTCACCATCCCACTGTCGCCTCATGATGGACAGGAGGTGGCCCGCCATAGCGCCTCCCACTTGGGGCCGCTTACCCAGCCTGAAGCCCAGGGGGAATCTCGCTCGCCTCCTTCTCGCCGCCCGGCCCTCTGGGTCGTTGTGCAGATGCAATAAGGTCATGTCCGATCTTGCAGCAAGGTCCGAGACACATGCGGGGGCAGAGGGGGTCTGTACCCCCGCAAGCGAGATCGAGCAACTCGGCAACTCGGTCAAGCCAAGCGGCACGGTCGCCCTCTGCATTGCGGTACCATAGTAATTCACGCGTCGTGAGGAGCGGTGCTCGCGCGCCTCTCAGCCCCCGGCGAGCGCGGTGGGGCAGAGCCGTGGCAGTGCCGATCGAGTGCGTGGCGGCTCACCCGCTGCGTCGTGCAAGGGGTGGCACCGGTGAACCTTGTCATTGGTGATGGTACGCCGAGGAAGGCAGGGTACGACGAGGAACACCGCGACGGAATAGCGCCGCTTGGTTGGAGCGCACGGCCCACCGCCCCGCGCGGGCCCGACCAGATCTCGTCATGGCCAAGTGAGTATAGAGAGTGGTTGGTGAGAAGGTAGAGCTTCGACATGCCACTACCTGGAATGTAAAATGTTAGATTCAGGGCTTCGCAGACCAAAGAAGATTCGAACTTTGCGGCGTGTGCGAAGAACTCATCCTCTCAAGCCTACCAACTCATCGCCCCACAGCCTAGCCCTATTTGCACGAGCAAGGAAGAAGACGAACACAACAGCTTACCCAGGTTCAGTCCACCTTGCGGTGTAAGACTCTACTCCTGCTTTGTGGTGGATTGGCCTCACAAGGGGCTGAGGATGAACTGGTACAAAGGATGAACTACCTCGCGAGGTTTAGGGGCGAGGAATCAGTCGACCCCTTCTACGGTGGTGGCTAACCAATATTTATAGTGGCCTTGGTCCTCTTCCCCCATAACTTAGGCTGTAATGGACCCACATTGGCCAATTCGAAAGGGGACAAGTAGTACATCTTATCCTGAGGAAAGTCGGTCTTCACTTGCAAAGCTACTGGTCATGACACCGCGGTGGGCCCTGTGATGAGATACGTCCTGCCGTGCTGGTGGTATTGGTATTGTTTTACCGGAATGGGAACATTTTCTAGATTCCTCGGGAACCCATGCCTGTCCTTGCCTCCTTAGCACCAAAGAGGAAACTACCTCTTCTGCGCCCGCTCGCACCTTCTTGCCTTGGGAGTCATGGCTTGCGTCATGACAATCTCGTGAGGCTGGGTACCTGCATAGAAATATCCGCTCCTCGGGAGGCCGCCTGGGGAGGCCCCTCCCTCGGGAGGTCTTGACGTCGTCTGCCTCACGAGGTTCTTGTCTTGGCGGTCTTGTAGATGGTCCATACCAGGCGCTCAAAGGAGCCACGCCGTGGGCCGCAGGCAGGCAATTCTGTGTACCCTGGTTCCCAGAACGCCGACAGGTAACCTCGACGACACTAACCCCTAGCCTACCTTTTGTGTCACTTACCTATCGAGACTAGCCATTGAGTATTGCCGGCAACATTACTTGTGCACATTAATAATAATCGTCTCTAGTGCATATATACCATATCATCTCGGTATCCGCATTTTTCTATCATATTGTCATCCCTAGTGTAACATATTTGTTCCGCATACAGAATTGGTATCTTGGTTCATGAAATTTTGCATAAGTGGCCAAAGAAAGGGATCAAGGAGAAAGAACCAAAAATAATTTAAGCAAATGAAGAGATACGCAGAAGCATTTAAGCAAGAACCATAGCATCATACTACATCGCACTTAAGATTGTCATACTCTATCATCTTGGGTCGTACCACTGGAACATTACACACATATAGCATACTTGGGATAGAAGTCATTGCATTTTTGCTTTGTAGGTTGTGCACAAATTCCGTATCCTCCTATGGAGCAATTGTGCTAGCATCTCTCTTGTGTTGTGCAACAAGTGCATTTTTCGTGGATCCACATTTTGAGCTCATTCCATGGTTGCACGACCCAATTTTTGTATCTGTGTGTTTGTTTCCGTGTGCCACACATTGCTATTTGTCTACATGTTACATTTGCATATTTGTGAATGTTTTTCAACATTACTTTAATCTCGCTAACAATTGTATAATTTTGTGGCACCATTCTCACCAAGCTAATCCAAAGGCCTTATTTGTGTAGGTGTGAGAAATCAACAAGATCCGATACCAATTGTGCTATTTCCTTGTTACACTATTGAGTGATCATTAAAACATTTTCAACTTCGGATAAGGTACATTTGGTATATTTCTTTCTGTTCTTACACTAGCACGTTTGCTTGAGACGATAGATAGGCCAACTACTTCTTCGAATCCAGTCTTCATTGAGCAATATGATGACCCGGACAACTATGTTACCGAGAACCACCTCTTTGGTGCGCAATGATATTTGCATCAAGAGAGTGAAGCATTGAACAAGCGCATCGACCTACTCGCCACCGACTTTCGACAATCCGAGCAATGTACAAGAGACTGCCTCGACCACAAGCTTTCCAACCAAATGTAGGACATTTGTGCCTTGTTGGTCAACCGCTCTTCTATATCGACGAAATCATCAAGCCGACGCCATTCAAGACGACATTCCTCGTACACCTCTTTGAAAGAAAGTCCCCCACGAGCTCGTTCACAACATCATCAAGATCTTGAAGCTCGTCAAGCTCCACAACACCCATTTCATGGCAATGGTTTACAAGGCCGCCTCCGTGAACTCGAACGACTACGGTGACAAGCTAATGAACCTCCCGTCCAAGAGCAAGCTCCAATACACAAAGAACAACAAGATGGTGACGCTCTACAACAAGAACAACAAGATGACATTTCCCCTCGACAAGAGCAACATCGTCATCAAGAACAAACCCTTGAAGCCCAACGTGCTCTATGCAAAGCAACACAAGCCATGGGCGAGAGCAACCGCCAAGTACGTCTACAAGAAGCCGCACGCCTTGAGGAGCACCAAGAAATGAGGAACCATGCAAGAATTCCACACCCTCAACGTCAAGCTAATCATGAAGAGCACAAGGATCAAGTGGCTCAGGACCCTCCTCCACGCCAAGAGTGTCATCACCCTCGACTCCAATATTGTCACGCTGTGACGCCCGGATAATCAAGCTACAGTAACCCTCTTCTAATGATGCCATGTCATCGTTGTTACTGTTGCTAATCTCACTTTGATTCAAACCGGTTCAAATTCAAACTTAAAATAAAGTCAAAACTAAATGTTTTCATATGTTAAAACTAAAATGTTCTAATTGTTCTATAATCCCCCCTGATCATTTTCATGTTGTAATCGTCATCATTTGCCTCACCATTTGATCCCAAAAGATAATAATATTAAGTGAGCCAAAAACAACAAAAATAATCATTTGGAAATAAACAAATGGTTATATATTTCCAAATGCCCCCAAACTTTTTGGGTCAGCCCAAAATATAAATTGGTATTTATGAGACAAAATTTACTATTTACAAAAATCATTTGGTGGGTATACTTAAGACAAAATAAGAGAAACAGTAAAAACAAAATAAGTTAAAGGAAAATGCAACAAAAAAATAGAAGAGACAGAAAGGCCTCCCCTGACCCCGGGCCTTGGCCCATCTCACCGAGCCAGCCTGACCCAACTCCCCCCTCGGTCGCCTTCCACCTCGCTACAGGGGAAGCCGACCGAGGCGCGCCTGCCGTCCTCGCCGAACCCGCTCGCCGCCCCGACGTCGCTGCTGCGCTGAGAGGATAAGGCAGAGTCCCCTCGGCTTCGTCAGCTCCCTTCCCCCACCAGATATTTTCCCCACTCCTGCGTCCCTCCCTCTCTTCCCCAGATCCGCCGCAACTGTGGTCGTGAACGCCGGCGCCCACGCGACTCACCGTGCTCTATGAGCATGTCCGCTAGTTGCGGCGCTGTCCTCTGCTTCGACTCCGGACGCTGGAACTAGTCGGGAGCGACCGCGTCCACGAGAACGACCTCGACCATGCCTTCCTCGTCGGAGCTACGCCGAGCCGCTCCGTCACCCTCCTGCGCTACTAAACTCTCACAGGCCTTCTTGAGCTGCCCGGTGAGCGCACCATCCAGCCCCTCTCCCCTCTTGCCTCCTCGTAAGACGTAGCCCACCTCGTCGTCATTGCTGGCCCTGGCCGCAGTCGCCGCGGCCGCGCCCATCGACGTGCTCGCCCACAACCCCCCTGCTACGCCCGGGCCGCATCGTGGGAGTTCCGGCCGCGCGCCCGGCCCATCTACCGTGCCCGCTCTGCTCTATAGATGCTTGCTGCCTCTGCCTACTGTTGTGCTGGTGCAGCTGCTGCTTTGCTGTTGCTGTCGTCAGGCCCTGCAGCCGCTCACGATGCCGCATTCGCGTCTCGTTCCGCCTCGCCTCCGGCCGCTGCCCTTGCGTGTCCCGCGCCGGCCGCGTGCCCGCACGCGCGCTACTGCGCTTGGCCGCGCCCGCACCATGGCTCTACCCAGCCACCACTCCTCTACGAAGCCACCACTCCCCTACGAGTACTACTACTAGCTACTGTAGATGTAGTTAGCTTGGCTAAATCTACAATGAGTAACCCCCTGGGCAGCACCTAAACAGCGATTAAACAACTGTTAACAAGGCTAAAAATAATATGACTAGAAAGTACACTTAACAAACTCCATTTTATCCCACTGGACCAAACCCTTTCGATGCATGGATTAAATCCTAAAAAAATCATAAAATGCCATCTTCTCTTACACCTAGCATTGTGTGTGTGTATACAGCCACCAGTGCCCGGCCCGTACAAATTAGCTCAGGGGATAATTTCTAGTTAGTCTATTTGCTAGCCAATGACAACTGGGGCCCCTGTTTAGATTAGATAAATCTACTTAGAAATTTAATAAAACTAATTAACTTTTAGTTAATTTCACTGACATGTGGCCCCTGCTGTAAATTAAAATGATAGATTAAATTAAAAGTGCCTAAGTCTATGACAGCTGGGAGCCACCTTTACTATTCACCTTTTGACCGGTCAAATGTTGACTAGGTCAACTCTGCTGACTGGACTCTCCCAGGCCCACTGTCAGCCTCTGTGTACACTCTGTGTACACAGAGCTGGGTACACGTAGCAATTTTTTATTTAATTTCGTATTAAAACAATTTTGGAATATGGTTTAACATTTGAAAAATCATAGAAAATAATCCGTAACTCCAATGAAAATGTTTTCTATATGAAAGTTGCTCAGAAAAATCCAATGAATCTGACTACGTGATCCGTTTTCCTGTCAGATGCCTCTAACTCTCTGAACATGGAACATTCCCCCTCCGGTCATCTCTGTGACACAGGTCCGAAACCGGGAATACATTCCCGGTTGAATTCCCCCTTCGCCTTCATCGTGTAGCCATACGTTAGGTCACAATGGCACAACATATTGCCATGTTATGCTTTGTGATGCTATGCTTGCTTTATATTTATTGTTTCTTCCCCTTATTCTCTCCGGTAGACCCCGAGATCGATGCCTCCCCTGTGATCGACTACGTTGACGACGACCCCTCCTTGCCAGAGCAACCAGGCAAGCCCCCCCCCCTTGATCACCAGATATCGCCTACTCTGATCTATACTGCTTGCATTAGAGTAGTGTAGCATTTTACTGCTTTCGTTATTCCTATCCTGATGCATAGCCTGTTCTTGATACTGCTGTTGATACCTTTACCTGCAATCCTGCTTGCTTAGTATAGGATGCTAGTGTTCCATCAGTGGACCTACACTCTTGTCTGTCTGCCTTGCTATACTACTGGGCTGTGATCACCTCGGGAGGTGATCATGGATATATACTATACTTTAAACATGATACATGTGGTGACCAAAGTCGGGTTGGCTCGAGGAGTACCCGCGAGTGATTCACGGATTGGGGGCTGAAAGGACCTTTGTCCCGACGACCCTCTCTGTGGATCTTTATGGTGAAGCGGCAGGGCAGTTCGGGGCTACCTGGGTGAGAGGTGAGCCTGGCCCTGTTGGCGTTCGCGGATACTTAACACGCTTAATGAGATCTGGGTATTTGATCTGAGTCTGGCCATTTGGTCTATACGCACTAACCAACTACGTGGGAAAGATATGGGCACTCGCCGTCGTGGTATCAGCTGAAGCACTTCTTGACGTCAGCGACTGAGCGGCGCGCGCCAGATTGGTCCGCGTAACGTGACTCCCGTTGTACTGGAGGTTGCTAGGTCTGCTTCCGGCCGCGTTCGCAACGTGCAGGTGTGCTCTGGGCGGTGGGCCCAGACCCCTGCGCGCTTAGGTTTAGACCGGCGTGCTGACCGCTCTGTTGTGCCTAGGTGGGGGTGCGACGTGTTGATCTTCCGAGGCCGGGCATGACCCAGGAAAGTGTGTCCAGCCAAATGGGATCAAGTGTGTTGGGTTATGTGGTGCACCCCTGCAGGGAAGTTAATCTATTCGGATAGCCGTGTCCCTCGGTAAAAGGACGACCCGGAGTTGTACCTTGACCTTATGACAACTAGAACCGGATACTTAATAAAACACACCCTTCCAAGTGCCAGATATAACCCGGTGATTGCTCTCTAACAGGGCAACGAGGAGGGGATCGCCGGGTAGGATTATGCTATGCGATGCTACTTGGAGGACTTCAGTCTACTCTCTTCTACCTGCTGCAAGACGGAGGCGACCAGAAGCGTAGTCTTCGAGAAGACTAGCTATCCCCCCTTATTCTGGCATTCTGCAGTTCAGTCCACTGATATGGCCCTTTACACATATATCCATGCATATGTAGTGTAGCTCCTTGCTTGCGAGTACTTTGGATGAGTACTCACGGTTGCTTTTCTCCCCCTCTTCCCCCTTTCCCTTCTACCTGGTTGCCGCAACCAGATGCTGGAGCCCAGGATCCAGACGCCACCGTCGACGACGACTCCTACTACTCTGGAGGTGCCTACTACTACGTGCTGCCAGGAGGCCTGCGCCTCGTTCGATCTGTATCCCAGTTTCTGCTAGCCTTCTTAAGGCAAACTTGTTTAACTTATGTCTGTACTTAGATATTGTTGCTTCCGCTGACTCGTCTATGATCGAGCACTTGTATTCGAGCCCTCGAGGCCCCTGGCTTGTATTATGATGCTTGTATGACTTATTTTATTTGTAGAGTTGTGTTGTGATATCTTCCCGTGAGTTCCTGATCTTGATTGTACACATTTGCGTGCATGACTAGTGTCCGATTGAATCGGGGGCGTCACAAGTTGGTATCAGAGCCGACTGCCTGTAGGAATCCCCCTTTCCAACTCCTTGGCCAAAGTCGAGTCTAGGCATTGCAAAAACTTTTACTAACATGGCTGTGTGTCTTACGGGCAAACGTCGCCATTGGGTGGTAGTAGGATCTTTTATTCCTCGACCTATACTCTGGGACTCTAAGCTCTCTTCTATTCGGGTTTAAATGAATTTTGCTAAATCTAACATTAGGATCTCGTTATCACTTTCACCCGGAGAGCACCTTATTACCGATGATCATCGGCTACACCAGAAGACCCTGAAGATACTCTCTGCTGTTAACCCGAGAACTTATGTTCATCGCGTTTGCAATTCCCCTTATGGATAACTACTTGAAGTTGTTTTTCTTACATTCATCCCCAGTTGGTCTTGTTATTACAAGATACCCCGAAATACTTGTCGTTGTTTCGATAATCCTTTGAGCTTACTGCCTTGCTATTCTTGGTCACCTGAATACCCCTACGGATAATTCTCGCACTTATCGAGTATCCGCTCATCCCCCAGTTGTTCATGTATTTCACAAAAGATCGAATGGTATCTCGAAGCTTTTCCTCATGAATACATGTATGAATAATTCCTCACACTTACCGGGGATTCGTTCATCCCCAATTGTTCAGGTGTTACGCAAAATTCTTTGAAATGCCATTCGGTCTTCCAAAAATCCTAAGCAACCTATTGCTCCTGAAATTCTTGCTTGCTTGCATTAGGGTTAATCCCATAAGTATACTAATCCTATTGGCAACCTTTGTCACTATCATTTTGATTCCATTGATTCGATATGTTGATAATGCTCGCAATCCTCAATCAGATCCTAGAGTTCATCCTTTCGGCTCAGACATTGTCTTAAACATGAGCTGGATCTCGACCAATCAAATTTTGTCGATTGTACCCCTAATTCTATTCAACTTATCCATCCTTGATCAGAGCATTTGCTCCTGATCCCTTGAATTGAAAATCATAATTCCTTTGATATTTAAACGTTGAATTATTCAGATGTTTTATAAACCGATGCATTTGCATTCTTTCTTCCTCTGATTGGGTATCGATACTCACATCAGCTCCATTGTGGATCGCCATATCCACTGTTGGATTATTATCCGACAGTGTCATTCATAGTTAATCACCTGGTGAGTTCTTTCTCCGATACATAATGCCTTTGTAAATTGTATCCTCTCCTTTTGCCAACCATGCTCTTCTTTCAAGCTGGTGATATTTACTCTTGAAGCTTGTTGTATATGTTCCTAAGAAGCCCTTGTGGGTTGAACCAATGCCTTCCCTAATATGTGCAAACTCGTAAGATTTCACAGGTCATACTTATCTGGTATTCCACTAGGTAAAACTTTCAACAACTAATGCCATTCCGAAAAGAAATGAGAAGTGAATGAAAGGTTATGCATTAGAGAAGTGGGAGTCGACCTTGAACTTTGTGTTCATGCCCATGGACCCGATGTGAAACTTATGATAAAAGCTTCTTGTAATAATAAGTATTTCCTTGATATGATATCATTTGGTATCTATGTATTGATCCTTTGCAATCGCGGTCCTGACCACACATCCTCCTTGATTCCATTCCTCAGATAAGTTAAAGCACTTGTCTTCTGTTGATCGTTACATCTCCGCAACCTCTCTTTTGATGTTCCTCGAGTATTAACCTCTGGTATCTCGAGAATTGTGTTGCTTCCTACGAGTCTTCATCTAGTATTGCTTCTCACCGATCTCAGATTTCCCACAGGTTCTGAGTTATTAGTCACTCGAGAACACCGATAAGTGAATCGATTCCGCACTCTGATTCAATAACTCTAAGTAATTCTCGCTACTTATGAGTTTAATAATCCTTCGAGACATTTCCAAGCCTTATCGGCTATATCATTATCGTGCAAACTTTTAACTGTGCTACCTGGTCCTTCTTCCCAGAGCAAAATTTTGAGGTGAGCTAATCTTACATCGATCTTCCTCGTCATAGCAGATGTCCTTGAATGACAAGCTTGATTTCAAGTTTGTGTCGTACCTATGGTCCCAATAACTTCTCGCTTCATCATTCCATTAACTTGGTGTCATCACCGATCGGTTACATCTTCTTGAAACCTCTCGACAAATGTGTCGTGATCATCATCAACATTTTAACCCCTTCCAGGATATCAATTGAATTCATGATGAGAAGTACCCTCCTTGCCCTCGATGATTTGTGTTATCATCGACCACTTTATTGCCTTCCATTCAACACAAACTTGTTTGTGTTTCTAGCAACCCTATTGCTTTCAAGTTAATGGTCGATAATTCATTTTTAGACTATTGGTTGTTGAATCACCTTTCTAGCATTGGTCATGCTACCTAAGGCCATATTTTGGGTACACCTTTCAATCAATGTTCAATTGTGTATGCTTTCCTCGATCATACATCATTATATCATTTGATCTGACAAATGTTATCTCCTTGTTAACATAATTGTGGAAACCCATCCTTTCAAAATCTCGATGAATTGTCACTGAGTTCATCAACTACCTCCTTATTCCTTCATTGGTTTAATGATGAGCTCTTGTTCTGAAACACCCTTCCATAGTACATTTCCCGAGAATCTTACAATGTCATCTCGTCAATTTGTTTTGCACCTTTTCTTCTCAGGCATCCTGAGTCTGAGGTATCCTGACACCAATCAGATCTGAATCTCGGTTAGATATGATGGTGGGAACATATTTCCAAGAGTTATAACATTGGTCTTGATATGACCCGGTAAGGTGATGTCATGCCTAGCACACCTGGTCGGAGGCCCTATTGTTATAGTTCCCCTTTCAGCAAGGTTACCCATTCTTCCATGGGGAAACTGTAAGCCTTATTCTGCAAGTTGTTCCTAAGGGAGCCTTCTTGTATCCAAAGTCCGATCTTTGCTTGAAGACCATGTCAATGCTATCTCGAAGCATGTCTGTGGTACTCCAATTTTCAATAAGAGCATTTGAAGCCCAATGCTAAATGTTTCTTGCTCAATTATCCAAACACCATTGTATGGGTAATGTCTTGAACTTCCTCTCCCCTTACCTACTTTCTATCTCGTCGTGGATATCTTGCTCTACTTGTCCTCGGGAAGGATATACCCCTGAAATATGTGTTTAAACACATTTTCCCTTCCATTGTTTTGTTTAATCTGATACACATAATTTCCTTTCCATTGTTTTGTTTAACTTTATGTGATCTATATGACATAAGCAGTAATATCTCCCTGCTTATGTAAACACCGTGGTGTACAACTCGGTCAGTAAGACCCTGTTACTATTGTTGATGACATTCCGGTAACCACCGGTGGACGAGAACTTTGCCTATTGGTCCGCCTCGTTCAACGAGCAGGAAAATGGTTCTCTTCATCCCTCACCCTTGGTAGTGATGTTGTTGCCGACATAACTGACAGGCTATCCTCTGATATGACTTGCTTGCATTATCATGCAAGACGCCGTTGCCCTTCGTACTTTTAACCCACATGGTGGGCCCATAACCCACAGTCCCACAGAATCGTGACTCTCATGTACACCCTCTGTTCCCAAGGTTGTTCCTCGCGCGTGGCCTCGTATGTAATTCACGAGCCACCGTCAGGTCTGGTATCGGACACAATACTTATTCCCGTTGTTTTGACCCTTTCACGCCCTATAACATGCATCGAACGATTGCCTGCCCGCTCGAAACTTCCAAGGTTACCTCCTTACTTTGCTATCGATATTTTCTTAAGATTCGATTCAAGAGTTACTTTCCGCCACCTTCCTCGTTGTTGTCTACCAGATAGTCTACCTTGCAGAGGTCCATTCTTCCGGTATACACCCTTATTCTTTCATCAGTATGATGAAGACTCCAGAGGAAGGATGGCCACTTCATCATGATGACCTGGAGCGGAGAAATGAAGACATCACCAAAAGGGATCAACTACTTTGGGAAGAGCAACCAAGACCGAGAAGACTCGATAGATTTTCGTAACCAGAACTTCCCCCTTACTCCCCTCTTTAATCTCGGGACGAGATTTATTGTAGTGGAGGAGAATTGTGACGCCCGGATAACCAAGCTACAGTAACCCTCTTCTAATGATGCCATGTCATCGTTGTTACTGTTGCTAATCTCACTTTGATTCAAACTGGTTCAAATTCAAACTTAAAATAAAGTCAAAAATAAATGTTTTCATATGTTAAAACTAAAATGTTCTAATTGTTCTATAATCCCCCCTGATCATTTTCATGTTGTAATCGTCATCATTTGCCTCACCATTTGATCCCAAAAGATAATAATATTAAGTGAGCCAAAAACAACAAAAATAATCATTTGGAAATAAACAAATGGTTATATATTTCCAAATGCCCCCAAACTTTTTGTGTCAGCCCAAAATATAAATTGGTATTTATGAGACAAAATTTACCATTTACAAAAATCATTTGGTGGGTATACTTAAGACAAAATAAGAGAAACGGTAAAAACAAAATAAGTAAAAGGAAAATGCAACAAAAAAAATAGAAGAGACAGAAAGGCCTCCCCTGACCCCGGGCCTTGGTCCATCTCACCGAGCCAGCCTGACCCAACTCCCCCCTCGGTCGCCTTCCACCTCGCTACAGGGGAAGCCGACCGAGGCGCGCCCGCTGTCCTCGCCGAACCCGCTCGCCGCCCCGGCGTCGCTGCCGCGCTGAGAGGATAAGGCAGAGTCCCCTCGGCTTCGTCAGCTCCCTTCCCCCACCAGATATTTTCCCCACTCCTGCGTCCCTCCCTCTCTTCCCCAGATCCGCCGCAACTGTGGTCGTGAACGCCGGCGCCCACGCGCCTCACCGTGCTCTATGAGCATGTCCGCTAGTTGCGGCGCCGTCCTCTGCTTCGACTCCGGCCGCTGGAACTAGTCAGGAGCGACCGCGTCCTCGGGAATGACCTCGACCATACCTTCCTCGTCGGAGCTGCGCCGAGCCGCTCCGTCACCCTCCTGCGCTACTAAACTCTCACAGGCCTTCTTGAGCCACCCGGTGAGCGCACCATCCAGCCCCTCTCCCCTCTTGCCTCCTCGTAAGACGTAGCCCACCTCGTCATCATTGTTGGCCCTGGCCGCAGTCGCCGCGGCCGCGCCCATCGACGTGCTCGCCCACAACCCCCCTGCTACGCCCGGGCCGCGTTGCGGGAGTTCCGGCCGCGCGCCCGGCCCATCTACCGTGCCCGCTCTGCTCTGCAGATGCTTGCTGCCTCTGCCTACTATTGTGCTGATGCAGCTGCTGCTTTGCTGTTGCTGTCGTCAGGCCCTACAGCCGCTCACGACACCGCGTTCGCGTCTCGTTCCGCCTCGCCTCCGACCGCTGCCCTTGTGTGCCCCGCGCCGGCCATGCGCCCGCGCGTGCGTACTGCGCTTGGCCGCGCCCGCACCACGGCTCTACCCAGCCACCACTCCTCTACGAAGCCACCACTCCCCTACGAGTACTACTACTAGCTACTGTAGATGTAGTTAGCTTGGCTAAATCTACAATGAGTAACCCCCTGGGCAACACCTAAACAGCGATTAAACAACTGTTAACAAGGCTAAAAATAATATGAGTAGAAAGTACACTTGACAAACTCCATTTTATCCCACTGGACCAAACCCTTTCGATGCATGGATTAAATCCTAAAAAATCACAAAATGCCATCTTCTCTTACTCCTAGCACTGTAT
The DNA here is from genome assembly GCA_032464435.1 of Aegilops umbellulata. NCBI lineage: Eukaryota > Viridiplantae > Streptophyta > Magnoliopsida > Poales > Poaceae > Aegilops > Aegilops umbellulata. Next base: position 87,745,683 of record CP136059.1, read on the forward strand.
GTGTGTATACAGCCACCAGTGCCCGGCCCGTACAAATTAGCTCAGGGGATAATTTCTAGTTAGTTTAATTGCTAGCCAATGACAACTGGGGCCCCTGTTTAGATTAGATAAATCTACTTAGAAATTTAATAAAACTAATTAACTTTTAGTTAATTTCACTGACATGTGGCCCCTGCTGTATATTAAAATGATAGATTAAATTAAAAGTGCCTAAGTCTATGACAGTTGGGAGCCACCTTTACTATTCACCTTTTGACCGGTCAAATGTTGACTGGGTCAACTCTGCTGACTGGACTCTCCCAGGCCCACTGTCAGCCTCTGTGTACACTCTGTGTACACAGAGCTGGGTACACGTAGCAATTTTTTTATTTAATTTCGTATTAAAACAATTTTGGAATATGGTTTAATCTTTGAAAAATCATAGAAAATAATCCGTAACTCCGATGAAAATGTTTTCTATATGAAAGTTGCTCAGAAAAATCCAATGAATCTGAATAGGTGATCCGTTTTCCTGTCAGATGCCTCTAACTATCTGAACATGGAACATTCCCCCTCCGGTCATCTCTGTGACACAGGTCCGAAACCGGGAATACATTCCCGGTTGAATTCCCCCTTCGCCTTCATCGTGTAGCCATACGTTAGGTCACAATGGCACAACATATTGCCATGTTATGCTTTGTGATGCTATGCTTGCTTTATATTTATTGTTTCTTCCCCTTATTCTCTCCGGTAGACCCCAAGATCGATGCCGCCCCTGTGATCGACTACGTTGACGACGACCCCTCCTTGCCAGAGCAACCAGGCAAGCCCCCCCCCCTTGATCACCAGATATTGCCTACTCTGATCTATACTGCTTGCATTAGAGTAGTGTAGCATGTTACTGCTTTCGTTATTCCTATCCTGATGCATAGCATGTTCTTGATACTGCTGTTGATACCTTTACCTGCAATCCTACTTGCTTAGTATAGGATGCTAGTGTTCCATCAGTGGCCCTACACTCTTGTCTGTCTGCCTTACTATATTACTGGGCTGTGATCACCTCGGGAAGTGATTATGGATATATACTATACTTTAAACATGATACATGTGGTGACCAAAGTCGGGTTGGCTCGAGGAGTACCCGCGAGTGATTCACGGATTGGGGGCTGAAAGGACCTTTGTCCCGACGGCCCTCTGTGTGGATCTTTGTGGCAAAGCGGCAGGGCAGTTCGGGGCTACCTGGGTGAGAGGTGAGCCTGGCCCTGTTGGCGTTCGCGGATACTTAACACGCTTAACGAGATCTGGGTATTTGATCTGAGTCTGGCCATTTGGTCTATACGCTCTAACCAACTACGCGGGAAAGATATGGGCACTCGGCGTCGTGGTATCAGCTGAAGCACTTCTTGACGTCAGCGACTGAGCGGCGCGCGCGAGATTGGGCCGCGTAACGTGACTTCCGTTGTACTGGAGGTTGCTAGGTCTGCTTCCGGCCGCGTTCGCAACGTGCAGGTGTGCTCAGGGCGATGGGCCCAGACCCCTGCGCTCTTAGGTTTAGACCGGCGTGCTGACCGCTCTGTTGGGTTATGTGGTGCACCCCTGCAGGGAAGTTAATCTATTCGGATAGCCGTGTCCCTCGGTAAAAGGACGACCCGGAGTTGTACCTTGACCTTATGACAACTAGAACCGGATACTTAATAAAACACACCCTTCCAAGTCCCAGATATAACCCGGTGATCGCTCTCTAACTGGGCAACGTGGAGGGGATCGCCGGGTAGGATTATGCTATGCGATGCTACTTGGAGGACTTCAGTCTACTCTCTTCTACCTGCTGCAAGACGGAGGCGACCAGAAGCGTAGTCTTCGATAAGACTAGCTATCCCCCCTTATTCTGGCATTCTGCAGTTCAGTCCACTGATATGGCCCTTTACACATATATCCATGCATATGTAGTGTAGCTCCTTTCTTGCGATTACTTTGGATGAGTACTCACGATTGCTTTTGTCCCCCTCTTCCCCCTTTCCCTTCTACCTGGTTGCCGCAACCAGATGTTGGAGCCCAGGATCCAGACGCCACTGTCGACGACGACTCCTACTACTCTGGAGGTGCCTACTACTACGTGCTGCCCGCTGACGACGACCAGGAGTTGTTAGGAGGATCCCAGGCAGGAGGCCTGCGCCTCGTTCGATCTGTATCCCAGTTTGTGCTAGCCTTATTAAGGCAAACTTGTTTAAGTTATGTCTGTACTCAGATATTGTTGCTTCCGCTGACTCGTCTATGATCGAGCACTTGTATTCGAGCCCTCGAGGCCCCTGGCTTGTATTATGATGCTTGTATGACTTATTTTATTTGTAGAGTTGTGTTGTGATATCTTCCCGTGAGTCCCTGATCTTGATCGTGCACATCTGCGTGCATGATTAGTGTACGATTGAATCGGGGGCGTCACACACGCTCAATATGCGACTCTATCCTAAAGGAACTCGAAGGTCCCACCAAGGATAGAATAGCATATTTACATGCTTTTGCAAGGTGGATATCATTACATCGTACCATTACATAATAGTTGGGGATATATATAAGGCATATAAATGCCGCAAGAATACATCAATACAACATACATGGGAACAACATCCGACTACGAATGAAACACAAACAAAAGCTCAACCAACATCCACCATGCTATCCCAGCCTACCGACCAGGAACCTAACCCCTGAACGAAGAAGAAGCAGAATGAGAACTCCCAAACAAGCAAACATCGCTCTTACGTCAAGATCATCCCATTACGTGTACCTGCAACTATTGTTGTAGTAATCTGTGAGCCACGAGGACTCAGCAATCCCGTTACCATGGGTATCAAGACTAGCAAAGCTCAATGGGTATGGAATGGAGAAGTGGTGAGGTTGCGGCAAGCGACTATGCAAAGTATGGTCGCTAACTTACGAGTACAAGAGTAAGATGAGAAACTACGCAATTGGTCGCAAACTAGTAATGATCCATAAGTGATCCTAAACTACTTACGTTCAAACATAACCCAACCGTGTTCTCCTCTCGAACTTCCCCAAAAAGAGACAATCACGGTTACGCACGCGGTTGGTGTATTCCAATTGAATTTACTTCAAGTTCTCTACAATCGGATATTAACAAATTCTCATCTGCCACATAACCGCGGGCACGGCTCTCGAGAGTTTAAATCCTGCTGGGGTGTCCCAACTTAGCCCATGACAAGCTCACGATCCACGGAGACAACCCTCCATCGCAGGACCCTCCTATCAGACTCGGAATCCCGGTGCACAAGACATTTCGACAATGGTAAAACAAGTCCAGCAAGACCTCCCGGCGTGTCGACACCCTGATAGTAGCCGCGCGTATCTTGTCTCAGGACACAACCGGATGGGACAAGCTACGAGTAAAACCAGCCCTCAAGTTTCCCCGAGGTGGCCCCGTAGGCTGCCCGTTTGGGACCAACACCATCAGCACTGGCCCCGCCCTGTATGTAGAAAATAATCCTCGGGTTCATGATGCCCTGTGCCAATTAATTATTTAGTTCCAGTATTATTATGGAAAATGTTAAAACCAATGTTGGGCCTTGCTGGAAGAGTTTTATTCAAAGCAAACTATCAAGAGGGGCCCACAAACCCTCACCGTGTTAGGGTCGCAAAATCAAGGAACATAACACTGGTATGATGGAAACTAGAGCGGCAAGAGTGTAACAAAACACCACGCAAAAGGCCGAGCCTTCCACCCTTTACCAAGTATATAGATACATTAATTAAATAAGAGATATTGTGATATCTCATGATATCCATGTCCCAACATGGAACAACCTACAACTAACAATGCTATAAGAGGGGATGAGCAAAGCGGTAACATAGCCAAACAACGGTTTGCTATGAATGGTAAAAGTTAGAGGCTATCATGGCAATTTGGTAGGCTTGGTAAACAAGTGGTAGGTTGCGCGACATAGCGTTAGCATCAAGACAACTAGCATAGCAAAGATAGTAGTGAGATCCAAGCTGACGGCCATCCTTCCTAAAATCACGCTAGGAAGAAGAACGAGTCCATGAAGAAGACAATCCCACGTAGTCAAACGAATCCTCACAATCGCAACGTAACCGGAACTATCAAGAAGAAGCAATAATGAAAAGAAGCAAACAACAAGGTAAACAACCATCACATAAACATGGCTTGATGCACAGGCAAGTATGACGCATGTCAGTATTAATGAGGCATGGCAAAGTGCAACAAACAATACAACAAGTTAAGTGGAGCTCAAGATGAACGAGTTGCATATTGACAAAACACCACATCCGAATTATTTAGTTCGCTCTCGTTTATGTACCCAACAATATTAAATGTTGTTAAACATTGAAAGAGGTGAAGCATAATAAAACTACCTATCTAGGCAATTTAAATGTGGCCGGATATAACAAACAACAAATCCAGAAAATCTCCATGTGCATATTTTGGTTATGGTACTGTTCTGCCATAAACCATATTTTATTGTTGTTAACATGCAAACAAAAACCATCATGCTAACCTATCCATTATTCCACCCCATTTACATGTAAAGTTTATTTAAATCGGAGCTACGGTTAATTAGTTATGAAATAAACCATTTTAGCATGGCATTTATACAAAATAAATGCAAACAACAAGTTAAACATTGTTAACATGGATGAAAGAAGTATATTATGAAACTAGATGAAATTCTAAGCATTTTACATGGTTAAAACATTTTAATCCGATGCACGGTTTGTGAGATATTTAATTCATGAACAACATGGGATTTTCTGCAAAAACGCACACTCTGGATAAATAGCTAAAATCGTCCAGAGGGAAAAAATGCATTGAGCCGAATCTGAACACGGGCTCATCAGAGAGGAAGGGCTGGAGCTCACCTAGCTGGGCCAGGCCCAGTTCGGTGGGGAGGAGCTGGGCTTTGATCAACGGGCGAAGGGGAGGTGGCCTAGGCACGAGCTGGTGCTAGACTTGGCGAAGGCGCGGTCAACGCGAGGCACGGGCGAGCGGTTGCCTCGTCCTCTGCTCTTCAGGAAGCAGAGCAGCAGCGGCGTCCTGGTATGGCTGCATCCAGCGCAGCAGATCTAGGAGGAAGGCGCGAAGCAGGGTCAACTGAGGCACGAGGCAGCTTACTGTCGAGGGCGAGGCAGATCCAGGCGAGGATGACGGCGACGAGCTCCTGTGCTGGGAAACAGAGAGAGCTTGAGACTAGAGGCAGAGGAAAAAATGGAGAACAAAGAGAGGGTGATGCGGACAGGGAAGGAAGAGGCACGGCGACATCACCTGCTGGTCGCCAGCGGCTGCAGGATGAGGTGGCATTGGGGTTCGCAGAGGGTCGAGGAGGAGGCATCGGGCGTGTCGGCGTAGCCTAAAGGTCGGGATCGCTGGCAGGTTCGCTGGATGCAGCACGGGCACGACGGCATCCTTCTGGACTGCTGGAACCAGGGGGCTTGGAGTCTCCGATCTGCGTAGGACGAGCTCAGGATGGCCATAGCACTGGAGCTCCTGTTGAGGTACAGAGAGATGAGGAGATTAGGGACAGAGAGATGCAGGGAAGAGGGAACTAAAGGAGAGGGTCACGAGGGGTTGGCCTGGTGGTTCCGGTTGCCGGCGGCGGCGGCGCGAGGGGACGAGGCCGAGCGCTCCTTCCTGGGGCCTCAAGCAGCTACACGATCCATTCGGGATCGAGGAAGAAGAGGTAGGCTTCAGGCGCCTGGGCAAGAAGCAGAGGAGGAGCTCAGGATCGAGGCTGCTGCGATTTGGGCGGCGCAGAACAAGGGAGGTGGTCGGAGATCTTTTTGGTGGAATGGATCAGGAGGGGATCCCAAGGGAGACATGAAAGAGGTCGTTGGCTGGCGGCGGTGGGATGGGAATGGGTGGATTGGACCGGTAGGGGCTAGTGTTGAGACTGATATTTAGCATAAGATTTTTTATTAGGGGCTATTGCAGTCCCTCCGATCACGATCGGACGATCCGAGAAAATATAGGCTATAAGAGTCCAACAAAGAACCAAAGATATTTGAGGGATGTTTGGCGATGATCCGAATCCAACGGTCATGATCGCTTGGGTCGGGTTCGGGACATTTTTCGGACGCGCGCGAGGGGTTTCGCAAAAGGCATGGAGATAAGGGGGGTTGATGGGCTCAGAGAAGAGGGAAGATAGCGGTCCAATTGACCTGAGAGGGGATCAACAGAGACGTGGAAGAAGCAGCAACTATGACGGATGCAAGTTTTATGAAAACATGCAGATGCAATGCTCATTATGACATGATGAAATGCAACAAACAAAATAAAACACACGGCAACAACGAAATAACTAGAAAGCTTCTGGAGCATCGGTCTCGGGTCGTCACAACACTCCTCCACTTACAAGAGATATCGTCCCGAGATCTAAGGATGGCACCGGAGAGAAGAGGAATAGGAAGAGTTAACTAAGTTGCTTCTTTGACAAACGAGTGTGACCACGAGCCTTGAGAGGTTGAAGTAATTCAAAGAAAGAATACAATGGAGATGAACGAGATTGAAAACACTCCATTAGCAACGAGGAACATGGAATACGACAAGAACCAAGAGATCAATGAACAATATAGACTTCGAACACACTTTGGTTGAAGAGAAGCAAGGAAAGAAAAATTCGGTAGCACTCCGACTGAAAAGAGGGGCAAGACTTGATAAGATAAAATGAACTTGGATAGAGGACACAACACTCCTATTGAATGGAAAAGCAAGGAAAAGAACATGATCTTGAGAAAACGAGATGATTGGTCGAATATAGCAACATCACAATGCCTCCAGAACGAACGAATAGAAGCTATATCGTCGAAATAAGAGAACGGAGAAGGAAATGATAACTTCTACCACAATTGAATTTGGAAAGCATCCTTCCAAGAAGGTTAGAATGGAGTTGTTGGAAAACCAAAAACGAAAAGAATAAGCTTGTAGTGGGCTTATGGAAACATCTCAACACTTGAGGTGAAATCCTGCCACTAACAAAAAACAATTGCTTGCGTGAGATCAAAGAAGAGATGAAAACTTCTTTCGCCGAGAGAATAGGAGAAAACTCGGATCATTGATAAGCACCACAAATAGCAACATTCCCAATGGAAGGCTTTAGGTGAAACATAACCCAAGATAACTCCAATGAAGAAATGATGGGTTTAAATATCTCATTCTTGATAACTTAATAATCATGAAACACAAAGGGAAATTATCAAGAATGACATAACACCACCTCAAAAGATAATGGAGAACAATTGCACTTCGGAATACAAGATGAAGAATGCTTGATCTTCTCCAACAAGGATTTTGACGAACACTTCAAGAAGGAATTAAATCCTTAATAAACCACTCTATTGATCCTTTGAGAGAACTCCGGTAATATAAGAATGATCCAACTAAAGGAAATTTGAAAATAACAAGACGAAGCCTTGCAATGATTTAGATGGCGCTTCAGGATGAGATAATTCAGAGAGCTTGGAACTCCGGAATAAGTATGAAGCACTTGAACCGAGAATATACTCATCATGAACAAACTCCGAAAGAATGAATCAATCACTTGGATGAAGCAAGAATAAGAATTATGTTATGCGCATCCTTCACCACTTTAAATTGATGACAAGCAATGAATTTGGCATACTACTTATTCTTGTTGAAAAGGATTGAGTGTTGGAGATATGCCCTAGAGGCAATCATGTGATGATGATATTTCCATATGTATTCATGAGTCCTTTGTATTGTCCTTAAACATCATCAATGATATGTATCAATAAGTATGTGACTTGTTTGTGGAACTATGTATTGTATGATGATTGTTTTAATGGTCCCTAGTTGATAAGGTTATGCGGACACATATCCTTGACTAGTATATGACTCGGTTGATGACTATGTTTCACAAGTCATGTGCATGGAGATGCTAAACTGATAGTATGGGCTCGAGAATGGAAATCACCGAGTCGGACAGACCCACTTTGAGATGTAGCGAGATATAGTCATCTATTTGTCTCAAGTGCAATGTTTATGCCATGTCCTAGACCTGAGGTCCCCGCATGTTCTCGGGATGAGGATCGACTCACTTAGGGTCTATCAAACGCTACTCCGTAACTGGGTAGTTATAAAGGTAGCTTTCGGGTGAGTCGTGAGACATGCCGCGGGACATGGTTGACCAAGATGGAATTTGCCCCTCCTATTTGGAGAGATATTCTCTGGGCCCTCTCGAGTGATCAGATTCAGAAAGCATGGCCATGCAACTTGGGTTAAGTGTTAACCCAGTTCGGGAATCTGTATCATGGTTTCGAGAAGAGAGGTCGAGCTAACACAAGGGTGACAAGTACTCTCCTTGAGCTCGACAACAAATATCGTGAGGCAAAAGGAATGTTGCATATGCCACATTGTTGAGGTTCGTAAAACGACTTTACGCCCACATGGGAGTTGGCACGTTCTGCTAGGAGCCGCTACCAACTATAGAATCTGGTCGTGTCCATGTGTACGTGAACCTATAGAGTATCACACTTAAGGGGCTGCAGCCCATTCGGATTGGATCTGAGTGGAAAATGGATATGGACTCCTAGTGGGCTCAAGTGTTGAGCTCAACTCGGAGGTCTATAAAAAGGGGAGTGGGCACACCGCTCAGGGTTGATCAAATTGAACCCTGGTTAGCCACCGCCACTCCCAACGCCCAGGCCGCGCGACCAGACCTAGCAGTCCGCCGCTCGACGATGCTCCCCGTACGTTTGGATACCTTGGAGGCATCGCATCTGCGGTGCTTGGATGAACCGTTCGAGGGAACCGCGAGGTGCCATTCGCGGGAGATCACCGTTCACGGGTCTTCGCTATTTGCGGGAGATCGGAAATGCGAGGAGGAGACGGCCCGGGAGATCGGCTACACGCATCACCAACTCTACTTCCGCTACGGTGACTGCGCGTCTAGTGGTAAACCCGATCCCGTGATCTATTTCCAGCAGCATGATATTGGGTGCGCGGTAGAAAATTTTATTTGGCGCTAGCGTAGCGTACCGCGTGTTCCAACAGTGGTATCAGAGCCTCCGCTGTGTGGTAATAGATTCGATGCTATGCATATGAGATATATAGATCGGTTTAGGTGCAGGTCGATGAGATCGGTTGCGCATGTCAGTCATGAAGGTTGGTTTCATGATCTTGTTTCCGTGATCGTGATGCAGAGGTCGTGACATGACTTACCCCCACCGGTCGGTTGTCTGCCATCAGGGTAGACAGTGGAACATAAATCCGGATGCAGCACATGAAGATCAATGAGATTGATCAAATCGGAACATAGATCAACACCTTGGAAATGTGATTTCCGCGGTGCTGAAATCTGTTGGAGCGGTCTTGGTAAAACGGCTGTAACTTTTGCATACGAACTCCGATTTTGCTCCACGACCTGTCAAACTGAAGCTAACGAAAAGTTGGATTAGCGGCGAAATACTTAGACAGGATTTAGGCCCTGCTGGATAGGCCAAAATCCTCTTGGAAGATAGAGTTTCAGGAGCTTTTATCATCGGCGATAGAATGTCTGACTCGTTTTTGCAGGGAATGACTATGATTTGGTATAGCCCATGTATGTTGCTTGTATATTATTGTTTCATGACCTGCATGTCATGAGTGCAGCAACCGGCAGGAGCCATATGGTTGTCCCATTATTGTATTAATGACCTGCGTGTCAACATGAAAAGCCATGTAATGTAATTTACTTTCAGTAGCTATTAGTTTTTAATAGCATAGTATCTTATGTAACACTTGGCGGTTGACACCATGGCATGGAGACGGAGATCACCATGAGGACAACCATTCATGGGCAGACTGCGCACGTGGAGATGGAGATCACCATGCACTGTGAAAAGGGGCTATACCATATCACACATACATAAACTGCCTATGAAAGTTTATACCTTTTATGCACCCTTCCTTTTGCATGGTAGATGTTTTAAGTAGGGTGATCCCTCAAAGAATGTCAAGTACAAATGCCCCCCAATTGCTACACCTTCACATGTCAAGTATATTTAGTGGCGGGCCTATGAAATTAGGGTGCCACTAGATCTCCTTGAAGTGATGGGTTTGTGTCCGACACTTACACGCTGAGCATTGGTTGACTTGTCGTGGCTATCAAAACAGTTTTGGGCTACGAGGCATAGGAGTTGGTGAGGCATGAGATGTCCCCAACAACAAGAGTCGTATGGAGATACGATTAGCAAGAGTTGCTTACCGAGTGATCTTGTCCTCTAGCGGTGATGCAAAAGCTCACTAGTTGACATGTTGATCTTGGATCTTGAATCACTAAGTATCAACTGAGGGATGTTGATTTTGGTGCTAGTAATGATCTTATTAAAATGTTTAATATGAATTACTCTTCATGAATACATGTCTTAGTGTTTTGCACATTTCTGTTGTAGATCAATGGCACCACCTGCTCAAGTTACCCCTTTTGCGTTCAAATCAATCCTGGAAAAAGATAAATTAAATGGAACAAACTTTACCACCTGGTATAGAAACCTGAGAATTGTTCTTAGGCATGAGAAAAAGGAACAAGTTCTAGAGAATCCGCTTCCAGAGGAACCTGTAGATAATGCTAATGCCACAACCAGAAATGCCTACCAGAAACTCGTTGATGAATCAAACGAGACCAGCTATCTCATGCTGGCTTCTATGGAGCCCGATCTGCAGCAGCAGTTCGAAAATATTGAGGCTTTCGATATGATCGAGAACCTTAAGAGCATGTTTCAAATGCAGGCTAGGACCTAAAGGTTCAACGTCTGGCGATCCTTGATGGATTATAAGCTGAAAGAGGGTGATCCACTGAGCCCGCATGTGATCAAGATGATCGGGTACATGCAAGCTCTGGATAGGCTGGGCTTCCCACTTGGGGATGAGTTGTCCACAGATACAATTCTGGGTTGTCTTCCGGACAGCTATGGGCCGTTTATGTCAAACTACCATATGCATGGGATGGAAAAGAAGCTCACTGAATTGCATGGGATGCTCGAAGTGGCAGAGCAGGATATCAAGAAAGGTACACATCGTCAAATATTGATGGTGCAAAACTCGACTAAGTTCAAGAAGAGCTGGTCCAAGAAAAAGGCTAAGGCAAAGGGCAAAGAGAAGGACGCAACTCCAACTGCAGCCGCTGCGCCTAAGTCAGGAACGACTTCGGGGATTATTTGCTTTCATTGCAAGGAACCCGGACACTGGAAAAGGAACTGTAGCAAGTGGCTTGCCGAGAAGGGCAAGAAGACTGGAAGTATGACTTCTTCTTCAGGTACACTAGTTGTATATGTTATAGACATTTATCTTGCTGATGTTTCTAGTAGCTCTTGGGTATATGATACCGGATCGGCTGTTCACATATGCAACTCGATGCAGGGGCTAAGAAGAACTAGGAATGTCGCATGAGGAGAAGTTGACATTCGCGTCGGGAATAAAGCAAGAGTTGCTGCATTGGCCGTCGGCACTATGCAACTTAATTTACCTTCAGGATTTGTAATGGAACTTGATAATTGTTATTATCTTCCTGCTTTGAGTCGAAACGTTATTTATGCCTCATGTTTGATGAGACAAGGTTATGAATTCAGTATTAAGGACAATGGTTGTTCTATTTACTTGAATAATATGTTTCATGGCTTTGCACCTGTTGTAAATGGGTTATTTGTCCTAGATCTTGAAGGTGAATCAGTATATAACATAAATGTCAAGAGGCGTAAGCCTAATGAGATAAATCTGACTTACATCTGGCATTGTCGACTAGGACACATTAGTCAAAACCGTATGAAGAAGCTCCATGATGATGGAATTCTAACTTCATTTGAGTTTGAATCATTTGAGACATGCGAGTCTTGCCTACTCGGTAAGATGACTAAGACTCCTTTTGCAAAGAGTTGCGAGAGGGCGTCCGAGTTGTTGGAACTTCTACATAGTGATGTATGTGGACCAATGAGCACGGCAGCCAGAGGTGGTTTCCAATACTTCGTGACTTTCACCGACGGCTTGAGTAGATAAGGATATGTCTACTTGATGAGGCACAAGTCAGAAACTTTTGAAATATTCAAGGAGTTTCAGAACGAAGTGGAAAATCAACTCGGCAAGAAAATCAAACTTCTACGATCTGATCGTGGCGGTGAGTATATGAGCCAGGAGTTTGATGATCATCTGAAGAATCGTGGAATAGTTCCACAACTGACTCCTACGGGTATGCCACAGAGAAATGGTATGTCGGAACGGAGGAATCGGACCCTGTTGGACATGGTCCGATCGATGATGAGCTAGTCGGATTTACCCTTGTTATTTTGGGGATACGCTCTAGAAACTACAGCTCTCGCACTAAACAGGGTACCATCCAAGTCCGTAGATAAGACACCATATGAGATATGGACTGCGAAGAGACACAGTTTGTCTTTTCTGAAAATTTGGGGATGTGAAGCATATGTCAAGCGACTCCAATCGGATAAGCTCACAGCCAAATCGGACAAGTGCATATTCGTGGGATATTCAAGGGAAACCTTGGGATATTACTTCTACAACCGTGAAGAGGGCAAAGTGTTTGTCGCTCGACATGGAGTTTTCCTTGAGAAAGAGTTTCTCAATCGGAAGGCTAGTGGCAGGACGGTTCGACTAGAAGAAATTCGAGAACCACACGGGGACGTTCCGGTAGGTGATACTGTCGCACCGGAGTTAGTCAGGGAACCCGTAGTGGAGTCGACACCGGTTCCACGGAGGTCAGAAAGGTTACGCAATTTGCATGACTGCAATGTGTTGTTCTTGGAGAACAACGAGCCGACTACGTATGCAGAAGCGATGGAGAGCCCTGATTCCAAGTTATGGCTTGAGGCCATGAGATCCGAATTAAAGTCCATGGATGACAATCAAGTTTGGAACTTGGTTGATCTACCAGATGGCGTTCGAGCCATTGAGTGCAAGTGGATCTCTAAGAACAAAACTGATATGGACGGAAATGTCATAGTCCATAAGGCTCGACTTGTTGCTAAAGGTTATCGACAAGTTCAAGGAGTTGACTACGATGAGACTTACTCACCGGTAGCGATGCCTAAATCAATTCGGATCACTCTCACTATGGCGCCATATTTCGACTATGAAATATGGCAGATGGATGTCAAAACAGTTTTCCTTAAAGGAAATTTAACCGAGGATGTGTATATGACACAACCCGAGGGTTTTGTCGATCCAAAGAAGTCTAGCATGGTGTGCAAGCTTAAGAGATCCATTATGTATTAAGGCAAGCATCTCGGAATTGGAACATTCATTTTAATGAAGCTGTCAAAGAGTTTGGCTTCATCAAGAATGACTGTGATCATTGTGTATTCAAGAAGGTCAGTGGGAGTTCAATTGCATTACTGATCTTATATGTGGATGACATATTATTGATTGGAAATGATGTTCAAATGCTCGAATCTGTCAAGGAATGATTGAAAAATAGTTCATCTATGAAGGCATTGGGAGAAGCAGCTTACATTTTGGGAATCAAGATCTATAGAGATAGATCGAGAAGGCTTATTGAAATAAGCCAGAGTGCGTATATTGACAAGGTGTTGAAGCGGTTCAACATGCAAGATGGCAAGGAAGGTTTCTTTCCCATGTCACATGGCATTAGTCTTAGCAAGACTCAGAGTCCTACGACTCCTGATGAGCGAAGACGCATGGATGGGATTCCGTATGCTTCGGCTGTAGGGTCCATCATGTATGCTATGGTATGTACTCGTCCTGATGTTAGTTTTGCTCTTAGCGTGGTGGGAAGATACCAGGCTGATCCAGGGGAGAGTCACTGGACAGCGGTTAAGAATATCCTTAAGTACTTGAGAAGGACTAAGGATATGTTCCTGGTTTATGGAGGCGAGGATGAGCTCATTGTAAAGAGTTACACCGATGCTAGTTTGCAAATAGATAGGGGTGATAGTTGATCACAATCTGGGTTTGTGTTCATTCTTAACGGAGGAGCAGTGAGCTGGAGGAGCTCCAAGCAAGATACGGTAGCTGATTCTACAACAGAGCCCGAGTACATTGCGGCTTCTGGAGCTCCAAAAGAAGGTGTTTGAGGTGACGAATTTTATTTCTCATCTTGGTGTGGTTGAGGGCGCGTCTAATCCATTGGACCTCCATTGTGATAATAGTGGTGCCATTGTGCAAGTCAAGGAACCACGGAAACATCCTAAAACCCAACACATACTCAGGCGTTTTAACCTTATTCGCGAGATTGTCGAAAGAGGTGATGTAAACATATGCAAGGTACACACGGATGCAAATGTTGCTGATCCATTGACAAAGCCTCTCCCACGTCCGAAGCATGAGGCGCACATGAGCTCCATGGGCATACGATGCCTAAATGATTGACTCTAGTGCAAGTGGGAGACTGTTGGAGTTATGTCCTAGAGGCAATCATGTGATGATGATATTTCGATATGTATTCATGAGTCCTTTGTATTGTCCTTGAACATCATCAATGATATGTATTAATAAGTATGTCACTTGTTTGTGGAACTATGTATTGTATAATGATTGTTTTAATGGTCCCTAGTTGATAAGGTTATGCGGACACATATCCTTGACTAGTATACAACTCGGTTGATGACTATGTTTCACAAGTCATGTGCATGGAGATGCTAAACCGATAGTATGGGCTCGGGGATGGAGATCACCGAGCCGGACAGACCCACTTTGAGACGCAGCGAGATATAGTCATTTGTTAGTCTCAAGTGCAATGTCTATGCCATGTCCTAGACCTGAGGTCCCCGAATGTTCTCGGGATGAGGATCGACTCACTTAGGGTCTATCAAACGCTACTCCGTAACTGGGTAGTTATAAAGGTAGCTTTCGGGTGAGTCGTGAGACATGCCGCGGGACATGGTTGACCAAGATGGAATTTGCCCCTCCTATTTGGAGAGATATTCTCTGGGCCCTCTCGAGTGATCCGATTCAGAAAGCATGGCCATGCAGCTTGGGTTAAGTGTTAACCCAGTTCAGGAATATGTATCATGGTTTCGAGAAGAGAGGTCGAGCTAACACAAGGGTGACAAGTACTCGCCTTGAGCTCGACAAAAAATATCTTGAGGCAAAAGGAATGTTGCATATGCCACATTGTTGAGGTTCGTCAAACGACTTTACGCCCACATGGGAGTTGGCACGTTCATCTAGGAGCCGCTACCAACTATCGACTCTGGTCGTGTCCATTTGTACGTGAACCTATAGGGTCGCACACTTAAGTGGCTGCAGCCCATTCGGTTTAGATCTGAGTGGAAAATGGATATGGACTCCTAGTGGGCTCAAATGTTGAGCCCACCTCAAAGGTCTATAAAAAGGGGAGTGGGCACACCGCTCAGGGTTGATCAAATTGAACCCTGGTTAGCCACCGCCACTCCCAACGCCCAGGCCGCGCGACCAGACCTAGCAGTCCGCCGCTCGACGATGCTCCCCGTACGTTTGGATACCTTGGAGGCATCGCATCTGCGGTGCTTGGATGAACCGTTCGAGGGAACCGCGAGGTGCCATTCGCGGGAGATCACCGTTCACGGGTCTTCGCTATTTGCGGGAGATCGGCAATGCGAGGAGGAGACGGCCCGGGAGATCGGCTACACGCATCACCAACTCTACTTCCGCTACGGTGACTGCGCGTCTAGTGGTAAACCCGATCCCGTGATCTATTTCCAGCAGCATGATATTGGGTGCGCGGTAGAAAATTTTATTTGGCGCTAGCGTAGCGTACCGCGTGTTCCAACAGTGGTATCAGAGCCTCCGCTGTGTGGTAATAGATTCGATGCTATGCATATGAGATATATAGATCGGTTTAGGTGCAGGTCGATGAGATCGGTTGCGCATGTCAGTCATGAAGGTTGGTTTCATGATCTTGTTTCCGTGATCGTGATGCAGAGGTCGTGACATGACTTACCCCCACCGGTCGGTTGTCTGCCATCAGGGTAGACAGTGGAACATAAATCCGGATGCAGCACATGAAGATCAATGAGATTGATCAAATCGGAACATAGATCAACACCTTGGAAATGTGATTTCCGCGGTGCTGAAATCTGTTGGAGCGGTCTTGGTAAAACGGCTGTAACTTTTGCATACGAACTCCGATTTTGCTCCACGACCTGTCAAACTGAAGCTAACGAAAAGTTGGATTAGCGGCGAAATACTTAGACAGGATTTAGGCCCTGCTGGATAGGCCAAAATCCTCTTGGAAGATAGAGTTTCAGGAGCTTTTATCATCGGCGATAGAATGTCTGACTCGTTTTTGCAGGGAATGACTATGATTTGGTATAGCCCATGTATGTTGCTTGTATATTATTGTTTCATGACCTGCATGTCATGAGTGCAGCAACCGGCAGGAGCCATATGGTTGTCCCATTATTGTATTAATGACCTGCGTGTCAACATGAAAAGCCATGTAATGTAATTTACTTTCAGTAGCTATTAGTTTTTAATAGCATAGTATCTTATGTAACACTTGGCGGTTGACACCATGGCATGGAGACGGAGATCACCATGAGGACAACCATTCATGGGCAGACTGCGCACGTGGAGATGGAGATCACCATGCACTGTGAAAAGGGGCTATACCATATCACACATACATAAACTGCCTATGAAAGTTTATACCTTTTATGCACCCTTCCTTTTGCATGGTAGATGTTTTAAGTAGGGTGATCCCTCAAAGAATGTCAAGTACAAATGCCCCCCAATTGCTACACCTTCACATGTCAAGTATATTTAGTGGCGGGCCTATGAAATTAGGGTGCCACTAGATCTCCTTGAAGTGATGGGTTTGTGTCCGACACTTACACGCTGAGCATTGGTTGACTTGTCGTGGCTATCAAAACAGTTTTGGGCTACGAGGCATAGGAGTTGGTGAGGCATGAGATGTCCCCAACAACAAGAGTCGTATGGAGATACGATTAGCAAGAGTTGCTTACCGAGTGATCTTGTCCTCTAGCGGTGATGCAAAAGCTCACTAGTTGACATGTTGATCTTGGATCTTGAATCACTAAGTATCAACTGAGGGATGTTGATTTTGGTGCTAGTAATGATCTTATTAAAATGTTTAATATGAATTACTCTTCATGAATACATGTCTTAGTGTTTTGCACATTTCTGTTGTAGATCAATGGCACCACCTGCTCAAGTTACCCCTTTTGCGTTCAAATCAATCCTGGAAAAAGATAAATTAAATGGAACAAACTTTACCACCTGGTATAGAAACCTGAGAATTGTTCTTAGGCATGAGAAAAAGGAACAAGTTCTAGAGAATCCGCTTCCAGAGGAACCTGTAGATAATGCTAATGCCACAACCAGAAATGCCTACCAGAAACTCGTTGATGAATCAAACGAGACCAGCTATCTCATGCTGGCTTCTATGGAGCCCGATCTGCAGCAGCAGTTCGAAAATATTGAGGCTTTCGATATGATCGAGAACCTTAAGAGCATGTTTCAAATGCAGGCTAGGACCTAAAGGTTCAACGTCTGGCGATCCTTGATGGATTATAAGCTGAAAGAGGGTGATCCACTGAGCCCGCATGTGATCAAGATGATCGGGTACATGCAAGCTCTGGATAGGCTGGGCTTCCCACTTGGGGATGAGTTGTCCACAGATACAATTCTGGGTTGTCTTCCGGACAGCTATGGGCCGTTTATGTCAAACTACCATATGCATGGGATGGAAAAGAAGCTCACTGAATTGCATGGGATGCTCGAAGTGGCAGAGCAGGATATCAAGAAAGGTACACATCGTCAAATATTGATGGTGCAAAACTCGACTAAGTTCAAGAAGAGCTGGTCCAAGAAAAAGGCTAAGGCAAAGGGCAAAGAGAAGGACGCAACTCCAACTGCAGCCGCTGCGCCTAAGTCAGGAACGACTTCGGGGATTATTTGCTTTCATTGCAAGGAACCCGGACACTGGAAAAGGAACTGTAGCAAGTGGCTTGCCGAGAAGGGCAAGAAGACTGGAAGTATGACTTCTTCTTCAGGTACACTAGTTGTATATGTTATAGACATTTATCTTGCTGATGTTTCTAGTAGCTCTTGGGTATATGATACCGGATCGGCTGTTCACATATGCAACTCGATGCAGGGGCTAAGAAGAACTAGGAATGTCGCATGAGGAGAAGTTGACATTCGCGTCGGGAATAAAGCAAGAGTTGCTGCATTGGCCGTCGGCACTATGCAACTTAATTTACCTTCAGGATTTGTAATGGAACTTGATAATTGTTATTATGTTCCTGCTTTGAGTCGAAACGTTATTTATGCCTCATGTTTGATGAGACAAGGTTATGAATTCAGTATTAAGGACAATGGTTGTTCTATTTACTTGAATAATATGTTTCATGGCTTTGCACCTGTTGTAAATGGGTTATTTGTCCTAGATCTTGAAGGTGAATCAGTATATAACATAAATGTCAAGAGGCGTAAGCCTAATGAGATAAATCTGACTTACATCTGGCATTGTCGACTAGGACACATTAGTCAAAACCGTATGAAGAAGCTCCATGATGATGGAATTCTAACTTCATTTGAGTTTGAATCATTTGAGACATGCGAGTCTTGCCTACTCGGTAAGATGACTAAGACTCCTTTTGCAAAGAGTTGCGAGAGGGCGTCCGAGTTGTTGGAACTTCTACATAGTGATGTATGTGGACCAATGAGCACGGCAGCCAGAGGTGGTTTCCAATACTTCGTGACTTTCACCGACGGCTTGAGTAGATAAGGATATGTCTACTTGATGAGGCACAAGTCAGAAACTTTTGAAATATTCAAGGAGTTTCAGAACGAAGTGGAAAATCAACTCGGCAAGAAAATCAAACTTCTACGATCTGATCGTGGCGGTGAGTATATGAGCCAGGAGTTTGATGATCATCTGAAGAATCGTGGAATAGTTCCACAACTGACTCCTACGGGTATGCCACAGAGAAATGGTATGTCGGAACGGAGGAATCGGACCCTGTTGGACATGGTCCGATCGATGATGAGCTAGTCGGATTTACCCTTGTCATTTTGGGGATACGCTCTAGAAACTACAGCTCTCGCACTAAACAGGGTACCATCCAAGTCCGTAGATAAGACACCATATGAGATATGGACTGCGAAGAGACACAGTTTGTCTTTTCTGAAAATTTGGGGATGTGAAGCATATGTCAAGCGACTCCAATCGGATAAGCTCACAGCCAAATCGGACAAGTGCATATTCGTGGGATATTCAAGGGAAACCTTGGGATATTACTTCTACAACCGTGAAGAGGGCAAAGTGTTTGTCGCTCGACATGGAGTTTTCCTTGAGAAAGAGTTTCTCAATCGGAAGGCTAGTGGCAGGACGGTTCGACTAGAAGAAATTCGAGAACCACACGGGGACGTTCCGGTAGGTGATACTGTCGCACCGGAGTTAGTCAGGGAACCCGTAGTGGAGTCGACACCGGTTCCACGGAGGTCAGAAAGGTTACGCAATTTGCATGACTGCAATGTGTTGTTCTTGGAGAACAACGAGCCGACTACGTATGCAGAAGCGATGGAGAGCCCTGATTCCAAGTTATGGCTTGAGGCCATGAGATCCGAATTAAAGTCCATGGATGACAATCAAGTTTGGAACTTGGTTGATCTACCAGATGGCGTTCGAGCCATTGAGTGCAAGTGGATCTCTAAGAACAAAACTGATATGGACGGAAATGTCATAGTCCATAAGGCTCGACTTGTTGCTAAAGGTTATCGACAAGTTCAAGGAGTTGACTACGATGAGACTTACTCACCGGTAGCGATGCCTAAATCAATTCGGATCACTCTCACTATGGCGCCATATTTCGACTATGAAATATGGCAGATGGATGTCAAAACAGTTTTCCTTAAAGGAAATTTAATCGAGGATGTGTATATGACACAACCCGAGGGTTTTGTCGATCCAAAGAAGTCTAGCATGGTGTGCAAGCTTAAGAGATCCATTATGTATTAAGGCAAGCATCTCGGAATTGGAACATTCATTTTAATGAAGCTGTCAAAGAGTTTGGCTTCATCAAGAATGACTGTGATCATTGTGTATTCAAGAAGGTCAGTGGGAGTTCAATTGCATTACTGATCTTATATGTGGATGACATATTATTGATTGGAAATGATGTTCAAATGCTCGAATCTGTCAAGGAATGATTGAAAAATAGTTCATCTATGAAGGCATTGGGAGAAGCAGCTTACATTTTGGGAATCAAGATCTATAGAGATAGATCGAGAAGGCTTATTGAAATAAGCCAGAGTGCGTATATTGACAAGGTGTTGAAGCGGTTCAACATGCAAGATGGCAAGGAAGGTTTCTTTCCCATGTCACATGGCATTAGTCTTAGCAAGACTCAGAGTCCTACGACTCCTGATGAGCGAAGACGCATGGATGGGATTCCGTATGCTTCGGCTGTAGGGTCCATCATGTATGCTATGGTATGTACTCGTCCTGATGTTAGTTTTGCTCTTAGCGTGGTGGGAAGATACCAGGCTGATCCAGGGGAGAGTCACTGGACAGCGGTTAAGAATATCCTTAAGTACTTGAGAAGGACTAAGGATATGTTCCTGGTTTATGGAGGCGAGGATGAGCTCATTGTAAAGAGTTACACCGATGCTAGTTTGCAAATAGATAGGGGTGATAGTTGATCACAATCTGGGTTTGTGTTCATTCTTAACGGAGGAGCAGTGAGCTGGAGGAGCTCCAAGCAAGATACGGTAGCTGATTCTACAACAGAGCCCGAGTACATTGCGGCTTCTGGAGCTCCAAAAGAAGGTGTTTGAGGTGACGAATTTTATTTCTCATCTTGGTGTGGTTGAGGGCGCGTCTAATCCATTGGACCTCCATTGTGATAATAGTGGTGCCATTGTGCAAGTCAAGGAACCACGGAAACATCCTAAAACCCAACACATACTCAGGCGTTTTAACCTTATTCGCGAGATTGTCGAAAGAGGTGATGTAAACATATGCAAGGTACACACGGATGCAAATGTTGCTGATCCATTGACAAAGCCTCTCCCACGTCCGAAGCATGAGGTGCACATGAGCTCCATGGGCATACGATGCCTAAATGATTGACTCTAGTGCAAGTGGGAGACTGTTGGAGTTATGTCCTAGAGGCAATCATGTGATGATGATATTTAGATATGTATTCATGAGTCCTTTGTATTGTCCTTGAACATCATCAATGATATGTATTAATAAGTATGTCACTTGTTTGTGGAACTATGTATTGTATAATGATTGTTTTAATGGTCCCTAGTTGATAAGGTTATGCGGACACATATCCTTGACTAGTATACAACTCGGTTGATGACTATGTTTCACAAGTCATGTGCATGGAGATGCTAAACCGATAGTATGGGCTCGGGGATGGAGATCACCGAGCCGGACAGACCCACTTTGAGACGCAGCGAGATATAGTCATTTGTTAGTCTCAAGTGCAATGTCTATGCCATGTCCTAGACCTGAGGTCCCCGAATGTTCTCGGGATGAGGATCGACTCACTTAGGGTCTATCAAACGCTACTCCGTAACTGGGTAGTTATAAAGGTAGCTTTCGGGTGAGTCGTGAGACATGCCGCGGGACATGGTTGACCAAGATGGAATTTGCCCCTCCTATTTGGAGAGATATTCTCTGGGCCCTCTCGAGTGATCCGATTCAGAAAGCATGGCCATGCAGCTTGGGTTAAGTGTTAACCCAGTTCAGGAATATGTATCATGGTTTCGAGAAGAGAGGTCGAGCTAACACAAGGGTGACAAGTACTCGCCTTGAGCTCGACAAAAAATATCTTGAGGCAAAAGGAATGTTGCATATGCCACATTGTTGAGGTTCGTCAAACGACTTTACGCCCACATGGGAGTTGGCACGTTCATCTAGGAGCCGCTACCAACTATCGACTCTGGTCGTGTCCATTTGTACGTGAACCTATAGGGTCGCACACTTAAGTGGCTGCAGCCCATTCGGTTTAGATCTGAGTGGAAAATGGATATGGACTCCTAGTGGGCTCAAGTGTTGAGCCCACCTCAAAGGTCTATAAAAAGGGGAGTGGGCACACCGCTTAGGGTTGATCAAATTGAACCCTGGTTAGCCACCGCCACTCCCCACACCCATGCCGCGTGACCGGACCTAGCTATCCACCGCTCGACGCTGCTCCCCGTACGTGTGGATAACTTGGAGGCATCGCATCTGCGGTGCTTGGACGAACCATTCAAGGGAACCGCGAGGTGCCTTTCGCGGGAGATCACCATTCATGGGTCTTCGCTGTTCGCGGGAGGTCGGCAACGCGAGGAGGAGACGTCCCGGGAGATCGGCTACACGCATCACCAACTCTACTTCCGCTGCGGTGAATGCGCGTCTAGTGGTAAACCCGATCCCGTGATCTATTTATAGCAGCATGATCTTGGGTGCACGGTAGAAAATTTTATTTGGTGCTAGCATAGCATACCGCGTGTTCCAACATTGAGGACAGATATAGCGCAAACTTGAATAAGGTCTTCAACGAATCGCTAGTAGGATTTGGGAAGGACAAATGAATTGATACGACAACTAATGAAGTGAACTCTTGAACGAACCACTGGTAGGATTATGAGAGATCAAATGACTTGATACGAACAGAAGGGAAGAGAAATCTTGAATGACCCACCGTAAGAATTGAATGAAATTGAAGAAAAGTGAATGAATCGCTTGGAAGAATGGGAAAAAGAACGAAGATACTCGGGGAATTTAAATACAAGAGAATAAAGAGATCACGAGCTGACTAGGGAATACTTGAGTGATGCACCGGTAAGATTTGGAGAACGAGAGCTGAGAATGAATAATTCTGAGACGATGGGCTCCGGAGAATCTAACTGAAAAGACTCCTGAATTGCTCCGGATGGGTGAAAAGAATTCTCACCATCGAAAACAATCATGAGAATGGCATGAAGCTAGAACCATGAATCTTCATGAGAACGGGCCAAGATTTAAGAGAAACTCTTCTTGGATCTTTGACGCTGAGAAAGACAACGAGGAACACCACCATGAATTGTTGAGGTACTATGGGAGAATGAAAAACGAAGAGGTTGAGCCAACAATAAAAATAATTTGAAATCGATCTTGGAAAAGCATCTGACTGGTGAAATTCATTCTTACGTCAAACTTCAAAAAGAATTTGAGAATAACTCTGGAAAATTAGTAGAGTCAGGTAAGATCCTAGGAAAAGACATGTGGGTTAGGGCCCACTAAAAAGAAACACCGTCGGAAAGGATTGGTTGAGAGAAAGATGACGCGCCGAAACAACTGAAAGACTTGAATGAGGTGACAACCTCGAAATAATTGAATGCAAACACGAATCTTCCAAGATGTCTTGAGCACTCCGGAACAAATGAATAGCGATAGGTGAATGATCGAGAGGTGCACCATATTGGAAAATCATTCCACAAATGAAAGGAATATGCTCAATAGCGAATCTTGAATTAACTCCACCGGGGAAGAAAATGAGAAAGAAGAATGTTGAACCTGTAAAGCATCTTCATGAGAACCACCGGGTAAGAACATTGATTGAAAAGTATGATGAGACTTCACATGAATAAAATGGATAGTTGATTTGATATCTCCACGTCCTTGAAGAAAAAGGGTGGGAGGGCGTGAAAACAAAGCCAGCTTGGGGATGGATGAAACGAACAACATTGGGAAAACTGAGAGGTGATCTTGCGAATGGAGAAAATGATAGGATCATCTTGACGAGAAGCGAACCGGTTGGAAAAGAATTTACATGACAATCTCGATAAACAAGAAGGATTAGTATCCACATAGAAATATGAGAACACCATTTAAAAAAGGTATGAAATCCACATTTGACATTGAAGCAACTCGAATACCACAACTCAAAACAAAACAAAGATTTGGCTTGCAGAATAAGATGGAACAAATACATATGATAGAGATTTACCCAATCCCATATCATGCATCTGTCAGAAAGATATTCTAGGAGCTACTTGAATTCCCACCTATTAACTCCCGAAACTTTCTGGTTATGCAATCTGGTGTTGGGGAGACAGGGAGACACAATATATATCACACAACTAACAAGCCCTACGCTCCAACTGTATCCATCCATCAATAGATAACCAAGAAAACTCCAGAAATTGTGTACCGTGACCTTCAAAAAGCATCCGATATACGAGCCGTGGCAATACTCCTGAACTCCCTCCCCAGTACTGGGTGGCGTCGAGGTTATCTCACCACTAACTGCATATAAGACATTTTGGATGTCGGCAAGCTTAGATATACCGGAACTGCAATGATAGAATTGTGACGACAACACCTCGGAGCTCAACTCCCAGGGACACTGCCACAACCCCTAAATGTTCTCGTCACAACAATATCGGAACGATCCCAAGATACCCGTGATCCTAAATTCTTTTTTAGTGAAAATGAGGAGAGGAAAGTCAAAACATCTACGTCAGGAGTCCTCACCAGAGCGATGAAGGGGGCTGAGGAGTAAAAAGAATCCCACTCTCCGATATATATAATCATAAGACTCAAAATTGTTTTCTTCTAGACTCAACAACGGCCAACTACAAACAATCAAGGGGGCTCCTATGGTCGGTCGAGGCTATGATACCATTTTGTCACGCCCAATATGCGACTCTATCCTAAAGGAACTCGAAGGTTCCACCAAGGATAGAACCGCATGTTGACATGCTTTTGCAAGGTGGATATCATTACATCGTACCATTACATAATAGTTGGCGATGCATACAAGGCATACAAATACCGCAAGAATACATCAACACAACATACATGGGAACAACATCCGACTATGGATGAAACACAAACAAAAGCTCGAATGACATCCACCCTGCTATCCCAGGCTGACGACCAGGAACCTAACCCCTAAATGAAGAAGAAGCGGAAGGAGAACTCCCAAACAAGCAAACGTCGCTCTCACGTCAAGATCATCCCATTACCTGTACCTGCAACTATTGTTGTAGTAATCTGTGAGCCACGAGGACTCAGCAATCCCATTACCATGGGTATCAAGACTAGCAAAGCTTAACGGGTATGGGATGGAGAAGTGGTGAGGTTGCAGCAAGCGACTAAGCAAAGTATGGTGGCTAACTAACGAGTACAAGAGTAAGATGAGAAACTACACAAACGGTACAAACTAGTAATGATCAATAAGTGATCCAGAACTACTTATGTTCAAACATAACCCAACCATATTCTCCTCTCGAACTTCCCCGAAAAGAGACAATCATGGTTACGCACGTGGTTGATGTATTTTAATTGAGTTTACTAGAAGTTCACTACAACCAGATATTAACAAATTCCCATCTGCCACATAACCACGGGCACGACCCTTGAAATTTTAAACCCTGCAGGGGTGTCCCAACTTATCCCGTGACAAGCTCACGATCCGCGGAGACAATCCTCCCTCATATCAGATTCGGAATCCCGGTGGACAAGACATTTCGACAATGGTAAAACAAGTCCAGCAAGACCTCCCGGCGTGTCGACACCCTGATAGTAGTCGCACGTATCTCGTCTCAGGACACAACCAGATAGGACAAGCTACGAGTAAAACCAGCCCTCAACTTTCCCCAAGGTGGCCCCGCAAGCTGCCCGTTCGGGACAAACACCATCAGCACTGGCCCCACCCTGTATGTAGAAAAGAATCCTCGGGTTCATGACGCCCTATGCTAATTAATTATTTAGTTCAAGTATTATTATGGCAAATGTTAAAACTAATCTTGGGCCTTGCTGGAAGAGTTCATTCAAAGCGAATTGTCAAGAGGGGCCCATAAACCCTCACCATGTTAGGGACGCAAAATCAAGGAACATAACACCGGTATGACGAAATCTAGGGCGGCAAGAGTGGAACAAAACACCAGGCAAAAGGTCGAGCCTTCCACCCTTTACCTCGTATATAGATGCATCAATTAAGTAAGAGATATTGTGATATCCCATGATATACATGTCCCAACATGGAACAACCTGCAACTAGCAACGCTATAAGAGGGGCTGAGCAAAGCGGTAACATAGCCAAACAACGGTTTGCTAGGAAGGGTAAAAAGGTTAGAGGCTATCATTGCAATTTGGGAGGCTTGATAAACAAGTGTTAGGTTGTGCGACATAGCAATAGCATCGGGACAACTAGCATAGCAAAGAGAGTAGTGAGATCCAAGGTGACGGTCATCTTGCCTAAAATCTTGCTAAGAAGAAGAACGAGTCTATGAAGAAGACGATCCCACGTAGTCGAACGAATCCTCACAATCGCAACGTAACCGAAACTATCAAGAAGAAGCAATATCGGAAAGAAGCAAACAACAAGGTAAACGACCATCACATAAACATGGCATGATGCACAATCAAGTATGATGCATGTCTGGATTAATGAGGCATGGCATGGCAAAGTGCAACAAACAATACTACAAGCTAAGTTGAGCTCAATATGCAACGAGTTGCATATTGACGAAACACCACATTCGAATTACTTAGTTCGCTCTCGTTTATGTACCCAACAATATTAAATATTGTTAAACATGGCAAGAGGTGAAGCATAATAAAACTACCTATCTAGGCAATTTAAATGGGGCCGGATATAACGAACAACAAATCCGGAAAATCCCCATGTGCATATCTTGGTTATGGTACTCTTCTGCCCTAAACCATATTTTTTTTGTTAAACATGCAAACTTAAACCACCATGTTAACCTATGCATTATTCTCCCATTTATATATAAATTTATTTCAACCGGAGCTACGGTTAATTAGTTATGAAATAAACCATTTTAGCATGGCATTTATGCAAAATAAATGCAAACAGCAAGTTAAACATATTTAACATGGAGGAAAGCAATATATTATGAAACTAGATGAAATTCTAAGCATTTTGCATGGTTAAAACATTTTAATCTGATGCACGGTTTGTGAGATATTAAATGCATGAACAACAGGGGTTTTTCTGCAAAACTGCACTCCTAGATAAATAGCTAAAATCGTCCAGAGGGAAAAAAATGCATCGGGCCGAATCTGAACATGGGCCCATTAGAGAGGACGGGCTGGAGCTCACTTAGCTGGGCCAGGCCTAGTTCGGTGGGGTAGCCTGAAGCTCCGGTCAACTGGCGAAGGGAGCGAAGGGGAGATGGCCCAGGCCCGAGCTGGCGCTGGACTTGGCGAAGGCGCGGTCAATGCGAGGCGCGGGCGAGTGGGCGCCTCGTCCTCTGCTCATTAGGAAGCAGAGCAGCAGCGACATCTTAGCGCGACCGCAGCCGGCGCAGGGGATCCAGGAGGAAGGCACGATGCAGGGTCAACAGAGGCGCGGCAAGGGAGGTAGTAGGTGCGAGGCAGCTTGCTAGCGAGGGTAAGGCGGATGTAGGCAAGGATGACGGGCACGAGCTCCTGTGCTGGGAAACAGAGAGAGCTTGTGACTGGAGGCCGAGGGAAAAAATGGAGAACAAAGAGAGGGCGACAGGGACGGGGAAGGAAGGGGCACGACGACATGACCTGCTGGTCACCAGCGGTAGCAGGATTAGGTGGCGTCGGGGTTCGCAGGGGGTCGAGGAGGAGGCATCGGGTGTGTCGGGGTAGCCTGAAGGTCGGGGTCGCTGGTGGGTTCGCAGGATGCAGCACGGGCATGGCGGCATACTCCTGGTCTGCTAGAACGAGGGGGCTTGGAGTCTCCGAGCTGCGCGGGAAGAGCTCGGGATGGCCATGGTGCTGGAGCTCCTGTTGAGGTACAGAGAGATGAGCAGAGTAGGGAGAGGGAGATGCAGGGAAGAGGGAATCGAAGGAGATGGTTGCGAGGGGCTAGCCTCGTGGTTCCAATTGCCGCCGGCGGCGGCGCGAGGGGACGAGGCCGAGCGCTCCTGCTCGGGGCCTCGAGCAGCTACACGATCCATTCAGGATCGAGAAAGAAGAGGTAGGCTTCAGGCGCCTGGGCAAGAAGCAGAGGAGGAACTCGGGATCGGGGCTGCTGCAATTTGGGCGGCGTGCAGAACGAGGGAGGTGGTCGGAGATCTGGTTAGTGCAATGGATCATGAAGGGATCCCGAGGAAGACATGAAAGAGGTGGTTGGCTGGCGGCGGCGGGATGGGAATGGGTGGATTGCACCGGTAGGGGCTACGGTTTAGACATTTAGCATAAGATTCTTTGTTAGGGGCTATTCTGGTCCCTCCGATCACGATCGGACGGTCCGAGAAAATATAGTCTAGAAGAGTCCAATAAAGAACTGAAGATATTTTAGGGTGGTTTGGGGATGATCCGAATCCAAATGTCATGACCGCTCGGGTCGGGTTCGGGACAGCTTTTGGACGCGCGCAAGGGATTTCACAAAAGGCATGGAGATAAGGGGGGGTTTGATGGGCTCCGAGAAGAGGGAAGAGAGCGGTCCGGTATACCTGAGAGGGGGTCAACAGAGACGAGGAAGAAGCGACAGCTATGACGGATGCAAGTTTTATGAAAACATGTAGATGCAATGCTCATGATGACATGATGAAATGCAACAAACAAAATAAAACACACGGCAACAATGAAATAACTGGAAGGCTTCTGGAGCGTTGGTCTTGGGTCGTCACAAACATAATGAAGAGCAACGGTACGGCAAGCTCAAGTTCACCATGCCTAAGTTTTCCGGAAGCAAGGATCCCAAAGAATACCTTTCAGGGGCATTGAAAGTTGACAAGATCTTTCGCTTGGACAACAATGAAGAAGAAAAGAAGATCACCATGGCATCTCTTGAGTTCCAAGACTTTGCCCTCATTTGGTTGGAACTAGTCATTGAGAGGTGAGAAGCAAAACTGACCCACCCTTCGAAACATGGAATCAAATGAAGGATGTCTTGCGAGCGCGCATAGTACCCACGTACTATAACCGAGACCTCTTCAAGAAATTGCAAGAGCCTATGTCACGGAAGATGAGGAGCAAACCATGGCACGTTTCTTGAATGGACTCAATCACCCTATCAAGAAGATTGTGGATTTCCAACCATATACGAACCTCCTCGAGCTAGTGCACCAATCTACCAAGGCGGAGCGACAAGTGCAAGATGATTTTAAGTATGCCAAGTACTCTTCCAAGACATACGGTTCATACAATCAAGCTTCAATGACTATGTTGGCCTTCTGGGAACCAGGGTACCTAGACTTGCCTACCTGCGGCCCATGGCGTGGCTCCTTTGACGACCTGGTATGGCCCATCTACAAGACTGCCAATACAAGACCCTCATGAAGGGCCAAGCCGCCCGAGGCGGACGACATCAAGACCTCCCGAGGGAGCGGCCTCTCGAGGAGTGGAGATTTCTATGCAGGTACCCAGCCTCACGTTGCTTTTGTCGGCGTTCAGGGAACGGGGGTGCCCAGACTTGCCTACCTACAGCCCATGGCGTGGCTCCGTCAACGGCCCGGTACAGCCCAGGTTTAGCAACCACAACTCAAGACCCTCATGAGGGGCCAAGCCTCGCGAAGTGGACGACACCAAGACCTCCCTAGGGGCGGCCTCACTAGGCTGGCACCCGAGGAGCGGAAATATATATGCAAGGTGCACCTCGCGAGGCTCATATGACGTGAGCCATGACGACAAAGGCAAGGTGGCTGCCAGCGAGCGTAGTGTACTGGCTCCCTCTTTGGTGCTAAGGAGGCAAGCGCGGGCGCGCAGTCCCGAGGAATCAAGCAAAGGTTTCCATATTGGTGCAACAAGACCAAGACCACCAGGACGACAGGAAGGAGGTCATCCAGGAGCCAACCGTAGCGTCACCACCAGAGCCTTTTGGAGGCGAAGTGTCACATCCTAGTTAGACCATGCGTTAGAGTGTGCATCATGTTTACTTTTCATTAGAAACTTGAAATGGGGAAGGCAGAACCCCCAGCACCCCCCTTGAAATCAACTAGGGTTTACTAAAAACATTTTCAATGAACCTGAAATGCCATTCTAAAATGTTCACCCTCTTTGTCTTGGGTTATACCCTCTGGCAAAATAGGTGCACAATTTTCTAGGTCAGCATAGGGTCGCTGAATTAAATCATATGTATGTTGCCTTTGGACATTTAAATGCTAGTAAATATTTTAAATGTTCAAATAATTCTGGAAATAAGTCAGGGCTGTTAGGAATAATCCCAACAGAGCCCACAATTATTTTCAGGATTTTAGGAAGTGCCTAAGTATTTTTAATAATGCCACAAAGTTACAGAATAATAGAAAAAGGAAACAAAATAGAAAAAAAACTAACCTGGCCGCAGCCACCAGCCGGCCCTCCTGGCGGCCCAGCGCTGTGCTGGCCCAGGCCAGCCAGCTGCTTCGTCCACGCCAGGCAGGCACCCAGGTGCTCGACGGCGAGCTCAGCGTGCGCCACGCAGCTGGCCACCGATCTGCTTCCTCCCCTCGCCGCCCCGCTGGCCTGGGCAGGCTCCACGTCGTGCTCCCGACCCTCTGGACACGTCCATTCGCCCCCTGCCTCTCTCCCTTGCTCTCCCTCCGCCATGGCCGACGCTGCCGTGCTCGCGCCACCGTGAAACCACGCCTTCCGTCGTCCCCGTGCTGAGCCACCGTGTCCAAAAACTCCGCCGTCGTCAACTCCGTCGAGCAGCCCGAGCCCCGAGCGCTCGCGAGCCCTGCTTCGTCTTCCTCGACCTCTTCTTCACTGAGCACCGCCGCAGATCCCCTTCGCCATCGCCGCCGCATCAGCTCGTCCCCGACCGCGCCGTCTGGATCTACATGACCGCCGTGAGCTGCTGCACCTCCCCATCCTCTCCGTTCTCCTCCTAGTGCACCACAGCAACCCCACGAAGCTCACCCGCACGCGCCGCCGCGGAGCTCGTCGCCGACGTGTCTCCGGCCAACCACCGGCCATGCCATGTTGTCCACTAACCTCACCGCATCCCCAGGAGCCCAACGCACCACTCCACGTGCCTCGTAGCATCGGGCTCACTTCCACCCGACTCCGGCGACCGCAAAGCTGGTCGCCGGCGCCGTTTCTGGCCACCCCGAGCCCAACCACTGCAACCGAATGCTGCGGCTTGCTCCCAGCTGCATGTAGATGGCCTCCTGATGGGGAACGTAGTAATTTCAAAAAAAATTCCTACGCACACGCAAGATCATGGTGATGCATAGCAACGAGAGGGGAGAGTGTTGTCTACGTACCCTCGTAGACCGAAGCGGAAGCGTTGACTCAACGTAGAGGAAGTAGTCGTACGTTCTCCTCGCGATCCGACCGATCCAAATACCGTTACTCCGGCACCTCCGAGTTCTTGGCACACGTTCAGCTCGATGACGATCCCCGGGCTCCGATCCAGCAAAGCTTCGGGGAGGAGTTCCGTCAGCACGACGGCGTGGTGACGATCTTGATGTGTTACCGGCGCAGGGCTTCGCCTAAGCACTACAACGATATGACCGAGGTGGAATTTGGTGGAAGGGGGCACCGCACACGGCTAAGGAAAGATCTCAATGATCAATTGTGTGTCATGGGGTGCCCCCTGCCCCCGTATATAAAGGAGCAAGGGAGGGGGTGGCCGGCCTAGGGTTTGGCGCGCCAGGGTGTGGAGTCCTACTAGGTCTCCAAGTCCTAGTAGGAGTCCACCAAGAGGGGAGGAAGGGAGAAGGAATAGGAGGAGTAGGAAAGGTGGCCGGCCCCCTTTTCCCTAGTCCAATTCGGACTAGAGGGGAGGGGGGGCGCAGCAGCCTTTTCCTCTTCCCACTAAAGCCCATCAAGGCCCATTACTTCTCCCGTAATCCCGTAACTCCCCGATACTCCCGAAAATACCCGAATCACTCAGAACCTTTCCGATGTCCGAATATAGTCGTCCAATATATCGATCTTTACGTCTCGACCATTTCGAGACTCCTCGTCATGTCCCCGATCTCATCCGGGACTCCGAACTCCTTCGGTTCATCAAAACTCATAAACTCATAATATAACTGTCATCGAAACCTTAAGCGTGCGGACCCTACGGTTCGAGAACAATGTAGACATGACCGAGACACGTCTCCGGTCAATAACCAATAGCGGGACCTGGATGCCCATATTGGCTCCTACATATTCTACGAAGATCTTTATCGGTCAGACCGCATAACAACATACGTCGTTCTCTTTGTCATCGGTATGTTACTTGCCCGAGATTCGATCGTCGGTATCCAATACCTAGTTCAATCTCGTTACCGGCAAGTCTCTGTCACATCCCTAGTTCTGGTATGCTCAAGGTTAGCTAGTCATGTGTGCATCATGTTTAAATTTCATTAAATTTTGAAATGAGGATTTGTGAAACCCTCAGAATCATTTCTGGAAATAACCCAGATAAAAATTGCTCAAAAAAGGTCCAAGAAAATGTTCATGTCTCTCTCTGAAAATACTGGACAGAGATAAAAATCAAACCAATATTTTTGGGAGCTCATAAATATTTATTTTGGGCATTTGGAATTAATGCAATAGTTATTTGTTTTGGATATATATTGTTATATATATGAAATATTGTCCAAAAATTATGCCAGTAACTGAGGAGCTCTGGAATAATACCATTAGCCCCTGCAAAAATTGGCATAAGTAAATAAAATGGTTTAGTATTTTTATTAAACCAAACAAATGTCAGAAAATTAGAAAAGAGAACAAAATAGAATAAAACAGAGAGAGAAGAAAACCCACCTGGCACTTACCTGGCAGCCCACCTCGCTGGCCCAGCCCACCACCGCTTCCCTCTCTGTCGCCTTCCTCCCCGCGCCAGTCGGACGAGCGCGTGGCCGACGCACGCCGGCGCACGCCCGGCCACCTCCTGCTTGCCGCTCCCCCTCGTCTCTTGGGCCTCCCTCGCAGCGCCACGCGGCCTTCTCGACCCCTCTCACTTCCCCCTGGACTCCTCCCCCCCCTCCTCTGCTCTCTGCTCCGCGCCGCCGAGCGGAGCTCGTCACCACCGCTCGCCGTAGCCACGGCCACATGCCCTCCCTCGCCTCGCCGACATGTCCACGGCCTCCGCCATCGTCCGCCGCTCCGCCCCACCCTGGCTCCAGGAGCTGGGACGGCCTGCATCGCCGACTGCCTTGTCTTCTTCCTCCTCGGTCGCCGGAAGCCACACGTGTCGATTCGCCGCCGTCTCCGCGTCCCCGAGCTCGCCGAGGCCACCGCTGCACCCGCTGTGAGCTCCTGTGTCGTTTCCCCCTCTCCCCTGGTTCATTTTCTTCCTCTAACACCGATGGCCGTCGGAACCGAGAGCTCTCGCTGCCGGCCATGGCGCAGCCGCGGCCACAGCCGCGCAAGCTCGCGTTCGAGCTCACCGTTGCACTCACCGCACTCCAGCGAGTCTAGCATGACCACCCATGGCTCCTGCCGTGCCTCACAGCACCGTCTCCTACCTCGCCCGAACTCCGGCCGCCGCGGATGACCTCGCCGCGGTCATCTCCGGCCACCCCAGCTCCTGCTGTCTGCTCTGTTAGCTGCGCGTGAGCAGCAGCTCTTCGTAGAGCCTCTCCACGCCCAAAACCATCGCCTGTGGGCATTTTCCGAAGCCCTCCGCCGCGCCTGTCGTTGCTGGCGTTGAGTCGCCGGTGGGTTTGACCCCGCCGGCCTGGGGTTGACCCCGCTGACCAAGTTGACTCCGGCTGGGCCCAGTTGACCCCTCTGGCTCAATGACAGGTGGGGCCCGGCCCTGCTAATTAATTAGGATTAGTATTAACTGTTTTCATTAAACTAATTACACTGACACGCGGGACCCACAAGTCAGATTTGACCTGGACCGTGCCCCGTTGACCTGCTGACGTAATGATGATGTCAGGCTGACGCAGTAATCCTTTTCTGGAATTTAAATAAATCTTAAATGATTTGTTAATTCAGAAAATATCCAAAACTTTGAAAAATCATAGAAAATAATCTATAGCTCAGAATGAAATAAATTATATATGAAAAATTATCAGAAAAATTCAAGGAATCCATCTATACCATTTTCATGCATGTTAGAACCACTTATGGCTGCTGTTTAGGCCAAATCATATAAATGGCATTTTAACTCTCACATGTGGAGTTTGAATTTGAATCTTGGATTCAAACCAACTTCATTCAACTTGTTGCTAGTTGCATTAGCTCAATCAACAGCATATTGCCATGTCACATTCATGCATCATACTGTTGCATTGCATTGATTGTGTTTCTTCTCTGTTGCCGGTATTTGTCCCCTCTCGGTAGCCGATGTTCCGACGATGAGTTCGATGACACCGATGAAGAACTATAATATCTTCAGAAGTGCCAGGCAAGCAAAACCCCCTTGTTCATTCCGATACAAACCCACTCTCTCGCTCCTGCTCTCTTTTATTGCATTAGGACAACAACGAATCATGTGTTACTTGCTGCGGTAGCTGAACCCCTTTATCCTTTGCATGACCTGTCATTCCACAGTAAATAGATGAAACCCACTAGCATGAGTAGGAGTTGTTTGAGCCCTGATGTGCCTACTCATTCATGCTTGTTGTCATGCCTGCTACTGCTTAGAGTTGAGTCGGGTCTGATTCATCGGGAATGAATTGGAAGGTGGTGAACATGTCCTACTGTGTGTGAGCTAAGTGTGTGAACACGATTTGGTAAAGGTAGCGGTGAGAGGCCATGTAGGAGTACATGGTGGGTTGTCTCATTGCAGCCGTCCTCAGGAACTGAGTTCTGTGTTTGTGATCCATGAACAGTTACTACCACACATTGGGTTCCGGTAACTCGACCCCTCTCGACTTATTAATCAACCTGATCTCTGTCCAGGAGTTGCAACTAGTTTCTGGTGTTTGTAGGTAGTGTTAGTAGTCTACCAAGTGGCACCCGGTACAGGTGGGCTTGGGACAGACTAGGCACAGTGGCACGGTGTACCAAGTGGCACCCGGTTGGTGGGCTTGGGAACCCTGCTCACATCGTTTGGGGCCGTGAGCGACACCCCGGCCGGATCTCCTTGCGGATGGAACCCGAATAGGCGATAAACCTGGACTAGAGACTTGTGTGGTTAGTCAGGTCGTGGTCGACTCCCTCGCCCGGCTTCCGCTTGAAGGTTGCCGAGGTACATGACGTGTACAGGGCGATAAGTGGCGAGAGCGTGTGTGAAGAAGTACACCCCTGCAGGGTTATCATTATCTATTCGAATAGCCGGATTCCTCGGATATGGAAACTTGGACCCCTTGCATAGTTCATAGACAAGTGAAAGTGGATACTCTAAAATGCGCAAGATAAGCGTGAGTGCTATGGATGGCGTTCTCGTGGGGAGACGGGAGCGGATCCATAGTGGTGTATTGATATGGTGAATATGTGGACTCGTGTGCGCCACCTCAAAAGAGTTACTTGCAGTCGTAGTTCAGGATAGCCACCGAGTCAAAGCTGGCTTGCTGCAGTTAAACTCCATCACCCCCTTTTGATACTGATGCATGTGTAGATAGTTCTGATGTAAGTCTTGCTGAGTACAATTGTACTCACGTTCGCCTATTTTATGTTTTTGCAGAGAGACTTCAGTCTCGCTAGTAGTACCGCTTGGACTTCGACGTTTAGCTTGTTACCTCAGCTACGATCTTGTGCCCTCGGCAGGATCTGGTAGATAGTCAGGCTTCTCAGCCTTTTTCATTTGTAGATGTCTGTACTCAGACATGTTAAGCTTCCGCATGTGCTTTGACTTGTATGCTTTGATTGTTGGGTCATGAGACCCATGCTTGTAATATCTGGCTCTTCCGAGCCTATTGAATAAATACCTTGAGTCGTAGAGTCTTGTTGTGATGCCATGTTGTATCTACACATATCGAGCATATTGTGTGTATGATTGAAATGCTTGCTATGTATGGGATCCGACTATCTAGTTGTTTATCCTTGGCAGCCTATCATATGGGGAAATGTAGTCTAGTGCTTCTGAGCGATAGTAGTCCGCTACAGCCCGGTTCACCGGAGTCCTGCTAGCCCAGCACTACTGCTTGGAACACTTGACTGGCCGGCATGTGTTTCACTTCGTTCCTATGTCTGTCCCTTCGGGGAAATGTCACACGGTGTTATCCGGAGTCCTGCCTAGCCTGCTACAGCCCGGGTTACCGGAGTCCTGTTAGCCCAGTGCTACAGCCTGGATTCACACGCTGATGACCGACATGCTCGATGTGATTCATGTATGCCTGTCCTCATGGGATAGCGCCGCTTTGGGTTCACGACTAGCCATGTCGGCCCGGGTTCTTTGTCATATGGATGCTAGCGACACTATCATATACGTGAGCCAAAAGGCGCAAACGGTCCCGGGCCAGGTAAGGTGGCACCCGTAGGAATACCGTGCGTGAGGCCGCAAAGTGATATGATGTGTTACATGCTAGATCGGTGTGACTTAGGATCGGGGTCCCGACAGCGTTGGTATGAGAGCCTGACTGCCTGTAGGATTACCAAGCCAAACTGGTCGAAGTTGTGTCTAGAAATGCTTTAGTTATATAAGGGAATTGATTGTGGAAGGGAACGTAAGGCTCTTTTTACTCCTTATACCTCATGCCCTTCTAATCTGAGTCATCCTCTTCTCTTCTACGGGGTTTAAGAAATAGGCTTCTCATCTATCTTTCAGGATGACGTGTTACTAAACTGTAGTTGCCTATGTTTGTTGAGTTCGAAACCTCAGTTCAGTCTCTACTACTTCCATATGTTGATAACTGGCCTCAGAACTTTGATATGATGTTGTTGAGTGTCTATGCAAACTGTTGCGAATGTCTCAAATCTTTTCTGAGCATTTACAGCCGTTATGCTGCCCGAGTCATCCCAGGTTTCTAAATAGTCTGATGTAGTTGCAAATCCCTTCCCCCTGTTTCTAATGTTCATTTGGGCCAGTTTAACCACGCTAATCGGTGAGTTGAGGTACTATGTTGCCTCGACGTATATGTTGGAGCTGCTATTATGACCCTAGGTGTTTTATGAAACCATCTAGTAATCTGTCCATGTCTTGTGTTTCCGGTGTGATGATTCTGGCCACCATTCTCGAAAGCATCCCGTGATGCCATTTAGTAGTAGGTATTCTACTCCTGGGTTTTCAAACCCGAGATTCATCCTACTTACTTCATGTTGATAGTGCTTGCTAGTTCCTTTAGGACATTAGTAACCTTTGCGATAATCATCGAGGTCCGTGGTATATCATTCTTCCAAATACCATGAACTGCTTATGGCAGAAGTTCTGTTGAACCAAAAGATCACAACCAGAGTACTCTTGAGGAGTTCTCCATCCATAATTGTGAATCTGCCCGTCCTACCTCTCCGCATGGATTATCCGGAAGAAATTCGTTGAACTCGTTTGACATACTAATCCGTGCATCCACAACTCAGAAGATCATATGTTCCTTGAGTTGTCCCTCCTTAGTCGTTTTCTGACCTTCGTCTATCAATTGTTAGTCAAGAGCATGCGTGCATTCGTTCATCGATGCCTATTATTCTTGTGGCCCGTCAAGTCGTTCTATTCCGAAATGACTAGGAGAAACAAACTCCAGTACCTCATCCATATCCAGGATTGGGTCAAAGCAGTTGTATACCACAGATCAAAATGCCAATCCAGCTTTTGTTCTGTTCTACCTTGGAGTGTTACCATCTTTATGTCAAGAATGTCATGAGAATTGCACCACCTCTTATGAATTCTTGACGCAGTAATACTTCTCGCTATCATTATTCATTCCTCGGTTCCGTGTTGTTGTAACCGGAATGCCGACAGGTGAATTGTGATGTGTGAAATCAATACTCCGGGCAACTCGTTGCTTGGTAGTAAATGGACAATATTCTCATTCTTAGCGTGTTGGTTATTAAATCATCATCCTAAGATTGATCGTGCTACCTAGTCCTTATTTCTGGTACACTCTTTGATCAATGAGTTAGGATTGTGTCAAGTCCTCACTCTTTTGATCATATCATCTTGCCCTAAAAAGCAAGTCTGTTCTCTAGCTTAGTAACATATCGGTGGATTGTGATATTCTGAATATCTTCTCGGAAGTATTACCAGGTTGTCACCTGACCGCTATGTTGAGCTCGTGATCATGTTGGTTTCTTATAAACCACCCCTTCTCCAAGAACTTGTGGTGGATAGCCCTGAGCTAGTTGGTTAAGCTAAACAACAACTTGGAGAGTTGGAAGATAAAAGCTTGCCTTACTTAGCTCATTCCAAAGGGATATCCTTTTGAGTGCGCGTGTGTTGAAGAAAGGTGATATCTTCATCGATTGGTCCTCATGATCAGTTGTTGGATCTATTGCCTTGACAAAACTTTGACTTGAGTATGGGCTATCGTCAAGTCAAATCAGAGCCAACGATGTTCATAATGTTGTCTTACTCGTGGTTGATTCCTCGAGCATACACCATTACATCTTTGGGTCTGACCAATGCTATCACCGTGTTCGCATGATAGTGGAAGTCCAGTTATGGAAATTCCGATGGGTTGTTGTTGAGCCCACCAGCAGCATTTCGTCTCCCCCATGACTCATGTTGAACATCCAGCTAGTATTGGAAACTTTATAGGCATTATCTTCGTGTTCCGTTCATGAAGCATATGCTTGGATGGAAGAAGTGACTTCCACGAATTCATGTGCATTTGGTGTAAGTTGCCGCCATGAACTTGAGAAAGGTTTGTTTTTGCCTCCTCTGGAATCATCCCAAGTTAGTCATGCATGTGCGAAGTATACTTTGGTTTGTGAGATTAGCTACCTCCATTCCACATGTATTTCCTAGCACCCCAAGCCACTGATTGATTTGCTCAAGGAAAAGGAGTTGTTGTGCGAATACTAGTTCATGCACAAGACTTCGATATCCTCGTTGATGGTTTTCCACCTAAACTCGGTAGTGTTTTATTATAAGACTACTATGTGGTCATGCTTGTCTAGGACAGCGTGCTCACATGCTTGTAGCAGAACCAGCTCATGTTTTGGAGTTTACTACCGTAGTTCATTCCCTGGGAATCTCGCAACGTCATCTCATCGAATTGTGTTGCAAACTTTCTTTTCCAGACCAGGCTGTCTGAAATACTCCGTTACCAACTAGATCTAAATCTCAGGCAGATATGATGGTTGGAACTTTTTCCAAGATCTATTATGTAGGACCCGACAAGGTTGATGTCTGGCCGACACATCTAGCCGGAAGATCTATCATTGTAGTATCTTGATTGAGCTATTTGACATCTTCTCCATGAGGATCTTGTGCGACTTATTCCAGGAGTTGCTTCCTAGGGATTCTTGTGCTCCTAGTTTCTTCGATTAAGCTATAACCATTCAAACAATGGAATTGCTCTCGACTGTTGAGTTATCTCCCAGTTACCAGAATCATTCCCAGCATTTGCATTTTGTTCCCAGCTTGCACCTCAATAGTTGTTGTCCAGGATCATATTCAAGAGTGGACTTGTCATGGTCCCATCCATTTCCGGTGATAAGCAAAATCATTCATTGCGTTGTCTTCAACAAGGTAGTCCACATCATTCAATCT
This sequence comes from Aegilops umbellulata, assembly GCA_032464435.1. Lineage (NCBI taxonomy): Eukaryota > Viridiplantae > Streptophyta > Magnoliopsida > Poales > Poaceae > Aegilops > Aegilops umbellulata. The sequence continues at coordinate 87,785,055 of CP136059.1, forward strand.
AGTCCGAGTATGTCACCTTTCCGAGCTCCTTCAAACGATCGTTTGTGATTGCCTTAGGATGGAATAAAGAGTTCCAATGATCTCAGTATCAAAAGTAATTCTTTTTGCCACTTAAGGGAATATTTCTGCGAGTCACCTTCCGTGAGGTGCCCCGTTACGGGATCACATCAACTTTTTCCTCGCCACCTTGACACCATCCACCATCTTTCTAAGTGTGGGATTGTTGCCCACCAAATCAAATCCTGTCGTTTGTCCTTCCATCCCTCTCGATGTGTTTTGTGTCTCAACTCAAGATGTGTCGACATCCCATTCCGCGAGTTATCTTGTATAGCTCGGTCTTCGAGAAGATCAATCCTAGTAGAGTTTCTTTCCGTCGTCATCGCGTGGATGAAGATCTCGAAAGCAAAGACGTCAAGATCAATATGATGCAATGAAGCTACTTCTTCGAGAAGGACAGTGGGATCATGAAGATCAAGTTAGCTTGTTCCCCCTCTGACTTCTTACCTCACGTCCTGAATCTCGGGACGAGATTCTTGTTTAGTGGGGGCGAGTTGTCACATCCCTAGTTCTGGTATGCTCAAGGTTAGCTAGTCATGTGTGAATCATGTTTAAATTTCATTAAATTTTGAAATGAGGATTTGTGAAACCCTCAGAATCATTTCTGGAAATAACCCAGATAAAAATTGCTCCAAAAAGGTCCAAGAAAATGTTCATGTCTCTCTCTGAAAATACTGGATAGAGATAAAAATCAAACCAATATTTTTGGGAGCTCATAAATATTTATTTTGGGCATTTGGAATTAATGCAATAGTTATTTGTTTTGGATATATATTGTTATATATATGAAATATTGTCCAAAAATTATGCCAGTAACTGAGGAGCTCTGGAATAATACCATTAGCCCCTGCAAAAATTGGCATAAGTAAATAAAATGGTTTAGTATTTTTATTAAACCAAACAAATGTCAAAAAATTAGAAAAGAGAACAAAATAGAATAAAACAGAGAGAGAAGAAAACCCACCTGGCACTTACCTGGCAGCCCACCTCGCTGGCCCAGCCCACCACCGCTTCCCTCTCTGTCGCCTTCCTCCCCGCGCCAGTCGGACGAGCGCGTGGCCGACGCACGCCGGCGCACGCCCGGCCACCTCCTGCTTGCCGCTCCCCCTCGTCGCTTGGGCCTCCCTCGCAGCGCCACGCGGCCTTCTCGACCCCTCTCACTTCCCCCTGGACTCCTCCCCCCCTCCTCTGCTCTCTGCTCCGCGCCGCCGAGCGGAGCTCGTCACCACCGCTCGCCGTAGCCACGGCCACATGCCCTCCCTCGCCTCGCCGACATGTCCACGGCCTCCGCCATCGTCCGCCGCTCCGCCCCACCCTGGCCCCAGGAGCTGGGACGGCCTGCATCGCCGACTGCCTTGTCTTCTTCCTCCTCGGTCGCCGGAAGCCACACGCGTCGATTCGCCGCCGTCTCCGCGTCCCCGAGCTCGCCGAGGCCACCGCTGCACCCGCTGTGAGCTCCTGTGTCGTTTCCCCCTCTCCCCTGGTTCATTTTCTTCCTCTAACACCGATGGCCGTCGAAACCGAGAGCTCTCGCCGCCGGCCATGGCGCAGCCGCGGCCACAGCCGCGCAAGCTCGCGTTCGAGCTCACCGTTGCACTCACCGCACTCCAGCGAGTCTAGCACGACCACCCATGGCTCCTGCCGTGCCTCACAGCACCGTCTCCTACCTCGCCCGAACTCCGGCCGCCGCGGATGACCTCGCCGCGGTCATCTCCGGCCACCCCAGCTCCTGCTGTCTGCTCTGTTAGCTGCGCGCGAGCAGCAGCTCTTCGTAGAGCCTCTCCACGCCCAAAACCATCGCCTGTGGGCATTTTCCGAAGCCCTCCGCCGCGCCTGTCGTCGCCGGCGTCGAGTCGCCGGTGGGTTTGACCCCGCCGGCCTGGGGTTGACCCCGCTGACCAAGTTGACTCCGGCTGGGCCCAGTTGACCCCTCTGGCTCAATGACAGGTGGGGCCCGGCCCTGCTAATTAATTAGGATTAGTATTAATTGTTTTAATTAAACTAATTACACTGACACGCGGGACCCACAGGTCAGATTTGACCTGGACCGTGCCCCGTTGACCTGCTGACGTAATGATGATGTCAGGCTGACGCAGTAATCCTTTTCTGGAATTTAAATAAATCTTAAATGATTTGTTAATTCAGAAAATATCCAAAACTTTGAAAAATCATAGAAAATAATCTATATCTCAGAATGAAATAAATTATATATGAAAAATTATCAGAAAAATTCAAGGAATCCATCTGTACCATTTTCATGCATGTTAGAACCACTTATGGCTGCTGTTTAGGCAAAATCATATAAATGGCATTTTAACTCTCACATGTGGAGTTTGAATTTGAATCTTGGATTCAAACCAACTTCATTCAACTTGTTGCTAGTTGCATTAGCTCAATCAACAACATATTGCCATGTCACATTCATGCATCATACTGTTGCATTGCATTGATTGTGTTTCTTCTCTGTTGCCGGTATTTGTCCCCTCTCGGTAGCCGATGTTCCGACGATGAGTTCGATGACACCGATGAAGAACTATAATATCTTCAGAAGTGCCAGGCAAGCAAAACCCCCTTGTTCATTCCGATACAAACCCACTCTCTCGCTCCTGCTCTCTTTTATTGCATTAGGACAACAACGAATCATGTGTTACTTGCTGCGGTAGTTGAACCCCTTTATCCTTTGCATGACCTGTCATTCCACAGTAAATAGATGAAACCCACTAGCATGAGTAGGAGTTGTTTGAGCCCTGATGTGCCTACTCATTCATGCTTGTTGTCATGCCTGCTACTGCTTAGAGTTGAGTCGGGTCTGATTCATCGGGAATGAATTGGAAGGTGGTGAACATGTCCTACTGTGTGTGAGCTAAGTGTGTGAACACGATTTGGTAAAGGTAGCGGTGAGAGGCCATGTAGGAGTACATGGTGGGTTGTCTCATTGCAGCCATCCTCAGGAACTGAGTTCTGTGTTTGTGATCCATGAACAGTTACTACCACACATTGGGTTCCGGTAACTCGACCCCTCTCGACTTATTAATCAACCTGATCTCTGTCCAGGAGTTGCAACTAGTTTCTGGTGTTTGTAGGTAGTGTTAGTAGTCTACCAAGTGGCACCCGGTACAGGTGGGCTTGGGACAGACTAGGCACAGTGGCACGGTGTACCAAGTGGCACCCGGTTGGTGGGCTTGGGAACCCTGCTCACATCGTTTGGGGCCGTGAGCGACACCCCGGCCGGATCTCCTTGCGGATGGAACCCGAATAGGCGATAAACCTGGACTAGGGACTTGTGTGGTTAGTCAGGTCGTGGCCGACTCCCTCGCCCGGCTTCCGCTTGAAGGTTGCCGAGGTACATGACGTGTACAGGGCGATAAGTGGCGAGAGCGTGTGTGAAGAAGTACACCCCTGCAGGGTTATCATTATCTATTCGAATAGCCGGATTCCTCGGATATGGAAACTTGGACCCCTTGCATAGTTCATAGACAAGTGAAAGTGGATACTCTAAAATGTGCAAGATAAGCGTGAGTGCTATGGATGGCGTTCTCGTGGGGAGACGGGAGCGGATCCATAGTGGTGTATTGATATGGTGAATATGTGGACTCGTGTGCGCCACCTCAAAAGAGTTACTTGCAGTCGTAGTTCAGGATAGCCACCGAGTCAAAGCTGGCTTGCTGCAGTTAAACTCCACCACCCCCTTTTGATACTGATGCATGTGTAGATAGTTCTGATGTAAGTCTTGCTGAGTACAATTGTACTCACGTTTGCCTATTTTATGTTTTTGCAGAGAGACTTCAGTCTCGCTAGTAGTACCGCTTGGACTTCGACGTTTAGCTTGTTACCTCAGCTACGATCTTGTGCCCTCGGCAGGATCTGGTAGATAGTCAGGCTTCTCAGCCTTTTTCATTTGTAGATGTCTGTACTCAGACATGTTAAGCTTCCGCATGTGCTTTGACTTGTATGCTTTGATTGTTGGGTCATGAGACCCATGCTTGTAATATCTGGCTCTTCCGAGCCTATTGAATAAATACCTTGAGTCGTAGAGTCTTGTTGTGATGCCATGTTGTATCTACACATATCGAGCATATTGTGTGTATGATTGAAATGCTTGCTATGTGTGGGATCCGACTATCTAGTTGTTTATCCTTGGCAGCCTATCATATGGGGAAATGTAGTCTAGTGCTTCTGAGCGATAGTAGTCCGCTACAGCCCGGTTCACCGGAGTCCTGCTAGCCCAGCACTACTGCTTGGAACACTTGACTGGCCGGCATGTGTTTCACTTCGTTCCTATGTCTGTCCCTTCGGGGAAATGTCACACGGTGTTATCCGGAGTCCTGCCTAGCCTGCTACAGCCCGGGTTACCGGAGTCCTGTTAGCCCAGTGCTACAGCCCGGATTCACACGCTGATGACCGACATGCTCGATGTGATTCATGTATGCCTGTCCTCATGGGTTAGCGCCGCTTTGGGTTCACGACTAGCCATGTCGGCCCGGGTTCTTTGTCATATGGATGCTAGCGACACTATCATATACGTGAGCCAAAAGGCGCAAACGGTCCCGGGCCAGGTAAGGTGGCACCCGTAGGAATACCGTGCGTGAGGCCGCAAAGTGATATGATGTGTTACATGCTAGATCGGTGTGACTTAGGATCGGGGTCCCGACAGTCTCTTTACTCGTTCCGTAATACATCATCTCACAACTAACACATTAGTTGCAATGCTTGCAAGGCTTATGTGATGTGCATTACCGAGAGGGCCCAGAGATACCTCTCCGACAATCGGAGTGACAAATCCTAATCTCGAAATACGCCAACCCAACATGTACCTTCGGAGACACCTGTAGAGCACCTTTATAATCACCCAGTTACGTTGTGACGTTTGGTAGCACACAAAGTGTTCCTACGGTAAACGGGAGTTGCATAATCTCATAGTTAAAGGAACATGTATAAGTCATGGATAAAAGCAATAGCAACATACTAAACGATCGGGTGCTATGCTAATGGAATGGGTCATGTCAATCAGATCATTCAACTAATGATGTGATCTCGTTAATCAAATAACAACTCTTTGTTCATGGTTAGGAAACATAACCATCTTTGATTAATGAGCTAGTCAAGTAGAGGCATACTAGTGACACTCTGTTTGTCTATGTATTCACACATGTATTATGTTTCCAGTTAATACAATTCTAGCATGAATAATAAACATTTATCATGATATAAGGAAATAAATAATAACTTTATTATTGCCTCTAGGGCATATTTCCTTCACCTCCGTCGTTTGTTTGGTCGCCGGAACGTGCAAATGCACTTCCTCTGCCGCGTCTGGCCTCGCCGGCGGCTAGACGCTGGTGAGTTTGACTTTGACTGGCTGGGCCCAAGTTGACTCCTCTGAGTCAATGACAAGTGGGCCCCCTTCTGCTAACTAACTGGATTAGTCTTAATTAAAATTAATTAGTATAACTAATTACTGACATGCGGGACCCACTGGTCAGTTTGACCTGGACGACCCCGTTGACCTTTGACGTCATCCTGACGTAGTGCTGACGCAGTAATTTAATTACTGGAATTATTTCTATACAGGAAATTCCAGAAATTAGTCCAAACTTCAAAAATTCATAGAAATTAATCTGTAACTCTAAATGCAAAGATTTATATATGAAATTTGATCAGAAAAATTCAATCTATCCATTGGAACTGGTTTCATGCATGTCAGAACAAGTTAACCTTGCTGTTTAAGCAAAACAAGATGATGCACTTAAATGGCTATGTTTAATGATCTAACACTTGAACCCTTGGTTCAATTAAGCACATTCCACCCTGTTTAGCTTGCATTAGGCCAAGACACTTCCATATTGCCCTGTCATAGCATGCATCATAATGTTACATATCGTCATGTGTTGATTGTGTTTCGATGTGTTCTTCGTGGTAGGTCCTGCCTCCGAGGATATTCAAGAGTATCCAACTGAAGGGCAGTATCCCACCACCACTCCATCAAGCAAGCAAACCATTGATCATTCCGATACAAACCCATGTTCTCGCTTCTGCTCTCGTTTACTGCATTAAGACGACGCGATTCAAACTGCTGTGTGTTGCGGTAGTTGAACCCACTTCCTTTGCATGACCTGTCATTGCCACAGTAACTAGATGAAACCCACTAGCATGTGTAGGAGTTGATTGAGCCGTGTGTGTGTGTTTCCTACCATGCTATGCTTGCTATGCTTAGAGTCGTGTCAGGTCTGGCTCATCGGGATGATGAACTAGAGTTAAAGGTTATGACGGTGTCGAGAGTGTGAAAGTGTTGAACACGATTTGGTAAAGGAATCGATGAGAGGCCATGTAGGAGTACATGGTGGGTTGTTTCATTGAGGCCGTCCTTAAGAACTGAGATATGTGTGTGTGATTTAAGATTCAGCTACTACCACACATTGGGATCCTTAATTGACTCTCTCGACTTATTAACCACCCTTGTCCTCTGTCCGGGAGTTGCAAGTAGTTTCTGGTGTGTGGAGTATGCTGGGGGCCGCACGCAGCGCTGACCATAGGGGTGGGCTGTGTTGCGGTAGGCATGTGGAACAGTGTACCGATTCGCCCGTTTGGTGTCTCGGGAACCCTGCACACATCGTTCGGGGCCGTTAGTGGAAACCTCGGCCGGACTCCCTGCGGATGGAACCCGAATAGGCGATAAACCTGGACTAGGGACTCGTGTGTTTAGTCAGGTCGTGGCCGACACCCTCGCTGGGCTTCCGCTTGAAGGTTGCCGACTACATGTCGTGTAAGCGGCGATAAGTGGTGAGAGCGTGTGTGAAGAAGTACACCCCTGCACGGTATTAAACTATTCGAATAGCCGCGTCCGCGGTAAAGGACTACTTGGTCACCTATGCAGTTCATAGACAAGTAAATGGATTCTACTAAAAATCTCAAGATAAGTGTGAGTACCGCGGATGGCCCTCTCGTGGGATGACGAGGGAGGATCCACGGTGGAGTATTGTGGTGGTGATAGTGGACTCGTGTGCGACAAATGATTTACCAGTTGTGTCTATCGTAGGATAGCTTAGCCAAGAGTCAAAGCTGGCTTGCTGCAATAACTCCACTACCTTCTTGAGAATGTGCATGTATAGTAGGATTCTGTTGTAAGACTTGCTAAGTACCTTCGTACTCATGTTGCTTTAATTAATGTTTTCAGACGACAACGCCAACCCCTCCGATGGGTTCTATGTAGACCTCGACGTTGACGAGTGACTTACCACCCAGGTGGTGATCCAAGACTTGTGAAGGGTCGATGTAGATAGACAGGCTTCGTCAAGCCTTCTTTCTTTCTAGTGTCTGTACTCAGACTACTTTGCTTCAGCATGTGTTTGTATGATTGTATGACTTGAGTGTCGGGTCATGTGACCCCTACCTGTATGGATGATATGTATGGCTCCTCGGAGCCTTTTAAATAAAGTACTTGAGTTGTAGAGTTTTGTTGTGATGCAATGTTGTATTTACTCATATCGGGCATATTGTGTGTATGATTGAAATGCTTGGTATGAGTGGGATCCGACTATCTAGACGTTTATCCTTGGCAGCCTATCATATGGGGAAATGTAGTCTAGTGCTTCTGAGCGATAGTAGTCCTCTACAGCCCGGTTCACCGGAGTCCTGCTAGCCCAGCACTACTGCTCGGAACACATGACTGGCCGGCATGTGTTTCACTTCGTTCCTGTGTCTGTCCCTTCGGGGAAATGTCACGTGGTGTTATCTAGAGTCCTGCCTAGCCTACTACAGCCCGGGTTACCGGAGTCCTGTTAGCCCAGTGCTACAGCCCGGATTTATACGTTGTTGACCGACATGCTCGATGTGATTCATGTATGCCTGTCCTCATGGGTTAGTGCTGCCTTGGGTTCACGACTAGCCATGTCGGTCCGGGTTCTCTGTCATATGGATGCTAGCGACACTATCATATACGTGAGCCAAAAGGCGCAAACGGTCCCGGGCCAGGTAAGGTGGCACCCGTGGGAGTACCGTGCGTGAGGCCGCAAAGTGATATGATGTGTTACATGCTGGGTCGATGTGGCTTAGGATCGGGGTCCTGACACGAAGACTAATTTTGTCAGGATAGCTTGTACCTGATGTTACCCTTCAAATTTGGCCGTTGTGGGATCCCTTCCCGCCTACATTTGGGAAGAGGACCAAGATCACTATAAATAGGACTTAGCCACCACCATAGAGGGGGACGAATCCATTTCACCCGAACCACCTCACCAGTTCATCGAGCTCAAGAACAACTCACCTCTTGAGGCTATTCCACCACTGTACTAGTTCATCCTCAGCCCCTCGAGGCAATCCACCACAAAGCTGGAGTAGGGTATTACACCACAAGGTGGCCCGAACCAGGATAAAATGATGTGTCTCTTGTCCCTTGGGTTCGTCGAGCTAGGTTGTGGAATCGTTGAGCAGGCAGAGAGGGAAGAGAGAGTTCTTCACACGCACCCCATAGTTCGAACCTATCAAGGGTCTGCGGAACCCCAAATCCGACATTTGGCACGCCAGGTAGGGGTGCGTCGAAGCATCGCCTCTCCGACCGCTTCACGTCGCCAACCTACTCACATGGCGAGCACCGCTTCTCCGACCGGACCAACGAGCGTGCACGGAGGTGCTGCGGTCCTTCGGGCTTTCACCCCCGCCTTGCGGCAGGTACAGTGGTTGCCCAAGTTTAGGCCAGAGATGCCGCATCGCTATGACGGTGCGGCGGATCCGGCAGGTTTCCTCCAGGCCTACGAGGAGGCTGTTTCGGCGGCCGGCGGCGACCACAAGGTCATGGCCAACTGGTTCCCCATGGCCCTCACTAGTGTGCCACGTGCCTAGCTTCTCAGCCTGCCAGGGTCTTCTTTGGCCTCCTGGCAAGAGCTGCGCGGCCTCTTTGTTGCGCACTTCGCAGTGTCGGCGCCCCCTGCCGTCGCAGCCCTCATCAGAGGTTCACAGGTGCCATAACCAACCCACAACCACTGCGGGCATGGGGGCACTCCTGATGCTTTGCACCCCCACCATCTGCAACGTGGTAGTAACCAAGAGCCTCATCGACGGTGGAGCCGGCCTCAATGTGCTATCCGTGGAAGCTTTCAGCCTGCTTCAGGTACCGCTCGGCCGGCTCCGCCCCACCAAGCCTTTCTCTGGAGTCGTGAATGGCTCCTCTTGCTCCCTGGGGCAAATCCGTCTTCCCGTCACCTTCGGCACCCGTGAGAACTACCGCACTGAGCTCATCGACTTCGACAACGCCCGCATCGGTCTCCCGTACAACACCATCCTCCGGTACCTAGCCATGGCCAAGTTCATGCCCGCAACTCACCCTGCCTACGACGTCATGAAGATGATGGGAAGCAGCGGCCTCCTCATCATGGCCAGAGACACCAAGGAGGTGCTGGCGGCTCTCAAGCTCGCCTTCAGGGCCGTGGCTACCGCACGGCCAAAAACAGCTGGGTCCCCTGATGCCCCGGGGGCTGCACCGGCCAAAAAGAAGCAGTTGTTCTCTCAAGATCAGGCTAAGACAATGTAGGTACCGGTCGACGAGGACGGGGCCTCGGGAGCCACCTTCACCACAGGTGCTGACCTCGCCCCGGACCAAGAAGAGGCATTTGTGAACTTCCTGCGCGCGAATAAGGAGGTGTTCGCCTGCGAGCCCAAGCAGCTAGTTGGGGTCCCGAAGGGGATAATCAAGCACCACTTGAGGGTGTGCCCTAACATACGCCTGGTGAAGCAGAAGGCACGACGGTAGTCCATAGAGAAGCAGTCCTTCATAGTCCAGGAGACCATCAAACTTCAAGAAGATGGTGTCATCCGCGAGGTGCGGTACCCAGAGTGGTTGGCAAACCCAGTCGTGCCCAAGAAAGGCGTGAAGGAACGCATGTGTGTCGACTTCACCAGCCTCAACAAGGCCTGCCCTCAAGACCTTTTCCCGCTTCCGCGCATTGATAAGATCGTCGACTCCACCGCGGAGTGCAACCTTCTGTGCTTCCTAGATGCCTTCTCGGGCTACCACCAGATCAAGATGGCGGTACAAGATGTCGAGAAGAAGGCCTTCTTGACCCCATGTGAGGTGTACTACTACACATGCATGCCGTTCGGGTTGCGTAATGCTGGAGCAACCTTCCAGCGGCTGATGCACATCGCTCTTGGCCAGTAGCTCGGGAGGAACTCTAAGGCCTACGTCGACGACATCATGGTGAAATCTCAGGAGGCAAAGACCGTCATTCAGGATCTGGAGGAAACATTTGCCAGCCTGCGCAAGGTGGACCTGCAGCTCAACCCGAAGAAATGCGTGTTCGGTGTTCCTTCCTGTAAGTTGGTGGGTTTCCTTGTGTCACACATGAGAATCGAGGCAAACCCAGAGAAGGTAAAGGCAATAGAAGAGTTGAGCCCGCCGCAGACTCTCAAGGAAATGAAAAAGCTGGCTGGCTGCGTGACTTCATTTGGGCGCTTTACCTCCAAGCTGGGGGAGCGCGCCCTCCCGTTCTTCAAGCTGATGAACAAGAAGGGCCCGTTCTAGTGGACTTTGGAGGCTGACGTGGCATTTCAAGACATCAAGAGATACCTCACCAGCCCACCAGTGATGGCGGCGCCACGTCCTCTCGAGCCCCTGGTGCTTTACCTGGCCGCCACGCCTCATTATGCTAGTGCAGCGCTGCTAGCCATCCGGGAGGAGCGCCGGGCCAAGAGCCTGCCACACGACGCCATGCATTCGGCCGGGATGATGCAGCACCAAGACGACGCCTCTGAAGCCATGGCAGCGCCAGCAGATGACCAGGTTCCACAAGACGACGCTCCTGAGGTTGCGGTTGCCCCGATAGGCGACCGAGCTTCTGAGGCCCCCCAGCCTCAGGAAGCGCCCCAGCCTCAGGAGGTCTCGGACTCCACCAACACTTCTTCCCTCATCAAGCACCCGGTGTACTTCGTCAGCACGGTACTACATGACGTGTGGGCACACTACCCCATGCCACAGAAGCTTCTTCTCATGCTCCTCTTTGCTTTGCGCAAGCTGCGCCACTACTTACAAGGACACCCCATTAAGGTCGTCTCAGCTTCCCATTGGAGAGGGTGCTCCAGATCTCCAATGCTGCAGGAAGGGTCTCCGAATGGAACATTGAACTACAGGCATTCCAGCTAGAGTTCAGCACCACCACGGTCATCAAGGGTGCCGCGCTCGCCGACTTCGTGGTAGAGTGGACCGACGCTCCAGGGCCAGAGGCAGGTGTCGGCGTATTGGGAATGGGGGTACCCAGACTTGCCTGCCTGCGGCCCGTGGCGTGGCTACTTCAATGGCCCGGTATGGCCCAGCTTCAGCAGCAACAACTCAAGACCCTCGCGAGGGGCCAGGCCTCATGAGGCAAACAACACCAAGACCTCCCTAGGGGCGGCCTCACTAGGCTGGCACCCAAGGAACAGAGGTATCTATGCAAGGTGCACCTCACGAGGCTCATATGACGTGATCCATGACGACCAAGGCAAGGCGGGTGCCAGCGGGCACAGTGTACCAGCTCCCTCTTTGGTGCTAAGGAGGCAAGTGCAGGAGCGGAGTCCCAAGGAATCAAGCAAAGGTTTCATTATTGGTGCAACAAAACCAAGACCACCAGGACGACAGGACGGAGGTCATCCAGGAGCCAACCGCAACGTCACAACCAGAGCCTTTTGCAGGAAAAGACTACTTTTGTCAGGATAGCTTGTACAAGATGTTCCCCTTCAAATTTGGCCGTTGTGGGATCCCTTCCCGCCTACATTTGGGAAGAGGACCAAGGCCACTATAAATAGGACTTAGCCACCACCATAGCACGGGATCTATATCGGAGCCATTCCACCCTCACCAGCTCGTTGAGCCCAAGAACACCACACCTCCTGAGGTTGTTCTACCAGTGTACTAGTTCACCCTTAGCCCCTCGAGGCAATCCACCGCAAAGCTGGAGTAGGGTATTACACCGAAGGTGTCCCGGACTAGAATAAATCTCTGTGTCTCTTGTTCTTTGGGTTCGTCGAGCTAGGCCGTGGGATTGTTGAGCGAGCAAGCTGGGGAGAGTGTGTTCTTCGTGCGCACCCCAGAGTTCGAACCTCTCAAGGGTGTGCAGAACCCATAATCCGACATTTGGCGCGCCAGGTAGGGGTGCGCCGAAGCCTCTATTCTATCGATCGTTCGCCATCATGCTACGACTCTGATTGCTGACGGTTCGAGGGCTCACGCCGAGCACTGGGCTTCCTGGCCCACCTTGGAGGCGTCGTCCGCTCATGAAGACCTCAACTCCGCACTTCAGGTGGTACGTACACCACCCAGCACCGCCGGATGCGGGCGGCGGGACGGCACCATCACCGCTAGCACCACGGCACACGTGCGCCACCACACGATCTTCAAGCTACGCTACGGCGATGGCACCGCACACCCGGCGGGAGCAAGCGAATATGCGAGCCGCACTCATCATGGCATGGGCGCTGCTGCGATGTAGGTTGGTGGAGAGCTTCCGCGACGTGCTCCTGTACCGCGTCGCTGAACTGCTTTACACTACTTGCAAGGGTGCGGCGCCCTTCTGCTCCTTCAGGTTGTGGCAGAGGCGCGCGTGAGGCACAGACGAGCTCACACGGCTTCCAAAGCGTTGGGGGGACCCGACGACACTAGCATGGACCCCGGCGCTGTACGTCCTACCACGACGGTGCCACCTCCAGGAGAAACAAGCGTCGTCGGTCCCCTGTGAGGCCGTACCGGGATGCCGCCCGATGACCACCAGGGCCGGGCGCCGCAGCCAGCAGCTCAAGCCGTGGGGCACCCAAGCGATGGCTCCAGTGCGGCGGCCGCGGATGCCTACGTGCTCCGTATGATGGATCTGGAGTACACGCCAGGAGAAAGCCCCAACTCATTCCCGAGCCAGGATGGGAAGCCAGAGCACCCGAGACCTGGGCCTTCCATGAGCTGCCCGGAGGCTTTGCCGACCCCTTCAGCGACGACGATAGCTGGGTACAGCCGGTGCCTCAGGGGCATGCTTACACTAACCTTGGGCTGCCGGTGAACCAGGTCGCAACAGCGGCCAGAGACCCCAGGTCGGTGGCCCCTCTCCCAGCAAGAGTGGCGCACTTGGGGCTGCACGGGAGGGGCCAGGAGCCAGGGCCTCCCCCGCGCTGTGCGGAGCAAGGCGCTGCATGGAGGTAGGTCCTCTGCCGGGGGTAACGCCGGCGAGCCCTTTCCCCTGGCAGAGGGCCCGTGGTCGCTGAGGGCGCCGCTAGCCTACCCCTTGCCCCTTGGTCTCGTCCTGGTTTCCGGACGCCCCAATGGTGGTCAGGGCTGGCGCAGGGCGGGGCCCTCACCTGGCGATATGAAGCAAGGCTCGCGCTTGTGAAGGTCTCCTCGCATGACACTCTCATGTAATAATAAGTGGGGTTGTACACACCCCGGAGTCTCCAGACCGCTGCACCTCGGCCTCGGGGGCTCCCGCCCATGTCCAAGTGGAAGGTAACAGGAAACAGGGACATGATGTTTACCTAGCTTCGGGCCCTCTCTATGGAGGTAATACCCTACTTCCCGCTTCATTGATCTTGATGGATATGAGTATTACAAGAGTTGATCTACCACAAGATCGTAATGGCCAAACCCTAGAAGTCTAGCCTATATGACTACAGTAATGAGTATACCTGCTTTTCGGACTAAGTCCTCTGGTTTATATAGGCACCAGAGGATCTAGGGTTACACAAGGTCGGTTAAAAGGAAAGGAATCTACATATTAGGTCTCCAAGCTTGCCTTCCACGCCAAGGAGAGTCCCATAGGGACACGGGTGCAGTCTTCGATCGTCGCATCTTCACAGCCCGTCAGTACGGCCCATGGCTAACAGGCCGGACGTCCGAGGACCCCTTAGTCCAGGACTCACTCAGTAGCCCCTGAACCTGGCTTCAATGACGAGGAGTCCGGCGTGCATATTTGTCTTCGGCATTGCAAGGCGGGTTCCCCTTTCCGAACTCCAGGATTGTCTTCAGACGTATCGACGTGTCCGGACATGTAACACAGACACCACACACAGCCGCAGAGAGAAGATAATTTTACACGAGTCCAATCCGCTAACAACTTTTGGCAACATGACATCATATCTGTCCGGTTGTAATTTCGAACCGTTTTTCCTCTGCAGCTCCATGTTCCGAGACGCGGTTGTCATAGGCACGTCTTGTTAAAGAAGAGATCGTGTCCCCTTATTGCGGGATTCTCATCAATACGGTCATGGGTAACCCAACCATGCTGTTTACACCACCCTTGGGAATAGACGAGTTTTAGGACGACTGGGAGGGCATTTGACATTCGCGGCGTTTATAAGGGGATAAGGATTCATCCTCATTCACCCACGCCTTCCCCTTCCCCTGCCCCTCCATTCTTGAGCCCTAGCGCCCAAGCTCTAGCTTTCCCCACCCGATAAAGCACTCCAACCATGTTCGGACCCGGAGCTGGGGGCAAGTGGATGGCCTCCTCCGTTAAGAAGAGAGATATCGAGGAGCTCCGAGAGGCCGGATACCTAGCCAAGGAGATCGTTCACCGACTCCTAGCCAAGGGACAGATTGTCCCTACCCCTGAGCCTCATGAGAGGGTGGTGTTCCTCGCGCATTTCGTCCGCGGGCTGGGATTCCCTCTCCACCCATTGTCTGCAGACCGATGTTTTACTATAGGCTGGACTTCCATGATCTAGCCCCCTACTTCATCGTTAACATCTCAACTTTTATAGTCGTGTGCGAGGCCTTTCTCCGCATCTCGCCTCACTTCGGCCTATGGCTGAAGACCTTCAACGTGAAGCCGAAGGTGGTGAGCAGCCAACAAGCAGATGCAGAGGTGCCATGTTGGGTAAGATGCCCAACGTCACCTGGCTCGAAGGCTCCTTTGTGGAGATGGTGAAGGGGTGGAAATCGGGGTGGTTCTACCCGCGCGATACCCACTAGGCGGCGGCCCCCGAATTCCCATCCGGAGTTGCGATGCGGCTCACCTCCTGGTGAGAGAAGGGCCTGACCTGGGGATCTTTGAACGAGCTGACTGGGCTCCAGACATGCGTCCAGAACATGATGACCAAGAAGATCAAACTTGTCAATGTGATCAAGGTTATGTTCATTTGCCGGATCCTTCCGTGCCAGCGCCGGACCTGCTATTTGTGGGAGTTCGATCCGGCCAAGCACCAGACGCTGCTAGATCTCTTCGGCACGACGCACGAAGACATCTGGAAAGTGCTCTTCAAGGTCGGCGAGATACCACCGCCTACGACCGAGGATCGTGGGCTTAGTTTAAAGCGCCAGGCTAATTCAGTAAGCTCATTCATGTTTTCAAGGTATAGCCTTTACTGGCATATTTTGAGGAAGGAGTCTAAGCCTTCCTATCAATTTCTTTTAGGCCTCGGCCGACATAGCGAGACAGATTAATTGTCCAGCTCCGCTACTCAAAGATGAGGAGACCCCACTCCTGACGAAGATGCTGTTTCCGGCGCCTTATGATGTGCTGGAGAAGAAAGCCAAGAAGACGGCCAAAGGGACCAGGAGTGGCCTCCACCAAAAGGATGCTTCTGACATGTCGTCCAAAGACGAGACTGACTCTTCGGTCGCCGAACATGACGGTGAGGAGGAGGAAGAAAGCGGCTACCCCCTGAGGGGGGAAGGAAGAAAAGGGGGGGCCTCCACGAATCTGGAGGCGAAGGCGCCCAAGAGGGGGAAGAGCTCCCTTGCGGATAACTCCACATGGGATGTTGATAGCAATCCGGAGTGAATGCCCCGGACCAAGCCTCGGGCCGCCTCGTAAGTCCCAAAATCCTTATTCACATCCAAATAGCTGGCCTTTCTGTCGGATTCACGGGTTCCGGCTGACCCTTAAGGTTCGAACTCTGGGGTGCGCGCGGAGATCTTGCCCCCTACCTCTCCGTCTCGCAAGGATCTAAACTACTGCAAGGACAGCACAAGAGACACAGTGTTTATACTGGTTCGGGCCACTGTTGTGGTGTAATACCCTACTCCAGTGTGGTGGGTGGATTGCCTCTTGGGCTGATGATGAAGAACAATACAAGGAAGAACAGCCTCGCGAGGGTCTGTTCTTGGCTAGGGGATGAACTGCTAGGGGGAGTTCGATCGCCCTTCTCTCTCTCTCTAGATGCTGGATTTGGTCTCTCCCCCCTACCCTGGGGGTGGCTAGTCCTATTTATAGGCAAAGGCCCTGGGCCTCTTCCCAAATATTGAGAGGGAAGGGCGCCAACAATTGGCCAATTTGAAGGGGAACATCTGGTACACTTATCCTGACTAAAGTTGGTCTTCGCCTGCCAAAGGCCCTATGGTGACGCCATCCTGGGCTCCATGGTGACCTCCTTCCCACCTTTGGACTGGTCTTGGTCTCGTTGCACCGAAATGGGTGCCTTTGCTTGATCCTTTCGCCAGCGCTTGCCCCCTTTGCACCAAAGAGGAAAGGGGGATGCTGCGCGGGCTGACGCCCGCCTGGCACCCCTGGTCGTCATGGCTTGCGTCATGGGCACCTCGTGAGGTACCCGCCTTGATCTCTCCGCCTCCTCGCGAGCCAGCCTAAGGAGGCCGTGCTTGAGGAAGCGCCGTGTCGTCCGCCTCGCGAGGCTTGGCCCCTCGCGAGGGTATTGAGCCTTGTGTTGATGAAGATGGGCCGCGTTGGGCCCCCACTCGAGCCATGCCGCAGGCCGCAGGCAGGCAAGTCTGGGGACCCCCGTTCCCAGAACGCCGACAGTAGCCCCCGGGCCCAAGGCGCGCATGGACTTGGCCGTGCCAAGAGGTGAAAGGGCAAGGGCGAAGCGCCGTGGGCCCTAACAGCCTGCGGCCTCGGGCGCCGTGTGGCGGTTGATTGGACGTGGGCGGCACTGTTTACCCATGCTCCCTTATTCTGCACCGCGCTAGGTTGCCCCACGGTTGTACACAGCCACCCCCTTTTCCTGTTGCTTGACCGTCTCCTGCTCTTCCTCCCCCCGAACTCTGACCCTTGCTTCCAATCCCATCTCGCACCTCCTCTCTTCCGCCCGCCGCCATGGCTCCAAAGAAAGAGAAGGGAAAGAAGCCTGTGGCTCCATCTCGCCCGCCGCCGCCGGTGGCGCCTGCTGTCGGCCGCTCAATCATACTCAACCTGGAATGCCTGGGCAACCTCAGTCCGGCTCTGGCCACCGTCTTCAACGAGTGTGGGAGGACGACGGCTTGGCCTACGTATCACTTCCCCACCGATAGGACAATCACCGATGTCCATTACTTCGCTGACGCCTTGTGGGCGGGTTTGGTGCCTCCTTTCTCCGATTTCTTCAACGCCATCCTCAATCATTATCAGATCCACATGATGCATCTGGGTCCTGAGTCCATTGCCCTCCTTTCAGTCTTCGCTTTTGTCTGTGAGGCGATGGTAGGCATCCCTCCTTCTGTTGCCTTGCTGCGCCACTTCTTCTCCCTCCATCTTACCGACCCCACGCAATGCTCGGCATGCGTGAGCTTTGTAGCTTCGCCCAAGACCGCAGCCTCTAGTATCGACTTCAACTTCCCTCTGCCTTCAGCCGGGTTCCGCGAGCGGTGGTTGTATGTTGATGTCGGGGTGCCCAGCCCCCGGCTCACGAAGCCGACATTGCCTGCTGTGCCCAACTCAAGCTGGGGTCAGGAGACGCTCGTGAGCCCTCGGCTCGCCTTCGTCTGGCACCGCTTCATGTCCCTGAAGAAGCTTGGCGTAACGGCGCCCAAGGTGGTGAAGGAGTTCCTATTGTGCCGCATTGCCCCTCTCCAACACCATTCTCGTCGAATGTGGGCCTTCAGCGGGCATGGTGACCGCATGAGGCTTCAGGAAGAAGACCTGACGCCCGAGGCACTGAGGAAGGTGCTCTTGGTCCTGACAGGCGATCCCAACCCCGGGGGTATCCGGCAGGGGGGAGCTTTGTTGTACCTCTGCCAAAACAGGGGTGACTTCGTGAGGCAGATGCCCCCTTCGACGAGTGGGGGCTACGCCCTGTCGGCCTCCAGGGGCCTCGCGAGAACCCTGTGGTGGTGATTTCCCTTCCGGTTGACCTGGGTGAATCCTCCTCGAGTGGTGGCGCAGGGAGGCAGGAGATAGCAGGGGTCGAGGGAGCCGCGGACGATGTGACCGCACCCGGCGATGCTCTTGATGGGGCAGCTCATGAGGCCCATGCTGCCGAGGCTGTGGGGGAGGCGCTGCCGCTTCCGACGCTTGAGGCCGAGGCTCCTGAGCCCCCGGCCGTGATCTCTGGCGAGGCAACTGCCCGTGCACATGAGGCATGTGTCCTTGACGCAAGTGGCCTTGGTACTCCGTCCTCTTCGCAGGCTGATTCCTGTGCATCTCTCCTGGGCCGTTTCCGCGTGGACTTTGAGGCCCTCCAGAGAAAGAGGGAGGCCCTGGGCGACGACGTCCCTTGCCGCTTGCTTAAGCGCCGGAAGTACATTGCTGTCGACGAGTAAGTCTTCCCCTTTTCTGTTCCCTATCCTGCTTGCCGCATCCGCTGACCCTTGCTCTGCAGGCCTCTCCCTACTGAGCTCAATGAAGCCACCCAGTCGACACCTTCCTTGACTTCGTCTTCTCCGCCACCCCTTGGCGCCTCGAGCTGCACTGCCCTTGTGGTTTGGGCGAGCGATGGCGCGGACCGTCACACAGCGCGTGGTGGCTCCTCTGCTCTGGCAATCTCCTTCCGTGGGCCTTCCCTTGACATAGACAGCCTGCCGTGGGCTTCCCGTTTGGTCGCGGGCTGCGACTGGCTGAGGCTCCCCTCGGGCCCTCCTCCTGAGGGCAGGCCGGACTCAGGTCGGGCTTCTGACGCAGCGCGGCCAGCCGTGGTGCGGGCGCCAGCCCCCAGCTCCCTGCCCGGGGCTGGAGCGATGGTCCAAGGTCCTCGACGCCTGCTTGGGGCGGATGACGGCGTGGCAGATGTGCTTGAGCATGCTCGCGGGCGTCGTGCCTGTCGCCATGAGTTCCTCCGAAGGGCGGGTGGCGTCGTAGACCTGCTTGGGCAGGAGCTCGCTGAGGAAGACGCGCGCCTGGAAGCCAAGGGCCCGCGCTTGGCCGCAGAACAGCGCGAGCTGGAGGCCGCCGCTGCCCTCGTGCGTCGACAGCGCGACCTTGATGACGAAGGAGCGAAGGCGTCCCTTGAGGCTTCCCTGGCGGCTCGGTCTCAGGCCGTTAGGAGGCCCGAGGAGTAGACCGACGGCGAGAAGCAGCAGAAGAACGGGCTCGTGAGCTCTTGGCCCGGTGTCGCTCATTGGAGGAGCAAGCGGAGCTGCGCGAGGCAGCCCTTTCATCAATGGAGGTGGCTTCTGGCGACCCGGCTGAGCTTCGGAAGCGCGAGGAAGCGTTGGTGCTGGAGGCTGCCGAACGCGCTCACGAGCACGAGCAGCTGGAGATGAGGGAGCGCCTAGTGACGCAGGCGGAAGAAGATGTCGCTGCGCGGGAAACGCGTGTCCTGGAGGAGGTTTGCCGCCGGGTGGCGGTAGCGCGCCAAGGCCTCGAGCGTGAGTTCGAGGGGAAGCTGGGGATGATCCGATTCGGAGCTAAGGGTAGAACCGCCGCCTTGAGGGCCCAACGGGATGAGGCGACGCGGCGAGCGGACGCCTCCCGGGCCGCCCTTGAGGCAGCGCAGGAGGAGCTGGCCACCTCCCAGGCCGAGGTGCTCCGCCTTCGCCAACGTGTGGAAGAGGCTGTGTCCGTCGAGCGTCAGAATGCCGACGAGATATGCCAGCGGCAAGTCCTGGAGCACGAGCATGGCCCCATGCTCACCAAACTTAGGGAGAGGGCTAACATTGCCCTGGGCAACATCTGTGAGGCTGCCGTGGGTGAGCCGCACACGATTAACTACGCCGGCAAAGCTGATAGGTTGGTGGAGGAGAGGAGCCGCGGCCTGCTCGGGCGCACCTTTTCCCGCGTCTTCAGCCATCTTCGAAACATGGATACCCACTTCGACTTCGACGCCGCCATCGCCCCAGTTCCCCAAGCTGTTCGAGGTGACCTGGCTGAATGGGTGGAGAGCAACGTAGATGCTCTCGTCCGGGCCTTCACTTCGGATGATGACGACATGATCGTGGGCGCCGATGAAGGTGGCGTGGTGGATGACCCCAACGCCGTTGATGGTGGCGCAGGCGACGAAGGCGAGTCCAGCGACGCCAGTGATAGCTCGGGAGGCGCCCCCGAGGATGCATTGGGGGATTTGTCAGATTGACCATGTACTATCCTCGTCTTTTTACCCTGAATAGATAGAACTCAGGCGTTTGGCCCGACGGTTGTGAGAGCATTTTGGGAGGGGAAGCCCCTCATGTATGATATTGTATCTAATGTACGCGTGTCCAATGGTAGGCTGGTTCACCCTTGTTCCTTCCTGGCTCCAAAGCCGCCTGTTGGATAGCGCCGCGCCTCGGGTGCTTTCTCGTTGAAACCTCGGGAGGCGGGGTCGTTGCTGAGAGGGAACCCCACAGGCGCAGGCCGTCTTCTCAGGCTCAGGGCCTTTTCTCGAGCGAGACATCTTCACAGGCGTTCGCCTTCTTCACAGGCTCTGGGCCTTCTCCCGAGCGGGACGGCTTCACAGGCGTTTGCCTTGTTCACAGGCTCAGGGCCTTCTCCCGAGCGGGACGGCTTCACAGGCATTCGCCTTCTTCACAGGCTCAGGGCCTTCTCCCGAGCGGAATGGCTTCACAGGCATTCGCCTTCTTCACAGGCTCAGGGCCTTCTCCCGAGCGGAATGGCTTCACAGGCATTCGCCTTCTTCACAGGCTCAGGGCCTTCTCCCGAGCGAAATGGCTTCACAGGCGTTCGCCTTCTTCACAGGCTCTGGGCCTTTCATGAGAAAACGATCTTCGCAAGCACCAAAGGTCACCTCGCGAGGGAGCGGCAGCGGCAGTCTGGGCCGTGCTTAAGCTAGGCCCGGCCCGGCTCGCGAGGGGCTCGCGAGGGGAGGCTGCTGTCGTGAGATGGTGACCAGAACGCGGGAAACGATTCAAACAAGACCAAGCATCCCTTCCCCGAACGCACGCAAAGCTCAAATTCGAATTCAACTTAAATCCAGCGGGGGGAAAAGGTTACAACCAAAGGAAGAAGGCAATGAAAGCAAACAGAAAGGCCGCGTCCGGCACCTAATCTAGTCTTCGACGTCTTCTCACCAGCGCGGAGCTAAGTGCTGTCCACTGGGCGTGGGAGGGAGCCCCAGGGCCTGAGGCCGGCTCCCCTGAGACTCCGGGGCGTGTACAGCCCCACTCATTATTACGTGAGAGTGTCACGGGGCGGCGAGCTTCACAGGCACTGGGCCTTCTTCACAGGAACCGGCCTTGCTTCATATTGCGAGGTCCCCGCCTTGCGCCACACTCTAGTGCCACCAACGACGACCGGAAACCAGGACACCGCCGGTGGGGTAGAGCGGTCGCCAGCGGTTCCCCCGACGACCATGGGTCCTCCGCCAGGGGCAGGCCCTCGGGCGCCTCCCCAGCGGAGGGTGTATCTTCTAAGAACGCCTTGCTCCGAACGCCGCGGTGGTCATGTAGGATCTGTGCCCCTTTCCCGCAGCCCCCTGCGTCCTCCTCCCGAGGGGTAGGAGACCGCAGGAGCGGGGCAACTGCTTGTTGCGGCGACCTGCATCTCCTGCGACCCATGATTAGCGTATGCCTGCTCTTGAGGAATTAACGGTACCCAATAGTCGTTGCCTCCAGTGTGACCGACGGAGCCGTCCTGGGGTTCCTGGAAGGGCTCGGCCTCTGGCGTCTCGTCCCCCCAGCTGGGGCGGAAGAGCGAGCCCTGTTCGCCCTCGTGAGCGTGCCCTTGGTCCATCATGTGGGGCACGTATTCCTTTGGCGCCGCCCCCCGAACGCTGTGCTGTAGTGCTCCATGCGCCACACGGCGTTGCTTGCCGTGGCCACCCTGGGGTGATAGCGCGGTTGCCCACACGCGCCGCAGGCCGCGCCGAGCCCTTCTCCTTCTCGCGCCGGGGGCGGGGGTAGCGCCACCGCCAGTCCGGCACCGACGGATTCGCTGGTGCCGGGGTAGTCCTGAGGCCCGCGGGGGCGCGCGGGGCCTCCTCGTGCTTCGCCCTGGGCTGGAGGCGGAAGCCGAGTGCAGAAGGGGTGAGCCCCCGAAGCGGCGAAGCCCAGGAGCTCGACGACCCGCTCCAGCAGTGTCGGTGTTCTGGGAACGGGGGTCCCCAGACTTGCCTGCCTGCGGCCTGCAGCGTGGCTCGAGTGGGGGCCCAACGTGGCCCATCTTCATCAACACAAGGCTCAAGACCCTCGCGAGGGGCCAAGCCTCGCGAGGCGGACGACACGGCGCTTCCTCAAGCACGGCCTCCTTAGGCTGGCTCGCGAGGAGGCGGAGAGATCAAGGCAGGGTACCTCATGAGGTGCCCATGACGCAAGCCATGATGATCAAGGATGCCAGGCGGGCGCCAGCCCGCGCAGCGTCCCCCTTTCCTCTTTGGTGCAAAGGGGGCAAGCGCAGGCGAGAGGATCAAGCAAAGGCAGCCATTTCGGTGCAACGAGACCAAGACCAGCTCCGCGACAAGGAGGAAGTCACTGTGGAGCCCAGGACGGCGTCACCATAGGGCCTTTGGCAGGCGAAGACCAACTTTAGTCAGGATAAGTGTACCAGATGTTCCCCTTCAAATTGGTCAATTGTTGGCGCCCTTCCCGCTCAATATTTGGGAAGAGGCCCAGGGCCTTTGCCTATAAATAGGGCTGGCCACCCATTTGGGAAGACGACCAAGGCCACTATAAATAGGACTTAGCAACCACCATAGAAGGGGATCCGGATCGGAAATATTCCACCCTCACCAGCTCGAGCCCAAGAACACCTCACCTCCTGAGGCTGTTCTACCACTTTACTAGTTCATCCTCAGCCCCTCGAGGCAATCCACCACAAAGCTAGAGTAGGATATTACACCGCAAGGTGGCCCGAACAAGGATAAATCTCTGTGTCTCTCTTTCTTTGGGTTCAACGAGCTAGGCCATCGGATCGTTGAGCAAGCGAGCTGGGGAGTGAGTGTTCTTCGTGCGCACCCGAGAGTTCGAATCTCTCAAGGGTCTGCAGAACCCATAATCCGACAGCAGGCGAGGACCAGTCCCTTTCGCCCGGGAGCGAAGCACCAGATGGCTGGGTCATGTACTTTGATGGCGCCTTCGCATGTCAGGGCGCGGGGGCTAGAGCCGTGCTCTTCTCGCCCACCCACAACAAGCTCTACTACGCCATGCAGCTCTGTTTCCAACGTGGCGAGAAGGTCTCCAAGAACATCGCAGAGTACAAAGGCTTGATCGCCGACCTCAAGGCCGCGGCCGCCTTAGGCGTGAAGCTCCTCACCATCAAGGGCGACTCCCAGCTCCTCGTCAACTTCGCCAACAACGTGTATGATCCGAATGATGACCACATGGATGCATACTTGGCAGAGGTACGCAAGATGGAGAAACAATTCTTGGGCCTGGAGCTGCAGCATGTACCTCACGACACGAACAAGGAAGTTGGCGATATCGCCAAGAGAGTGTCAAAACACCAGTCGTAGGAGCCCGGCGTCTTCGAGGAGCGACTCTTCATGCCTTCAGTAGCCCCTCCGGCTGCGGAGCCAACATTGCCTCAGGAGCAGCTTCCCCTGCCACCAACTTTGGGAGCCCCTGGCTGTGGCCCGACCTCAGGAGCACGCCTGCTCCTCACGCTCGAGCCTCCGGAGGGGTGCTGGACCGAGGAATTCAAGGCGTACCTGCTGCAGGGAATCCTGCCGAAGAAGGAAGAAGACACGGAGCGCGTGGCTCGGTAGGCCACAGCCTACTGCATTTAAGGATGGTTAGCTATACCAAAAACAATCAAACGATGTTTCCTTGCGATGCATCTCCAAGGAGCAGGGGTGCGAGCTATTAACCGACATACACGGTGGGGACTATGGACATCATTCGTCATCGCGCACCTTGGTGGGCAAGGCGTTCCGCAGCGGATTCCACTGGCCCATGACAGTCAATGACGCGACCGAGCTGGTGAGATCATGTGAAGCCTGCCAGTTCCATGCCAAGCAAATCCACCAGCCTACTCAGGGCCTCTAGACTATCCCACTCTCGTGGCCGTGTGCGGTCTGGGCGCTGGACATCTTGCGACCGTTCCCTCGAGCGCCTGGGGGCTACCGCTACCTCTAACTCGCCATCGACAAATTCACCAAGTGGGTGGAGGTGGAGCCAGTCTATACCATCCCGGCGGGCTCGGCGGTCAAGTTAATCAAGGGCCCCGTGAGCCGGTTCAGAGTCCCTAATCGCATCATTACCGATAATGGCTCGCAGTTTACCAGCAACCTTTTCAAAACATATTGTGCTAATCTTGGAACGCGGATATGCTACGCCTCATTGGCACACTCCAGGAGCAACGAACAAGCCGAGCACGTAAACAGAGGTCCTGAGGGGCCTCAAAGCAAGGACTTTCAAGAAGAAGCTCGAAGCCTGCGGCAGGGGCTGGCTGGACGAGCTCCAGTCGGTGTTGTGGTCCATCCGCACCACCGTGACCAAGCCGACCGGCGAAACTCCATTCTTCCTTGTCTAAGGAGCTAAAATGGTTCTCCCACATGAGGTCAGGCTACGCTCCTCATGGGTCTTGGCGTTTGATGAGGCATGCCAGGACGCCACATGGGGGATGGACCTTGAGCTAGGGGAGGAACGCCGCCATCAATCCTTGCTCCGAGCGGCAAGCTACGAGCAGGCGCTGCGGCAGTATCACTGTCGCAGCGTCCGCTCCAGGACGCTTGAGGTGGGTGATCTCGTTCTACGACGGGTGCTCTCCGGAGAAGGGCTGCATAAGCTTTCACCTATGTGGGAGGGCCCGTTTAGGGTCGCCATGTCTCCAGGCCGGTGCCGCGCGCCTGGAGACGCAGGACGGGATCCCTAACCAGAACGCCTGGAACATCCAGCACCTCTAGAAATTCTACCCATGAAGCAAGGCCCAGTGCCTGTGAAGGTCTCCGCTCATGAAACTCTCACGTAATAAGAGTGGGGCTGTACACGCCCCGGAGTGTCTAGAGTGCCGCCCTCCGGCCTCGGGGCTCCCTCCCACGTCCTAGTGGTAGAACTTAGCTCTGTGCTGGTGAGAAGACTAGACTAGGTGCCAGACGCGACTATTCGTTTGCTTTCTGTAGCTGATTTGCATCGTTTTAATGAAATTTGGGGTCCTCGTGTTTTCAGTTGCCAAGCCGGCTTTCCCTTCATCTTCTCTTTTGCGCTTTGGTCCTGGTTCAGGAGGTGTGGCAGTTGCCCATCGCTCTGTCTCGTGCGTCTCGCGCGTGGGGGCTGAGGAAGTGTGTGCATGCCATGGGCTCGCCCTGTGCTACAAACACACTTCGCCTTATCCCTGCTCCCTCAGAGCTTTGGCTTGTTCTATCCTCGCGAGACGCCCTCGAGGAAACTCGTGCTCTACGCACCCTCTCGAAGTCCATGCCCCCCGAGCACTATGATGCGGTGCACCAATCCACGACTGGCTCGTGCCTAAGGGCTCGCGCAAGGAAGAATAAGACACGCGACCAAGTTTTCTAACAACACCACAGCTTCATGATGCCTCTAGAGGTCGATGACCCTTGAGTCGCCAACAAGAAGGGCCTCACTAGGGAATGTAGCATGCGCTCTCGCAAGGAGGGAAACTACCGCGGGTGCATCAAGCTAAGTTATCCTACCATACCCATTTGGATCATGAACACTACAGCATAACATCAGAACAATAAACATAGCATAGTAGCATAACTACCATGGTTCATTACACGCCCCTGCAGGGCCCCCTACTTTTTTCAAATGCATGAAGAAAGGAAAGGTTAAACAAAAGCGGCCCGCGCGACCACAGCTGCTCACGAGACCTGGCTCCAAGGGTCTCCTGGCCACAGCCCGAGCCTTCTTCGCGCTTCATCGGAGCATGGCGACGGGACGACCCGCCACCATCCTCAAAGCAAGCCCGGCGGCATGGCGGCTGGTCGTAGCCGCTACTGCTGGTGCTCTCATTGGAGGAGGAGCCGCCGCCGCTGGACGAGCCGCGGCCATCGCCAAGAGCAAGCTCGCCGTTAGCGTCGTCACAGTCGCTGTCAAGTCCAAGCTCATCGTTGCTGCTGTTGTCTTCGGGGCAGCACCCTGCATGATGACCATCTTCCTCGAACACCCTCAGATAGAGGGTCGCGACGCCGTCATACTTGAAGTTGAGGGTGCACCTCCTGCTCAGGCCTCTCGCGCGGGCGAATCTGTGACAGCCGCGGCCAGGGCCACGTTGCCCAGTGCGGAGGCCTCCACCACGGCCCACGAGGACTTGCTGCAGCAACCATCAGTCCGCAGCAGGAGGCCGACAAGACCCAAGGCCGGCAGCTCGCCGTCAAAGGAGTGAAGGATCTGGAGTGAGGTGCCGGTGGGCCTCTCCGACCACACGACAAACTCCAGGAGCACCTTAACTGAGTGGAAGCGCGGATGGGGTGGTCGGGCAACCACGACGCTCCTCCCCTCGTCGCAGGGGCTGCCTCGCCCTTGGCGGCTCCTGCCACGAGAAGAAACACCACCGCGGCCACGAAGGACGATGCCGGTCCAAGAAGGAGTACGCCCACGTCCCCGAGGCTCCACCGCAGGGGTCGCAGCATGCTTACGGTGGCGGCCCCTCCTCTCTTAGGTGGCGGCGAGCCGGGTCCCTCCTAGCGAGCCTTCCCCTTCTTGGCAGCAGAGAACCTCTATGTCGGCGCCATGGGAGCTATGGCAAGACGGTGAGGCAAAGTGGAAGACGAGAGAGCGTGCGGCGAGATGAAGGAGAGAGCAAAGGGGGCTCCGCCCCTCCCCTCATTTTTCTCTGCACACAACAGAGTCTCGTCAAGTCAAACAATTGCTGAGGTAGTGTGGGGAAGCGGAGGCGCCCACGTCCCATCAATCGCCACGCGTCGACCGAGGCCGCAGGCGGTTGGGGCCCGCGACGCTCCACACTTTCCCTTTGGCTTCGCCTCGAAGCCAAGTTCGAGTGGGCCTTGGGCTTGGGGACTACTGTCGGTGTCATGGTACCCCGGGTGCCCAGAATTGCCTACCTGCGGCCCACGGCATGTCTCGGTCAACGGCCCGGTACGGCGCAACTTCAGCAAGCACAACTCAAGACACTCGCGAGGGTCCAAGCCTCGCGAGGCGGATGACACCAAGACCTCCATGGGGGCGGCTTCACTAGGCCGGCTCCCGAGGATCGGAGATATCTATGCAAGGTGCACCTGGCGAGGCTCATATGACGTGAGCCATGACGACCAAGGCTAGGCGAGCGCCAGCAGGCGCAGTGTAGCAGCTCCCTCTTTGGTGGTAAGGAGGCAAGCGCAGGCGCGGAGTCCTGAGGAATCAAGCAAAGGTTTCCATATCGGTGCAACAAGACCAAGACCGCTAGGACAACAGGACGAAGGTCATCGCGGAGCCCACTACTGCGTCACCACCAGAGCCTTTTTCAGGTGAAGACTACTTTTGTGAGGATAGCTTGTGCTAGATGTTCCCCTTCAAATTTGGTCGTTGTGGGATCCCTTCCCGCCTACATTTGGGAAGAGGACCAAGGCTACTACAAATAGGACTTAGCCACCACCATAGAGGGGAACGGATCCATTCCACCCGAACCACCTCACCAGCTCATCAAGGTCAAGAACACCTCACCTCTTGAGGTTGTTCCACTATTGTACTAGTTCGTCCTCAGCCCCTCGAGTTAATCCACCACAAAGCTGGAGTAGGGTATTACACCGCAAGGTGGCTCGAACCAGGATAAACTGTTGTGTTTCTTGTCCCTTGGGTTTGTAGAACTAGGCTGTGGAATCGTTGAGAAGGCAGATAGGGAAGAGAGAGTTCTTCGCACGCACCCCATAGTTCGAACCTCTCAAGGGTCTGATGAACCCCGAATTCGACATCTGTTATGACGCTAGCCATGACGACCAAGGCAGGCGGACCCTAGCGGGCGCACAAGAGGTTGTTTCCTCATTGGTGCTATCGAATTCTGGGTTCTGCAGACCCTTGAGTGGTTCGAACTCCGGGTTGCATGCGAAGAACTCGTCCTCCCCAATCTGCCTAATCACCGAACCCACGGCCTAGCTCGACGAATCCCGGGGACAAGAGACCACTACTAGGGAAATGCTTATACATAGGAGCTCACCAGTAGTGCTCTTTACAACAGATCCCTTCTGCTAAATAATGGTAGCGCTTGTGCCCAAGGAGCGCTGCTACCATGCATATAGCAGGAGAGCTTTGTCTATGAAACACGTTGCTACTATAATTGCCACAACCGTTGTAGGCCGTGTAGGCATACTAGTAGCGCTCATAAGCAACAAGCACTACTGCTATTGTACGTAGCAATAGCGCTGCCGTGTAACCAGTGCTACTGCTAAATAGCAGTAGAGGTGTGTTCTTAACAGCGCAACTACTACGCTTACCTTATCCACACCCGTGCATCCATCTCACTCTCCCCACACACACTCTCACTCGCCCACCGTACTACTCCGCCGCCCGCCGTCGCCGCCGTCGCCCATCGTCACCGCTGGCGCCCACCGTCACCCCCAAGGTATGTTCCTCCCTCCCTACCTCCCTCCTCCTTTTTCTTCCCTCCTCTCTCCCTCCTCCCACGACCGTCCTCTCACACCGACCGCCTTCAGTCCTCCCTCCTCTCCCTTGTCCGCCCGAAGCCCTCACGCGTCCCTCTTCCTCCTCCTCCCGCTGCCCTCCTTTGTTAAAAATTTAGGTATAAAATTTTTTAGTAAAAGAATTTAGTGGTAGAAATTGTTAGGTAGAGAAATATATTATGCTATGTGAGATTATTTTAGTAAATGTACGTTTTCTGAATAGAATTAAAAAAATAAGTAAATGTAGGTCTTTTGAATGGAATAGGAATTTTTCTAAGTTATGTGAAATTAGTGCATTTTTTGTGGTTCAAGAAGTAGACAGTAGGTAAAAAAATGAGGATAATAATCTTCTTAGGGTTTAGGAAACAAATTGCAGACAATTCAAAATTTATTTTGGAATCAAATTGGATATTTACTTGATAGCTTATGGAGTTTCACTAAGTCCTAAGATGACGATTATAATGTTTTTGTCTATATTTTGTATTTGCAGAAATTAAGGAGCCCCTGCATCATCCCCGCCGTCGTCCCCGTCACCGACCCCCTCCGACCTCGATCGAGGTGAGAGGAGCAACTCCATGTTGTTAATTTAAATTAGGTATTTTAGGTGTTTAATTCATAGAATAATGTACTATGAACCCTAGTTATGATCGAGTCATGTTCAAAATGTAGGTTTTTAATTAGGTGTAGTTAATAGAATTTAGGTGTTTTAGATGTCACATTTGTAGTTATTTTTTTAGTTAAAGCAATTGTTCCCGCATCGACGTGGATGATGCCTATCGAGCATACTCGTCATCGACTCGGCGCAGGAGGCCTAGTTTTGGTGAGGAGCCATGTACGCGACTGGGCTCCGTCGGGCTGGTACTGGGAGGTGCTACCTTCCGGGGGCGCAGCTTGGTGAGGAGCCAGCCCGTCGTTGACCCGAACCTTCTTTGGTGGCGGTCGATTGGGCCAGTGACGGTGCGGAGGCTTGCGGACCCCACGGAGGTAGTACGTCACCGTGTCAGCGAGGCGGACGAGCTCGTCCATCGCTACATGGTTGCGTTGGAGGGCAAGTTCTCCAATACCTGGGAGGTTCTTCAGGGATCTCACTAGAGCTATGATCTTGTGATGGTTCCTTCTCTTTGTGTGTCCACCGCCCGCGCCGATACCTGTCGTTTGCTACGGTTTTAGCTGTATTAGTGATGTTATATGTATGATACTATTTGAGATCTATTTGTGATAATATTCGAGGATGTACGGACGAAAGAGATGATTTAGTTTTGCTTATTGAATGAATGCTAATTTGAATACTAATTTATTTTACGATGTAGATATGTGCTTGCCCATATGATGTAGATATAAAAATGTATATGTTGTGTTGCTCAAATATGATATGTGCTTGCCCAAGTGGCTGGCAATGTTTGTAGGTTACACCTCCTATAGTGGCCTATGTTTTGTCGGAGTGTTGATTAATTTCCTTTCCGGCAAATTTCAGGCGCTCGATATGTCCTTTTTTAGCAAAGGTCATGCCGGATTTTTTCGTGAATTCTGGCATGACTTGTTCTAGAATATGTAGGAAATATTAAGCGGCCTGGATTTTCTAGAAAAACAATTAAACGACATTTCGGGTTGACATTAAGTCTGTCGAGGCTCCATCACCGAAGGTCGAAAAATCAGTGAGGAAGTGTATCCACAATATATGAGAGAGGACGAAGAAGCCCGACTGTTGTCATGGGGGTCATTTCTCCTTATTCTCCGGGTGCTAGACCTTTGTTATGCACTAGGCGAAGGAGGAGTAACGACCATCACCGACGGTCGCAAATGTCGGAGAGGAATCAGTGAGTGAGAGTCTCCACCACAAATGGGAGGACGAAAAATCTCGACTGTTGTTGTGGGGGTCACTTCTCCTTCATTCCCGTGTGGTAGACATTTTGGTGTAATGCACTCGGGAACGAAAGGAGGAGCTACTATCACCAATGGTCGAATGTATACACCACGCGAGTTGAGAGTTTTCAAGAAAAAGACTCGACAGACCGATAGTCAACCCATGATGAACAATAATGATCTAATTTAATTTTTGTAGTACATATATTGAATTGTACAAGTTTAATCTTTGAATTATGAACATAGGAAATGTCGTCATCGGACGACGAAAGTCTCCCGGGGGAGTGCAGCTGGTGCAATGATGACCGAGGTTTATGCGACAGGCCTCACCAGGACGAAGATCGGCGCTTCAGCATTAAGACCAAGGAGACCTTCCTTGTTGAAACGGTACGCAATGATGACATGTGTTTTTTTCGTAATTAAGCATGACTTCAACTATTTCAACGTGTAATTTTGATCTTTTACAATTCAAATAGCTTATCACATGCCATGCAAGACGCTATGTCTTGGAGACGATGGCTTTTGAAGACCATAAAAATTTCAAAACAAAGAAAATTCATCTAAGGGCTCATCATGGTTTGGATTTTGAAGTAAATTTATATAACTCTGAGAGCGTAACCCATTTTGGTTGCAGAAATTGGGAAGCACTTTGCAAGAGGTATGGTTTTTCTGAGGGTATGCTTGTCACCATGGATCTTGGTGATCCTAACATCGACCAAGACAATATGGACATTTGGGTCCTTGTTGATACGCTTCCAATTCTACCGCTATGTGAGTTTCTCAAACATAGTTATTAACTAATTTATATTGCTCATTTCAAAATAGTTGACAACTTATTTCCATTGAGAGCTTATTTTCATTGTTCAAAAAATGTGTGGAACAGGATAGACAGAACCTACAAAACCGATGACTCTGAGTTAACTTATCAGGATAAAAATCATCTGGTCGCATTTTGTACTGATCTTGAGAACTACAATATCTATTATAAAACACCTCCACATTATGGTCAATACGTGCCACTAGTGCACATGTTGAACTACAGTAACATACATGGAGATGCCATGGTAAGATTTTTTACTATTACGACATATGTGCATCTTTTGCATAAATTGTTTTAAAACTTAACTAGATTGCTAACTACGAAGTTATTACTATGTTTTTCAACAGAAAATCCGAAAGGATTGTGTGCCTCATCTGATGTATCAGAATGGTTACCTTGATGTTTTGAACATATGGCCAGGTCATCCTACGACTCTCACATGTCCATATCGGATTTCTAAAAGAAGTGAAGACATGAAAATCAAAGAATGGAAAAAATGTATGGACAGTAAGGAGGTAGTTGGAAGCAACATTGTGCGAAAGGCAAGAATTGGAGACAGGATAATCTCCATTCTCCATAATGGTGAGTCAGGGCCTATCTTGTTTTATGTTATTTTACCTAAGAGAAGGTAGTATGTCCTAGTTAATAATACTCATGATCATGTGCTAAGAACAACTATGATACCAATGATGTGTTCTTTATTATTATGATCGATGATGCATGATGCTAAGTTGTTATATGAGCATGATGAGTTATTATATATATCAGTCGATGAAATGAACCTGGATTAGATTCAAGTGGAGCCAACATGTGGTGCACCTCGAAAGTACTACTAATCCAAACTAGATCAAGTTTGGATTAGAGTAGTACTCTCGACATGCACCACATGTTGCCTCCATTTGAATCTACTCCACGTTCATTTCATCCACTGTTATATATAATAAGTAATCATGGTCATAAAATCATATGATGAAAGTACTGTATATAAAACCACACAACGAAAATAATCTGTATTTTTAAAATTACAGGAAAAGTTAGCACCAGCGCTTTTTGGAACAAGTGCTTCTGCTACTTACAAGTAGCAGTAGCGCTGTCCTAAGTAAAGTGCTACTACTAACTAGGTATACCAGTAGCGCTCCATTTCCATCGCTAATGCTACTAGTTAGTTGTAGTGCCTTAGTGGTAGCGCTGGTACCAGCGCTACTACTAGCTATAAAACAAGCGCTACTACTAGGGTTTTCCCTAGTAGTGGACACAACAGTTTATGCTTCTTCGAGCCAACTTGCGGTGTAATACCCTACTCCAGCTTTGTGGTGGATTGCCTCGAGGGGCCGAGGATGAACTAGTACAGTGGTCGAACAACCTTAGGAGGTGAGGTGTTCGTGTGCTCGATGAGCTAGTGGGTTGGTCAGGGTGGAATGGATCCGTCCTCTATGGTGGTGGCTAAGCCCTATTTATAGTGGCCTTGATTCTCTTCCCAAATATTGAACGAGCTATCCTGAAAAAGTAGTCTTCGCCTGCAAAAGCCTCTGGTGGTAATGCTGCGCTAGGCTCCGTGATGACCCCCGTCCTTCCATCCTGGCGGTCTTCGTCTTGTTGCACCGGAATGGAATCCTTTTCTTGGTTCCTCGGGACCCCGCGCCTGCGCTTGCCTCCTTAGCACCAAAGAGAAAGCTGGTACACTGCACCCACTGGCGCCCGCCTGGCCTTGCTCGTCATGGCTCACATCATGTGAACCTCGTAAGGTGCATCTTGCATAGATATCTCCGCTCCTCGGGAGTCAGCCTAGGGAGACTACCCCCCATGGAGGTCTTGGTGTCGTCTGCCTCGTGAGGCTTGGCTCATGGAGAGGGTCTTGTATTGTTGTTGTTGTTGAAGCTGGGCCATACCGGACCGTTGACGGAGCCACACCGTGGGCCGCAGGCAGGCAACTCTAGGTACCCCCATTCCCAAGACGCCGATTGTATCCCCCGGGCCCAAGGTGCACTCGGACTTGGCTTCGAGGCGAACCAAGGGGCAAGTGCGGAGCGCGACGGGCACTAACCGCCTGCGGCCTCAGTTGACGCGTGCTGATTGATGGGACATGGGCGCCTCCAATTCCACACGCTGTCTCGGCAACCGTTCGACCTGACGAGGCTCTGCTGCATGCAGAGAAAAACATCAATGTGTGGCATCATGGAGGCCGACGGTTGGCCTCCTATGGCTATAAATGAGGGGAGGGACAGTGCCCCCTTGCTTATCTCCGTTATCTCGCCCACTTGCTCCTTCTTCTTCCTTCTTGCCTCGTCGTCTTGTTGTAGTACTCATGGCATTGATTAGGACGTTCTCCGCTGCGTAGAAGGAGAAGACCCCTCGCGAGGATTTGGGGCCACTTCTGCCGAAGAAGAGGCTCAGCCGTCCCCGCGATGCCGGCGAAAGGCCAGAGGCAACGCAGCCTTGGTACGAGCGGCCTCCGCCCGTCTTCCCGCTTCCTCTGTACGCCCAAGCGCAGGGCTCCGGAGAAGGCGGCAGCGCTCCGTGCCACCCGAGCCATGGCCGTGGTGGCCAGGCCGAGGTTGCACCGGCCACCGGCCCGCAAACCCACGTTGAAGGCTCCTCGCACAAGTTCGTGGTGTGGGTGGCACTGCCGCAGCGCACGTGGATCTAGCTCCCATGGTTCTTCGCCAAGGAGATTCATCCGAGGGGGCCACTTGAGCTGTAGCTGCAGTGCGTCGGGTGCTATAGTCTGGCCACGGGGGCGGAGGACGAGGTCGTCCCCCGGGGCAAAATCTTCATGACCTGAGGATGGGGCAAGGTCGCCCGCGCCTGCTGCGCGGAGGGGGCCCTTGCCATCCACTTCGAGTATGATGGCGCCTCCATGTTGTTCTTCAAGGTCTTCCACATGGAAGGCCGACGGTTGGAGTGCTGCCCTAGAGGAAGCGGCCTGCGTGGCACGACTGCGGGCACCGAGCCTACCTCCGGTCCTGCCGACGACTCCTCCAGCAACAACGACGACTCCAGGGAGTCCAGCGTCTCTCCCGAGCCTAGGGACTCTACGGAATCAAGTGACGACAACTACGTGCCACCAATCTCTCGCTGTGCTTGGAGCACGGCAGCGGCATCCGCTCTGCGTTGATGATGATCTGGATGAGGTTGGCGTCGGCCTCACGTGGCCCATTGTTGATGAGGGCATCGACGGCGATGCCCGTAGCCCGGGCTCCTTGAAGTTCTCTTCTTTTGTTCCCACACGGCGGGTTCATGCTGATTCGTATAAGCAACTTAGCTTAACGAGCCTGAGATGATTTCTTTGCCCGGTGCCCGGTTGTGCTTTAGCGGTGGTGCTGCTAGGTTGGGCTCACGCCGGCCTCCCCTTTTCTCGCTCATCTAAATCATCTATGTCCTCGTGTCTCGACCCTCGAGCGAGGCTCAGCCGCCGCTGGTATGCCAGGTCGTGATGCCGTGGTCAAGGCCAGGGGTGAGTGCTGGAGAGTTAGTAGGAGCTCCTAAGAGGCAGTGCTCAGGAGCCCCCCTTTACCGTGTAAGCGAATTGGGTGAAAAAGGGGCGGCCAGCGGGGCCTCCTATAGTTAACTTCTGGAGATTCCTGCAGGTTAGTCCGAGAGGAGAATATAACTCATAATCGCGTTTGCTGTCCTGCTGCCAATCTTCCGCATTAAGATGAAGGCACTGAGGATCTGGTGAGGTGATGTGCGCGGGGCAGGCCGCGTGCTAGAGCTCGATCTCTCAGATTTGTCAGCATTGCAGGGACGGAACCGAGCACAAGTGCCGTGCCAGCATGTGTAGCACCCGTTGCGGGATGAGCAGGAGGCCGGTCAGCAATGTGGGAGGCCGTGAAGGGCAATAAACAATAGGCAAGCAGGTGATAACATAAAGTATCTCATGGATAAGGTAGAGCTAGTTCTGATAGATGCAAAACTATACATGTCGTAGGGACAAACCCATGCGGCCTAGGGATGATGCAGCCCGAGGGGCGCCCCCAACATAGTGAATCAAAGATGCAAAAGGATACACGTCGCAGGGATAGGCCCATGCAATCTGGGAATAATGCAGGCCGAGGGGCGCCCCCAACTGAATAAACCTGAAAATGTCACATGGCATCATTGCTAAAGAGATGTCGAAGTAGTTGAAGATGCGTGCTAAAGAAGTCGCTCCTCACGTGTCGTCCGATGGCCGGTTCCCAGGGGACCCCAGAGGTTCTGGCTCCTCCTCCCTTAGGATTGCCTAGTGCCTAGCCTCGCAAGCTGCCAGGGCGCCCTGCATGAGTCGATGGAAGGTGATAGCCGCGTTCGGCAGGTCGAAAGGCATGCGAACGTAGCTATGAGGGGGGCCCTCACACCGACCAATGCGCAATGGCTAGAAGAGCTCCTGAGACGCGGCCCTGTTGAGCCCTGGAATGTTGACGCGGACGCGCTGCTCGTTGTCCTCGCCAGGACAAGGAGCCGCGCTAGGTGGTGGGCGGTGGTCGCCGCACATGGCTCGCGCCTCTTGAAGCTCCTCAGCTGCCTTGGTGATGAACTCCTAAGCACCTGGCATCCCATGCCGTGTGCCCTCGTGGGGAAACACACGCTGAAGCATGCCTCTGCATGGTGCCTGAGCGCATCCCTCGTGTTGTTGGCTAAGTCAGAGGCCCTCCAGAAGGGAGCCCCAGAGCCCAGCCTAAGAGGGGCGCTAGGCGCGCCTTCCTATGCGAGAGACAGAGGTTCCCCATGCATGGGCGTAGGTCCTGAGGTTGTGCCGCTGGAGACACCGCTCTTCCGAGGCTCTTGGCGGAGCAACTGCTTCTTCTTCTTCTTGGGGACAGCCTCAGGAGGGTAGATGGTGCCTTCGTCGTTGGGGTTCTCAACTGCCGCAGCCTGGTAGACACGCTTGAGAGAGCACACTACGTCCTTCGCCTTGCAAGCGACTGTGATGATGTCGCGGTTCTATGGCATCTTGAGGACATTGTAACCATGAGGAGTCACCTCCATAAACTTGGCCAGGGCTGGATACCCAAGGATGGCATTGTATGGAAGGCGAATGTGGGCGACATCCAAGTCGATGACCTCACTACGGTAGCTGTCGCGCTGGCCGGAGGTGACAGGGAGGCGGATCTGCCCTATCGGGGTGGTGGAGCCGTCGACACTCCTGAGAAACGCTTGGTGGGATGCAGCTGATCATTGGGCACTTGGAGGAGGTCGAACGTCTCCATGTAAAGAAAATTGAGCCCCGCACAGGAAGTTGCTTATGACGGCCGAGAAAAGCATCGGGAGGGCACCGGCAGTTGCCGTGCACTTGAGCTAGTCGGACGAGCTAAAGGTTATGGTGAACTTGGACGTCCCGAGCGGATGCATGGCCTCAATCTTGGGGAGGGACGCATTTACCTCACGGGCGGACTGCTTGAAGATGCATTGAGTGGTTGGGTCCTGAGCGCCGCCTAGGATGTAGGCGATGGCGCGAGGCTCCTGGAAGCCCCTAGCCCGTTCGTCCTGGTGGTGGTCGTTGTTCCTTCTTGGTGGTGGTGGTGGTGGTAGTGGAGGGAGGCCGGCGTTTCCCTGAGGACGGTCCTCACGAGGCTGATCTCTCCAGGCGCCCTCGCGAGGCTGTCCCTGCCAACGGTCCTCATGAGGCTCGTCATGCCACTCTTGGCGGGGCCGCGGTCGTCCTAGTATCCTCCACTTCAGCCTCCTCCACGGCCGTAGCCTCGATCGTTGCGCTTAGGGCGTCGACCGAGGCGCCTGTCCCGGATGGCCCTGAGCTCCTGACAGTCATTGGTGTTGTGGCTGTGTACATCGTGGAAGATGTAGAATGTCCGGCTACCCTTGGATGACTTTGGGTGGTCGCAGCCGCGCTTCATCTCCAGTTCTACCACAAGCATGGTCGGTCCCTTGCGCTTCACATCCTTGACCTTGGCCTTCTTGTCTTCTGGGTCAGCCCCCGGGAGCTCCAGGAGGGAGAGATGGCCCTCCTCGGCTCTCGCACACTTGGGCGCCATGTTGAACATCTCCCGAGCTGTGAGGTCCTTGTGTATGGCGAGCTCCTCCATCATCTTGACGTCCCGGACGCTATCAGAGAACACTGAGATGATGGCCTCGTCTAAAACCTTGAGGATCTTGAGGCGAACGTTGTTGAATCGCTGGATGTACTTCTGCAAGGACTCCCCTGGCTGCTTGATGCACCGTAGGTCACCCATAGTCGGTGGCAGGTCGCGGGATGCCCTGGAAGTTGGCGACAAAGCACTCGCGCATCTCGCCCCGGGAGGAGATCGATCCCGCAGGCAGGTTCAGGAGCCACGAGCGCGCGCAATCCTTGAGGGCTATGGGAAACCAGTTCACCATGACCTTCTCGTCGTCGTTGGTCGCCTCGATGCTTAGCTCGTAGAGCTGTAGGAACTTAGCAGGGTCAGGTGAGCCGTCGTAGCGTGGAGGTAGGTCGGGCTTGAACTTTCCCGGCCAAACGATGTTGCGTAGCTCGGGGGTGAAGGCACGGTAGCTGGCGGTAGTCACGGGAGCCCGTCGTGGAGGTGGAGCCTAATCTTGGCGCTCACACGCCACCACCAAAGGTGGTGCGCGGTCTTGACGTGGTGGTGTTGGGAGTGCAGGAGCATCTTCTTGCAGCCGCTGGACCTCCTCGCAGCTCTCTTCCTCAAGCACGGGCGCCCTGCGCGGCGGGTCACGCCGCGGGGCCGTGCGCCTTGGTCCGAGGGCGACGTCTTGACGGGGAGGTGCCGGAGGCGCTCCATGGGCTACGTCACCGGCAGCAGACGGTGGACGAGGCACCAAGAGAGATGGTGTAGGAGAGCCCCCGGCGGCGCTGACAAGCTCGGCGATGCGGTCTAGCCAGTCTTCATAGAATTCGTCGACGGGGCGGTACCGCAGGAGCTCGCGCGCCATGAGCAGCGTAGCCTGCGTGTCCGCCGGCCTGGGACGAGCGTGGGATGACGAGCCAGCCGGAGTCAGCGATGGGGTGGCGGTGTGTCTCACCCTGCATTTTCTAATATGTCATTTGCATTAATAAAGCATGAAAGTTTGAGCAACAAAAACTTTTGCATTATTTGGCTTTTTCTTTGAGTTGGTTTTGTCTTTGTGATTTTCAAGTGCTCTTTAAAGTCAACACAACTCCACCTTCTATACTTCATCTCCTTGCCCCAAAATTATTCCCAATGATCACGCCATGTGTATAGTGAAATATAGTATTTTCTTACAAAAAATAATTTGGCCAAATAGTATTTTCTAAATTTTGTTTTCCAAAAACACCTGAATTGAGGTTTGCACTACAAGTACTTGATTTGGGGTATTAAAAATCTTTCAAATAGTATTTTTGACTCCTATTAGGTATAGGACTCCCATAAACCACAAAAATATAATTTTAAAAGTTATTTCCTATTTTATTTAATGACTTTTTCTTAGGGCCAGAAATGGTCTTTAATAGGTTAAAATTATTTAACTATTTCAAAAATATTTGAGAAAATTTAGGGAAACTCATAGGACATATATTGTCCATATATGAGAGTTTCAACACATGGCCATGTTCAAAATATTGGACAAAACCCTCCAAGCCCATTTCTGCCAAATTCAAATATTTGATATATTTCTATAAGAAATATTTTCAAATAAATAAAAGAAAATTCTAGCAAGCCACATATGCATAATGTGATGATCTTACGAAATTTCAACTCAATACAAATAGATTTGGATCACAAAAGTGCCCCAAAACACTCTATGTCCAGATTCAAGTTTGAACAACTTTACATTGCTAACTTCTTCCAAATGACCCCAAACTTTGTGGACATTCTCACAACCCCAAATGATGACACTACACCAAGTGGTGCATCAAGGAGAATAGTTTTGCATGACTAGATTTTGGAAAACCTATTTCTGTTGATTTGGTGGAACTGGCAACTTTTCTCAAATGTTGCACTGGCAACTTTTCTCAAATGAGCTCAAATTTGATGGAACACCCTATTTCTATGTGCCATTCCATCATGTTAAGTCTCATGGCAAGTGGAATTCATTTTCTTGCCCAAACCGACAAAAAACACCTTATGCCTTTTTTGCAAAAGCAGTACCTTGACCTCTTCCACTAATTTCCATGGGCTCAAAATTTTACCACATACCTTCCTAGTCCTCTTCTATTTCCAATAACTCTCCCCTCGCCATTGCTCAATGATTGAGGGGTAAAACAACCCCATTTACCTCCCTGGGCAGCAGCTCCTCTGTCTTCCTCACCTCCCTCCTCACTCAAGTGGCTCTCCAAAGCATCCAAAGCCCCTCCCCACATTGTTTACTCCTCCCTAGCTTCACCAGACATGAGTGGGCAAGCCTTGCTCCCTTAAACAATGCCATGGAGGCCATTTGCATGCTCTAGAGCACGCTACAGTGAGGCCTGGCACTGTAGCCACCCTCTACCAAGTACCACTAGCCACCTCGGGCCTCCCTAGCACGCCCGACGAGATGCCTCGACATCCGCAACACTGAAGCTGGTCGGCGCCCTCCTCTCTCTCTTTCTCCCCTGGCTGCCCCGCGTGTGGGCAGAACGCCGCCCAGCTCCGCCACTCTCTGCTCGAGCACGGGCCCCGCCTCGAGCTCGTTTGCTCCTTCTCTCCCTTCCCAGCACCCAATGCCACCCCCACGAACGTCGTACACCCTCCCCTGCTCTCTCCCATGGCCACCAGAGCCATCGCCACGGGCACCCGTACGCCCACGGTGAGCCTCGGCCAACCTATTTAAGGTGACCCCAAGCTCCACTCTCTCCACCACTCGTCCCCTCCAACTCCAAATCGACCCCCTGCACCTCCCGTTCGTCTCTAGAGGGCCTTGAGCTCGAGCTTTGCTGCCTCGGGTTGCCGTTGATCTCGTGGTACAGGCCTCCTCTGCCCCCGCTCTCTCTTGATCTGGAACCGCCTCACCTCGCTGACCATTTCCCCTCTGTTGCCCCTCTGTATTGCAGCCGAAATCGACCGAAGCAAGGACCTCCCAAAGCCCTTCTGCCGGCTTCCTCGTCGTCGGCGAACCCCTGCACCCCGGCGGCCAACTTCACCTCCACCCGAACAGCGACTCCGTCCTGAGCATGTGGTGCCCTCAGATCGCCTCCCCGTCGATCACAGCGACGTCGGTGAGCTCGCCGCACCCTCTAGCTAGAGGTAGACGACGACGGTCGTGGGGCCCATCTGTGAGCCACACAACCTGACGGCTGGGTCCCACTCGTCAGGTTTAAAAATGCATGCGCGCGTGTACCAGTTCGCCCGTCGGCTGAAGGCGTATTTTTCCTTTACGCCTTCGACGTGGCAGCCTCGCGCGGGCTGGATTCTCCCCTGGGCCTACTGCACTGTGGCTTTCTGGCCCAGTGGCATAGTGCCAGTTTTTCTTTTTCTTTTGTATAATTGTTCCAAAAATTCCTCAGCCCACATTATATTTCCAAATGAAATAATTCCAACTTCAATATTTTTCTAAAAATCCCACCTATTTAATGATGTCACTTTCATACATGTCCAACCAACTTTTCTGTACTATTCAAATTTAAATTCAAATTCGAGCAATTAAATCCCTATTTGAAAATCCATTGCTCTGTTCCTTTAGCTCCAAATCCAAAACTAAGAATTTTACCCTTCTTAGTTTTCACACTCGTATTTATCAAAAACAAGTTGACATTTTTCTGAGGACTTTGGTTTTTCTGTTTTACTATTGCCTTATTTTTCTCGTTACTATTTTGCGACGATAGATTGCATTGCTGACGAAGGAGTTGGACCAGAAGATTTGGAAGACCCAGAAGACTTTGCTGAGCTAGGAAAGCAGCCCTTTGACCATGTCTATGAAACCCATTTTTATGCATGTCATGATGAAAATGGTAGCCACTTTGGTGAGTTGCCTTCGTTTCCTCCTTGTTGATACTTGCATTGTGCATGACCCTACCTTCCTATGAGGGTTATGCCAGTGGGAGTAGTTAGGATGCTATAGTATTTCCAAAGACTTTTTGAAAACCCCGTTGGGTGCCACTAATGCTGGAGGGACATGATGAGCTAGGTAACCACTTGACAAAGAAGTGGTGTACTAGAGCAAGTTGTGTGAGTGTGTTTTCGAAAATGGATTGGTTTAAGTTGCGACCGTTATTCCAACCTTACATGTACAACCACAATACCCCTTATGAGGGCTTTGTTGATTACTTTTGCCAATACTAGCAGGGAGCATGCCTTACTAGTGGCGAGAGGGTATGAGGTACTCTCTTGATACAGAGTCATGCCACGTAGGGCGACCATGGCTGTTTTTACAGACATGGGGCACACCGTTGCGTCCCATCTCGGGGGGTACGGTATCGAGTGAGTCTCGCATGATGTACATCATGAGGACAAGGGCCAACGAGTGGACTCTTTGTTAGTGTTGTCAAGGGAAAGATAATGTTCGGGTGCTTACCCCGGGTACTTGAGGTACCGCGGTTCCTGGCTGACAAGGAAGTTCCCTGGATCTTCTAGGAAAAGTGTGTGACCTCTGAAGAGTGTAAAACTATTCGAATAGCCGTTTCCATGGTCAAGGACAGTTGGGTAACCGCTCTTGGGCTATGTCCACATGTTTACAAACCAGTGTGTGTTTGGATAAGTGGGAAGAACTACTTGGGTCAAGTCAAAGGACTTGACATGATTGAGTTGGGTTGATGCCCACTCCATTTATTTAGATATCTGTAACAACTCCCTATGGTTACTTGAATTCATATGATGCACGTTTTACCAGTTGTTGAACATGTCATAGCACAATAAAATTAGCTTTCTGCAAAATTTACCTATATCATGCATAGTTGTATCTTGAACCAAAACATGGGTTGCTTGCGAGTACATTCAAAGTACTCATTGGCTTGCCACTAGTTATTTAATTGGACAGTAATGGAAGATCATGAATTTCAAGAAGAGTTCTTTGGGGACGAACATGCGAACTAGGACGCTTTCCCAGTCAGAATGCCTATAGGGTTAAGGCAGATGGCATGGGTTCTACCTATCAATGAAGATTTGCGTTGCTTGAGTTTATTTGATGTTCAGCCCCTGAGGCCTTATCTATGTATGACCTTAACATAATGGTCATAATATGAGTAAGACGGTAAGTATGGATGTAAGACCCTTGTTATTCAGCTTATGTGTGTCTAGTCAGCGTTGATCTCTGGGATCACTATACACGTGCATTCGGTGATCTCGACTTATGAGTCGGGGTCCCCACACAGTGCGTTCGTCATGCCGCATGGAGGGGTGCAACGATGAATCTTGCTGCTCGTGCCCCGTCGGGCTGGTGGCGGTGTTGGCGGCAGGTGATGGAGAACGACCGGGAGGCCTGCCAGGGGGTGCCATCTGGGCATCGCGAGTGGCGTGGGCGGCCCGACGCTCAGCACGTGCTCGACGAGCGTCAGCCATGGGAGCGGTAGAGTGGTGGCCAGTTGGCCGGCGGAAGAGAGGCTCCGACGCACCCCTACCTAGTGTGCCAAATGTCGGATTCAGGGTTCTGCAGACCCTTGAGAGGTTCAAGCTCTAGGTGCGTGCGAGGAACTCATTCTCCCAAGTCTACCTAATCAATGAACCCACGGCCTAGCTCGACGAACCCCGGGGACAAGAGACATAGCAGTTTATCCTGGTTAGGGCCACCTTGCGGTGTAATACCCTACTCCAGCTTTGTGGTGGATTGCCTCGAGGGGCTGAGGATGAACTCGTATAGTGGTCGAACAACCTCAGGAGGTGAGGTGTTTTTGTGCTCGATGAGCTGGTGGGTTGGTCAGGGTGGAATGGAACCGTCCTCTATGGTGGTGGATAAGCCCTATTTATAGTGCCCTTGGTCCTCTTCCCAAATGTAGGCGGGAAGGGATCCCACAACGGCCAAATTCGAAGGGGCACAGCTAGTACGAGTTATCTTGACAAAAGTAGTCCTCGCCTGCAAAAGCCTCTGGTGGTGACGTTGCGCTAGGCTACGCGATGACCTTCATCCTGCCGTCCTGGAGGTCTTGGTCTTGTTGCACCGGAATGCAAACCTTTGCTTGATTCCTCGGGAACCAACGCCTGCGCTTGCCTCCTTAGCACCAAAGAGGAAACGGGTACACTGCGCCCCCTAGCGCCTGCCTGGCCTTGGTTGTCATGGCTCACATTATGTGAACCTCCCGAGTTGCAGCTTGCATAGATATCTCCGCTCCTCGGGAGTCAGCCTGGGGAGACCGCCCCCTAGGAATGTAGTATATATTTTTGTGCACTTCAAATGTATGGTTGAAATCACTCTTGTTTACCAGTGCTGAGATTATATCGAAAGATTATCAAGAACTTCCAGAAGAGTTAAAGCACTGGCTGGGATACAGTTCATTGTATTTTCTTGTGTAGTTCCACTAAAATGTATGATTGGCACAACATGATCCCTGTTTGCACAAGTAGGAACAAGGTGAAACCTTCATTAGCTTAGTGAGAAAGGATAGGAAGACATTAGCATATTACTCAAACAGTAGCATCAAATTCATGATGGACAATACGCAAAACATTGCCTCATTGAACCAATGGCAATAAATTGACATGCAAAACAATAGCACTATTATGTCATGACACTAATAATATTCCCTCCTTGCTCCACCACATGATTCACCTCCATATACAAACATACACACATACATGATTCAGCATAGGGTCCTACTAAAGATTTGTTTAACTCCAACAGGAAAATTAGGCAGTAATAAATTAGTGGTACTTAAGTACTCCTAATTAATTAAGTGAGACAGCAGAAGTGGAAGGGTTCCCTGGAGGATCATCTCACATGTAAGGTAGTCGTTGCCGGAGCCCTTGAATGGCCTTGACTGAGGCCTCTGGCTTCAGCAAGATCGCCTTGGCACTGTTTATTCTTCTTCTTCTTCCTCTTCATGCTTGGTTTCTCTTTCTCCTCACCAGTTGGTGAAACCAAGTACATGATTGGCCTTCTAATTCAGAATTGGTTTTGTCAGTGAGGGAGTACAAGTGTACTAGTAAAAAACAGCATTATTTTCTCATGGCAGTCGGAAAATAGAGATGAACACATGCATTAAATATCATTCTTACCTAAAGGAAGGTTATGGCGCCAATATGGATGATGAGGATTGGAACACAGATCTCCCTTTGTGCAGTTCCACCAAAATGAACCAAATGTTC
The DNA here is from genome assembly GCA_032464435.1 of Aegilops umbellulata. Classification (NCBI taxonomy): domain Eukaryota; kingdom Viridiplantae; phylum Streptophyta; class Magnoliopsida; order Poales; family Poaceae; genus Aegilops; species Aegilops umbellulata. The sequence goes on from CP136059.1 coordinate 87,829,443, forward strand.
CATTCTGACATTCCAGTTAAACAACACAAAAGTCACTTCTTTTAAGAAGAGTTTTGTGCAGTGCATCAAAAGGTCACAACAACAACCAGGTGAATTGGATATCCCTGTTTGCACAAAAAGGCACAGAGGAAACAGTCAGAGTCTCAAACAATTACAGGCAAAAACATTTGGCTAAACTTGTCATGTCTTATAACAGTGGCATGGCTTCATTTTTACCAGGGACATTAGATTAAGAACAGCTAAGGCTGCGTTCGGTTCACAGGTTTGGTGCAGGATTTTCGTAGGAACACAATTCCTACGTTATTCTTTCCCTTCCAAACGTTCGGAACACGGGAAAGGTGAATAGTGTTTCATAGGAAAGCTGGTCTGGCAGTACTGATTCCATAGGATTAGAAACATCCACACACTGCTCATTTTTTGGGCGGAAGCCCGAGGCAGGCGCTCGCTGCCATGCGTTAGACAGGTTGTTGTGCTATGTTCCCAGAATAAAAAAATCAACCTATGTGTGGTACGTGAGGTGAGGACAAGAGTAGCCACAGTGCAGCTGAATAAACAAATAGCATCTCATACTGCCAAGCATGCTACTCTAAAAAAACAAATATGTACATTTCGTAGTCCATCCGAACACATTCTCTTGAGAGTTTCCTCCGATTCGCTGTTCCATAGTTTTATACCTACATTCCTTTCCTATTCCTCTATTTTCATCAAGACATATGTTTTCTGCCCCTTCATTCCATACGAGCCTAAATATTTGGTATAAGGGCATGTGACAGTGGGTGCACCAGCAGTCCAGCACCATGTACGTAAAAAGGGGCATAAAGTGGTGATTCATAGTTTGTTGCCCCGAGAAACAAACATCCAAGAAACATATCTGGGTTGGTCCCATTTTTGTTCACTCTAGCCACCTACTCCTATGTGTGGATAGCAAATCTAGTCCTGGTCATACCACTGTGTATAATGTTACCCCTATATTTCCCTTTTCGACCAAGAGACCGGTTGGATGACCAGTCTGTACTACTTTCACCCCCTTTCCTTCCTATTTGTACCGAGTCCGATGTACATACTAAATTCCCCCACCCCCACTTTATTTCTTGTTTGAACCAAGTACTCCCTCCGTCCAGAATTACTTGTCATCAAAATGGATGTGTCTAGAACTAAAATACATCTAGATACATCCATTTCAATGACAAGTATTTTCGGACGGAGGGAGTACAAGATTCGACTCCATGAAGTAGCTTTACCTCTAACAATAGAAGAGAAAAATATGTGACATTGGACCATCCGATCAAGAGGGGCTGAGAGGTAGAAAATGATGCACATGCAGCGACGTAGCGAGCTGGGGAAGTAGAGCTAAGGTGGTTTCGAACGAAGATATACCTGAAGGTCGTCGGGATGTGGATAGGTGGGCGGCGGGAGGCCAGATCCGCCCACAGGCAACGACGAAGGGATCGGAGGACCTCCCGTGCCGGCGCTCGGCCAGAGATAATGGTTCGGCCGGCAGTGGGTCTCCTCCCTCATTGTCGATGACGGCCTAAACGCTGCCCCTCCTCCCCTTCATCGGCGGAGGGGGATACGTCCGGATCTGTAACCAACGGTGAGGATAGAAAGCCAGTGTTTTTTGAAGGGAGAAAGACAGTGTTACTACCCCTATCTTGTTTAGATCTGGAGAGGATGAGAGTGTGTGAATAGATCAACCCTAGCAAGCAAGCGCGGAGGCTCCAACATATATATATATATGTAGTGGGGTAGTTTTCCTTTTTCACTCCATCAAAACAATCGTTTAAAATTGTGCACTACTACATGCCAGGTCGCGGTTTTTTTAGTTGTTGGTTGTTTTTTGAGATAGCTACTCGCTTGTTCCAAGTGGTGTTACAGTGTGCCAGGTCGCACTTTGTATCGTTCAAGTCTGCTACTACAAGTCCCTCCATTAAATGAACAACCACCCCCTCGTAAAAATTGTGAACAAGCCCACGGCTAAAATTAGCGGAAACCTGGGTTGCCCCAACATGCATTATTATTTATATTTTATACTCCCTCCGTTCCTAAATATAAATCTTTTTTATTAGCCTCACCTAAGACAATAATTTTTTTATTAGCAGTGAACCCCACATGTCCTAGACACAAAAATTGTGGCAAGATTCCCTTAGGCAAGCCAAAGTGTGTCTAACAATTTGAGCAACTCAGGTTAGGCAAGTGTGGCAAGTGTGGAAAAATAATGTGGCAACATAAGACAAACATAGTCACAATCCAAATAGGCCCATAATTTTTTGTGATATGCATGGAAATTTGGTTAGTTAAATTTATAGTCAAAATTTGGCAAGGTGCATCAAATCAACACATGCAAGTATCAAAAGGAAAGTCACGGCATGCATGCATGCGTTGTACTCCCTCCATTTCCAAATATAAGTCTTTTTAGAGATTGCAACAAGTGACTACATACGAAGCATAATATGTCTACTCCTACATACGAAGTAGCCCATTTGAAATGTGTAAAAAGACTTATATCAAGTGCAATTCTTTGATGTGTCGCGTCAACTCGTACAAGACCGAGAAATTTGATTACTACAACACCCTCTCCCTCGCGGACTGAGCTTCGGTGCCTTAACAGCACCTGCCTTTGGCTGCATGACAGGAGGGCCAACCACCTGTTGGGCCCACCTGTCATAGACGCAAAGGCAGGAGCAGTAAGTAGAAGCTTTCGCTACACACTATCCCTCCCGCACGAGGTGAACGGACATGAAGCAGTGGATTCGATACTGTAGAAGTAGGAGTAACATCATTGTTCGTCTTCTCGAAGAGGCCAAGAGCCAAGCGCTACCCGAACGTGGCAGTTGCGAACGCTCGCGTGGTGCGGTTCCTTGGAGTACTAGCCAGGCTCTTGCATGAGACAAAATTGCTATTGTTTAACAATTAAAATCCATTATCCATTGGTTGATACTCATTCTGCATAGGTCCACGCGCTTAGCACCGTTTCTTCCTGGGGTCACCAATGTTTATTTGCTAATTAATAGCATTGCATGCAATGAACTAGCCATTGCAAGTCATTAACAGCATGCACACCTCTCATCTCTTATTGGTTGATATGTCAAGAAACAAGAAACAAGGTAGAGGTTAATGCACCGCGCCCAAGTGTTTTGGGACTATTTGGTTTTCGTAAGATGACTTACACACCTAGACGGAGGGAGTAGTATAGCCTTATAAACCGGAAAGGAGTATTAGCCTTTCTAGAGGTTTCAACAAGTGACTAGACTACACCGTGTGCAGTACTCCCTCCCTTCAGGTTTATAGGGCTCAAATCTCAAATCTCATGAACCAAGGCATTTTTCTATTGGAGGAATGTATCTCGTACTTTACAAAACAACCCTAATTAAACTCATCCATTAATTACGTAGTTCTCTCGTTTTCCTCTCCGCCTTGGTCGCGGTGCACAATATTGAGCACTCCTATATGACTAGCCGCTCTATCTACATGCAGGACATTTCAAAGCATCCGGGCCCGTGTGCCATCCACCAAATCACAGTGAGGTGCTACAGTCGAGACTCACCTGTCACCCCGGTGTGGCCATCATGACCCGTCATATCACAAAACCCACACCTTTACCAGCAGTGGTAAGGTGGCCTCCAAGTTGGACTAGACGAAGCAACCATCATTTCACTTGAACGCTTGTTCAAGCCCTTTCTTCCCTTTCTTGAAGAAAACCTCACTCCATGCTACTCACTTCTGCCATTTTTCTTATGTATCGACGAAGGAAAGGTGGGCGAATCAGTTATGCTGCTATATTTTCATTCCAAGAATCTTCTTTTTGCGAAGCACCGAACGATTCTCACATCCTATTCTTTTCCCGTTTTCATTGCGATTGTGGTTTCCTTTCGATTGCTTTTTGTTTGTGAGTTCATTGATGGATCCCGGAGCACTAGGCAAAGAGTTGCCGGCGGACAACCAACTGGAGACAGCGATCTCCAGGAAGCAAGCACCGACCAACGAGTTGACCATGTTGGCAGGCCAACCCATGGAGACAAAGAACTCCAAGAAACAATCACTAGCCAAAGAGTTGAGGACATTGGTGGACGAACTCCTCAAAGAAAGTTGGAAGAACAGCAAGGGCACCACCGTGCCTACCCCAGGAACTCTGATTGCCACCTATGTGAGGCTCAAGACCGAGTTTGAGGAGATAGTTGCTGTTGAGAAGCAGTATTCCCCTGGCAAGGTGATGGCCCCCATCGAGGACGAGGAGATGGCCCCCGGAGGGATGAGATCCCCCGGTGAGCTGCACAAGGTAAAAAATAATGGCTTATTACCATGGTTGTGGTTTTTGATTATTTGCAATGTGCTTGCTAATATGTTAGGGTTGTGCAGGTGCCGGTGAATGTCCTTGATGATTCCGATGTCATGGCCTGTCCTGTTGGCATCACCCCCGAGATCGATTCTGATGCCGCTATCCATCCTGTGGACATCGCCCCAGAGATCGATTCCGATGTCGCGGTCAGTCCTGTGGACATCACCCCAGAAATCGATTCCCATGCCGCTGTCCGTGCTGTGGTCATTGCCCGAGAGATCGATGACAAGAAATAGTTGGTCGCGCTAATACCTCAGGGTAGTTTGCATTGCCCTGTATTTAATTACCAGAACGATGCATGTTATCAAACCATCTTAGGGCTAGTGCACTGTCTTGCTACTTTTGTTTGATAGTGAATCATGCGATGAATCATGCGAACCCTCTCCGAGTTATGGAAACAGATGTATCCTCACCAGCTTTTGATGTAATATATGGCATGCTTAGATGTAAGTTTGAACTGTTTATCATATCAGTAGGGTTTGTTTGATGATTATTGGTGTTAGTAGGCTAGCTACTGTGCGAGCTATAGTACTTGCAAAACACTCACCGAAGAGAAACATTGGGGCTGATGAGCTCGTGGTACGCTTATACTTATCCCTCGTCGATCGACCAATAGCCCTAGCTCCTAAAATTGTAGGCTTAGCGATCGATCAGACAATAGTCGACATACATTCAGGCCTCATTTGGTTCATAGGGTAGGAAAGTCGTAGCAAAAGTATAGAGAACATGCAACACAAAATCTTAGCAGTGCAGAGACGTACTCCCTCCGTTCCAAAATAGATGACCTAGGTGGGCTAGTTTGGCCTAGTGGGTTTTAGTGATATGACATGGTACAGTGCCGTCCAGTCTTCGCGTGTGGTAGCAGTATTGCGGGTACAGTAAGTTTTCTTGAGGAAGCGGAATTCAACGAAGTCATGATGGTTCCTTCGTCCGAACAACTTACAGTGGGAAAGGTTGGGCCTGCAATACGACCGGGGTAGACCAGGATAATTTTGTGCATGGCAGGTGGACCAGGATGGTCGACGTCCCACATGTCGGTGAATGAAAGTATTCTTTCCGATATAGAGGACGAACAACAAGTATTCATTGTTTATTTTTGATGAAAGCTATTGTCTCCCGTGTTATGATGGAGGAGTGTGAAACACGGCAGCCTAGTGAACTTGGCATGTGCACCACTCCCTCCTTCCTCATGTAATGCCCAGGTTACAACTTTTTCTCACTTTCTCTCTATCTATTTCCTCTCAAATGTTTTTTACCTTTCTTTTTTAAGACACAATTGTTTTTTATGCCTTTTTTAGAATTATTATTTTTATACCTAGGAGCACGTGTAGAGACGGGCTCTTGCAGAGCCCACTCCTTGCCTTTGTCAATGCCTCTCTCTCCTCCACATAAGGAGTACTACTTGCTATGCATGCATGCGGCGGGTAGCTGGCGTCTTGAGGGGCTAGGGCGGTGAGAGCAGGCTCCGGAAGCGGTCCGGACTCCAGCATGGCCCACCCCATATTTCTTGGAGTCCGTGCGCGGTGGGCGGGCGGTCTCTTCTCCCTCCCCGGTTTCTCTCTTCTCAGCCGACGCCCGTAGAGCGATTAGATTTTGGCTATCGACGGTTTATTCAATTACGGTCCCACATGTCAGTGAAATTGCAAGACAACACATGTACCCTCTGGTGAGCGGGACTGTCAGGGTCGCGACGCGTACGAGTCGTAAGTGTGCCGCCTTTTCCTTTAGAACTTGTGAAGCGTAACATTTTCGCGCGATCGATCGATAGAAATCCAGAACAAAATGACGAGGGCGGTGTTTTCCCGCTCGTTAGGCGGGCTAGTTCGAGTGATATGACGTGCTACAGTGCCATCCACTTGCTCCATTTTTATGTAAGCAAGAGTTTACACTCTTACGCGGGAGGAGTACGAAACACCACGGATCTGATTTTGATCGAGGGATAACTGTTCCCTGCCAAATAATGGAGGATTGTTAGCGATTATAGTATGATAGTTAGGGCATCTCCAGCGTTGGCCCACAAATTTACACCGGCATCTGTCCGAGGACACTGATGGATGCCATCCGATGCTGCCCACATACCTTTCGACAACTATATGAACTAACCAGACGAAATTCGTGCAAACAAAGCAAATTTCAAATTAACCGGATGAAATTCATTACATTTTGAAAACTTTCCCTACAAACTGGACGAAATTCATTACATATTTCGCGCAAACCGTACTAAAACCTACTGTAAACCTAATCTAAACGATCGCCGGCGCCCGACCACCATGTCCGGCCATGAACCCGAGAAAGCCGGCCATTGCCTTTGCCTCCTCCTCATCCGCCTCGATAACCTCCTCCTCCGGAGCACAAGGTTCTGAAGATTTCCGCCTCCACGTCACCGTCAAGCGGCTAACCGGCCGCCGATGTTTACCCCACCAAGCTTGGCGTCGACTGAGTGGAGTAGCGGTGGCCTTCCCGGGACCAGAGCGGCGGTGACCTACAGTGTACTACTCTTCCTCGCTGCCGGTTGTGCCCGCGCACGCACACCGGCTTCGTGGTCATGGCGGCGGAGGGCGGCCGGGGGGTGCCGGCGATCTCTTTCGTTTGCTCCTGCGACAGTACATCAAAGAGAGCTTTGGAGCGCGCCCGGAGCGGAGTCGCCGATGTCCCTCGTCTGCTCCTGTGACAGTACATCCAAGAGAGCTTCGGAGCGCCAGGAGGCCATGGTTCAAGTGGTGCCGACAGAAGGAAGGGACCAGAGGAGAATAAGTGTGGGTCTTTGGCTATGGCTGGGAGTTGGGGCTCAAGTTAATATAGCGGGCGAATGGCAATGAGCCGCGGCAGACGGATGATCAACTGGCGCTGGAGTAGGTTCGTCGGGCATGAATGCGGATGCTGCTTCAGTGACTTAACTGCGGATGCGTTTGGGTTACTGACATGTGGGCCCAATGGGCATCTGGCCCGCATGTCAGTGACAAACCAATTGCACCTGCAGTTAAGTACGGTGAATGCGGCATTGACATTCTGGAGAGACGGTGACCGTTTCAGGCGGGAAGCGCGCGCTAGCGATGGAAGGGGTTTCGGTGTGCACTGGCACTAAGATCAGTCGCTCACGATAGTACATACTCCGTACCATACTACCATAGTACCCTCTCTAGCTTAGGTTGTTTTATAGATTGTCGTTATGATGGACAATATACATGAGCAAGGCAGTCCGAGTATGACCGTTGGTGTTGAGCCAGGTGAATACATTCTCGGCGTTCGCGTAGGACTCCATCAAACGTCTAAACAGTAATGTCAGGCACCGCCGGGGCGCGCAGGTGATGGGCTCGTCGTTTGCGTTGCGCCATGAGCAGGACTTTGATTTAGAGGGCGACGTGCATGCATTAGCATGCTTTGACAGCGTGAGCGTGAGTGTCTGACGTGAAGTATTTCATTTTCATTTGGCTGACGAGGGTGCGTTGCAGCGACGAGTTCGTGGTTTGATTCCCCACATACGCATAATTTTGGTTTTTACAGTATTTCTTTCTCCATTGACATGTAGGCCCGCGTAGATAGATAAAGAACACGAGCTGATGAGGCGCATGCGGACCGTTTGACTGGTCAACTAGACAAATACGGAGCTATACGCTGAGCCAGTGACCATATAATCACCATATCTTGTATACAATGATGAAAGTGAGCTATCAAGACAAGTTCGATGACCGCCAATGCAATTTACTGGGTAATAAATGACCAGGATTGAAGGGGAATCCAAATTTGCTTCGTCTTCTGTCCTTGAGCTCTTAACAAACCAATACACTATACGGTTGTCCGACCACTCCACCCAGAGCTCTCACCAAGCGTCGTTCATGCCACCGCGCCGCACACTAACCGGTAAGGCAGCGATGGCATCCCGCCGCGCCGAGTTCCTCGCCGCCCACGACCGCACACAAAATGGTAGGGAAGCGATGGCATCCCACCATGCCGAGTTCATCGCCGCTCGCGACCTCACAACTATGTGGGAGGAATTTGAAGATGCCAAGGACGAATGGGCGGGAGAGCAAGAGGCGGCCAAAGCCGCACAGAGGGAGCGGAAAAGTCAGCAAGCACTCAAGAAAAGAGAGCCCCGCCGCCGCAAGAAAAAAGGACGCACGCGCTGCTGTGGAGAGGTCGGCGGAGATCCAAGCACGGTGGGGTGTCGCCGACAAAGCCGGGAAGGAGAACAACGGTGTTTGGCCAGCATGTGAGAAGTAGTAGTACTAGTAGTTAGTGTGTGTGTCTGTGTCTGAGTACGAACATGTACCAATACTACTAGTTACTACTGTAGTTTTTAGAGCAAATTACCAGTACAATAGCCTAGACTAAATGGAAAAAATTCCTATCCAAAGCATCAAATGGCATCTCTTTCTCTAGAGATGCATGTTATCTCACTTCCTATGATTTTCATATTCCCATCCTATGAACGAAAGGAGGCCTCTGTTGGAGTAACTACTATAGCTAGCAGTACTGCTGGTACAGTAGTTTTCTTTAAGAAGCGGAATTCAACAAAGTCATGATGGTTCATTCGTCCGAGCAAGTTCAAAGTGGGAAGTGGGCCTGTGATTTGACGGATCATTAGTCATTGTTACTGCGGCGCGACAACCTGGGTGACTCTCCCTTGGAGTTCTGCGTGCATGGCAAGTGGACCAGGATGGTCGACGTCCCACATGTTGGCGAACGGAAGTATTCTTTCCGATATCGAGGAGCAAGGAAACCGCGTGGTATAGTATCACTGCTGATTGGTTCGCAAAAAAAATAGTATCACTGCTGATTTATAATTATTTTTTATTTCTGATGAATGCTAGCGTTTCAACTCTTACGACGAAGGGTGCCAAACACGGCACGTGCTGGATGTCCCACATGTCAGCAAAAGGAGTGGGACATGAACAACGTGGTAAAGCCCAGCATAAAAAAACAGCGTGGTAGAGCGTCTCCACTTCTTCCACTTCTGGGTCGGAGACCACACGTCGTAGTACTTAGTGGTATGAATGATACGAAGTGCGACCTGGAGAGAAAGACACGTCTAGTTGGAAGGTCTCAGGGCATACACGTAAACAAATATAAAAGTTAATATGTGCCTCCAACTAATATAGTAGTAGTAGAGTACTTAGGCACGTACTCCATAACATCACTGTGCATTGCACGTACAACATTTAGTGGTAGTACGTAGTAAGAGACAAATGCCGCCCAAGAATTCCCTTCTCGACCTACTTTTGGGTGTTCGGTATAGTGTATGGAGGGTGCATGAGTCCACACTAGTTTAGCACAAATACACTAAAAGCATGCATGAAGAGAGCATGCATGAAGATGGGTGTTGAGTTGAGCATGCATGAAGAGGGAACAACTATGCTGAGACGAGAACGCAACCAAACACACCCTATATGCCACGCATGTTCATACCATTTGTGCCGTTCTACTTCACATACTGCGCTACATTACTCAGGTTCGTACGTCCACTCCTGGGTACATGTCCGTCTCGTAGTTCCAGTCCCACGTGTTCTTCATATAGATGGAATGATCCTTGCATAACACGTGCACCTTGATGCTAGATGTCTCGCGTGTTGGCAAAAAGGATGAACAAAGCTCACATAAAAAAAATAGAGTGGAAGAACATAAATTCCGGATGACCGAAAAGGAGCAAGGAACCTCCTGGTGGAGCATCTGCACTCATAATATTTAATATTATTCAGCGATATAAAATTAACCAATCATCTCCACAGTGGACTGGAAGAGTACGCAACACGGCAGCCCTGTGTAGTTACATCATACTAGTAAATGGCTAACCCATGCTATCACCATATTTCTTGGCTTCCGTGCGACACCTATCTCTAGTAATCCAGCAGCCTGTATCGCTTCTCCCTCCTTGTCTCTATCAAAGTGCGGTGGCCTGGCGTTTCTGCCGTCTATTGAGGTCGGTTAACAATTACATGTTAGCGACATGCCAAGAGCATTCTAAAAAAAATTCCTTTCACGTTCTGTTTTCAGAAAGAAAAATCCTTTCACATACGAATTTGCATGTATGCTTTGAGCAACTTGCATGTCCTATACTGCTCCTATTTGATACTCTAAGTTAGCTAGAGGTTAGACTAACTCATGACTAACCCTGAACTAACTATAGCAAAAGAGGTGTTCGGGTGACAGGGCTAGATTGACAATAAATGCACTTCATGGAGAGAGAAAAGTGATTTTTTGGTGGTCCCAATGAGAACTATCTCCAGTTAGCACCTCTTGGGTGGGATAGTTTTTTTTGGTGGGTTCGGTGCAACTTGCTCCAATTTAAACCCTCATGCTTGGATACTTTAGGGCTATTTGAGCCCCAACTAGCTCAAAATAACTCTAACCCATGGATCCAAACAGGGCCTATGGCCAGTCTCGACGCGGAGCAGTTGCGTGCACCGGGAAGCGGCGCTATCTCGGCCATCGCGCCACTTCAAAGCCGACGCTAGTGAGAGGTCGCCTCTGCTCTGGCCAGGCATTAATGCGGCACTAATGCTCCAGGGCGACGCTGACCATTTCACGCGGGAAGCGCGTGCTGGCAAGGGAGTATAGGTTTTGAACCGTTTCAGGTGTAGTACTGGTAGTTTGCAAAACCACTCAATTATTGCACTCAGTTTCCTAAGAAATTGTGGTAAAAAACGTTACTCCACAGCCCGCTTCCCTTCTCGTTCCTCTTCCACTGCCCCCGCACGTCCGAGGGAAGCGACCGGTCAACCCTTACATAGGAGTGCTAGCACGAAAAGATGCATGCATGACCACTAAAATTTCCTTATTAAAGCGCCGCTCCGGCGGGAGTATGGCGCATGTTGTTACCTTCGGCCGGCCCATGGCTACCGGGCGACGGCGACCAGAGAAGAGGCGACGGGAGGGGAATGAATGCAGCTACTATTTGGGTTCGCCTTCTGCTTAAATAAATGCGCAGCATCATGTGTACCCGCGGGTGCACAAATTGTAACATACGTGTCTGCTTAAGTGGGTGTCATGTAACTGGTGTGTGTGTGTGAGAGAGATTCTGAGAGACAGAGTGCGTGTGTGCGACTCTACTCTTCAGACATGTACTCAACCTTTTGCATCGGAATATAAGTATAATGGTATTTACTTTAGCTAGTGATTTATGTGGCCATGTTAACGTGGTTGTGTCAAAAAATGTCACTTCCTGCTCGTGATTTGCGTTATATAATTACAAGCAAGATTCTCGTGCATTGCACGGAACGTCAATATGCATTTTTTTTACAAAACAGCTGTTGTGATTGACCCATGCAGGAGTAATCCCATGTGTAAAAACTAATGATATCTTGAGAATTTTATCGGAAAACTGGTATCTTGAGAATGTCATCGAAACAATGAAAGATGAGAGATAAGGCGAGGAGGAGTGGAGCGTGGTGGTGACTGGTGGTCGGAATGGGCGGAGGCATGGGGATGGACGGTGCCGGCAGGCGGCAGCGGCCACCATGCATGCTAGATTGTTCTAGAGACTTATTCCTTTTTTAATTGCCGAGCAATGAGGTTGTGGGAGATAATGATGTGGAGAGAGGTGCAGGTATCTTTTGTAAAATTATCATAGTTTGCTTTCTATCCTCAGATATAGATCATACGGTCTGTATTACAAGATGGCAGGCACACCATCACCACCAACTCATTTTTTTATAAGGGTACAGATGATAAGTTTGCTGACTACTAAAGTAAAGTGGAATTTGTCCATGTTATGCAAGTAAATAAAGGTGATTGTTTATCATACGGGTAAGGTTGGATTAAGGGTGGTAGGAACAAATGCTCCGCCTAGAGCATGTGTGTGTGAGATGGAGTCTTAATGTGTGTGTGTGTGAGAGAGAGAGAGAGAGAGAGAGGAGAGAGAGAGATGGAGTCTTAGTTTGTGTGGGGGGGATGTGTGTGCGTGTGTGTGTGAGAGAGAGAGAGATGGAGTCTTAGTGTGTGTGTGGGGGGGTGCGTGCGTGTGTGTGTGTGTGTGTTTGTGTGCGTGCGTGTGTATGTGTCACGGGGTCCTCTGTGGCAATGTGATTTAAGTGTGCATGGCTTCATCATAGAGAGCTGATGTGTATGGCAGAGGCACCAACGATGGGGTGCGAGAGAGAAAATGCACATAGAGAGGGAAGAGAAGGTGTGTGCCCGTGAGAGGAGTCGACATCGAGAGAACTTGTTTGTTCGAGAGACACCAAGGAAGACTACTATATATCGATGGTGCATGTAGGCGGGAATTAAGCAAAGGGATGGTCTTATTGGTTTCGGGGATATAGGGGAAGAGTGAGAGGCGGGGGGGGGGGGGGGGGGGGGTAGCTAGAAGGAGATTGTTAAATGTGAGTGTGTGTTTTACCCATCCAGGCGGAAGTTATGTGCACAAAAGAGGAGAACGATTCGATGTGGCGTTAGGATTGAGGGTAATTAACTACGTATGGAGACATAGAGACCTTGAACGTGCATGTGTGATAGGTATACATGTATACGTGGGATGTGTGTGTGCGCGCGCGCGCATGATCGAGATAAAAGAAAGAAGACATAAGTCATAAGATCAACGACATGGGAGAGACGGATCAGTATGAAAATATGTATGATTGCGATAATGTAGGGAAGAAGGCCCGACAATTGAGCATGTGTTTTTGTCTTTAAGAGATAGTGGCGTGGGTTGGAGCATGCATCTATGGTGAGTAGAGGGAGTGAGGCGCAACGATTGTGCAAAAGAGACCAACCTATAAATGCATATGTATGGAGAGACATATATAGTGTGGGTGATAGGAAGCAAGACTCCGTGCGAGAAAGAAATATTGACGGAGAAACTACAGATAGATACAGAGATGGAGATGCTAGCTAGAGGGACATCCGCTAGTTTGGGTGTTGAAGATGACCGTCGGGTGGTTCAAAGGGTGAACTTATATATGTGTGTGAGAGGGCACTTGACTGCATGCAGAGAGAAACATATGTAGTGTGCGTGATAGGAATCAAGAGTGAGGGCGAGAAAGAAGGTTGATGGAGAAACAGATAAATAGAAAGATAAAGATGCTAGCTAGTGTGCGTTAGAGATAGGAGTCGAGTGGATCAGAAGGCTGGGTTATGTGTGTGGGTGTGAGAGAGATAGTGAGTCACATACAAACAGATATCAGAGAGACGGAGTTTTGTGTCTGCGGGAGAGAAAGATATTTCACAACGAGAGTGATAGCTAGAGAGACATACGAGGGAATGCAAGATATCTCTAGGGAGAGAGGGTGTGTGTGAGTGACATACAAGAGAACAATGGAGAAATATGAGACCCTGGGAGACAGAGTTTGTGGTTGTGTGTGATAAAGGGATATTGAAGAGGAAGAGTCGTAGGTTCTCATATCTAAGGAGCGAAAGACATCTCTGTATGAGGGGTGTGCAAGTGGCACACATGGGAATAGTAGAGAGAAATGAGACCCCGGGAGACAAAGTTTTGTGTTTGTGTGAGAGAAAGAGATTCCACATGCAGAATCATAGTTAGAGAGACATAGCAGGGAGCGAGATATACTTAGAGAGAGATAGAGTGATGAAGGTCGAGGGAGAGAGTACCGTCAGTGTGTTACGAAGATAAAAGATCATTGTCGAGATACAGGTAGCACGAGAGATACCTGAGAGACGATGAATGCGTATAGGTCCAGAGAGATAGTCCTATATAAGCTTGAGTGATAGCTATATGAGACGAATATCTGGATTAAAGGGGATTCAAATATTTAAACTGGAGATCACAACATCGATAATATCATAACGCAAATTGGTGTATCAAACATGCATATTCATTTGAATTTGGGCACACATGTAATGTTATATAGTTTATCAATATCGGTGATCCATAGATTCTTTAATTACCAACAACGCATGGTTTATATGCAATTAATGTCTAAACGGGATTACACTATATGTTGCGTGTGTGAAACACATTATACATGTTTGAGAAGTAAAAAAACCCGCATGAAACACACATTAATTGGAGACAGTTAGCGAGGAATGCATACATTGGATTTCAACATAAAGTGGTTTCAAATATTTGAAAATCCAAATTGATGGCTACAACCTTATGAATCTCAGATCATGCCATTTGTAAACCAAATTATGTATAAATTGTGTTGTGCTTTTGAAAGTATATATAAAAAATGATGTATATAGAATGTAATTCCAATTGAAAACGGATCCCTCCCGAAAAAATTAGAATACAAACGGGATTCAAATTGAGTTGGCACGGTAAACGTGCACTCTACAAATTTTGAGCGAAGCTGGGAAAGTCGCAGTAACCACCCGAAACCAAAATCTGCGAGATGGAAATCACTACTGCCTATCCCTGCCACGCAAAGCCTATCTGCTGGATTTCTATAGGTTTCGATAGGTGTAGGTTTGTAATTTCACCCAAACGTGACGTAACCGCCTCTCACCCGGATTCATACACGGTGGGCGCCAAAACACAATATGTCCTCGGCCGAAATCGACTCCCTCCCCGATTCATATTCATGCACGGTGGGCGCCAAAAACAAACTCTCGTCGGCAAATATTTGATGTATGCGAGATTACCGTCCTATCCCCAACTAACTAATGTTGTTGTGATGTAGTAGAAATTTGAAATGGGGGCTAAGTTTGTATTCCTCGCATTTGAGACAAGCGTGCCCAGAATACATGGTTCCCCCTTCCTTTCTACCTCCCTTTTCCCCATTCGTACTCCATGGGCGCCAAAACACCCTCTCCACCCCACCCTCCTCCGTTCGCCGCTGTCCGCCACCCCATCCACTGCCGTCCTCCTCCACCATGTCGGAGCTGATACCCCGACACCGCCGTCCATTACAAGATATCGACCTCTCTCATCCACGGCTTCAGATCGGGATCCTTGCATCCCATCCTCTCGCTTCATCCCCGCCGTCGTCCACCTTGCTGGCGCCGCTCCTACGACCGTCTGGTCCACTGCGCCCCGCCATCACCATCTACCCTCCTAGATCTGCTTCCACACCGCCGACAGCCATCTCTACCGCAGCGCCATCAAATTCTCAGCAGATGCGTACACGGCGCCGCACCAGAGGCGGTACTCTTTCGTATCTTCTCCACTTATTTATCGCAGCAAGAAAATAGATCGCCACTGCTTTACTCTGATTTCTTGTCTTGGTTGCGAAGTTGCCTTTGTCTGGTTTGCACCTTCAGATCCGCCATGGCATGCTCAATACTATACTCCCAATGCTTATGATTTTCCCCTTTTATATTCCACACTACTTAAATAACAGTAGACTAAATTTCAAAATTGGGTCAATCGATTTTTCAGAGCTCGCCGGAGTTCATCGGTGCGGTCGAAGGGGCTCGGGTGGTTGTGGGGCCTCGCCGAATGAGGAAAAATCGACGCGGGTGGGGGTTGGGGCGGGGGTGAGGGTGGGGGTGGCGGAGGAACACAGGCGGTGGGGGCCGGTGGTCCGGCGGCGGCCCGTGCGGTGTTCTGTATGGGAAGAATCAGAGACGAGGAAGAAGAAGGGTTAGGAGACGTAGGATCTTCATCCAACCACCTGAAATGGTCGAGAGACAGCTGGGAGTTGCATTCTTAATGCGCTCTGGTTCATCATGTGTGGGCACTGCGCAACCAACATTTTATTATCCAAAATCTGCTTGCTCTTCTTTACCATGTTCCTCTTATGTTCTTCTTTAATATTTACTCTCTCCGTTCCTAAATACAAGTCTTTGTATAGATTCCACCATGGACTACATATGGAGCAAAATGACTGAATCTACACTCTAAAAGGTATCTCCATACATCTGTATGTGATCCATAGTGGAAATCTCTACCAAGACTTATATTTTGGAACAGAGGGAGTATGATAGTAGTACAGTATGTTCCTTGTACTGAAGATGAGTAGGGACATTTGTAGTGTAGAGGTCTATATGGTCGCTTGTGATGGACACTTTGAGCCTCTTTGATTCGTAGGATCTTGTGAACATAGGAATAGGATTTGTAGTGGCCTGCCCACATGAATCCTATAAGAATAGCAAGGAAATGCGGGGAGTTGTGTCGCCTTTGAGAGTTACACTGATATTAACAGTACCGCACCTTCACTTGAAGAGAGCTGGTATCCGAAGCCTTTTTAGCCGTACCGGCAATACTAGCACATATATTCCAGCAAGTTCCACTTTGCTGATTTTACTCTGATGCTTAAGGTTTTCCCGTTATATCTACACTATAATCTGTGTAGCTGTTTTGTGTCACACTAGCAGCAGTCCACTCTTGAAGCTAAACACTGCAATGACTTACAAAATTGGTACCACGGCATTGAGTGCCATTCTGGATGCAATGAAACTCATACGCTCCCCACCTGTTGATTCTTGTTCAAAATGTGATCCTAATGACTATTCTAACCTCGAGGAGTCAAAGGCAGATGGCCTGTCCTGTTCACCCATCAAGGTGCCTGCTCTAATTTGGCAATGTTTTATTGATTGCGGGTATCTTGCATATGTTGCCTTGCATTTCTTCTACTTTGTTGCACCGCCATCTACTTAGTTTACTCATCATATATGTCGAGATGCCATGCCCATCCATTATCAATACATATTCCATCTGTCATCATACCATGTTTTTTCCACTCAAATGCTATTCTTGTGCATCAGACATCAAAAAGGAAGAGGGTGATTGTCGAACCTGAAGGAGCACCAGCAAAGTCCTTGAAAAATGTGGTGGTGCCGGAGAAATCAGACAGCACCCCACTTATATTGGATGTACAACTAGTGACACAAAACGTAGGACCGACTCCAGCAGACTGTACCCATACTTCACTGGCCACACCACTAGCCCCACCACACAAGACCTACACTCCAGCAAAAGGTATACCAATTTCATTTGCCATAGCACCAGCTGTACCACAGAAAAATCCCACTCCAGCAAAAAGTACAACAAGTCCACCGGCCGAAGACCTATCCCAACTGCAGAGACGGCTAATTCCTACAGATTGGAACCCCATTCCCTTTATTCCCAGTTTAAAAGACAATGCTGTTGTTAGGGACTACGTGCATATATTCCCATCATGGGAAGATTATTGTGAAGACAAACACCATTTTCACATCTTCCTGTCCAACTTACGTGTAAGTGTTATTATTCATGGTTATTATTTTCCTGTTTTCCGCTGATTGAACACATCAATGATTTACATTACATTGTTGTAACTAGGCGAGGGTCAGTCTAGATAGTCATGACGAGCAGAGCTTGCTTGTGCTTTTCAAGGAAGCATTGCAGCAGTATCGTTGTTACCTGAGGAAATCACACTATGATGGCAATTCTATAAACGAATTTCTGGTGAAGTCTCCTATGCTAAATTTAGAAGACACTGAATGGAAAAACCTTGTTATGCACTGGTCTCGTTCCCAGGATGAGGTACTGTCTATGAAATCACATGACAATTTGAACTTCTACTTTTCCGCATGTGCCTTACGGATCTTTTTTTGCAGGAAATCTGCTCGAAGAAGAATTCCGGTTTGACAAGAACGACAGGATATCGCAAATATGCTGCCCCACTGCTTTGCTCTTGTTAGTACCTGTTGTCCTGTATCACTGTACTTGCATACACCTGGTTCATTATGTGACAGCAGTATGCATGATAGCTTCCTTATCAATTGTTCGCTCCAAATTATCTGATCTGTATGAATGGGTACATTAGTGTATAATATATCCAATGCCAATGTTTTTTTAGCTCTGCATTGTTCTTCTAAGTACATGCTATCCTTTATCAGTGTACTTATAATGACAGGTAGTTGTTCATGTACCATCACTCTGCAGCTTATTTTCCTTTGCCCTCCATTTTCTACACATCAGATCTATATTTACTCTTACCATAAGGTTGCTAGTGAAGAAGTTTAGCTGTGCATTGCTCTTGGCTGTACCTTTTGCCTTTATCACTGCACTTACATTTATAGCTACTTGGTTATGTAGCATCACTCTTCATCTTATCTTAAATATTCTCCATTTTTTCGTATATTATCACATCTATATTTACTCTTAACAAAATGTAGAATAAAGGCAATGCTTTTGAAGAAGATTCTGTGGTAAACTTCTTGAATTTCCCCCCATCAGCATGGACAAGGCCTTTATAGAGCCTGTCTTCACCAATAATGTAAGTTTGTCCATCTCGATCCTTCAAACTTTGTTGTATATATTTGGTTAGGCATGACTGCAACAACTGTTTATTTTTGGTGTTTGCATCAAATTGCATGTTTAATGTTTATTATGTAGTTCATAAACAAAAGTTTGTCCTTTCTCAATTTAAGTTTTCAGTTGTACAACCAATTTCCTTCTTGATACCATGTAAATTAAACTATATAGAGCAAGTGATCTTCTTTGGCACTGCATGTATGCTTCTGTTCTTCATCAGTAATCCAGTGGTGTGGTGAAGCTACCCACTACAACACAATGTCATATTCTACAATGTCTTAACTATGAACAATGTCATATCATTCTACTATTATTTAAACTGTCTCTTTATTTGCCAATCTGAAATGGTATAAATTAACAGCACACTAACCATTGATACTTATGAGTTCTTGATCTGTAATCCAGTGGTGTCGTGAAGCTGACAACTCCTTCACAATGTCATTTCCTGCCATGTCTTGACCTGGGCAATACCATATTGTGTTAATGCAATTTTAAACCGTGTCACTTTATTCGTCAGTAAGAAATGTGATGAATTGTCAGCACTGATACTTTTATGTGCAAAACCTGTCATCTGTCTGCTTGTTTATCTTTCAGAGTGAGGAAGATATAAGTGTTGAACAAGCGCAGTCTCATCATCATGCTCAGCAGGGCTATTTCTAGAACTCTACTCAAGTGCTGTCGGTTTTTTATATTCTTTTTTCAGCGTGTTTATTTGCACTGGTGGCAATCTTTGATGCCCAGTGTATGTAATCTGCTGTCTGCTTGTGCTTTATTATCATAGTGGTGAACTTTGATGCCCAGTGGATGTAACATGCTATAATTTCTTTATTGTATAGTCTAGGTTTTTTCTTGTTCACGATGCTGCAGTTATTTTACTATATATATATATCATGTCTTCGCAGTAAACCAGCCAAACCATAAAATTACGGTACATAATCGGGCCGTCATGCAATCACGATGTAGGTTGGGCCTGAAACGTGCCGAACAGCTCACGGGCGGCAGCAACCCGAAATGAACCCCGACCCATGATTGTGCGAATCAAATCACAGGATTTTAACAGGCCAAAATTGTCTCGGTGCTTCTTTGGCCCAATCAAATATCGGTTGCGAGCAGGCCGGATGCAAACCGGGCCGTAGTTAGGCCCAACTATATGACGGGCTTTTAACAGGCCGAAATTAATATAGGGCCGAAATGTTAAACGGGCCCTTAACAGGCCAAAACTAATACCAGGCCGAACTAAGTGGGCCTTTAGCAAGTGGGCCCAAAAGCATAGTGTCCAGTTGACGGGCCGAATTTGATATGGGCCATAATTGAGCCCAAAGCCTCTTAAAGGGTTGGACCTGATCTGGGCCGTAATTTGGCCCAAAACGTGGTAGGCTTTTAACGGGCCGGATCTCATATGGGCCACTATTAGGCCCGGAGCGTGGCGAGCCATTAATGGACCAAATCAAATATGGGCCGACATTTGGCCCAAAACATGGCAGCCAGTTAATGGGCCGGTCTACTAGGGTCCTCAAAATCTTGTGGGCCTATGGCTGGGCCGGCCCATTAATGTCGGCAAAATCTCATGGGCCTTTAGCTGTGCCGGCCCATTATGATTCGCAAGAATCTTGTTGGCCTTTACCTGGGCCGGCCCATTATGGCACACAAAAATCTTGTGGGCCTTTACCTCGGCCTACCCATTATGGCCCGCAAAATCTTGTGGGCCTTTAGCTGGGCCAACCCATTATGGTCCGCAAAATCTCGTGGGCCTTTAGCTGGGCCGGCCCATTATGGTCCGCAAAATCTTGTGGGCCTTCAGTTGGGCCGGCCCATTTAAACTTGATGGGCCGGTCCACGTGTCAACATATCATAGGCAGGTCTCGCCCATTGGATGAGTGACACCTGTGCCAACTCGGACCTGACACGTGTCTCCTCCAGCCAATGATGATTTTACACGTGGAAAATCCCCATTGGTCGGGGCTGTTAACGGGTTATCAGATCCAAAACCCGACCCGATAGCTTAACGGTGTTCTATTACGGTGGATGCCACATGTCGGTCACCCTTGACGAAAGCACTTCTGTGACGCGCGATTTATCGTCATGCAAGTGGACACTTCCGTGATGATTATTTTGGTAATGTCATGCAACACTTCTATGACAGCACAGGTATGACTATCTTGATTATGTCATAAATTTGTCATGGATGTACATGTATGACAAAAAACGTGACCTACTGTGACAAACAGGTATCATCACGGAAGTGTATTTTTTTTGTAGTGATGCCTCGTGGAGGCGTTTAAAACTTGTGTTTGGTATTCGAAGGACATTAAGTTTTGTAATATTTTGTTAAGATTCTGCGATTTCCTTCCCGTTTCCTTGGTGTTTTGCGTCAGCGGGGCCCGACCCCGCGCATACCTTAGCCGCTATTGGGCCGTCCGGATCACCAGGACAAGACCAAGGGGTGAGAGGTTATGTGGCTAGTTAGGCTCGTGAGTCGCGATGCTCAGGAGTCCCCCTTGATGCGTAAACGGCTTACGAGAAGGAGATGCGGCAGTAGGCCTTAGCGTTCTACGTCGGCAGGGCCCGACCCCGCACATACCTTAGCCGCCGTTGGGCCGTCCGGGTCACCAGGACTGGACCAAGGGGTGAGGGGCTACGTGGCCAGTTAGGCTCTAGAGTCGTGATGCTCAGGAGTCCCCCTTGACGTCGAAACAGCCTTCATACCTTTTCCTTTGCCGAGGCTCGGCTCGGGAGGGACGTGCGACGACCAGGTCTGAGGGACCTGGCAGGGTGGCGTACGCTCGGGCATGACCTGAGCGTAGCCCCCGTGCCCAGCCCCCTCGCGCGACTCTCCCGACGGGAAGTGTTGCGACGAGGCTGGACACTGAGCTCGGAGGCTCCCTGAGGTTGGTATGGCCATGGGGCCGCCCTCAGTTTTTTATAACCAGCGCGGAGCGTAGCGCTTCCGCACTTGCACGGTCATAGCCGCTCCTCGACCGTGTCGACTGCCAGCACGGAGCATGGTGCTTCGACTTGTGCGTGGGTGAGGGCTCCCTCTGAGTGGAGCCCCCCGGGCATGTACAGCCCTGCCTTGACATGTGGCTTGCACGACACGGCCAGACGAGGTGTGTCTGGGCACTCGTGAGCCAGTGCGGGACTCAAGAGGCCCTACCTCAAGGCAGGTTGCGCCTGGTCTTGGTTCTTGACATCGGCGGTAGCCTTGCGAGATGGTTAGGCAACTTGTGCCGGACGAATCTCCTGAGGCGATCACATGAGAAGGCCAAACACCAACGACCCTAGGAGGTGATGTGAACGGGGCCGGCCCGCCAGACAGAGCTCAGCCGTTGGGTTTATCGACGCTGCAGGGACGGACCCAAGCACAGACGCCGTGCCTAGTCTTCTCATGTGAAAATCCCTGAAGAAAGACGACCGACGCGTGGCTCCGGTGGTGGTGAGGCACCGGGTCACGCGCCCTGGCTTGTCCGTCCGCGATTAGCTCATGCGAGAACAAGGCACCAAGGTCCATGGGAGGTGACGTACACGGGAGCGGACCCGCGAGCCAGAGCTTAGCCTCTTGGGTTTGGCGACGCTGTAGGGACGGACCCGAGCACAGACTCGGTGCTAGTCCTTAATCATGAGGCGGTCGTGGGCGGGCTTGCAAGGGCGCACGATGTTCATGGTATCGAAGTACCGGACAGGCAGGTGGTAATCATAAGGTAATTTATGCAAGAGGGCAAGCTAGTTCAAATAGATGCAAGAACGATAAATGCAACTGGGACGGACCCGAGCGGCCTGGGGATGATGTAGCCCCAGGGGCGCACCAAACAGAGTAAGCTAAAGATGCAAAAGGATACACGTCGCAGGGTCAGGCCCGTGCGACCTGGGGATAATGCTGCCCGAGGGGCGTCCCCAACTAGATGAACTGGAAAGAGTCACCTGGTACCGTTGCTGAAGAGGTGTTTGTCGAATCACGGGTTCCGGCAGACCCTTAAGGTTCGAACCCTGGGGTGCACGCGGAGATTCTGCCTTCTACCTCTCCGTCTCGCAAGGATCTAAACTACCAAAGGAACAACACAAAGAACACAGAGTTTGTACTGGTTCGGGCCACCGATGTGGTGTAATACCCTACTCCAGTGTGGTGGGTGGATTGCCTCTCGGGCTGATGATGATGAACAGTACAAAGGTGAACAGCCTCGCGAGGGCGTGTTCTTGCTGGGACGATGAACAGCTAGGGGAGTTCAACCGCCTCCCTCTCTCTCTACTTGCTCTACGATTGCTCTCTCATTACCCCCTCTCTCCCCTCTACCCCCTGGGGGTGGCTGGTCCTATTTATAGGCAAAGGCCCTGGGCCTCTTCCCAAATATTGAGCGGGAAGGGCGCCAACAATTGGCCAATTTTAAGGGGAACATCTGGTACACTTATC
The DNA here is from genome assembly GCA_032464435.1 of Aegilops umbellulata. Classification (NCBI taxonomy): domain Eukaryota; kingdom Viridiplantae; phylum Streptophyta; class Magnoliopsida; order Poales; family Poaceae; genus Aegilops; species Aegilops umbellulata. The sequence goes on from CP136059.1 coordinate 87,852,318, forward strand.
CTGACCAAAGTTGGTCCTCGCCTGCCAGAGGCCCTGTGGTGACGCCGTTCTGGGCTCCAGGATGAGCTCATTCCCACCGTTGGACTGGTCTTGGTCTCGTTGCACCGAAATGGATGCCTTTGCTTGATCCTCTCGCCTGCGCTTGCCCCCTTTGCACCAAAGAGGAAAGGGAGGATACTGTGCGGTCTGGCACCCGCCTGGCACCATTGGTCGTCATGGCTTGCGTCATGGGCACCTCGAGAGGTACCCTGCCTTGATCTCTCTGCCTCCTCATGAGCCAGCCATAGGAGGCCACGCCTAAGGAAACGCTGTGTCGTCCGCCCCGCGAGGCTTGGCCCCTCGCGAGGGTCTTGAGTCTCGTGTTGATGAAGGTGGGCCGTACTGGGCCTCCTTTGAGCCACGCCGCAGGCCGCAGGCAGGAAAGTCTGGGGACCCCCGTTCCCAGAACGCCGACAGTAGCCCCCGGGCCCAAGGCGCGCCCGGACTTGGCCGTGCCGAGAGGCGAAAGGACAAGGGCGAAGCGCCGCGGGCCCTAACAGCCTGCGGCCTTGGGTGCCGTGTGGCGGTTGATTGGGCGCGGGCGTCTCCGCAACCGCGCAAGTTAAAGGCGCAGTGTCTGCCCAGGCCTTGCTCTTCTCTTTCTCCCGTCGTTGCTCAGATCCCCTTTCTTGCGCCTCTCCTTCCTTCCTCCAAACTCCCAGATCTCCTCCCTTGTGACCTTGAAAGCTGGGCGCCGCGCCAGCCTCCTGCTGAAGCTTGGTTCTCGCCAGCCCTGGACTCGCCGAATGTGTCGGTGGCGAGCCTCGCCCGGCTGCGCCGGATGGCGGCGACGTGGGGAGTCGACGGAATGCGGGTGTTCAAGGTCGGCTCCGCCATCCCTGAGGGCCGAGGAAGCACCTTCTACCCTCTCTTTGTAAGCTCCATTACTGCGGGCCTGGTGCCTCCTTTCTCCGAGTTCTTCCTCTCTGTCCTCTGCCACTATGACTTGGAAGCCCTGCATCTCCACCCCAACTCCATCCTTCTCCTGGCGATCTTCGCCTTCTACTGCGAGGCCCATGTGGGGGTGCAACCCTCAGTGGCTTTGCTGCGCCACTACTTCTACCTCCAGGTCACCCGTGGCTCCCCTTCTGCATGCGCGAGCTTCGTTGCGTGTGGCGGCGCCATTGCCATCTGAAATCCCGGGAAGAGGATTGAGGGCTTCAGGAGAAAGTTGGTTTTGGTGGATGCCGGGCGCATCCATCCTCGCCTGATCCTACCCACGGAGCATCCCGTGAGTTCCGGCGACTGGTCCCGGGAGGAGCTTACGGACCCCCGCGCGAAGCCGGTTCTGGAGAAGATGGACGCGGACGTGAAGCCGGCCGACGCGGAGGCAGCGAGGCTGACCGGCGCGTCGCTGCTGAGGGAGTTCCTGGAGCACCAGCTGGCCACGCTTCTGCGGTACTCACCTCCGATGTGGAGGCCTCACCCGAGCCCCGCGGCCTTGGGCGATGAGGATGTGACCGCGGCGCTCCAATCCCTGGTCGAGGGCGAGGTGGCACGGCTGGAGGGCACGCCTGCGCCCTTGTTCCTTCGCGACGACTAGCAGCAGGTGGTGGAGTCGATGCCTGTCTTCAACGGGGACGGACCCGTGCCTGTGGTGGCTCCCGAGGGACTGGTGGACGTGTCCTCCGGCGACCCTAGCGGAGAGGAGGGCGAAGAGGAGAGGGAGGAGGGCCCTGACTCCGACGCAACTGACGGAGAGTCAAGGGCTCCCCTCCCCCGGCGCAAGTCCCGTACTCTCCGCCTCTCATTGAGCGATGATGATGAGGTTGACGACGTGCTGGGCAGCGGGAGTTCGCCCACGATCCCGAAGAAGGACAGGACCGGGCTGATCCCTCACGGGTCCGCCCCGGCTCCAGGGCGATCTACGGACGCGCCTTCTGCTTCTGAGGTTGACCCCTCCAGCCGGCTCTCAGGCTTCAAGTACGGTCGGAGGTTGCTCGAGCCCTCCAGCGACGACCTGTAAGTGCTTGATCCCTCATCCTTTGTTCCTTGTTCCGTCGCTGGGGCTTGATGTTTGCTTACCTTCGAATAGGCTGGCGCCCGCGGCGAAGAAGCCGAAGGGGGCTCTCGAGGCCTCATCCGTGGCAACGCCTCCACCTGCGGGTGAGGGAGATCGTGAGGCATGGGCTTCTCCTGCCCGCTCATCTTTGCGAGGCTTGGCTGAGTTGGCTGGGGAGAGCCTCGCCCCCATGGCCCAAGCGACTCCCGAGGTGCTCCTGCCTGTTGCCGCCGCCACGGTCGTCGGGGCGCAGCAGACTCCGCCTCAGGACACTGTGGTCTTGCCGCCGCTACCTTTTCCTCCCATTCCACTGACCGCTGCTTCCCCGACTCCTCCTGTTGTCTTGGGGAGCGCCGATGTTTCTCCGCCTTCTTCTTCCATCCTGGAGCGTGCCGCTGCTGAACTGGACCGGCTGCGGCAGGATCTTCTCGGCGCCGACCCTCGCCTGGTGGCCGGGCGCCTGGAACTGGCCTCGGGGTGGATTCGCTCTGACGCCTTGGTTCGAGCAGCGCTGGCTCGGGCCTCAACGGCCTGTGATGGAGAGAGGGAGGCCACCTTCGAGGCGAAGGCCGCCCAAGATGCGGCCCAGGGAGAGGTGGTTGGAGTCCGTGGCCGCTGCAAGGAGCTGGAGGACGAGCTTCAGGGTCTACGGGACCAGCTCGCAAGGGAGGTCCGCCTTTGCCAGGAGCAGTAAGAAGGCGCGAAGGCTCGCGAGGCGGCCATCGAGGATCGGGAGGCCAAGTTTAAGAAGCGCCGTGCCCGCCTAGATGCGCTGAAGAAAGAGCTGGAGGTGACGAAGGCCGAGCTGGACTGCAAGGCTCGGGTTCTTGACGAGGATCGCGTGACCTTCACAGACATGGAGAAAGATGCCCGTGCTTCCCTGAAGACACTCTACGAGAGCGGCCTGGAGGGTCCGCTGGCCGGTGACGAAGATGGCCCCGCCAAGCTGCTTCGCTTCCTAGTTAAGGCCCTTGGAGATGTTTCCCTTGGCCTCGGCCCCACGGCTGAGGCCGAGGCGCGCGTCCTGTCTTCTGCTGCACTGACGCGGGTCTTCGCCCACATCTATCTTCGCGATCCCGGCGCCGACCTCGACAGCCTACTGGAGCCGGTGAGCGGTGAGGGTGCGGCCGCCGCTGTCGAAGCCGTGAAGGGGAGCGCGGAGGCGCTGCTGGGGAAGTTACAGGCCTTCAGCACCAGGCCAAAGCAAGGTGCCGCCGGCCCTACTTCTCCACGAAGCGAGGCCGCTCCACGCTCCCCCACCGCCGACAAGTGACTCCGCTGCCGCTCCTGTTCTTCTTTTACTTCCTGCACATGCATCACGCCCCGAGGAGGCATTTAAACTTGTGTTTGGTACTGAGGCAACAGTATGGGCTGTAATATTTTGCTTTTAAGTTCTTTGAGTTTTATGCTTTTCTTCCCTACTTGCATGTGTTCTACGCCGGCAGAGCCCGGCCACGCGCGTACCTCACCCAGCATTAGCCCCGACCGGAAACCAGGACGGGACCAAAGGAGTGAGGGGCTACGTGACAAGTTAGGCTCCTGAGTCGCGATGCTCAGGAGTCCCCCTTGGCACACGAACTACAAGTAGGGGAGCATGATGTAGGTGTATCTTCTGTTCTACGTGTGCGGAGCCCGACTCCACGCATGAAGGAAATATGCCCTAGAGGCAATAATAAAGTTATTATTTATTTCCTTATATATCATGATAAATGTTTATTATTCATGCTAGAATTGTATTATCCGGAAACATAATACATGTGTGAATACATAAACAAACAGAGTGTCACTAGTATGCCTCTACTTGACTAGCTCGTTAATCAAAGATGGTTATGTTTCCTAACCATGGAAAAGAGTTGTTATTTGATTAACGGGGTCACATCATTAGTTGAATGATCTGATTGACATGACCCATTCCATTAGCTTAGCACCCGATCGTTTAGTATGTTGTTATTGCTTTCTTCATGACTTATACATGTTCCTTTGACTATGAGATTATGCAACTCCCGTTTGACGGAGGAACACTTTGGGTACTACCAAACGTCACAACGTACCTGGGTGATTATAAAGGAGTACTACAGGTGTCTCCAAAGGTAGATGTTGGGTTGGCGTATTTCGAGATTCGGATTTGTCACTCCGATTGTCGGAGAGGTATCTCTGGGCCCTCTCGGTAATGCTCATCACATAAGCCTTGCAAGCATTGCAACTAATGTGTTAGTTGTGAGATGATGTATTACAAAACGAGTAAAGAGACTTACCGGTAACGAGATTGAACTAGGTATTGGATACCGACGATCGAATCTCGGGTAAGTAACATACCGATGACAAAGGGAACAACGTATGTTGTTATGCGGTCTGACCGATAAAGATCTTCGTAGAATATGTAGGAGCCAATATGGGCATCCAGGTCCCGCTATTGGTTATTGACCGGAGACGTGTCTCGGTCATGTCTACATTGTTCTCAAACCGTAGGGTCCGCACGCTTAAGGTTTCGATGACAGTTATATAATGAGTTTATGAGTTTTGATGTACCGAAGGAGTTCAGAGTCCCGGATGAGATCGGGGACATGACGAGGAGTCTCGAAATGGTCGAGACGTAAAGATCGATATATTGAACGACTATATTCGGACATCGGAAGGGTTCTGAGTGGTTCGGGTATTTTCGGAGGTACCGGGGAGTTACGGGAATACGAGGAAGAAGCAATGGGCCTTGATGGGCCTTAGTGTGAAGGACCAGGAGGTGGCGCGCGCCCCTCCCAAGCCCAGTCCGAATTGGACAAGGGGTTTGGGGCGCGGCCCCTCTCTCCCTTCCTTTCCCTCTTCCCCTCTTTCCCCCCTTGACCTAGTTGGACTAGGAAAGGTGGAATCCTACTCCCGGTGGGAGTAGGACTCCATGGCGCGCCCAAAACTAGGGCCGGCCTCCTCCCTCCCTTGCTCCTTTATATACGGGGGCAGGGGGCACCCCATGGACACACAAGTTGACCTTCGTGATCGTTCCTTAGCCGTGTGCGGTGCCCCCCTCCACCATATTCCACCTCGATCATATCGTTGCAGTGCTTAGGCGAAGCCCTGCGCCGGTAGAACATCATCATCGTCACCACGCCGTCATGCTGACGGAACTCCCCCCGAAGCTTTGCTGGATCGGAGCTAGGGGTGCGTCATCGAGCTGAACGTGTGCCAAGAACTCGGAGGTGCCGGAGTAACGGTGCTTGGATCGGTCGGATCGGGAAGACGTACGACTACTTCCACTACGTTGCGTCAACGCTTTCGCTTCGGTCTACGAGGGTACGTAGACAATACTCTCCCCTCTCGTTGGTATGCATCACCATGATCTTGCGTGTGTGTAGGAAATTTTTTGAAATTACTACGTTCCCCAACAGCGCGTACCTCACCCAGCATAGCCTTTCGGAACTAAGGAGTGAGGGGCTACGGAGCCAGTTAGGCTCCTGAGTCGCGATGCTCAGGAGTCCCCCTTGACGCGCAAACAGCGGGCGGTGAGGTGAGATGCGAGTGGGACCACCGTTCTACGTCTGCAGAGCCCGGCCCCGCGCGTACCTCACCCAGCATAGCCTTTCGGAACTAAGGAGTGAGGGGCTACGGGACCAGTTAGGCCCCTGAGTCGCGATGCTCAGGGGTCCCCCTTGACGCGCAAACGTCCTTCATACCTTGGCTCCGCTCGGGGAGAGACGCGCGATGAACCAATCCGGAGGGACCTGGCTGGGTGGCGTACGCCTGGGCGTGACCCAGTCGTAGCCCCCGTGCCTAGCCCCCTCGCGCGGTGCTCCCAAGGGGAGGCGTTGCGATGAGGCCAGCCACTGAGCTCTGGGCTCCCTGAGGTTAATGCGGCCCGGAGGCCACCCTCGGTTGTTTATCACCAGCGCGGAGCATAGCGCTTCCGTATGTGTACGGGCATAGCCGCTCCTCGGCAGTGTCGTCAGCCAGCGCGGAGCATGGTGCTTCCACTGGTACGTGGGAGGGGGCTCCCCTCCGGAAGGAGCCCCCGGGGCGTGTACAGCCCCGCCCTGACACGTGGCCGCCACGGTAGGGCTAGGTGAGGTGTATCTGGGCACACGTGAGCCAGCGCGGGACTCACGAGGCCCTACCTCTAGGCGGGTTGCACCTGGCACTGGGCCGTATCTTGAGATGTGTTCCTACAAAATTCGGTTAGATGCCGGCACTCTACGTCCTCGGGTCCCGGCCTCGAGCTTGTCTCAGCCGTCGCTGGTATGACAAGTCGCGATGCCGTGGACAAGGCCAGAGGGTGAGGGCTGGAGAGCCGGTAAGAGACCTGAGTCGCGATGCTCAGGCACCACCCCTTTAACGTGCAAGTGGTCGACATGGAGAAGAAGAGTTGTAGTGGACAGGCATCAAGTGATCAAGCATGATAGGCGAATGCATAGTTGGAAATAAACGCGAGGGAGATACACGCCGCTAGGCCTAGTCCGAGCGTCTTGGGGACGATGCAGCCCGAGGGGCGCCCCGAACAAAGCAAGCTAACGATCGAAAACTAAAAAGGGATACACGCCGCAGGGACGGACCCACGCAGCCTGGGAGTAATGCAACCCTAGGAGGGCGCTCCCAGCTGGGAATGAAGCTTGAAAGATGTCACCTGAAGATGTCGACAGTGAAATGGCGTTGGTGCGGCAGACTCGATGGGTTGCGGAAGCCGATCCTCATGAGCCCCCAGGCCCTGGGGCCTCGGGAGGCTCCGGAGGCGCTGGTGGCTCCTCGCGAATCATCTCCATCTTCGCCAGGACTGCGGAACGCCTGTCTTCCTGACTCTCCATGATGCCCCTCAGGAGGCGCTGGTACGCAGCAGCCACGCTCGGCAAGCAGTAAGGCATGCGAACATAGCTGTGGGGTGGACCCCCACAATGCCCCACTCGTGAGGGCCATAGGCGCTCCATCGTGGTGACTTGATTGATCCCTGGTACGTCGATGCAAACACGCAACCCACCATCCTCGCCTGGATGGGGAGCCACAGCCGGTAAGCGGCGGCAACCTCTCATGATTCTCGACTCCTGTAGTTCTTGAACGGCCTGGTTAACGAACTCCTGTTGGTCCGACTCTGCTTGCCTTGCTCCGTCTTGAGGGAAGCGTGCTTCGAAGCATGCCTCCACGTGATGCCCAAGCGCCTCCCTCGTGACCCTGGCTAGGTCGGTGGCCCTCAGGGTGAGAGCCCCCGAGCCCTGCTTAAGGAGGGCGTCGGGCACGCTTTCCTATGCAATGGAAGGAGGGTCCCCCTGGGCAGGCACGGGCCCTGAGGGGCCTGCCTCCTGAGGGGCGGAGCCTGACGACGCCTTCTTCTTCTTGGGTGTGGTCTCGGGAAGCCTCCTGCTTCCGCAATCTGGGTCTTCCAGCGACGCGGCCTGAAAGGCTCGCTCCAGGGGACACACTGTATCCCTCTCTTCACATGGCACCGTGATGACGCCGGCACTCCCTGGCATCTTGAGGACATTGTAGCCGTGGTGAGTTACGGCCATGAACTTGGCCAGCACTGTACCCGAGGATGGCGTTGTACGGCAGGCGGATGTGAGCGACGTCAAAGTCGATGAGCTTGGTGCGGTAGTTGCTGCGGGCACTGAAGGTGACAGGGAGGCGGACCTGCCCGATCGGGATTGTGGAACCGTCGGTGACTCCGGAGAAAGGCTTGGTTGGCTGAAGCTGGTCATAGGGCACTTGGAGGTTGTTGAATGTTTCCACGGACAGGACGTTGAGCCCTGCTTCACCATCGATGAGGGTCCTGGTGACTAGTACGTTGCTGATGACTGGGGAGCAAAGCATCGGGAGGACCCCGGCTGTGGCCGCGCACTTGAGCTGATCTGCTGAGTTGAACGTGATGGCACACGCCGACCACTTGAGGGGGCGCGTTGCTTCGAGCTTGGGGAGGACTGCATTGACTTCACGGGCAAACTGCTTGAAGATGCATTGGGAGGTTGGGGCTTGAGCTCCGCCTAGGATGCAGGCGATTGCGTGCGGCTCTTGGAAGCCCCCAGCCCCCTCGTCTTGATGGCGGTCTTCGTTCCTCCTTGGCTGAGGCGGCAGTGGAGGGAGGCCTACGTTGCCATGAGGGCGGTCCTCACGAGGCTGATCCCTTCAGTCCCCCTCGCGAGGCAGGTCCCGCCAGCGGTCGTCGCGAGGTTGGTCGCGTCACCCCTGGCGCGGGCCGCGATCTTCCCAGCGTCCTGGGTTTCTTCCTCCTCCTCGGCCATAGTCCCGGTCAGCGCGGTCAGGGCGACGGCCGATCCTTCCTTCTCGCACGGTGCTGAGTTCTTGACATTCGTTGGTGTTGTGGGTGCGGAGGTCGTGGTACACACAGTATCGGCTGCCCCGGGAGGATTCGGGCAGATCCTTGCCCCGCTTGGTGTCCGGTTCTGCCGCGAGTACGGCAGCCCCCTTGCGCTTCACGTCCTTGGCCTTGGGCTTCTTCTCTTCTGGATCTGCGGCGGGCAGCTCGAGGAGGGAGAGACGTCCCTCCTCAGCCCTGGCGCACTTGGTCGCCAAGTTGAACAGCTCCAGGGAGGTGCAGAGTTCTTCATGCATCGCCAGCTCCTCCTTCATCTTGACGTCGCGCACGCCATCGGAGAAGGCCGAGATGATGGCTTCCTCGGACACCTTGGGGATCTTGAGGCGCGCACTGTTGAAGCGCTGGATGTACTTTTGCAGGGTCTCCCCAGGTTGCTGCTTGATGCAGCGCATGTCGCTTACGGCGGGCGGGCGGTCGCGAGTACCTTGGAAGTTAGCGATGAAGCGGGTGCACATCTGGTCCCAGGAGGAGATCGTGCCTGGAGCCAGATTCAGGAGCCAGGTGCGGGCTCCTTCCTTCAGCGCCATGGGGAACCAGTTCGCCATGACCTTTTCATCCCCACTGGCACCTTCGATGCCCAGCTCGTAGAGCTGGAGGAACTCTGCGAGATCAGTCGTGCCGTCGTAGCGATGAGGCAGGTCCGGCTTGAACTTGCCGGGCCACGCGACGATACGCAGCTCGGTGGCGTAGGCGCGGCAGCCTGCGGTGGCCACGGGAGGCTTCGGTTGAGGGGGAGCTTGGCCTGGCGGGTCCCCTAGCGTTGCAGCTGGGAGCAGCGCGGGGTCTTGACGTGCCGGAGCTGTAGCAGGGTCGCGGCGAGCTGGAGCAGGGAGCGCTCGGGCAGCCTCTTGCGGTCGAGGGACTTCTTGGCAGCTCCGTTCTTGCTGGGCTGGCACCTGACGGAGCGGGTTCCGCCCAGGGGCCGTCGCCTTGGAGCCATGGCGTCTTCTTGGAATGGAGGCGACTGGTATGCCCCCGGAGCTTCATGGCCTGCGTGGGGTGGGGTGCGGCGCAGCGGAGCGGACGGTGCAGCAGAGCCCCCTGCGGCGCGGACGAGCTCGGCGACGCAGTCGAGCCACTCTTCATAGACGTCGTCGACGGGGCGGTAGCGTAGGAGCCCGTTTGCCACGATGAGTGCAGCTCGAGCCTCCAAGGGCGCGCGGAGCGCGTGGGACGAAGAGCCAGTTGGCGTGAGCGACGGGGTAGTGGTGCGGCCGTCTCGCCGCACGGACGGGTGCTGAGACGACGCTTGTTGCTCGTTCCCCGCCGGGCCGGTGGCAGCGTTGACGGGGGGCAACGGGGAACGACGAGGACGCCCGCCGACAGGAGCTGTCTGGGCGACGCGGGAAGCAATGTCGGCCCGGCGCTCGGCGCGGGCCCGACGAGCGTCAGACATGGATGCGACGGTCGGAGGAGAGCGGAGCGGTGGAAGACAGATTCCGGCGCACCCCTACCTGGCGCGCCAAATGTCGGATCATGGGTTCCGGCAGACCCTTAAGGTTCGAACTCTGGGGTGCGCACGGAGATTCTGCCCTCTACCTCTCCGTCTCGCAAGGATCTAAACTACCAAAGGAACAACACAAAGAACACAGAGTTTATACTGGTTTGGGCCACCGAGGTGGTGTAATACCCTACTCCAGTGTGGTGGGTGGATTGCCTCGCGGGCTGATGATGATGAACAGTACAAAGGTGAACAGCCTCGCGAGGGCGTGTTCTTGCTGAGACGATGAACTACTAGGGGAGTTCAACCGCCTCTCTCTCTCTCTCTCTCTCTCTCTCTACTTGCTGTACGATTGCTCTCTCATTACCGCCTCTCTCCCCTCTACCCCCTGGGGGTGGCTGGTCCTATTTATAGGCGAAGGCCCTGGGCCTCTTCCCAAATATTGAGCGGGAAGGGCGCCAACAATTGGCCAATTTGAAGGGGAACATCTGGTACACTTATCCTGACCAAAGTTGGTCCTCGCCTGCCAGAGGCCCTGTGGTGACGCCGTTCTGGGCTCCACGATGAGCTCATTCCCACCGTTGGACTGGTCTTGGTCTCGTTGCACTGAAATGGATGCCTTTGCTTGATCCTCTCGCCTGCGCTTGCCCCCTTTGCGCCAAAGAGGAAAGGGAGGACACTGTGCGGTCTGGCGCCCGCCTGGCACCCTTGGTCGTGATGGCTTGCGTCATGGGCACCTCGCGAGGTAACCTGCCTTGATCTCTCCCCCTCCTCATGAGCCAGCCATAGGAGGCCGCGCCTGAGGAAACGCTGTGTCGTCCGCCCCGCGAGGCTTGGCCCCTCGCGAGGGTCTTGAGTCTCGTGTTGATGAAGGTGGGTCGTACTGGGCCTCCTTTGAGCCACGCCGCAGGCCGCAGGCAGGCAAGTCTGGGGACCCCCGTTCCCAGAACGCGGACAGTGTTGTAGTAGATGAAGATGCGTGCTGAAGGAGTCACTCCTCACGAGCCGCCAGGGTCCTGAGCACCAAATGACAGAAACACTCCTAATATGTGGCCCTGTTGTGCCCTGGAAGATGACAACCGTGTTTCGTAAGACGAATGACATGCGAACATAGCTGTGAGGGGGATCCTCACACCGACCAATGCACAAAGGCCAGAAACACTCCTAATATGTGGCCCTGTTGTGCCCTGGGATGTCGACGCAGACGCGCAGCTCGTCGTCCTCGCCAGGACGCGGAGCTGCACCAGGTGGTGGGCGGCGGTCGCCGCGTATGGTCCTTGCTTCTTGAAGCTCCTTGGTCGCCTTGGTGATGAACTCCTGAGCACCAGGCGCTCCATGCCTAGTGCCCTCTTGGGGGAAACGTGCGGCAAAGCACACTTCCACGTGGTGCCCGAGGTCCTCCCTCGTGATGTTGGCTAGGTCTGAGGCCCTCCAGAAGAGAGCGACCGAGCCCAGCCTAAGGAGGGCGTCGGGCGATCCTTCCTATGCGAGGGAAGGAGGCGCCCCATCTGCGGGCGCATGTCATAAGGTGGTGCCGCTGGAAACGCCGCTCTCCTGAGGCCCTTGGTGGAGCAACTGCTTCTTCTTCTTGGGGATGGCCTCAGGATGGTAGATAGCGCCTTTGTTATCCGGGTCTTCAGCTGCTGCAGCTTGGTAAGTGCGCTTGAGAGAGCACACCGCATCCTTCTCCTCGCAGGCGACCGTGATGATGCTGTCAGTACCTAGCATCTTGAGGACGTTGTAGCCGTGATGGTCACTGCAATAAACTTGGCCAGGGCTGGGTACCCGAGGATGGTATTGTACGGCTGGCGGATGTGGGCGATGTCGAAGTCAATGAGCTTGATGTGGTAGTTATCGCACTTGCCGAAGGTGACAGGGAGGCGGACCCGCCCTATCGGGGTGGTGGAGCCGTCGGTCACACCTGAGAAGGGCTGGGTAGGCTGCAGCTAATCGTATGGCACCTGGAGGCGGTCGAACGTCTCGACGGACAGGACATTGAGCCTGGCGCCACCGTCGATGAGGGTATTAGTGACTTGGACGTTGCTGATGATGGGCGAGCAGAGCATCGGGAGGGCGCCGGCAGTTGACACGCACTTGAGTTGGTCGGACGAGCTGAAAGTAATGGCGCACTTGGACCACCTGAGTGGGCGTGTGGCCTCGAGCCTGGGGAGGGCAGCGATCACTTCGCGGGCGAACTGCTTGAAGATAAGCTGGGAGGCTGGGGCCTGAGCACCACACAAGATGCAGGTAATGGCCCGAGGCTACTGGAACCCCCAAGCACCCTCGTCCTGATGGTAGTTGAGGGAGTCCTCAACTAAGGGGTCCTCGGGCGTCCGACCTGTTAGCCATGGGCCGGACTGATGGGCTGCGAACATACAAAGACCGAAGACTGCACCCGTGTCCGGATGGGACTCTCCTTGGCATGGAAGGCAAGCTTGGTGATCAAATATGTAGATTCCTTTCTTTGTAACCAACCTTGTGTAACCCTAGATCCTCCCGGTGTCCATATAAACCGAGGAGTTAGTCCGGAGGGAGAGGGAGACTCATTACCATAGTCATACAGGCTAGACTTTTAGGGTTTAGCCATTACGATCTCGTGGTAGATCAACTCTTGTAATACTCATATTCATCAAGATCAATCAAGCAGGAAGTAGGGTATTACCTCCATAGAGAGGGCCCTAACCTGGGTAAACATTCTGTCCCCTGTCTCCTGTTACCATCAACCTTAGACGCACAGTTCGGGAGCCCCTACCCGAGATCCGCCGGTTTTGACACCGACATTGGTGCTTTCATTGAGAGTTCCATTGTGCCGTCGTCAATATGGTTGATGGCTCGCCTTGTCGTCAAGGAAAATATCACATCAGGAGGATCCCTGGCCCCAGGCCAAACCCTCCGGCTGGGCGGCTTCGTCATGACCGCCAGTTCGGCCCTTAAGCCGGCGATGACCTCTCGAGTCATCGAAAATCGCCTCCGCGTTGATCCCGAATACTCCACACGGATGGATCCGACAGAGTTATCGTCTTTAAACAAACTCCTAGATTGCATTGCCGCCTTGGGGGTCGCTACAGACTAGATCAGATTGGGCTTAAACCCGACCAGAGAGAAATTAAAACTCCGCCGATCACCCACCAGATAGCGGTAGTCGAGGAGCAAGACAACTCTTCCTCTATATTGAGGACGAATATGTTCGGATAACCGATCTCGAAGAGCCGGATACTCTCCAACAGAAAGACATGCCTTGTCCTCCGAACATACAGTCGGACGACGAGCCTAAAAAATCAGTCGATATCCCGGAGCCCGAACTGTCAAGTCCGGGAGATCTTCAAACTCCGGAACCAAAATTGGGTCAGGGTTCGGATTTAAATCCACCCACCCACCCAGATATGAGTGCTCTCATGAGCATACAACAACAGTCTCAGGAAACGGTCCACCACTTCTGGGCCAGATTCCTCCTTGTCAAAAACAAGATTAAAGATTGCCGCGACGAGGACATGATCTCAGCGTTCCGCAATAATTGCATGGACAAACGAATCCTCAACACCGTCAACCGCCATCTCATATTACAGTTTGCTGACTTGGCAACTATCGTACAGAAGTACAGCACAATGTAAAGCGTTTGGAAAACTCAGGCAGGCCACTGGGAACTATCAGTCCCAACTCAACCCCTCGTTCAGGCGAAAAGGGCACACCCTCGTGGCACGCCCGGTCCAGTAGCCAAGAAATATAAGCCCATTGCACGGCATGGAACCGTTTTGGAGGGATGGCTCGATGTCCCATGCAAAATACACACAACGCCGGATACCATATCAACCCACAGCCTTAGAGCATGTTGGATACTCCGGCAGGTATCCAAGAGCGGTGAGGATATCCTCACCAAAAATGCCCCAGAGCAACACCCCCTAGAAGATGACGACCTCAGAGTATTGACGTTCTTCGAGACATTCGCTTCAAACAATAAGCGTAAAAGGGCACTCCGCGATCTCGCCGAGGTCTGCCAAATTGCCGCAATAAACGCTTGGAATGACACGGCAATAACCTTTAATGTCGGTGACGAACCAAAATACAGGACAGTCCAAGCACCAGCCGCATTAGTCCTCAGTCCAATCGTGGACGGCTTCCGACTCACCAAGGTCCTCATGGACGGCGGCAACAGACTAAACCTCATCTATGAGGATACACTCATGTCTTGGTGTCGTCCTCGTCGCGAGGCTTGGCCCCTCGCGAGGGTCTTGTGTTGTTATTGTTGAAGCTGGGTCATACCGGACCATCGACGGAGCCATGGCATGGGCCGCAGGTAGGCATGTCTGACAGATGCTAAGGTGGCAAGGACATGCGTGGGTTCTCGAGGAATTTGGCAAAGGCTACCATTCTGTTGCAAGAAGACCAAGACCACCAGCACGGTAGGATGGATGTCATCGCCGAGCCCACCGCTGCGTCACGACTAGGAGCTTTGCAGGCGAAGACGGCCTTTCATTAGGATAAGATGTACTACTTGTCCCTTTTTGAATTGGCCGTTGTGGGATCCCTTCCCACCTAAGTTTTGGGGGAAGAGGACCAAGGCCACTATAAAATAGGTTAGCCACCACCATAGAAGGGGTTGAATGATTCCTCACCCCTAAACCTCGCAAGATAGTTCACCCTCTGTACATGTTCATCCTCAGCCCCTCGTGAGGCCAATCTACCAGAAAGCTGGAGTAGGGTCTTACACCGCAAGGTGGCCCAAACGTGGGTAAACTGCCGTGTTGATCTTCTTCCTTGCTCGTGCGAATCGGGCTAGGCTATGGGGCGATGAGTTGGTAGGCTTGAGAGGTTGAGTTCTTCGCACACACCCCAGAGTTTGAACCTTCTTGGATCTGTGGAGCCCTGAATCCAACATTTGGCACGCCAGGTAGGGGCATGTCGATGCCCTGCCTCCTCACCAACTACGCACTATCCTCGCTTGGCCATGACGAGTGTCGGCGTTCTGGGAACGGGGGTCCCCAGACTTGCCTGCCTGCGGCCTGCGGCATGGCTCAAGGGGGCCCAGCACGGCCCATCTTCATCAACACAGACTCAAGACCCTCGCGAGGGGCCAAGCCGCGCGAGACGGACGACGCAGATCTTCCTCAGGCGTGGCCTCATTAGGCTGTCTCATGAAGGGGCGGAGAGATCAAGGCGGGGTACCTCACGAGGTGCCCATGACGCAAGCCATGACGACCAAGGGCGCCAGGCGAGCGCCAGCCTGCGCAGTGTCCTCCCATTCCTCTTTGGTGCGAAGGGAGCAAGCGCAGGCGGGAGGATCAAGCAAAGGCACCCATTTCGGTGCAATGAGACCAAGACCGACTCCGCGACAAGGAAGAAGTCATCATGGAGCCCAAGCCAGCGTCATCACCAGAGCCTTTGGCAGGAGAGGACCAACTTTAGCTAGGATAAGTGTACTAGATGTTCCCCTTCAAAATGGCCAACTATTGGCGCCCTTCCCGCTCAATATTTGGGTAGAGGCCCAGGGCCTTTGCCTATAAATAGGACTAGCCACCTCCAGGGTAGGGAAAGGAAGATAGGGGCATCAACAGATAGAGGCATCGAGGAATCGACCGGCAATCAGACAAAAAGAGAGAGAGAAGGGCAACTGAACCCCTCTAGCAGTTCATCGCCCCAGTCAAAAACAGACCCTCGCGAGGCTGTTCTTACTTGTATTGTTCATGATCAGCCCAAGAGGCAATCCACCACCACCACACTGGAGGAGGGTATTACACCACATCGGTGGCCCGAACCAGTATAAACCTTGTGTCTGTTGTGTTGTTCTTTCAGTAGTTTAGATCTTTGCGAGACGGAGAGGTAGAGAGCGTAATCTCTGCGCGCACCCCAGAGTTCGAACCGTAGGGTCTGCCGGAACCCGAAATCCGACATCTGGCGCGCCACGTAGGGTTGCACCGGAATTTGTTCTCCACCGCTCCGCTCTCCTCCGACCATCGCATCCATGTCTGACGCCCGTCGGGCCCGCGCCGAGCGCCGGGCCGCCATCGCTTCCCGCGTCGCCCAGACGGCTCCCTTCGGCGGGCGTCCTCGTCGTTCCCCGTCGCCCGCCGTCAACGCTGCCACCGGCCCGACAGGGAACGAGCAGCAAGCGTCGTCTCAGCATCCGTCCGTGCGGCAAGACGGCCGTACCGCCACTCCGTCACTCACACCCGCTGGTTCTTCGTCCCGCGCGCTCCGCGCACCCTTGGAGGCTCGAGCTGCGCTCATCGCGGCGAACGAGCTCCTGCGCTACCGTCCCGTCGACGACGTCTACAAAGAGTGGCTCGACCGCGTCGCCGAGCTCGTTCGTGCCGCAGGGGGCTCTCCCGCGCCGTCCGTTCCACTGTGCCGCGCCCCGTCCCGCGCGGGCAACGAAGCTCCGGGGGCGTACTAGCCGCCTCCCTTCAAGAAGACGCCATGGCTCCAAGGCGCGCGGCCCCTGGTAGGAACCCGCTCCGTCAGGCGCCGGCGCGACAAGAGCAGAGCTGCCAAGAAGTCCCTCGCCCGGAAGAAGCTGCCCGGGCGCTCCCTGCTCCCGCGCGTCAAGACCCCGCGCTGCTCCCAGCCGCAGCGCATGGGGACCCGCAAGACAAAGCTCTCCCTCACCCAAAGCCTCTGTGACCACCGCAGGCTACCGTGCCTACACCACCGAGCTGCACAGCGTCGCATGGCCTGGCAAGTTCAAGCCAGACCTGCCTCCTCGTTACGACGGCACGACCGACCCTGCAGAGTTCCTCCAGCTCTATGAGCTGGGCATCGAAGCTGTCAGTGGGGACGAGAAGGTCATGGCGAACTGGTTCCCCATGGCGCTCAAGGAAGGAGCACGCACCTGGCTCCTGAATCTGACTCCAGGCACAATCTCTTCCTGGGACCAGATGCGCACCCGCTTCGTCGCCAACTTCCAAGGTACTCGCGACCGGCCGCCTGTCGTGAGCGACATGCGCCGCATCAAGCAACAACCCGGTGAGACCCTGCAAAAGTACATCCAGCGCTTCAACAGTGCACGCCTCAAGATCCCCAGGGTGTCCGAGGAGGCCATCATCTCAGCATTCTCCGATGGTGTGCGCGACGTCAAAATGAAGGAGGAGCTGGCGATGCATGAAGACCTGTGCACCTCCCTGGAGCTGTTCAACTTGGCGACCAAGTGCGCCAGGGCTGAGGAAGGCCGCCTCTCCCTCCTCGAGCTGCCTGCCGCAGACCCAGAAGAAAAGAAGCCCAAGGCAAAGGACGTAAAGCGCAAGGGGGCTGCCGTACTCGCGGCAGAACCAGACACCCAAAGGGGCAAAGATCTGCCGGAATCCTCCAGGGCAGCCGGTACTGTGTGTACCATGACCTCCACACCCACAACACCAACGAATGCCAAGAACTGCGCGCCGTGCGGAAAGGAAGGATCGGCCGTCGTCCTGATCGTGCTGACCGGGGCTACGGCCGAGGAGGAGGAAGAAATGCAGGACACTAGGAAGACCGTGGTCCACGCCAAGCATGGCGTGATCAACCTCGCGAGGATCGCTAGCGGGACCTGCCTCGCGAGGGAGACTGGAGGGATCAGCCTCGTGAGGATCGCCCACAAGGCAACGCAGGCCTCCCTCCACTGCCGCCTCAGCCAAGGAGGAACGAGAACCGCCATCAAGACGAAGGGGCTGGGGGCTTCTAGGAGCCACGTGGATTCGCATGCATCCTGGGCGGAGCTCAAGCCACAGCCTCCCAACGCATCTTCAAGCAGTTTGCCCGCGAAGTGAATGCAGTCTTACCCAAGCTCGAAGCAACGCGCCCTCTCAGGTGGTCGGCGTGCACCATCACGTTCAGCTCAGCGGACTAGCTCAAGTGTGCGCCCACAGCCGGAGTCCTCCCGATGTTGTGCTCCCCAGTCATCAACAACGTACTGGTCACTAGGACCCTCATCGATGGTGGGGCAGGGCTCAACGTCCTGTCCGTGGAAACATTCAACAATCTCCAAGTACCCTATGACCAGCTTCAACCAACCAAGCCTTTCTCCGGGGTCACCGACGGCTCCACGGTCCCGACTGGGCAGGCCTGCCTCCCTGTCACCTTTGGGGCACGCAGCAACTACCGCACCGAGCTCATCGACTTCGATGTCGCTCACATCCGCCTGCCGTACAATGCCATCCTCGGGTACCCAGCGCTGGCCAAGTTCGTGGCCGTAACTCACCATGGCTACAACATCCTCAAGATGCCGGGAAGTGGCGGAGTCATCACGGTACCTTGAGAAGAAAGGGATGCAGTCTGTTCCCTGGAGCGAGCCTTCGAGGCCGCGTCACTGGAAGACCCAGATCATGGGGACAGGAGGTTTCCCGAGACAATCCTCAAGAAGAAGAAGGCATCGTTCGGACCGACTCCTCAGGAGGCAGGCCCCTCAGAGCCCGCGTCTGCCCGAGGGGAACCTCCCTCCGTCGCATAGGAAAGCGCGCCCGGCGCCCTCCTCAGGCAGGGCTCGGGGGCTATCCCCTGGAGGCCACTGACCTGGCCAAGGTCACGAGGGAGGCGCTTGGGCACCACATGGAGGCGTGTTTCAAAGCACGTTTCCCTCAATAAGGAGCAAAGCAAGGAGGGTCAGACCCTCAGGAGTTCGTCAACAAGGCCATTCAAGAACTACAGGAATCGAGAACCATGAGAGGCCGCCGCCGTCTACCGGCTGTGGCTCCCCATCTAGGCGAGGATGGTGGGCTGCGCATCTGCATCGACATACCAGGGCTCAACCAAGTCGCCACGATGGAGCGCCTCTGGCCCTCGCAAGTGGGGCGCTGCGGAGGTCTGCCCCACAGCTATGTTCGCATGCCTTACGGCCTGTCGAGCGCGGCTGGTACGTACCAGCACCTCATGAGGGGCATCCTGGAAGCTCAAGAGGCCAGGCGTTCCACAGCCCTGGCAGAGATGGAGACGGCCCGCGAGGAGCCACCGGCACCTCCAGAACCTCCCGAGGCCCCAGGGCTTGGGGGCTCGTGAGGGTCGGCTTCCGCAGCCCACCGAGTCTGCTGCACCAACACTGCTTCGTCTCCAACATCATCAGGTGACATCTTTCAAGTTTCATGTCTAGCTGGGAGCGCCCTCCCAGGGCTGCATCATTCCCAGGCCGCGTGGGTCCGTCCCTGCGGCATGTATCCCTTTTTATTTCATGTTGATTGGCTTGCTTTTTTGGGGGCGCCCCTCGGGCCGCACCATCCCCAAGTCGCTCGGGCCAGGCCCAGCGACATGTATCTCCTTTGCGTTTATTTCCATCTATGCATTCAACCCACCATGCTTGATTATTTGATGCCGGTCCACGGCACCTTTTTCTCCTCCATGTCGACCACTTGCATGTTAAAGGGGGGTACCTGAGCATCGCGACTCAGGGATCTTACCGGCGCTCCAGCCCTCACCCTCTGGCCTTGTCCACGACATCGTGACCTGGCATACCAGCGACGGCTGAGACCAGCTCGAGAGCCGGGACCCGAGGACGTAGAGTATAGGCATCTAACCCAACTTGCAGGAACACATCACAAGATAAGGCCCAGTGTCAGGCGCAACCCGCCTAGAGGTAGGGCCCCGTGAGTCCCTTGCTGGCTCACGGGTGCCCAGATACACCTCACCTAGCCCTACCGTGCCGGCCATGTGTGAGGGCGGGGCTGTACACGCCCCGGGGGCTCCTCCCGGAGGGGGGCCCCCTCCCACGTACCAGTGGAAGCACCATGCTCCGCGCTGGCTGACGACACTGCCGAGGAGCGGCTATGCCCGTACACATGCGGAAGCGCTATGCTCCGCGCTGGTGATAAACAACTGAGGGTGGCCCCCGGGCCGCATCAACCTGAGGGAGCCCAGAGCTCAGTGTCTAGCCTCATCGCAATGCCTCCCCTCGGGAGTGCCGCACGAGGGGGCTAGGCACGGGGGCTGCGCCTGGGTCACGCCCAGACGTACGCCACCCAGCCAGGCCCCTCGGGCCTGGTTTGTCGCGCGTCTCTCCCAGAGCGGAGCCAAGGTATGAAGTCCGTTTGAGCGTCAAGGGGGACCCCTGAGCATCGCGACTCAGGGGCCTAACTGGTCCCATAGCCCCTCACTCCCTAGTTCCGAAAGGCTAGCGCTGGGTGAGGTACGCGCAGGGCCGGGCTCTGCAGACGTAGAACGGTAGTCCCACTTGCATCTCGCCTCCTCATTTGCTGTTCGCGCGTCAAGGGGGACTCCTGAGCATCGCGACTCAGGAGCCTAACTGGTCCCGTATCCCCTCACTCCCTAGTTCCGAAAGACTAGCGCTGGGTGAGGTACGCACGGGGCTGGGCTCCGCAGACGTAGAACGGAAGATCCACCTACATCGCACCTCCCTACTTGTTGTTCATACGCCAAGGGGGACTCCTGAGCATCGCGACTCAGGAGCCTAACTTGCCATGTAGCCCCTCACTCCTTTGGTCCCGTCCTGGTTTCCGGTCGGGGCTAATGCTGGGTGAGGTACACGCGGGGCCGGGCTCTGCCGGCGTGGAACACAAGCAAGTAGGGAGGAAGCACATAAAATTCAAGGAATTTAAAAGCAAATATTACAGTCCATACTGTCGTCTCAATACCAAACGCAAGTTTAAACGCCTCCTCGAGGCATGATACACGTGCACGAATTAATGGCAAGATAGGAGCAGTAGCGGAGTCGCTTGTCGGCGGTGGAGCAGCGTGAATTGGCTTCGCCTCATGGAGCAGGAGGGCCGGCAGCGCCTTGCTTCGGCTTGGTGCTCAAGGCCCAGAACTTCCCCAGCAGCGCCTCCGCGCGCCCCCTCACGGCCTCGGCAGCAGCGGCAGCACCCTCGCCACTTACTGGCTCCAACAGGCTGTCGAGGTCGGCGCTGGGGTCGCGAAGGTAGATGTGGGAGAAGACCCGCGTCAGTGCTGCAGAAGACAGGACACATGCCTCGGCCTCAGCCGTGGGGCCAAGGCCAAGGACGACATCCTCAAGCGCACGAACCAGGAAGGGAAGCAGCTTGGCGGGGCCGTCCTCGGCGCCGGCCAGCGGGCTATCCAGGCCGCTCTCGTAAAGCGTCTTCAGTGAGGAACGGGCCTTCTCCTCCATGTCCGCGAAGGCCACGCGATCCTCGGCAAGAACCTGGGCTTTGCCATCCAGCTCAACCTTCGTCACCTCCAGCTCCTTCTTCAGCGCGCCTAGACGGTCGCGGTGCTTCTTGAGCTTGGCCTCCCGGCCCTCGATGGCCGCCTCGCGAGCCTTCATGCCTTCTTCTTGCTCCTGGCGATGGCGAGCCTCTGGTCCCGCAGGCCCTGCAGCTCGTCCTCCAGCGCCTTGCAACGACCATGGACTTCGACCACCTCCTCCAGGGCTGCATCCCGAGCAGCCTTCGCTTCGAGGACGGCTTCCCTCTCTTCATTGCAAGCCGTCGAGGCCTGAACCAGCGCGGCCCGAATCGAGGTGTCGGAGCGAACCCATCCTGAAGCCAGTTCCAGGCGCCCGGCCGCCAGGCGGGGGTCGGCGCCAAGAAGATCCTGCCGCAGCCGGTCCAGTCCAGCAGCGGCACGCTCCAAGACGGCAGGAGAAGTTGGAGAAACAGCAGTTGGTGGAACAGGAGGAGAAGGTAGCGGCGGAGAGACCACAGCATACTGAGGCGGAGTCCGCTGCGCCCCAACGACTGTGGTGGTGGCATCAGGCAGAGGCACCTCGGGAGTCACTTGGACCATGGGGGCTGGGCTCGCCCCAGCCAGCCGAGTCAGGCCTCGCGAGGACGACCGGGCAGGAGAGGCCCATGCGTCGCGGCCACCTTCCTCCCCAGGCAGAGGCGCTGCCGCGGGTGGAACTTCAGGATCCCCCTTCAGCTTCTTTGTCGCGGGCGCCAGCGTATTCAAGGAACGCGGACGTCAAGCCTCAGCAGCAGAACAAGAAACAAAGGCAAGAGTCAAGCACTTACGGGTCGTCGCCGGTGAGCTCGGGCAGCCTCTGGCCAAACTTGAAGCCTGAGAGCCGGCTGGAGGGATCAACCTCAGAAGCAGAAGGCGCGTCTGCGGATCGCCCCGGAACCGGGGCGGACCCGCGGGGAATCTGCCCGGTCCTGTCCTTCTTCGGGATCGGGGGCGAGCTCCCGCTACCCAGCACATCATCGTCCTCGTCGTAGTCGCTCGGGGAGAGGTAGAGAGCGCGGGGCCTACGCCGGGAGAGGGGAGCCCTCGACTCTCCGTCAGTCGCCTTAGAGTCAGGCCCTTCTCCCCGCTCCTCTCCGCCCTCCTCTTTGCTGGAGTCGCCGGAGGACACGTCCACCATTCCCTCGGGAGCCTTCGCGGGCACGGGCCCGTCCCCGTTGAAGGCAGGCATGGACTCCACCACCTGCTCCCAATCGTCGCGGAGGAACAAGGGCGTAGGAGCGCCCTCCAACCTCGCCACATCGCCCCCAGCCAGAGATTGGAGCACCGAGGCCAGATCTTCGCCGCCCAAGGCCGCGGGGCTCGGACGAGGCCTCCACATCGGAGGTGAGTACTGCCGAAGCGGAGCCAGCTGGTGCTCCAGGAACTCCCTCAGCAGCGAAGTGCCGGTCAGCTTCGCCGCCGCCAGGCTGGCCGGCCTCTGATCCGCGTCCATCTTCTCCAACACCGGCTTCGCACGGGGGTCCGTGAGTTCTGCACGGGCCAAATCACCGGAACTCGTGGGCAGCCCCGTGGGAAAAATCAGCCGCGGGTGGATGCGCCCGGCGTCAGCCAAGACCCACTTGCTCCTGAAGCCCTCAATCCTCTTCCCGGGCTTCGAAATGGCAATGGCGCCATTGTACGCAATGAAGGCGCGCACGCGGAAGGAGAACCGCGAGAGACCCGGAGGGAGAAGTAGTGGCGCAGCAAGGCCACTGAAGGCTATACCCCCACGTGAGCCTCGCAGTAATAGGCGAAGATCGCGAGGAGGAGGACGGAGTTGGGATGGAGATGCAGAGCTTGTAGGTTGTAATGGCGGAGGACAGAGAAGAAGAACTCGGAGAAGGAAGGCACCACGCCAGCAGTAATGGAGCTTACGAAGAGCGGATAAAAGGTGCTCCCTCGGCCCTCGGGGGTGGCGGAGTCGGCCTTGAACACCGTCGCCCCATCGATGCCCTGCGCCGCCGCCATCCGGCGCAACCGGGCGAGGCTGGCTTCCGACACGCTTGGCGGCTCCAAGGTGGGCGAGTACCAGGCTCCAACAGGGGACTGACGAGGTGCCATGGCTTTTGGATCAAGCGGCCGAAGCAGATCTGGAGATTTGGAGGAAGGAAGGAGAGGCGCAAAAAAGGGGATCTGAGCAGCAACCGAGGAAGCAGAAAAAACGAAGCCGGTTGATGCCGTTCCTTTATCAACTCACGCGATAGCGGAGGCGCCCACGTCCCATCAACCGCCACGTGGCGCCCAAGTCCGCAGGCTGTTAGGGCCCGCGGCGCTTCGCCCTTGCCCTTTCGCCTCTCGGCACGGCCAAGTCCGGGCGCGCCTTGGGCACAGGGGCTACTGTCGGCGTTCTGGGAACGGGGTCCCCAGACTTGCCTGCCTGCGGCCTGCGGCGTGACTCAAGGGGGCCCAGCACGGCCCATCTTCATCAACACAGACTCAAGACCCTTGCGAGGGGCCAAGCCTCGCGGGGCGGACGACACATAGCTTCCTCAGGCGTGGCCTCATCAGGCTGGCTAACGAGGGGGCGGAGAGATCAAGGAGGGGTACCTCACGAGGTGCCCATGACGCAAGCCATGACGACCAAGGGCGCCAGGCGGGCGCCAGCCTGCGCAGTGTCCTCCCTTTCGTCTTTGGTGCTAAGGAAGCAAGCGCAGGCGGGAGGATCAAGCAAAGGCACCCATTTCGGTGCAACGACACCAAGACTGACTCTGCGACAAGGAAGAAGTCATCGTGGAGCCCAAGCTAGCGTCATCACCAGAGCCTTTGGCAGGCGAGGACCAACTTTAGCCAGGATAAGTGTACTAGATGTTCCCCTTCAAAATGGCCAACTGTTGGCGCCCTTCCCGCTCAATATTTGGGTAGAGGCCCAGGGCCTTTGCCTATAAATAGGACTAGCCACCCCTAGGGTAGGGAAAGGAAGATAGGGGCATCAACAGATAGAGGCATCGACGAATCGACCGTCAATCAGACAGAAAGAGAGAGAGAAGGGCGACTGAACCCCTCTAGCAGTTCATCGCCCCAGCCAAGAAAAGACCCTCGCGAGGTTGTTCTTCCTTGTATTGTTCATCATCAGCCCAAGAGGCAATCCACCACCACCACACTGGAGTAGGGTATTACACCACATCGGTGGCCCGAACCAGTATAAACCTTGTGTCTCTTGTGTTGTTCTTTCAGTAGTTTAGATCTTTGCGAGACAGAGAGGTAGAGAGCGCAATCTCCGCGCGCACCCCAGAGTTCGAACCTTAGAGTCTGCCGGAACCCAAAATCCAACAACGAAATCTGGTCGGTCTCGCACCGAGCGATGGGCCGTGCACTCCAACCAAGCGGCGCCTGAGGGAGTCCTGGATTAGGGGGTATCCAGACAGCCAGACTATATCCTTTGGCCGGACTGTTGGACTATGAAGATACAAGATTGAAGACTTCGTCCCGTGTCCGGATGGGACTCTCCTTGGTGTGGAAGGCAAGCTTGGCAATACAGATATGTAGATCTCCTTCCTTGTAACCAACTCTGTGTAACCCTAGCCCCCTCCCGTGTCTATATAAACCGGAGGGTTTAGTCCGTAGGACGAAAAAAGAACAATCATACCATAGACTAGCTTCTAGGGTTTAGCCTCTTCGATCTCGTGGTAGATCAACTCTTGTAATACCCATATCATCAATATCAATCAAGCAGGAGTAGGTTTTTACCACCATCGAGAGGGCCCGAACCAGGGTAAAAACATCGTGTCCCCTGTCTCCTGTTACCATCCGCCTAGACGCACAGTTTGGGACCCCCTACCCGAGATCCGCCGGTTTTGACACTGACATTGGTGCTTTCATTGAGAGTTCCTCTGTGTCATCATCGTTAGGCTTGATGGCTCTTTCAATCATCGATAGCGATGCAGTCCAGGGTGAGACTTTTCTCGCCGGACAAATCTTTGTATTCGGCGGGTTCGCACTGCGGGCCAACTCGCTTGGCCATCTGGAGCAGATCGAGAGTTACGCCCCTGGCCATCAGGTCAGGTTTGGAAGCTTAAACTACACAGCCAACATCCATGGAGACTTGATCTTCGAAGGATTCGAGCCCCTTCTGAGTGCGCCGCATGGTCAGGATGATCATGGTTTAGCTCTACCATCGGATAGTGTTTGGGAGACCTCACCAGCAACCGCTCCGACCCTCAATCCGGAGCCTATTGTGCCATCCATGGACGGGTGGATAGACCCCGCCATGGAGGCCGCGTTCTCAGCGGCGATCGAGCCGAGTACTGACCTTACCCTTTACGAGAGCCGTGACGCCAAAATGCCAGATTCTTCCCCGGCCACAGACTCCGAACCGCCTGCACCCGTGCCTATCGAGTCCGCCTGGGCGTCGATCATGGAGTTCACCTCCGCGGATATCTTTCAGCACTCGACCTTCGGCGACATACTGAACTCATTAAGGTCTCTCTCTTTGTCAGGAGAGTACTATCCGAACTATGTCCGACATGATTGGGATGCGGATGACGAAGAAATTCACCGCCCACCCACTACCCACTTAGTAGCCACTGTCGCTGATTTGACCGACATGCTTGACTTCGACTCCGAAGACATCAATGGTATGGACGACGATGTAGGAGACGAACAGGAACCACTGCCCACAGGGCACTGGACAGCCACCTCATCTTATGATATATATATGGTGGACACACCCAAAGAAGGCAATGGCGACGGGGCAGCGGGTGATGACCCCTCCAAGAAGCAACCCAAGCGCTGACGTTAGCGGCGCCACTCTAAGTCTCGCCAAAGCAAAAGCGGTGATACCGGCACAGGAGATACTAACACTCCGGACAGTGCCGAAGATAACGACAATCCCCTCCAGCAAGATTCAGAGCAGGAGGATGGAGAAGCCAGCCCTCCTGAGAGAGTGGCAGATGGAGAGGCGGAGGATGATAATTACATGCCTCCCTCCGAAGACGAGGCAAGCCTCGACGATGAAGAATTTATCGTCCCTGAGGATCCTGTCGAACAAGAGAGCTTCAAGCACCGGCTTATAGCCACGGCAAATAGCCATAAGAAAAGGCAACAGCAGCTTCTAGCTGATCAAGATTTACTAGCTGACAGATGGACTGAAGTCCTTGCGGCCGAGGAATATGAACTCGAAAGCCCCTCCAAGAGTTACCTAAAGCGCAGGTTGCTACCCCGGCTGGGGAGGAAGCATTTAAACATACATCTCCAGCGTATGATGCGGCTGATCGGCCACCTCGGGGCCACGATAGAGCGGCATTTCTGCCAAAGGCCCAGCCCGCACCCTGGCGGCACTTAAATAAAAAGGCACGAGGAAATACGCTAGACCTGCGAGACGTACTGGAGGACAAAGCAAAACACGCAAGATTGATCTACGGATCACGAGGGCGCGCCACTACACGAGACGATAACCGTCACGCCGGATACAGTAAAAGTAAATCCGGCCGGGCCGAATACAGCGGACAAGACTCATATGAGCTGCGTCGTGATATAGCCCAGTACAGAGGCGCCGCACACCCCCCTATGCTTCACAGACGAAGTAATGGATCACCAAATCCCAGAGGGTTTCAAACCCGTAAATATCGAATCATACGATGGTACAACAGATCCTGCGGTATGGATCGGGGACTACCTCCTGCATATCCACATGGCCCACGGTGACGACCTACACGCCATCAAATACCTTCCACTCAAACTCAAAGGACCAGCTCGACATTGGATGAACAACTTGCCAGCAGAATCAATTGGCTGTTGGGAAGATCTGGAAGCCGCATTCCTCGACAACTTCCAGGGCACTTATGTGCGACCACCAGATGCCGATGACTTGAGCCACATAATCCAGCAGCCAGAGGAATCAGCCAGGCTATTCTGGACACGGTTCCTAACCAAGAAAAATCAAATCGTCGACTGTCCGGATGCAGAGGCCCTAGAAGCTTTTAAGCATAACATCCGCGACGAGTGGCTCGCCCGGCTCCTGGGCCAGGAAAAGCCGAAAACTATGGCATCCCTCACGACACTCATGACCCACTTTTGCGCGGGAGAGGACAGCTGGCTGGCTCGCAGCAATAACATATCAAAGAACCATCGTACTTCGGATACCAAGGATAGCAATGGCAGGTCACGTCGCAACAAACACAAGCGTCGTATCAACAGCGACAATACCGAGGATACGGCAGTCAATGCCGGATTCAGAGGCTCTAAACCGGTCAGCGGAATAAGCCATTCAAAATAAACACTCCGGGCCCGTCCAGTTTGGACCGAATACTCGATCGCTCGTGTCAAATACATGGCACCCCGGCAAGCCAGCCAATCACACCAACGGAGAATGTTGGGTGTTTAAGTAGGCCGACAAGTTAAATGCTGAAAACAAGGATAAGGGGCTACATAGCGATGACGAGGAGGAGCCCCGGCCGCCGAACACCGGAGGACAGAAGAGGTTCCCCCCACAAGTGCGGACGGTGAACATGATATATGCAACCCACATCCCCAAGAGGGAGCGGAAGCGTGCGCTAAGGGACGTATATGCGTTGGAGCCAGTCGCCCCAAAGTTCAACCCATGGTCCTCCTGTCCGATCACATTCGATCGCAGGGACCACCCCACTAGTATCCGTCATGGCGGATTCGCCGCACTGGACCTAGACCCAATCATAGATGGATTTCACCTCACTCGAGTCCTTATGGACGGTGGCAGCAGCCTAAACCTGCTTTATCAGGACACAGTGCGCAAAATGGGTATAGACCCCTCAAGGATCAAACCCACAAAACGACCTTGAAAGGTGTCATACCAGGTGTAGAGGCTCATTGCACAGGCTCAGTCACACAGGAAGTGGTATTGGATCCCTGGATAACTTCCGAAGCAAGGACTAATCTTCGATATAGTCCCGTTCTGCAGTGGCTATCACACACTGCTCGGGCGAACCGCATTTGCGAGATTCAATGCGGTAACGCATTATGCATACCTCAAGCTCTAGGACCTCGGGGGGTCATCACAGTCAATGGAAACATAGAGCGCTCTCTCCGAACGGAGGAGCACAATGCGGCCCTCGCAGCAGAAGCGCAAAGCAGCCTCTCAAGGCAATTCACCAGTTCGGCGATCAAACACCCAGACGCCGTCAAGCGCGCCCGGAGTAATCTGCAACAAGACTGCCTGGCACGTTCTGAGCTCGCATAGCAATGCGGCCCCCACCCCAGTCCTAGCCAAACAGCGAAATCCGTGCCACCGTACACAATTACGCATTGAAAATACCATGGACATAGGTGGGGGGGCACGACTACGGCACGCCCCAAAACGCGGCTCAACCGCACTAGGGGCTTCCCAGTTTGTTATTTTTTCTCTCTTTCAGGACTTTACTCTCTGGTAGCCCCGTCCAGCCGTACGATTGACGGACACACGACACAACAACCAAGGAGGCAGAAAGCCACGTCGCACCATGGAATTGCCAGGTGGTCTCTGATAACGAGCGAAATACCAGCTTTAAATACCATTCCACAGCTTGCCCTTGGAATGGAAATGTCAAATAGTCCTATTTCTTGCTTATCGCACTACTTGTATCATTATGCTTCAACGCACCCTTTTGAATAAACAATGCATAGAACTAGTCTATTATCGCATTCTCTATTCCTTTTTATACTTATGTTCATTTATGACATTTTGCACCCATACACTCTGGTACGGCCAATGCGCCAGGGGCTTAAGTACCCCATAATACGGCGTGAGAAGTCCGAACACTTTCGACAGTGCGGCACCCTGAACTTATAGCATTATATGCATCAGCTCCGAATCATATCTTGGGTCAATAGTTGGGTTTGCCCGGGTCCCATGTTTTGGTACCTTACGTTCCGCTATATAGGCTAAGGTAGCTCTAGGAGAGCTACTGTGATTGTGCCTCGGTTCATTGGGGCAAGCACCTTAGTAGAGAAAAGCTAAAACTGACTGTCATGATAAAGTGAGAGCTGGTCGCTGTTCGAGAGGTCTCGAGTCCCTAAAGACTTATGCCGCTTAGAGCGAGGAGTCAGCTTTGTCCGGCTTAGGCGTGTATAGCGCCCCGAATTCGGCCTTCTGAACACTAGGGGCTTCGCCCAAATTTAAAATTGTAGACTTCTATGGCTAAGTGAAAGTGATAAAGCATTATAGTCTGATTGCCTTGTTCATTGAGCTGAGCACCTCCCTCGAAGGACCCAAAAATGGGAAAAAGTGTGCTCATATTTATCGTGAATACCCCAGCACTCGTGGCATGGGGGGAGAAGCCGACGACTGGCCATCTTTCAGACTTGATAAACAACCGCACAGAAGGTAATATTTTAAATTCAAACAAGTGTTGCATAGCGCATATGAACAAGTTTTCATAAATACAGGATCACACGAGGAAGTTCACTCAAAAATTACATCTTTGGAACACTCATCCGCCACAAGGCGGGCACCCTTCAAGACACCCTCATAATACATTTCAGGGTGGCGATGCTCCTTGCCCTGCGGCGGCCCCTCCTTCACTAGCTTCTTGGCGTCCATCTTGGCCCAGTAAACCTTCGCACGGGTGAAAGCCCGGCGTGCACCTTCAATGCAGACGGACCGCTTTATGACTTCTAGCAGTGGGCAGGCATCCACAAGCCGCCTCACCAGGCCGAAGTAGCTGTTCTGAAGGGAGTCGCCAGGCCACATCCGGACTGTAAGGCCCCTCATGGCCTGTTCGGCCACCTTATGGAGCTCGACCAATTGCTTCAGTTGGTCGCTTAAGGGCACCGGGTGTTCGGCCTCAGTATACTGAGACCAGAACACCTTCTCCATCGAGCTCCGCTCCTCGTCTCGGTAGTACTTTGCGGCATCCGACATGCTGCGGGGCAAATCTACGAATGCTCCTGGAGAGCTCCAGACTCGAGTAAGTAATGAATGCCTTACCCACCGCTATCTTCTTCATCGCCTCAATTTCCTGGAGGGCCTTTTGGGCTTCGTCCTTGGCATGTTTTGTGCTCTCGAGGGCGGTGGTAAGCTCAGACTCTCGCGTCTTTGATTCAAGATCCAAAGTCTCATACTTCTTCATGAGAGCCTGGAGCTCTCGCTGCACCACGCCCACCCATGCCTCTTGTTTCTCTCGCTCGGTGCCCTCCTTGGCCGCTTTGTTTTCGGCCTCAGACAGCGCTTGCTTCAGGGTCGCCACCTCGGTAGTGGCCCCTGACACACCCGTGATGATCCTATCATTTTGCAACCATATCCTTTTTATATGTATCTAGACACTGTATTACTTACCTTTGTTCTCCTCGAGCTGCCTCTTGGCAAGGCCGAGCTCTTCCTCGGACCGCTCGAGGTTCTGCTTCAGTACAGCGACCTCCGCAGTCAGTGCGGCAGAGGTCAGCACCGAAGCCTGCATACGCATATAGACATACTTATATTAGACTCCTGCAAATGTTATTTTGACCGTCTATTCGGCTTTTCTTTGTGAACACCAAACAGAGCATCAGGGGCTACTGTCTATGCGGTAATATTTTCCTATATTTTAAATACTTACCTCAAAGCCTGTTTGAAGGCTGGCACATGCTTCAGTCAGTCTACTCTCGGCGGACTGAACTTTCTTGATCACCGCACTCATAATAGTGCGGTGCTCCTCGTTGATGGAAGCGCCGCTAAGCACTTCCAGCAAATTATTCGGTGCCTCCGGATGGACGGAGGTCACTGGCACGGGCGGCTTGCTCCTCTTGGCAGGAGGCCGCCTACCGGAGTCCGGAACCACTGGAGGTTCTGGTGCGGTGTTCGGCCTGGGCCGAGCTTGGAGCCCTTGGGAGCCTTGCTCCCTTTGCGCCTAGAGTCCAGAAGGTCGCCTTGAGGCGCCTCCAGGACTACCTACCCTCGGCTTGGTGCCCTTTGAGACAACACCTTGGCGTTGTCCATAGGACGAGGGGTGGAGGCAGTCGGAAGTGATCCGCTACTCATAGACGACGGATCCAAAGAACCGCTCGACGAGGATACGTCGATACGGGCCCAGGACGGACTACATAACCATGTTCGGCGTTAGGAGAAGCTGTGCAAGTAAATTGTGCCACGAGTTACTCTGGTATCCGAATACTTATGATTTCGCCAGGGGCTTGGCCCTGGGTAACCACTCGTCTTCGCTGTCGGTGGCGGTGGCGGAGCAGTCCGGAAGGAGAGTCCTTCCCTTCTAGGACCCTCTGGCCTTCCCGGTTGGGGCGGCCTTCCTTTTCTTGTCTTCCCCGGCTGGAGGGGAAGAACCTTTATCTTCCTCCTCCTCGTTTTCACGGGAGGAGTGCGTCTCGGAGTTATCGGATAATGAGTCCGATACCACCTGGCACCGGGAACTCTTTCGGGTTCCCGTGGCCTTCTTCTTGATCTTTTTCTCCGGCACCTCATAAGGAGCCGAAGTCAGCATCGCCGTCAGGAGAGCGTCTGTAGGGTCTTCGAGCAGAGGGGTCGGGCAGTCGATTTGCTCTGATCTCTCCACCCAGTCCTGTCGAAGGCATGGGAGCTCGGATCCCGCATATGATTATACCAGGGAAAATGAATACCCTATAAGAAATACAAGAGCTTACCGCGCTAGCTTGGCGCTGCGCGCTGAATCCGCGATCCTCGGTATGTGGAGGGTGGGCCTGGGCACTCTTAAACATCACCTTCCAGACGTCCTCGTGCGTCGTGCCGAAGAGCTCGCTCAGAGTCTCGTGCTGGGCCGGGTTGAACTCCCATAGATTGAACACCCGTTGTTGACACATGAGGATCTGGCGGATGAGCATGACCTGGACTATATTGACAATCTTGAGCTTCCTATTTATCATACTTTGGATACATGTTTGGAGTCCGGTCAGCTCCACCGGATTACCCCAGGGCAGGCCCTTCTCTTTCCAGGAGGTGAGCCACGTGGGGATTCTGGATCGGAATTTGGGGGCCGCCACGCATTTGGCATTGCGCGGCTCGGTGATGTAGAACCACCCCCATTGCAACCCCTTTATGGTCCCCACATAGGAGCCCTCGAGCCATGGCGCCTCCGCACTCCGCCTGCTGGCCGCAAACCACCTTCGGTTTGACGTTGAAGGTTTTCAGCCATTGGCCGAAGTGGGGCTTGATGCGAAGGAAGGCCTCACACACGGCGATAAACGCCGAGATGTTGAGGATGAATTTCGGGGCCAGATCATGTAAATCCAGGCCGTAGTAGAACATGAGTCCCCGGACGAATGGGTGGAGGGGAAATCCCAGTCTGCGGAGGAAGTGGGTAAGGAATACTACCCTCTCATGGGGCCTGGGGGTGGGGATGAGCTGCCCCTCATCTGGGAGCCGGTGTGCGATATCCTCGGACAGGTATCCGGCTCCCCTCAGCTTTTTGACGTCTCCCTCCGTGACGTAGGAGACCATCCACTTGCCTCCCGCTCCGGACAGTTTTGGAGGAGGTTGAGGAGAAGAATGCGGACTTGGATGCTGGAGCTCGAGTGCGCGAGAATGGATGAGCAAGGAGGAAGCAGGCGTGGGTAGGAAAAGGTGAACCCTTATCCCTTTATAAGGGCGGACGAAACTGTGCGCCCCCCACCAACCTGGTAAAACTCGCTTATCCCCCAAGCACCGTAATTGATGGCGTGGTTGGGTTACCCATGTCCGTATTGATGGGAATCCCGTAATAAGGGGACACGATCTCTGCTTTGACAACACGTGCCAAGGAAACCGCCTCGCGAAACACGCTGAGGTTGGTTGTAAAAAACGATTCGAATGGTGACCTGGCTGTGGTGTGATGACACACTGTGAAATACGTCAGCAGATTAGATTTGTGGAAATATTATTCTCTCTACGGTTGTATGTGGAACTCGTTTTGCAGAGCCGGACACGATCCTCATGTTCAAGGTCTTTTATGAAGTATTCAGAGGAGGAACCCGGCTTGCAATGCCGAAGACAAATCTGCGCGCCGGACTCATCGTCATTGAAGCCTGGTTAAGGGGCTACTGAGGGAGTCCCAGATTAGGGGGTATCCGGACAGCCAGACCGTTGGACTACGAAGATACAAGATTGAAGACTTCGTACCGTGTTCGGATGGGACTCTCCTTGGCATGGAAGGCAAGCTTGGGAATACAGATATGTAGATCTCCTTCCTTGTAACCGACTCTGTGTAACCCTAGCCCCCTCCGGTGTCTATATAAACCGGAGGGTTTAGTCCGTAGGACCAAGAAGAACAATCATACCATAGGCTAGCTTCTAGGGTTTAGCATCTTCGATCTCGTGGTAGATCAACTCTTGTAATACCCATATCATCAATATCAATCAAGCAGGAGTAGGGTTTTACCTCCATAAAGAGGGCC
This sequence comes from Aegilops umbellulata, assembly GCA_032464435.1. Taxonomy (NCBI): domain Eukaryota; kingdom Viridiplantae; phylum Streptophyta; class Magnoliopsida; order Poales; family Poaceae; genus Aegilops; species Aegilops umbellulata. Next base: position 87,885,468 of record CP136059.1, read on the forward strand.
CGAACCATGGTAAAAACATCGTGTCCTTTGTCTCCTATTACCATCCGCCTAGACGCACAGTTCGGGACCCCCTACACGAGATCCGCCGGTTTTGACACCGACAGCGCCCTTCCGCCACAGCATTCCTCGTCGTACCCCACCTTCCTCGGCGTATCATCGCCAACGACAAGGTTTACCGCCGTCACCCCTTGCGTGACGCCGTAGGCGATCCCCCATGCACTCGATCCGCGCTGCAACGGCTCCTCCCCCCCGCGCCCGCGGGGTGCTGGCGGACACGTGAGCCGCGCTCCTCACGGCGCGCGAATTACTGCGCTACCTCCCTGCAAAGGGTGACCGTGCTGCTTGGCTTTACCAGGTTGCCGAGCTGCTCGATGTCGCTTGCGGGGGTACGGCCCCCCTCTGCCCCCGCCTGCGTCTCGACCCTTGATGCAGGCTTAGGAATGCCCTTGTTGCGTCTGCACAGGGAAATGACCCGGAGGGCGGGGCGGCGGAAAGGTGTTGAGCGAGATTCCCCCCGAGCTTCAGCCAGGGTAAGAAGCTCCCAGTGGGAAGTCCTACGGCGAGCCGCCTCCTGGCCATCATGACGTGATGGCGGGATGGTGACCGGCAAGTCCGAAGAACCCGCGGGTCGACAACAAGCAGGCCTTCGGTGGTATGGCCCTCGAGACCGTCAAGGCCTCTCGAGGCCCATGGGCTGCAAGCAGCGCCTTGACTGCTGAGACCAATACTGCCCGTGGGCGCATGAGACTCTCGTCTAGTGTCATGCCCACGATATGGCAGATAGATTGTGTGTGCTAGGGCACACCCGATGGGTTGGCACCTCGGACCAGGATAGGGCCCCGGGGGCTCGAGGGGCCCGTGAGGCCAGGGAGCCTCACGAGTGCCCAGGGGGCTCGAGGGACCTGCGAGGCCAGGAAGCCTGAGGGGGCCGGCGGACACTTAAGCCACGGCCGCTCGATGCAGGCGGCCTAGGGGGCAGAAGGGCTCAGGAGGAGCCTGGGAGCGGGCATCGCGAGCCGACCAAGCGGCCCACAGCCAATATGGTGGCGCTCGCACCGCCCACCGGCGATTTCCAGTCCGGAGGCCGCTGCCCAGGGCCACCAGTGCCGAGGCCTGCCGGTGCGCAGCCCAGGGCAAGGGGCAGTGTCCCTGACCAAGAAGCAGGCAACCGCCTTACGTCTCGCCAAGTCTTCGCTCGTGACACTCTCACGTAATAATGAGTGGGGTTGTACACGCCCCGGATTCTCCTTAGTGCTACCCCTGAGCCTCACGGGGGGCTCCCACCCATGTCTTAGTGGAAGCCCCATGCTCCGCGCTGGCGAACGACATGGTCTTACAACGACTATGCCCACATCCAGTGGAAGCCCGATGCTCCACGCTGGCGGATGACATGGTCCGCAAATGACTATGCCCACACCCAGTGGAAGCCCAATGCTCCGCACCGGCGGGAAGACTAGAAAAAAAGCATAGGTCTGATGAGCCACAAGTATAGGGGATCTATCGTAGTCCTTTCGATGAGTAAGAGTGTCGAACCCAACGAGGAGCAGAAGGAAATGACAAGCGGTTTTCCGCAGGGTATTCTATGCAAGCACTAAAATTATCGGTAACACGTAGTTGTGTGATAAGATAATTCCTAACGGGTAACAAGTAACAAAAGTAACTAAGGTGCAGCAAGGTGGCCTGAACGAACTCTTATGTAAAGCAAAGCGCTCCCGAGGACACATGGGAATTGTTGTCAAGTTAGTTTTCATCATGCTCATATGATTCACGTTTGTTACTTTGATAATTCGATATGTGGGTGGACCGGTGCTTGGGTGCTGCCCTTCCTTGTACAAGCTTCCCACTTATGATTAACCCCTCTCGCAAGCATCCGCAACTACGAAAGAAGAATTAAGATAAATCTAACCATAACATGAAACATATGGATCCAAATCAGCCCCTACGAAGCAACGCATAACTAGGGTTTAAGCTTATGTCACTCTAGCAACCCACCATCTACTTATTACTGCACAATGCCTTCCCCTAGGCCCAAATCATGGTGAAATGTCATGCAGTCGATGTTCACATGACACCACTAGAGGAAAGACAACATACATCTCATCAAAATATCGAACCAATACCAAATTCACATGATTACTTATAACAAGAATTCTCCCATGTCCTCAGGAACAAACGTAACTACTCACAAAGCATATTCATGTTAATAATTAGAGGGGTATTTATTATCATTAAGGATCTGAACATATGATCTTCCACCGTATAAACCAACTAGCATGAACTAAAAGGAGTAATCAACACTACTAGCAACCCACAGGTATCAATCTGAGGTTTCAAGACAGAGATCGGATACAAGAGATGAACTCAGGTTTGAGAGGCGATGGTGCTGGTAAAGATGTTGATGTAAACTGACCTCCTCCCAATGAGAGGATCGTTGGTGATGACGATGGCTTCGATTTCCCACTCCCGGAGGGAAGTTTCCCCGGCAGAACAGCTCCGGCGAAGTCCAAGATTGGTTCTGCCTCGAGACGGCGGCACCTCGTCCCGAAAGCTTCTCTCTGAATTGTTTTAGGTCAAAACACATCACATAGTAGAAGATGGGTGTCGGGGGCCTGCCAGGTGGCCCACAAGATAGGGGGTGCGCCCTGGGGGGTAGGGCGCACCCTCCACCCTTGTGGATAGCAGATGGCCACCCTTTGGTGCTTTCTTCGCCCAATATTTTTTATATACTCCAAAACATTCCCCATGAAGTTTAAGGACATTTGGAGTTGTGCAGAATAGGTCTCAAATTTTTGCTCCTTTTCTAGTCCAGAATCCCAGCTGCTGGCATTATCCCTCTTCATGTAAACCTTATAAAATAAGAGAGAAAAAGGCATAAGTGTTATGATATAATGTGTAATAACAACCCATAATGCAATAAATATCAATATAACAGAATGATGCAAAATGGATGTATCAACTCCCCCGAGCTTAGACCTCGCTTGTCCTCAAACGAAAGACGAAATCGAAAAATATGTCCACATCTTTAAAGATAGACGTGTAGATAAAATAAAATACGGACATGAGGGCATCATGATCATCTTTAGGACAACAACATATATTGTCATATAATTTCTTATGCTAAAGTAACAATTCATTCACAAAGTAAAGTATAAATCAGAAACTTCATTGAAAACTAACAAACTATCATCTTAGTCATTGAAGCAATTGCAATTTATCATAACATCGGAAAGAGTCAATATAAGAGATTTTTAGAAAGTCCACATACTCAACTATCATTTAAACTTTCACAATTGCTAACACTCACGCGATACTTATGGGTTGAAAGCTTTAGTCAGCCACAGAGAAAGATAGGGGCTTATAGTTTCGTCTCCCAACCATTTACCTCAAGGGTAATGTCAACAATTACTTAACAGTATAACTCAGCCATCTACGAGCCACCACATCATTTTGACATTGTCAGCCGTCGGATCAACCCTGTAACGAACCAGATCGATACAACTTTTCACCATGTCGCTATCCATTCAACACACATGTAGTCGGGCCGCTGCTCCGCAAACCGAGCTAGGGACCACCTCGTTCCATGGGCCGATCAGCGGCCAAAAGCCAACGCAGCTTCCGTGCATACTCCAACATCGAAAGAGAAACAAATCTATGCCGACGCCACTCCCCAGTCCCCCGCGATGTGTGGAAATGCCGCAATTCGGCTCAGCGCCAGCAGTGAGCACTATCACCATCGTATCTCCGCTTCCGCCATGCTCCTCTCGCCCGCTTCGTTCATTCAGGTATGTTTCTATGCCTTACATATTGATCTCTTCATCCACCTATTGTCAGTCGTGCTAATGGGATCGTCGGCACCAGCAGTCCATTCTTGCACCCCTTGCTTCCAGATTTTCCCTATTGCTCTTGTTAGGAAGTGTTTGGATAAATCCCAATTTCAGAATATCTATATTGGTTATTTACATTATTTTTGTAGAGCCATGCGAGATTGGTGAAGAATGTTCCGAGAAATACTTGACTGAACCATTCCACATGAACTAGAAACAATGGCTCATTGACAAGTTTTCCTTATTTGTTGCACTGTTCATACCGCCAAACATTCAAACCTACTACCATAGGTCTCTCATTGTTCATAAGCTTACCATTAGCTTCTACAGTGATGCGATTTATACTACTAGGAAATGAGATAAAAAAGGTTAGGTATGTCATGTCTTCTGGCATGAAATCTTCATTTTACCTCTGTATGTGTACCACTTCCTAAAATTCCGAGTTATAACAGTAATTGATAGATTATATTATGTATGCAGCTATCTCTAACACTGAATCTGTTGCAAAGAAATTGATCAAACAAGTTCCGTTTTGCTTCTTGTACCTATAGTTACATACATAAACCCATAAAACTTAAAGACGTCGGCTAATGGCTATTGGTTTTGTATTCCTAGGTACATCAACCATTTCTCAGTCTCTCCATCATATATTTTGCTTCAAGAATAGGGACGTATCTTTGCTTCTTATCATGAATAATAGTGCAGAAAAAAATATAGCCATGCCTGCTATTGTTATGTTAATACCACCTCTGAATTGTTAGTTCGAGTTCATCAGTTTAATTTCATAAACTTGCGTGTCTGCAAGAACTTGCGATTGCATGCATTTTGGGCCTCAATTATTGACTATGTGTATGCATTCTAAGTGTATTGGTTGCACTAGCTTTCAAGCTTCATGCACGGCAATATGTGTTCTTTACCCTAAATCTATTCTCTTTGACCACCAACACTTTTTCTCATGACTCTACAATATAACCTGCAAGGTAGGCAGGCGCGGCAATGAAGATGAGGATGATTTGCTCAAATTTTTCAAAGAACACCAATGGGTTTTGCATAAAGTTGAATTATACACTACTACTAACACCCCCCAAACTTTGGTGGAAATTTTAAAGAAGTATTTAAATAGGTTGTAGTGCAAAATGGAACTCTAAAACTTATGAAAAATCATATTTTTTTATGAAATAAATCTCAGGAAAAATAATTGTAGAAATAATTCCACAGATAAAAAGAAATGGTCTTGGGAAGATATACAAGTCCAACAATATTTTTGAAAGGTCTCCACCCAGAAGGAAAAAAACTCAAAATTCAGAGGGACAGAGTGATCTGAAATTAAAAGGTAAAATCAGAAAATAAAAATTTAATTTCCTGGCAAAATTTTAATTAATAAATCAAGGTCAAAATTTTGGGGTGTTACAACACTACCCCCCTTAAGAAAAATCTCGTCCTCGAGGTTTGCTAAAAGCTGTTTCGAAAATATTAGTTCTACTAACACAAAGTGACATCACAAAAATAACAATCCTACTCATGCAATAAAATGTGGCTACTGTGAGTGGGCACTTTAAGTGGTGTAAAACTACAGTGTGGAATACTGGCGCTGCGTGGAAAATTCTATGGTTGGGGAAAACGAGAAATTTCTACTTTTGGTTACAGTGAATTTAGAATAAATTTCTAAATTCCTAAAACACACTGGTCGTACCCGAGAGCACAGTGCTCTCTTTGGCTGATAGGTGGACTTGGGGCCCACTGTTAGCATCTAGGCCGTACTGCGGTAGTGCGCGGCGCGCTAGCTGCCGGTGCAGCGTTCACTCACCTCACGGGCCAGTGCACTATCGGCATTGCTCGCGGATTCGCCTCCGAACATCGGTGATCGAGCGACGAGCGGCGCCGGTGGACTTCGCCCACCGTACACCGATCTCGAGCTATAAAATGACCGAGGTGCTCCTTTCTTCTTCCTCACACCTGGCCTCGCTTCTCCTTCTCCTTCCTTCTCCTCCATTTTTGTTTGTAGGAGCTCGAGACGAGGCTCTAATGGCGGAGGTGATGCCGCGCTGGTACATGATCCTGATGTGCGGAGGGTTGGCGGCATTGCTGCGGTTCTTTGTGCTCTTGTGTGTGATGATCCTCGATGATCGTCGTGGTGCTGCCACTCGTGTGTTAGCTCTCCGCGGTGGCGGTGATCATGAGGATTAAGTGCGGTGTCGGGTGCTAATTGTTGTCAGTGTGCTGGAGGCAACTTGCACCCGGATAATTACCCACAAATCTCTCCTTCAGAGACTATGGTCTGCTAGGGAGGTGATCAGTTAGGTGCAAAATGTGTACGTGGATTTGCAATTAGTGCACGTGGTCGAGTGGTTGTGGTTGTGAGTCTGCTATCGTGGTGCTGCGTGAGTAAAAATCTATGTCGTGAAGAGATATACGCTGCAACAACTCAGGGAAAAATCTCACTTAAGAATTCACCGAGAGTGAATTTAGTTAATCAAAATTATCAGCAGTAAAAGCTACTCACATTAATTGAAACCAAATTTTTAATTCATCGCACAAATTTAGGATACCACGCATAAGTTGCAACACATAACTAGATGTTGGGACCATAAACATAGCAGTGACGTCTACAATGAAAACGACAAATAGACAGGGTCCTGAGAAAATGTCTCTGGTACTGGGGCACACTCCTCTCCTATCGGGGGAAGCGGGTTGACTACTCGAAGAACGCGTCTCTCTTGGTCGGGCCTCAGTGGTCTGCCGATGGCGATATGAGGATTTAAATCAGCGAGGCTCTGGAGATAACCCATTACTCATTGGGTCAAACGCTCTTGAGCGATGACATATTGGGCAAGGTTGGCCAGTACTGGGTCTCTCTCAATTCGTCCACCGGGAAAAGATGCTACTTCTCCTGGTGCTGCACGAGCCGGGAAGTAATAATATCCTCGTTCGCTGGCATAGGGTACCGCGAATCAAAGGCGAGCAAGTGCTTCGTACGCAACAGCTTCTATGGCCATTTGCAGAGTCGACATAGATTTCCCCACGAGGAGACTTCCTTTGGGTCCTGGTTTGGGTTTTTGGGAGGGACGTGCACCACTGCCCAATATTTCGAGGTGGATGGGGTGATCCTCGATTTGAGCAACTCGTACTGGGGTGGTTGGGTAGAACTCATGGTATTGCAGGTAAAGTCCCACAATATTTTAACAAAACTACCTGGGGTTGCATCTGTTGTTCTCAGATAAATACTAGGGCTTGGCATCGCAAAGAAATAGCCGTGAGAGTTGTGCACAAGGTGAGGGATACTTGGTAAGGTCACGAGGTGGCCTTTTATATAGCATCTTGGCTGGGTCATTTATCGCGGTGAGGGGCAACTAGTTTGTCGGTTCTGCTCTATGGGGTCGGGGTCAATGCCACAGATACACATATCTCACAAAAGTGACGTATAACTATGGGTGTCGTCGGGGGTGGTTTTTGGTAGCTACGCCCGGAATTAAAAATGCAACCGTACACCAACATACTTATGCATGGCTACTATTTAAGATAGGGGCGCACAAGCAGACAACATTTAATTATGGCGATACAAGATCACACAATTACAGGGCGTGGACATACTAAGACTGGGTACTACTCGAGTGACTTAGTGTACCTCGTTAGTATCTAAGCGGGTGTGCCTTGTGGACGTCGAGGCTTCTCCACGGGTTTCACCGTCGGGGTTATCTGGATGGAGTTGAGGAGCTGCAAGGTCGGGGTAGCGATGATGACCATCGCGGGGGTTGTTGGCCACAATCCCGTTGGAGCGTGTTCCCAAAAGGCGACGAAGCACTTCTGGGGACACCAAAGCATTTTGGTCGATGGCTGGGGCAGACCTCAAGGACTCGATCGGTTGTCCGAACAACACGACTGGGTTGTCGGCGTTGGGATCATCCCCTCCTTTTGCCGGGGCTCGGCGAACCAGTTCTCCATGAGCTGTGATCAGATCAAGGGTGATTTTATCGAACAGTTCCTCTAGTGCACTTACATAGCACACCAGATGCAACAATGCAGGATCTGTCTCATGATCTCCGTTGGCAACCTGGGGTGGCCTACCATACCCGTCACGGCTGGGGTAGTAGTAGAGCGAGCGACAGTTAACTCTGGGCGACAAGTGCCGGAGTTGAACTATAGACTCTCGAGCAGCTAGTTGGATGGCTTGTGGCTCAAAGGAACTTGTCCTTCCGGTGAACCTGTAGGGGCGTTCTGGCAATAGACCCCTACCATAGACGTGCACAGTGGCCCAGAATTGACGGATCTCACCGCTCATGGGCCCTTGGTACAGAACATACTCTGGGGGCTCTTCTAATGCAAAGGCACGGCGGGTGAGGTTAGCTAGCACGGTCACAAAACCTCTAAGGTTGGTTGCTGTGGTCTCATTATGCACAATGGGGCCAGGCATTATAGCTCGGTTTGGGGAAGAGGTTGTGTTGTGCTGGGTTGAGGCTAGCGTGCCCTTTTTATAGACAAAGGGGACGGAGTCTTCCTTCGCACGCTTGCGAAAGAGACTTTTTAGGTGTCGGTCACTGGCGCGTGATCGACAGGCTAGGCTGATAGGTTGGGCACCGACTGCCAAAAGGTGTCGGGGTCACTGTGTGGCTATCTTAGACGAGAAGCTTGGCTGGGGCTAGGTTAAGGTCTGGCGGATTGGTTAATCTAGGTTTATTAACTTGGCCAAGATAGTATTAGCCAATGGTCATCCTGGCTTTGATACCAAGGTTGTCGCGACCGGATTTTCACGGTATATTTCCCAGAAAATGGTCCTTGTGCTCACCAGCCCCAGGATTACTGTTAGGTGATGAGGCACCAGCTTGATACAGAAATTCCAAGCAAAATACAAAATGTGTAGTACAAGACCATTATGGCCTATGAGTACAACACAAGGTTTTTAGTGGCTGATGGCGGAAGCGGTTTGTGGTGCATTAGTGTCTATGGGACTCCATTTCCCACAGGAACAGCTGACCTGGATAACTCCTATCTTTGCGAGGCTTCTGTCACCATTGTGTAGGTTCCGGGGCTGTCATCGCAATGCTCCTCTCCATGCAAGAAATCTGGCCAAGACAATAGCCAGGAACAAGCCACTGAGTAATTTGAATGTACTTGCAAACATTATGAACTCAGGTATAATATAACAAATGAAAATCATGCTCAGAAATATTCCATGATCACAACGTCAGTCACGAAGTAAAAATCCATGATGCACGCAAGCAGGTTATTCATGTCAAACATGAATATGCAATCAGAGAGTAGAATTAGAATGCACCGATCGGGTGTCTGAAGCGACGCCTCGAAAGGATAAAAATATAAACATGCCTCAGTCGGGCGTCTGAGCGACACCACAAGATGGGCTTATAAGAGAATAATCACAATGAATATCCAGGAGGTAGGACCGTCCCAGGGCTACTCAATAATTCAAATAGTACTAATGGTTAGGCTATAGTAATAATAATCATAATCATCATATGTCCCAAGTCATGATCAATGTTCTGGTTTAGCAATTTTTCCTTTGAAGACCGACACTAAGGCTGACACTTGACCCATCCAGGCTGTAGTCCGCAACTATGGACACGGCTATTCGAATAGATATAACCTCTATAGAGGGTGTACTCTTTACCCACGAGTAACGGATTCCTTTAGTCCATCGGGACTAATTCCGTCTACGGTCTTTTAATTGAAAACACACCTGACCGCGCACACCAGCCTAACTTACCGGTGTTTGGAATCACCCACGACACCCGTTAAGCGAAACTCTAAGTGGGGAGGCTACAACCTCGACTAGCATGGGATCAAAAAATTTATAATGCGCGCAAACTAGGGGAGCTACCCCCTCGGCTCCAACCGGAAACACTCATGCCCCCGGACCAGGTGGCATGTCTACTGGATGCAGCCGGTATCTTCCACCATGGCCCCTCTGTACGGTGTGTGGTAGGAAGGGGTTGACAACTTACTAAACCGTACCCTACCTATGGCAGGGACAAGTGATAGTATGAAACAAGTATGGGGGTTACTGGAACAAGACTCGATCTATGGTTGACTCAGGAGGTTAAGGCATTCCCTGCAGGATTAGTATCACAAATATATTTCACACCAACAAACAGAATCACCACTCATCATACCTCACCATGCCTTACCGGACATAATCGTCTCAACGAATTATTAGAGAGAAGTTCGTGTCTACTCAAGACAAAGACTTTCCCGGATTCCTCCCGATAGGCATGAAAGGCATACGAGGGTGATTACTATAATATCAAATTCCAACAGAAAGGAATCATCCTTATGCAATCAAGAATATGATCATAACACCACATAATATATCGAAAACTTCGCGTCAAGGTGGTGTCGTATTTGCATCAAATGACGCACAACAAATATTATGCCGGGGTTCAGAATGCTTGCCTTCAAGAGTATGCAAGTGGGGTGCACTTTTTGAAAGTTGCTTCCCTCTTCAAAATCCTATTTTAAGAAAATTTAAATTAACACATAGTTTCAAAACAGTACAAAAAAATTGTTTGGAAAATTTTCAAATAAATATGGAAATAAAATAGATGAAATTTGGGAATCAACAAAAAAGGAATCAGGTCAACCGGAGTTATATTTAAAAAGTTATATCTAGTCAAAGTTTCAGTCAAAATCTGTTTTTAAATTAAACAGAAAAAGAAAAACGGTTCGAATAAGAATACGCTTTCGAGATAGAGAAGACGCACTCCTGTGTTTTACGTTTCCACTTAAAACACGTCGGCAGGGCTGGGGTCACTGGCTGGTGGGGCCGTCGGGTCCACTGGTCAGGTTTGACCGGTCGCCCGCGCCCTCCTTCCTTCTCTGGCCGAGCGGTGGCGGGGCTCCAGCAATTGCCGCCAACGAACGGTGGCTCCCCGCGGGATTTTGAGGGCGTGGATGGATCCGATGGTCCAGGGCGGTCCTCCAAGCGGTCAATAGGCTGGCGGGTTGGAGGGGGTCGCCGGCGGCGAGCTCCGCGGCGGACGATGGTTTCGGGTGGATCGTGGTCTCAAGCTACGGTGGCTCCCGATCGGGCTAGAGAGGTGGTGTGGCTCCGCACGGTTGAAGGTAGTCAGACGGTGGTGCCGGAAGAACTAGGGAGGCCCTGCTCGCGACGTACGGCACCAGAGCGTGGCGGCGGCCGAACTGGCCGGAGACGAGGCAGACGACGTCCCTCCATCGATTGGTGGCTATGGGAGCACTAGGGAGATGGCCTGAGGTCGCATGAGGGTCTGGACGGGCTCGGGGGCTCCTTTTGTAGGCTATTGAGGTCGGTTCCCGCGGCTTCGGATAAGAACGCCGCGAACCGCCGTTCTGTTGCTGGCCGGGCGACATGGCGGCGACGGGCGCTAGCGGACGGGCTCTTGGATGAGATCGTCCTGCTACTGGAGTAGCTGGCGGGCGGCTGTGGCTCGGGCGGCGCTGCCATGGCAGGGGCGTGTTGCGGACGCCGGCGTGCGGCCAAGAGGGCTCTGACGGCGGCGCTGCGGGGCGCCAGGGGCGGCTTGGATGGTTCTGACGAGCGGATGAGAACGGGGCGCGGCCCTGTGGGAGAGCAAAGGCCAGGGGCAGGCTGCGGCAGCTCGGCTGCGCGCGCGTGCAAAACGTGCGCTCTGGGCGCGCCCAGAGCACGCACGCTACATGCTCGACAGAAAGCCAGGGTGGCCTAGAGGGCTTGGGTGAGGCTGACAATTAACATGTCTAGGTTAGAGGTGGCTAGGATATTAGTGGACATGCTAGTTTGTCCAGAGGGGCAAGATCATAGTGCAAACAATAAAACTATGCCTAAACTGTCCATGAACACAAGGTGCTCGACAGAATGCCATGGGCATCAAGGCATCTCTTTGGGTGGCCAAAAACTCTGGATCAGAGTCTCTTTAGATGATAAAGAGGGTGGCAAGGTTGGTTTGACAAAAACAAAAACTCCCTAGTGCAAGTTTTTGAGAAAACCAAATCTGGACAGAAAATAAAGGGCATTATTGCATGGACTAAAAATACTCGAATGGGTCCAATCTCCTGGACTTAAGGGTTTGGTAGGCTGGTCTATAAGCAGGAGAAAAAATCAAGGCAATATGGCAAGATAAAACATGGTTGTAGTATAAAACACCAAACTGGACCAGAATGAAGATGAGGATGATTTGCTCAAATTTTTCAAAGAACACCAATGGGTTTTTGCATAAAGTCGAATTATACACTACTAACATCCCCCAAACTTTGGTGGAAATTTTAAAGAAGTATTTAAATAGGTTGTAGTGCAAAATGGAACTCTAAAACTTATGAAAAATCATTTTTTTAAAGAAATAAAGCTCAGGAAAAATAATTGTAGAAATAATTCCACTGATAAAAAGAAATGGTCTTAGGAAGACATACAAGTCCAACTGTATTTTTGAAAGGTTTCCACCTAGAAGGAAAAAAACTCAAAAATTCAGAGGGACAGAGTCATCTGAAATTAAAAGGTAAAACCAGAAAATAAAAATTTAATTTCCTGGCAAAATTTTAATTAATAAATCAAGGTCAAAATTTTGGGGTGTTACAAGACGATGGCTCTTGTCGGATTTTGGGTTCCGGCAAAACCCTTGAGTTTCGAACACTGGGGTGCGCACGAAGATCTCCCCCTACCAAATCACGCACTCAGCCTCACCGGGATCTCTAAGCTTAGCTCGACGAACTCGTAACACAAGAGACACAAGATTTATACTGGTTCGGGCCACCATTGTGGTGTAATACCCTACTCCAGTGTGGTGTGGTGGATTGCCTCTCGGGCTGAGGATGAACAGTACAAGGGAAGAACAGCCTCCTGAGGTGAGGTGTTCTTGTGCTTGGTGGGTGTGAGGATGAACTGAATGAGTTCGAGATGAGTTGAGGCTCAGTTCGAGACCAGTCGGAGACGAGTTGAGGCTCGATTTGAGACCAGTCTGAGATGAGTCCGAGACCTGTCCCCTCCTACTACGGTGGCTAGCCCTATTTATAGAGGCCCTGGTCCTCTTCCCAAATATTGAGCGGGAAGGGATGCCACAACGACCAATTTGAAAGGGGACAGCTAGTACAAGCCGAGGAGTACCCGCCTCCTTGTCGGGGACGACTAGGAGTACCCGCCGAGTGTCTTCATTCCCTTGTTCCGCCGCAAGGACAGGGCGCAGGTCGTGGCTGCCAGGCCAACCATTGACATGCGCCGGCTGGTGCTGCTGGCGCCCACCGGGGCCCCTGTTGCGCCGACGCTAGTGGCACTGTCTTTTGATGAGTCCCACGGGAAGGAAGAGGAGGAGGACGAGGAGCATGACTCGGAGGTGACCCCTGAAGGGATGGGGAAGATCTTGAGCAAGGCTGACATCGTCCACACCCTGCCAGATGATGATGAGGTCGATGCCCCCGTGAGAAGGGGGAGCCGCCCGTGATCTCGATGAAGATCACGTCGGCGCTGGTCTCCCAAGATGTTGCTCCTGCTTCAACGCCACCTGGGGCTACCTCTGGCCCCTCCGCTACCCCGTCCTCTGCTCCTGGAGCCCGCGCGCCCGCGCCTCAATCTTCGAGGCTCTCAGGCTTCAAGCTCAGCAAGCGGAGGGTGGACCAGTAAGTGCTCGTGCTTTGCCTTGTTCTTGCTTATGCTGCTGCCTCTTGATGTTCATCGTTGGTTGGTTATGCCGTTGCCTACGGCAAAGAAGAGGAAGGAGGATGCAGCGACCCCGCCCGGGACTGAACCATCTGTAGCAGCCACACCCCCCTTCGTGAAGAAGGGAAGCGACGTCACTCACACCTCCCTGGCCCGGTCGTCCTCGCGGGGTCTGGAGGAGCATCCTCATGGGGAGTCAGCCCCCGTTGCCCCACTGGCTCCAGAGGCTTTGGTGTCCGGCCCGGCCGCTGGGGTCCCCAAAGCTCAGGAGCCCCCGGTCTACCAGGCCCTAGTGAGGACGTCGTCTCCTCCTCCTATTGCGCCACTGCTTCCAGGTCCTTCTACTTCTCCTGATGTCTTGGAGCGCGCCCTTTTGGAGATGGCAGTCCTCGGAGGATGGGTTGCTCTCAAATGACAAGTGTCAAGTTCTCGCGGAGCAGCCAACCAACTAGTGGTTGTAGGGGGCGGCTATTTATAGCCTAGGGAGCAGCCCGACATGATAAGACATAAATGCCCTTCAATGACATGACCGTTAGGTGGATAAGATATTTTGGGACAGCTGGCGCGTAGCACAACAACGGTCGGAAATTTGAGGTACAAATTCCTCAGGGCTATCATGTTCCTCACTGTGTAGGCAATTCGCACTGGTGAATTCCTAGCTCCTCACTCAGAACAAAGTCCTCAGTGACCAGAAGAACTATGTCTCTGTCACTGAAGAAATTGAATGAACTGTATGAGATTTCCAATGGCTTCACTCGAAGGCATTGGTAGGTGTAGGATTTGAGTTGGGCATCACATGGAAATTTTCTCCTTAGTATTTCCTCGACCCCCTTTAATAGTACGGTGTTTCCTATGACTCAAGGAAGAGAAAATGAAACTACGAAAACAAAAGTCTTCACGCTTCATGTTCCTCGAATGAATACCAAGTCTTCAAGGTCACACCAATTTATTCACTTTCAAAGTCTTCAGGAAGTCTTCAGAATATCAAAGTCTTCAGTCGAAGAACTTCATTTTTAGGGGTCAACTTTCTCTGTAAATATCAAACTCCTCATAGACTTATAGACCTGTGTACACTCATAAACGCATTAGATCCTTAACCTATAAGTCTTCAATACACCAAAATCACTAAGGGGCACTGGATGCACTTACAATCTCCCCTTTTTGGTGATTAATGACAATATAGGTTAAGTTTTCAACGGGGATAAATATATGAAGTGTAAAAACTAATATTGAGGAATTTGATTGCAAGATATAGAAGAACTCCCCCTAAAGATGTGCATAGTGAGGAATTTGCTTTTGAAGCAATGCACACTTGAAGAGTTGAATCATGGAGATCTCCCCCTATATCTTGTAATTCATACACGCATTTGATATATAATATGAAGAATTTGAAATGCATGATGAAATATGGTGCCTGATGTAATTCAGCATGCGTGTAACAATATTAACGAGGAATAAGCATGCAGAATAGTGCATCAAAAGTATCAGAGAACAGTGCATCAAAAGTATTAGAGCATAGTGCAACAAAAGTATCAGCGCACCATCGGGTTTAAGATTACAACTCGATACAATAAAGTTTCAGAAGAACGAGAGTTGTAACTTAGCAAAAAAACGATATAATAGACCCGCTTGAAGACTAACTCAAATTTCTCCCCCTTTGTCATCAAATGACCAAAAGGATTGAAACTGAGGACTAACGCCCCTGAAGATAATCAAGTTGATGAAGGAACGTCAGCGTTGTTGGGGTCGGTTGTTGAGGTAGGGCCTGCCGTAGTGTCGTCCAAGTCTTCATGTTCATCAGTGGCGCGCGATGAAGAATAGGAACTGGCCAACAAAGAAGGAACCTGGACCTTCTTGAATTTCTTAGGAGGAGGTGCAGACTAGGCAAACTCTTCTTTGAGACCCATTTTCTTTAGCTCTTCGGCACTGTAAACGTGAGACAGAACAACCCAGGTGCGGTTGAGGGTTTCATGAAGGTAGTAGTGGTTTTTCTTCACTGCATTGTGTGTTGAAGTCATGTTGTGAAGAATTGAACCAAACTGACGCTTGACCCATTTGTGATTGCGATCAACCTTTTGATGAGGACTGAGGAGTAACTCACGATCAGTCATCACCCTCGGTGCTGTGGCTTGAGGATTTGGCTTGGCATTGTTGGCGGCAGTGTCATGTGTGGCAGAGTCATCATTGGTGGAATAAGCTGCAACCTTGCGAAATTGACCATCTAATGGACGAATGCCTTCATCTATCACAACTGTTGCCTTGCCCTTTTCTTCAGCTGAGGAAAATGTCCTTTTGAGGACTTCAATAGGAGGCAAGTAGCTGCAGTGGTTCAGAGTTTCAGCTTTGTAATTGAGTGAAGACCTTGTCCTGATGAATCTCATAATCCATGGCGCATAAGGCTTCAGCTCAAATGGTGACATAGCAATGTTTGCCAGAGTCCTCATGAAGAAATCATGGAAGTTGACAGGAAGGCCATAAATGATGTTGAAAAGCATGTTCTTCATGATGCCAACGACTTCTTCATCATTAGAATCGTGGCCTTTGATGGGACTCATTGTCTTCGTCAGAATGCGATAGACAGTCCGAGGCACATACAACAATTCCTTGACGAGGAATTTGGTTCGAGGTGCCTGCCCTGGCTTCAAAGGCTTCATCAGCACTTGCATATAGTGATTTGAAAGCTCAGGTTCGTTGTAAACCCAACGTGCATCTTCAAGGGGAGGACTAAGAGGAAGGGCACGAAGCAATTCAGACGTTGGTGCCTTGTAATGAGTGTTCTCTGTCATCCAGTCCAGAACCCATGAATTCACATCTTGAGAATTGCCGGTGATGTGCAGCTTTGCATAGAACTGAAGAATGAGTTCTTCATTCCAATCACAGATGTCAGTGCAGAAATTGAGCAGTCCAGCATCATAAAGAACACTGAGGAATGGCGTGAAGCACGGCATGGACTCCATATCCACGTGAGGAATATGTGCATGGTCGAAGACTTTGTCTTTGTTGAACTGCACTGAGGAATAGAAGTTGGCTTGACTTGTAGTACAGAAACGCCTCTTCCTTATGCGAGCAGAATCATATGGATTATATTCTGTGAAGAACACGTGCTCACCAAAGAAGTCTTCAGCCTTGAACTTTTGCTTCCTTGAGAACAGATCCTTTGCCTTGGGCAGAGGAGTGTTAGTGAGTTGCATCACTACCTCAGGAATCGCAATCTCAGGTTCTTCAGGCTGAGGAATTTCAGGTTCTTCCTCAGGTGCAGTCACATTTTCAGCAGGAGCAGCAGTTTCTTCAACACTAGGGCTGGAATTTCTTCATGCACAGATGTAGTGGGATGAGTTTCTTCAGAGCCCAATTTAACTGTTGGTGCAGGAGAGTGAGGGATTTGCTGCAATGGAGTGAAGAGTGGAGAATTGGGGTGCTAACTTTCCCAAAAGTCGTCATTCATCACTGGAGTTGTGCTTCCAATGTCCACATCTTCATCATCAATTTCTTCAACACCAGCCTCTTCAGCAGTAAACTGAGGCATTGGTGATGATACCACTAGGGTTGAAGGGATTGTGTCCACTTCAGTTTCCTCATCAATCTACTCTGACGAAGCAGCAGATTGAGTTTCTTCATCAGATCCGCTTGGGATCTTATAATCTTCACCAAAAGGAACAAGGTCCTTTTATGGCATGGTTGAAATTGGAACAGCATCAATGGGATTTTCAAACGAGCTGGTCATAGGCTTCATCTTCTTTGGAACTAAAGACTCTGAAGCACTTGATGCTTTGCTTTTCTTCACTGCAGCTCTCTCTGCAGCCTTGGTCTTCTTCACATCTGATGCAGATGGAAGGATAGGAGTTGGTGTAGGCGCAAGTGGAGCTGAGGAATCTGGCTGAATTTCCTCGGGCGCAACTGATGCAGTTGCCCTGACTTCTTCAGTTTCTTCAGGCGCAACACTAGTGGATACCCTGGCAATTTCTTCAGTGCCTGGAATGGAGTCATCAGCCCTGGAACTAGCTTTTTCTTCAGCAGCCTGAAAATCATCAGCGGTGCTCGCATGTTCTTGAGTTGGCTGAGCAGAAGCTTCAGCTTGAGGAACTTCTTGTTGCGTTGGGGCTGCAACATTTGTGAACTTCTCTGTCAGTTTCACAAACCTGACTTTGGCTCCTTTCCAGTCAGCATAGTATGCATCAAATTCATGTATGAGGGTTTCGATGTCAGCCTGCATCTTGATGAGTTCTTCAGGTTTCATCGTGACAACATTTTTCTTCAGCAGTTTCTCCTTTCTGTATTGTGATTTCTTGATCTCTCTGGCCCTATCATATTTCCACTTCTCCTCTTGGATGAAGTGAGTCAACATGTGACTTTGGCCAAGTGTTAGCTTGAAGTCAGGCATAGGTGTGTTGGGATCCTTATGCCAGAGATCAATGTAATTGAGGATCGCCCTTGGATCCAACAGCAGCGGCACAGGTGTGCCTTTGGCTCTAGCGGCCCTTTCTTGCCTGTCCCTGATGATTTCTGCAAGTTCTTCTTCATCAGCTTCATCTTCGTCAGATGGTACATTGAAGACTACCTGCTTCTTCTTAGGACTTGGGCGAGTACCGCGTCCAGCAGTAGCCTTTTTCTTCAGTAGAGAAGGTCCAGCTGAGGAACTTGGTGCAGCTGAGGAACTTGCTGAGACACCAGAGGCAATAGAGATGCCTACAGTCCTTTGGCACGTGGCAGGATGCGCACGTGATGAGGACTTTGTCGGAACAGCTGAGGATTTGGTCGGAAGTGCTGAGGATTTCGGAGGAGCAGGGGCAGCTTGAGGAATTTGCCTTGAAGATTTTGAAGTTTCTGGCCGTGAGGGCATTGTTGGTGAAGCACTTGGCTTTTGAGCGGGCTTCTTAAGCATTGATTTCCTCGGCTTGATAGAGGCCTCAGTGGCAGCAGCAGCAGCAGAATCTTCATTGAATTTCCTCACTGCTTCTTTGGCTTGTCTTGCCAATTTGGCTTGGCGCTTGGCCCATTCTTCAGGAAAATCCTCACCGCGTTTGACGCTAGTGGGATCAGCCACTTGGCCAGGTGCCAATGGGGCTCTTGGGCATGGAGGATTCAGTGCAAATTTCTTCATGTACTTTGGAGTGACGTATCTGTACTCCCTCCATTCGCGTGCCCATCTCCGTTCAATCCTCTGAATGTGCACCTTGCGCTGATTTTTATCTTCTTTGCCAAACTTGGCTTCATCAGGCGTGCAGTAATCTTTATATAAATCCTCAAGGATTTCAAAGGCAGTCATGACCTCAGGTTTCTTTCCTCCTTTCTGAGGCCTTTTACCGTCAGCCATTTTCTTCAATTGAGGAATTTGAACAATTGAATTCTCTGAAGAAGTATGCAGTTTTTCTTCGAGGAAGGCTGCAAACGAGTTAAGTTGATGATAACCTAATGATTCAGTAGCGGACATGTGTACCTGTGAAAAGAGTATAGTTGCGAGGAATTTGGAGAGGTCATATGCGTTCTCAGAGGGTTTTTCAAAAAGAACAAGTTTGAGGAATTTGACCAGATGCGTCTTGAAGAATTTCACTAAGCGCGCTATATCTTAGGTTCCAGAGTTGTATAGATCGAAGATCCACACAATTGAGGAATGTTGAAGAAAATGATGCTTAGGGAAATGAATCAAGAACATATAACGTGTGAGGTGTTTTGTGTGTGAGGATTTGAAGAATAAAACACCATTGAAGATTTTGTAGAAAAGTTTCGAATCAAAGAGGGTAGTAAAAGTAACTTTTAATTACCCTGAACGAAGAACACGGCGAACAGGGAGATGAAACAGTGAGGTTCGTCGATGTAGATCTTCCACGCCCTAACTCGGCGGAGGAAGACGTCTACGGCGGCGGCGGAGGTGAAGATTTCCGCGGTCGGCGCGAGTACGACGGCGGCGAGGTCGAGGTAGTGAAGCTCTTCCTCGCCGGCGACGATGGAGTAGCGGCGGCGCTAGGGTTTGAGAAGCTCGAGTGGGAGAGAGAGATCGAGCGGAGTAAAAGAAGTGAGGAAGGGGAGAGGGGTATTTATAGAGGCAGTGAAAAAACTGTTCACCTGAAGATTTAGGACGAACGTGCCCCTAACCATTCTCCTTCTCACGACATGTGTCACCCATGTACTATGTAGTGGAGATCGTGTAAGATTGTGGGTGAGTAAAATAATGCATCATGGGATGCGGAACAGTTTGAGCGGCAAAACCGAAAATTTGGATAAGATCTGTTTTAACGTTCCGTTCGCAATTTCTTTAGCTGACAAGGACACAGTGAAGATTTTGAACGAGTTTCAAATAGAACGCATATGCAGAATTTGTGAATAGATTCGATTGAGTATAGCATAGAGGGGAAGGGTCCGATCACATTCACTTAGCATAAAGGCCAACTTGAAGAAATAGCTATAAGTGAATGTTGTAGAGGACATAAACTCATATATATATATATATGTATATATATATATATATATATATATATATATCCAATGAAGAAAAACGACGGCACAAGTGAAGATTTTGCAAGTTGAAGAATTTGAACGACTGAGGAATTTCAAAAGTTGAGGAAAAACTCAAATTGAAGATTTTCAACATTTGTGGTGGCGTGACCCACCGTATAAGAATGATGATTTCAGACACCACATACAATTGTCGTAGGGTTCTGAGAATCAAATTCTTCATTAATTTCTTCACACTTAGAGTGTTATTCTTCATTGATTGAAGAAAAACGTTTCTTCATGTGTTGCACATCTAAGTCATCAATTTTGCATAAGTGTTAGGATGAGTGCCTTTTCATAGTACATTCGAAGACTCTAAGATATTTAGCTCACACCGCAACTTTCTAAATCTCTTCTCATCCAAGGGCTTAGTGAAAATATCGGCTCGCTGTTCTTCAGTCTTCACATGCTCAATAGAAATGTCGCCCTTCAACACATGGTCACGAACAAAATGATGACGAATTTGAATGTGCTTTGTCTTCGAGTGCTCAACTGGGTTGTGAGCAATCTTGATGGCACTCTCATTGTCACAGAGGAGAGGCACATTCTTCACATTGATGCCATAGTCCTTGAGTGTTTGCTTCATCCATAGCAGTTGAGCACAGCAAGAACCAGCAGCAATGTACTCAGCTTCAGCAGTAGACAGTGATACGCAGTTCTGTTTCTTCGAGGATGAACAGAACAAGGATCGTCCGAGGAAATGACAAGTACTAGATGTTGACTTGCGGTCCACACGGTCACCAGCATAGTCAGAGTTAGAATATCCAATGAGATCAAAATCCAAGCCCTTGGGATACTATAATCCAAGTGTTGGTGTGTGAGCTAGATATCGAAGAATATGCTTCACAGCCTTATGGTGTGATTCCTTCGGTGCAGCTTGAAATCGGGCACACATGCAAATACTAAGCATTATATCTGGCCTAGATGCACATAAGTACAATAATGAGCCAATCATGGAGCGGTATACCTTATGATCGAAGTCAATACCATTTTCATCAGTGCACAGATGACCATTTGTGGGCATAGGAATTTTGATGCCTTAGCAATCATGCATGTCGAATTTCTTCAGGACATCCTTGAGGTATTTCTCCTGAGATATGAATATGCCATTGCACTGTTGACGTATTTGAAGACCTAATAAGAATTTCAACTCTCCCATCATAGACATTTGATATTCTTCACTCATCATATAGGCAAATTCATCACTGTAACATTGGTCAGTACAGCCAAAGATAATATCATCAACATATATTTGATACACAAACAGTTCAGCATCATAAGATTTAGTAAAGAGAGTGGGATCGAGTGAACCGGGTGTGAAGCCTTTCTTCATGAAGAATTCCTTCAATGTATATACCACGCCCGAGGGGCCTGCTTGAGGCCATAGAGGGCCTTATTGAGTCTGAATACTTTTTCAGGATGCTTTGGATCTTCAAAACCTGGGGGTTGAGCAACATATACTTCTTCCTCAAGCTTACCATTGAGCAATGCACTTTTTACATCCATTTGATATAAGATGATATCATGATGGTTAGCATAAGCAAGCAATATGCGAATAGCCTCAAGTCTAGCAACAGGTGCAAAAGTTCCATCAAAATCAACTCCTTCAACCTGTGTGTAGCCTTGAGCTACTAGTCATGCCTTATTCCTCACCACAACACCATTTTCATCTTGCTTGTTGCGGTAGATCCACTTTGTGCCAATGATGTTATGCTTGCGAGGATCGGGACGGTTGACTAGTTCCTAGACATTGTTGAGCTTGAACTGATGTAATTCTTCTTGCATGGCCTGAATCCACTCAGGCTCCAGAAATGCTTCATCTACCTTAGTGGGCTCTGTGATAGAGACAAAAGCAAAGTTCCCACAAAAGTTAGATAGATGTGAAGCTTTTGAGCGTGTGAGAGGACCTGGTGGTCTAATGTCATCGAGACCCGAATTCTTGAACTCAGTGCCATTGTCACTTCTGATGTGCTTGATCTTCACACCAAATTTGGTTGAAGCCCTCGAGGAAAATCGTTTGAAGACTTCCTGCACTTCATGTTTGTAAGAGATAAAGTGTACCCATGTGTAAAGAGAGTAATCATAAACAATAACAAAGCCATATTGAGATGCTTCATTTGAAACATAGGAGTAGTGATTAGGACCGAAGAGATCCATGTGAAGCAATTCGAATGGTCGAGTAGTGGTCATGACGGTCTTTGCTGGATGCTTGGCCTTCATCATCTTTCCAGCTTCACAGGCACCGCATAAGTGGTTCTTGAGGAATTTGACATTCTCAATACCAATGACATACTTCTTCTTCGCAAGCGTGTGCAAATTCCTCATGCCTGCATGACCAATTCGTCGATGCCATAGCCATCCTTCTGAAGCTTTTGCAAGTAGGCACACGGCTAGTTGTGAATCTCTAGAGAAATCAACAATATACAAGTCTCCTCTCCTAAAGCCTTCGAAGACTTTGGAATTGTCAACTTCCATAATCACAACACAACGATACTTGCCAAAGGCAACAACCATATCAAGATCACAAAGCATTGAGACAGACATAAGGTTGTATCCTAAGGACTCAACAAGCATGACTTTGTCCATGTGTCGATCCTTTGTGATAGCAACTTTACCTATACCCAATACCTGACTTCTGCTTTTATCAGCGAAGATGATATGCTTCAGATGTGATGACGATAAGGGATCATCCGTCAACAGATTCCTGTCACCAGTCATGTGATTTGTACATCCACTATCAAGTACCCACTCAGTGGCTTTGGGTTGATCATCCTGCAGATGAATTAGTGCAACTTACGACCTCATATACTTCAGGAGTGAAGAATATGATATCACAATTCATCAGATCAATTTCATCAATCAGTAGGACAGATAAAACAGAGGGAGGACGTGTGAAATGAAAGTTCATTTCATCATGGTTAGCCTGCGTCCTTTCAGGCAATTTGTCAGGTCCCCAACAAATTCTTCAGACATTACAGTACGTCTAGAGACCTGACCCTGCATAAGAGATTAGTTCTTTTTCTTCACCACCCACATCTGAAGGGGTGGCAAAGAGTTCATCACTCTACGAGCTCCATATGAGAATGGTGGCATAGCGGCCAAACCATTATGTTTCACATAAGAGGGGTTAGGGTAAGCATATGAATAAGCAGAGAAATTCTTCGAGGACTTATGAACATAATAATTTGAAGAATAATGCTCATATTCATAGCCCTTGGCTCTTCCCTGCGAAACAGAGTTGTTAGCACGATGATGTTCATATGAGGACTTTGATCCATGTGAGGAATTTGATCCACGTGAGGAATTTGGTCCGTATGAGGACTTTGATCTGGAGTTCCTATTCTTCACAGGTGGTGTCATGAGGACATTCACCTGAAGACTTTCAAGGCACTTTTTGGGAACCCAGATTTTCTTCATAGGGGAACCATTCCTGTAGTTAGTGCCAACATATCTTGCAAATACTTCACCATTCCGATCTTTTAAAAGTTTATAGTTGGAGTCAAATGACTCATCAGAAGAATGAGAAGATTCACATGTATAGCCAGATAAATTAGATGGGTCAACTGGAGGTCGCTTTGCAGCAACCCATGAGGTTTTGGGGAACTGCTCAGGCTTCCAATATGTACCATCAGCTTTGAGTTTCCACTCAAAGGCAATACCCTCTTTCCTAGGGTTCCTGTTGAGGATCTGCTTTTTAAGCACATCACAAAGAGTCTGATGCCCTTTGAGGCTTTTGTACATGCCTGTCATGTACAATTCCTGTAGCCCTGCATCGTCAGTGATACTAGCAATGTCCTCAGATGAGGAATTAGTGATAGCTGAGGCAAATGAAGAATTTGTAACATTAGAAGCATTTGAACATTCAGGTGAGGAATTAGCAGATTCTCGTTCATGCATTTCAAACATGGAGGAATAAATTCTTCCTGAGCAGCGCTGATTTGTTGAGCAAGCAATGAATCGTGCTCCTTCTGAAGATCTTCATAACTCACTCTTAGCTTCTCAAGATCTTGCTTCTTTTGAAGATATTCATAGAAAGCTTTTCATGATGAGATAAGAGAGTGTTATGATGACCTTGAAGGTTGTCAAACCTGGTCTGAAGTCTCTGAACATTTCCAGTTAAGGCTTTAGTGCGATCCATTTCTTCACCCAACATATCATCACTTTTGTCTAGCATGTTTTGAACCTTTTCAAAAGCCTTTTGTTGTTTCACAGCAATCTTAGCAAGTTTCGAGTAGCTGGGCTTAAGATTCTCATCAGGTTCATCTTCACTAGATTCAGAGGAGGAGTATTTGAGTACCTTGGCACCCTTTGCCATGAAGCAATAGGTGGGAGCGTAGTCATCACTGCCTTCATCAGCCTTGTTGGTGAGATCACTTTCTTCAGCGTTGAAGATGGACTTGCTGACAAATGCGGTAGCGAGGGCTAGGCTCGCCACACCAGACTCGGAGTCTTCAGATTGTTCCTCTTCCTCATTTTCTTCAGATTCAGCCTCAGAGTCCATTTCCTTGCCAATGAATGCCCGAGCCTTCTTGGAGCTGCTCTTCTTGTGAGACGAAGACTTCGAGGATTTTGATGATGAAGATTTCGAGGATTTCTTCTTTTTCTTCGCATCATCAGAACTGTAATCCTTGTATTTGTTCTTCTTTGATTCCTTTTCCCACTGAGGACAATCTTGAATGTAATGTCCTGGTTTCTTGCACTTGTGACAAAGCCTCTTCTTGTAGTCACTGGATGAGGAATCATTGCTCCTTGAAGGTTTTCCAAAGCGACCACGTCTTGAGAACTTCTGGAATTTCTTCACAAGCAGTGCTAGATCATGACTCAGTTCTTCAGGGTCACCAAGGCTGCTACCAGAGTCTTCATCTTCGGATTCTGATACTGCCTTGGCCTTCAGTGCACGTGATCTGCCATAGCTCGAACCATAGAGATCTCTCTTTTCAGCAAGCTGGAACTCATTAGTGTTTAGCCTCTCGAGGATATCAGTGGGGTCAAGTGACTTGTAATCAGCACGCTCTTGTATTATCAGTGCCAGAGTATCAAATGAGGAATCAAGCGATCTCAGCAATTTCTTCACCACCTCATGGTCGGTGATATCAGTGGCACCAAGTGCTTGAAGCTCATTTGAGATGTCAGTGAGGCGATCGAAGGTTTGCTGAACATTTTCATTATCGAGTCTTTTGTAGCGATTGAAGAGATTGCGAAGAACATCAACTCGAGAGTCACGCTGAGTTGAAAGTCCTTCATTGACCTTGGACAGCCTATCCCAGATAAGCTTAGCAGTTTCCAAAGCACTCACTCTACCATACTGTCCTTTTCTCAGATGGCCACATATGATATTCTTCGCTTGGGAATCGAGTTGCTTGAATATCTTCATGTCGGTAGCATTCAGTGAGGGTGAGATGGAGGGAACACCATTTTCCACAACGTACCAGAGATCATTATCAATTGCCTCAAGATGCATGCGCATCTTGTTCTCCAGTAGGGGTAGTCTGTCCCATCAAAGGTAGGACACCCTGCAGAGACCTTGATCATACCTGCGGTCGACATAACTAAAACTCCACGCGGTTAAACCAGAATCACACAGAACAAGGGAGTACCTTGCTCTGATACCAATTGAAAGTGCGTTATATCGACTAGAGGGGGGATGAATAGGCGATTTTTATGAAATTCTTCACTGAGGAATTTGCTAGTGAGGAAATTCCTTAGCGAAGAACTACTAGCAGCGGAATAAGTACTCAGAGGTAAACATAGCAGAATACATGCATGGTCATCATGATGAAATGAAGACAAACACAGAGTACAGAAAGAGTAAACACAGGATATCACAAGATGAAGACAAACAGACTGAAGTAATTGAACTGAGGAAATTGAGAAAGTCTTCACTCAAAGTCTTCAAACACATATATGAACAAACACACAACACAGTAATGAGGACAAGAAAGTGTTGAGGAAATAGAACCAGTTGGCTTGGTGAAGACAATGATTTGGTAGACCAGTTCCAACTGTTGTCTCAGTTGTACATCTGGTTGGAGCGGCTGAGTATTTAAACTCGAGGACACAAAGTCCCGGACACCCAGTCCTGAGCACGCAGCTCGGGACACCCAGTCCTCACCGTATTCTCCTTGAACTAAGGACACACAGTCCTCGTCCAATCACTCATGGTAAGTCTTCAGGTGACTTCCGAACCTTGACAAACTCGGTCACTCGGCGATCCACAATTCCTCTTGGATGCTCTAGACCATGACGCCTAACTGGAAGAAGCACATTCTTCAAAGATAACAAGCATCGGATCCACGCAGGATCAATCTCTTCAGTGATGCTCAATCACTTTGGGTTTGTAGGTGTTTGGGTTTGGGTTTGGATTTTCCTCACTTGATGATTTTTTCTCAAAGTCCTCGGAGGATGGGTTGCTCTCAAATGACAAGTGTCAAGTTCTCGCGAAGTAGCCAACTAACTAGTGGTTGTAGGGGGCGGCTATTTATAGCCTTGGGAGCAGCCCGACATGATAAGACATCAATGCCCTTCAATGATATGACTGTTAGGTGGATAAGATATTTTGGGACAACTGGCGCGTAGCACAGCAACGGTCGGAAATTTGAGGTACAAATTCCTCAGGGCTATCATGTTCCGCACTGTGTAGGCAATTCGCACTGGCGAATTCCTAACTCCTCAGTCAGAACAAAGTCCTCAGTGACCAGAAGAACTACGTCTCTGTCACTGAAGAAATTGACTGAATTGTATGAGATTTCCAATGGCTTCACTCGAAGGGATTGGTAGGTGTAGGATTTGAGTTGAGCATCACATGGAAATTTTCTCCTTAGTATTTCCTCGACCCCCTTTAACAGTACGGTGTTTCCTATGACTCAAGAAAGAGAAAATGAAACTACAAAAACAAAAGTCTTCACGCTTCATGTTCCTCGAATGAATACCAAGTCTTCAAGGTCACACCAATTTCTTCACTTTCAAAGTCTTCAGAAAGTCTTCAGAATATCAAAGTCTTCAGTCGAAGAACTTCATTTTTAGGGGTCGACTTTCTCTGTAAATATCAAACTCCTCATAGACTTATAGACCTGTGTACACTCATAAATGCATTAGATCCTTAACCTATAAGTCTTCAGTACACCAAAATCACTAAGGGGTACTAGATGCACTTACACAATCATACCATAGGATAGCTTCTAGGGTTTAGCCTCCTTGATCTCGTGGTAGATCTACCCTTGTACTACCCATATCATCAATATTAATCAAGCAGGACGTAGGGTTTTACCTCCATCAAGAGGGCCTGAACCTAGGTAAAACATCGTGTCCCCTGCCTCCTGTTACCATCCGCCTAGACGCACAGTTCGGGACCCCCTACCTGAGATCCGCCGGTTTTGACACCGACATTGGGTTTACCCCGGAAGCGAGCCTCCAAGATCACAACACCACCTCACTGCGACGCATGTCGTCAATCAGTGTAGTGTCAAGCTCCTAAGTGACTACGTGGCTGCTCCCTGCCACATGGCAGCCACTTCCTACAGAAAATACCTCCAAGCGACACCCGTCCTGAGACGTGTCAAGCAAGCAGGTGCGAAGCTGGCAAATCAGCCTGGCAGGGCCTGCCGGACAACGTGTGATGTGACACCGAGGGGCGCATTTAATGTGCTCTGTCAGCATACAGAGCTACATAAGATAGCACTTTTCGTTATCTAATCAGTACGTAAAGACTGATTTGCCACTGTGGTGATCCCTTTATCTATAAAAGGAGGTCCATGGTAACCGTAGAAAGGATTCAGACCCCCTCACAATCATACGCACGTAGCCCCTCTCGCCCCGAGGCAACCTTGCCGGGCATGAGCATTGCGCTTTTCCACCATCCATCCACCAAAGCAGAAGTAGGGTTTTACGCCTCGCTGCGGTCCGAACCTGGGTAAAACTGCCCGTGTGATCTCTGTCGTGCTGTGTTACGCTTCTCCGCTCTTTGTGCAACGTGCCCATCTGCCCTCCGAACCAAAAGGGGCTCATAGCCCCATAGGTGGCCGCGGTTTCCCACGACAATCGTCCGCAACGAGTGGGCTGGAGACGGTCTCATCGCAAATACTGCTCAGGGCCCGGTTGGCCCTAAGCCTGAGGGCCTGGAACATCTGGGAGCGCTCGCACTGGAGCGCCCTGGCTCAGCTTGCCTCGTCTGATATAGACTCGACGAGACGACGAGTCGCTGGTTGGTCCAATCCTTCACTGTACTTGCAAAAACGACAACAAACAGAGGCAGCGATGGTCACAGAAAATAGATAGCAGACGTAGAAGAAGATTAGGCCTTTGGATCAAGGAAATAGCAAGAAACTAAAGGAATAGACTTGCACCGAAATTAACCCAAGGTTAATCACGACAGCGCAGCAGCAACAAATCCCCGATCAAGGATCGCAGAAACTCATAATATTGGCGTCCCCCAACCTGGAACTTTTCACTTGTAACTTTTGATAAAATAATCAATCTCTCAAAAAAACTCCCGTACACCAGCCGAAGCCAGCCCGTTTTATAGGCGTGGTCGTTCCATGGAACCGACTAGAAAACGTAAAACAATTGGATACTGACTCTCTCTCTCCTACTTAAACTAAACAAGATTTACCTGATTAAATATCTCGCCACTTGATCACCTAAGATTTAAAAAAATGAACTAGTAAACGTAACTAGTACTATGACTCTACGTAGGAAATATCCATACCACATGTGCACTTCGGTTCCTAATTGACTTGGGATGTCATGATACTTGGATTGAAATTGCACCAATACTTTCCCAACTTGGCGTACGAAAATTCGGTTTCACCTCCTCTGGCTCTACTAACTTGACAGAAAATTTGCCAGACAAATTTATATCATCGAATTTAGCATAAGGTGCAACTCCCAGTATTCCTTTTTCATCATTCTTCTCCTGCGCAAACAACACTTTGTTTCCTCGACTCCGCGTCGTAGCCAAAAAACCTCTAGTGGCCACATATGTAATCCTAAAGCATCCACCAATCCCTTGCTGACAACATTTGTGTAGCTTCCACCGTCAATAATCAACTTGCAATTGGTATTGTTAATTTTGCACTCAGACTGAAAAATATTCCAACGTTGCCCCTTATCCTGAATGCGATCCTCTTGCACTCATTGCACCATTAGTGAAGGATATGACTCAGCAGCTTCAAAACTCGCAACCACATTTTCAGTATCCTTAGATTTTTCACTAGAAGTGTCAGGAACTGCCTCTTCATCACTAGCGGATGCATAGCCATCTCTCGTGAGCAACACTCTTTTCTCATTAGGACATTCACGCTTCATATGCCCCCTTCCTCCACACTTGAAACACTCTATGTCACTAGTGCGTCCGGTCGACTGTGCACTATAATCAACCATCGACAGTCCTGATTTTGAAGCATCCTTTTGCATGGAACCATGAGAGCGATTTGATGATGTCGCCTTGGAGCTAGGACCGACATCCTCACTCTTATACTGTGAGCGTCGCCATGTGTTCAAAGTGGTACTGGGAACTGTGTTGACTTGGCGTCGCTTAATCTGTTGTTCCGCACGCACAGTTTGGTGCACAAGATCTTGTATGTTGTAGTAGACCACCATCTCAACACGATCCCGCACTTCAATATTAAGCCCATTAAAGAAACATGCCATAGTCGCCTCCGGATCCTCCGTTGTCCCTGTACGTATCATAAGCAATTCCATCTCCTTGTAATATTCATTAACACTCATATTACCTTGAGAGAGCCGCTGCAACTTGTTGTACATATCTCTTTTATAGTGCTCAGGAACAAAACGTCGCCTCATAAATTCTTTCATACCTCGCCAAGTCGTCGGGCTATGTCTTGAACGACAAATTTGATTCCACCAAATTAGCGCGTAACCGGTGAACTCAGTTCTAGCAAGTTGAACTTTCTTCTCCTCGCTATAATGATGGGCATCAAAAATTTGATCAACACGCATCTCCCACTCCAAATAGCCTTCTGGTTCGCACTTGCCGAAGAACGAAGGGATTGAATTTTTTATGCTCCCAATTCCATCATCCAAAGGCACACGCACAGCTTGACCAACTCGGTCATGCACTCCACCACGAATGGATGTTTTGGGCCGAGGCTCATAGTGTCGTAGTTGTGGCGCGTACCCCACCTGGTCAACGCCATCATCAAAACCATCATCTCCAGCATGAGGGTGTGCCGCCAAACGGCGATCATGCACGCCGGCATGTCCGTCGCGAGCTGGTGGTGCATAATGTAGTGGAGCAGCCGGAGCAGTCTATGGTGGTGCAGAATTCGTTGCCGACATATTGATGATGTCTACCAAACCATCGAACCGACTGATCAGGACATCTATCCTTTTGCCGAGCGCATCATGACATTGCTTGATGTAGTTGCATGTGTGGTCAAAACCATCCCGAATATTTTGTGGAATATCATCCGCATACACTGGGCGTACTATTTCCTCAGAATCAGCAGCAACCTCATCACCCTTGTTGACCGAGGTCGACATCTTGATCAACAAAGTACTGTGAACAACCTTAGCTCTGATACCACTTGATATAGACTCGACTAGACCACGAGTCGCTGGTTGGTCCAATCCATCACGGTACTTGCAAAAACAACAACAAACGAAGGCAGCGACGGTCACAGAAAATAGATAGCAGACGTAGAAGAAGATTAGGCCTTTGGATCAAGGAAATAGCAAGAAACCAAAGGATAGACTTGCACCGAAATTAACCCAAGGTTAATCATGACAGCGCAGCAGCAACAAATCCACGATCAAGGATCGCAGAAACTCATAATATTGGCGTCCCCCAACCTGGGACTTTTCTCTTGTAACTTTTGATAAAATAATCAATCTCTCAAAAAAAAACTCCCGTACACCAGCCGAAGCCAACCCGTTTTATAGGCGTGGTCGTTCCATGGAACCGACTAGGAAACGTAAAACAATTGGATACTGACTCTCTCTCTCCTACTTAAACTAAACAAGATTTACCTGATTAAATATCTCGCCACTTGATCACCTAAGATTTAAAAAAAAGAACTAGTAAACGTAACTAGTACTATGACTCTACATAGGAAATATCCATACCACATGTGCACTTCGATTCCTAATTGACTTGGGATGTCACGATACTTGGACTGAAATTGCACCAATCATTACCCAACTTGGCGTACGAAAATTCGGTTTCACCTCCTCTGGCTCTACTAACTTGACAGAAAATTTGCCAGACAAATTTATATCATCGAATTTAGCATACGGTGCAACTCCCAGTATTCCTTTTTCATCATTCTTCTCCTGCGCAAACAACACTTTGTTTCTCGACTCCGCGTCGTAGCCAAAAAGCCTCTAGTGGCCACATCATCGTCCGAAGCTTTTCTCCACGAGGGAAGAAACGCCTTCTACCTACTGGTATAGGAAGGACAGATCGGCATCGACAACGGCTCGAGCTTCCCCATCGGCCTTATCGCGCTGCTCTGCCGCAGCTAGCTTCTCCTTCAGGCTGTCAGCCTCGCCCTGCAGCTCATCGCGCCGCATGCCAAAGCGAGCCTCCTGGAGCTCCAGCTTCCGGTGGTATTCCTCTGCAAGGATCCTGCGGAATCCCGCCACCTTCGCGTTGGCCTCTCTCAGCATCTTCGACTGCCGAGAAGCGAGGGCGTCCTCCGCAGCGGCCACTTGGCGCTCCATCACTTCCTGCCGCTCCCGCTCTAGGATTTCCTACAACACCTCCAGCGCTAGTGTGTCCTCGAGAGTGCGGGGCATCGCCCCATTCACGGGTAGCCTGACCACATGGGCAGTGAGCGCAGCTATGCACGCGTCGGACTTTTTGCTCAGTGATGGCATTTGAAGATTGGAGCTCCCTTTCGCGCCGCTCGGCCGCCTCGCACCGGCGATCTGCAGCTCGGGCTTCCTCCAGGAAGCGGTCACGAGCCTCCTTCGCGGCGTCCAGAGGCCCCTCCGCCTCCGCTCAAGCATGCTCATGCTACAGGATGCCAAAGTTGATGGCAACTACTAGCTGACGCCATTCGTGCACCATATGTAGGTGCTCCGTCTTGAGGCGGGCGTCGACGTCACCAAGCTCCACCCCGAGGCGCCCTAGCGTGTCTGATGCTTATTGAAGAAGGCCTTGCCGGACGATGTTGCAACCACGTGTGAGCTCCAACACACGGCCTGGGCTTTCCTCCGTGCCACTATCAGCCGGGGAGGCGAACAAGGACTCGCTCGCCCGTTCCTGTGGCCCGAGATGGGGTCCGACGCAGACTCGCCCCGCTGCTCGGGGATGGCGCCGTCCCGCAGGGTGCCTAGCTACTGGCAAGGATCGGTGGGAGATCGCCCTGGAAGAAGGACACCAGTAATGCGGGGCCCGAGCCCCCCAGGGACGTCCTTGGCTTGGGTACGGGTTCCTCCTTGTGCACAACCGCCCTGCTCATGAAGTCTAAGGTCGCGGCGGGACCGGTGCCCTCCGTAGGTGGCGCTCGGGACGAGCTCGTTCCCCTGTCGAAAGGGATCCTGGGGGGGCAAAAGTCGGACAGTGACGCGGTATGCAAGAGTCAAGAGTAAGGCAAGGTTCTTACTCATCCACAGCGATCCACTTCCAATTCTTCAGGGTTCTAGGGGCAAGATTGCCGCGGCTCCCGGGCTCCTTCCTCTTTCGGGATGCCCCGGGTTCCAGAGGAGACGCATTGGGGCCTGGCATATGGCCCTCCACGATGGGGACAACAGCTGCCTCCATGGGCAGGGCACCTCCCTTGCCGCCTGTGGGGCTGGATGCCGACGCCTGGGGAGCGCATGGTTGAGCGCGCTCCCCCGCGATCGCCACGGGGATGTGCACCTTAGGACCCAATGGCACTGGAACCACCAGCAGGGGATTGTCCCGAGGCCCGGGGTGGCCCTCGGGAAGCAGTCCCCACTCGTTGAAGCTTGCCACTTTCTCGGCGAAGGTCCTCCCGTTTGGGTAGTTTTACAAGGGAGGCCCTTCGGGAGGAATTGCGGTGGGCGCCTTGCCAGTCAGGAGGTGGAGCACCCTGCGCAGCATGTTGGAGGGGAGCGAAGCCACATGTGGTATCATCAGGGCTGGTGAAAGGCCCACATTGGGAGTGAGAGCCACAAGCCCAAAACGGGTGCCTCCACGACGAGCGAGAAGAAAAACTAAGTTCTATTAGCCACCAAAAGAGAG
Organism: Aegilops umbellulata; assembly: GCA_032464435.1. Lineage (NCBI taxonomy): Eukaryota > Viridiplantae > Streptophyta > Magnoliopsida > Poales > Poaceae > Aegilops > Aegilops umbellulata. The sequence continues at coordinate 87,918,568 of CP136059.1, forward strand.
ATGCGAGAAGTGTGTGAGAAACCATCTAGTGTCACCCACTATGTCCTATTGTGCAAAGATGAAGCAGCATGACTACCACCTCTTACCATTTACCTTTAGTGTTCTTTATCTATTGCAGGAATTCAAAGACGTTTTCCACGATGAGCTACATCTGGGACTACCTCCACTATGCGACATCAAACACCAAATCGACCTCATCCCCGGCGCACCCTTACCAAACAAGGCACCTTACCGCATCAACCCGAAGAAACCAAGGAAATACAAAGGCAAGTACAACAACTTATTATCAATAGACATGTACGTGAAAGTTTATGTCCTTGTACCATCCCAGTTATTCTCATGCCCAAGAACGATGGTAGATTTTCACATGTCTGTCGATTGTGTCCCATTAATGCAATCACCGTTCGTTATCGTTATCCCATTCCACATCTTGATGATATGCTAGATGAGCTTAGCGGAGCCACAAGCTTCTAAAAAACTGATGTTAAATGTGGCTAATACAAAATACGCATTCAAGAAGGTGATGAACAGAAAACCACTTTCAAAACCAAGTTTGGTTTGTACGAATGGTTGGTCAAGCCTATGGGTTTATCCGAAGCATTGGCGTACTTGTGTTTAGCTTGTCTTTAAAAGATCATGTCTCCCATGTTAGAACCATTTTCCAAACTCTAAGAAACAAGCACCTTTATGCTAATATGGATAAATGAACATTTGGTATTGATAAGCTTGTTTTCTTGGGTTTTGTTGTGTCATCTAAGGGTGTTCATCTAGATGAAGCTAAAATTGATGCTATTAAAACTCGGTGACAACCAATCAACTTGCTACAAGTGAGTAATTTCCTTGGCTTAGCCGATTTCCTTGACTTCACCACTATTGCATCACCTTTGCACGCCTTGAGTAAGAAGAATGCACCTTTTGTTTGGGGACCATCCCAAGATACCGCATGTCATGAGCATAACACTTACACATGCTCCTTTGCTTGCCATGCCCAATTTTATCAAAACTTTTGAAGTTCATTGCGATGCTAGTGGCAATGGTATAGGAGGTGTGTTAATGCAAGAGAAGTGCCCAATTTCTTACTTTAGCGAGAAACTTTCCGGAACGCAACTTAATTGTACCATCTATGACAAAGAGTTACATGCTTTAGTGAGGGTTTTGCATGTGTGGAAAATTTATCTTCGCCCTCATGAATTTTTCATCCATACGGATCATGAAACGCTTAAATATCTTAGGGGTCAAACAAAGTTGATTAAGCTACGTGCCAAAATGAGTGAGTCCATTGAGTCTTTTCTTTATGTTATCAAGTACATCAAAGGTAAGGAAAATCTTTTGGCAGATGCTCTTTCCCACAAATGCATTCTAGCCAGTCACCAAACTTGAATTAAATGTCATTGGCTTTGAGCACATAAAAGACTTGTATGTGCGTGATCCTACATTTGCTATTCCTTATGCCAAATGCTTGAGGCATACATCTTGGGAATGCTATTACAACAAGGATGATTATCTAATGAGAGCTAACAAACTTTGCATACCCGAGTCTTATTTTCGTTTGTTACTTTTGCAAGAGGATCATGGAGGAGGACTTATGGGTCCATTTGGGCGCGACAAGACCTTTGCTACACTCTCCAAGAACTACTTTTGGCCCAAGATGTTCCATGATGTCCCTCACTACAACAACTGATGCTCTAAATGACGCAAAGCTATGTCTAAAGCTCAATCCCATGGTCTGTCTATGCCACTTCCTATTGTGTATCTGTCGGCGTTATGGGAACGGGGGTCCCCAGACTTGCCTGCATGCGGCCTGCGGCGTGTCTCAAATGGGGGCCCAGGGTGGCCCATCTTCATCAGCACAAGGTTCAAGACCCTGGCGAGGGGCCAAGCCTCGCGAGGCGGACGGCATGACGCTTCCTCAAGCACGGCCTCCTTAGGCTGGCTCGCGAGGAGGCGGAGAGATCAAGGCGGGTACCTCACGAGGTGCTCATGACGCAAGCCATGACGACCAAGGGTGCCAGGCGGGCGCCAGCCCGCGCAGCGTCTCCGTTTCCTCTTTGGTGCAAAGGGGGAAAGCGCAGGTGGGAGGATCAAGCAAAGGCACCCATTTCGGTGCAACGAGACCAAGACCAGTCCAACGGTGGGAAGGAGGTCACCATGGAGCCCAGGCCGGCGTCACCACAGGGCCTTTGGCAGGCGAAGACCAACTTTAGTCAGGAAAAGTGTACCAGATGTTCCCCTTCGAATTGGCCAATTGTTGGCGCCCTTCCCGCTCAATATTTGGGAAGAGGCCCAGGGCCTTTGCCTATAAATAGGACTAGCCACCCCCAGGGTAGAGGCAGATGGGAATAAGCTAGGAGACAGAAAAGAGGCAACAAGAGAGAAAGAGAGAAGGGCGATTGAACTCCTCCAACAGTTCATCTCCTAGCCAAGAACAGACCCTCGCGAGGTTGTTCTTCCTTGTACTGTTCTTCCTCACCAGCCCGAGAGGCAATCCACCACACCACACTGGAGTAGGGTATTACACCACAATGGTGGCCCGAACCAGTATAAACTTTGTGTCTCTTGCGTTGTTCTTCTAGTAGTTAGATCCTTTCGAGACGGAGAGGTAGAGGGCACGATCTCCGCGTGCACCCCTGTAACGCCCCGAGACCGATGCTCGAGAAAACTTCCATATATTCCGGGTTTCGCCGTGTGTTTCATTTGTGCCTGCCCTTTTATTTTTGCATTGCATCATGTCATCATGCCATCATGTCATTAATCTTTGCATCTCAACCCAACTAATAAATTGCATAGATGGTTGATCTATTTAAATCGAGGGAAGGGTGACTTCTCTTTATAACATATCCTCCTAATATTAGGGAGCTATATTAAATATTTCTTTAATTTGGAAATCACCACAACACACTTACAAATAATCCCAATGCCTTTGTTACCTTAATTCTTGGTCTCCAACCTTGCCATATATCCTTTCATCATATTCCGGAGCTCCACCAAAAATCTCAACATTTTTGGACCTTCCCAACCCTCACTTCCTATTCAAATCATTTGAATTTAAATCAAATGAGTTTGAATTTAAATCTTTCAATCATGGCCTTTTCTATTTTCTCGGAACAAGCGTATTTTTGTGAGTTCGGGAAAATTATCCCCTTGTCCAAATTCTTTTCCTAAACCTCTCCTTCTTTTCCTCTCTTTTTTTGGTCTTTTCTGCTAAAGTAATATGAGAGAGGGAGTGGAGAGCCCAGCAGCGTCCCTCTCCTTTGGGCCGGCCTCCCAAGGCCCATCCGCACCCACCTAAGCCTAGCCTCGACCGAACCCTAGCCCGATCCCCTCGCAGGCTCCCTCATCCTCCTTGCAGCGCCGCCAGCCTCCCCTGTCTCATCCTCCCGATACCCTCACTCTCTCCCTCGTCTCCCGTTCACAGCGCCGTCAGGCGAGAGTCCCGCGCCCGATTCCCCAGCGCCGCCGCGCCTCCTGCCACTCCACCCCAGACCTCCGCCGGACCTCTCCTACACCTCCGCCGTCGCCGGAGTTCCCCGTGAGCCCCCCCCCCTCGCTCGCGTCCACAGCCGTGAGGCAGTGCCTCCTCGCGCGCCCGTGGTCCTCCCTTCTTCGTCTTGATCAGTAACAGGAGGGCCGCCGAGCCCCCGTGCCTGCGACCCTGCAGCCGTGCTGACCATCAGCTCCGGCCGCTGAGCTTCCTGCTGCGCGCGTCCCGTCTCCGACCCCTGCGCCTCCTTGCCTTGCTCGCTGGCGAGTCCCTTCTCCGGCGCTCCTTGTTTCCCCTCTCCCTGCTACACCTCGCCATGCTCATGTCCCGTCGTGTTCTAGCCTAAGTAGAAGGCCGCGTCAACATCTTGATCGCCTCTGGCCATCATCGCCACCATGGCTACCGTGACCTCTTCCCGTGCGTGTGACCGAGCTGCTCCTACCTCGTTCGACCACCACCATCGCCTCCCTGTTGTTGCTGCTCTCCCTTGAGCGCGCCCGCTCCATCGCCTCCTTGCTGCTGCCCAACCGAGGCCTTGTGATGCTTCGTTTCGGTACATCAGGACCATCAAGATCGAGACGGCCCCGAACCATGTCGTCTCGCTGGTTTGTCAAACTCCGTTCCCGGGGATTACGCCAAGTACACAAGTAGGTGAGGACGCCAAGACCTCCGAGATCGGCTTCATGGACCGCCAAGTACCACGACATCACGACCCTCAAGTTAGACTACACGGAACCGTCAAGTTCATCTACGAAACCGTGTACCACTACCGTCGCCCCGAAGACGTTAGAGTCGTCAAGTTCTTCTACGAAAACGTGTACCACTACCGTCGCCGTGAACAACTACTTCCACTACCGTCGCGAGAATGACTACTTCCCACGACGTTCGTGAACGACTACTTCCCTCTACGAACTCGATCCACTCCGATAACGCACGCTTCAAAGGTATAACCCCGAGACGACCGCTCGTCAACGAATGCATGTGTGATGTATGAGATGCTCGTGCTTGCACCGTGCTCGATTTGTCTTTGCACGTTCCTCGTTTGCCATGCCACCGTCATGTGGGACACCCGGTATCCGGGATCACTCCCCATCTCTTGCGTGTTCCACACATCCGCACACTTTCTTTTGCACCGACATCTCAATCGAGTTATTGGAACCGGAATGTTGCCGTGGCACCATTTCCGTTGTTGTTGCCGTGGCACCCTTTTTCGTTTCCGCCACGACGACAAATGCTTCATAATGCTATTGTCAACATTTTCATAAAATTGCTTAAAACTTGCATATGTCATCCGCATCATGATAACAACAATTAAAATGTTTAAAATGTAGTTTGTTTAAATTTTGCATAAATGCCATGTTAAAATGATTTATTCCATAACTAAATAACCGTAACTCGGAATTTAATAATTTATATATGTAAATGGGGTAGAAAAATGCCTAGTTTAACATGGTACACTTTATTTTGCTATTTAACAACATTAAAATTGTGTTTATGGCAGAGCAGTACCTAATCCATAAATATGCATATGAGGATTTTCTGGAATTGTTGTTTCTTATTTCCGGCCTCATTTAAACTTGCCTAAATAGTTGGTTTACTTGTGCTTCAACTCTTGCCATGTTAAGCAACATTTAATATTGATGTGTACATAAACGGGAGTAAACTAAATAATTGAGGTGGTGTTTCGTCAATATGCAACTCATTGCATATTGAGCTCCACTTAATTTGTAGTGTTGTTTGTTGCACTTTGCCATGCCATGCATATTTAAACCGGACATGCATCATACTCGATTGTGCATCATGCCATGTTTAGGTGATGGTTGTTTACTATGTTGTTTGTTTGTTTCCGTTGCTTCTCTCGTTAGCTTCGATTTCGTTCTGGAGTTGTGAGGATCTGTTCGGCTACGTCCGTTTGTCTTCTTCACGGACTCGTTCTTCTTCCTTGCGGGATCTCAGGCAAGATGACCATACCCTCGAAATCACTTCTATCTTTGCTTGCTAGTTGCTCGCTCTTTTGCTATGCCTATGCTGCGATACCTACCACTTGCTTATCATGCCTCCCATATTGTCAAACCAAGCCTCTAACCCACCTTGTCCTAGCAAACTGTTGTTTGGCTATGTTACCGATTTGCTCAGCCCATCTTATAGCGTTGATAGTTGCATGTGAAGATGAACTTTGTTCCTTGTTTGGCTATGTTACCGCTTTGCTCAGCCCATCTTATAGCGTTGTTAGTTGCAGGTGAAGATGAACTTTGTTCCTTGTTGGAACATGGAGAGGTAGTTCCTTGTTGGAACATGTTTACTTGTTGGGATATCACAATATATCTTATTTAATTAATGCATCTATATACTTGGTAAAGGGTGGAAGGCTCGGCCTTATGCCTGGTGTTTTGTTCCACTCTTGCCGCCCTAGTTTCCGTCATATCGGTATTATGTTCCTTGATTTTGCGTCCCTAACGCGGTCGGGTGATTTATGGGATCCCCTTGACAGTTCTCTTTGAATAAAGCTTTTCCAGCAAGGCCCGTTTTACCATTTGCCTCACCTAGTCCTTTTTCCCTTGGGAGTCGCGCTCTCAAGGGTCATCTTTATTTTACCCCCCCCCCCCCCGGGCCAGTGCTCGTCGTGAGTGCTGGTCCAAAACCGTCAGCCGCCGGTGGCCACCAGGGGCAACTCTGGGTTCGCCTACCGGAAGTTTGGACAATCCGGTGTGCCCTGAGACCGAGATATGTGCAGCTCCTAACAGGATTTGTCGGCACATCCGGGCGGCTTTGCTGGACTTGTTTTATTACTGTCGAAATGTCTTGTAGCCGGGATTCCGAGACTGATCGGGTCTTCCCGGGGAGAAGGAATATCCTTCGCTGATCGCGAGAGCTTATCATGGGCTAAGTTGGGACACCCCTGCAGGGTTTGAACTTTCGAAAGCCGTGCCCGCGGTTATGTGGCAGATGGGAATTTGTTAATGTCCGGTTGTAGAAAACCCGAAGTTGATCTTAAGTAAAATACATCAACCGCGTGTGTAACCGTGATGCTCTCTTCTCGGCGGGGTCCGGGAAGTGAACACGGTGTTGGAGTTATGCTTGACGTAAGTAGTTTCAGGATCACTTTTTGAACATAGTTATTCGACCGTGCTTTTGCCTTCTCTTCTCGCTCTCTTTTGCGTATGTTAGCCACCATATATGCTAGCCGCTTGCTGCAACTCCACCTCATACCCTGTCCTACCTTTAAGCTTAAATAGTCTTGATCTCGCGGGTGTGAGATTGCTGAGTCCCCGTGACTCACAGATACTTCCAAAACCAGTTTGCAGGTGCCGATGAAACCGTGCAGGTGTCGCACCCGAGCTCAAGAAGGAGTTCGATGAAGATCTTGTTCGTTGTGTTGTTTCGTTTCAGTTGATCAGTAGTGGAGCCCAGTCGGGACGACCGGGGATCTGTGTAGCATTCGGGGTAGTCTTCTTTTATTTTGGTTCCGTAGTCGGACCTTGATTGTATCTGTATGATGTAATGCTTTACTCATGTATTGTGTGAAGTGGCGATTGTAGGCCAACTATGTATATCTTTCCCTTATGTATTACATGGGTTGTGTGAAGATTACCTCACTTGCGACATTGCTTTCAATGCGGTTATGCCTCTAAGTCGTGCTTCGACACGTGGGAGACATAGCCACATCGAGGGCGTTACAAGTTGGAAATCAGAGCCTTCCCCGACCTTAGGAGCCCCCACTGATTGATCGTTTTTAGCGGCCGAGTTGTGTCTAGAAAAATGTTTTGAGTCATTTAGGAATTATGTATCGGAGAGTTTAGGAATTCTTTTTACTTCCCAGTCTCCTCATCGCTCTGGTAAGGCATCCTGACGTAGAATTTTGACTCTTCTCTTCTCAAATTTCACTAAAAAAAAATTTAGGATCACGCGGGTATCTTAGAATCGTTCCGATGGTTTTGTGATGACAACATTGTCTTGGTGCCTCCTGTCAGCAGGGGTTTAGTGGAAGTGTCTCGGGGAGTTGAGCTCCGAGGTGTTGTCGTCATAATTTTATCATTGCAGTTCTGGAATACCTGAGTTTAGTACACCGACATCGAAAATCTGCTTTGTACAGTTTTTGGTGAGATAACCCTGATAGCCCAGTACTGAGGCGAGTGCGGGTGTATTGCCATAACTCGTATAACAGATGCTTTTCGAAGGTTGAGGTAGACGATTTCCGAAGGGTTCTTGGTTATGTGTTGAAGGATGGATACAGCTGGATCTAGGTATTGTTAGTTTGGGTGATATATTTTGTGTCCCCTGTATCCCCAACACCTGATTGCATAACCAGAAAGTTTCGGGAGTTTATAAGTGGGAATTCAAGTAGCTCCTAGAATATCTTTCCGACAGATGCATGATAGGGGATTGGGTAAATCTCTATCATATGTATTTGTTCCGGCTTACTCTGCAAGCCAAATCATTTGTTTTGTTTTGGTTGTGGTATTCGAGTTGCTTCAACGTCAAGTGTTGATTCCATACCTTTTCCAAGCGGTGTTCTCATATTTCTATGTGAATACTAATCCTTCATGATAATCGAGATTGTCATGTCAATCCTTTTCAACCAGCGTGTTTCTCTTCAAGTGGAGCCGATCATTTCAACATCCGCAAGATCACCTCTTGGTTTTTCCCAATGTTGTTCGCTTCATCCGTTCCAAGTTGTCTTTGTTTTCCTGCCCTCCCACCCTTTTTCTTCAAGGACTCAGATTTCTCAATCAAGTATCCTTTTTATGGATGGAAGTCTCTTCATTCTTTTCTTTCAATATTCTTATCTGGTGATTTTCTATGAAGATGCTCAACAACTTCAAGTTCATCATTCTTTGTTCTTTTATCTTCCCCGGTGTGTTCAATGCAATCTTTCGATGGTGATCACATCTTTTCCTCGTTTCAATACCTTCTCATACCGGTGCACCTCATAATAATTCACTTCTCGCTATTCATTTGTTCGGGAGTGCTGAAGATATCTCAGAAGGCTCGTCTTGTCTTTCAAGATCAGTTCAACCTATTTCGAGATTGTTATCTCATTCAAGCCATTTAAATCAACCGGTGCAATCTCTCCTTTCAAGCAATCGTTCAATGGTGGTTCTTTTGAGTGGGCCCTAGCCCACAGGTCTTTTTCCAGGATCTTACCTGACTCGTCTAATTTTCCCGGAGCTTCTAAAATTCTTTTCAAAGTTTGATGTAAGAATGAATTATCATCAGTCAAATGTCTTTCTCCAAGATCCTTCAATTCTTTACATCGTTGGTTCAACCTTTCCAATTTTCATTCCGGTTTGCCTCAACAATTCATGGTGGTGTTTCTCATCGTCTTTCTCAACATTTGAAGACCAAAGAAGAGTTTCTCTTAAATTTTGCTCCATTCTCTTCAAGATTCATGGTTCTAGCTAGATGCCATTCTCTCATAATTGTTTTCGATTGTGAGAATTCTTTTCACCCATCCGGAGCAATTCAGGAGTCCTTTTAGTTTGATTCTCCGGAGCCCATCATCTCAGATTTATTCGTTCTAAGTTTTCAGCTCTCGTTCTCCAAATCATACCGATGCATCATTCAATATTCTCTAATTAGTTCATGATCTCTTCGTTCTCATATATCTCAAGTATCTTCATTCGTTTTCCAAGTCTTCCCGGTGAATTGTGCCTTTTCTAATTTCATTTTCAATCCTTACGGTGGTTTGTTCAAGAGTTCCCTTCCTCGGTTATCATGTCAATTCATTCGTTCTTTTCAATCCTACCGGTGGTTCGTTGAAGACCTTCTCCAAGTTTGTACCATATCTATATTAATCCTTTCTACGAGAATAAGTAGTATGCCAAATCCGTTGCTTGTCATCGATTTAATTTGATGAAGGATAAACATACAATAAATCTTATTCTTGTTTCATCCAAGTGATTAATTCCTCCTTTCGGAGTTTGTTCATGATGAATAAATTCTCGGTTTCAATTGTTTCATCTTTTCTTCTCCCGGAGTTCCAAGCTCTCATCACCACGAAGATCCATCTAAATCATTGCAAGGCTTCACATTGTGTTTTGAACTTCTCTTTCTTTTTATCATCCTTTCATTACCGGAGTTCTTCATGGAGGCTCTACATGGTGGTTCGTCAAGGATTCTTTTCATTCTTCAATTGTTCATCAAGATTTCTCTCGGAGTTAAGATCCGTCAAGCCATACTCTAAAATAAACATGGTGCTCAATACATGTTTTGTTTTGTGGAGTCCAAGCATTCTTCATCTTGCATTCTGAAGTCCATTCTTTCTACCTTATCTTTGAGATGGCGTTATATCACTTTTGACAATTTTCATTCATGTTTCGTGATTCATATGTTGTCAAGAATGAGGTATTTTAAATCCATCAATCTCTTTGTTGGAGTTATCTTGGGTTATATTTCACCTAAAGCCTTCCTTAAGGATTGTTGCTTTTTATGGTGCTTATAAATGACCCAAGTTCTTCGTTTGTTCTCCCGGTGAAATAAGTTTCTCGTCTCCTTGTTGATATCAATCCAATCATTTGTTTCCGTTGGTGGCAGAAGCTCACCTCATAATTTTGAGATGTTTCTATAAGCCCACTACAAACTTATTCTTTTCGTTGATAGTTTTTCCAACAACTCCGTTCTATCCTTCTTTTTAAGGGTGCTTTCCAAACTCATTTGTGGTAGAAGTTGTCATTTTCTTCTCCATTCCTTTATTCCAATGATCTATCTCCTATTTCTTCTTCCGGAGGCATTGTGATGTTGCTCTCTTCGCTCATCATCTCGAATTGTGAGAATCGTGTTCTTTTCGTTCTTATCCATTTAACCGGAGTGTTGTGTCATCTCTTCAAGTTCTCTCATCTTATCAAGTTTTGCCTTCCTTCTCTACCGGAGTGCTGTCTGAAATCTTTCCTACCCCTTGTGCCATTCTTTCAATAGTTCCGGAGGCAGTGTTTGTTGATTTCATCAAGTATCCTCTCATCTTTCATCAAGTATCCTCTCATCTTGTCAAGATCATGTTCAATTCCTCCTTTTACAGTCGGAGTGCTGCCCAAATTATATCATTGGTATTCTTTCTCTATCTTGTTTTAACTGGAGTGGTTTCAATATCTATCTCTTCACTTAACCACTTACTTCTCGTCGTATCCCATGTTCTTTTTATCTCACGGAGTGTTTTCAACTTCGTTCATCTCCGTTGTATTCTTTTCACAAATTGTTTAACCTCTGAAGGTTCTTTGGGTTCACTCATTTGTCAAAGAAGCAACTTTGTCTTACCTCTTCCTCTTCTGCTTTTCTCCGGTGCCATCCTAGATCTCGGGACGAGATCCTTTCGTAGTGGTGGAGTGTTGTAACGCCCCGAGACCGATGCTCGAGAAGACTTCCATATATTCCGGGTTTCGCCGTGTGTTTCATTTGTGCCTGCCCTTTTATTTTTGCATTGCATCATGTCATCATGCCATCATGTCATTAATCTTTGCATCTCAACTCAAATAATAAATTGCATAGATGGTTGATCTATTTAAATCGAGGGAAGGGTGACTTCTCTTTATAACATATCCTCCTAATATTAGGGAGCTATATTAAATATTTCTTTAATTTGGAAATCACCACAACACACTTACAAATAATCCCAATGCCTTTGTTACCTTAATTCTTGGTCTCCAACCTTGCCATATATCCTTTCATCATATTCCGGAGCTCCACCAAAAATCTCAACATTTTTGGACCTTCCCAACCCTCACTTCCTACTCAAATCATTTGAATTTAAATCAAATGAGTTTGAATTTAAATCTTTCAATCATGGCCTTTTCTATTTTCTCGGAACAAGCGTATTTTTGTGAGTTCGGGAAAATTATCCCCTTGTCCAAATTCTTTTCCTAAACCTCTCCTTCTTTTCCTCTCTTTTTTGGTCTTTTCTGCTAAAGTAATATGATAGAGGGAGTGGAGAGCCCAGCAGCCTCCCTCTCCTTTGGGCCGGCCTCCCAAGGCCCATCCGCACCCACCTAAGCCTAGCCTCGACCGAACCCTAGCCCGACCCCCTCGCAGGCTCCCTCATCCTCCTTGCAGCGCCGCCAGCCTCCCCTGTCTCATCCTCCCGATCCCCTCACTCTCTCCCTCGTCTCTCGTTCACAGCGCCGTCAAGCGAGAGTCCCGCTCCCGATTCCCCAGCGCTGCCGCGCCTCCTGCCACTCCACCCAGACCTCCGCCGGACCTCTCCTACACCTCCGCCGTCACCGGAGTTCCCCGTGAGCCCCCCGCTCGCTCGCGTCCACAGCCGCGAGGCAGTGCCTCCTCGCGCGCCCATGGTCCTCCCTTCTTCGTCTCGATCGGTAACAGGAGGGCCGCCGAGCCCCCGTGCCCGCGATCCTGCAGCCGCGCTGACCATCAGCTCCGGCCGCTGAGCTTCCTGTTGCGCGCGTCCCGTCTCCGACCCCTGCGCCTCCTTGCCTCGCCCGCTGTCGAGTCCCTTCTCCGGCGCTCCTTGTTTCCCCTCTCCCTGCTACACCTCGCCATGCTCATGTCCCGTCGTGTTCTAGCCCGAGTAGAAGGCTGCGTCAACATCTTGATCGCCTCTGGCCATCATCGCCACCATGGCTACCGTGACCTCTTCCCGCGCGCGTGACCGAGCTGCTCCTACCTCGTTCGACCACCACCATCGCCTCCCTGTTGCTGCTGCTCTCCCTTGAGCGCGCCCGCTCCATCGCCTCCTTGCTGCTGCCCAACCGAGGCCTTGTGATGCTTCGTTTCGGTACATCAAGACCATCAAGATCGAGACTGCCCCGAACCATGTCGTCTTGCTGGTTTGTTAAATGTAGTTCCCGGGGATTACGCCAAGTACACAAGTAGGTGAGGACGCCAAGACCTCCGAGATCGGCTTCATGGACCGCCAAGTACCACGACATCACGACCCTCAAGTTAGACTACACGGAACCGTCAAGTTCATCTACGAAACCGTGTACCACTACCGTCGCCCCGAAGACGTTAGAGTCGTCAAGTTCTTCTACGAAAACGTGTACCACTACCGTCGCCGTGCACAACTACTTCCACTACCGTCACGAGAACGACTACTTCCCACGACGTTCGTGAATGACTACTTCCCTCTACGAACTCGATCCACTCCGATAACGCACGCTTCGAGGGTATAACCCCGAGACGACCGCTCGTCAACGAATGCATGTGTGATGTATGAGATGCTCGTGCTTGCACCGTGCTCGATTTGTCTTTCACGTTCCTCGTTTGCCATGCCACCATCATGTGGGACACCCGATATCCGGGATCACTCCCCATCTCTTGCGTGTTCCACACATCCGCACACTTTCTTTTGCACCGACATCTCAATCGAGTTATTGGAACCGGAATGTTGCCGTGGCACCATTTCCATTGTCGTTGTCGTGGCACCCTTTTTCGTTTCCGCCACGACGACAAATGCTTCATAATGCTCTTGTCAACATTTTCATAAAATTGCTTAAAACTTGCATATGTCATCCGTATCATGATAACAACAATTAAAATGTTTAAAATGTTGTTTGTTTAAATTTTGCATAAATGCCATGTTAAAATGATTTATTCCATAACTAAATGACCGTAACTCGGAATTTAATAATTTATATATGTAAATGGGGTAGAAAAATGCCTAGTTTAACATGGTACACTTTATTTTGCTATTTAACAACATTAAAATTGTGTTTACGGCAGAACAGTACCTAATCCATAAATATGCATATGAGGATTTTCCGGAATTGTTGTTTCTTATTTCCGGCCTCATTTAAACTTGCCTAAATAGTTGGTTTACTTGTGCTTCACCTCTTGCCATGTTAAGCAACATTTAATATTGATGTGTACATAAACGGGAGTAAACTAAATAATTGAGGTGGTGTTTCGTCAATATGCAACTCGTTGCATATTGAGCTCCACTTAATTTGTAGTGTTGTTTGTTGCACTTTGCCATGCCATGCATATTTAAACCGGACATGCATCATACTCGATTGTGCATCATGCCATGTTTAGGTGATGGTTGTTTACTATGTTGTTTGTTTGTTTCCGGGTTGCTTCTCTCGTTAGCTTCGGTTTCGTTACCCGTTCGACTACGTCCGTTTTTCTTCTTCACGGACTCGTTCTTCTTCCTTGCGGGATCTCAGGCAAGATGACCATACCCTCGAAATCACTTCTATCTTTGCTTGCTAGTTGCTCGCTCTTTTGCTATGCCTATGCTGCGATACCTACCACTTGCTTATCATGCCTCCCATATTGTCAAACCAAGCCTCTAACCCACCTTGTCCTAGCAAACCGTTGTTTGGCTATGTTACCGCTTTGCTCAGCCCATCTTATAGCGTTGTTAGTTGCAGGTGAAGATGAACTTTGTTCCTTGTTTTGCTATGTTACCGCTTTGCTCAGCCCATCTTATAGCGTTGTTAGTTGCAGGTGAAGATGAACTTTGTTCCTTGTTGGAACATGCAGGTTGTTCCTTGTTGGAACATGTTTACTTGTTGGGATATCACAATATATCTTATTTAATTAATACATCTATATACTTGGTAAAGGGTGGAAGGCTTGGCCTTATGCCTGGTGTTTTATTCCACTCTTGCCGCCCTAGTTTCCGTCATATCGGTATTATGTTCCCGGATTTTGCGTCCCTAAGGCGGTCGGGTGATTTATGGGACCCCCTTGACAGTTCGCTTTGAATAAAGCTTTTCCAGCAAGGCCCAACCTTGGTTTTACCATTTGCCTCACCTAGTCCTTTTTCCCTTGGGAGTCGCGCTCTCAAGGGTCATCTTTATTTTACCCCCCCCCCCCCCCCCCGGGCCAGTGCTCGTTGTGAGTGCTGGTCCAAAACCGTCAGCCGCCGGTGGCCACCAGTGGCAACTCTGGGTTCGCCTACCGGAAGTTTGGACAATCCGGTGTGCCCTGAGACCGAGATATGTGCAGCTCCTATCAGGATCTGTCGGCACATCCGGGCGGCTTTGCTGGACTTGTTTTATTACTGTCGAAATGTCTTGTAGCCGGGATTCCTAGACTGATCGGGTCTTCCCGAGGAGAAGGAATATCCTTCGCTGATCGCGAGAGCTTATCATGGGCTAAGTTGGGACACCCCTGCAGGGTTTGAACTTTCGAAAGCCGTGCCCGCGGTTATGTGGCAGATGGGAATTTGTTAATGTCCGTTTTTAGAAAACCCGAAGTTGATCTTTAGTAAAATACATCAACCGCGTGTGTAACCGTGATGGTGTCTTATCGGCGGGGTCCGGGAAGTGAACACGGTGTTGGAGTTATGCTTGACGTAAGTAGTTTCAGGATCACTTTTTGATCATAGTTGTTCGACCGTGCTTTTGCCTTCTCTTCTCGCTCTCTTTTGCGTATGTTAGCCACCATATATGCTAGCCGCTTGCGGCAGCTCCACCTCATACCCTGTCCTACCTTTAAGCTTAAATAGTCTTGATCTCGCGGGTGTGAGATTGCTGAGCCCCGTGACTCACAGATACTTCCAAAACCAGTTTGCAGGTGCCGATGAAACCGTGCAGGTGTCGCACCCGAGCTCAAGAAGGAGTTCGATGAAGATCTTGTTCGTTGTGTTGTTTCGTTTCAGTTGATTAGTAGTGGAGCCCAGTCGGGACGACCGGGGATCTGTGTAGCATTCGGGGTAGTCTTCTTTTATTTTGGTTCCGTAGTCGGACCTTGATTGTATCTGTATGATGTAAGGCTTTACTCATGTATTGTGTGAAGTGGCGATTGTAGGCCAACTATGTATCTCTTTCCCTTATGTATTACATGGGTTGTGTGAAGATTACCTCACTTGCGACATTGCTTTCAATGCGGTTATGCCTCTAAGTCGTGCTTCGACACGTGGGAGATATAGCCGCATCGAGGGCGTTACAACCCCAGAGTTCGAACCTCAAGGGTCTGCCGGAACCCGTGATCCGACATTTGGCGCACCATGTAGGGGTGCGCCGGAATCTGTCTTCCACCGCTCCGCTCTCCTCCGACCGCCGCATCCATGTACGGCGCACGTCGAGCTCGCGTCACGCCAGCGGCCCTCACTGGTGGACGTCCTCGCCGCCCCCGTCGCACGCCGTCAACACCGCCACCGGCCCGACGGGAGGCGAGCAGCAAGCACCACCCCGGCGTCTGCCTATGCAACAGGGTGGCTGCCCCACGACGTCGACGCTCCCGGTCGTTGCGGCCCTCCTGGGCGGCTCGCCGGCGCCACCCACAAGCCGCCACGTCAAGCCATTTGCCCGCCAGATCGGCGCCGTTTCCGCGCGGCAGGGGGCTCCCCCGGACCGGGCGGCGCGCGAGGTTGGTTTGACCTTCAGCTCAGAGGACCACCCCGCTAACTTGGCCGGCTCAGGCGCGCTCCCCCTGTTGTGCACCCCCACCATCTGCCAGGTGGCCGTCACCAGAACCCTCGTCGATGGTGGCGCGGGCCTCAGCGTGCTCTCGGACGAGACCTTCAACCTCCTCCACATACCCCGGGAGCGGCTGCAACCCAGCCGATCCTTCTCAGGCGTCGGGGGCGGGTCGCCGACTCCTTGGGACAGATCCGGCTCCCGGTAACCTTCGGCACCTACGACAACTTCCGCACGGAGATGGTCGACTTCGAAATCGCCCCCATCGGCCTCCCTTACAACGCCATCCTCGGCTACCCGGCACTGGCCCAGTTCATGGCCGCCACGCACCCGGCGTACAACCTCATGAAGATGCCCGGGAGCAACGGTACCCTCACCGTGCATGGAGACACCGGGGACGCCCTGCGAGTACTCAAGCTCGCCTTCAAGACGGCGGCATTGGCACAGCCCGCCGACGCAGGGACCCCTGAGCCCAAGGGGGCTGCGCCTACCAAGAAGAAGCAGTTGTTCACCCAGGACAAGGCAGAAACCAAGCAGATACCCGTCGACGAGGACGGGTCCTCCAGCGCCACTTTCACCATTGGCGCCAACCTGGGGCCTGAGCAGGAGGAGGCCCTGGTCAAGTTCCTGCGTGCAAACAAGAAAGTGTTTGCTTGGGAGCCCGATCAGTTGGCAGGGATCCTCAGGGACGTCATCGAGCACCACCTCAACGTGTGCCCAAATGTGCGCCCCGTGAAGCAGAAGGCCAGGCGGCAGTCCGCAAAGAAGCAGGCCTTCATCATCCAAGAGACCCACAAGTTAGAAGCCGCTGGAGTCATTCGCGAGGTCCGGTACCCAGATTGGTTGGCCAACCCTGTTGTTGTGCCCAAGAAAGGGGGGAAGGAGCGCATGTGTGTCGACTTCACCAACCTCAAAAAGGCATGCCCGCAAGATCCGTTCCCTCTCCCTTGCATCGACCAGATCGTCGATTCCACCGCCGAGTGCGACCTGCTGTGCTTTTTGGATGCCTTCTGCGGATATCACCAGATCAAGATGGCGATAGAAGACGTTGAGAAGACCGCCTTCTTGACCCCGTGCGGGGTATACTGCTATACATGCATGCCATTTGGACTACGCGACGCAGGGGCAACCTTTCCGCGGCTGATGCACATCACCTTGGGCCCGCAGCTCGGGAAGAATGTTGAAGCATACGTCAATGACATTGTGGTAAAATCTCGAGAGGCCAGGACCCTGATACAAGACCTGGAGGAGACCTTCGCGAGCCTCGATGCAGTGAACCTGCGGCTCAACCCGGAGAAATGTGTGTTTGGCGTTCCCTCAGGCAAGCTTTTGGGATTCCTCGTATCTCACCATGGCATCGAGGCCAACCCCGAGAAGGTCAAGGCGGTCGAGGACATGAGTCCGCCAAAGACCCTTAGAGAAATGCAGAAGCTCACTGGGCATGTGACCGCACTAGGGCGCTTCATCTCCAAGTTGGGGGAACGAGCGCTGCCCTTCTTTCAGCTGATGAAGAAAACGGGGCCCTTTGAATGGACTGAAGAGGCAGATAAGGCGTTTCAAGATCTCAAGAGGTACTAACCAGTCCCCCAGCCATGGTGGCTCCGCGCCCTCAGGAGCCTCTGCTGCTTTACCTTGCCGCCACTCCCTACTCTGCCAGCGCAGCACTGGTGGCGGTTAGGAAGGAGCGCCAGGCCAAGACCATAGCGGCAGCCCGAGGCCAGACAAGACGGGAACAGGGAAAGCTCGAGGAAGCCGAAACTACAGATGAAGAGAGTCAGCTGCCGAGGGACGCACCAGAGACAGGAGAGGCGGCATGCCCGGATGGTTCGCCTCCCGAGGCCACAGCATCTCATGAGGTGCCTTCACCTCCCGAGGGCGCCGTGACCCAAGATGCTCTCAGCCTTGTTGAGCACCCGGTCTACTTCGTTAGCACGGTGCTACGGGACGCGAGGGTACGATACCCGATGCCTCAGAAGCTCCTCCTCGCGCTGCTGGTGGCCTCGCGCAAGCGGCGTCACTACTTCCAAGCTCACCCGATCAAGGTCGTCTCGTCGTACCCCCTGGAGAGAGTGCTCAGGAGCCCTAACTCAGCCGGAAGGGTCGCTGAGTGGAACATAGAGTTGCAAGCATTTCAGCTCGAGTTCAGCACAACTAGGGTCATCAAAGGAGCCGCATTGGCTGATTTCGTGGTGGAATGGACAGAGGCGCCAAGCCTCAAGGATGACGAGGATCGCTCCCTCTCCCCAGGGAGCGAGGCGCCAGAAGGCTGGGTCATGTACTTCGACGGGGCATTCTCCAGGCACGGCGCGGGGGCTGGTGCTGTGCTGATATCACCCACTCAGGATAAGCTTTGTTATGCAGTACAACTCTGTTTCCAGCAAGGAGAGAAGGTCGCCAACAACATAGCAGAATATGAGGGACTAATAGCTGGGTTGAAGGCCGCAGCGGCCCTGGGAGTGAAGCGCCTCACCGTCAAAGGCGACTCGCGGCTCCTAGTCAACTTCTCCAATAAGGTGTACGAGCCGAAGGATGAACACATGGAGGCCTACCTAGCAGAGGTCCGCAGGATGGAAAAGCAGTTCTGGGGGCTGGAGCTGAAGCACGTGCCCCGTGGCACCAACCAGGAAGCTGACGACATAGCCGGACGGGCGTCCAGGCGGCTCCCGCAGAAGCCCGGCATCTTCCAAGAGCGGCTCTTCAAGCCTTCAGCGCAGCCAACGCTATCAAGCACGGCTCAGCCTCGAGAGGAGCTCCCTCAGCCGCCAGCCTCGGGAGCCCCGGCCTACGGGCCGCCCTCAGGAGCACGCTTGCTCCTAACGATGGAACCTCAGGAGGAATGCTGGATCACAGAGCTCCGGAATTACCTGACACGTGGGGCCCTGCCAGAGAAGGAGGAGGAAGCAGAACGTGTGGCGCGGCAGGCCACAGCGTACTGCATCAGAGACGGATAACTCTACCGGAAGCGACCCAACAACGTATCCCTGCGCTGCATCTCAGGGAGCAAGGAAGGGGACTACTGAAGGAAATATGCCCTAGAGGCAATAATAAAGTTATTATTTATTTCCTTATATCATGATAAATGTTTATTATTCATGCTAGAATTGTATTAACTGGAAACATAATACATGTGTGAATACATAAACAAGCAGAGTGTCACTAGTATGCCTCTACTTGACTAGCTCATTAATCAAAGATGGTTATGTTTCCTGGCCATGAACAAAGAGTTGTTATTTGATTAACGAGATCACATCATTAGTTGAATGATCTGATTGACATGACCCATTCCATTAGCATAGCACCCGATCGTTTAAGTATGTTGCTATTGCTTTTATCCATGACTTATACATGTTCCTTTAACTATGAGATTATGCAACTCCCGTTTACCGTAGGAACACTTTGTGTGCTACCAAACGTCACAACGTAACTGGGTGATTATAAAGGTGCTCTACAGGTGTCTCCGAAGGTACATGTTGGGTTGGCGTATTTCGAGATTAGGATTTGTCACTCCAATTGTCGGAGAGGTATCTCAGGGCCTTCTCGGTAATACACATCACATAAGCCTTGCAAGCATTGCAACCAATGAGTTAGTTGCGAGATGATGTATTACGGAACGAGAAAAGAGACTTGCCGGTAACGAGATTGAACTAGGTATTGGATACCGACGATCGAATCTCGGGCAAGTAACATACCGATGACAAAGGGAACAAACGTATGTTGTTATGCGGTCTGACCGATAAAGATCTTCGTAGAATATGTAGGAGCCAATATGGGCATCCAGGTCCCGCTATTGGTTATTGACTGGAGACGTGTCTCGGTCATGTCTACATTGTTCTCGAACCCGTAGGGTCCGCACGCTTAAGGTTTCGATGACAGTTGTATTATGAGTTTATGAGTTTTGATGTACCGAAGGAGTTCGGAGTCCCGGATGAGATCGGGGACATGACGAGGAGTCTCGAAATGGTCGAGACGTAAAGATCGATATATTGGACGACTATATTCGGACATCGGAAGGGTTCTGAGTGATTCGGGTATTTTCGGGAGTACCGGGGAGTTACGGGATTACGGGAGAAGTAATGGGCCTTGATGGGCTTTAGTGGGAAGAGGAAAAGGCTGCTGCGCCCCCCTCCCCTTTGGTCCGAATTGGACTAGGGAAAAGGGGGCTGGCCACCTTTCCTACTCCTCCTATTCCTTCTCCCTTCCTCCCCTTGTGGTGGACTCCTACTAGGACTTGGAGTCCTAGTAGGACTCCATATGCTGGCCGCACCTTTTGCCTTGGCCGGCCTCCTCCTCCTCCATCCTTTATATACTGAGGCAAGGGGCACCCCATAGACACACAAGTTGATCTACGGATCGTTCCTTAGCCGTGTGCGGTGCCCCCTTGCACCAAATTCCACCTCGATCATATTGTTGCAGTGCTTAGGCGAAGCCCTGCGCCGGTAACACATCAAGATCGTCACCACGCCGTCGTGCTGACGGAACTCTTCCCCGACGCTTTGCTGGATCGGAGCCCGGGGATCGTCATCGAGCTGAACGTGTGCAGAACTCGGAGGTGCCGTACGTTCGGTGCTTAGATCGGTTGGATCGCGAGGAGAACGTACGACTACTTCCTCTACGTACGACTACTTCCTCTACATTGTGTCAACGCTTCCGCTTCGGTCTACGAGGGTACGTAGACAAACACTCTCCCCTCTCGTTGCTATGCATCACCATGATCTTGCGTGTGCGTAGGAAAATTTTTGAATTTACTGCGTTCCCCAACAGTGGCATCCGAGCCTAGGTTTTATGGTTGATGTTATTTGCACGAGTAGAACACAAGTGAGTTGTGGACGATACAAGTCATACTGCCTACCAGCATGTCATACTTTGGTTCAGCGGTATTGTTGGATGAGACGATCCGGACCAACCTTACGCGTACGCTTACGCGAGACCGGTTCCCTCGACGTGCTTTGCACGGAGATGGCTTGCGGAAGACTGTCTCTCCAACTTTAGTTGAACCGAGTGTGGCTACGCCCGGTCCTTGAGAAGGTTAAAACGGAGTCTATTTGACAAACTATCGTTGTGGTTTTGATGCGTAGGTAAGATGAGTTCTTGCTTAAAGCCCGTAGCAGCCACGTAAAACTTGCAACAACAAAGTAGAGAACGTCTAACTTGTTTTTGCAGGGCATGTTGTGATGTGATATGGTCAAGACGTGATGCTAAATTTTATTGTATGAGATGATCATGTTTTGTAACCGAGTTATCGGCAACTGGCAGGAGCCATATGGTTGTCGCTTTATTGTATGCAATGCAATCGCGATGTAATGCTTTAACTTTATTGCTAAACGGTAGTGATAGTCGTAGAAGCATAAGATTAGCGAGACGACAACGATGCTGCGATGAAGATCAAGGTGTCGCGCCGGTGACGATGGTGATCATGACGGTGCTTCGAAGATGGAGATCACAAAGCACAAGATGATGATGGCCATATCATATCACTTATATTGATTGCATGTGATGTTTATCCTTTTTATGCATCTTATCTTGCTTTGATTGACGGTAGCATTATAAGATGATCTCTCACTAAATTATCAAGAAGTGTTCTCCCTGAGTATGCACCGTTGCGAAAGTTCTTCGTGCTGAGACACCACATGATGATCGGGTGTGATAGGCTCTACGTTCAAATACAACGGGTGCAAAACAGTTGCACACGCGGAATACTCAGGTTTAACTTGACGAGCCTAGCATATACAGATATGGCCTCGGAACACAGAGACCGAAAGGTCGAGCGTGAATCATATAGTAGATATGATCAACATAAATGATGTTCACCATTGAAACTACTCCATCTCACGTGATGATCGGACATGGTTTAGTTGATTTGGATCACGTGATCACTTAGAGGATTAGAGAGATGTCTATCTAAGTGGGAGTTCTTAAGTAATATGATTAATTGAACTTTAATTTATCATGAACTTAGTACCTGATAGTATCTTGCTTGTCTATGTTGTGTAGATAGATGGCTCGTGCTGTTGTTCCGTTGAATTTTAATGCGTTCCTTGAGAAAGCAAAGTTGAAAGATGATGGTAGCAATTACACGGACTGGGTCCGTAACTTGAGGATTATCCTCATTGCTGCATAGAAGAATTACGTCCTGGAAGCACCGCTGGGTGCCAGGCCTGGTGCAAGAGCTACGCCAGATGTTATGAACGTCTGGCAAAGCAAAGCTGATGACTACTCTATAGTTCAGTGTGCCATGCTTTACGGCTTAGAACCGGGACTTCAACGACGTTTTGAACACCATGGAGCATATGAGATGTTCCAGGAGTTGAAGTTAATATTTCAAGCAAATGCCCGGATTGAGAGATATGAAGTCTCCAATAAGTTCTATAGCTGTAAAATGGAGGAGAATGGTTCTGTCAGTGAGCATATACTCAGAATGTCTGGGTATAACAATCACTTGATTCAACTGGGAGTTAATCTTCCAGATGATTGCGTCATTGACAGAATTCTCCAATCACTGCCACCAAGCTACAAAAGCTTCGTGATGAACTATAATATGCAAGGGATGACCAAAACTATGCCCGAGCTCTTCGCGATGCTAAAAGCCGCGGAGGTAGAAATCAAAAAGGAGCATCAAGTGTTGATGGTTAACAAAACCACTAGTTTCAAGAAAAAGGGCAAAGGGAAGAAAAAGGGGAACTTCAAAAAGAACAGCAAGCAAGTTGCTACTCAAGAGAAGAAACCCAAGTCTGGACCTAAGCCTGAAACTGAGTGCTTCTATTGCAAGCAGACTGGTCACTGGAAGCGGAACTGCCCCAAGTATTTGGCGGATAAGAAGGATGGCAAGGTTAACAAAGGTATATGTGATATACATGTTATTGATGTGTACCTTACTAATTCTCGCAGTAGCACCTGGGTATTTGATACTGGTTCTGTTGCTAATATTTGCAACTCAAAACAGGGACTACGGATTAAGCGAAGATTGGCTAAGGACGAGGTGACGATGCGCGTGGGAAATGGTTCCAAAGTCGATGTGATCGCGGTCGGCACGCTACCTCTACATCTACCTTCGGGATTAATATTAGATCTAAATAATTGTTATTTAGTACCAGCGTTGAGCATGAACATTATATCTGGATCTTGTTTGATGCGAGACGGTTATTCATTTAAATCAGAGAATAATGGTTGTTCTATTTATATGAGTAATATCTTTTATGGTCATGCGCCATTAAAGAGTGGTTTGTTCTTACTTAATCTCGATAATAGTAACACACATATTCATAATGTTGAAACCAAAAGATGCAGAGTTAATAATGATAGTGCAACTTATTTGTGGCACTGCCGTTTAGGTCATATCGGTGTAAAACGCATGAAGAAACTCCATACTGATGGACTTTTGGAGTCACTTGATTATGAATCACTTGGCACTTGCGAACCGTGCCTTATGGGCAAGATGACTAAAACACCGTTCTCCGGTACTGTGGAGAGAGCAACAGATTTATTGGAAATCATACATACCGATGTATGTGGTCCAATGAATGTTGAGGCTCGTGGCGGATATCGTTATTTTCTTACCTTCACTGATGATTTAAGCAGATATGGGTATATCTACTTAATGAAACACAAGTCTGAAACATTTGAAAAGTTCAAAGAATTTCAGAGTGAAGTGGAAAATCATCGTAACAAGAAAATAAAGTTTCTACGATCTGATCGTGGAGGAGAATATTTGAGTTACGAGTTTGGTCTACATTTGAAACAATGCGGAATAGTTTCGCAACTCACGCCACCCGGAACACCACAACGTAATGGTGTGTCCGAACGTCGTAATCGTACTTTACTGGATATGGTGCGATCTATGATGTCTCTTACCGATTTACCGCTATCTTTTTGGGGTTATGCTCTAGAGACGGCCGCATTCACGTTAAATAGGGCACCATCAAAATCCGTTGAGACGACACCTTATGAACTGTGGTTTGGCAAGAAACCAAAGTTGTCATTTCTTAAAGTTTGGGGCTGCGATGCTTATGTGAAAAAGCTTCAACCTGATAAGCTCGAACCCAAATCGGAAAAATGTGTCTTCATAGGATACCCAAAGGAGACTATTGGGTATACCTTCTATCACAGATCCGAAGGCAAAATTTTTGTTGCTAAAGTCGGAAACTTTCTAGAGAAGGAGTTTCTCTCGAAAGAAGTGAGTGGGAGGAAAGTAGAACTTGATGAGATAACAGTATCTACTCCCTTATTGAGAAGTAGTACATCACAGAAATCTGTTTCTGTGACACCTACATCAAATAGGGAAGAAGCTAATGATAATGATCATGAAACTTCAGATCAAGTTTCTACTGAACTTCGTAGATCAACCAGAGTAAGATCCGCACCAGAGTGGTACGGTAATCCTATTTTGGAAGTCATGTTACTAGACCATGGTGAACCTACGAACTATGAAGAAGCGATGGTGAGCCCAGATTCCGCAAAGTGGCTTGAGGCCAT
The DNA here is from genome assembly GCA_032464435.1 of Aegilops umbellulata. Taxonomy (NCBI): domain Eukaryota; kingdom Viridiplantae; phylum Streptophyta; class Magnoliopsida; order Poales; family Poaceae; genus Aegilops; species Aegilops umbellulata. Next base: position 87,942,835 of record CP136059.1, read on the forward strand.
GAAATCTGAGATGGGATCCATGTATGAAAACAAAGTGTGGACTTTAGTTGACTTGCCCGATGATCGGCAAGCAATTGAGAATAAATGGATTTTTAAGAAGAAGACTGACGCTGATGGTAATGTTACTGTCTATAAAGCTCGACTTGTTGCAAAGGGTTTTCGACAAGTTCAAGGAATTGACTACGATGAGACTTTCTCACCCGTAGCGATGCTTAAGTCTGTCCGAATCATGTTAGCAATTGCCGCATTTTATGATTATGAAATTTGGCAAATGGATGTCAAAACTGCATTCCTGAATGGATTTCTGGAAGAAGAGTTGTATATGATGCAACCAGAAGGTTTTGTCGATCCGAAGGGAGCTAACAAAGTGTGCAAGCTCCAGCGATCCATTTATGGACTGGTGCAAGCTTCTCGGAGTTGGAATAAACGCTTTGATAGTGTGATCAAAGCATATGGATTTATACAGACTTTTGGAGAAGCCTGTATTTACAAGAAAGTGAGTGGGAGCTCTGTAGCATTTCTGATATTATATGTGGATGACATATTGCTGATCGGAAATAATATAGAATTTCTGGATAGCATAAAGGGATACTTGAATAAGAGTTTTTCAATGAAAGACCTCGGTGAAGCTGCTTATATATTGGGCATTAAGATCTATAGAGATAGATCAAAACGCTTAATAGGACTTTCACAAAGCACATACCTTGACAAAGTTTTGAAAAAGTTCAAAATGGATCAGGCAAAGAAAGGGTTCTTGCCTGTGGCACAAGGTGTGAAGTTGAGTAAGACTCAATGCCCGACCACCGCAGAAGATAGAGAGGAAATGAAAATTGTTCCCTATGCTTCAGCCATAGGCTCTATCATGTATGCAATGCTGTGTACCAGACCTGATGTGTGCCTTGCTGTGAGTTTAGCAGGAAGGTACCAAAGTAATCCAGGAATGGATCACTGGACAGCGGTCAAGAACATCCTTAAGTACTTAAGAAGGACTAAGGATATGATTCTCATTTATGGAGGTGACAAAGAGCTCGTCGTAAACGGTTATGTCGATGCAAGCTTTGACACTGATCCGGACGATTCTAAATCGCAAACCGGATACGTATTTACATTAAACGGTGGAGCTGTCAGTTGGTGCAGTTCAAAACAAAGCGTCGTGGCGGTATCTACATGTGAAGCTGAGTACATAGCCGCTTCGGAAGCAGCTAATGAAGGAGTCTGGATGAAAGAGTTCATATCCGATCTAGGTGTTGTACCTAGCGTATCGGGTCCAATGAAAATCTTTTGTGACAATACTGGTGCAATTGCCTTGGCAAAGGAATCCAGATTTCACAAAAGAACCAAACACATCAAGAGACGCTTCAACTCCATCCGGGATTTGGTCCAGGTGGGAGACATAGAGATATGCAAGATACATACGGAGCTGAATATTGCAGACCCGTTGACTAAGCCTCTTCCACGAGCAAAACATGATCAGCACCGAGACTCCATGGGTGTTAGAATCATTACTTTGTAATCTAGATTATTGACTCTAGTGCAAGTGGGAGACTGAAGGAAATATGCCCTAGAGGCAATAATAAAGTTATTATTTATTTCCTTATATCATGATAAATGTTTATTATTCATGCTAGAATTGTATTAACTGGAAACATAATACATGTGTGAATACATAAACAAGCAGAGTGTCACTAGTATGCCTCTACTTGACTAGCTCATTAATCAAAGATGGTTATGTTTCCTGGCCATGAACAAAGAGTTGTTATTTGATTAACGAGATCACATCATTAGTTGAATGATCTGATTGACATGACCCATTCCATTAGCATAGCACCCGACCGTTTAAGTATGTTGCTATTGCTTTTATCCATGGCTCATACATGTTCCTTTAACTATGAGATTATGCAACTCCCGTTTACCGTAGGAACACTTTGTGTGCTACCAAACGTCACAACGTAACTGGGTGATTGTAAAGGTGCTCTACAGGTGTCTCCGAAGGTACATGTTGGGTTGGCGTATTTCGAGATTAGGATTTGTCACTCCAATTGTCGGAGAGGTATCTCAGGGCCTTCTCGGTAATACACATCACATAAGCCTTGCAAGCATTGCAACCAATGAGTTAGTTGCGAGATGATGTATTACGGAACGAGAAAAGAGACTTGCCGGTAACGAGATTGAACTAGGTATTGGATACCGACGATCGAATCTCGGGCAAGTAACATACCGATGACAAAGGGAACAAACGTATGTTGTTATGCGGTCTGACCGATAAAGATCTTCGTAGAATATGTAGGAGCCAATATGGGCATCCAGGTCCCGCTATTGGTTATTGACTGGAGACGTGTCTCGGTCATGTCTAGATTGTTCTCGAACCCGTAGGGTCCGCACGCTTAAGGTTTCGATGACAGTTGTATTATGAGTTTATGAGTTTTGATGTACCGAAGGAGTTCGGAGTCCCGGATGAGATCGGGGACATGACGAGGAGTCTCGAAATGGTCGAGACGTAAAGATCGATATATTGGACGACTATATTCGGACATCGGAAGGGTTCTGAGTGATTCGGGTATTTTCGGGAGTACCGGGGAGTTACGGGATTACGGGAGAAGTAATGGGCCTTGATGGGCTTTAGTGGGAAGAGGAAAAGGCTGCTGCGCCCCCCCTCCCCTTTGGTCCGAATTGGACTAGGGAAAAGGGGGCCGGCCACCTTTCCTACTCCTCCTATTCCTTCTCCCTTCCTCCCCTTGTGGTGGACTCCTACTAGGACTTGGAGTCCTAGTAGGACTCCATATGCTGGCCGCACCTTTTGCCTTGGCCGGCCTCCTCCTCCTCCATCCTTTATATACTGAGGCAAGGGGCACCCCATAGACACACAAGTTGATCTACGGATCGTTCCTTAGCCGTGTGCGGTGCCCCCTTCCACCAAATTCCACCTCGATCATATTGTTGCAGTGCTTAGGCGAAGCCCTGCGCCGGTAACACATCAAGATCGTCACCACGCCGTCGTGCTGACGGAACTCTTCCCCGACGCTTTGCTGGATCGGAGCCCGGGGATCGTCATCGAGCTGAACGTGTGCAGAACTCGGAGGTGCCGTACGTTCGGTGCTTAGATCGGTTGGATCGCGAGGAGAACGTACGACTACTTCCTCTACGTACGACTACTTCCTCTACGTTGTGTCAACGCTTCCGCTTCGGTCTACGAGGGTACGTAGACAAACACTCTCCCCTCTCGTTGCTATGCATCACCATGATCTTGCGTGTGCGTAGGAAATTTTTTGAATTTACTGCGTTCCCCAACAACTACTGGGGGACATACACGGCGGAGACTGCGGTCACCACTCATCATCACGCACCCTCGTCGGCAAAGCATTCCGTAGTGGGTTCTATTGTCCCACCGCGCTCAACGACGTGATCGAATTGGTAAAGGCTTGTGAGGCCTGCCGGTTCCATTCCAAGCAGATCCATCAACCAGCGGGAAGCCTACAGACTATACCCCTCTCGTGGCCATTCGCAGTTTGGGGGTTGGATATTCTGGGCCCGTTCCCTCGGGCGCCAGGGGGCTACCATTACCTCTACGTCACCGTTGACTAGTTCACCAAGTGGGCAGAGGTGGAGGCTGTCCGTACCATCCCCGCAGGCTCCGCGGTCAAGTTCATCAGGGGTATCGTGAGCCGGTTCGGGTGCCGAACCGCATCATCACAGACAACAGTTCGCAGTTCACCAGTAATCTCTTCAAAACATACTGTCGTAACCTTGGAACGCAGATATGCTATGCTTCGGTGGCGCACCCGCGAAGCAATGGGCAAGCCGAACGAGCCAACGCGGAGGTCCTGAGAGGCCTCAAGACCCGGACGTTCAAGAAGAAGCTAGAGGCCTGCGGCAGGGGTTGGTACGATGAGCTCCGATCCGTGTTGTGGTCCATCCGCACAACCGCGACCAAACCAACCGGGGAAACCCCGTTCTTCCTGGTCTACGGAGCCGAAGCTGTCCTTCCTCACGAGGTCAGGCATCGCTCCGTGCGGGTCCTGGCGTTCGACGAGGCGCAGCAGGACGCCATGCGGGGGATGGACCTCGTGCTGGGGGAGGAACGCCGCCGGGAAGCCGCGCTGCGAGCGGCAAGGTACCAGCAGGCGCTACGACGATATCACTGCCGCAACATCCGCCCCAGGACCCTCGAGGTAGGAGACCTTGTACTCAGGCGGGTCCTCTCCAGGGAAGGGCTGCACAAGCTCTCTCCCATGTGGGAGGGCCCGTTCAAGGTTGTTCATGTTTCCAGGCCTGGCTCCTACGCTTGGAGACTCAAGAGGGGGAGCCGATCCAGAACGCGTGGAACATCCAGCACCTCCGAAGGTTCTACCCCTAAAAGGCCCTAAGCCTGTGAAGAAGGCGAACGCCTGTGAAGATCGTCTCTTTTTGGAAAAGGCCCTGAGCCTGTGAAGAAGGCGAACGCCTGTGAAGATCGTCTCTTTTTGGAAAAGGCCCTGAGCCTGTGAAGAAGGCGAACGCCTGTGAAGATTGTCTCTTTTTGGAAAAGGCCCTGAGCCTGTGAAGAAGGCGAACGCCTGTGAAGATCGTCTCTTTTTGGAAAAGGCCCTGAGCCTGTGAAGAAGGGGAATGCCTGTGAAGATCGTCTCTTTTTGGAAAAGGCCCTGAGCCTGTGAAGAAGGCGAACGCCTGTGAAGATCGTCTCTTTCTGGAAAAGGCCCTGAGCCTGTGAAGAAGGCGAACACCTGTGAAGATCGTCTCTTTTTGGAAAAGGCCCTGAGCCTGTGAAGAAGGTGAACGCCTCTGAAGATCGTCTCTTTTTGGAAAAGGCCCTGAGCCTGTGAAGAAGGCGAACGCCTGTGAAGATCGTCTCTTTTTGGAAAAGGCCCTGAGCCTGTGAAGAAGGCGAATGCCTGTGAAGCTCATTACCTCTAAGGAGAAAGGCCCGGAGCCTGTGAAGAAGGCGAATGCCTGTGAAGCTCATTACCTCTAAGGAGAAAGGCCCGGAGCCTGTGAAGAAGGCGAATGCCTATGAAGCTCATTACCCCTAAGGAGAAAGGCCCGGAGCCTGTGAAGAAGGCCAATGCCTGTGAAGCTCGCCGCCCCGTGACACTCTCACGTAATAATGAGTGGGGCTGTACACGCCCCGGAGTCTCAGGAGCGCCGGCCTTAGGCCCTGGGGCTACCTCCCATGCCCAGTGGCAGCCCTTAGCTCCGCGCTGGAGAGAAGACGTCGAAGACTAGACTAGGTGCCGGACGCGGCTTTTTCATTTGCTTTCTGCATTTGACGTGTTTTACTTGCATTTGAAGTCTTATCGAAACTATCGCCGTTGTTGATTTGTGGTTCGTTGATTTTCGCTCCTCGTTTTGATTTTCTCTCAAGAAAGGCCTCGCGAGGGATGGGACTCGAACGCCCTCACGAGCGTTTCTGCTCAAGCCGCTTAAAGGTTTCATGACCCGGGCTCTCTACAGGAGCACCCCTCTGGTCCGTGCCCCCCGGGTACCACGACGTGCACACAAGGCCTGGGTCGGTCGCCCCCCGGCTGGGGCCGCAAACTACCTACGTGAGGGCAAATAGTTGAGAAACGCAACAAGAAAATCAAGGTAATGGCTACAACGGCAATAATTCTCAACACGCCCCCACGGGGCTCCATGCAGTTGTCTTATCTTACACAGGGAGCAAAAGGAAAAGGAAAGGGCGAGCCCGGCGCGGCCCGCCCCACATCGGCCTACTGAGGCGACACCAGATGCCTCCAGAGCTCAGGCGGACTCCCTCTCGCGCTTCACCGGGGCGCGGCGACGGGCGGATGAACAGCCACCCCCCAAGCAAGCGCGGAGGCGAGGGGGCTGGCTGCGGCCACTGCTGGAGGAGCCGCCTGAAGAGGAGTTGGCGAAGCTTGGGGAGCCTCGGGCGCCGCCAGCAGGGTGGGCGCTGTCTCCTCTATCGTCGTCCTCAGGAAAGCATCCAGCGCGGCGACCATCTTCCCCAAACACCCTCACGTAGAGAGTGTCGTCGCCGTCAAACTTGAAGTGCAGGGTGCACCGCTGGCCCAGGCCGCGCGCGGGGGCAAACGTTTGCCAGCCGCTGGTCAGGGCCCCATTCCCAGAAGGGGAGACCTCGAGCGAAACCCAATAGGCCCTACTGCAGCAGCCATCAGCCTGGAGCCAGAAGCCGCACCGGGCGCTGGCCGGCAGCTCGCTGATGAAGAAGCGAGGAAGCTGGAACCAGGTGCTGGTCGGGTCCGCCGACCACACCACGAACTCCAACAGCACCTCCGCCGAGCGAAAGCGCGGCCTGGGAGGCCGCGCAACCACAGCCTGTCTCTCCATGGCAGGCGAGCGCTCACCACCACGCGGAGAACCACCCCTGTGCCCACGGGGAGCCACAGCGGGGACCGCGGGATGCTTGCGGGGACGACCCCGGCCGCGCTTGGCCGGAGGGGAGTCCGGCCCCGCCCGACTAGCCTTCCCCTTCTCCGCGGCTGAGAATCTCTTCGGAGCCATGCGAGCGGCGGCGGCGAAGGAGAGGAAGAAGAAGAGAAGCGGGAAGGGGTGGACTGTCGGAGCTTGTGCGGCCTCGCACTTATAGCCGGAAGAGGCCAACCGTCGAGCACCACGATCGCAGGTAATAATGACCCGTATATATGCATGCAGGGACTAGTCAAGTCACGCAGTTGCCAAGGCGTCGTGGGGAAGTGGAGACGCCCACGTCCTGTCAAACCGCCACGCGGCGCCCAAGGCCGCAGGCTGTTAGGGCCCGCGGCGCTTCGCCCTTGCCCTTTTGCCTCTCGGCACGGCCAAGTCCGTGCGCGCCTTGGGCCCGGGGGCTACTGTCGGCGTTCTGGGAACGGGGGTCCCCAGACTTGCCTGCCTGCGGCCTGCGGCGTGGCTCAAATGGGGGCCCAGCGTGGCCCATATTCATCAGCACAAGGTTCAAGACCCTCACGAGGGGCCAAGCCTCGCGAGGCGGACGACATGACGCTTCCTCAAGCACGGCCTCCTTAGGCTGGCTCGCGAGGAGGCGGAGAGATCAAGGCGGGTACCTCACGAGGTGCTCATGACGCAAGCCATGACGACCAAGGGTGCCAGGCGGGCGCCAGCCCGCGCAGCGTCTCCCTTTCCTCTTTGGTGCAAAGGGGGCAAGCGCAGGCGGGAGGATCAAGCAAAGGCACCCATTTCGGTGCAACGAGACCAAGACCAGTCCAATGGTGGGAAGGAGGTCACCATGGAGCCCAGGACGGCGTCACCACAGGGCCTTTGGCAGGCCAAGACCAACTTTAGTCAGGATAAGTGTACCAGATGTTCCCCTTAGAATTGGCCAATTGTTGGCGCCCTTCCCGCTCAATATTTGGGAAGAGGCCCAAGTCCTTTGCCTATAAATAGGACTAGCCACCCCTAGGGTAGAGGCAGATGGGAATAAGCTAGGAGCCAGAAAAGAGGCAACAAGAGAGAAAGAGAGAAGGGCGATCGAACTCCTCCAACAGTTCATCTCCTAGCCAAGAACAGACCCTCATGAGGCTATTCTTCCTTGTACTGTTCTTCCTCACCAGCCCGAGAGGCAATCCACCACACCACACTGGAGTAGGGTATTACACCACAATGGTGGCCCGAACCAGTATAAACTCTGTGTCTCTTGCGTTGTTCTTCTAGTAGTTAGATCCTTTCGAGACGGAGAGGTAGAGGGCACGATCTCCGCGCGCACCCTAGAGTTCAAACCTCAAGGGTCTGCCGGAACCCGTGATCCGACAATATCACCCATGGGAAGATAATAGTATGTACTTTGTGCTTGGTTTGCCTCGGACTATAAATGGCAAAGATTATGTATTTGTTTTTGCGGACCGTTTCTCCAAGATGGCGCATTTTATTCCATGCAACAAGTTAGAAGATGCTCCGCATGTTGAAAATCTCTTTTTTGGGGAATTCTTGTGTCTACATGGAGTGCCAAAGATGATTATTTCCCGTTAGATGACTAATTTTGTAAGTACTTAACAAACTCTGATCAACTTCTCCATACAAGGCTGTAAATGATAAACAACTAGCTACATTTTATGCCTCTCAGGGGATTGAATGCGTAGAGAAGAAAAAGGGAGAGTTTGTATTCCATAGATCCTGCATGCAAAACATTACATGGTAAGGATGAATGGGAGTGGTCCATTCACACAATCGCTAGTATCTTCAAAAACGTGTCCCATGCAAAATCATTTCTCTGGTCATATCATTAATTGTAAGTCAAATAAATAGCCATGCATACACTTATTGTCTTTTAGATTTCAGCATAATTCGTAAGTTCATGGCTTTCTTAATATGTAGCAATCACTGGATCTTGGTGTTCATTATTCCAAACAAGAACATAGTTTACTACATGGTTCTCTCAGAGAGTGAATAAACGCTCAGAATCTAATGCATCTTCAGCACTTCATGGATAGGTATTGAATTCTATGATGTTGAAATTAATTTGCATTCATGTATGGTTCGATAATTGATGTTGGCAAAATTCATCCTCATTTGTAGTGTGCTCGCATTGTGGTAAACTAAACCAGGGAACCTGTTCAAGAGGGAACTACCTCTGCAGGACGAGGTCGTTTCTCCGTTACACACCCAAATCCATTATTTTCAGAAAATGTATGCAATAGTCTGCAAATACATTTTCTCACATTAGTCAAGGTTCAAGCTTCTAAATAAACCTCTTTCTATTTCTTTCCAAAGAAAAAATACATCCAACACTGGTTAGGTTGTTCCTAACAGGACAAATACATGACCAATTCTATACAAAATATTTTAGTGTCCTCAGCAACTAGCAGGGACCAACCTTTGTGGATACTGTGTCTGCAGACACATGATGTTGATATGCAAATCTACGTATAGTTGTGGAGATGCTTGCGAATTAGTACCAGTAAGTCTATCTTAATTAATATTTTATACTCCACTCCTATGGCACATTCTGATCTTAAAAATACTGCAGCTCATCTTAGAACCTAGGACCCCTGAAGCGCTCCCCGATGGTGAATACCTGATGGTTCGGAGATTTATCAGCGACTTCTTCCTGAATCACTACATCAATCCCACTAGTGATAATGAAGATTTCAGCATGCCTTCTCCTGAAACATTGAGTAAGAGTTAGCCGCTAAACAAATACGCATGGATCCATTGTTTTCCATCTAATGAGGTCTTCGTATTTCGTACACTATGATTAATTATGAATGCATATATATATATATATATATATATATATATATATATATATATACATATATACATATATATATATATACATATATACATATATATATATATATATGTCAATAAATGATTGGAATTTAGCTTCCATGTGTTCAATCGCAATTGTTACAAAATTGGATGAATGTTCTTCCTGTGGACACTATTTGTTCAATTGCATATTGTGGCGAATTTGCTTTTTGCATGCCGATCCAAATGGGATATTTTTGCTTTAACCTGGCAATTGGTCCGCACACGGTTCAACTAAATGAGTGTTTGCGATCCATATCGGAAAGCATACGTCAATCGTAGCGGAACCGTCGGTGATACGCAGCAGATCACAGATGATTTGCAGCACTACTACGTGTGCGTACGGCTCCGGAATCGTTTGTCATACCACATTGTCACACACAAAAGCTCATAGTAAACCGTGCCCTATGTAAAATACAATCCCAGGTGTAAATTTTACAGGAAACATCTGGGATCCCAAACGAAAAGCACATGTCACTCTTACCTCAACCGTCGGTGATACACAACAAATCACAAACGGTCTTCAACACTTGTATGTGTGTTAAGGGGCTCTTGAACCCGTTGTGATAGAACATTATCACACACGGTAATTGTTCGGAAACGTGTGCGATCGAGTCATGCATGACAGACGAGTTTCGCAGAAAACTCGTGTGTGATGGGTCACATATTGCACACAGTTCATATGTTGGCCCGTGTGCATTACATAATGTTTTCCAAAATGGTTCATTACGACACACTGTTTGGTTTCACTACGTCATTCAAAACGTTTAATCACGGATCCCACATATCTGATAGAATTTAGTGTGTGCTGCATCGCATATGATTACATTTGGCAAGGCCTCTGCATCATGGCTCCGTATCCCCGACGTTTATTGGGTTGTGTGGGAAGGGCCCCCCTATCGCACACACTCACTAGGTGACAGTTTAAAATGCCGTCGTGGAAAGGGGTTAAAAACTATTTGTATAGCAGCTCACTGTACCAGTGGGAAGTAGCTGCTCGAGCGAGGCAGTAGACGGTGGATGAGTAGTAGCTCGTGGACTCCCGTATTGTAGTACGACACACGCCTTTCGAGGAATAGGACCCTGTTCGACTCTACGCGCTCGAACATAAGTCTATTTCCTCCGTTTGGCGGTATGCCACACCCCTCCCGATCAATAGGACCCAGTTTCGACCAGAGGCACTCAAATAGAAGGCCGTTTCCTCTGTTCTGTGGTATGCCAGACCTCGTTCCGGGTGTTTCGTCCAAGCCGGTTGGCTCCAGATGAACAAGAGGTATTTCGACCCAGTCTATTGCCTCCTGATGAACACGATGTTGTTTCCCCTTCCGACCCAGCCGGTTGGTTGTCGATGAATGGGACGACGTCGCTGCACGCAGTAGAGACCCCGCCCGTATGTACGTACGTGGCCGTCTTTTTTGTAGCGTGGTTGTCGTATGTGTACATGATTTAGACGGGACTGCCTGAACAATTACCTCTCCTTACTGGGCCACCGTTCATCATGGCAAAAGACCAATGGACCAGTATGCATGTACACGTTTGTGACTAGAATGACAATGCTACGTACGCTTTGACTGGGTGGGTCCTGACTATTAGGGAGGATAAGGAGGCACTTCCTTGCGTCCGAAGATATTGATAGTGGGTCTGAGCTGTCAGTGGGAGGATTCATTTGTTTGCGTGTAATAAGGACACACTTCCTTGCGTGTGAAGATGTAGCTGGTGGGTCCAGCTATCAGCCTCACCGCGTATAGTTCTCTTCCGATGGTTGTCGTTTGTTGAACACATTGACCATGCCACACGGAGGTGGTGGACGACGGTCAGGCAAGGAACGATGCAGACCCTGGGAACATGCGGAGGGTAGTACGAGGTTTGACTAGTTCGGGTGTGGTGTGAGGTTGCCGTTGCCGCAAAGTAACATGGTGTGTGGGGAGTAGAGGGCTGGCTTGGCCAGTGGTGGGAGTAGGAGGGGCGATGAAGCCTGTGCGGCAGCACAGCCGGCCACGGGAGGCCATAGCACGCAGTTGTTTGGACGACTGGAGCAAGAAAATCATAGGTTGAAGAACAAGGATGAATGTTGGATGTTAATAATCCAACGGTCACTAGTGATACAATCGTTTGTTGACTAGTTAACAAAGCTTGTCTATGTGTTAACTTAGTAGGGCCACAAGTCAGCCTCCAAATCTGGTGGGCCCCAGCTGTCATGGGGAGAAATTGTTATTTTTCGCTTAATAAGGAGGCACTTCCTTCCGTGCGAAGATATAGCTGGTGGGTCCCAGCTGTCATGGGAGGATTCGTTTTTTGGAGTAATAAGGAGGTACTTGCTTGCGTGTGGCCATGAATCATGTTGGTCCCAACTATCAGCCTCTTCACGTACATCCTTCTTTCGATGTTGTCTTTTGTTGACAATGTTGAGCACGCCCTCCCGAGAACACCAATGCGGTGGACGACAGCGAGACCCAGGAAGGTAATGACCCGGAGGCGGCGAAGCCACAACAGTGGAGGGATGTGGGTGGGTAGAGGGATGGCTTGGTCAGCGGTGGTAGTAGTAGGGTGGTGAAGCCTGCGCAGCAGCATAGCCGGCCATGGGAGGTGGGAGCAGGCGGTCCCACCGGCTATGGATTTGGCGGCTGGAGCAAGAAGATCAGAGATAGAAGATGCACGACGACAGTTGGTTTGACATCCAGTGGTCACTTTTGCTATAATCATTTGTTGATGTATATAATAAGTAATAAAACCTTGCATACGCGTCAACTTAATAGGCCCACAAGTTAGCCCATTTCCAATTTTTGCAATAATTTACAGCTCATTTGCTACTTCTTATCTAAATTATTGCAGTACGTTTTCTTTTTGTCGGCCAGGGCCAGGGTTAAAAATTTAATCGAAATTTTGCATATTTCGGTGGGGTCCAAATGATGTTTAATACCGAAATGTCGAGCCAGATTTAAAGTACTTTGAAGATATATTTAAATTAGGTAAAGCCCAATGAAATTGGAATCTGAAAATGTAAATTTTTTAGAAATTTGAAAGTAATTGCCAATTTGTTGTGTGTGTTTTATATTTACAGCCCATTTCATATTACTATTAAGATTTGCAGCCGTCTTCAAAGATTTGCAGCCCATCAGGGTGGAGAAAAACAAGTAGGCCTGGATAGGGTAAGCATGGATTGGGTATTGTTAAGAGAAAATAAACTGGGCTAGCAATTTTCACAAAGATTAAATAGCTCGGCTGGTCATGTGGTGAACGTAAAATAGAATATTGGGCTAGATGGGCCACATCCTAGTTGAAACCCTTCTCTGTCTCAACAATAAAGAAAATACTGCTCGAGCAGCTACGTCCCAGGTGTCAGCTGCAATTGTGCTATTCTCTTGTCTATTGACTATACGCTGACAATGTCGTGGGTCCCAGGTATCAGCAAACCACTAGGAGGAAGCATTTTCTTTTTGTACACGCTGACAATGGAGTATATAAGTAAAAATGAGGAACTTGCTTGCGTACGGCCATGGACATGGTGGGTCCCTACTATCATCCTCCCCATGTACAGTCCTCTACGGATTCCTCTTGTTTGTTGACCATGTTGACAACGCTAGAGGGCGGCGCCGCGGCGAGCGCACTAAAGCACGCGGAGCATGACGGTGAGGCCTCGGACGAGAACAAATAGGAGCGGAGGAAGATGTGGCAGTGAAGTCGTGGGCGAAGGGGAGTACAAGGGTTGACTGGGTCGAGTGCGGGGAGGGGCCGACGTCGGCGTTAACGATTTAGGAGACGGTGGGGCAGCGATGGATGCGCTGAGGCATAGCCAGCCGTTGGAGGCGAGAGCAGACGGCCCCGCTGGTGCTGGTTTGGTTTTGTCAGCTAGAGGAAGACGAGACTGAAGAAACATGACAAACTGTAAAAGCAGCAGGAGTACTTAACAACCTTAACGGAAACCAGCAGGGGCACTTAAAAAGTATAGCTGAGAGCAGTATGAGTAGTTATACCAGTTCAACCATACAAAGCACGCCTCGAACAATGCTACTTTGCCTACAGTTAACCTAGGGTGAGGCCACCAAGCCCCAGGGCAAGGCCCAAGTGCCACCCCACACATCCACAACCTTGTGAAAGCGGCTTCATCTCACAATCTGGTCAACAAACAGGACAGTCGCTTTAGAGCCATGGAAAATCATGAGCATAACCTTCTGTCATATTCTACAAGATGGACGATCCTTCATTATTTGAGACCACCCGTGAATAAGTATATTGTTTCACCTCCCAGGAAAATGGAGTAGGTCGACATAAACATCATGTTGTGCCCAAGAACAAGTCTGACCTGACCATGGCCAGGCATCTATATAGAAACAATAAAATTGAGCAGTTTCTATTGCAAGAAGATCACAACTGCAAAACTATGTATAATCAAGAGATTATGAACAACATAGATAACAAAGAATAGCTCGTACCATAAGTTTCGTGACACAGTTGGACCTATCAAATGTGTGCACAAGTGGCACTCATATCCCACGTGTTCTTCCACCATTGAAATGCCCCACAAGGACCTCAAGACGATCATAAAGTGTAGGAACTGGGGGATGTCCTCCCAGTCAACTTTAGTGCCATCAGTAACAGTCGAGTTCTTATCAAATAACAAACGAGTAGTGTCCTAAACTTTGTAATAACCTACATGTGCCACCAATTCTAATAAATATTAGTTACATGTAGCATCTCTGTGAGAGAAGGGAATCACAAATTATTGCTACTTCTAAAGTCAAATTGTGATTAGTTAGACATAATAGGTCGATTGAGAAGTAATCAAGGCAACATGCAAGAACTAGATACAAAACTAAGATGGTGAACTACTGGAATGACGTTGGGGTGGAAGGTCACAGTGAAGATGAGACCAGGTTCTGCTATTTCCATCAACATTCGTGTCCCAACTTTCAGTCCGTAACACTTGAGAAAGTTTATCCAAGTTCGGCCCTAAAAAAGCAGTGATCTTCTTGGTTCATGAACCCAACTTGGAACTTGTATCCATGGCGTGTCTTCAATGTTACCATTAAACTGGTGTATTCAGTTATGGCAAGGCCGACCATCTCAAGTACATGTGTTCTGGCAAAGCAAGGGATGCACTACAGGAAAATAATAATATGAGAACACAATTTATTCTCTATCAAATCTAGAAATAATTTCCTCTTTCACGTCAGTGTTGACCATGGTACTAGTACCTTTTATCCAAATATAGCAATCCACATTTACAAATTAGTCGGCAGCATGTTCAAAAACCCAGACCCTCCCGGATAAAAGAAGAGGATTGTAGGAACATACTATGCGTGTTTTAAAATATGTGTTTGGATGAGAAGGAACAAGTGTGGCATCTCGCCGACGGCACGGAAACTTATAGGGTCCTTGCACTTTGGGCACCGCAAATGAGACACACTAGATTCAGTAGGAAGAATGGTGTAGGGTAGAACCATAGATGCCTGATCTTTCAAGAAATGGAGGGGTCCCGCAAAGAACACGAAGAACCCGAGGGAAATCATGAGAGGAACCCTCAACAACAAGTCCAATCACACATCCACTAGACAATCAAACACACAAGATCCACAAGGGTGTATGAACAACAAAGAGAAATATACAAGGTAGAGTTCGTCCCAAATCCAAAGGAGATGGGGTCTTAATGATCTAGATAGATCCTTCCCCGATGGGGTCTTGAATCCCTCAGGATCTTCCCCTAGATGGAGGTCTTGGCCTCCAAAGGAGTGGTCTCTCTCTCTCAAGAGGAGGAGGTAGGAGAAAAGCTCACATACAAATGAGTTATCATATTTGCTTACCCTAAAAATGGGGAGGAGGAGGCCTACTTATAGTCAGCCATGAAGGGGTAAGTGAGGGGGCGAAGTGGGTACATGGGCCTCGGCCCGAGTCATGCGCGCAGGAATATGCCGGCTGATCCGGATGGGGGTGTGGATGATCCCGGCATCGTCCGGATGATTCGGGTCCTCGTCTGGATGATCCGGATCCACTGAATGGATTCTGCAAGCTTCGGCTGCCGTGGCTTTGGGATTATCCGGATGATCCGGAGGGGGACCCGGATGATACGGCTGAGCCCGTCTGATCCGGACGGAGGACCGGACGTCCGGCCTAACTCCAGGAGCCGCTCCGTCTTCTTATCCTTTCTTCTTTCTTCTCTTCCGCGCATCACTCGCGGATGGTGTAGTCATTCCTTGGCGCTTGCACTCCTCCTCGACATCCATGAAGCTCCGACAATACATATGCATGCACATGGGAGAAATGTCAAGTAGTATACCATCCTCGAAGGGGTCAAGTGAGCATGTGTAAATGGGTTGATTCACTTTTGTGTATGTGAAGTAGATGGCACACGTTTCACTTGCCTAACGGACTCTTGACATGGTGATGTCCGTAGGATGCTCCGCATCATCCCCTCCCCGTTGGAAAAGATCCGACATCGGATCGAAAACCAAATCACCATGGGAAACAGATTGCGTCACCGTGTAGAAGTGGACGATCACCAAGTACTCATCATCTTGAAGCTCGAAATGTTTACTCTCCAATGTTGCACCGTCTCGTGATTCCTTCAAAAGGAGAAAGGAGAACAAACACTTGGAAAAATGAATGTGGTTAGTGTTAGTGCAAAACCAAGCATTCAACCGGTGATTTACCCAACAAGTGTCATCATCAAGAATAGCATAAGGTGTGACAAAGGATTTTGACATGGCATGCAAGAATATGAATTGAGCACAATCAAGGTCATCGTGGAAACAAGCATGTAAATGTGAGGTAGTGATCCAAATATGTGTGACAAGAGAATAAGCATCTACCTCAAGGTTGTAGCAATCATGCATAAAGCGCTCAACCATTGGTCGATGGTAGCAATAATAATCATTCACAACACCAAAAAAAACGGACATTTACATGTATGCCCTTAACTCGAACCCACTACTCAGTTTTGCCCCTAATTTTTTGGTATGCTCAATTTTGCTCCTCCGCCGTTAGTTTCACTTATAGAAACGCCCTTATCTACCATTACCGTCCGGTCAAAGGTCTTTGACTATCCTCAAAAAATAGCAAAACAAATAAAAAATTGAAACTTTGTGGGTTCAAAGATACTTGTAATGACCCGACACCGACGCTCCAGAAGTCTCCAAGCTATTTTGTTGTTGCCGTGTGTTTTATTTTTGTTTGTTGCATTCGTCATCGCATAATCTGCATTGCATCGGCACTCCGTTTCCGTCATTGTTTTCAAACTTGCATCCCCTTGCAGTTGCCGTGTCCCCCCTTGCTTTTGTTGACCGTCCGAGACCAACCTTGTTCTTCGTTTTCCCTCTTGCCTAAAGCGGAGTCTATTTGCACAGTGCATCGACCCCTCGCCCGTGTCTGAAACTCCCCCGGACCCGACCCGGGCAGCCATGACCGTTAGGTCCGGATCATACCCAAACATCTTTAAAGCATCTTCGTTTTCTTATTTAGACTCCCTAACCTATTTACTCTCGATCGTCCGATTACGATCAGACGGACCAGATTAACCCCTACCCTATTCCAACTACTATATAAAATGACCTAACCCTAAAATCTCGGAGGGTTGTCCCATCCTTCCCATCTCTGCCACCACACTCCTCATGTCTCTTCTTCCTCAGGATCTCCTCCCGATCCATCCATCCAGTCGATCCCCACCTGCTCGAATTGCAAACCCGGCTAACCACCGAGCACCTCCCATCTCGAGCTCCTCCAAATCACCACACAGCCTCCACCAGCATTCCCCTCGATCCCCACCAACCAGAGACCCCACGGCCCTTCTCGACCAGCAGAGGTCGCCCGCCTCCTCTGCCTTGACCTCGTCGCCCTCGACCCCGCTCGACTCGCCAGCGAGCCGTCAGCCATGGAGGCCACCGCGACAAGGCCAGCCCTCGCCGCCCATTTCCTCCATCCTTCTTCCACCTCCCTAATCTCTCTTCTCCCCCTCTGCTGCCATGGACAGGGCTTCGACGTCGTCGTCCTCGTGCTTCTTCGCCGTTGTTGCCGGATCCGCCAACCTCCGCCTTGCCGAGTCCTCGCCCCGCGCAGGTTCTGCGCCTTGCCGTGGCGCCGCCGCCGGTGAGTGCTGTTGTTCGACAAGGCCCCCTCTCAGCCTCCATGTTCCCTTCCCTGATTTTCTTCTCTCTAAAACTTTGTCCCTCGTTCAATAGAGGACGCACAGCCTTCTTCAGCTCCGCCTGCAAGCCGTCGCTGGACCCGCCTCCTTCAGCCTCCGTTCGACATGTTGCCACAGGGATCTACTCGCCGCCTCCTTGACCCGCCGCTTCCCGTGCTCACCGGCGCCCGCCTGCGACCTCCTCTGCTCCGAGCCCCGTCCCACGAAGA
This sequence comes from Aegilops umbellulata, assembly GCA_032464435.1. Classification (NCBI taxonomy): domain Eukaryota; kingdom Viridiplantae; phylum Streptophyta; class Magnoliopsida; order Poales; family Poaceae; genus Aegilops; species Aegilops umbellulata. The sequence continues at coordinate 87,960,403 of CP136059.1, forward strand.
CCGCACGCTGCCCTCGAGCGTTGACCGTGTCCCGAGCGGCCTCCCAGGCCCAACTCCAAGCCTGCCTGCCTCACCACCAAACCAGATCGTAGCCCATGTGTGAGCAGCTCCTCCAGCCCCTCTGCTCTGTTGTGGCCCAGCCAGTTTCAGCCTGTGATGTTTTTTCCTGCCAGGACAAATTTTCTAATTATCCAAAGACTGCCAGTTTTGCAGAAAAGTCCTTCATATTCATGCTTTAATAACTCCACAACCGTGCATCGGTTTAAAATGATTTAAACATGCAAAATGCCTAGAATTTTGTCTAGTTTCGTAATATGCACTTTCATCTATGTTAAATATGTTTAAATTGCTATTTGCATTAATTTGCTTAAATGCCATGCTAAAATGCTTTATTTCATAACTAATTAACCGTAGCTCGGTTTTAAATAAACTTTATATGTAAATGGGGTGGAAAAATGCATAAAATAACTTGGTTTACTTTATTTTCCTGCTTAACAACAAGAAAATATGGTTTTAGGAAGAATAGTACCAAATCAAAAATATGCACATGGGGATTTTCTGGTATTATTGTTGTTGTTCCGGCCTCATTTAAACTTGCCTAAATAGTTAGTTTATTTATGCTTCGCCCTCTTGCCATGTTTAATACAATTTAATATTCCTGGGTACATAAACGAGAGCGAACTAAATAAATTGAATGTGGTGTTTCATTAATATGCAACTCGTTGCATATTGAGATCCAGTTAATTTGTAGTGTTGTTTGTTGCACTTTGTCATGCCATGCCTCATTAAACCGGACATGCATCATACTTGATTGTGCATCATGCCATGTTGATATGATGGTTGTTTACCATGTTGTTTCCTTCTGTCGTTAGCTATGGTTTCGTTCCGGAGTTGTGAGGATTTGTTCGACTATGTTCATTTGTCTTCTTCTTAGACTCGTTCTTCTTCCTTGCGGGATTTCACGCAAGATGACCATACCCTCGATATCACTTCTATCTTTGCTTGCTAGTTGTTCACTCTATCGCTATGTTGTGCTACCTACCACTTGTTTATCGTGCCTCCCATATTGCCATGTCAAGCCTCTAACCCAACTTCCTAGCAAACCGTTGTTTGGCTATGTTACCGCTTTTGCTCAGCCCCTCTTATAGCATTGTTAGTTGTACGTGAAGTCGAAGATTGCTCCATGTTGGAACATGGTTATGTTGGGATATCACAATATCTCTTATTTTAATTAATGCATCTATATACTTGGCAAAGGGTGGAAGGCTCGGTCTTTTGCCTGGTGTTTTGTTCCACTCTTGCCGCCCTAGTTTCCGTCATACCGGTGTTATGTTCCTTTATTTTGCGTTCCTTACGCGGTTGGGGATTTATGGGACCCCCTTGATAATACGCTTTGAATAAAACTCCTCCAGCAAGGCCCAACATTGGTTTTCCATTTTCCTACCACCTATTCCCTTCCCTTGGGGTCTACAGCCCCGAGGGTCATCTTTATTTTAACCCCCCCTCCCGGGCCAGTGCTCCTCTGAGTGTTGGTCCAAACTAGAGCCCTTTGCGGCGCCACCTCGGGGAAACTTGAGGGCTGGTTTTAGTTGTACGGATTGCTCATCCCGTGTGCCCTGAGAACGAGATATGTTCAGCTCCTATCAGGATTTGTCGGCACAGTCGGGTGGTCTTGCTGGTCTTGTTTTACCATTATTGAAATGTCTTGTAACCAGGATTCTGAGTCTGATCGGGTTGTTCCGGGAGAAGGAATATCCTTCGTTGGTCGTGAGAGCTTGTGATGGGCTAAGTTTGGACACCCCTGCAGGGTTTAAACTTCCGAGAGCTCCCGCGGTTATGTGGCAGATGGGAATTTGCTGACATCGGGTTGTAGAGAACTTGACATGTGACTTAATTAAAATACATCAACGGTGTATGTAGCCGTGATGGTCTCTTTTCGGCGGAGTCCGGAAGTCAACACGGTTTGGGTTATATTTGAACGTAAGTAGTTTCAGGATCACTTCTTGATCACATCTAGCTTCAGGACCGTTCCGTAGCTTCTCATATTACTCTTATTTGCGTATGTTAGCCACCATATTTGCTTAGTGTTTGCTGCAGCTCCACCTCATTACCTTATCCTACCCATAAGCTTAAATAGTCCTGATCTCGCGGGTGTGAGGTTGCTGAGTCCTCATGACTCACGGATACTTCCAAACAGTTGCAGGTGCCGATAATACCAGTGCAGGTGATGCTACCAAACTCAAGTGGGAGTTTGACGAGGACCTTGGTCATTACTATGTTTCATTTCCTGATGATCAGTAGTGGAGCCCAGTTGGGAGGATCGGGGTTCTAGCTGTTGGGTTATCTTCTTTTTCATTTGGTTGTCCGTAGTCGGACTATGTGTGTATTTTAGATGATGTATGAATTATTTAAGTATTGTGTGAAGTGGCGATTGTAAGCCAACCCTCTTTATCCCTTTCTTGTTCATTACATGGGATTGTGTGAAGATGACCCTTCTTGCGACAAAACCACAATGTGGTTATGCCTCTAAGTCGTGCCCCGATACGTGAGAGATATAGTCGCATCATGGGTGTTACAATACTCATGTCTGCAAGGTGTGTACAAATTTTCATGCTCTTCGGAGACCCTGGGAGCTTGTGGCAAAGGAAAACATAAATATTGTACGCATGTGAATAGTAAATTCAAGAAAATAGAAAAAATCAAAAAATTTGAAATGTCGTGGGACTAAAGATACTCAAGTGCGCAAGATGTGTGCACATTTTTGTTGTGTTTGGACATCGTAGGAGCTCGTGGAAAAAACAAATTTTAGCTCAAAAAAACTTTGAAGAAATGCACTATTTTGTTTTTTTTCTCTAGAGCGCGTCGTACGTCATTTGATCACCAAAACTTGCAAGCACCTTGTGCACTCAAGCCTCTTTGATGCCAAATAAATTCAATTTTTTTGAATTTTTTTGCTAATTTTTTCGAATTTACTGTTCATATGCATAACTTATTATTTTTCCTTTGCCATGAGCTCCCGGAGTGTCCAACCAACACAAAAATTTGCACGCGTCTTGCGGACATGACTATCTTTGATCCCACAAAATTTCATATTTTTTATGATTTTTTTGCTATTTTTTCTAGATGGTCAAAGTACTTTGACCGGATGGTAACGGTGCAAAAGGGCATTTCTATGAGTGACACTAACGACGGAGGGGCAAAACTGAGCATACCTGAAAATTAGGGGCAAAACTGAGTTGTGGGTTCGAGTTAGCGGCACAACTCGAATTGGCCCAAAAATAAAATGTCTGAACACATGGGTCAAGTGCAAGACAATCCAAGAATAACGTGCATAGGGTGTAGTGAAAATAGTGTGGCACTCAACACAATAGAAAGAACAATTGTTCAACATGTGTGAGGCAATCAAGGTAAGCATGTAGCTATCAATGGGAGATGATATAAGTGAAGAAATGACATCATTGCAACCAAACATGTGATTGGAGCAAGTAATCCAAGAATTGGGTGCAAGACACAAGGTATATATGCCATGAGGCATGGAAAGGTGAAAATGAGAAGTCGAAGCAAGATCTCGAACATGTGCGCAATCAAGTAGTCCAAGATGACCAAGAAGTCTAATGGAGCAAGAAACACAAGTAGTATGATTTATAATATCCAAGCTCATGGTTTGGGGGATCTCAAAAGAGAAGGATATCACCTTGAAAGCGTGTCCTTGTGCATCCTTCATAATGTCGAAGCATAAGTAGATACGATGTAGAAGCGGCGTGATCGAAGGTGGTTCACTCTCAAGAGCTCGAATGGTCAACTCATGTGAAGTGGAAGTTGACATGAAGTCCAAGTATCCTACACATGCACACAACAAAACAAAGAACGTATGCGCATGGTAGATAAACACATAATCCATCATGATGGTTCGCTTCTCTTGCACATAACCATTAGGAGCACAAGTGCATGAATAATATAATGAAAAAGGCTATATTCATGGCACTAGGTATATGGTGTAAAGAGGTAAGAAAAGCATGCTTCACATTAGAAGGTGAACACACTAGAGGAAATCATGACAATCATGTCATGTGTGCAAATAATAGGCATAGACAATGCAAATGGCATATCACAAGCACGGACAGAAAGCAAGATCAATGTATCATCATAGGAATGGATTGCAAAAGGAACATGGCAATAACAAGCAATATCTCCACCAAGCTTGCAAATACACATACAAGTAGTAGAATCAATCATCATGTGTAATGCAAAGCATGGGTCACAAGTGCATGGCAAAGGCATAGTAATGAGCATATCATGCAAAGTGAACATGGCAAGATGGGCATATAATATGTAATGGACAATAAGCCATGTGAGGGCCATGTAGAAGAAATGCGCGAAGTCTTTGCGTGAAGAGAGCGGTGGGAAAGACAATCCATGCTATCCCAATTCATCATTGCTCTCTAGAGCTCGTTTTGTCAACTCGTGGGATTGCGAGGTTGACAAGTATTCATCGGTACCTACAGAAAAGAGACACAAACCAATGAAATTGTGTGCGTGGTAAATGTACACATCATCCATCATGACGTTTATGTGCATGTGAGCATTAGCACAAGATAAGCATCGCTCAAAGAAATTTGATGCATGGTATATGAACATGTCATCCATCATGCAATGATAGTTATTGTGTTCATCATGCCTGGGATACAAATTATAGCAAGTATGTGACACAACAATAGCATTCTCATTCATGGGGATCATTGGTGCACATAATCATGGGAATCATGCAATGGATGGGATGAACCAAAATCTCCTAAAATGTATGAGCAAACTATGGGGATCTCCTCATGAGCAATATTGGAAACATTATATGGAGAAAATGGACAACATCCAAAATAATGCATATCCGTATCTAGGTGGTCATGGCATGGCCTATGACTGAAATGATGCAAAGGGAGCATATCAATATCATCACAAGAGAAACAAATGCCAATAACCATGGGCTTATCATCTATGCCATATGTGCAAATTGGGTTTATTTTAATGGCATATGCACAATCACTACGATGAGATTGTAAATATGACGTATGGTTGATCTCATGAATAGCATATGACAAGTCAAGCGGATTATCAAACATGATGTGACCTAAAAAAATCTCAAGAAATCCTATGTAACATGGCATCACAACTAATAGACTCCACATGAGAATCATCATACTCATCATAAATGGGCAAGAAATCATCACATAAGTAGCCTCACTAGCATGAAGCATGGTAATAGTTTGATCAACATCATGCAAGCAATCAATGTAAAAAATGTTCACTAGTGGGACAAGAGTATCACCTTATGTTACCTTGTTCATTCCACTCAAGTGTTGTAAGTGAGGTGGTAAAGACCAAATGGTGGTCATCATCATCGTGATGGAACCACGTGGGGGTGCAACATATTCCACCATGGCCATCGTCCTGTCCAAAGGCAGGACAAAGTCGTTGAGTATCGGCGCCTCACCATATATGGGACCTAGCACCAAATGAGAAGACACAATAGAGGTAGAGGTTAAGTCGTTAGAAATCATAGTGGCCTCACATGCCCTATCAACCACCTCACTCTCTCTATGTAGTGGTTCACTCACTCCCTCAAAATAGGTGCACTCATTGTCACATACATTGGAGTCACTCATCTCACTCAAGTGCTGGGGGTTGTGGCTCTCCTCACATGGGAATTGACGCAGCTCACCATATATAGGACTAGTGGTGAAGTCACTCTCACTCTCAATATGGTGGCACAAGTCACTCAAGTCGTCATACATCGCCGTGGTCGAATGGAAAATCCCATGCTCAACTGTCGGCGTTCTCGGAATGGGGGTCCCCAGACTTGCCTGCCTGCGGGCTGCGGCATGGCTCAAGTGGGGGCCTAGTGAGGCCCATCTTCATCAACACTGGCTCAAGACCCTCGCGAGGGGCCAAGCCTCGTGGGGCGGATGATAGGAAGCTTCCCCAGGAGTGGCCTCATCAGGCAGGCTCGCGAGGAGGCGCAGAGATCAATGCAATGGTACCTCGCGAGGATCCAATGATGCAAGCCGTGACGATCAAGACCAGGCGAGCGCCAGGCGGGCGCTAGGCGGTCGCCAGCCTGTGCAGAGTCCTTGTTTCCCCTTTGGTACAAAGGAGGCAAGCACAGGCCAAGGCTTCAGGCAAAGGTTACCATTCCAGTGCAACGAGACCAAGACCAGCCGGACGGCCGGATGGAGGTCACCGTGGAGCCCAAGACGGCGTCACCGCCAGAGCTTTTGGCAGCCGAAGACCACCTTTGGTCAGGATAACCTGTACTAGATGTTCCCCTTTAAAATGGCCAATTGTTGGCGCCCTTCCAGCTCATTATTTCGGGGAGAGGCCCAGGGCCTCTATAAATAGGGCTAGCCACCATAGGATAAGGGGATCGATCGAGAAATCGGATAGAGCCTAAGTAGAGAGATAGAGAGAGAGGCGACTGAACTGACCCAAGCAGTTCATCGCACCAGCCCAAGAACACCTCTCACGAGGCTGTTCTTCCTTCGTACTGTTCATCATCAGCCCCAGAGGCAATCCACGACATGACACACTAGAGTAGGGTATTACACCACAACGGTGGCCCGAACCAGTATAAATCTCGTTTCCCTTGTGTTGTTCATCGTTTTCATCTTAGTTCGCACGAGAAGATCAGACGTAGATTGGTAGGGGAGAGATCTCCGCGCGCACCCCAGTGTTCGAACCTCAAGGGTCTGACGGAACCCGAAATCCTACATTTGGCGTGCCAGGTAGGGGTGTGCCGGAATCTTTCCTCCTCCGCATCGCGCTCCGCCGCTTCACCACCCAGATGTCAAGCAACCCAGCTGCCGACGCTGACTGTTGGGCGGCGTGTCCCGCCCATGCCGTGTCGCCGTCTCAGGGCGACCTCAACCTTGCGCCTCAGGCAGCTCGCGCTCCACAGGGCGCTGCGGGGCGCGGGCGACGCGGCCAGACGCCGCCTGCCCTCACGCCGCGGCAGGTGCGGGCCACAGCAAGGGCCTCGAACCATGCCGCTGCCACAGCGCCGTACACCAGACGGGAGCAGGCGAACTCTAGGGCCGCGCTCACGGTGGCCCGAGAGCTACTACGGTGCCGCTTGCTGGAAGGCGGCTGCAGCGTGCTGTTGGAGAGAGTGTCTGAGCTCCTAGACGCCGCCGCCTCAGGAGCACCCCATTTCTGCATCCAGCTGCCGCCCCAGGCCCAGGACGGGTCGCACGGCGGCGTTGTGCGTGCTCATGCCACTCCAAGCGGACTCCCGGGCCCGTCCAGTGCCAACACCACCATCAGCATCGGGCGGCAGGTCGCGTCGGCCCTTCCTCAGGCCGGCGAAGGGATGCGCGCCGCAGCCTTCGTCTTCAGCAGACCACCGCGCCATCACCCACAAGGCGACGCTCCCAACCAGACTGCGTGGCACGCGGGGCGCTACGGCGGGGTCCACGAGGTGGTGGCCCCGGAGGCTTATGTCCCCCGCATGGTGGATCAGGGACGCATGATGGAAGAAGATCACGGCTTGTTCATCGGGCCCAGCTGGGACGAGGAGGCGCCGGAAGCCGAGCTCTTTCAGTGGCCCCAGGAGAGCCTCGACAACCGCACCGACAGCAGCAACTATCGGGTACCACTCATCCCTCAGGAGCAAGCTTACGCTAACCATGGGTCGCAGGATGTACAGGTCGCCGCAGCAGATGGCTGCCCTAATGCTGCGGCCTCCTACCCCTCAGGAGGAGGGCGCAGGGGGCTGCGGGAGAGGGGCCGAGATGAAGGCTTGCCCTCGCGGCGGTCGGAGCAAGGTGTTCTCAGGCGGTAGGCCCTCTGCCGGGGAGGTGCCCCGTGGCCTGCCCCCGGCAGAGGACCCGTGGTCGTCGGTCGAACCGCTGGCGGCCGCTCTACCCCGTTGGCGTCGTCCTTGGTTTCCGGTCGCCACCAATGGTGGCAGAGTGTGGCGCAAGGCGGGCCCCTTGTCTGGCGATATGAAGCAAGGCCGGTACCTGTGAAGAAGGCCCAGTGCCTGTGAAGCTCGCCACCCCGTGACACTCTCAGGTAATAATGAGTGGGGTTGTACACGCCCCGGAGTCTCAGGGGTGCCGGCCTCAGGCCCTGGGGCTCCCGCCCATGCCTAGTAGCAGCACTAAGCTCCGCGCTGGTGAGAAGACGTCAAAGACTAGACTAGGTGCCGGACGCGGCCTTTTGCTTTTTTGCTTCTTCTTGGTTGACTAGTTCCTTCAGTTTGGATTTAAGTTGGATTTGAATTCGAAGCTTGCGTGCGTTGGGGAAGGGGTGTTTTAGTCTCGTTCGAGCAATCTCTCGCATTCTGATTTCGGCTTTACGCCCCAAGCTAGCATCGGCTGCCCCCCCCCCCTCACGAGCCCCTCATGAGATGAGCCGGGCCAGGCACGCCTACGACCAGGACCACTGTCCCTGCTCCCTCTCCGTAGGTTCTCATCGCAGGATCGGCGGATTAATCAAAAGGCGCCCAAGGCGCGGCGCCCCCTTGCAGGCCCGTTCAAGGCTCGCCAGGGCTGAAAGGTAAACAAATCAACAGAACCGTCGCCAGGCTAGCGACTAAACTTACGCGCAACATTGTGCTCACCAGAGTACCGATTACTAATCCTTACATGAGGGGCGTCCCCTCTCAAAATGCTCTTACACTCTTCATGGCCAAGCCCGAGTCTTCTCTGTGCAGGATAAACCGCGGAGACATGCAATTAGTCGGACATATCACTCACCGCATCCTCTGGGGCATCCTCAGAAGCATCACTGGCATCACTGACGTCGTCGCCCCCACCGCCTGCGTTTCCGTCAGCACTAGGCGCACCTTCAACGCCGCCTGCATCAGCACCCACGACTACACCATCGTCGTCAGACGTGAAGGCCCGGACGAGGGCATCCACGTTATTCTCCACCCATTGCGCCAGGTCACCCCGGACAGCTATGGGCACGGGTGCGATGGCGGCATGAAAGTCGAAGTGGGGGTCCCTTTCCTAAAGATATGTGAAGACACGGGATAAGGCGCGCTTAAGCAAGTCTCGGCTCCTCTCTTCAACGAGCCAACGGGCCCTCTCGGAGCGGTTCTCCAGAAGCGTCACCTTGTCGGTAAAGAACTGAAGGTTGCCGGCGTACTTGGTCTCATGCGGTTCCTTAGCGGAAGCCTCGCAAATCTCACCTAAGGCTCAGTTGGCCTTCTCCCTGAGCGTCTCGAGCATGGGAGCATGCTCGTGCTCCAGGAGCCTCCGCTGGCGGATCTTGTCCTCGTTTTGCCGCGCGGTGGCTTCGGCATTATCAACCCTCTGTCGAAGAAGAAGCAGCTCATCCCGGGAAGAGGGCATCTCCGCCCGCGCCGCGTCAAGGGCGGCTGCGGAGGAATCCGCACGCCGCGTCTCTTCAACCAACTTGGTCTTGATGGCCGCTGTCCTGCCCTCGGCCTCGGCCCTAATCAGCATCAACTTCGCCTCGTATTTACGCTCGAGGACCGAGCGGGCACCCGCAGCACGGCGGTCGACCTCTTCCTGGATGCGGGCCTCGCGCGCCGCCACATCATCCTTCGACTGGGCCGCCAGGCTCTCCCTCGTCTCGAACCGCTCCAAGTCAAGGCTGCGCTCGGCGGCCTTGAGCGTCAGCGCCTCCTCGCGCCTCTCAAGCTCCGCACGGTCGACGGCGGCCTCCTGCATCGACCCAAGGGCCGCGTGGCGCAGCTCCACTTGCTGCTCCATGATTTCGTCCGGGCTTGAAGCTCCCATACGCGCTCCTCCGCGTCCCTGCGCCGCCGGTCTGCCTCCCGAGCCTCCTCGACAGCCAGGGAGCAGGCCTCCCGCGATGCCGCTAGCAACACTTCGGCCTCCGCGTTGTCACGATAGCATTGGTGGAGCGCGAGGGCAATGTCAACCTTCAACTTATGCCTCTCCTCAGCGAGGCGCAGGCCTTCGGCCTCAAGGCGCGCATCTTCGGCAGCAAGCTCTGCCCCGACCCGGTTCATCGCATCCGCTGCCCCCTGGAGGAACCCCTCGCGAATGACGCGATGGTCTCGAGCGCGCCTGAGCACATCTTCTGCGTCACCCTCCTCCACTGGAGCATGCGGAGGGCCCCGAGGCGGCAGGCCCCTGCCAGGCATGGGGCTGGGGGCTGCCGCCCCATCCATCGCCGAAAAAACCACTTCGGAAGTCCGGCCAGGCGTCAGTTCACTCACGAAGGAGGAGCCAAGGGCAGACTTTAGCCATTCACCTTCTATGATTAGAGGGAAGGTGCGGGGCAAGCCTGGCGCGCCCCAAGAAGACTCGTGAAGAGAGGGCACCGGGTGAACGGGCTCGAGGTGCCCTGTGGAGCAGATCACTCCGCCAACCGGTCCAGTGACAAGAGTGCCATCTGAGCTTGGCGGGCCCGGAGCCAGCAAAGGGGGCGAAGCTGAAGGGGCTGGCTCCCGGGTTGACCCGGCGGATTCAGCGGGATGGGACCTAAAGAGCCACAATCAGCAACAAGGACAACAGAGCAAATGAGCAAGGAAAGAAGAAGGATTACTCGTCCATGGCGAAGTACTTCCTGCGCTTCAGCAAGCGACAAGGGCGGTCACTACCACCTGAGGCCTCCTTCCTCTTGCGAAAGGCCTCGAAGTCTATGCGAAACCGACCCAAGCGCCTGGGACGGGGGTCGGCCCGGGACAAAGGAGAAGCCTCAGGATTGTTGGCGTCGGAGGAGTCGGCTTTATGGACATCTTGGGGCATCGCCTCGCGAAGAATGGCTGGGGGCTCGGAAGCCCCAGCCTCAGGAGCCGAAGACTTGGACCCTGCATCAACCACCGCCTCGGGGCAGGCCTTGGGAGGCGTCATATCCGAAGCTCCACGCGGCGCCACCACCTCGGAAGCGGCCACCTCGGCTCGAGTTAGCTCTTCCCCCACCCGGTCGCCTGAGGAGGAACCGCTGCGGGCGACAGGGGGAACTATCACAGCAACCGGGTTCTCGCGTGGCCCTGTGAGGCCAGCTGGGCGCAACCCCACCTCGTCGAAGCTGGGCATCTGCCTCACGAAATCAGCCCTGCCAGAACAAAGGTACAGAAGGACGCCACCGCTCCATAGGCTACCCGGGGAAGAATCACCAGTCAAGACCCGAAGCACCTTCCGCAGCACTTCGGGCGCCAAATCCTCCTCCTGATGCCGCATGCGGGCTCCGCGTCTCGCAAAATCCCACATCCGGCAAGAGTGACGCTGGAGAGGAGCGACGCGGCACAGAAGGAACTCCCTCACCACTTTGGGAGCTGTCACATTGAGCGCCCTCAAACCTTCGAAGCGGCGCCAGACAAAAGCGAGCCTGGGGCTCGCGAGCGGTTCATGACCCCAGCCTGGGTTGGGAACAGCAGGCAAGGTAGGGTGCGAGAGCAGGGGGCTGGTCACCCCGACGTCTACATACAGCCACCGCTCTCTGAACCTGGCCTGAGGAGGAGGAAGGCCGAAGTCGATCCCTGAAGCAGCCGTCCCCGGCATGGCGAAGAAGCTCACACACCCCGAGCATTGAGTAGGGTCGCTCAGGCGCAAGGAAAAGAAGTGGCGCAACAAGGCAACAGAAGGAGGGATGCCTATCATCGCCTCACACACGAAAGAAAAGACAGCCCAAAGGGTAATGGACTCCGGCCCAAGGTGCATCATGTGGATCTGATAATGGGAGAGCACAGTGTTGAAGAAAGCAGAAAAGGGGGGAACCAGACCCTCCCATAGGGTGTCAGTGAAGAATCGGACCTCCGTGACGGTCCTAGCAAGAAAGGTGCGAGATGCGGGCCAAACTGTGGTCCGGCCACACTCGTTGAAGAGGGAATCAAGGGCGGATTGGACCTTCTCCATGGCTTCCAGGCTAAGTATGATTGATCGATCAACGGCGGGAGCCGCCGCCGGGGGAGCGCAGGACGATGGCACGGGCTTCTTTCCCTTTCCCTTCTTCGCCGGTGCCATGGCGTTGGGGAGGGGGAGGAGCTCGAGCCGGATTGGCGGCAGCGGAGGTAGGAGGCAAGCGGGCAGCCAAAGGAGGAACAACTGTGTACAACTACGGGTCCGCTTAACCGGGCGCGTAATAAGGCGTTGTGGGGAAGCACAGGCGCCCACGTCCAGTCAACCGCCACACCGCGCCCAAGGCCACAGGATGTTAGGGCCCACGTCACTTCACGCTTGCCCCTTCGCCTCGTTGCTAAGCCAAGCCCGTGCACGCCTTGGGCTCGGGGGCTACTGTCGACGTTCTGGGAATGGGGGTCCAGAGACTTGCCTACCTGCGGCCTGTGGCGTGGCTCAAGTGGGGGCCCAGCGAGGCCCATCTTCATCAACACAGGCTCAAGACCCTCACGAGGGGCCAAGCCTCGCGAGGTGGACGACAGGAAGCTTCCCCAGGAGCGGCCTCATCAGGCAGGCTCGCGAGGAGGCAGAGAGATCAATGCAAGGGTACCTCGCGAGGATCCAGTGACGGAAGCCATGACGATCAAGACCAGGTGGGCGCCAGGTGGGCGCCAGCCTGTGCAGAGTCCTTGTTTCCCCTTTCGTGCAAAGGAGGCAAGCACAGGCCAAGGCATCAGGCAAAGGTTACCATTCCAATGCAACGAGACCAAGACTAGCCGGACGGCCGGACGGAGGTCACCGTGGAGCCCAAGACGGCGTCACCGCCAGAGCTTTTGGCAGCCGAAGACCACCTTTGGTCAGCATAACCTGTACTAGATGTTACCCTTCAAAATGGCCAATTGTTGGCGCCCTTCCCGCTCATTATTTCGGGGAGAGGCCCAGGGCCTCTATAAATACGGCTAGCCACCACAGGATAAGGGGATCGATCGAGAAATCGGATAGAGCGTAAGTAGAGAGATAGAGAGAGAGGCGACTGAACTGACCCAAGCAGTTCATCGCACCAGCCCAAGAACACCTCTCGCGAGGCTGTTCTTCCTTTGTACTGTTCATCATCAGCCCCAGAGGCAATCAACCACACCACACACTGGAGTAGGGTATTACACCACAACGGTGGCCCGAACCAGTATAAATCTTGTGTCCCTTGTGTTGTTCATCGTTTTCATCATAGTTCGCACGAGAAGATCAGACGTAGATCGGTAGGGGAGAGATCTCCGTGCGCACCCCAGTGTTCAAACCTCAAGGGTCTGCCGGAACCCGAAATCCAACATCAACCATCTCGTCATCATCGCCATGGATGAATGCCAAATATGGCACATCATCACTCTTGCCTCCTAAGATGGAAGCATCATCCTTGCTCTCCACCTTGTCGCTCGCCTCCAAAGCGTGTTCCTTGATTGGCTCCATAGTCGTAGTCATTCCTGCCCCTTCTTGAAAAAGAGTCAAAGTAGACTCAGCATCATCAATGCCACAAAGATGGATGGCGGTGGAGTTGAACTTGGGGGAATCATCTTGGAGCTCGTTGGGCTTGGACATCTTGGTGGCACTATCCTCATGCTCGACGTCTTGGAGCTTGGTCTTCGAGAAGTGTGCTTGGGGTGGAGAAGCCTTAGCCTTCATGAGTTCTTGTTGCGCCTTGAAAGCACCAATGTAGTAATCGTCGAGGGACTTGTAGTTCTCGGGGAAGATAGTCTTGGAGATGTCGTTGTGCAATCCCATCATGAGGTGGAACTTCATTCAAATGGGGTCGTCCATGCCGGCTCGTCGCAAGGAATTCTTCATCTCCTTTAAGTACGCGTCGGTGGACTTGGATCCTTGGATGATGTTCTCCAATTAGCGTTGAAGTTGTTCCATGTAGTTGGGAGGCACGAACTCTCGCCGCTTAGCTCTCTTCGTCTTGGGCCAACTCATGTCGTAGCTCTCCGAATGTGTGTGAAGCCATGTGTAGTCGTGGAAGTTCGTTGTGGCGCACTTCACTTGATCTTTGGGAGGAACCTAATGTATCTTGAGGTAGTCGTCCATCAGGGGCTCCCACTCGAGATACTCCTCGGGTTCTTGAGTTCCATAGAAAGAAATCTCATGGTCGATGTCGAAGTCGTAGTGGCTCGTGGAAGTCGCAAACTTGAGCTAGGGGAGCTTCGGTTGAGGTATTTGTGGGCGAAGATGCCGCATGTCCATAGGAGAAGATGCCTTGAAGTCTCTTGGCGAAGATGCCATGGTAGATGGTGAAGTCATAGTGTGGTTTTTAGTGTTGTCGGAGATGGTAGCTCGGAAGCATGTGCACTAGAGCGTCTTCTCAAAGATGAGGAAGATCTCTTGTAGCACTTGATGAGGGCCTTGATCTCCTCCATTTGAGCATCCATCTTGGCATCCGAGTTGTTTTTCATGGCACGAAACTCGCCGTTGTTGTTGTAGACTTAAGGGGGTGTGCTTTGCCTATTGTCGGTGTACTAAAGTAGGGGTACCTTAGTACCCCAGACTTGTGCACGGGCAGTTGTAGCGCCCTGCGGCGAGGCCCGCCCAGGAAGCGCCAAGAGAAGACCAAGCATTCAAGACAAGGCCCCCGGCAAGAGGAGCTTGCCGGGCCAATAAGACAAGGCCCCCGGCAAGAGGAGCTTGCCGGGCCAAGAAGACAAGACCCCGGCAAGAGGAGCTTGCCGGGACGACTGAGCCCATGTAATGCCATCCAAGAACAAAGTATACGAGACAGAAGATCGAGACCCCGACAAGAGGAGCTTGTCGGGAAGGCCGAACCCAGGCACCATAAGAGAAGCCCGCCACGGCGCGCTATGCGCCCCGGCAAGACCTGATAGCCAGCAAGCCATCAGGCACAGGAAGACGACCCCCGCGGCAAGCCACTTGCCGCGGCAAATCGCCACCTCAGGACTGCGCTCCAGCTCGCCCGCCCACGCGTCGCTCCGGGGCTTCCCCCAAGGGCACGTGGCGAGGCACCGCGCAGCCGGGGGCATGAGGTGGCATGCAGCCGCCATCCTGGCGGACGGTGGCGCACCTAACGGTCCGCCTCGGTGCTGTCCGGGCGACCGTGACGGGCATTTAATGCCCTTGTCCCCTACCGTCAGAAGTAGGTATGATAACACTGTGCCGCACTGTAGCGCCACCGTTCCCGCACTGTTACAACTACCACCCCTTTTACACTTTTACCCCTTTCTCTTACGTTGACACCTGTCGGTGACCCCTTTGCGCTATAAAAGGAGGCCCGTGTGCAACGTAGAGGGGGTTCCGGGCTTCGGAGATTTGGGACCCAGACAGCCATACGCTCGGTGCAGCTAGCTCTCCAGCTCCCGAGCTCCCCAGCTCAATACAACCAAGCAGGAGTAGGGTTTTACGCGACCATCGCAGCCCGAACCTGGGTAAACCGCCCGTGTGCTCGCCTCGATCTGCTCTCCGTGCTCCCTCCGCCCCCCCTCACCGGACAACGAAAGGGGCTCCGGCCCCACAGGTGCTCGCGGGGGACGCGGTCCGCCCCGACATCTTTGGCGCGCCAGGTAGGGGGGGGGGACTCGGAGGGACAGCCCGCTCCTGCGGATCTAAGGATCTGTCCAGTCGAAGCAGGTGTCCCCGATAAGCCTTGCTCCGGCGAGCAGATCAGCAGTCTGAACGCCGAGGGACAGCCCGCTCCTGCGGATCCGAGGATCCGTCCAGTTGAAGCGGGGGTTCCCGACAAGCTTTGGCATTCTTTCCCACGGGCTCGTGTGCGGCCCTCCTCGAGTATCCACTCGCGCAGAGACTGGGCAAGAAGCAGCTGCTCCTTGAGGAGGACCGCCTTCTGGCCGCTGGGCGAACGATTCGCCTCCAGCGAACTCTGCTCCGCTCCCGTAGCCGCATGAGTTAGCGCCGGAAGTCACGAGAAAGGCGACCTCGTTCCCCGGCGCGCCTCGTCCGCCGGGGTGCCGAACGAGTTGACGCCGACCGTGGGAGGAATCTTGCCAGCGCGGTTGCCGGAACCCGTCTCCGCCAACCATCCTCTCTGCCCAAGTCTTGCCGCAGTTGCATGTGATCCTTGGCGCAGAGAGGGGCGCGGATCCCCAAGCATAGCTACACCTAGCTCCGGAGGGTCGCGAGGCCCTGCGCCTTTGCCTACCCTCAGGATGGGCTGGATGCTGCCCAAGGAGGTTCTACCCTACCGGGCGGCAAGCGATAAGAAAAGATAAGTTGCCGGAGCTCGAGCAATTACCCCATCGATTTTTAAGAGTTATCTCCCTCGAACGACCGAGCCTTGGTTGAGAGGCCTGAGCGCGGAAGGACCGGCACGAGGCTGGTTGCGCCCTCATTTCGTTTCGAGTCCGCTCAACGACTTGAGTGTGCTACACCCCGAGTAGCGTCCTCACTTTGTTTCGAGCTCGCCCGGCACCCTAAGCGTGCTGCGACCGCAGTCGCACCGCTTACTTTGCCTTGAGCCTGCTCAACAATCTGAGTGAGCGGCTACCAGCCACGGCGAGGTTTCTTGCCGGTGGTAGCCCCGCCAGCGGGTCGTTGACGTCCCGCACTCGGCGCCCGTGGCAAGGCGGAGGCCTACGCCGGCAAGTCCCCGAAAACGTAGGGCTGAAACAAACAAGGCGCCGGTCAAGTAGAGGAGATAACAGTGCGATGCATTGCCTAAGATAAAAAGTTATATTACAAAATGCCTTACTGCTGCTCTAACCAGCCGTTTCCGTGGCATATTTAACAGCGACAGGGAAAGGATATAAAAGAAAGGGGCAGGCGGCCTAGTCCACGCGGTCCGCCCCGACATCTTTGGCGCGCCAGGTAGGGGGTCGCGTCGAGGTTGTGCGGATCTGATTCAGGCGAACACTGGTAAGTTCAGGTATGGACAGGTACCTTTCCGCCCCGCTCCGCGGGGCGGAGGCATTCCTCCCTACGGAATCATGCACGGCCCTCCTCGAGTACCCACTCACGCAGAGTTCGGGCAAGAAGCAGCTGCTCCTCGAGGAGGACCGCCTTCCGGCCGCTGGGCGAACCGCTCGCTTCCAGCGAATCCTGCGCCGCTCCTGTAGCCGCAGCGATTAGCGCCGGAAGCCGCGAAAAAGGCGACCTCGTTCTTCGGCGCGCTTCGCCCGCCAAGATCCAAACGAGTCGACGCCAACCGTGGGAGGAGTTTCGCCAGCGCGGTTGCCGGAACCCGTTCCGTCAACCAACCTCCCTGCCCAAGTCTTGCCGCGGTTGCATGTGATCCTTGGCGCAGGGGCGGGCGCAGACCCCGCGCATCAGCGAAAGCTCCTATGCTTTGCGCTTTTTGCCTTTTACATGCTCCTCTTTGCTATTTGCATGTATTATTTGGCATCCTGCGTAACATGCATGTCCAGTAAGCATCAGCACGCCGGAAGGCCGTGTGCTTGCTTCCCTCTTTATTTTCCTTGCCTCTTAGACAGAGGGAGCGTTCCTCGCGCATAAAGTTTGCCGGGGGAAGGAGATGGGAGAGGAACCAAGTGCTGGAACCAAGTGCTGTCCGAGAAAAAGAAGCCTCGTCGAGGAACGAGCGTTATGCATAAGCTAAGTTATTAGAATTTGAGCAGTTCAAATTCTTAATTTTCGGTTGTCTTCCTTGAACAGTCACACTTTGTATGGAAAACCTGTGCGCGGAGGAACCTACCCGCGGCTAGACGCACCCTCACCTTGTTTCGAGTACGCTCAACGATTCAAGTGAGCTGCGATGAGCGTCGCGCCCTTGTTTCGTTTCCGAGCTCACTCAACAAGCTGAGCGCGATTGCGACTGGCTGCGGCGAGGTTGCTTCCCGGTGAGGCCTTGGCCAGCAGGCTGCTATAAGCCCAAGGGCCCCTTGCCGGAAAGTTCCCCGGGAGCGTAGGGTGAAAAGCATACAAAGTAAAGGGCCAGGACAAGGAAGATAACGATGCACTGATTGGTTCAGATAAGGTAAAAACCTTACGTAACTTATCACAGTGACTAATGAGCACATAACACCGTGTGCAGCGACAAAAAGAGATAAGATAAAGGAGGCCTAGTCTACGCGGTCGCCCTCAATCCTGGAAATCTTGCCCACTCTGGCGATGATGTCGGCGACCTGCTCCTTCAGCGCCTCCATGTCAGCGTCGGCCGGCAGGCTGCGAAGAACATTGATGAGGTTTATACCGGGATTGCGGTATACAATCTTCGTCAGCACACGCTCCAAGGTTCCCGCGCAGGCCCGGCGCGTCTCCTCGGCCAGTTGCGCGGGGATCTTCTTCCGGAGATCCGCAAGAGCCGGCGCGACCCCTCTGAAGAAGAGGCTGAGCTTGGCGCTGTGAGGGAGGTCCGGGTCCGGAGAGTAGATGAGGTGTTCCAACTTCAACGCCAGCAACTCCTGGTCGATGTTGGATGCAGAAGACACCAGGTCCTCGGTCCACACCGCGACGGTCCGACGGAAGTCCTCGGCCGCAGTGTTGGCGCTCTCCGCCAAGCTTCGCTCCTTGCGGAGCCCCTCCTCCAGCGCGGAGACTTTCAGCTCCAGGGCCTCGACGGAGTCCTTGGCGGCCTTCAGCTCGTCGCCCTGCTTGGAGAGACGCGCCTGGAGTTCGGAGTTGGCGTGGGCGTCCTTCTCCCGCTCCGCATTGAGCGCGCCGACCCTCTCCGCGCTCGCCTTCAACGACTCCTCTAGCTGCGCGACCTTGGCGGCAAGCTCCTCCCTCGCGGTCTCCGCGGCAGCCGCGGCGGCTTTCGCCTCTTCCAGCTCCCCGCCAAGGGCCCGCTCCCGAGCGGCAAGATCCTCCTCATGGGAGTTGAGATTGGCCTGCAGCTGGGCAAGCTCTCCCTCTCGCCGGGACAGCTCCGCCCCGGCGAGCCGCTGCTGCTCTTCGGCGTCGGCCTTCTGCAGCACCCACTCCTGGTACTCCCCGGCGAGCCTCTCGCGCTCCTCCGCCACGCCGCGGAGGGCAGCTTGGTTGGCGGCGCGGAGCTCCGCCGCACGCTTCTCCATCTCGACGGCGGCCTCCGCAGCAAGGGCCTCCCGGGAAGCAAGCTTCGCCTGCCGGGCCCGGTAAAGGGCCAGGAGCCGGCGAAGCAGCTTCTCCTCCTCGGGCTCTTCGGCCCCGCCGGGCGCCTCGACAATCTTCAGGCCCGCGGAGGCAAGGACTTCCCCATCAAGGGCCTCGCCCTCCGCGGGGGCCCGCGCAGAAGAGCCCCATGGCACCTGGATGAAGATGCCATTGGGGGCTTCAAGGTAATAACCCGCCCGCTCCTTTTCGGCGGAGGGGTCGGCGGCCGGCGCAGCACCTGATGCTCCTGCTGCCTCCGGGTCGGCAGTGCGACCGCCGTCCCCCTCCCCGGCCGTTGCGGCCGCCGCTGGGGCGGTCTCCTGCGCGGATGGCTCGGCAGCTCCCGCCGCGTCCTCAGCGGCAGGGGCGTCGCCGCTGCCGCCGCGCGCGCCCTCCTCCTCCTCAATGTCGATGACCTCCGTCTCCATCTGCTCGGGAGGAGGGGAATCTAGAAGAAGGAGAACAGAGAGCAAAAGAAATTCAAGCAAACATCAAAAAAAAAGGACGAACCCAAGATGGCTAAGTCACAGAGCTTACCTTGGCGGACGTCATCAGCGGCGGGTTCCCTCGCCGGGGAGCTCTGCCTTGGCGGGGTCACCGCCCTCGCCGGGCTACCCGCCCCTGACGGGGTACTCGCCCTCGGCGGAGTGCTCGCCCTTGGCGGGGTGCTCTCCTTTACCGGAGAGCTCGGCCTTGGCGGGGACGGCGGGGCCCGCGGCTCCTCGGGGGCGGTTTCTGGCCGCTCCTGCGGCTGCGGCTCCACCTCTGCACGAGACAGTATTATCAAGATACCAGCGCAGGGACGATCCCTCAAGCGCGCCCGACGAGCGAAAGTACGGAACCCAGACTTACGCTGGGGGCTGCGCTGGGGGCTACGCTGGGGGCTGCCCCTCGGAGCAGCGCTCGGATCCGGCAGGCTGGGCTCCGGCACGCCCCCAGTTGCCGCGGTGGGCGAGTCGCCCACAACCTCGACCACGGGCGCCTTGGCTTTCTTCGCCGCTCGCTCCGCCAAGGTCCTGAAGTTAAGATAAGGAACAAGATCGGAGCCTGCGACAATCAAGGCAAAGTTTACGAAGATGCAAGACCTCAAAGCTCTTACTCCCGTTCGTCCTCGTCGTCGTCGTCGCTCAAGGCGGAGAAATCAAACTCCACCTGACGCGCGGTCACGCGGGGAGCGGGAGGCGAGGTCTCCCCCGGGCGCTTGGCGGTCCCGACGATTGCCGGGGCCCGGGGAGCGGGCGGAGCCGCCGCTCCACCCTCCAAGGGCTCCTTCCCGTGCGGCGCTGCCTTACGGGGCGCCCCCGACGTGGCTGACGCGCCGGGCGCCCTCGTCGCAACCTGGCTCCCCCGGGAGGCTCGTGCCGCTTGGCGGGGTGGTTGTTGCCGGGAGGCCGGCGCCTTTGCCCCCATCGCCGTCCTGCGGAGACGCTTCGCTGGAGAACGCCCGGGGCTTACACGGGACGAGGAGGTCTCCGACGCTGAGGGAAGGTCATCGGCGTAGAGCTCCAACGATCCGTCGGAGTCGTTGTCGCCGCCGTCCTCCTCCTCCACCCCGGCAAGCCCGCTGGACCCAGCGTCCTGCGCTGTGGCCCTTTGTCCTCCGGCGGTGGTGGCCCTCGCCGCGGCCTCGATCAAGATCCCCTGGATCCCGGAATGCCTCAGAGAGGGAACCCCGGCGAGCTCGTCGGGGGGCAGCTTCAGCAGTCTGCAGATCTCCGCCACCTCCGCTTGGCGGGACGCCTCCGCGGCCTCCGCCTCCTCGGGCGAGAAGCCGAACTCCCCGGCCTCTGCGGCTGCGGTGGCCTCTTCAGCCCAGGAAGCTATGCATGCTACCTCTCGCGCGGTGGTGTCCCGCGTCAGCCCCTGGGCCTCGTCCTTCTTCTTCGCCACCTCCGCCAGGTTGTCGAAGAAGTTCATGACGACGTCTGGCTTGGGCGGAATCCACGTGCGGTCGACGCCGTGCGAGTCGCACGCGGGCATCATGGCGCGAAGGGAATCCCGGGCCGAGCTGTTGCAAAGAGGCACAACTCCCCGGGGCTCCCTGAACCACTCTGGGTGGGCCGGGTCATGCTTGAATAGCTCCCGGACCATCCCCTTCAGCTCCACCGACGTGAAGTTGAAGTTGAGCCCGGGGCGCAGCCTCATTATGTCCGCCGCGTTGCTATACTCCCAGGCCGGCCTCTTCCTATCTTGAAGAGGGGCGATGCGGCGGCGGAGGAAATCTGCGCCCACCTCTCCGACGGACAGCCTCGCTGACCGAAGACGGAGAATCCTGATGAGGGCGGCGTTGAGCTTGCAGTCGTCCGAATCCAGCTCGCTCCAATCCTTGCCGCGCATAATAGGTGTTGCGCGCGGCGCGGTGAAAGGTTGCGGCTGGTCCTCGACAACCCAGCACCAGTCGGCGCGCCACTCCTCCCATTTGCCGCGGAGCTCCCCCGGCAAGTAGGAATCCTTCTTGTTCAGGCGGAAGACCCAAGATATCCCTCCGGCGAGGGGGGCGCCGGCCTCTACTCTAGGGATGAAGAAGTGCCTAAAAAGCGCGACGTTTGGATACACCCCAATATAGTTTTCGCACATGTGCGCGAAAACCGCCATCGTGAGGACGGCGTTGGGAGTGAAGTCAAGAAGGTGGAGGCCGAAGGTGTTCATTATGTCGCAGAAGAAGTCAGAAAAAGGAGGGCAAAGACCGCAGTGGAAGAAGGCTGCGAAGAAATAATACCCGCCGGGGTAGTTGCCCTTGGCGGCGGCCGGATAGGCTCGGGTGCGGGGATGCGCCTTGGTCTCCTCGGCCCAGAACAAGTAGTACTTGTTCCAGAGCTCCCGCGCGCTGAGCTTCGGCGAGAAGACGAGGTTCTGCTTCCGCAGCAAGGTGAGCATCGCCGCGTGCTCCGATTTCTCCTTCTTGGTCTTCTCCGCTTTCGCCTTCTCGGTCTTCGGGGCCATGGCGGAGGCGGCGAGGGAAGGGAGACGAAGAATCCGGTAGCACCGCAGGTGCGAGCAAGCGGCGGAGGAAATATGGAGGCGGAGCGCAGATGGGATCTCTGGAGACGGGAGAGGACGCAGTAAAGGCGAAGGAGGGGAGCCCCTCCCGTTTCCTCTGCCTTATATAAGGAAGTGGCGGACACTCCGTTCCTGCCGTTAAGAATCGTGCGCGACGTGACGCGCGCCTGCGCGGTTCAGCCCCGCGCACGCCACCCACGTCACGCTCACCCCGCGCGCTTCGCCCCCACGACGCCGCGGTAAGCGCGCGCCGCCTGGGGAAGGTGCGACGGATGCGGAGTTAAAGAGCAGCGCGACCAAGGCCACGCGTGCCCGTGCACTGTTAGGGCCTGGCCCAACGACGCTCGGCACCGTGTGTGGCCCAGGCCCGGGGGCTCCTGTCGGTGTACTAAAGTAGGGGTACCTTAGTACCCCAGACTTGTGCACGGGCAGTTGTAGCGCCCTGCGGCGAGGCCCGCCCAGGAAGCGCCAAGAGAAGACCAAGCATTCAAGACAAGGCCCCCGGCAAGAGGAGCTTGCCGGGCCAATAAGACAAGGCCCCCGGCAAGAGGAGCTTGCCGGGCCAAGAAGACAAGACCCCGGCAACAGGAGCTTGCCGGGACGACTGAGCCCATGTAATGCCATCCAAGAACAAAGTATACGAGACAGAAGATCGAGACCCCGACAAGAGGAGCTTGTCGGGAAGGCCGAACCCAGGCACCATAAGAGAAGCCCGCCACGGCGCGCTATGCGCCCCGGCAAGACCTGATAGCCGGCAAGCCATCAGGCACAGGAAGACGACCCCCGCGGCAAGCCACTTGCCGCGGCAAATCGCCACCTCAGGACTGCGCTCCAGCTCGCCCGCCCACGCGTCGCTCCGGGGCTTCCCCCAAGGGCACGTGGCGAGGCACCGCGCAGCCGGGGGCATGAGGTGGCATGCAGCCGCCATCCTGGCGGACGGTGGCGCACCTAACGGTCCGCCTCGGTGCTGTCCGGGCGACCGTGACGGGCATTTAATGCCCTTGTCCCCTACCGTCAGAAGTAGGTATGATAACACTGTGCCGCACTGTAGCGCCACCGTTCCCGCACTGTTACAACTACCACCCCTTTTACACTTTTACCCCTTTCTCTTACGTTGACACCTGTCGGTGACCCCTTTGCGCTATAAAAGGAGGCCCGTGTGCAACGTAGAGGGGGTTCCGGGGGTTCGGAGATTTGGGACCCAGACAGCCATACGCTCGGTGTAGCTAGCTCTCCAAGCTCCCGAGCTCCCCAGCTCAATACAACCAAGCAGGAGTAGGGTTTTACGCGACCATCGCGGCCCAAACCTGGGTAAACCGCCCGTGTGCTCGCCTCGATCTGCTCTCCGTGCTCCCTCCGCCCCCCTCACCGGACAACGAAAGGGGCTCCGGCCCCATAGGTGCTCGCGGGGGACGCGGTCCGCCCCGACACCTATCAATAACAAGACTCGAGCAAAGGTGAGTAGGAAATGAGATAAACAATACCAAGCTACCTTTTACCAAAGTTGAGGATGTATCCCATTTCACTCAATGTGAAATGAAACAATAGTGGAATTGGTAGTGGACTTGCTCACTCACAACTACAAAGTAAAGCTTATGGGGGAGCTTGGTGAGGATAGTGGCACAAAATTTGATGAAAAATGTTAGCAAGACTCAATAATGTTGAAAGAAATTCACAAATTTGCAAGTGAAACAAGTAGACCAATAGCAATGAATGGTACACAGAAATGCACACATGGATAGATAAATGGGGTCGTGCAACCAAGGTACGAGCTCAAAATGTGGAATCCATGAAATATGCCTTTGTTGCACAATGCTAGAGAGATGCTAGCTCAATTGCTCAATAGGCGGATACGACACTTCTGCACAAGCTATAAGAGACAAAAATGCAACCACTTCTATCCCAAGTTTGCTATGTGTATATGATTCCCGGTGTTTCCCTCAAGATGGTCTGTCGTTGTACAAAACTAGGGGCACACTTTTGTACCCCTTTACTTGTGCACGGGCAGTCAGAGCCGCACCCGTGGCCACACCAAGCAGAGCGACGGAGGTGAGCCAAGGTAAGACCGAAGCCCAAGACAAAGCAAAATAAACGACAAGGACCAAGGCCACAAAGATCAGATGGGCGAAGCAGGTTTCACCGGCAGGGACCCTTGCCGGGGCAGCTCGCCCATGCAAGCCGAGCGAGCCACCCTCGAGCCCACCAACACTCAACAAATGCGTTGGGACAGGGCTCGGGAGGCACCTCTATGGTGGCATGCAGATCTTTGTGAAGACAAAGAATAGCCAAAGTCAAATGAGGATAGGAAGACAGCCATCCTCAACGAAGAAATCCACAAGACCCCGGCAAGATCCTTGCCGAGGACGCCTGCGTGGCACGGCAAGACCCTTGCCGGGCCACCCGGCAAGGCCCTCGCCAAGCGCACCATCAGGGCCACCGTCAGGCCCGCACAAGACAAGTCTCCGCTGCCGTTCGCATGGACCTGCCGACCCAACCAGCTGGGCAGGCACCTGCGTGGCAACATGCAGCCCTTCGTGGAGGCTCCGCCACCGCGCCACCTCAGCTGCCTGCCCGCTTACATGGCATCGCATGCATCGCTGGCCAGGGCGCGTGTCGAAGCTTGGAGGAGCGGCGACGGATGGGACAGGCCTCGCCCAGTCCTCCATAAAGTGAAGGGACACCTAAGCCTCGCTTTAAATGCGCTTTGTCCTGTAATACGAGGGATAACCTCGTGCCACTGTAGACCTTTCCAGCTCCTGTGTGCCACTGTGGCAGCCCCTTTCGCCTATAAAAGGAGGCCCACGACGCACGGGAGAAGGATTCGGCTTTTTGGAGCTCGTTACACCCCGTAGCTAGCTCAAGAACTCAGAATACATCCACCAAAGCAGGAGTAGGGTTTTACGCATCCTCGCGGCCCGAACCTGGATAAACAAACTGCGTGCTCTCTATTAGACCCGCTCTTCTCTCAACCCCACACCCCGCAACCGCAGTAGGGATTCTTGTGATCCCATAGGTGTCGTTTCCCACCGACCTCTTTGGCGCGCCAGGTAGGGGGCGCGTTTATGAGAATCGGTTTTAGCAGTTAAGTGAGCGTTTCTTCATTGCGATGGCTCTAAGAGAAGAAGGAGAGGGGTTTGAAAGATCGACGCCGGTGCCACTACAAGCAAAAGCTAAGTCACACCGGACCCTGACTACTTTCTTTCCTTTTTATATGAGGTTATCGTCCTCGGAGATCTGGCCTTTGTATGGAAAACCTGCACGCCAGGGGCCTCTCCCGCTGTCGACAACTCCCTTTCCCTGTTTCGAGTCTGCTCAATATCTCAAGCGGCTGCGTCGAGGGCGGCAAGGTAGCCTTCCGCCATTGACAACGCTCTCGATTCTGACTCGATTCAAGCTCGACAGTTCGAGCGGCCGCGTTAAGAGCGGTAAGGTGGCCACAAAGATCAGATGGGCGAAGCAGGTTTCCCCGGCAAGGACCCTTGCCGGGGCAGCTCGCCCACGCCAGCCGAGCGAGCCACCCTCGAGCCCACCAACACTCAAAAAATGCGTTGGGACAGGGCTCGGGAGGCACCTCTGTGGTGGCATGCAGATCTTTGTGAAGACAAAGAATAGCCAAAGTTATATGAGGATAGGAAGGCAGCCATCCTCACCGAAGAAACCCACAAGACCCCCAACAAGATCCTTGCTGGGGACGCCAGCGTGCCACGGCAAGACCCTTGCCGGGCCACCTGGCAAGGCCCTTGCCAAGCGCGCCAGCAGGGCCACCGTCAAGCCCGCACCAGACAAGTCTCCGCTGCCGTTCGCATGCAGCTGCCGACCCAACCAGCTGGGCAGACACCTGCGTGGCAACATGCAGCCCTTCGTCGAGGCTCCGGCACTTCGCCACCTCAGCTGTCTGCCTGCTTACATGGCACCGCATGCATCGCTGGCCAGGGCACGTGTCGAAGCTTGGAGGAGCGGTGACGGACGGGACGGGCCTCGCACCCGTCCCCTATAAAGTGAAGGGACACCTAAGCCTCGCATTAAATGCGCTTTGTCCTGTAATACGAGGGATAACCTCGTGCCACTGTAGACCTTTCCACCTCCTGTGTGCCACTTTGGCAGCCCCTTTCGCCTATAAAAGGAGGCCCGTGGTGCACGGGAGAAGGATTTGGCTTTTAGGAGCTCGTTACACCCCGTAGCTAGCTCAAGAACTCAAAATACATCCACCAAAGCAGGAGTAGGGTTTTACGCATCCTCGCGGCCTGAACCTGGATAAACGAACCGCGTGCTCTCTGTTAGACCTGCTCTTCTCTCAACCCCGCGCCCCGCAACCGCAGTAGGGATTCTTGTGATCCCATAGGTGCCGTTTCCCACCGACACGATCCGAGATGATCGGATGTAGCAATGTTATATGCAATGTGGTATGATGTTATGGCTATTTCTTACAAGCTTCTTTGCTCTGTCTCTTTTGCTTAAAATCTTATTCCTTTTTTATGATATGGCCACAATGCGAAATGCACAAACCAAGATAGCAATTATGTATATACGGGAACAATCTTGTGACACAAGGGACGATATGATACCAAGATGATAGCAATATGATATGGTATGTATGCAATGGAAGGGAAGATCACTAATGTGCACAAGCAATGTTGTCGGCAATACTCAAAGGCTAGTCTCGATAGGCAAGTGATGCGAAATGGGCTAGGGGTTATCAATGCAATGGCAAGAATGTAGAATGATGGGACACCATGATACCAATATGATATAGATGTTACCATTCTTGTGTACGGTTAGGTTGTCAAAATAGTGAAGGTGGTCGATGTGAAATCCTTGGCAAAGTTGAGCAGCTGTGTTGTCGATGTCGAACCTTTCCTAGTTAGTAGAAACACCCTAGGAAACGGAAAAACCGCAAACTCAAAATTTCCAAAGGCAAATGTCAAATGGTGGTAGCGGAATGTGGTGGTGGTTTCAAAGTTGGCAATGCGGAATTGGTGGTGGTGGTTGATTAAGAAGCAACCGTCCCTAAGTAGCCGAAACACCTTAGGAGACTCAAATCACAACTCAAACAACCACAAATGCTATAGGGAACAAAATGGGTTAGGTTGCGGAAAGCTATGGTGGGAATGCGGATGATATGGTGGCGGCCCTAGGAAAATATGCCAAATTTCCAAAACTTTGATGGAGTCAAATAATTTTGGAGGTATTTTTGTGAGATGGGGGATGTCAATAGGTTCAAAACAAGCTAAACAACATAAAAACGGACTCTAGATGAATTAGTTATGGCCGTAAAACAAGAATTAAGCACAGTCAGTTTCAGGGTTACCCGGACATCCGGGACTAGGTCAGGATGATCTCGCTTCGTCAACCAGATTTATATCGCGTGGGGTGTCCGGACGTCCGGGAGAGGGTCCGGATGATCCAGGAGCACTTCCGGATGCATCCCCCATGATTTCGGGGCAAAAATTGCGGAGATTTTGTGGATGTAAGGTGGGGAAAACATGGGGGATGCTAAATCCATTCGAAACACAGCGAATCCACAGATCAAAATCGACAAAACATCATGAAACAACGAAACCACAAAAAAAATTGGGGCTATTTTTTATGGGGATTTTCGAATTTAGGACAAAATCAAGAAAAACAAGGCTAGAAATGGAAAGGGAGACTCCAAATTCATGGTAAAAGTGGCTCATGATACCAAGATGATGTAGGGTAGAACCCTAGATGCCCGATTTTTCACGAAATGAAGTGGATCCCGTGAAGAACACTAAGAACATGAGGGGAAACACGAGGGAAATAACGAGAGTAACACTTAAGAACATGTCCAATCACACATCCACTAGACAATAAAACACTCAAGATCCACATGGGTACATGAACAACAAAGAGGAAGATACAAGGTAGAGTTCATCCCAAATCCAAAGGAGATGGGGTCTTGATGATCTAGGTAGATCCTTCCCCGATGGGTGTCTTGAATCCCTCGGGATGTTCTCCTAGATGGAGTCCTTGGCCTCCAAAGGAGTGGTCTCTCTCTCTCAAGAGGAGGAGGTAGGAGCAAAGCTCACATACAAATGAGCTATCATATTTGCTTACCCTAAAAATGGGGAGGAGGAGGTCTATTTATAGTCTAAGCCATGAATGGGTAAGTGAGGGGGCGAAGAGGGTACATGGGCCTTGGCCCAAGTCATGCGCACAAGCAGAGTCCGGGTGATCTGGATTGGGGTCCGGATGATCCATGCATCGTCCGGATAATCCGGGTCCTCGTCTAGATGATCCGGCTCCGCCGAGAGGATTCTGCAAGCTTCGGTTGCCATGGTTGTGGTATTATCCAGATGATGCGGAGGGGGACCCGGATTATCTGGGTGAGCTCGGATGATCCGGTCGGAGGTCCGAACGTTCGACTTGACTCCAGCAGCCGCTCCGTCTTATTCGCCTTTCTTTTGTCTTCTCTTCCATTCTTCCCTCACGTACGGTTGATGTCTACTATGCAACTTTCCGCGCTTGGAGGCCTTCCATGGCGCTTGCACTCCACCTCGACATCCGTGAATCTCCAACAATACTTATGCATGCACATGGGAGAAGTGTCAATTAGTATACCATCCTCGAAGGGGTCAAGTGAGCACGTTTAAAGGAGATGATTCACCTTTGTGTATGTGAACTAGATGTCGCACGTGTCACTTGGCAAACAGACTCTTGACATGGAGATGTCCCTAGGATGCTCTGCGTCAAAGAAAAATGCATCAACCGTGGCGGCTGCCATCCTAAAATTACCGACGACCAAGGGACTAGGATTTATTGGGGATGGATGAAGAATTCATACCTGGTTAACCATGAGAAAACCCTAAGCAATCGCTGAGAGGAGGTTTTCTCTGAACAAGCAAACGATGCAGAAGGGCAATACCTACTGCTACTATTGGAAAGATGTGAGTTTTGTGATCTTATGACTCATTGGGCATTACTGGGGCGCTATGACCGGGGTTAGTCTATCGTGCTGCACTATAATTTGGTGCATGGCACGTGGACCCCATTGCCGGATGCCCCGCATATTGTCGGTGTTCTAGGATCGGGGATACCCAGATCTGCCTGCCTGCAGCCCATGGCGTGGCTCCGTTGACGGCCTGGTACGGCCCAACTGCAAGACCCCCCAGGACAAGACCCTCATGAGGCCCCCCCGGCCTCGCGAGGCAGATGACACCATGACCTCCAGATGAACAGCTCTGCGAGCGTGCCTACCGAGGAGCGGAGATTTCTATGCAGGTACCCAAGCTCATGAGGCTGCGATGATGTAAGCCATAATGACCAAGGCCAGGCGGGCACTAGTGGGCACAGAGGAGGTAGTTTCCTCTTTGGTGCTAAGGAGACAGGGACGAGCGTGGGTTCCCAAGGAATCCCCCAAAGGATTCCATTACAGTGCAACAAGACCAAGAGCACGAGCTGGGTAGGACGGTTTTCATCACCGAGCCCACTAATGCGTCACGACCAGAACCTTTGCAGGTGAAGACCACCTTCGTTAGGATAAGATGTACTACTTCTCCCCTTTCAAATTCGCCATTGTGAGATCCCTTGCCGCCTAAGTTTCGAGGGAAGAGGACCAAGGACACTATAGATATATACTAGCCCCCACCTAGATCCCTTGTTGTCCATTGCACCCTCATTCTTCGAGCCCTCATGAGGCAGCTCATCCAATGTACTAGTTAATCTTCAGCCTCCTTGTGAGGACATTCCACCACAAAGCAGGAGTTGAGTTTTACACCGCAAGGTGGCCCGAACTTGGGTAAACTATCGTGTTCATTTTCTTCTCCGTTTGCGCATACCCGGCGAGTCTAGGCCATGGGGTGGTGAGCTAGAGACTTGAGCTGGTTGGGGATCTTGGCACACACCCCAGAGTTCGAACCTTCTTGGAACTAAGGAGTCCTCACTACAAAAAAATACACTTCTGTGATGATACATGTTTGTCACAGTAGGTCATGTTTTTTTTCATGCATGTACATCCATGATGATTTTATAACAGAATCAAGATAGTCATACCTGTGCTGTTGTAGAAGTGTTCCATGACATTACCAAAATTATCATCACGGAAGTGTCCACTTCCATGACAATAAATCGCGCGTCATAGAAGTGCTTTTGTCAAGGGTGACTGACACGTGGCATCCACCGTAATGGAACGTTGTTAAGCTATCGGGTCCGGTTTTGGATCCGGTAACCCGTTAACAGCCCAGACCAATGGGGATTTTCCACGTGTAAAATCATCATTGGCCGCAGGAAACACGTGTTGCCTAACCGTTGGGACAGATGTCATCCACTCATTGGACAGGAGGCGCCTATGATAGGTCGACACGTGGCACAGCCCAACAGTGGCCCATTCCAGTGTAAAAGGCTGGCCCGGTAAAAATTAGTAGGCCGGCCCATATAAGGCCTACTTGTGTCAGGTCCATTTTAGCCCACGGCCCATACGAGATGTGCCAATTCGGCCCGTCAATGGCCTGTTAAAGATTTTACACCATTGCAGCCCATCGTCAGTTCGAGCCCCTTAACAGCCCGCTATATATTTGGGCTCAATATCGGCCCGATGAGATTTCAGCCTGTTAACGGCCCATTTAATGGATGGGCCAATTTTCAGGATGTACATCTTTCGGCCTTTTAGCGACCCATTTAAATGTTGGGCTAATTTCTGGCCCGGTGTGTCTTTCAGCCTGTTGACAGCCCATAAATCTGATGGGCCATTTGTAGTTGGACCTGAGATTCGGCCTTTTAGCGGCCCATTTAAGTGTTGGGCCAATATCTGGCCCGGTGTCACTTTCAACCTATTGACGGCCCATAAATCAGTTGGGCCATTTGTAGTCGGACCTAAGTTTTGGCCTTTTAGCGACCCATTTAAGTGTTGGGCCAATTCCCGGCCCTGTGTGCCTTTCGGCCTGTTAACGGACCATAAATGAGTTGGGCCATTTGTAGTCGGACCTTAGTTTTGGCCTTTCAACGGCCCATGCCCTTCATGGTCCAATACCATCCCAGTTTCTCTTTCGGCCTGCTAAAGGCCCGCAACACAGTTGGGCCGTTTACAATACGACCTGACTTTCGGCCTCTTAGCGGCCCATGCTCTTCATGGTCCAGTACAAGCCTGTTGTCTCTTTCGGACTGCTAAAGGCCTACAGTATAGTTGGGCCATATGTAACCCAAACTTAGTAACGGCCTGTTAACGACCCGTGAAATAAATTGGGGCCACCTGTTGCCTGCTTTGATGTCGGCCTGTTAACGACCTGGGAGGTAAGAGGGCTGACCATTAACTTTCGGCCTAGTAACGGCCCATTAACTTAATGGGCCCACTAAAGTTCGTTCATGTCTTTCGGCCAAATTAGATAATTTGAGTCCATTACGACGAGCGATTATGCACAGGACCAAAACCGATCAAGCAAAGGTACGGCATACAGGGAATAACGTTCCACATCCAGCATATATTACAGGAAGTTACATCCACTAGGCAATGAAAGATTGATGCCAGTGCAAATAAATGAGCAGAACCTAACCATCTACAACGTCACAATCTGCAACCTCAGCACAGATGACACCCATAAGCATGTGGGGAAGTTCTTGCTGCTTTGCTACACTGTCTCTGAAAACATTGATCAGTTGTTGTGTTGCACGACTCTGCACCTCTGATTCATCCACCATTTCCATCATTGCTTCAGCCATTAATTGGTTCACAAACATACATTTATTCCGTTGCATTCGAGATAGAGGATACTGAACAGATTCAGATGGCGATTTTGGCAGGCTTGTACTATTGATAGTGGAGAATGTCTTGACCACTGCATCATAACATAAATTAGGATGGGAACCAAATAGATTAATCATGAGTTATTGCCATATAACCTGGCCTAGATTTACTAGAAAGAAACAATGGGGTTGCCTTGCTGTTTTCAGAGTTTGTCTTCTTATCTTCAGCAGCCTGCACAAAATTAACACACTAGCATTGCTATCATTGGCCAAGTCAGATAATAGGAAAGCAACATTGACACAACGAACGTTTGGGCAACTACCCTACACCAAATTAACACAATATGGCACAACTATCATCAGCCAGGTAAGGTAATACGAAAGCAACATTAACACAATGAATGAATGGGCAACCAGAGAAGCACTACAATTCAGTAATGTGCGTCATATGCGATAGTACATTCATGCAGCTCAGTATGCAAAACTACCAGGCAGTTTTCCTTACAAAAATCAACATTGGCGCCTTTAACATTTTTCTACAACTAATTTTAGATCATATAAAGGTTAGACTCACGCCGATTAACAAAATACATGCTGATGTAAAAATATAGTGATATACAACAGCTACTTACATCAGCATTGGAGCACAGAAAATTCCCGCAAGATATTTTCCTCGAATACGATCCCAATGGAGGAAGTCTTGTATCATTTAACCTTATTTTCTAAAAGAGAGATGGGTAAGAAACATGTGGAAAATATGATCAGAATGCTATAAAATTTCATGATGCGAGGATACGCACACGCTTCTTAGAATGGAGTTGACATTTTTTTGCTGGACTGGAGCGGACTAGTTCTTTGGCCACTGGAATCTGCTTATTATCAGTGGGAGTTGGATTTCTCTGTGCTGGAGCAGTATCTATGAAAAATGGAGTTGGTTTATTATCTCCTGGCGTTTGGATCTTTTGCAAAGACCTGGTTTGTAACTCTTCAGATTCTAACAAAGTCATCTTCCCCTTGCAAGCCTTATATAGAAGAATGGTGATTCAGTTATAAAACATGCTACAACAGAGATGGAATCGGTACTGAATAATAGAAAGGCATGACATATTGACATGTATTCCCTCCATCCGGAAATAAATGGATGGGTCTAGGCGTATTTCAGTTCTAGTTACATCCTTTTTTATCCATTTTGGCAACATGTAATCCGGACGGAGGGAGTATGGTGTAAGAGCTAGGGATACGACAGGACAACACAACAAAAAAACACTAGTTGAATGTAAAACTGTATGTTAGCGGAATACGTACAGAAATAACTAAGGCAACATACACGTGTATGATTGGGAAAATAAGATGGCATTGCAACAGAGCACTAGAACATCACTTCAATGTAAAAATACATGGTATGGTAGATAGATGAAGTACATACTGATGAATAACAATGCATAAGATATTCAGAAGCATGATGTCCAAATTAAGCAGATGGCATTGCGATAGAGTAGAATGATAGTACTTGAATTCGAAAACATGTTATCATGAATGGAATAGGTACTGAAAAACAGGAAGGCATGACATATTTACATGCATGATCAGCATGCTAAGCACATGGCATTGCAACAGAGTAGACACACTCCAGGACATTATATGCATGTTGTACCCATATCACATGCCAAGTTAGAGCAAAGACCTTGTGGGGTGAAGAGGATTCATCATCTTTCTGCAAGTCTTCTGAAGAACTGCCTTTACATGTTCCATCATATTGGGTATCATTGACATCAAGTTTATTGGCCTTTACATTGCTCCGTGAGGTTCTTGTGGATATATCAATGTGTGCAATTATATCTGACATGCATGGAAGACAACTAGTAGTTAGATTTATGTAATGAGTGCCTGTAGGAGACGACATAAATAGTAGGACTGGGGTTAACTAGCAGCAACAGGTCTCATAAATTAATGGGAGAACACAGATGAAAGCTACAGAATATGTATCGTTCGTACTCGAGATTAACTAGATGGCACACAAAAGTATTAAAGAACAACATAGGTAATACTAGAAGTGGTATAATACTATAATCACCAGCCTGTGGGATAGCATTGGCTGATGGATGATAACTATGGGACAGTGTTACCTAAAGAACAAGTATCTTAGCTGAACTATGGAACAACGTTAACTCCTTAACAAGACCCGTAAGAGATCAGCATGAATATAAAGTGAAATGTGATGATCTATTTTCCATGCTTAGATGAATAACAAAGCTATAAATGTTGCACACAAGTAAGATGAGGGTACAACCTATCTAGCTACCATCCATAGGAGTGAGCATCATGTGCTGACTTGTCGATGGCCCTGTAGTTGTTGTGGCTGTCCATGTCGGGCAAGCGCATTCGATGC
Source organism: Aegilops umbellulata (assembly GCA_032464435.1). Lineage (NCBI taxonomy): Eukaryota > Viridiplantae > Streptophyta > Magnoliopsida > Poales > Poaceae > Aegilops > Aegilops umbellulata. Next base: position 87,994,366 of record CP136059.1, read on the forward strand.
AGGAAACTGTTGAGTGGGGCCTATAGCTCCCTTCTGGTGTATGCTTCCCCTGTTGGAGCAGCTGCGGTGAGTCGGAAGACGGTGTGTCTGAAGATGCGGATAACGCATAATGTTAAGAATGACATATCTCTTTGATTAGAAGAAATACACAAAGAGATCAACAACAAGGTATGAGAGTGGTCACACGTGTGTTGACTGACGACTAAATTGGGGTCACACGATTTTATTTTATTTTGGTACTGTACGATCTATGCCGAATGGCTGGCCGTCTTGTGCCTCCCGGCTGACACTGTTCGGAATCTTCCCCGAAGAGCCAGCGACCAACGGCAGAGCAGCCTGCCTTCGCCATCCGTGGCCCCAGCCAAAACCACGCTCCCCGTCCCACCGCACAGCCGTGGTTCCGCCGCCCACGGGCCAATCCACAAAGACTCCCTGTCATCCAGATCCGGCGACGGCAGTACCTTCAACCCACGCAACTCTAAAAGATAGCCATCTAAGCGATGCTTCTGCGGCGAACTTGCGGCCCCGCACCTTTATGTTAGACACCAGCCAACCGGCAGCCTAGGAGCTCCGCCGCCTCGAGGGGTGCTGCTTCCCAGAATAAAACTTCAGACAACTAACGCCAAAATAAAGTGATTTGAGATGAGGGTGTGACCTATCTGGCGGCATGGTGAAGTAAGCATGTCTAGCTGTCGAGTCGGTGAGGCCGGCGCGGTTGCGGTGGTGACCGGTGGCAGGGAAAGAGCGATGTCGTGATGGTCGACGGCTACGCGGAAGCAGTGCCAGGACTCTGGATGGATCCGAAGTTGGAGCCGCTCCGGCGCCGTGAACAACGGCGGCGGTGAATTGGCTCTGGTACGGTTCACGCGGTCGTCGTCGAGGCAGCACCAGCAGCACGGAGTAAGAGGCACACGGCCCAGTGCACGACGGCAAATGGACAGCGTCTCCGGCATTAGGGAGGAGGGCGGGCGTGAAATTGGTGCGATGGGGGGCACCATGGAGGTGGGGCTGAGGTTTAGCGGCTCGGGAGAAGGGAGCTTCCCGGGGAGAAGGTGATTTGGCGCCCACGAGGTATGAATGGGGGTGGGCGGGGGGCGGGGGGAATTGGGAGGGGAGTGGAACCATGTCTTACAGACGCATTTGTCTGAAATGTGAGGGGGATTTACAGTTCTACCCTTGCCTATAGGCTTCTCGGCTTCGGTCTGCGTATTGAGGGTCAGGGATAGTAGAGTAACTTTGCTTCTCCCCAAATAGTGGGTGGGAGCGATTTCGGGCGAGGAGGGCGTGTTTTGAACTATAGTGGGCGCGAGCGATTTCGGGGGAGGAGAGCGTGTTTTGAAATAGTGGGCGCGAGCTATTTCGGGCGAGGAGAGCGTGTTTTGCCGACCATGGTTTATGAATTATTCGGCACATGTCATTTCGGCCGAGGAGAAGGCGCGCTTGGATGAAGTTACGAACCTACCATCGATGTACAATGGGCCAATTGATGTGTGTCCCACATAGGACGGTATTTTCGCGTCTCCCATTTATTTGCTCGGGCGAATTCCACCGAGAAGAGAGGATGTTTAACGGTTCGTTCAAATTTTGGGAGAACGAGCATCCACGTGTACCTTACCAAGTCGATTCGGATCAAATTTTGAAATATTAGCATGCCACTTCTTTTTTAGATGGAGAGATGATGCTCGGGAGTAATGTGTTTTTACATGCTCGTTGCTAGCGATTTACTATAAGACAAATAGTTGACCCACTCAAAAACGCGAATCAAACCCAAAATGAAATATCTCGATTCAATGAAATAGCTCATTCATTAGGTCAAAATAGTGAACTAAATCCAAAATTGAACACCTCAATCGAGTAGCATGTTGTACAGTATTATAGTACTCCATGAACATGTTGAAAGTCAAATTAATGAACTTGTTTGATATACGCATATATCCTTTCATGTGTGGATTGCAGACAACATGTTCTCTAATTTAAATATTTGAATGCAAGTTTATATCGAAACATGGTTTATATTAGTCTTTGATGCATAAAACGCGACCTCCCCTTCTCCCGGACTCCTGTTCTCTCTCTCTCTCTCTCTCTCTCTCTCTCTCTCTCTCTCCCACACCGACAATCTTCAATTATGTCGCACGCATCCGACACAAAAACCTTGTTGGTCCCTCTCCCTTTCTCTCCATATCTCTCTCTCTCTCTCTCTCTCTCTCTCTCTCTCTCTCTCTCTTTGTGTGTGTGTGTGGGGGGGGGGTCTTTCTAATTCGCATGCATACACTACTAGGGAAAAGCTTATACACAGACGCTTACTAGCAGCGCGGGTTTTTAACACTCGCTACTACTAAGTTAATAGCAGTAGCACTGGTTTTTAACCCTCGCTACTACTAAGCGGTCTCTACCGTGCCCCCCGGGACATGCCATAGTAGTAGCGTGGGTTTTCAGCCCTCGCTACTACTAAGTTGATAGCAGTAGCGCTGGTTTTTAACCCTCGCTACTACTAAGCGGTCTCTATCGTGCCCCTAGGCCATGCCATAGTAGTAGCGAGGGTTATAAACCCGCGCTACTACTAAGTTTTTACCCCTCACTACTACTAAGAGGTCTCAACCATGCCCCTCCGCGACATGCCACAGTATTAGCGAGGGGTAAAAACCCTCGCTACTACTAAAGGTCCCATTTTGAAGCTCCACCCCCCCCTCGTGGATCGCCTTTTCGGTTTTGTAAAAAGCAAAAGAAAATGATAAAAACTTCAAAAATTAAAATCCTTCGAGATGTAGTTATGTTACTACATCTACTAGTTAGGAAAATTTAAAAACTTAAATTTGGACATGTTTTGCAAAAAGTGTAGGGAAAATGTAAAACAGCTATAACTTTTGCATACGATGTCAGAAAAAAATGTATAATATATCAAAATGTTCAGGACGAAAATCCGCATCCGATAAAGACGGCCTACGGCCTTTTTGCAAATTTTTAGAATCCTCAAATTCTAAAAGGAAAAAAATCATGCTCAAATTTCAGGTTTTCTTAATTTTGGTCAAATCTGGTCAAACTGTGGTCAAACTACTTATTCAAGAAGTATTAGTGTTACTAAATAGTTAGTCAAGAATATTAGTGTTACTAAATAATTATTTCAGTTTTTTGGAATTTTGCTCAAATCTGGTCAAACTATGGTCAAACTGTGGTCAAAATGTGGTCAAACTACTTATTCGAGAAATATTAGTGTTACTAAATAATTATTGTTTTTTTAGAACAATAGTTTTAAACTCAAACAATCGAGGGAGAATAGAACCCAGAAGTTAAGCATGCTTAGGCTGGAGTAGTGAGAGGATGGGTGACCGTCCGGGAAGTTATATGTTTTGGAATGATGAGGGGTGATTAGAGATTAAATTGAGCAGCGATGAGGGGTGATTAGACATTAGAGGTTAAAATAAATCAGAAATTTGAAGCACGGGTTAGTAGTAGTGCGGGTTTTTACCCACGCAACTACTAACGGACGTACTAGTAGCGCGGGTGGCACCCGCGCTACTGCTGTATGTTAGCTGTAGCGCCTTATTAGTAGCGCCGGCCCCCGCGCTACTAATAGGCCCAAAACCCGCGCTTCTGCTAGGCTTTTCCCTAGTAGTGATATATACACCATCTATAGGTCTCTCTCGCACACTATGTATGATACTCTAGCTAGTCCAAGATAGATATCTTGGGTGCACACATCGCACGCACACAAATTCCTTGGCTCTTTGCCCGTAACTCTCTCACGCACCACTATGTCCTCTTGGAGCTCTTCCCCCCCCTCTCAAACTCTCCAACCACCTGGGTCACACATACACATGCATATATCACTCGCACTCGATAGGCCCATCTAAAACTCTATCTCTCCCCCTCGTTCACTCTCCATCTCACACGCGCACACACACAATCCCATGCCCAGCTAGCCAAGTATGATGGTCTCTCACTCAATTGTAGGCACACACACAGTCCTGCCTATATGTATATGACTAGCTAATCTTAGTCGCCATCACAAACATGTTCTTGGTCTATCTCGATTTCTCTCGGGGCACCTTTGTATCGCGCACACACTCCCTCTATCTCCCACCCATATAGTCCCCTCACGATCTCGACGGGATCCTCTATCACAAACACACCCTCTCTCCGTCCCCATGCATCCATGCCATCCATGTGTACCTCTCGACCTTTGTTCCTTGTTGGCCAGACCTCTATTGGACATGTGCTACAGGGGTGTCTCTCTCCGTTGCAAACAATCACACACTAGCTATCTTCGTGTTTCTCATCGCCTTGCTTTTCCATCTCGGAGATGCATGTGTGATATCTTCGCATAAGAAACAAAAAAACACACTCTCTCTCTAATTTATCGTTTGTTGTCACTTTTTCTTTCACACACATACTCTTTTTGCACACTTACTCATTCTCCTTCACATGCACTTGATCTGTCTCGACTGAGGCACTCTCCTCGGTCCATAGCATATAGATTTATTGAAAAGTCAAACATCACAAAGTTTGACCATGTACGTGGAGAAAAAGAATTACATCTAGTACGGGAAACATATACCATTCACCATGAGATGTAGTTTTGTATGATGTATCTTTGGTACTGTAGATATAAATAACATTTGCGTAAACCTGATCAAACTTTCCAAAGTTTGACTTCTAAAAATTTACATGCACTGCATTATCGAGAAGATGGAATATCTCTTTCCCCCTCTCAGCTATCTAACGCACCACTCAGCCTTATCGGGGTTCCTCAATCTCTCTAAAACTTTATTGGTCAGTTTGGTTCGTGACCAGACCCTCATGCCTTGATGGCCAGTACTGCCTGGTGTGGACGTGAGATGTAAAATATTTCTGCCTGGCCAGGCTTGTGTGGTGCTGAAGCGTTTGTTTCATGCCTGGGCCAGGCAAAGCATCAACGTCCCATCAATCAATCCATGCATCAATTATTTAATGCTTATATCCATCCATGTTGCTGTTAGGCTCGTGGCCACACGACCAGGCATGGCCAGGCGTTTGAAATCGGTCGCCTGGGCCAGGCTACTTGCAGTGTCTGGAGTTCAGCCAGGCTAATTAAAGTGCAAGGGAACCCAGGCTAGGCGAGCTTTGTTGTTCACAGGGTAGCAACCAAACAAGCGTGCATGAAATCCAGCCACAACCCCATGCCAGGCAAAAGATCCTCAGGACGCAAACCAAACTAGCCTTATATCTCCCTGGTTCACACATACACATGTCTCGCTCACGCTATACATATAGAACCATCCAACACTCTCCGCCCTTGTTCTCTCTCCATGTGACAGGCACCCCCCTAAGTACCATAATCCCTCACTCCGTCATAGGCGCAAGCACTCCCCCCCTCCTAAGTATGATTATCTCTTACTAGCCATCAGGAACACACGTATTGTCTCCTTCCATCCATACGTCTATCTCAATATCTCTCGGGGCATCTTCTATCGCGCACACACCTTGTCACTCGATATCCCACCCATGTAGTCCCATCACGATCTCCAGGGGATCTCTCTATGACAAACATACACTCTCTCCTCCCCATGTCTGCATTTTATCCGTACGTCTCTACCGACCTCTCTCCCTTGTTTATCAGACCCCTCTTGGCCACGTGCTAGAGGTCTTGCTCTCTCAGTTCCAAACAACCACACACTATCACCTCACCTTGCCTCCGTTGTCGAAGATGCATGTGTGATATGTTTGCATAAGACACGCACGCTTTTTCTCTAATTTTATCGTGTGTTGTCCATGTCTCTTTCACACACGCACACACACTTTTTTCACTCTCTCTCTCTCTATCACTCTCTTTCTCTCTCTCTCTCTCTCTCTAGTTAGGGACTCTGTCACATCCATAAGCATATGGATGTTTTGAAAAGTTAAACCTCAGAAAAGTTTGACTAGGTATATGTGGAGAAAAACATTTACATCTGGAACGATCATTAGATTCATCACAACATGTACTTACTTCATACTATCATTTATCTTTGCTATTGTAGATATAAGTAATTTCTTTATAAACTTGGTAGAAGTTTCAAAAGTTTGACTTGAAAAAATGTTGGAACTACATTATCAAACGGAGGGAGTAGCTCTTTCTCTCTCTCTCTGCTATCTCTCACGGGCCTCCCCTCTCACTCGAATCCTCTATACTGACGGATTATATGCTCACTATCTCAGCGTATAGCTCCGTATATTGTTTTGTTGACCAGTCAACCAATCCACATGCTGCCTTGTCAGCTCGTGTTTTGCATCTTCGTGTGCTGGCCCATGTGGCAGTGGGTGAAAATGAGTAAACTAGAGGCCCATCTAACACGCGGTGAAGTTAGCAAACTTCAAACCACTCTGGTAGCACCCCGCACGCTAGTAAATTCAGGGCGCATTGAGGAAAAACTTCTTGCGCGCAAAGGACGCACTCGCGCACAATTCACCACTGCGCGGAGGCATGCACAGAAGGACGCACTCGCGCATACCCCGCACACAACACACACCAGCACACGTGTACACCGGCGTCACCGCCGGTTGATATGGACAGCGAGGCAGCCAACAAGCGGAGGCGGCTCGAGCCAAAACCGCATCCAGCGAGCCTGGACTTCATCAGCAGCCTCCCCGACGACATGCTGCTCGTCATCATCGGCCTCCTCCCCACTAAATCTTCCGTGCGGACCGCCCTGCTCTCCCGACGATGGCGCCCCCTCTAGCGCTGCGTCCCCCTAAACCTCACTGTCGACAACTGCCTCTGCGACATGGATTGCAAACGCATGGCCGCAGTCTCCAAGATCCTTTCATCGCACCCTGGGCCAGCAAGATGCCTTCACATCTGCATGTTCAGTACCAACTGCAGGGTCCAACCCAAGTTCGACGAGTGGTTCTTATCCCCCGCCCTAGACCAGCTCGAGGAGCTCAGCTTTGAAGCTGGACGATGTCGCCGTCCACGCTCTGCTTCACCTCCTGCTATCTTCCCCAGATTAATGCCGCTCCCGCCCTTCTTCTCCCTCAACTCAAGCAGCTCGACCTCTTCGACGTTGTCATCTCAAAGAAGTTTATGGAGCACCTGCTCTGCAGCTGTACTGCACTCGAGTACCTTCATCTTGAGCAGATCCAGGGTTCATTAGCCTCCACATCGCCTCAACGAATCTCCGATGGATTTATGTGTCTTGCTGGCCCCGCAACAAGACATCAATTGGGAAGAGATCACTCTAGTTGTTCTACGTTATGGTCATTGAGAATGTGCCTTTCCTTGAGAGATTGCTTGTATCAGATCTGGAAGGTCCAACAAAAATCAGGGTCATTGACGCGCCGAAATTGACAGTGTTGGTGTTCTCGTCTGCCAAATTCTCCGAACTCTTTATTGGATCTGTAATCGTTCAGGTACAACACTCATCTTCTTCTCCGTCTTCTTGAAATTCACATTTTTTAAATTTCTTCTTGATGTATTTTCGACCTTCTTCCAGAAAATGATTCCCACAAGCTTGACCCAGTCCATGCGCACAGTGAAGATCTTAGCACTAAAATATATCGGCCCCAATCTGGATCACGTTGTTGGATTCCTTACATGCTTTCCGTGCACGGATAAGCTACTCATCGAGGTGAAACTTCTTCCTATAAGTAAACGGTAATCACAATGTAGCTCAATTTTTTCATAATTTTCCCAAATTACGATGACAAGTGTAGTGTTCAAAACTTCATCTACGCACTGCACCGAAAGAAATGTTTTTAGTATTTTTCTCACGTGATCACCTGCATTGTTTTTATGCTATACAACTATAGTAGCCTAGGCTAGTCATAGTGGAAAGTAACTTAGACTACTCAACTAACTCTATGGTTACCCTAAGAGCAAGTACTACCTCCGTCCTGGTTTACTCTTTCAATTTTGTAGTATCAAAATTTTACCATAGATTTAATTGACAAAATGTTAATGAATGTCACTAAGAACTATATCGTTGGATTCGTATTTGAACATAATTTCAAATAGTGTAATTTTTATTGACATGCATTGGGATTTTCTTAGGTAAAATCTATGGTCAAAATTTTATACTATATACGAGGTAGTATTCCCTCCGTCCCAAAATTCTTGTCTTACATTTGTTTAGATACATATGTATCTAACACTAAAATGTAACTAGATACATCCGTATTTAGAAAAATTTAAGACAAGAATTTTGGAACGGAGGGAGTACAAAAATGGGCTATGTAGGCCAAAACATGTGCCAAATTCCCTTATGATGCATTTGGCATTGATGCCCCTCCATTGCTCACCTGGTGCCCCAATCTGGATCACCTACTTTGCTCCGGTGCCAAGTTAACTCACGGAATGAAAAAACACTACGTGGGAGAGAGAGAGAGAGAGAGAGGACTGAGGCAATAAAAAACACTTGTTTGGGAGAGTGAGAGGCTGGTGTAGTTGGTTTGTTTGATTTGTTTATACATGTGGGTCTGTGTGCACAGCGGTGCCAACTCTCTCACATCGCGAGAGCAGTGCCAAAATCTTTTGATTTGACATCGATGCGTATTATGTGGCATACTTTGGTGAAATATGGCATCGGCCACATAGTGGAAGGCAATAAATGCCCAAGCTCTTCATGTGCTCCTAGTTAAATGACAGGAAACAGAAAGAGAGAGAGAGAGAGAGAGAGAGAGAGAGAGAGAGAGAAAGTGAAAAAATATCACTAGCCATCCAACCCTATCATAGAAGCTAAGCTAGACCCATGGAGGCAATGAGCGCGAGCATCAGCCGACTATGCCAGATGGTCCATGACACCGGCCTGCAGCCCGGCACCGAGGAACGCCTCCAGGTAGTATTGCTTGAGGCCGCCAGGGTGAGGGGCCGCTTGGACGACAGCTTCATCTCCTTGTTCGACGAGGTCCTCGACGGTTTCCTCGACAAGTTCACCGTCGTCAAGAAGCTTGCGGACGACTTTGACATAAGCCTCCAGCCGACGCGCCCAGGCTCTGTGATGCCCCCCACCCTCAATGGCAACTATGGTGACTACCTCTTCGACGCACTGGTGGCCCTGCGACTGCCCGCCTTCGCGCCGAAGAATGTCCACCTCGAGGTCGCGCTCGCCGCGCAGCGCCTGGCGCAGCAAGACACCATCGACATAACCACCCACATCTATGCGCAAATCGTCCACAAGGACTACTACATGCAGGAGGAGGACGATAGGACGCTGGCCTTCTTGGACGGCAGGGCAACCTTGGACGGCACTGTTCATAAGCATGTTGAGCTCGCCGCCAACGCAGCTGCTCCTCACACATCGGTTGGTGACCCGATGCACTAGGGCGTGAGGATGTCGTTGATGGATCCGTATGTATTTTTATATTTCCGTCAAATCCATGTAGTAGTATATGGTACTATAGTAATTATCTTACCTTTTGCATCAACTTCATAATTTTCGTACGTACTCCATGCATGAACGGCGCCAGAACCAAACTTCTCATTACTCTAGGCAAAATCGTTATTTTCTATCTATCGGTCGCGCCATGGAGAAAAACCAAATTTTACAAGTTATGAGTTCAAAAGGAAAAGCCTGCCGTGTTCGCATCGCACCCCCACACGGTTGGTCCGACACGCCGCTTGATACGTCTCCAACGTATCTATAATTTTTGATTGCTCCATGCTATATTATCTACTGTTTTGGACTATATTGGGCTTTATTTTCCACTTTTATATTATTTTTGGGACTAACCTATTAACCGGAGGCCCAGCCCAGAATTGCTGTTTTTTGCCTATTTCAGTGTTTCGGAGAAACAGAATATCAAACGGAGTCCAAACGGAATAAAATCTTCGGGAACGTGATTTTCTCACCGAACTTGATCCAGTGGACTTGGACCCTACGCCAAGGCATGAAAGAGGCGGTCACGAGGGTGGGGGGTGCGCCCCTGCCTCGTGGGCCCCTCGAAGCTCCATCAGCGTACTCCTTCCTCCTATATATACCTACGTACCCCCAAACTATCAGAACACGAGCCAAAGACCTAATTCCACCGCCGCAACCTTCTGTATCCACGAGATCCCATCTTGGGGCCTGTTCCGGAGCTCCGCTGGAGAGGGCCGTCATCACGGAGGGCTTCTACATCATCATAGCCTCTCCGATGAAGTGTGAGTAGTTTATCTCAGATCTTCGGGTCCATAGTTAGTAGCTAGATGGCTTCTTCTCTCTTTTTGGATCTCAATACAAAGTTCTCCCCCTCTCTTGTGGATATCTATTCAATGTAATCTCCTTTTTGTGGTGTGTTTGTTGAGATTGATGAATTGTGGGTTTATGATCAAGTCTATCTTTGAATAATATTTGAATCTTCTCTGAATTCTTGTATGTATGATTGGTCATCTTTGCAAGTCTCTTCGAATTATCAGTTTGGTTTGGCCTACTAGATTGGTTTTTCTTGCCATGGGAGAAGTGCTTAGCTTTGGGTTCGATCTTGTGGTGTCCTTTCCCAGTGACAGAAGGGGCAGCAATGCACGTATTGCATCGTTGCCATCAAGGATAACAAGATGGGCTTTGTTTCATATTGCATGAATTTATCTCTCTACATCATGTCATCTTGCTTAAAGCGTTACTCTGTTTCTAACTTAATACTCTAGATGCATGCTGGATAGCGGTCGATGAGTGTAGTAATAGTAGTAGATGCAGGCAGGAGTAGGTCTACTTGTCACGGACGTGATGCCTATATACATGATCATACCGTAGATATTCTCATAACTATGCTCAGTTCTGTCAATTGCTCAACAGTAATTTGTTCACCCACCGTAGAATACTTATGCTCTTGAGAGGATCCACTAGTGAAACCTATGGCCCCCGGGTCTATTATCATCATATCAATCTCCATCACTTTAATCTTGCTTTGGATTTTACTTTGCCTTTTACTTTTTACTTTGCATCTCTATACCAAAAATACTAAAACATTATCTATCAGTTCTCACTCTCGTAAGTGACCGTGAAGGGATTGAAAACCCCTAATCGTGTTGTTTGCGAGTTGCTATCATTTTGTGTAGGTACAAGGGACTTGAGCGTGGGCTCCTACTGGATTGATTCCTTGGTTCTCAAAAACTGAGGGAAATACTTACGCTACTCTGCTGCATCATCCTCTCCTCTTCGGGGAAAACCAACGTAAGCTCAAGAGGTAGCAAGAAGAATTTCTGGCGCCGTTGCCGGGGAGTCTACGCAAAATTCAACATACCAAGTGTAACGCCCCGAGACCGATGCTCGAGAAGACTTCCATATATTCCGGGTTTCACCATGTGTTTCATTTGTGCTTGCTCTTTTATTTTTGCATTGCATCATGTCATCATGCCATCAATTTCTCAAACCAACTAAAACTCAAACAAATTGCATGGGTCTTTGATCCATTTAAATGGAGGGAATTCACTTGTGATTTCTCTTTACAACATATTCAAAGTCTCCAATATTACTAAGGAGCTATAATAAAATATTCCATTAATTGGAATGCACCATAACACACTTGCAATTTAAGTCCATGCCTCTTCTGCCTCAAGTTTCACCTCCAAACTTTGCCAACATTTCTTTTCCCATTTATCGAGGCTCTTCCTAATTTCTCAACATTTTTGAACACTTCTAAATCCTCGTCCTTGTTCAAACAATTTGAATTAAATTCAAATGAATTTGAATTTAAATCTTGCAATCATGCTCACTTCTATTTTCTTGGGACAAGCGCATTTTTGTGAGTCCGGGAAAATAATCCCCATGCCCAAGTCCCTTCTCTAACCTTTTTCTTTCTTTCCTTTTCTTTATTTTTTTCTCTTCTGTCACGTGTGTGAGGGAGAGAGAGTTTAGAGCGCAGCCCAACTCCTCTTGGCCTTTTTTTCCCTGTCCACCAAGTTGGCCCAGCAGCCCAGCCGCCCCACATAAACCTAACCCTAGGCCCGACCCCTCCTCTCGACCTCTCCCTCTCGTTCCCTCTGCCCGCCGCCACACACACACACGCACGCATCGAGCCAGGGAGAGGAGCTCCCTGCGCCCGATCCCCTCGTCGCCTCCATCGGGAGAGCTCCCCCTCACCCGTTCTTCCCCTGCCCCGCGCTGCACTTCCTCCGTCCCGCGCCCGCAGCCAAGCTATGGATCGAGAGGATCTCGATCCCGAGCGCCTTCTGCCCATCCATGCCGCCGACCTATTTCCCTACTCGACCCCTACCTCAACCATCCCGCTTCGACCTCGCCGCCAGCAGCAGCTGCTGCACCCTCTCGCCGACGCCGCGCCCGGTCCTCCACCGCGCCCCACCTTCGACCTCTGCTTCCGCGTACCATGGCCACAAGCGCCACCAGCAGCAGTTCCAGGCGTCCCCGTCGCCGAGCCCCTCACCGCCCTTCTGCACCTCATCTCCGGCCCTGCACGTCGAAGCCATGCCTCCCGGTGCCCGCAGCTGCGTCGCCGGTCTTCCTCCTCGACGCTGTCGCCTCGAGCCTCCACATGCCTCGCGAGACCGCCGTGCCAAGTCCCCAGCCATCTTCTGCCGCAGCCCGCGCTCGAGCTCCCTTCCACGACTCTCGGTCACCTTCTTCTGTTGCGACCTCCTGCTCGCCAAGTCCCTTTTCGTCCTCTGCTCGCAGCTCCATCCACGGCGGCCTCTGTTCGCTGACCACCAAGACCCGAGGCCCTTTTGTGTTGCTTCACTTTGGATGCGCCAAGATCCTCTCCGACAAGTGTACGACTACATGGGGACACGTCAAGTACCTATAGCGCCGTCTCCGAAATCGCCAAGGACGCCAAGTACCACGACGTTTTTGGAAGACCCATGAACATCAAGTTTCCCTGCCACGAACGGTCACAGTGTTGTGGATCCGGCAAGTACCCTCTGCGAAACGCCAAGTTTGTCTACGAAATGTGTACCACTACATCAAAGACCTTGGATCCATCAAGTTCCTCTTTGAAACGTGTACCACTACTTCCACTGCCGTTGCGAGAACGACTACTTCCACTTCGAACCCATCCGCCCCGAAACGCACGCTTCGAAGGTATAACCGCCGAGACAACCGCTCGTGAACGAATGCATATGTTCTATGAGTTGCTCGTGTTTGCACCGTGCCCGACTTGTTCGTCGCACGTTTTCACCCCCTTCCTTGCCACTAACTCGTGGGAACCCGGTAGTCGGGATCACCCCACCATCTCTAGCATGTTTCGCGCACCCGCACACTTGCTCTTTTGCACCGGTATCTCAATGAGTTGTTGGATCATCAGAATGTTGCCGTGGCACCATTTCCGTTTCACCGCCGTGGCACCCTTTTCCTTCTGCCATGGTGACAAATGCCTCGTATCTTGCTCATGTCTACATTTTCATAAAAATTTGCATAAAGTTGCATATGTCATCTGCATCATAATAACAACATTTAAAATGTTTATATTTGGTGTTTCCATTAATTTGCTAAATGCATATGGGGATTTACCGGATTTGTTGTTTGTTATATCCGGCCCCACTTAAATTGTTTAGATGGTATAGTTTTGTTACGCTTCACCTCTTGCCATGTTAACTAATATTTAATATTGTTGGATACATAACTGAGAGAGAACTAAATAAGTCATGTGGTGTTTCGACAATATGCAACTCGTTGCATATTGAGCTCCACTTAATTTGTAGTGTTGTTTGTTGCACTTTGCCATGCCATGCTCATTAAACCGGACATGCATCATACTTGATTGTGCATCATGCCATGTTTATGTGATGGTTGTTTACTATGTTGCTTGCTTCTTTCCGGGTTGTTTCTCTCGTTAGCTTTGGTTTCATTCCGGAGTTGTGAGGATTCGTTCGACTACGTCTGCTTGTATTCTTCATGGACTCGTTCTTCTTCCTAGTGGGATCTCAGGCAAGATGACTATACCCTCGAAATCACTTCTATCTTTGCTTGCTAGATGCTCGCTCTTTTGCTATGCCTATGCTGCGATGCCTACCACTTGCATATCATGCCTCCCTTGCTGCCATGACAAGCCTCTAACCCACCTTGTCCTAACAAACCGTTGTTTGGCTATGTTACCGCTTTGCTCAGCCCCTCTTATAGCGTTGTTAGTTGCAGGTGAAGTTGAAATCTGTTCCATGTTGGAACATGGATATGTTGGGATATCGCAATATCTCTTATTTAATTAATGCATCTATATACTTGGTAAAGGGTGGAAGGCTCGGCCTTATGTCTGGTGTTTTGTTCCACTCTTGCCGCCCTAGTTTCCGTCATACCGGTGTTATGTCCTTTGATTTTGCGTTCCTTACACGGTTGGGTGATTTATGGGACCCCCTTGACAGTTCACTTTGAATAAGACTCCTCCAGCAAGGCCCAACCTTGGTTTTACCATTTGCCACCTAAGCCTTTTTCCCTTGGGTTCTGCAGACTCAAGGGTCATCTTTATTTTAACCCCCGGGCCAGTGCTCCTCTGAGTGTTGGTCCAAACTAGAGCACCGTGCGGGACCGTCCCTAGGCAACTTGGGTCACGTTGGTACCTGTACGCTTCGCTTATCTGGTGTGCCCTGAGAACGAGATATGTGCGACTCCTATCGGGATTTGTCGGCACATCGGGCGGCTTTGTTGGTCTTGTTTTACCATTGGCGAAATGTCTTGTAGCCAGGATTCCGAGACTGATCGGGTCTTCCCGCTAGAAGGAATATCCTTCGTTCACCGTGAGAGCTTATAATGGGCTAAGTTGGGACACCCCTGCAGGGTATCATCTTTTGAAAGCTGTGCCCGCGGTTATGAGGCAGATGGGAATTTGTTAATGTCCGGTTGTAGAAAACCCGAAGTTGATCTTAATTAAAATACACCAACCGCGTGTGTAACCGTGATGGTCTCTTCTCGGCGGAGTCCGGGAAGTGAACACGGTGTTGGAGTTATGCTTGACGTAGGTTGTTCTAGGATCACTTCTTGATCATAGTTGTTCGACCATGCTTTTGCCTTCTCTTCTCGCTCTCATTTGCGTATGTTAGACACCAGATATGCTAGTCGCTTGCTGCAGCTCCACCCCACTACCTTCTCCTACCCATAAGCTTAAATAGTCTTGATCTCGCGGGTGTGAGATTGCTGAGTCCCCGTGACTCACAGATACTTCCAAAACCAGTTTGCAGGTGCCGATGAAACCGTGCAGGTGACGCACCCGAGCTCAAGGAGGAGCTCGATGAAGATCTTGTTCATTGTGTTGTTTCATTTCAGTTGATCAGTAGTGGAGCCCAGTTGGGACGATCGGGGATCTGTGTAGCATTTGGGGTAGTCTTCTTTTATTTTGGTTCCGTAGTCGGACCTTGATTGTATCTGTTTGATGTAATGCTTTACTCATGTATTGCGTGAAGTGGCGATTGTAAGCCAACTATGTATCTCTTTCCCTTATGTATTACATGGGTTGTGTGAAGATTACCTCACTTGCGACATTGCTTTCAATGCGGTTATGCCTCTAAGTCGTGCTCTGACACGTGGGAGATATAGCCACATCGAGGGCGTTACAAGTTGGTAATCAGAGGCATCCCCGACTTAGGAGCCCCCTGCTTGATTGAATCGCTGACTTTGTTGAGTCTAGAACAAAATGTTTTGAGTCTTAGGATTATATATATCGGAGAGTAGGATTCTTTTTACTCCCCAGTCCCTTCGTCGCTCTGGTGAGGTCTCCTGACGTAGAAGTTTTGACTCTACTCTCCTCAAATTTCACAAAAAAAATTTAGGATCACGCGGGTATCTTGGAATCGTTCCGATGGTTTTGTGACGAGAACATTGTTCTTGGTGCCTCCTGACATTTAGGGGTTGTGGCAGTGTCCCGGGGAGTTGAGCTCCGAGGTGTTGTCGTCACAATTTTATCGTTGCAGTTCTGGAATACCTGAGTTTTGCCGACATCGAAAATCTCTTTTATGCAGTTGTTGGTGAGATAACCTCGATAACCCAGTACTGGGGCGAGCTCGAGAGTATTGCCATAACTCGTATAACGGATGCTTTTCGAAGGTTGAGGTACACAATTTCTGAAGGTTTCTTGGTTATTTGTTGAAGGATGGATACAGCTGGAACTAGGTATTGTTAGTTTGGGTGATATATTTTGTGTCCCCTGTATCCCCAACACCAGATTGCATAACCAGAAAGTTTCGGGAGTTTATATGTGGGAATTCAAGTAGCTCCTAGAATATCTTTCCGACAGATGCATGATATGGGATTGGGTAAATCTCTATCATGTGTATTTGTTCCGGCTTATTCTGCAAGCCAAATCCTTTGTTTTGTTTTATTTGTGGTATTCGAGTTGCTTCGAAGTCAAATGTTGAATCCATACCTTTCCTAAACGGTGTTCTCATATTTCTCTGTGAATACTAATCCTTCTTGATCACTGAGGTTGTCTTTTCAATTCTTTCCAACCGGTGTGCTTCTCTTCAAGTGGATCCGATCATTTCAACATTCACAAGATCACCTCTCAGTTTTTCCCAATGTTGCTTGTTTCATCCGTCCCAAATTGTCTCTGTTTTTCCCGCCCTCCCACCCTCTTTCTTTAAGGACTCAGATTTCTTAACCAAGTATCCATTTTATTGAGTGAAGTTTCTTCATTCTTTTCCTTTAATGTTTTATCCGGTGATTTCTCATGAAGACGCTAAGGAAGCTTCAACTTTATCGTTGTTCCATTCTAATTTTCTTCTCCGGTGGATTTAATTCAGGATTTCGGTGTTGATCATATCTCTTTCCGCGTCTCAAATGTTTTCTCATGCCGGTGCACCTCTTAATCATCCACTTCTCGCTATTCAATTGTTCCAGAGTGATGAAGATATCTCAGAAGATTCAAGTTTCCATTCGCAATTCACTCAAGTTCTTTTGAGGATGCTATCTCATTCAAGCCATTTTATTCAACCGGTGCAATCTCTCTTTTCAAGCAATCGTTCAACGGTGGTTCTTTCGAGTGGGCCCTAACCCACAGGTCTTTTCCCAGGATCCTACCTAACTCTTCTATTTTTCCGGAGTTATTCCCAAATTCTTTTCAAAGTTTGACGTAAGAATGAATTGTCACCAGTCAAATGTCTTTCTCCAAGATCTTTCAAATTCTTTTCATCGTTGGTTCAACCTTTCCAATTTTCATTCTGGTGTGCCTCAACAATTCATGGTGTTGTTTCTCGTCGTCATTCTCGGATTTTGAAGACCGAATAAGAGTTCCTCTTATATCCTTACCCGTTCTTCCAAAGATTCGTGGTTCTAGCTTGATGCCATCCTCTCATAATTGTTTAAGAATTATGAGAATTCTTTTCACCCATCCGGAGCAATGCAGGAGTCTTTTCAGTTTGATTCTTCGGAGGCCATCATTTCAGAAGATATTATTCATTCAAGCTTTCAGCTCTCGTTCTCCAAATCTCACTGGTGCATCATTCAAGTATTCTCTAACCAGCTCGTGATCTATTCGTTCATTTGTATCTAAATTCCCTCAAGTATCAACGTCATTTTCTATTTCTTCCCGGTGTTTTTTTATCGTTTCTTCGTTCATTTTCATTTCTTACGGCGGTTCGTTCAAGAGTTCTCTTCCTTCGTTATCATATAGATTCATTTGTTCTTTCCAATCCTACCGGTGGATCGTTGAAGACCTTCCCAAGTTTGCGCCATATCTATCTTAATCCTTTCTACGAGAATAAGTAGTATGACAAATCCATTGCTTGTCATCAATTTAATTGGTGAAGGATGAGCATAATGTAATTCTTATTCTTGTTTCATCGAGTAAATTTAATTCCTTATTCCGGAGATTCATCAAAATTCTTGATCTCATTTGTTCATTTTTCTTTCCGGAGCTCCAGGTTATTTCAATTATATCATTTCAAAGCTCCATCTAAATCATTGCAAGGCTTCACCTTGTGTTTTCAACTTCTCTCTCTTTCTATCATCCTTGTTTCACTGGAGTTCTTCATGGAAGGTTCATAGGATGGTTCATCAAGGATTCCTTTCATTCTCGTTTTGTTCTTCAAGATTTTTCTCGGAGTTAAGATCCGCCAAGCTATACTCTAAAATAAACATGGTGTTCAACACATGTATCGTTTTGAGGAGCTCAAGCATTCTTCATCTTGCATTCTGAAGTGCAATTCTTTCTACCTTATGTTGAGGTGGTGTTATATCACTCTTGACAACTTCTCTTCGTGGTTCATGATTCACATGTTGTCAAGAATGAGATAATTAAACCCATCGTTTCTTCATTGGAGTTATCTTGGGCTATATTTCACCTAAAGCTTTCCCTAAGGATTGTTGCTATTTATGGTGCTTATAAATGACCCAAGTTCTTCATTTGTCCTCCCGGTGAGATAAGTTTCTCGTCTCCTTGTTGATATCAATCCAATCATTTGTTTCCGTTGGTGGCAGAAGCTCACCTCATAATTTTGAGATGTTTCCATAAGCCCGCTACAAGCTTATTCTTGCCGTTGTTGTTTTTCAAACAACTCTGTTCAATCCTACTTCATAAGGATGCTCTTTCAAATTCATTTATGGTAGGAGATGTTGGTTTCATTCTTCGTTCTATTCATTCCAACTATCTAACTATCATGCTTTGTTTCCAAAGACTTTGTGAAGTTGCTCTCTTTGACCCGTCATCTCGGTTTCTTAAGATCATGTTCCTTTTCTTGCTTATCCATTTAACCTGAGTGTCGTGCTCTCTTTTCAAGTTCCTCCCATTTTGTTAAGTCTTGCATCTCTTTTCAACCGGAGAGTTGTCTGAATTTGTTCTTCCTTGTTTCCTTGTTTACCTCATTTCAACCAGAGTGGTTTCGATTCCTTCTTGTCCATTGTGCTCATCATTCATAGCTTTGCAACCTCCAAGGTTCACATGGTGTTCCTTGGTTCTCTTTTCTACTGGAGTGGTCTCAATTGTGTTCAACTCTGTTGTGTTCTTTCTTTCAACTTTTCAAGCTCTCAAGGTTCATTGGTTTCACTCGTTTGTCAAAGAAGCAACTTAGTTTTACCTTTCTCTTCCTCTTCCGTTTCTCTCCGGTGCCATCCTAGATCTCGGGACGAGATCCTCTCATAGTGGTGGAGTGTTGTAACGCCCCGAGACAGATGCTCGAGAAGACTTCCATATATTCCGGGTTTCACCGTGTGTTTCATTTGTGCTTGCTCTTTTATTTTTGCATTGCATCATGTCATCATGCCATCAATTTCTCAAACCAACTAAAACTCAAACAAATTGCATGGGTCTTTGATCCATTTAAATCGAGGGAATTCACTTGTGATTTCTCTTTACAACATATTCAAAGTCTCCAATATTACTAAGGAGCTATAATAAAATATTCCATTAATTGGAATGCACCATAACACACTTGCAATTTAAGTCCATGCCTCTTCTGCCTCAAGTTTCACCTCCAAACTTTGCCAACATTTCTTTTCCCATTTATCGAGGCTCTTCCTAATTTCTCAACATTTTTGAACACTTCTAAATCCTCGTCCTTGTTCAAACAATTTGAATTAAATTCAAATGAATTTGAATTTAAATCTTGCAATCATGCTCACTTCTATTTTCTTGGGACAAGCGCATTTTCGTGAGTCCGGGAAAATAATCCGCATGCCCAAGTCCCTTCTCTAACCTTTTTCTTTCTTTCCTTTTCTTTATTTTTTTCTCTTCTGTCATGTGTGTGAGGGAGAAAGAGTTTCCAGCGCAGCCCAACTCCACTTGGCCTTTTTTTTCCTGTCCACCAAGTTGGCCCAGCAGCCCAGCCGCCCCACCTAAACCTAACCCTAGGCCCGACCCCTCCTCTCGACCTCTCCCTCTCGTTCCCTCTGCCCGCCGCCACACACACACATGCACGCATTGAGCTAGGGAGAGGAGCTCCCTGCGCCCGATCCCCTCGCCGCCTCCACCGGGAGAGCTCCCCCTCACCCGTTCTTCCCCTGCCCCGCGCTGCACCTCCTCCATCCCGCGCCCGCAGCCAAGCTATGGATCGAGAGGAGCTCGATCCCGAGCGCCTTTTGCCCATCCATGCCGCCGACCTGTTGCCCTACTCGACCCCGACCTCAACCATCCCGCTTCGACCTCGCCGCCAGCAGCAGCTGCTGCACCCTCTCGCCGACGCCGCGCCCGATCCTCCACCGCGCCCCACCTTCGACCTCTGTTTCCGCGTCCCATGGCCACGAGCGCCACCAGTAGCAGTTCCAGGTGTCCCCGTCGCCGAGCCCCTCGCCGCCCTTCTGCACCTTATCTCCGGCCCTGCACGTCGAAGCCATGCCTCCCGGTGCCCGCAGCTGCGTCGCCGGTCTTCCTCCTCGACGCTGTCGCCTCAAGCCTCCACATGCCTCGCGAGACACCAGTAGCAGTTCCAGGCGTCCCCGTCGCCGAGCCCCTCGCCGCCCTTCTGCACCTTATCTCCGGCCCTGCACGTCGAAGCCATGCCTCCCGGTGCCCGCAGCTGCGTCGCCGGTCTTCCTCCTCGATGCTGTCGCCTCGAGCCTCCACATGCCTCGCGAGACCGCCGTGCCAAGTCCCCGGCCATCTTCTGCCGCAGCTCGCGCTCGAGCTCCCTTCCACGACTCTCGGTCACCTTCTTCTGTTGCGACCTCCTGCTGACCAAGTCCCTGTTCGTCCTCTACTCGCAGCTCCATCCATGGCGGCCTCTGTTCGCTGACCACCAAGACCCGAGGCCCTTTTGTGTTGCTTCACTTTGGATGCGCCAAGATCCTCTCCGACAAGTGTACGACTACATGGGGACACGTCAATTACCTCTACTGCCGTCTCCGGAATCGCCAAGGACGCCAAGTACCACGACGTTTTTGGAAGACCCGTGAACATCAACTTTCCCTGCCACGAACGGTCACAGTGTTGTGGATCCGGCAAGTACCCTCTCCGGAACGCCAAGTTCGTCTATGAAATGTGTACCACTACATCAAAGACCTCGGATCCATCAAGTTCCTCTTCGAAACGTGTACCACTACTTCCACTGCCGTTGGGAGAACGACTACTTCCACTTCGAACCCATCCGCCCCGAAATGCACGCTTCGAAGGTATAACCGCCGAGACAACCGCCCGTGAATGAATGCATATGTTCTATGAGTTGCTCGTGTTTGCACCGTGCCCGACTTGTTCGTCGCACGTTGTCACCCCCTTCCTTGCCACTAACTCGTGGGAACCCGGTAGTCGAGATCACCCCACCATCTCTAGCATGTTCCGCGCACCCGCACACTTGCTCTTTTGCACCGGCATCTCAATGAGTTGTTGGATCATCAGAATGTTGCTGTGGCACTATTTCCGTTTTGACCGCCGTGGCACCCTTTTCCTTCCGCCATGGTGACAAATGCCTCGTATCTTACTCAGGTCTACATTTTCATAAAAATTTGCATAAAGTTGCATATGTCATCTACATCATAATAACAACACTTAAAATGTTTATATTTGGTGTTTCCATTAATTTGCTAAGGCCCCGTTTGGTAACAAAGTAATTTCAAAGTATTCTCCAAATACTACAGTTTTTTATATTACTGTAGTTTTATTTACATAGGGTTGTTTGATTGCCTCTAAAAACTGTGATTTCAATACTACAGTTTTTGCCAAACCACAGTATTTTCTCTGTATATAAAAAAGAACCTCATACCTCTTTTTAAAAAACTGAACAGCAGAAAAGAAGGGTCGGACAGAGCTTAGGCAGTAGGCAGGGTGCAACTACAAACTGTCTGAGCTGAGGTCTTTTAGTTGTTCGTTACCTGCGGCTGCAGTACTTGAACACTATGCTTCTTTCATCAGCGTTGTCAAACATGTGACATGGGAATTTTTTTCACTCTTCCCTGTTGTCTATATGATGAGTCAGATGATATTTTCATCATATTTTACTAGCTGGTAAATGTTTTGGTTGATTTTCATAGAACAATTGTGTGTGGTGCTTATCTTACAGAGAAGAATGTTTGAGCCAAAATATATATGTTCGATTCATGTGCCTTCTCCTTGCAAATGTCTGGTATGAAGATTTTCAAGTACCTATTGCTCAGAGGTCATCTGCTAATTACTCCACCGGCGTCGCCGTCGCTAATCATCATTAGTCTAATCCATCTGTATATTCTAGTACTACAATGGCTAGCAAGTTTCGAATGCATGCACGGCTACCGGCTAGCCAAGAAAATTTACATCGTTTTGTGACGTAGCCAAACACGTCCTGTGTATCGTGAATATTTAAAAAAACGCTGTTATATTAAAACCATGGTATTTTGTACCTATATGCTAAATTACTGTAGTTTTTGATACTTTGGTTTTTGTTGTACTTTGCTATCAAACGGAGCCTAAATGCATATGGGGATTTACCGGATTTGTTGTTTGTTATATCCGGCCCCATTTAAACTGTTTAGATGGTATAGTTTTGTTACGCTTCACCTCTTGCCATGTTAACTAATATTTAATATTGTTGGATACATAATTGAGAGAGAACTAAATAAGTCATGTGGTGTTTCGTCAATATGCAACTCATTGCATATTGAGCTCCACTTAATTTGTAGTGTTGTTTGTTGCACTTTGCCATGCCATGCTCATTAAACCGTACATGCATCATACTTGATTGTGCATCATGCCATGTTTATGTGATGGTTGTTTACTATGTTGCTTGCTTCTTTCCGGGCTGTTTCTCTCGTTAGCTACGGTTTCGTTCCGGAGTTGTGAGGATTCGTTCGACTATGTCTGCTTGTCTTCTTCATGGACTCGTTCTTCTTCTTAGCGGGATCTCAGGCAAGATGACCATACCCTCGAAATCACTTCTATCTTTGCTTGCTAGATGCTCGCTCTTTTGCTATGCCTATGCTGCGATGCCTACCACTTGCTTATCATGCCTCTGTTGCTGCCATGTCAAGCCTCTAACCCACCTTGTCCTAGCAAACCGTTGTTTGGCTATGTTACCGCTTTGCTCAGCCCCTCTTATAGCGTTGTTAGTTGCAGGTGAAGTTGAAGTCTGTTCCATGTTGGAACATGGATATGTTGGGATATCGCAATATCTCTTATTTAATTAATGCATCTATATACTTGGTAAAGGGTGGAAGGCTCGGCCTTATGTCTGGTGTTTTGTTCCACTCTTGCCGCCCTAGTTTCCGTCACACCGGTGTTATGTTCCTTGATTTTGCGTTCCTTACACGGTTGGGTGATTTATGGGATCCCCTTGACAGTTCGCTTTGAATAAGACTCCTCCAGCAAGGCCCAACCTTGGTTTTACCATTTGCCACCTAAGCCTTTTTCCCTTGGGTTCTGCAGACTCAAGGGTCATCTTTATTTTAACTCCCGGGCCAGTGCTCCTCTGAGTGTTGGTCCAAACTAGAGCACCGTGCGGGACCGTCCCTAGGCAACTTGGGTCACGTTGGTACCTGTACGCTTCGCTTATCTGGTGTGCCCTGAGAACGAGATATGTGCGACTCCTATCGGGATTTGTCGGCACATCGGGCGGCTTTGTTGGTCTTGTTTTACCATTGGCGAAATGTCTTGTAGCCAGGATTCCGAGACTGATCGGGTCTTCCCGCTAGAAGGAATATCCTTCGTTCACCGTGAGAGCTTATAATGGGCTAAGTTGGGACACCCCTGCAGGGTATCATCTTTTGAAAGCTGTGCCCGCGGTTATGAGGCAGATGGGAATTTGTTAATGTCCGGTTGTAGAAAACCCGAAGTTGATCTTAATTAAAATACACCAACCGCGTGTGTAACCGTGATGGTCTCTTCTCGGCGGAGTCCGGGAAGTGAACACGGTGTTGGAGTTATGCTTGACGTAGGTTGTTCTAGGATCACTTCTTGATCATAGTTGTTCGACCGTGCTTTTGCCTTCTCTTCTCGCTCTTATTTGCGTATGTTAGACACCAGATATGCTAGTCGCTTGCTGCAGCTCCGCCCCACTACCTTCTCCTACCCATAAGCTTAAATAGTCTTGATCTCGCGGGTGTGAGATTGCTGAGTGCCCGTGACTCACAGATACTTCCAAAACTAGTTTGCAGGTGCCGATGAAACCGTGCAGGTGGCGCACCCGAGCTCAAGGAGGAGCTCGATGAAGATCTTGTTCATTGTGTTGTTTCATTTCAGTTGATCAGTAGTGGAGCCCAGTTGGGACGATCGGGGATCTGTGTAGCATTTGGGGTAGTCTTCTTTTATTTTGGTTCCGTAGTCGGACCTTGATTGTATCTGTTTGATGTAATGCTTTACTCATGTATTGCGTGAAGTGGCGATTGTAAGCCAACTATGTATCTCTTTCCCTTATGTATTACATGGGTTGTGTGAAGATTACCTCACTTGCGACATTGCTTTCAATGTGGTTATGCCTCTAAGTCATGCTCCGACACGTGGGAGATATAGCCGCATCGAGGGCGTTACACCAAGTTCCCATCACAATCCCTATCTCTTGCATTACATTAGTTGCCATTTGCCTCTCGTTTTCCTCTCCCCCACTTCACCCTTGCCGTTTTATTTGCCCTCTCCTTCTCCTTCTCCTTCTCCTTCTCCTTCTCCTTCTCTTTTTCCGTTTGCCTTTTTTCTCGCTTGCCTTTTGTTTGCTCGTGTGTTGGATTGCTTGTTTGTCGCGATGGCTCTACCAAATTTTGGTGATCTTCACCTTAAAAGGTTAGAGGAGATCGAAAACAATGTCAGGAAGTTTATGGTTTTGCAATTTGAGCATAATAATTTCTTTAGAAACGAGCTTAAGGAACAAAAAAGTTTTATGAGTTATATGAATAAAGAGCTCGATGATATGTCTAAAGAATTTGATGGCATAAGATCCCAAATTGCTGGTCTTGAAAAGTTGACTGCTGAAATTTCAGATATGCATGCTACCTTAGTCAATAAGATGGCCGCTAAACCGAACTCCTATGAAAATCAAGATGAAGATCTAAAAGTGATTGATGTGTCCCCTATCAAATCTTTGTTTTGCAATATTAATCTTGATGAAACTGAATATGATCTTTCTTTACCTAGAAGGTGTTCTAAAAATTCGGAGTATTTAGACCTTTATAATGAAATTGATGAAAGTGGGATTGAAAGAAATAAAACCCTAGATGTTGCTAAACCCACTATATTGGATTTCAAGGATTTAATTATGAAAGTTGCTCTCTAATTGAATGTATTTCCTTGTTGCAATCCGTGCTAAATTCTCCTCATGCTTATAGTCAAAAGAAAGCCTTTACCGAACACATTGTTGATGCCTTGATGCAATCCTATGAAGAAAAACTTGAGTTGAAAGTTTCCATCCCTAGAAAAATCTATGATGAGTGTGAACCAACTATTAAAATTAAAATTAAAGATCATGAGTTTTATGCTTTGTGTGATTTGGGTGCTAGTGTCTCCACTATCCCCAAAACTTTGTGTCATTTGCTAGATTTCCATGATTTTGACGATTGCTCTCTAAATTTGCATCTTGCGGATTCCACTATAAAAAAACCTATGGGTAGAGTTAATGATGTTCTTATTATTGCAAATAGGAATTATGTTCCCGTAGATTTTATCGTTCTTGATATAGATTGCAATCCTTCTTGCCCTATTATTCTTGGTAGACCTTTCCTTAGAACGGTTGGTGTGATTATTGATATGAAGGAAGGGAATATTAGGTTGCAATTTCCATCGAAAAACGGCATGGAACACTTTCCTAGGAAGAATATAAGATTTCCATATGAAACTATCATGAGAGCTACCTACGGATTGCCTACCAAAGATGGCAATACCTAAATCTATCCTCGTTTTTATGCCTAGCTAGGGGCGTTAAACGATAGCGCTTGTTGGGAGGCAACCCAATTTTATTTTGAGTTTTTTGTTTTTGCTTCTGTTTAAGAATAAATAACCCATGTACCTTCTGTTTACATGTGGTTTTGTGTTTTAATTAGTGTTCGTGCCAAGCTAGACCTATTGGATCTTCTTGGATGATAGTTATTTGATCTTGCTGTAATTTCCAGAAACTTTGAGCTTAGTGCCCGAATTATTAAAAATCACCAGAACGTGATAAAATTCTGATCCCAATTGCTGCTGATAAATAAACAAATTGTCTAGGCCGTATAAGTTTGGTAGATTTTTTGGAGTTCCAGAAGTTTTCGTTAGTTACAGATTACTACAGACTGTTCTGTTTTTGACAGATTCTGTTTTTCGCGTGTTGTTTGCTTATTTTGATGAATCTATGGCTAGTATTGGAGGGTATGAACCATAGAGAACTTGGAATACAGTAGATTTAACACCAATGTAAATAAAGAATGAGTTAATTACAGTACCTTGAAGTGGTTTTATGTTTTATTTCTCTAACGGAGCTCACGAGATTTCTATTGAGTTTTCTGTTGTGAAGTTTTCAAGTTTGGGTGAAATCTTTTGATGGATTATGGAACAAAGAGTGTCAAGAGCCTAAGCTTGGGGATGCCCATGGAACACCCAAGATAATCCAAGGACACCAAAAAGTCAAAGCTTGGGGATGCCCCGGAAGGCATCCCCTCCTTCGTCTACTTCCATCGGTATTTGGAGCTATATTTTTATTCACCAACATGATATGTGTTTTGCTTGGAGCGTCTTGTATTATTTGTGTCTTTGTTTTTTAGTGTGCCACAGTCATCCTTGCTGTACACACCTTTGAGAGAGACAATTATGAATTAAAATTTGTTAGAATACTCTTTGTGCTTCACTTATATCTTTTGAGCTAAGCAGTTTTTGCTCTATGTGCTTCACTTATATCTTTTGAGCGTGATAATTTTGCTCTATGTGCTTCACTTAGATTTTTTAGAGCATGGTGGTGGACTTGTTTTAAAGAAACTATTGATCTCTCATGCTTCACTTAGATCATGTTGAGAGTCTTAATATCATGGTAAATTGCTTAATATTAATATGCTTGGTATTCATGATTTGTGAAATTTTCTTTTGAGTGCGTTGAATACTAAGAAAAGATTGAAGGATGATAATTGTTTTGAGATATGGAGGTGATAATATTAGAGTCATGCTAGTGGAAGTAGTTGTGAATTTAAAGAATACTTGCTTTGAAGTTTGTGATTCCCGTAGCATGCACGTATGGTGAACTATTATGTAACAAAGTCGGAGCATGAGGTGTTTATTGATTGTCCTCCTTATGAGTGGCGCTCGGGGACGAGCGATGGTCTTTTCCTACCAATCTATCCCCCTAGGACCATGCACGTAATACTTTGCTTTGATAACTTCTAGTTTTTTGCAATAAGTATATGAGTTCTTTATGACTAATGTTGAGTCCATGGATTATACGCACTTTTTCCTATCCTTCCACCATTGCTAGCCTCTCTAATACCGCGCACTTTTCACCGGTATCATACACCCACCACATATTTTCCTCAAAACAGCCACCATACCTACCTATCATGGCATTTCCATAGCCATTCCGAGATATATTGCCATGCAACTTTTCCACCGTTCCGTTTATTATGACACGCTCCATCATTGTCATATTGCTAGCATGATCATGTAGTTGACATCGTATTTGTGGAAAGCCACCATTCATAATTCTTTCATACACGTCACTCTTGATTCATTGCATATCCCGGTACCCCGCCGGAGGCATTCATATAGAGTCATATCTTGTTCTAAGTATCGAGTTGTAATTGTTGAGTTGTAAGAAAACTAAAAGTGTGATGATCGTCATTTTTAGAGCATTGTCCCAAGTGAGGAAAGAATGATGGATACTATGATTCCCCCACAAGTCAGGATGAGACTCCGGACGATAAAAAAATGAGAGAAAAAAAGAGAAGGGACAATGCTACTATCCTTTTACCACACTTGTGCTTCAGAGTAGCACCAAGATCTTCATGATAGAGAGTCTCCTATGTTGTCACTTTCATATACTAGTGGGAACTTTTCATTATAGAACTTGGCTTGTATATTCCAATGATGGGCTTCCTCAAAATGCCCTAGGTATTCGTGAGCAAGCGAGTTGGATGCACACCCACTTAGTTCCTTTTGTTGAGCTTTCATATACTTATAGCTCTAGTGCATCCGTTGCATGGCAATCCATACTCACTCACATTGATATCTATTAATGGGCATCTCCATAGCCCGTTGATACGCCTAGTTGATGTCAGGCTATCTTCCCCTCTTTTTGTCTTCTCCACAACCACCGTTCTATTACACATATAGTGCTATATCCATGGCTCACGCTCATGTATTGCGTGAAGGTTGAAAAAGTTTTGAAAATGTTAAAGTATGAAACAATTGATTGGCTTGTCATCGGGGTTGTGCATGATTTAAATACTTTGTGTGCTGAAGATGGAGCATAGCCAGACTATATGAATTTGTAGGGATAAATTTCTTTGGCCATGTTATTTTGAGAAGACATAATTGCTTTATTACTATGCTTGAAGTATTATTATTTTTTATGTCAATATGAACTTTTGTCTTGAATCTTTCGAATCTGAATATTCATACCAGAATTAAGAAGTTTTACATTGAAATTATGCCAAGTAGCACTCCGCATAAAAAATTCTCTTTTTATCATTTACCTACTCGAGGATGAGTAGGAATTAAGCTTGGGGATGCCTGATACGTCTCCAACGTATCTATAATTTTTGATTGCTCCATGCCATATTATCTACTGTTTTGGACTATATTGGGCTTTATTTTCAACTTTTATATTATTTTTGGGACTAACCTATTAACCGGAGGCCCAGCACAGAATTGCCGTTTTTTGCCTATTTCAGTGTTTTGGAGAAACAGAATATCAAACGGAGTCCAAACGGAATAAAATCTTCGGGAACGTGATTTTCTCACCGAACGTGATCCAGAGGACTTGGAACCTACGCCAAGGCATCGAAGAGGCGGTCACGAGGGTGGGGGCGGCCCCCTACGGCGCGCCCCCTGCCTCATGGGCCCCCCGAAGCTCCACCGACGTACTCCTTCCTCCTATATATACCTATGTACCCCCAAACGATCAAAACACGAGCCAAAAACCTAATTCCACCGCCGCAACCTTCTGTATCCACGAGATCCCATCTTGGGGCCTGTACCGAAGCTCCGCCGGAGAGGGCCGTCATCACGGAGGGCTTCTACATCATCATAGCCTCTCCGATGAAGTGTGAGTAGTTTATCTCAGACCTTCGGGTCCATAGTTAGTAGCTAGATGGCTTCTTCTCTCTTTTTGGATCTCAATACAAAGTTCTCCCCCTCTCTTGTGGAGATCTATTCGATGTAATCTTCTTTTTGCGGTGTGTTTGTTGAGACCGATGAATTGTGGGTTTGTGATCAAGTCTATCTTTGAATAATATTTGAATCTTCTCTGAATTCTTTTATGTATGATTGGTTATCTTTGCAAGTCTCTTCGAATTATCAGTTTGGTTTGGCCTACTAGATTGGTTTTTCTTGCCATGGGAGAAGTGCTTAGCTTTGGGTTCGATCTTGCGGTGTCCTTTCCTAGTGACAGAAGGGGCAGCAAGGCACGTATTACATCGTTGCCATCAAGGATAACAAGATGGGCTTTATTTCATATTGCATGAATTTATCTCTCTACATCATGTCATCTTGCTTAAAGCGTTACTCTGTTTCTAACTTAATACTCTAGATGCATGCTGGATAGCGGTCGATGAGTGTAGTAATAGTAGTAGATGCAGGCAGGAGTCGGTCTACTTGTCACGGACGTGAAGCCTAAAACATGATCATACCTTAGATATTCTCATAACTATGCTCAATTCTGTCAATTGCTCAATAGTAATTTGTTCACCCACTGTAGAATACTTATGCTCTTAAGCGAAGCCACTAGTGAAACCTATGGCCCCCGGGTCTATTCTCATCATATCAATCTCCATCACTTTAATCTTGCTTTCCTTTTTTACTTTGCCTTTTACCTTTTTACTTTGCATCTCTATACCAAAAATACCAAAAACATTATCTATCAGTTCTCACTCTCGTAAGTGACCGTGAAGGGATTGACAACCCCTAATCGCGTTGGTTGCAAGTTGCTATCGTTTGTGCAGGTACGAGGGACTTGAGCGTGGCCTCCTACTGGATTGATACCTTGGTTCTCAAAAACTGAGGGAAATACTTACGCTACTCTGCTGCATCATCCTCTCCTCTTCGGGGAAAACCAACGCAAGCTCAAGAGGTCGCACCGCTCAAGAGGGAATGCGTGCGATGTTGCATTTTCACTTACAAGTGGGACCGCAGTTGAGCAAACCGACTATCGGCAAACCCCCACCCTGTCCACCGCGCGATGGCTGAGAAAACAGGAGGGAAAAGAGATGGCTGTAGCACGAACTCCAAGAAAATTGGTGTCGGATGGGACTCGTGTGGGTGGCGTGTGCCGTACTGCTAGACGTGAATGCTAGTTATGGCCCATTCCACTCCACTATATCGAGCCTATATTGAGGTACGTAGAAAAAATTTCCTGCAGTCCGTGCTCAACCCTCCTCTATCTCTCTTCTCAGCCAGCCAGCGGACGCACGGAGCCCATCGTCTGTTTGCTCACATGCGGCCCCACATGTTAGTGAAAACGCAAGAGGACCCACTGAACCTGCACATCTTTCACCTCGATGTGCTGGTACAAATCCAATAAAGATCTTTAGTGGCCGCTTTTGGAGTTACTCAAGAGTAGTAAGATTCTATTTACAGTTTAACCCAAGATGCACATCTCGTGGCTTCAACTACCACTCTATTTTATTTCATGACACAAACTGGATGCTGGATGTCCCACGTGTCGGCAAAAGGAGGAAGAACCCGACCAAATCTTCGGTTGTGCTCTCGGATTAGACTAGTTGTGCTAACTTAAAAATTTTGTTCTGTACTCCCTCCGTTCCAAAATACTTGACTTCCATTTTATCCAAAAATGGGTGTACCTATATACTAAAACATGTCTAGATACATATATATTTTGACAAATAGAAGTCATGTATTGTGCAACGAAGGGAGTAGAATGGATGCAAGTTTTTGTATCGGGAAGAAGATTACATCCATATATTGATAGAGCGCAAATTAGTAGATGTTCTATCACTTTTAGCTAGCACAGAGGCTAGAGATGAGATTAGTGCACTTGTTGATACTCCTACTAGAATAGAGGCTAGACATGAGACTAGATGCGAGGAAGCAACGTCTACTTCTTTACACTCGAAGAAGAAAGAAGCGCAAGATCGAGCCTCCGCAGATCAACAATGAATGCATCGAGAAGGCACTAATCCAACTTACAGGAGTAGTAAAATGTATTCTTGTGGTTCTTGTTTTCTTTGGTCTTGCTTTTCTTGTCAAAATTATCGTTGGAGTTCGTGCAAAACGGAGGTCCGTTTGGGGTCGTGCGTTGGAGTTGGCGTTACAAGTGGGAACGCAGTTAGGGAAACCGACTATCGGCAAACCCCCACCTCACCCACCGCGCGATGGCTGAAGTTAGAGAAACAACGAGGTTGAAGAGATTGCTCTAGTGTAATGCCCACGATGCGGCTATATCTCTCACGTGTCGAGGCACGACTTAGAGGCATAACCGCATAGTAGGCATGTCACAAGAGGGGTAATCTTTACACATCCCATGTACTGAATAAGAAAAGGATAAAGAGTTGGCTTACAATCGCCACTTCACACAATACATAAATAAAGCATTACATCAACCAGAATACAATCAACGTTCGACTACGGAACCAAATAAAGAAAGACAACCCCTAATGCTAGATCCCCGATCGTCCCAACTGGGCTCCACTACTGATCATCTGTAAACGATACATAGTAACGAACAAGGTCCTCGTCGAAGCATCACCTGCACTGGCATCATCGGCACCTGCAACTGTTTTGGTAGAATCTGTTAGTCACGCGGACTCAGCAATCTCACACCCGTGAGATCAAGACTATTTAAGCTTAAAGGTAAGACAGGGTAGTGAGGTGGAGCTGCAGCAAGCACTAGCATATATGGTGGCTAACCTACACAAATGAGAGCGAGAAGAGAAGCAAAGCACGGTCGTGAAGCTAGATGTGATCAAGAAGTGATCCTGAAACTACTTACGCACAACCATAACACAAGAACCGTGTTCACTTCCCGGACTCCGCCGAAAAGAGACCATCACGGTTACACACGCGGTTGATATATTTTAATTAAGTAAAGTGTCAAGTTCTCTACAACCGGACATTAACAAATTCCCATCTGCCTCATAACCGCGGGCACGGCTTTCG
This sequence comes from Aegilops umbellulata, assembly GCA_032464435.1. Lineage (NCBI taxonomy): Eukaryota > Viridiplantae > Streptophyta > Magnoliopsida > Poales > Poaceae > Aegilops > Aegilops umbellulata. The sequence continues at coordinate 88,026,352 of CP136059.1, forward strand.
AAAGATAATACCCTATCGGAGTGTCCCAACTTAGCCCATTATAAGCTCTCATGGTCAACGAAGGATATTCCTTCTACCGGGAAGACCCGATCAATCTCGGAATCCCGGCTAGAAGACATTTCGAAAGTGGTAAAACAAGACCAGCAGGACCACCCGACTGTGCCGACAAATCCCGATAGGAGCTGCACATATCTCATTCTCAGGGCACACCGGATAAGCGAAGCGTACAGGTACCAACGTGACCCAAATTGCCTAGGGACGGTCCCGCACGGTGCTCTAGTTTGGACTAGCACTCAGAGGAGGACTGGCCGAGGGGTTAAAATAAAGATGACCCTCGGGCTCGTGAAAACCCAAGGGAAAAAGGCTTAGGTGGCAAATGGTAAAACCAAGGTTGGGCCTTGCTGGAGGAGTCTTATTCAAAGCGAACTGTCAAGGGGGTCCCATAAATCACCCAACCGTGTAAGGAATGCAAACTCAAGGAACATAACACCGGTATGACGAAAACTAGGGCGGCAAGAGTGGAACAAAACACCAGGCATAAGGCCGAGCCTTCCACCCTTTACCAAGTATATAGATGCATTAATTAAATAAGAGATATTGTGATATCCCAACATATCCATGTGCCAACATGGAACAAACTTCAACTTCACCTGCAACTAGCAACGCTATAAGAGGGGCTGAGCAAAAGCGGTAACATAGCCAAACAACGGTTTGCTAGGAAAGGATGGTTAGAGGCTTGACATGGCAACATATTAGGCGGGATATAGCAAGTGGTAGGTATTGCAGCATAGCAAAGGAGCGAGCAACTAGCAAGCAAAGATAGAAGTGATTTCGAGGGTATGGTCATCTTGCCTGAGATCCTGCTAGGAAGAAGAACGAGTCCATGAAGAAGACAAACGGACGTAGTCGAACGAATCCTCACAATCGCAACGTTATCGGAACTAACCCGAAGAAGCAACATCGGAAAGAATTAAACAACATGGTGAAAAACCATCACATAAACATGGCATGATGCACAATCAAGCATGATGCATGTCCGGTTTAAATGAGGCATGGCATGGCAAAATGCAACAAGCAATACTACAAGTTAAGTGGAGCTCAATATTCAACAAGTTGCATATTGACGAAACACCACATTAGATTATTTAGTTCACTCTTATTTATGAACAAGACAAGATTAAATGTTGGTTAACATGGCAAGAGGTGAAGCATAAGTAAACTAACTATCTAGGGAAGTTTAAATGAGGTCGGAACAACAAACAACAATTCCGGTAATCCCCACATGTCATATTTTAGATTTGGTACTGTTCTGCCTAAATCCATATTTTATTGTTGTTAAACAGGAAAATAAAGTGCAACATGTTAATCTATGCATTTTTCTACCCCATTTACATATAAAGTTTATTAAAATCGGAGCTACGGTTAATTAGTTATGAAATAAATCATTTTAACATGGCATTTTTACAAATTTAAACAAACAGCAAGTTTAAACATTTTTAACATGGATGAAAGTTGGATATTATGAAACTTGATGAATTTCTAAGCAATTTTCATATATAAATTATTTACATATGATGCATGATTAATAAGTTATTATATGCATGACAAAGAGGGTTTCTCTGCAAAACAGTAAATCCTGGGATAATTGATTAAACGTCCAGAACTGAAAAAAAACCGATGCGGGCTGAAACTGGAGGCTGGGGGAGCTGCTCATATTGGGCCAAGCCCAGTCGATGGAAGAGGCGCTGGGCCTTGGCGTGCTGGACGCGAGCCAGGCGCGGGTCAACGAGCGGCAGGAGCGTGTGCTCGTCCTCTGCTCGAACGAGGACGAGGCAGAAGACAGGGGGGCGATGCAGGTGAAGCAGAGGCACGGAACTTGGGGATGAGCGCCCCGGTGAGGGACGGCGACCTTCGGCGACGGGCGTATGGATCCGGGGCGAAGCAGGCGGCGACACGATGAGGCGGCACTGGAGCTTCTGCGGGTGCTCGGGACAGAGTTTGTGGCCGTGCGAGACGGCAGCAGAGGCTGGGCGCGCGGAAGGTCAACACGGCGTCATCGACAGGGACCTTGGCGTGGAGCGGCGATGGCAGGGCTGGCGAGGCTCGGGTCAACGGGCGCAAGGAGGAGGTGCTGGGCTGCGTGATGCAGGCAGTCGACGCAGCAGCTCATGTCGTTCAACGCAGGGTGAAGCAGAGGGCGTCGCGCGGCTCTGCGGGCAGGGACTTGGCGCGGGGCAGAGGTGTACTTGGGGCTCCGGCGGGAGGAACTTGAGGCGCAGGGGCGACGAGCTCGAGCAGATCCTTCGAAGAGGAGTCTGCGGATGCGAGTGGCTCCACATGAGGGCGACCATGGCGAGGTACAGCGGTGGCATCCCATGGCCAGTGCAGACACGCTGGCGACGAGGAGCAGTGGGAACAGGCATAGAACGGCGGAAATCAAGCGCGGAGGAGCCGGGCATGGCGGATCCAGGCGCGTACGACAAGAACTTGGCTATAGCGGCTTCCTCCTTGCGGCTCCTGCACGGACGTACCTGGGAGAAAGAGAGAGCAATATTGAGCGAGAGGGACAGAGAGACGACGGGAGGAGGAGAACGAAGGGAGGGAGAGGGACGAGGCCGGTCCTGGCGGCTTCGATGGTGGTGGTCGACGTCGCTAGCGGCAGCGTGAGAAGGGCAGAGCTGCTCCCGATCCATCCTGGATCGAGGCACGGGATGAGGCGCTCGGGCCTTGCTGCGCTGCATGGGGTTGCGGAGAACCAGGGAGGTGGTCGAAGGACGGCTGGGATAGGGCAGGGGATCGCGGAGATCGCCCCTAGTTAGCTGGTTGGGCATGGATCCCGAAGAAGGTGGAGGCTGGTCGGTGGTGGATTGGGCAGGGGAGGAAAACAAGGAGGTGGCGGCGGATGGGTCGGATGAAATGGATGGGACGTCTCGGACTAGGGCTTGACATGCTTAAATAGCTAGGTGGACTAGCTTAGGGGCAAAATGAACCCTTGGATCAAAATCGAACGGTCAAGAATAAATAGATTTGGGAGTCCAAATAAGAAAACGAAGATGTTGGAGATAATCCGGACCCAACGGTAACGATAGTCCGGTTCGAGTTCGGGGAAGTTTCGGACACGGGCAAGGGGTCGATGCACTGTGCAAAGAGACTCTGGTTGAGGCAAGAGGGAAAACGAAGAACAAGATTGGTCTCGGAACGGTCAACAAAAGCAAGGGGAACGCAGCAACTACGAGCAACTACAAGTTTTAAGAAAACATGCGATGCAATGCTCATGATGACATCATGAAAGCAACAAACAAAAATAAAACACACGGCGAACACGAAATATATGGAAGTCTTCTGGAACGTCGGTCTCGGGGCGTTACAACACTCCACCACTACAAGAGGATCTCGTCCCGAGATCTAGGATGGCACCGGAGAGAAACGGAAGGGGAAGAGGTAAAACAAATTGCTTCTTGATAAAACGAGTGAACCCAAAGAACCTTGGAAGTTGAACAATTTGAAAGAAAGAATACAATGGAGAAGACGAGATTGCAAACACTCCGTTATCAAAGAGGAACAAGGAACATTGCGAGAACCTTTGTAGGTTGAAGAATATGAAACAAGAGCTTAACGGATCAAAAGGAATATGAAAGCACACCGGTAGAAAAAAGAAACAAGGAACAAGAATGACATAATTTGGAAAACACTCCGGTAGAAAAGAGAAGGAAAACTTGATAAGATGGAAAGAACTTGAAAAGAAAACACCACACTCCGGTTAAATGGATTAGCAAGGAAATGAACATGATATTGGCAAAACGAGATGATGAGTCGAAGAGAGTAACATCACAATGCCTCCGGAACGAAAGAATAGAGGATAAATCGGCGGAAAAAATGAACGGAGAAGAAAATGACAACTTCTTCCACAAATGAGTTTGGAAAGCACCCTTCCAGGAAGGTTATAGCGGAGTTGTTGGAAAACCAACAACGAAAAGATATGATCCTCGTGGGCTTATTGAGACATCTCAAAACTTGAGGTGAACTTCTGCCACTAACGAAAACAATTGATCGTTTAAGTTCAAAGAAGAGATGAAAACTTCTTCACCGAGATGAGAAGGAGAAAACTGGACCATTGATAAGCACCACAATAGCAACATTCCTTAGGGAAGGTTGTAGGTGAAATATAACCCAAGATAACTCCAACAAAGAGATTGATTGGTCGAAAAGATCTCTTGAACGAAGAGAAAATGACGTCGATACTCCTACTAGAATAGAGGCTAGACATGAGACTAGATGCGAGGAAGCAACGTCTACTTCTTTACACTCGAAGAAGAAAGAAGCGCAAGATCGAGCCTCCGCAGATCAACAATGAATGCATCGAGAAGGCACTAATCCAACTTACAGGAGTAGTAAAATGTATTCTTGTGGTTCTTGTTTTCTTTGGTCTTGCTTTTCTTGTCAAAATTATCGTTGGAGTTCGTGCAAAACGGAGGTCCGTTTGGGGTCGTGCGTTGGAGTTGGCGTTACAAGTGGGAACGCAGTTAGGGAAACCGACTATCGGCAAACCCCCACCTCACCCACCGCGCGATGGCTGAAGTTAGAGAAACAACGAGGTTGAAGAGATTGCTCTAGTGTAATGCCCACGATGCGGCTATATCTCTCACGTGTCGAGGCACGACTTAGAGGCATAACCGCATAGTAGGCATGTCACAAGAGGGGTAATCTTTACACATCCCATGTACTGAATAAGAAAAGGATAAAGAGTTGGCTTACAATCGCCACTTCACACAATACATAAATAAAGCATTACATCAACCAGAATACAATCAACGTTCGACTACGGAACCAAATAAAGAAAGACAACCCCTAATGCTAGATCCCCGATCGTCCCAACTGGGCTCCACTACTGATCATCTGTAAACGATACATAGTAACGAACAAGGTCCTCGTCGAAGCATCACCTGCACTGGCATCATCGGCACCTGCAACTGTTTTGGTAGAATCTGTTAGTCACGCGGACTCAGCAATCTCACACCCGTGAGATCAAGACTATTTAAGCTTAAAGGTAAGACAGGGTAGTGAGGTGGAGCTGCAGCAAGCACTAGCATATATGGTGGCTAACCTACACAAATGAGAGCGAGAAGAGAAGCAAAGCACGGTCGTGAAGCTAGATGTGATCAAGAAGTGATCCTGAAACTACTTACGCACAACCATAACACAAGAACCGTGTTCACTTCCCGGACTCCGCCGAAAAGAGACCATCACGGTTACACACGCGGTTGATATATTTTAATTAAGTAAAGTGTCAAGTTCTCTACAACCGGACATTAACAAATTCCCATCTGCCTCATAACCGCGGGCACGGCTTTCGAAAGATAATACCCTATCGGAGTGTCCCAACTTAGCCCATTATAAGCTCTCATGGTCAACGAAGGATATTCCTTCTACCGGGAAGACCCGATCAATCTCGGAATCCCGGCTAGAAGACATTTCGAAAGTGGTAAAACAAGACCAGCAGGACCACCCGACTGTGCCGACAAATCCCGATAGGAGCTGCACATATCTCATTCTCAGGGCACACCGGATAAGCGAAGCGTACAGGTACCAACGTGACCCAAATTGCCTAGGGACGGTCCCGCACGGTGCTCTAGTTTGGACTAGCACTCAGAGGAGGACTGGCCGAGGGGTTAAAATAAAGATGACCCTCGGGCTCGTGAAAACCCAAGGGAAAAAGGCTTAGGTGGCAAATGGTAAAACCAAGGTTGGGCCTTGCTGGAGGAGTCTTATTCAAAGCGAACTGTCAAGGGGGTCCCATAAATCACCCAACCGTGTAAGGAATGCAAACTCAAGGAACATAACACCGGTATGACGAAAACTAGGGCGGCAAGAGTGGAACAAAACACCAGGCATAAGGCCGAGCCTTCCACCCTTTACCAAGTATATAGATGCATTAATTAAATAAGAGATATTGTGATATCCCAACATATCCATGTGCCAACATGGAACAAACTTCAACTTCACCTGCAACTAGCAACGCTATAAGAGGGGCTGAGCAAAAGCGGTAACATAGCCAAACAACGGTTTGCTAGGAAAGGATGGTTAGAGGCTTGACATGGCAACATATTAGGCGGGATATAGCAAGTGGTAGGTATTGCAGCATAGCAAAGGAGCGAGCAACTAGCAAGCAAAGATAGAAGTGATTTCGAGGGTATGGTCATCTTGCCTGAGATCCTGCTAGGAAGAAGAACGAGTCCATGAAGAAGACAAACGGACGTAGTCGAACGAATCCTCACAATCGCAACGTTATCGGAACTAACCCGAAGAAGCAACATCGGAAAGAATTAAACAACATGGTGAAAAACCATCACATAAACATGGCATGATGCACAATCAAGCATGATGCATGTCCGGTTTAAATGAGGCATGGCATGGCAAAATGCAACAAGCAATACTACAAGTTAAGTGGAGCTCAATATTCAACAAGTTGCATATTGACGAAACACCACATTAGATTATTTAGTTCACTCTTATTTATGAACAAGACAAGATTAAATGTTGGTTAACATGGCAAGAGGTGAAGCATAAGTAAACTAACTATCTAGGGAAGTTTAAATGAGGTCGGAACAACAAACAACAATTCCGGTAATCCCCACATGTCATATTTTAGATTTGGTACTGTTCTGCCTAAATCCATATTTTATTGTTGTTAAACAGGAAAATAAAGTGCAACATGTTAATCTATGCATTTTTCTACCCCATTTACATATAAAGTTTATTAAAATCGGAGCTACGGTTAATTAGTTATGAAATAAATCATTTTAACATGGCATTTTTACAAATTTAAACAAACAGCAAGTTTAAACATTTTTAACATGGATGAAAGTTGGATATTATGAAACTTGATGAATTTCTAAGCAATTTTCATATATAAATTATTTACATATGATGCATGATTAATAAGTTATTATATGCATGACAAAGAGGGTTTCTCTGCAAAACAGTAAATCCTGGGATAATTGATTAAACGTCCAGAACTGAAAAAAAACCGATGCGGGCTGAAACTGGAGGCTGGGGGAGCTGCTCATATTGGGCCAAGCCCAGTCGATGGAAGAGGCGCTGGGCCTTGGCGTGCTGGACGCGAGCCAGGCGCGGGTCAACGAGCGGCAGGAGCGTGTGCTCGTCCTCTGCTCGAACGAGGACGAGGCAGAAGACAGGGGGGCGATGCAGGTGAAGCAGAGGCACGGAACTTGGGGATGAGCGCCCCGGTGAGGGACGGCGACCTTCGGCGACGGGCGTATGGATCCGGGGCGAAGCAGGCGGCGACACGATGAGGCGGCACTGGAGCTTCTGCGGGTGCTCGGGACAGAGTTTGTGGCCGTGCGAGACGGCAGCAGAGGCTGGGCGCGCGGAAGGTCAACACGGCGTCATCGACAGGGACCTTGGCGTGGAGCGGCGATGGCAGGGCTGGCGAGGCTCGGGTCAACGGGCGCAAGGAGGAGGTGCTGGGCTGCGTGATGCAGGCAGTCGACGCAGCAGCTCATGTCGTTCAACGCAGGGTGAAGCAGAGGGCGTCGCGCGGCTCTGCGGGCAGGGACTTGGCGCGGGGCAGAGGTGTACTTGGGGCTCCGGCGGGAGGAACTTGAGGCGCAGGGGCGACGAGCTCGAGCAGATCCTTCGAAGAGGAGTCTGCGGATGCGAGTGGCTCCACATGAGGGCGACCATGGCGAGGTACAGCGGTGGCATCCCATGGCCAGTGCAGACACGCTGGCGACGAGGAGCAGTGGGAACAGGCATAGAACGGCGGAAATCAAGCGCGGAGGAGCCGGGCATGGCGGATCCAGGCGCGTACGACAAGAACTTGGCTATAGCGGCTTCCTCCTTGCGGCTCCTGCACGGACGTACCTGGGAGAAAGAGAGAGCAATATTGAGCGAGAGGGACAGAGAGACGACGGGAGGAGGAGAACGAAGGGAGGGAGAGGGACGAGGCCGGTCCTGGCGGCTTCGATGGTGGTGGTCGACGTCGCTAGCGGCAGCGTGAGAAGGGCAGAGCTGCTCCCGATCCATCCTGGATCGAGGCACGGGATGAGGCGCTCGGGCCTTGCTGCGCTGCATGGGGTTGCGGAGAACCAGGGAGGTGGTCGAAGGACGGCTGGGATAGGGCAGGGGATCGCGGAGATCGCCCCTAGTTAGCTGGTTGGGCATGGATCCCGAAGAAGGTGGAGGCTGGTCGGTGGTGGATTGGGCAGGGGAGGAAAACAAGGAGGTGGCGGCGGATGGGTCGGATGAAATGGATGGGACGTCTCGGACTAGGGCTTGACATGCTTAAATAGCTAGGTGGACTAGCTTAGGGGCAAAATGAACCCTTGGATCAAAATCGAACGGTCAAGAATAAATAGATTTGGGAGTCCAAATAAGAAAACGAAGATGTTGGAGATAATCCGGACCCAACGGTAACGATAGTCCGGTTCGAGTTCGGGGAAGTTTCGGACACGGGCAAGGGGTCGATGCACTGTGCAAAGAGACTCTGGTTGAGGCAAGAGGGAAAACGAAGAACAAGATTGGTCTCGGAACGGTCAACAAAAGCAAGGGGAACGCAGCAACTACGAGCAACTACAAGTTTTAAGAAAACATGCGATGCAATGCTCATGATGACATCATGAAAGCAACAAACAAAAATAAAACACACGGCGAACACGAAATATATGGAAGTCTTCTGGAACGTCGGTCTCGGGGCGTTACAACACTCCACCACTACAAGAGGATCTCGTCCCGAGATCTAGGATGGCACCGGAGAGAAACGGAAGGGGAAGAGGTAAAACAAATTGCTTCTTGATAAAACGAGTGAACCCAAAGAACCTTGGAAGTTGAACAATTTGAAAGAAAGAATACAATGGAGAAGACGAGATTGCAAACACTCCGTTATCAAAGAGGAACAAGGAACATTGCGAGAACCTTTGTAGGTTGAAGAATATGAAACAAGAGCTTAACGGATCAAAAGGAATATGAAAGCACACCGGTAGAAAAAAGAAACAAGGAACAAGAATGACATAATTTGGAAAACACTCCGGTAGAAAAGAGAAGGAAAACTTGATAAGATGGAAAGAACTTGAAAAGAAAACACCACACTCCGGTTAAATGGATTAGCAAGGAAATGAACATGATATTGGCAAAACGAGATGATGAGTCGAAGAGAGTAACATCACAATGCCTCCGGAACGAAAGAATAGAGGATAAATCGGCGGAAAAAATGAACGGAGAAGAAAATGACAACTTCTTCCACAAATGAGTTTGGAAAGCACCCTTCCAGGAAGGTTATAGCGGAGTTGTTGGAAAACCAACAACGAAAAGATATGATCCTCGTGGGCTTATTGAGACATCTCAAAACTTGAGGTGAACTTCTGCCACTAACGAAAACAATTGATCGTTTAAGTTCAAAGAAGAGATGAAAACTTCTTCACCGAGATGAGAAGGAGAAAACTGGACCATTGATAAGCACCACAATAGCAACATTCCTTAGGGAAGGTTGTAGGTGAAATATAACCCAAGATAACTCCAACAAAGAGATTGATTGGTCGAAAAGATCTCTTGAACGAAGAGAAAATGACGGATTTAAATATGTCACTCTTGAAAAACTTGTGAATCATGAAACCCGAAGGAAATTATCCAGAATGACATAACACCACCTCAAAAGATAAGGTAGAAAGAATTGCACTTTAGAATGCAAGATGAAGAATGCTTGAACTCCTCAAGACAAAACATGTGTTGAACACCATGTTTATTTTAGAGTATAGCTTGGCGGATCTTAACTCCGAGAGAAATCTTCAGGAACAATTGGAGAATGAATGAAATATTCGATGAACCACCATATAGAGCCTCCATGAAGAACTCCGTTAATGAAAGAAAGAGAAGTTGAGAACACAAGGTGAAGCCTTGCAATGATTTAGATGGAGCTTCGCGATGATATAATGAGAAAACTTTGAGCTCCGGAAAAGAAAAGATGAAGCATCTCGAACCGAGAAAAATGACATGATGAACAAGTCTGGAAAGAAGAAACTAGATCACTTGGATGAAACCATAATAAGAATTACGTTATGCATATCCTTCACCAATTTAGATTGATGACAAACAATGGATTCGGCATGCTACTTATTCTCGTATAAAGGATTAAGAGAGATATATCACAAACTTGAGAAGGTCTTTGATGATCCACTGGTAGGATGAAAGAACGAATGAATTGATATGATAAACGAAGGAAGAAGAATCTTGGAAGAACCACCGTAAGAATTGAAAATGACGAAGACACTTGAGTGAATCAAGATGCAAGAGAACGAAGAGATCGCGAACTGATTAGAAAATACTTGAACGATGCACCGGTAAGATTTGGAGAACGAGATCTGAAAGCTGAGAATGAAAAATATTGAGATGACGGCTCCAGAGAAAAGAAGTGGAAACAACTCATGAAATGCTCTGGATGGGTATGAAAAGAATTCTCGCAATCGAAAACAATTATGAGAGGATGGCATCAAGCTAGACCCATGAATCTTGAAGAGAATGGAGCAAGATTTAAGAGAAACTCTTCTTCGGTCTTCAAATGTTGAGAATGCCGATGAGAAACACCAGCATGAATTGTTGAGGCACTCCGGCATGAAAATTGGAAAGGTTGAACCAACGATGAAAAGAATTTGAAAGATCTTGGAGAAAGACATATGACTGATGGAATCCATTCTTACATCACACTTTGAAAAGAATTTGAGAATCACGCCGGGAAATTAGAAGAGTCAGGTAAGATCCTGGAAAACGACCTGTGGGTCAGGGCCCACTAAGAAGAAACACCGTTTAACGATTTAAAAGAGAGATTGCGCCGGTTAAATTAAACGGCTTGAATGAGATAACATCCTCGAAGGATCTTGAACGAATGGAGAGTGGAAACACGAACCTTGAGATATCTTCAGCGCTTCGGAACAAATGAATAGCGAGAGGTGAATAATTAGGGGGGGCACTGGCAAGAGAAAGCACTTGATATGAGTTAAAGATATGACTGACAATGCTTGAATTGAATCCACCGGAGAAGAAAAAGAGTGAAGAATGATAAACTTGAAGCTTCTTGAGCATCTTCTTGAGAATCACCGGATTAGAACATTGATGGAAAAGAATGGAGAAACTTCACATCCATAAGATGGATACTTGATTAAGAAATTTCAGTCCTTGAAGAAAAAGGGTGGGAGGGCGGAAAGACGACTTGTGACGGATGAAACAAACACCGTTGCAAAGAACTGAGAATTGATCTCGCGAATGTACAAATGATCGGATCCACTTGAAAGGAGCACGTCGGTTGGAAAAGAATTGGCATGACAGTCTCGATGATCAAGAAGGATTTGTGTTCACATAGAAGTATGAGAACACCGTTTAGGAAAGGTATGGAACCAACACTTGTCATTGAAGCAACTCGAATACCACAAAACAAAACAAAAACAAAGGATTGGCTTGCAAAATAAGCCGGAAACAAACATATGATACATCCCATATCGTATCATGTGTGTGTTGGAAAGATAATCAAGGAGCTACTTGAATTCCCACTTATAAACTCCCGAAACTTTCTGGTTATGCAATTCGGTGTTGGGGATACAGGGGACACAAAATATATCACCCAAACTAGCAATACCTAGATCCAGTTGTATCCATCCTTCAACACATAACCAAGAAACCTTCGGAAATCGTTTACCTCAACCTTCAAAAAGCATCCGTTATACGAGTTATGGCAATACTCCCAAACTCCCGCCCCAGTACTAGGTGGCGTCGAGGTGATCTCACCAACAACTGCATAAAAGAGATTTTCGATGTCGGCGAAACTCAGGTATTCCAGAACTGCAACGATAAAATTGTGAGGACAACACCTCGGAGCTCAACTCCCCGGGACACTGCCACAACCCCTAAATGTCAGGAGGCACCAAGAACAATGTTCTCGTCACAAAGCCATCGGAACGATTCCTAGATACCAGCGCGATCCTAAAAAAATTAGTGAAATTTGAGGAGAGGAAAGTCAAAACTTCTACGTCAGGAGACCTCACCAGAGCGACGAAGGGACTGAGGAGTAAAAAGAGTCCTACTCTCCGATATATATAATCCTAAGACTCAATTTTTTTCTAGGCTCAACAACGCCAGCGATTCGATCAATCAGGGGGCTCCTAAGTCGAGGATGGCTCTGATTACCAACTTGTAACGCCCATGATGCTGCTATATCTCTCACGTGTCGAGGCACGACTAAGAGGCATAACCGCATAGTAGGCATGTCGCAAGAGGGGTAATCTTTACACATCCCATGTACTGAATAAGAAAGGGATAAAGAGTTGGCTTACAATCGCCACTTCACACAATACATAAATAAAGCATTACATCAACCAGAATACAATTAAGGTCCGACTACGAAACCAAATAAAGAAAGACAACCCCTAATGCTAGATCCCTGATCGTCCCAACTGGGCTCCACTACTGATCATCTGTAAACGATACATAGTAACGAACAAGGTCCTCGTCGAAGCATCACCTGCACTGGCATCTCGGCACCTACAACTGTTTTGGTAGAATCTGTGAGTCACGAGGACTTACCAATCTCACACCCGCAAGATCAAGACTATTTAAGCTTAAAGGTAGGACAGGGTAGTGAGGTGGAGCTGCAGCAAGCACTAGCATATATGGTGGCTAACTTAAGCAAATGAGAGCGAGAAGAGAAGCAAAGCATGGTCGTGAAGCTAGAAGTGATCAAGAAGTGATCCTGAAACTACTTACGCACAACCATAACACAAGAACCGTGTTCACTTCCCGGACTCCGCCGAAAAGAGACCATCACGGTTACACACGCGGTTGATGTATTTTAATTAAGTCAAGTGTCAAGTTCTCTACAACCGGACATTAACAAATTCCCATCTGCCTCATAACCGCGGGCACGGCTTTCGAAAGATAATACCCTGCTGGGGTGTCCCAACTTAGCCCATTATAAGCTCTCACGGTCAAGGAAGGATATTCCTTCTACCGGGAAGACCCGATCAGTCTCGGAATCCCGGCTACAATACATTTCGACAATGGTAAAACTAGACCAGCAAGACCACCCAACTATGCCGACAAATCCCGATAGGAGCTGCACATATCTCGTTCTCAGGGCACACCGAATAAGCGAAGCGTACAAGTACCGACGTGACCCAAGTTGCCTAGGGACGGTCACACACGGTGCTCTAGTTTGGACCAGCACTCAGAGGAGCACTGGCCCGGGGGTTAAAATAAAGATGACCCTCGGGCTCGCGAAAACCCAAGGGAAAAAGGCTTAGGTGGCAAATGGTAAAACCAAGGTTAGGCCTTGCTGGAGGAGTCTTATTCAAAGCGAACTGTCAAGGGGGTCCCATAAATCACCCAACCGTGTAAGGAACGCAAACTCAAGGAACATAACACCGGTATGACGGAAACTAGGGCAACAAGAGTGGAACAAAACACCAGGCATAAGGCCGAGCCTTCCACCCTTTACCAAGTATATAGATGCATTAATTAAATAAGAGATATTGTGATATCCAAACATATCCATGTTCCAACATGGAACAAACATCAACTTCACCTGCAACTAGCAACACTATAAGAGGGGCTGAGCAAAAGCGGTAACATAGCCAAACAATGGTTTGCTAGGAAAGGATGGTTAGAGGCTTGACATGGCAACATATAAGGCAGGATATAGCAAGTGGTAGGTATTGCAGCATGGCAAAGGAGCGAGCAACTAGCAAGCAAAGATAGAAGTGATTTCGAGGGTATGGTCATCTTGCCTGAGATCCCGCTAGGAAGAAGAACGAGTCCATGAAGAAGACAAACGAACGTAGTCGAACGAATCCTCACAATCGCAACGTTATCGGAAGTAACCCGAAGAAGCAACACCGGAAAGAAGCAAACAACATGGTGAACAACCATCACATAAACATGGCATGATGCATAATCAAGCATCATGCATGTCCGGTTCAAATGAGGCATGGCATGGCAAAATGCAACAAGCAATACTACAAGTTAAGTGGAGCTCAATATGCAACAAGTTGCATATTGACGAAACACCACATTAGATTATTTAGTTCGCTCTTATTTATGAACAAGACAAGATTAAATGTTGGTTAACATGGCAAGAGGTGAAGCATAAGTACACTAACTATCTAGGCAAGTTTAAATGAGCCGGAACAACAAACAACAATTCCGGTAATCCCCACATATCATATTTTAGATTTGGTACTGTTCTGCCTAAAACCATATTTTATTGTTGTTAAACAGGAAAATAAAGTGCAACATGTTAATCTATGCATTTTTCTACCCCATTTACATATAAAGTTTATTTAAATCGGAGCTACGGTTAATTAGTTATGAAATAAATAATTTTAACATGGCATTTTTACAAATTTAAACAAACAACAAGTTTATACATTTTTAACATGGATGAAAGTTGGATATTATGAAACTAGATGAATTTCTAAGCATTTTTCGTATATAAATTATTTACATATGATGCATGATTAATAAGTTATTATATGCATGACAAAGAGGGTTTTTCTGCAAAACAGTAAATCCTGGGATAATTGATTAAACGTCCATAACTGGAAAAAAAATGATGCGGGCTGAAACTGGAGGCTGGGGGAGCTGCTCACATTGGGCCAAGCCCAGTCGATGGAAGAGGCGCTGGGCCTTGGCGTGCTAGACGCGACCCAGGCGCGGGTCAATGCGCGGCGGCAGCGTGTGCTCGTCCTCTGATCGAACAAGGACGAGGCAGAAGACAGGGGGGCGATGCAGAGGAAGCAGAGGCGCGGAACTTGGGGACGAGCGCCCTGGCGAGGGACGGCGACCTCCGGCGACGGGCGTATGGATCAGGGGTGAAGCAGGCGGCGGCACGATGAGGCGGCACTGGAGCTTCTGCGGGTGCTCGGGACAGAGTTTGTGGCCGTGCGAGACGGCAGCAGAGGCTGGGCGCGCGGATGGTCAACGCGGCGTCATCGACGGGGACCTTGGCGTGGAGCGGCGATGGCAGGGCTGGCAAGGCTCGGGTCAACGGGCGCAAGGAGGAGTGAAGGAAATATGCCCTAGAGGCAATAATAAAGTTATTATTTATTTCCTTATTTCATGATAAATGTTTATTATTCATGCTAGAGTTGTATTAACCGGAAACATAATACATGTGTGAATACATAGACAAACAAGAGTGTCACTAGTATGCCTCTACTTGACTAGCTCATTAATCAAAGATGGTTATGTTTCCTAACCATAGACAAAGAGTTGTTATTTGATTAATGAGGTCACATCATTAGTTGAATGATCTGATTGACATGACCCATTCCATTAGCTTAGCACCCGATCGTTTAGTATGTTGCTATTGCTTTCTTCATGACTTATACATGTTCATATGACTATGAGATTATGCAACTCCCGTTTACCGGAGGAACACTTTGTGTGCTACCAAACGTCACAACGTAACTGGGTGATTATAAAGGTGCCCTACAGGTGTCTCCAAAGGTACTTGTTGGGTTGGCGTATTTCGAGATTAGGATTTGTCACTCCGATAGTCAGAGGGGTATCTCTGGGCCCTCTCGGTAATGCACATCACATAAGCCTTGCAAGCATTGCAACTAATATGTTAGTTGAGAGATGATGCATTACGGAACGAGTAAAGAGACTTGCCGATAACGAGATTGAACTAGGTATTGGATACCGACGATCGAATCTCGGGCAAGTAACATACCGATGACAAAGGGAACAACGTATGTTGTTATGCGGTCTGACCGATAAACATCTTCGTAGAATATGTAGGAGCCAATATGGGCATCCAGGTCCCGCTATTGGTTATTGACCAGAGACGTGTCTCGGTCATGTCTACATTGTTCTCGAACCGTAGGGTCCGCACGCTTAAGGTTTCGATGACAGTTATATTATGAGTTTATGAGTTTTGATGTACCGAAGGAGTTCGGAGTCCCGGATGAAATCGGGGACATGACGAGGAGTCTCGAAATGGTCGAGACGTAAAGATCGATATATTGGACGACTATATTCGGACATCGGAAAGGTTCCGAGTGATTCGGGGATTTTCGGAGGTACCGGGGAGTTACGGGAATACGAGGAAGAAGCAATGGGCCTTGATGGGCCTTAGTGGGAAGGACCACGAGGTGGCGCGTGCCCCTCCAAAGCCCAGTCCGAATTGGACAAGGGGTTTGGGGCGCGGCCCCTCTCTCCCTTCCTTCCCCTCTTCCCCTCATTCCCCCCTTGACCTAGTTGGACTAGGAAAGGAGGAAACCTACTCCAACTAGGAGTCGGAATCCTACTCCCTGGTGCGCCCCTCCTAGGGCCGGCCTCCTCCCCCTTGCTCCTTTATATACGGGGGCAGGGGGGCACCCCATGACACACAAGTTGATCTTCGTGATCGTTCCTTAGCCGTGTGCGGTGCCCCCCTCCACCATATTCCACCTCGGTCATATTGTAGCGGTGCTTAGGCGAAGCCCTGCGACAGTAGAACATCAAGATCGTCACCACGCCGTCGTGCTGACGGATCTCCTCCCCGAATCTTTGCTGGATCGGAGCCCGGGGTGCGTCTTCGAGCTGTACGTGTGTCAAGAACTCGGAGGTGCCGGAGTAACGGTGCTTGGATCGGTTGGACCGGGAAGACGTACGACTACTTCCTCTACGTTGCGTCAACGCTTCCGCTTCGGTCTACGAGGGTACGTAGACAACACTCTCCCCTCTCGTTGCTATGCATCACCATGATCTTGTGTGTGCGTAGGAAATTTTTTGAAATTACTACGTTCCCCAACAGTGGCATCCGAGCCTAGGTTTTTATGGTTTGATGTTATATGCACGAGACACAAATGAGTTGTGGGCGATATAAGTCATACTGCCTACCAGCATGTCATACTTTGGTTCGGCGGTATTGTTGGATGAAGCGGCCCGGACCGACATTACGCGTACTCTTACGCGAGACTGGTTCTACCGCCGTACTTTGCACACAGGTGGCTGGCGGGTGTCAGTTTCTCCAACCCTGGCGCCAGTCATCAGGGTCACGGCAAAGAAGATAGGGGAGATCAAACCGCTCCTTGACTCTTGGGTTCCTTGTAATGATGTTATTAGTTGAGTCGAGAATGGGCTTGAACGAACCTGCCATGCTAGCCGAGGTGATGACGTCGCCCCGATCAATGAGCTCCTCCACCACGTCATCTTTCAGATCGGGGCAAGAATAACGGCGTCGTTTCTGGCCTGTTCCCTCCATCGAGAAGACGATCGAACAATGGCAGAAGAAAGGGTGAAGGGCTGAAGGAAAATGGAGGAGGGATAGGAAGAGCATGCGACAATAGTTCCAAATCGAGAGTGAAAGGCGAAGAGTCGGTGGACGGTTGCGAGATTGCCACGGTTCACTAAGAGGCGCCCCGGCCTACACGTCCGTTCGGAAATACTCCTACTACTCGCCGTCGTCTCACTTATATGTTGGAACGGGACCACATGTCAACAAAACATGGTGTGTAATTTCTCGTGCAAAATGCGATCTGGCCGCGTTGGCCCGAGGTTCCGCATTAGCTATCCACCTTTATTTTTTAATGGCGTGCCGATCAGTTTTGAAGCACAAGTAACTGGTACTGTACGCAGAGAAAATATAAACTACTCTACCACTACTCCACCTCCAGTACTAGTAGTATAAAAAAGATATATAGGTTGGAGCTTCAGCGCTTTCTTGCTAAGGGCTGCCCACTTGCTTCTCACACTACCAACCTCTCTTCAGATCTAAAAAATATGGCCCCTCTCTCCCTCCTCACCGGTGGTCACAGATCCGCCGGGGAAGAAACGGACGTGCAGCATTGACGCACTCGTCGTCAGCGAGCGATGTCACGCACTGACGACAAGGCCGTCCTCTCAGACCTAGCACCCGCGCGGGATGGCCTCCGTCCCCAAGCTCCCTGTCGTAGTGTGTGCAGAGGACGACGACCATGAGCGAAGCCACTTCCCGCAGACCCTCAGGTATGCTACCTCTTTTCAAACCATAACCTTGTTCTATTGCCCCATCTGCCACGTTGTTGGATGTGGATCTTTTTTCCACTCCACCATCTTCCCAATTTGCTATCCTCTGCTCTACTGGCCACGCAGACGAAAACCATAATTTGCACTATTAAAGGAAACCCTACTTCATGTAGACTAATCCATGTCTGGGTTGAATAAGGAAAGGAAGGAAGACTGTACTGTCCAAGAGAGTAGGCATAGAACCCGCATCTAGGTTGAAAAGGGGAAAATTAGTAGCTAAGGAACGAGTCTCGTGTCTCTTTGTTGAAGAAGGGTAGAAAGGCATGACAATGCAATAGAGAATGACCAGGTCGATCGGTTTGTTGTCCTCGCATAGGAAAAAGGTGGCTAAAGAGAACAAAAATGGGACATAATCCACATATGTTGCCTGGATATTTGTTGCTCTTGGCAACCATACCTCCCTCACCACTCTGCGTCCGTGGAGGTACATCGTACTGGTGCGCCCTGTTGAGGAACGTAGTAATTTCAAAAATTTTCCTACGCACACGCAAGATCATGGTGATGCATAGCAACGAGAGGGGAGAGTGTTGTCTACGTACCCTCGTAGACCGAAGCGGAAGCGTTGACGCAACGTAGTGGAAGTAGTCGTACGTCTTCCCGATCCGACCGATCCAAGCACCGTTACTCCGGCACCTCCGAGTTCTTGGCACACGTTCAGCTCGATGACGCACCCCTAGCTCCGATCCAGCAAAGCTTCGGGGGGAGTTCCGTCAGCACGACGGCGTGGTGACGATGATGATGTTCTACCGGCGCAGGGCTTCGCCTAAGCACTGCAACGATATGATCGAGGTGGAATATGGTGGAGGGGGACACCGCACACGGCTAAGGAACGATCACGAAGATCAACTTGTGTGTCTATCGGGTGCCCCCTGCCCCTGTATATAAAGGATGGAGGAGGAGGAGGCCGGCCAAGGCTTGGTGCGGCCAGGATGTGGAGTCCTACTAGGACTCCAAGTCCTAGTAGGAGTCCACCAAGAGGGGAGGAAGGGAGAAGGAAGTGGAGGAGAAGGAAAGGTGGCCGGCCCCCTTTTCCCTAGTCCAATTCGGACCAGAGGGAAGGGGGGGCGCAGCAGCCCCTTGGCCCTTTCTTCTCTTCCCACTAAAGCCCATCAAGGCCCATTGCTTCTCCCGTAACTACCCGGTACTCCCGAAAATACCCGAATCACTCAGAACCTTTCCGATGTCCGAATATAGTCGTCCAATATATCGATCTTTATGTCTCGACCATTTCGAGACTCCTCATCATGTCCCCGATCTCATCCGGGACTCCGAACTCCTTCGGTACATCAAAACTCATAAACTCATAATATAACTGTCATCGAAACCTTAAGCGTGCGGACCCTACGGTTCGAGAATAATGTTGACATGACCGAGACACGTCTCCGGTCAATAACCAATAGCGGGACCTGGATGCCCATATTGGCTCCTACATATTCTACGAAGATCTTTATCGGTCAGACCGCATAACAACATACGTTGTTCCCTTTGTCATCGGTATGTTACTTACCCGAGATTCGATCGTCGGTATCCAATACCTAGTTCAATCTCGTTACTGGCAAGTCTCTTTACTCGTTCCATAATACATCATCTCGCAACTAACTCATTAGTTGCAATGCTTGCAAGGCTTAAGTGATGTGCATTACCGAGAGGGCCCAGAGATACCTCTCCGACAATCGGAGTGACAAATCCTAATCTCGAAATACGCCAACCCAACATCTACCTTTGGTGACACCTGTAGTACTCCTTTATAATCACCCAGTTACGTTGTGACGTTTGGTAGTACCCAAAGTGTTCCTCCGGCAAACGGGAGTTGCATAATCTCATAGTCAAAGGAACATGTATAAGTCATGAAGAAAGCAATAGCAACATACTAAACGATCGGGTGCTAAGCTAATGGAATGGGTCATGTCAGTCAGATCATTGAACTAATGATGTGACCCCGTTAATCAAATAACAACTCTTTGTCCATGGTTAGGAAACATAACCATCTTTGATTAACGAGCTAGTCAAGTAGAGGCATACTAGTGACACTTTGTTTGTTTATGTATTCACACTTGTATTATGTATCCGGATAATACAATTCTAGCATGAATAATAAACATTTATCATGATATATAAGGAAATAAATAATAACTTTATTATTGCCTCTAGGGCATATTTCCTTCAGTCTCCCACTTGAACTAGAGTCAATATTCTAGTTCACATCGCCATGTGATTTACCAGCAATACTTCACATCACCATGTGATTAACACCCATAGTTCACATCGATATGTGATCAACACCCAAAGGGTTTACTAGAGTCAGTAATCTAGTTCACATCGCTATGTGATTAACACCCAAAGAGTACTAAGGTGTGATCATGTTTTGCTTGTGAGATAATTTTAGTCCACGGGTCTGTCACATTTAGATCCGTAAGTATTTTGCAAATTTCTATGTCAACAATACTCTGCGCGGAGCTACTCTAGCTAATTGCTCCCACTTTCAATATGTATCCAGATTGAGACTTAGAGTCATCTAGATTAGTGTCAAAATTTGCATCGACGTAACCCTTTACGACGAACCTTTTGTCACCTCCATAATCGAGAAACATATCCTTATTCCACTAAGGATAATTTTGACCGCTGTCCAGTGATCTACTCCTAGATCACTATTGTACTCCCTTGCCAAACTCAGTGGTAGGGTATGCAATAGATCTGGTACACAGCATGGCATACTTTATAGAACCTATGGCTGAGGCATAGGGAATGACTTTTATTCTCTTTCTATCTTCTGCCGTGGTCGGGCTTTGAGTCTTACTCAATTTCACACCTTGTAACACAGGCAAGAACTCTTTCTTTGACTGTTCCATTTTGAACTACTTCAAAATCTTGTCAAGGTATGTACTCATTGAAAAAACTTATCAAGCGTCTTGATCTATCTCTATAGATTTTGATGCTCAATATGTAAGCAGCTTCATCGAGGTCTTTCTTTGAAAAACTCCTTTCAAACACTCCTTTATGCTTTGCAGAATAATTCTACATTATTTCCGATCAACAATATGTCATTCACATATACTTATCAGAAATGTTGTAGTGCTCCCACTCACTTTCTTGTAAATACAGGCTTCACCGCAAGTCTGTATAAAACTATATGCTTTGATCAACTTATCAAAGCATATATTCCAACTCTGAGATGCTTGCACCAGTCCATAGATGGATCGCTGGAGCTTGCATATTTTGTTAACACCTTTAGGATTGACAAAACCTTCTGGTTGCATCATATACAACTCTTCTTTAAGAAATCCATTAAGGATTGCAGTTTTGTTATCCATTTGCCAGATTTCAGAAAATGCGGCAATTGCTAACATGATTCGGACAGACTTAAGCATAGATACGAGTGAGAAACTCTCATCATAGTCAACACCTTGAACTTGTCGAAAACCTTTTGCGACAATTCTAGCTTTGTAGATAGTAACACTACTATCAGCGTCCGTCTTCCTCTTGAAGATCCATTTATATTCTATGGCTTGCCGATCAACGGGCAAATCCATCAAAGTCCATACTTTTGTTCTCATACATGGATCATATCTCAGATTTCATGGTCTCAAACCATTTCGCGGAATTTGGGCTCACCATTGCTTCTTCATAGTTCGCAAGTTCGTCATGGTCTAGTAACATAACTTCCAGAACAGGATTACCGTACCACTCTGGTGCGGATCTCACTCTGGTTTACCTACGAGATTCGGTAGTTACTTGATCTGAAGTTACATGATCATCATCATTAGCTTCCTCACTAATTGGTGTAGTAGTCACAAGAACAGATTTCTGTGATGAACTACTCTCCAATAAGGGAGAAGGTACAATTACCTTATCAAGTTTTCTTTTTTCCTCCCACTCACTTCTTTCGAGAGAAACTCCTTCTCTAGAAAGGATCCATTATAAGCAACGAATGTCTTGCCTTAGGATCTGTGATAGAAGGTGTACCCAACAGTCTCCGTTGGGTATCCTATGAAGACATAGTTCTCCGATTTGGGTTTGAGCTTATCAGGATGAAACTTTTTCATATAAGCATCATAATCCCAAACTTTAAGAAACGACAACTTTGGTTTCTTGCTAAACCACAGTTCAGATTGTGTCGTCTCAACGGACTTAGATGGTTCCCTTTTAAATGTGAATGCAGCTGTCTCTAATGCATGATCCCAAAACGATATTGGTAAATCGGTAAGAAACATCATAGATTGTACTATATCCAATAAAGTACGGTTATGACGTTCGGACACACCATTATGCTGTGGTGTTCCAGGTGGCATGAGTTTGTGAAACTATTCCACATTGTTTTAATTGAAGACCAAACTCGTAACTCAAATATTCTCCTCTACGATCATATCGTAGAAACTTTTATTTTCTTGTTACGATGATTCTCCACTTCACTCTGAAATTCTTTGAACTTTTCAAATGTTTCAGACTTATGTTTCATCAAGTAGATATACCCATATCTGCTCAAATCATCTGTGAAGGTTAGAAAATAATGATACTTGTCGCGAGCCTTAATATTCATCGGACCATATACATCAGTATGTATGATTTCCAACAAATCTGTTGCTTGCTCCATTGTTCCGGAGAACGGCGTTTTAGTCATCTTGCCCAAGAGTCATGGTTCGCAAGCATCAAGTGATTCATAATCAAGTGATTCCAAAATCCCATCAGCATGGAGTTTCTTCATGCGCTTTACACCAATATGACCTAAACGGCAGTGCCACAAATAGGTTGCACTATCATTATTAACTTCGCATCTTTTGGTTTCAATATTATGAATATGTGTATCACTACGATCGAGATCCAATGAACTATTTTCATTGGGTGTGTATGACCATAAAAGGTTCTATTCATGTAAACAGAACAACAATTGTTCTCTAACTTAAATGAATAATCGTATTGCAATAATCATGATCAAATCATATTTATGCTCAACGCAAACACCAAATAACACTTATTTAGGTTTATCACTAATCCCGAAAGTATAGGGAGTGTGCGATGATGATCATATCAATCTTGGAACTACTTCCAACTTTCATCGTCACTTCACCCTTAACTAGTCTTTGTTCATTCTGCAACTCCCGTTTCGAGTTACTACTCTTAGCAACTGAACCAGTATCAAATACCGAGGGGTTGCTATGAACACTAGTAAAATACACATCAATAATCTGTATATCAAATATACCTTTGTTCACTTTGCCATCCTTCTTATCCGCCAAATACTTGGGGCAGTTCCGCTTCCAGTGACCAGTCCCTTTGCAGTAAACGCACTCAGTCTCAGGCTTAGGTCCAGACTTGGGTTTCTTCTCTTGAGCAGCAACTTGTTTGCTGTTCTTCTTGAATTTCCCCTTCTTCTTCCCTTTGCCCTTTTCTTGAAACTAGTGATCTTGTCAACCATCAACACTTGATGTTTTTCTTGATTTCTACCTTCGTTGATTTCAGCATCACGAAGAGCTTGGGAATTACTTTCGTGATCCCTTGCATATTATAGTTCATCACGAAGTTCTAATAACTTGGTGATGGTGACTAGAGAATTCTGTCAATCACTATCTTATCTGGAAGATTAACTCCCACTTGATTCAAGCGATTGTAGTACCCAGACAATCTGAGCTCATGCTCACTAGTTGAGCGATTCTCCTCCATATTTTAGCTATAGAACTTGTCGAAGACTTCATATCTCTCAACTCGGGTATTTGCTTGAAATATTAACTTCAAATCCTGGAACATCTCATATGGTCCATGACGTTCAAAACGTCTTTGAAGTCCCGATTCTAAGCCGTTTAAGCATGGTGCACTAAACTATTAAGTAGTCATCATATTGAGCTAGCACAACGTTCATAACGTCTGCATCTGCTCCTGCAATAGGTCCGTCACCTAGCGGTGCATCAAGGACATAATTCTTCTGTGCAGCAATGAGGATAAACCTTAAATCACGGATCCAATCCGCATCATTGCTACTAACATTTTTCAACACAATTTTCTCTAGGAACATATCAAAATAAACATAGGGAAGCAACAATGCGAGCTATTGATCTACAACATAGATATGCTAATACTACCAGGACTAAGTTCATGATAAATTAAAGTTCAATTAATCATATTACTTAAGGACTCCCACTTAGATGGACATCCCTCTAATCTTCTAAGTGACCACATGATCCAAATCAACTAAACCATAACCGATCATCACGTGAAATGGCTTAGTCTTCAATGGTGAACATCATTATGTTGATCATATCTACTATATGATTCACGCTCGACCTTTCGGTCTCCGTGTTCCGAGGTCATATCTTATATGCATAGCTTGTCAAGTATAACCTGAGTATTCCGCGTGTGCAACTGTTTTGCACCCGTTGTATTTGAACGTAGAGCCTATCACACCCGATCATCACGTGGTGTCTCAGCATGAAGAACTTTCGCAACGGTGCATATTCAGGGAGAACACTTCTTGATAATTAGTGAGAGATCATCTTATAATGCTACCGTCAATCAAAGCAAGATAAGATGCATAAAAGATAAACATCACATGCAATCAATATAAGTGATATGATATGGCCATCATCATCTCGTGCTTGTGATCTCCATCTTCGAAGCACCGTCATGATCACCATCGTCACCGGCGCGACACCTTGATCTCCATCGTAGCATCGTTGTCGTCTCGCCAATCTGATGCTTCCACGACTATCACTACCGCTTAGTAATAAAGTAAAGCATTACATCGCAATTGCATTGCATACAATAAAGCGACAACCATATGGCTCCTGCTAGTTGCCGATAACTCGGTTACAAAACATGATCATCTCATACAATAAAATTTAGCATCATGTCTTGACCATATCACATCACAACATGCCCTGCAAAAACAAGTTAGACGTCCTCTACTTTGTTGTTGCAAGTTTTACGTGGCTGCTACGGGCTTAAGCAAGAACTCATCTTACCTACGCATCAAAACCACAACGATAGTTTGTCAAATAGACTCCGTTTTAACCTTCTCAAGGACCGGGCGTAGCCACACTTGGTTCAACTAAAGTTGGAGAGACGGTCTTGCGCAAGCCATCTATGTGCAAAGCACGTCGAGGGAACCGGTCTCGCGTAAGAGTACGCGTAAGGTTGGTCCGGACTAAAGTATGACATGCTGGTAGGCAGTATGACTTATATCGCCCACAACTTACTTGTGTTCTACTCGTGCAAATAACATCAAACCATAAAACCAGGCTCTGATACCACTGTTGGGGAACGTAGTAATTTGGGGAACGTAGTAATTTCAAAAAAAATCCTACGCACACGCAAGATCATGGTGATGCATAGCAACGAGAGGGGAGAGTGTTGTCTACGTACCCTCGTAGACCGAAGCGGAAGCGTTGACGCAACGTAGTGGAAGTAGTCGTACGTCTTCCCGATCCGACCGATCCAAGCACCGTTACTCCGGCACCTCCGAGTTCTTGGCACACGTTCAGCTCGATGACGCACCCCTAGCTCCGATCCAGCAAAGCTTCGGGGGTAGTTCCGTCAGCACGATGGCGTGGTGACGATGATGATGTTCTACCGGCGCAGGGCTTCGCCTAAGCACTGCAACGATATGATCGAGGTGGAATATGGTGGAGGGGGGCACCGCACACGGCTAAGGAACGATCACGAAGATCAACTTGTGTGTCTATCGGGTGCCCCTGCCCCTGTATATAAAGGATGGAGGAGGAGGAGGCCGGCCAAGGCTTGGTGCGGCCAGGATGTGGAGTCCTACTAGGACTCCAAGTCCTAGTAGGAGTCCACCAAGAGGGGAGGAAGGGAGAAGGAAGTGGAGGAGAAGGAAAGGTGGCCGGCCCCCTTTTCCCTAGTCCAATTCGGACCAGAGGGAAGGGGGGCGCAGCAGCCCCTTGGCCCTTTCTTCTCTTCCCACTAAAGCCCATCAAGGCCCATTGCTTCTCCCGTAACTACCCGGTACTCCCGAAAATACCCGAATCACTCAGAACCTTTCCGATGTCCGAATATAGTCGTGAAATATATCGATCTTTACATCTCGACCATTTCGAGACTCCTCGTCATGTCCCCGATCTCATCCGGGACTCCAAACTCCTTCGGTACATCAAAACTCATAAACTCATAATATAACTGTCATCGAAACCTTAAGCGTGCGGACCCTACGGTTCGAGAATAATGTAGACATGACCGAGACACGTCTCCGGTCAATAACCAATAGCGGGACCTGGATGCCCATATTGGCTCCTACATATTCTACGAAGATCTTTATAGGTCAGACCGCATAACAACATACGTTGTTCCCTTTGTCATCGGTATGTTACTTACCCGAGATTCGATTGTCGGTATCCAATACCTAGTTCAATCTCGTTACCGGCAAGTCTCTTTACTCGTTCCATAATACATCATCTCGCAACTAACTCATTAGTTGCAATGCTTGCAAGGCTTAACTGATGTGCATTACCGAGAGGGCCCAGAGATACCTCTCCGACAATCGGAGTGACAAATCCTAATCTTGAAATACGCCAACCCAACATCTACCTTTGGTGACACCTGTAGTACTCCTTTATAATCACCCAGTTACGTTGTGACGTTTGGTAGTACCCAAAGTGTTCCTCCGGCAAACGGGAGTTGCATAATCTCATAGTCAAAGGAACATGTATAAGTCATGAAGAAAGCAATAGCAACATACTAAACGATCGGGTGCTAAGCTAATGGAATGGGTCATGTCAATCAGATCATTCAACTAATGATGTGACCCCGTTAATCAAATAACAACTCTTTGTCCATGGTTAGGAAACATAACCATCTTTGATTAACGAGCTAGTCAAGTAGAGGCATACTAGTGACACTCTGTTTGTTTATGTATTCACACATGTATTATGTTTCCGGATAATACAATTCTAGCATGAATAATAAACATTTATCATGATATATAAGGAAATAAATAATAACTTTATTATTGCCTCTAGGGCATATTTCCTTCACCACTATTCGAATGGGCCTCCCATGCTCTTATTGCCACTTTTTTTGCTGTTAGTATAACGCCAACAGTCAAGTCAAGCAATGCTACTGCTAAAGTGATGCCACATTTAACTAATGCCGCTCTCAGTCTAATGCCACCGATAAATTTAAGCAATGCCATTTAATGTCACTGGATTATTTCAGGGTTAGCTCTTGATTGTGGATGTATTAAAGATTTTTCAGCTAAGGCATTCTAATGTTGTTGCACAGCCAGTATACCAACGATGAAACTTGTTACTACCTTCAGATTTTTGCACTGTTAATGCTTATAGATTACATACCTCACTTTCATGAGATAAGTTAATTTTCTTGTACAGTGTCACCAAAATGCCAAGGCGCTGATGTCATTTTATTTTGGTTAAACTGCATAGACAATTATGAAGACAAGAAGAAAGGTCAAGAGTGGGCACCTCCTCCTTCGGCCGTTCTCTTGATTCGTTCGATCAAGTTTTTATGTTTGACCGATTATCAAGATTGGGATAGCAATTTTCAAGGTCCCCCCGAGTTCGAAATGATATTTACCTTGTAGGTACATGGTTTGCAATTTTTTTATACTGTCATTAGTTAATAATGCTAGTTACCTTCAGACTTTGTATTTGGTTTCATGCTCATGCACAGCTAGTATACCGATGCTGAAACTTGTTACCTCTACATTTTGTATTGTAAATTCTTATAGAAACCTCCGAGTGCTAGAGTTTATTGAAATCTGTTCCGTAAAACCATTGTACTATACCCTGTAATAAACTAACTACTCTACTGTTGCACTAGCCACTGGATTAGTGTAATTTGTAGTATTAGAATGGTGTTGCATTAGCGTATGGACATAAATAAAGTGTGGCAAGCTTTCCCAGATATGTGCTCAAGAAAACTACTACCTGTTTTTCTAAATACTAGACATTTGGGTACTTTAAATTGAACCGCAAAAACGTCTTATATTAAGGAACAAAGGGTGTAGAGTTCACTCAAATTATCCCGGTAAAACTAGTCACACCTTTGTTAAAATTAATGTTCATTATGTTATCGGATGAGGTCTGTATGTTTGTCTCTAATGCCTGTCGACTACATACCTGACATCATAATGTAATGTTAAGTCATTTCCTTTTGTACAGTGTCACTGAATTGTCGAGGCGGTGATGGCATTTTATTTTAGTAGAACTGCACAAAATTTTCTTAAAAGAAGAGGAAAGGTCAGGAATGGCTCAGCTTTTCAGAAAAAACTATGTATGCCTTCCTGACATCAGCCGATGTTGCTTTATTTACTCCTTCAAACAGGTGGTTAGAAACAGTCTTGCTACCTTTTCCCATTAAGAAATTGGAATGCTTATATTTGTGAGTCTATGCTTCAACTAGTGCCACTTTTAGAGTAATCACACTTTCAGTATCTATGCAAACAGGGATGCTCGATTTTAGTGGAACTGCACAAAAAGTCCAACTGGTTCAACATTAGAAGCATGTTTTTTTCCAAACCTTTATATCCAATTGGTGGCACTATGAGCTATTCATTACGAAGGTACATGGTTTGCTACTATCTTGCTACTCTTTTTGTACTGTCATTAGATAGTAATACTAGTGGTTTTGCATGTGAATTTATTGGCAGGGTGGACCTACATTGGAGGTGCAGGACAGGATTCAATGATTGGATGCTCAATTTTGGTTGTATCGATTTCACCTCTTCCATCACAGCAAACATGGATATCCTTGGTCTGATGAAGAATAGGCGCTATATTTCCGCTCTAAACCAGCAAATCGATTCAGTATGAAATTGTCCAGGGCAAAACATAACTGTATCAGATTGTCCAGTGCAGAACATGACAGATGCTAAGCGGAAGAGACATGTTTAAACCAAAAATACAAGGTGTGGTATATGTTTACTAGCTGCTTGATATTTGTGCAGGGAGAGATGTCTGCCCATTGCTATTTGGCAAACAAACAAAGTGTCCGCAATTTTGGTTGAACTGCACAAGAGAATAGTATAGTCACTGCATGCAGTGCCATTTGAAAATAGACACATTAATATTGGATAGTCACTTCATGGACTGCAGAAAAGTAGTACTATACTATTTATTGGCCAACACTAGATGCTTCATTGCTTTGGTTTGATTATACAATGGGCATCATTTTGCCTAAGTTAAAGTTTGTATTCCAAAAATAGTCTTGCGGTGTGATCGAGAGAAGACCAAATCATATTGCAGTGGATGTTCCTCCATCATGTGTGGTTCATTCTCATGGTTCCAGCTGTTGGTGAAACCACTTAAGTTTACAAAAGGAATTGTAGACTTCACAAACAAATTTGTCTTTCAGTCTGTACTGAATGTTGGCCAAGAGAAGCATCCATGTTAGTAGGAAGAACATATGTTTTTTCTAGATCTTTGCTTTTGGAGCTACATATTTGTATACGATCTGTGAATCATTGAGATGCATTAACATGTTGATCTTATGTATGGGAATCGTACTAGTTAGTTTTAGTTGCGAAGCAAGATCCGAAGTGGCTGATCTTTGCTTTTGGAGCTACATATTTGTATATGATCTGTGAATCATTGAGATCCATTAACAGTTACTTATTTCGTTCGCTCAGTGTTTACAAGTTACTAATCGATCACCAGCTAGCCTACAAATGCGCTCCTGGCAGTTTTATTTGCGATGCAAGATGCGAAGTGGCAGTTTTTTTTGAATAAAAATACCCACCTCTGAAGAAACTGACAAGCTACACTATCGATCCTACACGGATAAAAATGCCTACCTCTGAAGAAACTGACAAGCTACACTATCGATCCTACATGGATAAATAGCGGATCACACACGTACTACTTCCTTTTCGGTTTGGAGGGCTCAATTCAAGAAACGACCTACTCGATCCTACACGAATAAATAGCGGATCACGCATGTACTAGTACCTCCTTTCCGGTTTGTAGGGCTTAATTCAAACTCTCACCAACCAAGGTACTCCCTCTGTCCGGGTTTATTAGTCCCGTGAGCAAAGCAGCAAGACCAAGGCATGGCAATAACTAACGGCATGCAGAAGTTTAAGCCTAATTAATTCCAGCAATTTAAGTGGCTGCGTGCGTGCCCTTGGCTACGACTCGTTGCATGCTGCTTCGCGTACTGCCTGCGAGCGATTCTGAGTGCCTACATGCAGCTGGCCATAATTAAAGCAGCTAACTGATGCGAAAAAAGATGTGCTTTAATTGTTGCGGGCTTTTTAAATCTGTGGAATCATTATTGACAAGGAGGGAGATGATTCGAGTGCACTCTTTTGACCGCCATGCCGGCGTGCGACCCAGACGGGACGTGACGGCACAGTCATAATTTCAGTTTCTCTAGTTTTCCACAGCAAGCTGGCGCGCTAAGCCATTATGCATTGAATTCCAATGACCGTCGCGCTACCTTCCGCCTATAAGTACTGTTTCCCGGCCTTCTCCGGTGCCACCGTGACCCAACTCGCCATATCCACATAAGCCCCCACCGGCCCGACGTTGCTCGCCACGTCCGCCATGCCCCCGCCCGTCCGCGGTAGGCGATGCCGGAGGCGGTCACCGCCGTAACTAGTGTTCGGGTTTTCACCGGAAGGCAGATGGAGGGAGGAGGCATTCTATCTGTCTTTAGATGGCAATGCGGAGATCGAGGAGTTGTTGGAGCGTGACCGCATGGCGGAGGAGCGGGAGTTGTTGGAGCGCGACCACCTGGCGGAGGAGCAGCGTATCGCCGATTTGCGCTGCCAGCGGGACATGGAGCAGTAGCGCACCGACGCCCTGAGTCGCGAGCAGAGCGCCCGCAACTGGGCCGACCATGTGGAGGCCGGCGCCCGGCAAATATCCCTGGAGGCTGTCGGGCACGCACGCGTTCGCAATGCCGATTTTTACTACCAGTTCGTCAAGTGGGTTTCCCACTTGGAAGCCGAAGCTTCGGTGGACAACGCTCGAGCTACGCGCCCTATCGCACCTCTTGCAAGTCTGAGGCGAGGCGCATGACGCCAGTGCCGGTGTTTAGCGTGTACCACAGATGGCGGCCGGCATCGTCTAGTTAGCTAAGAGTAAGTTAGTACTTGTACGCTACTAGAGTATTAGTGGGAGTAGATAGTTAACTTGGCTATGATGATTGTCAATGTGGAAGTTTAGTACTCTATATGTGGATCAGACCTGTTACTTTGCTCTGAATGTTCAACTTTCCGTTTGAGTGTATGGAATGGGCTGTTATTTTTTTTAAAAGGGTTGTATTTGTCCTCCACGGGTTCAGAGGCAGACTTGTGGGCTTAGCAAGTTGACGCGTACACAATCAGGAGATGATTGTACGTGGAGAGAATGACAGTAGGGACCCGCCAAGGTCATGGCAGTACGCAAGAAATTGCCTCCTTATTTCAAGCCAATAAAAAAGGGCCCAACGGGTCCCATGCCATTGTCAACGTAGTCAATAAACGCGAGAATTTCACAACGAGCGACTGACACCAGGGACCCAAAAGCTCACCCAGTTATTTTTGTTTTGGGTTAATTTGATAAATGCCACTCCAAATCTGGTGTATCCAAGAAATGCCACTGCAATTTCTAAACTTTGAAAACTGCCATTTCATGCCATTTCAAGTGGCAATTTTCGAAGTCTGGAGTGGCGTTTTTCAAAGTTTGCAAACTGCAGTGGCGTTTTTCAAAGTTTGCAAAAATTGCAGTGGAATTTTTTGAAGTTTGGAAATTGCAGTGGCATTTTTATGAATCACCATAATTGAAGTGGCATTTATCTAATTTGTTTTTGAGACGGAAGCAGGGTGTCAACTGGGCTGTGCGGGACACTCTGGCTTGTCTAGACAGCCTTTTCTTTTATGTTTACCACAGACCAGCCCAGTAGTTTTTTTTCTTTCTGAAAATGGCTAGCCTAGTTTTTTTGTGATTTGTCAAGTAAGTCGCTTTATCAGGCCTGTTGGGCTGCAAATCTTTCAAGACGAGGAGAGCTTCATTCGGCTGGCCGAGAAAATGGCCTATCAGTAATGAGAAATGGGTTGTACATTTTTAAAACACATCAAACCGGCAATTAGTTTCAAATATCTTTCTTTCTTTTCAAGAATTTAAATTGCATTGATTTTTATGCGTGGACAATTTATTGGATTTTATATTGATATACATTTATTTTTAAAATCAGTCTGAATGTGACTCGAAATTTCGGTATTAAAAACAGTTCAGACCGCACCGACATATGCAAAATTTCGTATAATTTTTTAACCGTGGCCACAATATGGTCTGTAATGCTAACAAAAAGAATATGGGCTCCAAAAAAACCCTAAGAATTAGCAAATGGGCTGTAAATTATTTGAAATAATGGCAGATGGGTTGTATGCTGTTTTCCATAGATTTGAGGCTTTCCACAGATGGCCTGTATACTGTTGGATGTCCATCCAACGGCTATCGTGCTTCTTCAATCTCTGCTCTTCCTGCTCCGGCCGCTCAAACAAACGCCAGCGGGACTGCTTGCTCCCTCCTCCCTGTGGCCGGCTGTGCTGCCGCGCAGGCCTCACCGCCCCACCATACTCCCATCGCTGGCCTAGCCATCCCTCTACTCACCCACACCTGCTGTTATTCTCCAGCGACGGCAGACGAACCAGTAAACCCTCGTATAGTTGCACTCCCCTCCGCGTTCAAAAACAACTGCCAAGTCTTCCCTGCCTCCGTGTCGTTCCCTTCCTAGGCCTCGCCGTCGTCCACCACCCTGGTGCTCTCGGTGTGGCGTGGTCAACGACCGACATGCATATGAAGTGGAATGTACATGGAGAGGCTGACAACTGGGTCCACGTCCGCACGCAAGGAAATGCCTCCTTATTACGTGCAAAATAATGATTCCTCCACCTGACATCTGGGATCCACCGAAAGGGCCTCTGTATTTCGCAAAAAAATGTTACCACCACTGACAACTCGGACCCAACAGCTATATCTTCACACGCAAGGAAGTGCCTCCTTATTACGCACAAAAAAAAATCAATACTCCCCCTGCTAGCTGGGACCCAGTATAGTGGGCCTACTAAGTTGATGGGGATGAAGGGCTTTGTCAACTTAATCAATATGCACGATTCTAGCTCGACTGACCGTAAGATGTCCATCCAACGGCCGTAGTGCTTCTTCAACCTCTGGTCTTCTTGCTCCAGCTACCCAATGCAACACCGGTCATGCAGCCTGCTCCTGCCTCCCGTGGACGGCTGTGCTGCCACGGAGGCCTCACCGCCCCCATACTACTCCCACCGCTGGCCAGGCCATCCCTCTACTCCAGTCACCCACACCCCCTGTTATTCTGCGGCGACGACAGCGCAGCCGAACCAGCGAATCCTCATACTTCTCTCCGTGTGGGCATCCACTAACGCGTCTTGCCCGGCTCCGTGTCGTCCCCTTCTTAGGCCTCGCCGTCGTCCACCGCCGTGGTGCTCTCGGCGCGGCGTGGTCAATGTGGTCAATGACCGAATTCCATCGAAAGAATACTGTACGTGGAGAGGCTGACAGCTGGGTCCACGGCAGCCCCAAGGAAGTGCCTCCTTATTACGCGGAAAATAATTATTCCTCCACCTGATAGCAGGGACCAACCGGACACCCACCAGTATTTCATGAAAAAACGTTTGCCCCTGACTGCTGGGACCCACCCGACGGGCCACCGTATTTCGCGAAAAAAACGTTCCCCCTTCTGTCAGCTCGGACCCACCGGAAGTGCCTCCTTATTATGCACAAAAAAATGAATACCCCCATGCTAGCTGGGACCCACCTTGGTGGGAGGCTTACTTGTGGGCCTACTAAGTTGACGGGGACAGAGGGCTTTGTCAACTTACTCAATATAAACGATTCTAGCTCCTGTGACCGCACGATGTCCATCCAACAGCCGTAGTGCTTCTTCAACCTCTCGTCTTCTTGCTCCAGCCGCCCAAAGCAGCGCCGGTCATGCTGCATGCTCCTGCCTCCCATGGCCGGATGTGCTGCCGCGGAGGCCTCACCGCCCCCTACTATTCCCACTGCTGGCCAGGCCCTGCGGAGACGGCAGCCTCAAACCGTAGCCGAACCAATGAACCCTCGTACTCCTCTCCACGCGGGCTTCCATTGCCGTGTCTTCCTCGGCTCCACGTCGTCCCCTTCCTAGGCCTCGCTGTCATCCACCGCCCTGGTGCTCTCGGCGCGGCGTGGTCAACGTGGTCAAGGAATGACTTCCATCAGACGTGGACTGTACGTGGAGAGGCTGACAGCTGGGTCCACGGCCACAGCAAAGAAGTGCCTCCTTATTATGCGGAAATAATGATTCCTCCACCTGACAGCTGGGACCCACTGTACGGGCCACTGTATTTCGCGAAAAAAACGTTTCCCCCTGACTGCTGGGACCCACCAGCTACATCTTCGCACGCAAGGAAGTGCGTCCGGGCAAAAAAAATGATTCGCCCCACTGATTGCTGGGACCCACCAGTTACATCTTCGCACGCAAGGAAGTGCGTCCGGGCAAAAAAAACGATTCGCCACCTAACTGCTGGGACCCACCAGCTACATCTCGCACGCAAGGAAGTGCCTGACAGTCGGGACCCACCTGGTCGAAGCATACGTAGTGTTGTCATTCTGGTCGCGAACGTGTATGTACATATATACTAGTGGATGTAGAGGCGCGCACGTCTCGTAGTAGAGGCGCGCACGTAGCATGTACACGTACGTACATCGGCAAGGGTGCAAGAAAGAAAATACGGCCACATATATGTACATACGGGCGGGGTCTCGAACGCCTACTTGCGCATATGTACGGCGAGGGCTCGTGTACATGGCTGGGTCGTAACAGAGAAACAACGTCGTCGTCGTGTTCATGAGGAGGCAACGGAATGCATTGTGTTCATGGGAAGGCAACGGAATGCGTCGTGTTCATCGGGAGGTAACAGAACGCGTGGGAGCCAACCGGCTGGGTCGGAATGGAATGCATGGTCGTGTTCATCGGGAGGGCTTGGACGGAACAGGCGATGGAAACGAGGCCTGGCGTACCGCAGAACGGAGGAAACAGACCTCCTACGGTCGAAACGGGGGTCCTGTTCATTGGGAGGGGTGTGGCGTACCGTAAAACGGACGAAACAGACCTCCTACGGTCGAAACGGGGGTCCTGTTCATCGGGAGGGGTGTGGCATACCGCAAAACGGACAAAGCGGACCTCCTAAAGTTGAAACAGGGGTCCTGTTCATCGGGAGGGGTGTGGCGTACCGCAAAACAGGACTCCACGGGATACTGTTCATCTCCACCGTCGGCCTCCTCCAGCCTCCACGGGATACCGTCGACCTCCTCCAGCCTCCACAGGCACCTATTCATCCAGCCTCCACCACGCGCTACTCCACCGGCTACTGTTCAACCACCCCTCCACCGTCTACTGTTTATCCAGCCCTCCACACCACAGGGTCCTATTCAACCACCCCTCCACGGGCACCCCTCCATCGTCTACTATTCATCCAGCCCTCCACACCACGGGGTCCTGTTCAACCACCCCTCCACGGGCACCCCTCCACCGTCTACTGTTCATCCAGCCCTCCACACCACGGGGTCCTGTTCATCCAGAGGCAACGCCACCGCTCACTGTTCATCCAACCCCCCTCCCCCCCGCAACGGTCACTGTTCATCCAATCGATCGGCTTCAGTTAGCAGCAGTAGCGAAGGAATCGCTCGATCGGGTTCGGTTAACAGCCATCGATCGATCGCTCCGGTTCAGTAATGCGTAGCCTGCAGTGCAATCACTCGGGTTCAGTTAGAGCCCAACGCCTCGCTCGGGTTTAGTTAGAGCCAACGCCTCGCACACATGCGCGTACGTGTATGAGAGAAATGCGCATCGCTCAGCCCCCGACCTCGCACCGTAACCGGGAACTCCCCAAAATTTTCCTCGCCCTTGCTTCTAGCACGGTTTTTTCCGTCATGGACGGCCCAAAGAATGTCATGCAGCTGCATCTCCGGCCCGCCCAGGACGAAAAGCCCATTTTCTGTCATGATTTTTTTTCATAGAAGTAGGAGCCCACCACATCTATGATGATATAGGTTTTTGTCACAATTATCGTCATAGAAGTGTCATATGTATGACAGAAAAAAAATTCGTTCGGCCCTAAATGTCACGGATGTGTCTTTTTTGTAGTGCCTGAATGCGACATTTGGCATGCCAGGTAGGGGCGTGTCAGAATCCTCCTTCCGGGCTCGCTTCATCTTCGCTCCATTACTTCCATGGCCGACGCGCACCGGGTCCGCGCTGAGCGCAGGCCGCTCGTGTTGCCCAGACGGCATCTGTGGGCAACGGCGCACCCCGCTGCTCTGCTTCTCCCGTGGCTAATGCTACCACTGACCCTGCTGCTCCCCAGTAGCAGGATTCATCGCTGCCACCCTTCGTGCGGTACGATGGCCACATCGCCACTCGATCGCCCACTCCTACCATGACGTTGTCCTCCCACGTCCGCCGCAGGCTGGCGAACGCGTAGGCTGCGCTGCCCATGGCGCGTGAACTTCTACACTACCGCCCCGCCAATGACTGGCTTGGCCGCATCCCCGAGCTTGTCAATGCCGCCGGCGAGGTCCCAGCGCCACCCTGCTTGCTTCATCCCCGTCATCCCAAGCGGGTGATGTAGGTCATGGCGTGCCTCCCGCTCCTCCTTCGCGCGGCGTTGACCGTGAGCCCAGGCATGATGCGCAACTGCACGCCTAGCGTGTGTGGCGCCGACGCAGGATGAGGCAAGCTGCCAGGTGGTGCCGTGGCCCCAAGGTGACGCGTGTACGCTCCCAGCGCTGCCGCGCCAGCGTCACGACCATGCACCACCACAAGCTGCAGCGCGTGGGCGTCAAGACCGGGCTCCACACGCGCGTGCTGCGCCCGTGAGTGTGGCGGGCTGGCATGCCTTCACTCCGTAGCTGCTCCGCATCGTCTGTTCCGACAAGTTCAAACTAGACCTACCTCCATGCTATGACGACACCCCTGACCCTACGGGGTATGTCCAGCTCTACTCGCTGAGCATCGAGGCGGCAAACCGTGACGAGAAGGTCATCGCAAACTGGTTCCCTATGCCTCTCAATGATGGCGTGCGCTCCAGGATCCTTCACCTCCCGGATGGATTGATCTCCTCCTGAGATGAGCTTCGCTAGCGTTTCATTGCGAACTTTCAGGGCACCCGCGACCGCGCCCCTGCGGTGGGTGACCTGCGGCGCGTGAAGCAGCAGCCGGGGAGACCCTGCACAAGTACATACAACGCTTCATGAATGTTCACATCAAGATCCCGAAGGTGTCAGACGAGGCCATCATGTCAGAGTTCACTGATAGCGTCCGAGACTTCAAGATAAAAGAGGAGCTTGCCATCCACGAGGTCCTATGCTCAGCCCTGGAGAAATGATCAACCTAGCGAACAAGCGAGCAAGGGCCAAGGAGGGCCGCCTCTCCCTCCTCGAGCTTCCTCAGGCCGACCCTGAAGACAAGAAGGCAAGGGTAAGGAGGCGAAGCGCAAGGGCCCCGTCGTGCTCGCAGTAGAGCCTGAGATTGATACAGGCAAAGGTGTCTCGTCTTTTGATGAGAAGGTGATTATCGTTTCAGAGGAGTAGACTTTGACGATCTGACTACGAACGTGCGAGGACATCGTGCCTTAGCAATCACTAAACCAACTTTGAGTGGTTATTGACCACGCTAGAGCATGATCAACCTGACCACAATGTTCTATTTCCTGCAAGCAAATGAAGAACAAGCAAGAAACCAAGATTGCAATCTGGCTATCATGAATATAAGTTGAAAGCATTATTGTTCAAGGTGGGGTTCTATGACGTCTTGGTCTGGTCATTAAACACAAACGAAGTACGCAAAGTTACAACTATGGTGATCTTTTAATCTAAACAAAACCCAAAATCTAAACGTTTCCCTAAGTGATGTATATATGGAGTAAGAGGGGGGAATTTTGTGGACCTTGGAGGAGGGGTCCGAAACCAACCTTGTCTCTTGTTTCCCCACGCATACAAACTCTAAAAACATCACATACTCAAGTATTACGAAATTACATGGGCCTGGACCAATAATAAGGTGATGCAGCACCTATAATAGCCTCTGGACAAAATTTATGAAGTGGCATCTTGTATATTTTGTCCAAAGCTTCATGCACTCACTATGGTGGATTCAAAGTCCTGAAATCATCACTTGTAACTCCACTCTTGTTCCCCTTGCGCATGCCAACATTGCCATGCTTGATCTTGCTCCAATATTCATCCTTCTTGTCCAAGCTAGGCCCTTCATTTGTAAGAAAGACAAATATATCCAATTTAGGCAGCATCATATTCTCATGAACATTAGAATCATTACCAAGAAACGAAAGTACCTGGTAATTTAATTAGCGTGCATGAGCTTTAGTAATTGGTCTAGCACTATAGGAATCAGGCACTCTGCCGTCTGCCATGGCTGACGGCAAATGCATGGTTGGCGGATAGCAAAGTCCTTTGTTGTCAGCCAACAGACGGCCCCACGTCCTGCTTAATGAACTAAGGCAAAGGGCTGCTTTGCCTCCTGCTTTAATCAAGAGAACGTCAAAGAAGTTTGTCGTCAGCCATCCAAATAAGCAGACGGCAAAGGACATGGATGGCAGAGGGATAGGGTTAGGTCCGTTAGCTGGCTAAAGGCGTGTTGTGCCATCTGTTGGCAGATGGCAAAGAAGCAAAGGTCTTTGTCGTCTACCAGCAGACAGCAAAGTGGTTTCATCCATATGGATATGATCATCCAACACATATATATCCCTGCCATATGGATATGATCATCCAACACATATATATACCAAATCAAAAGTCCATATCCAACGTATATATAGCCAACATATCTAACAATTAAACAAAAAGTCCATACACAATGGTTTCATCCATCCATACATATATAGGTAGCAAGTTTCACATTGTTCATCCTACAAAATCAAATCAGAAAGAAAGGATAAGGAGAAGAGTAGACTCCATCAACGCGAGCTTCTGTGATCTGAAGCAAATCTGCAAATTGGGAAAGAAGAAAGTTAGAAGAAGACTAGAAGAAGAAGAAGAAGAAGAAGAAGAAGAACAAGAAGAAGAAGAAGATGATGATGAAGAAGAAGAAGAAGAAGAATTTTTCTTCTCTTTCTTTTCACCTCTTCTTTATCTTCTTCTTCTTCTAACTAACTTAACCTAGGTAATTATGCCATTTTAGCTAACTAAACATATTAAGCCATTTTGGAGGAAAAAATGCTAAGTGTGGGTCATTTTAGAGCTAACCTATGTAAATAGGTCATTTTGGAGCTAAGTAAGGTTATTATGTCATTTTTGAGGAAAATAAGCTAAGTATATGACAGTTTGGAGCTAAACCAAGGTTATTATGCCATTTTTACCTAGGTAAGCTAATTATGTCATAAATGAATGAGCTGAGCTAAGTATAGGTCATTATTGAGCTATCCTAGGTAGTTATGCCATTTTTTAGCTAACTAAGCATATTAAGTCATTTTGGAGGAAAAATGCTAAGTATAGGTCATTTTATACCTATCCTAGGTAAAATAGGTCATTTTGGAGCTAAGTAAGGTTAGTATGTCATTTTCGAGGAAAATAAGCTAAGTATAGGTCATTTTGGAGCTAAATAGGTCATTTATTAAGCTAAGTATGCCTTTGTTAAGCAAAACACTTGGGAAAACATACCATCATCGCGGACATTAACCAGCCCCTTCCTTACTGCTTGGGAGCTTATTTGTAGGCCAAAGAACAGGGGAGGACTTGGTATTATTAATCTGGGGGTGCAGAATGTGGCACTGTTCCTCAAGCATGCAAGCAATTTCCTTAATAGGAAAGATATTCCCTGGGTGTCCCTAATTTGGGACTCATATTACCATGGTATGGTGCCCCAAGGAACTTCTGGTTGTGGTTCTTTTTGGTGGGGGATATTTGTAAGGTGATGCAGAGTTTCAGAGCATGTTCCTAGGTCCAAATAAATGAGGGTGACACTGCACTCTTCTGGTCTGACAAATGGAATCTTGGTAATGAAGTTTCTACTCTTCAGACCAGATTTCCTAGACTATTCTCATATGCTAAGGACCCATGGATTTCAGTAAAGGAGATTTTTAACTCTTAGGACATCCACCAGCATTTCCATCTTCCTTTGTCTGCTCAGGCTTATGAAGATTTGACTATGTTGCAATCTCACAACAGGACTACTGGCACTAAGGATGTGTTGTTTTGGCAAGCCTCCTCCATGCAGTACAGGCCCAAGATATTCTACTCCCACACTTTTGTATCTGAAACATTTAATCCTTTGACCTGCTGGATATGGAAATCATCTTGTACTATGAGGATTAAGGTGTTTGCCTGGATACTCATTATGAACAGATTGAATACAAAGGATATGGTGGACAGAAGGCATTTGCACATGGAGGATGGAGCTCACTGTAGGCTCTGCCCCTTGGAGGTAAGGGAAACCAGGGATCACCTATTTTTTAACTACAACATTAGTGTGAGAGTATGGAATTATCTGTAGATTGAATGGGTATCTGGTGATTCAATGTCTGAACTGGTTATTTAGGCTAGGAGACGTTTTGCTAAGCCTTCTTTCACTGAAGTGGTTTTCAATGCCTGTTGGAATATCTGGATCATCAGAAATGCAAAAGTCTTCAGAAATGAGAGGGCCAACTTTAATAAATGGAGAGGTGCTTTGAGGCATGATATTACTCTGATGCAATATAGAATAAAATCTGCCTACAAGGATGGTCTCCTAAAGTGGATTTCTTTTCTGCCCTCTTAAGGCATAGTGTTGTTAGACCTATCTTTTTCTTTCTTCTAGTTTAGTCTTCCTAGATTACCTCTTGTAATCCTTGCATTGTAAATGTTCCCTTATGTTTTAGTAGAGCTTTGAATGCTGTGGGGGTGTTGCCCCATAGTTCCCAGTCAAAAAAATCATCACGGACGTGAAGGACTGGTCGCGCCAGTGGTAGACGGAGAAGGGTCGGTCGATGCTTGCCGGGAGGCATGCTGCACCAAAGATCATTTGCAATGTCTCATTAATATGATGCAACTCAAATGTGAATACTATTAACTAAGGACCATTCAAATGAAACTCACCGTGGTCGCCGGAGCAAACTGGGGCATCGGCGGAGGGGTTTGACCATTGGTCCGGCACACAGACTGCACATTTGGTTTTCACGAGTCAGTCATATTAGTTAGTAATGAAACGAACATTACGTGCATGATTTCACTAATGTGCAGGAGAAACATACCACAAGGAGCTCATATAGGGAGCTCGTCTAGCGCTTCTTGATCTCCAATAGCCTAGCTGTCCTCTCCTCCATGTCCCTCTCCCTCTCTGCCGCCTGCCTGTTTGCCTCCGCCAGAAGCTCCTGGGCCTAGCCGTGGATGAGGCCTTATCTCAGGATCGGAGCTCGTCTATCGCTTGTTGATCTCCGGGAGAGTGCTAGGACAACATACCGGTCCATCCCCAATGGCTATCGAGCCATGAGACCTACTGCCACCAGATATCATCACCAACTCTGGATCAAAAGGACACTGGCTCTGGTTGAAGTCCTCCCCTTTCCTCGTCTTACCCTCGTGTATGTACCTAACGAGCTTGTGGTGGGAGGAGATGTTGGTGAAGCTCTCTGGATGATCGAGGTCAGACTCAGAGAATGCCTTCGCCTTCTTGTATGGGGCAGTATGGGCCATTGCATAGAGGTCGAACACCCCTGGCACCTCCTTCTTGTTGTATCGCGCCTAAAAGAGAGGAACAAAATATTAGTTAAAGGCTCAAGCTAGCATGAAGAATGAAATTTCATGAATCATGAAGCAAACCACATACCCAGTTATCACCATACTCATATAGGTTGGAGCTCCCTTGATGGTGTGGCACACCAACCATTTTGGGCACGCTTATCCTTGGCCTTGTTTTCGACGGCTAGCCATTGGGGAGAGCACCACTTACCCACCAACGCCTTCCAACAGTCCATCCTATCCGCACACCATCTTGAGGGCACCTAAGTTAGTCAAGAGAAATTGCAACGCTACGCCTATGAATCAAATCAAGGAAACTAAGTACAAGGCCTTAAGAATATGTAATTACCTCCATGTACTTCTCCTTACTCAGAAACTTTCTGCGGCACTTCGTCTTGGACTTGTTAATACTAGTCGAAGTGTAGTAGTCTCGAACAGCCTACACCCGAGCCTCATGCCATAAGTTCTGAAGTAGGCGCTTGCACTCGGCTTCGATAACCAAAGCCGCAGCCTCCTCTTGTCCCTGAAGACCTGTAGAAGGTCTCTAATCAAACAAAACAACACTGATTAGTACAATCACTAGGTACTTTTGATTTTTAATTCTGTAAAGGAGAAATTACTCAAAATATTTGGATCACAATGTCGGCCACTATCTCACACAAGACACCATCGACCCTCTCCTCCGGTGGGCCTTGGGGAGCCAAGTACTACTCCCAGTTCAATGCTAGCTGTGGAACCTGACGCTCACCGGGCAACGTGACCCGCCCCGGGAAGTTCTGCCAGCAAATCACACCAAGGACCTGGTTGGGCTTGCGGATACAAGGGATGTGCTTCCAACCTCTGCAGTATGACAAGGCCAACGCATTAGATATTAATTTAAAGAAACATGAAGGCAAAAGGTTATAAAATAGTAAATGCACTTACTTCTCCCCATTAGGCGCAATCAACCACCTCTACTCGCTGGTCGCTGGCATGGGCGGGAGCTTTGTACCACCATGCTGGTAGACCTTGTCCCCCTCAACCAGCTCACCCTTGATACGTCTCCATCGTATCTACTTTTCCAAACACTTTTGCCCTTGTTTTGGACTCTAACTTGTATGATTTGAATGGAACTAACCCGGACTGACGCTGTTTTCAGCAGAGTTGCCATGATGTTGTTTTATGTGCAGAAAACAAATATTCTCGGAAAGTCCTGAAACTCCATGGAACACCTTAGAAAAAACAATAAAAAATCCTCGCCAAAGATGAAGACCAGGGGGCCCACACCCTGTCCATGAGGGTGGGGGCGCGCCCCCCTACCTCGTGGGCCCCATGGATGCCCTCCGACACCAACTCCAACTCTATATATTCGCTTTTGGAGAGAAAAAATTCAGAGATAAGAAATCATCGCGTTTTACGATACGGAGCCGCTGCCAAGCCCTAAAACCTCTCGGGAGGGCTGATCTGGAGTCTGTTCGAGGCTCCGGAGAGGGGGATTCATTGTCGTCGTCATCATCAACCATCCTCCATCACCAATTTCATGATGCTCACCGCCGTGCGTGAGTAATTGCTTCGTAGGCTTGCTTGACGGTGATGGGTTGGATGAGATTTATCATGTAATCGAGTTAGTTTTATTAGGGTTTGATCCCTAGTATCCACTATGTTCTGAGATTGATGTTGCTATGACTTTGCTATGATTAATGCTTGTCACTAGGGCCCGAGTGCCATGATTTCCGATCTGAACCTATTATGTTTTCATGAATATATGTGTGTTCTTGATCCTATCTTGCAAGTCTATAGTCACCTACTATGTGTTATGATCCAACAACCCCGAAGTGACAATAATCGGGACCACTCCCGGTGATGACCTTAGTTTGAGGAGTTCATGTATTCACTATGTGCTAATGCTTTGTTCCGGTTCTCTATTAAAAGGAGGCCTTAATATCCCTTAGTTTCCAATAGGACCCCGCTGCCACGGGAGGGTAGGACAAAAGATGTCATGCAAGTTCTTTTCCATAAGCACGTATGACTATATGCGGAATCCATGCCTACATTACATTGATAAATTGGAGCTAGTTCTGTGTCACCCTATGTTATGACTGATACATGATGAACCACATCCTGCATAATTATCCATTACTGATCCGGTGCCTACGAGTTTTCCATATACTGGTTCTCACTTATTTACTTTTCCGCTGATACTGTTACAATCACTACAAAATACCAAAAACATTACTTTTGTTGTCTTTACTTTTGTTGTCGTTACCACCACAATCATACTACTTTGCTGCTAAACACTTTGC
The DNA here is from genome assembly GCA_032464435.1 of Aegilops umbellulata. Lineage (NCBI taxonomy): Eukaryota > Viridiplantae > Streptophyta > Magnoliopsida > Poales > Poaceae > Aegilops > Aegilops umbellulata. Next base: position 88,070,381 of record CP136059.1, read on the forward strand.
TGCAGATACTAAGTTTCCAGGTGTGGTTGAATTGACAACTCAGCTGCTAATACTTGAGAATATTCTTTTGCTCCCCTTGTGTCGAATCAACAAATTTGGGTTGAATACTCTACCCTCGAAAGCTGTCGCGATCCCCTATACTTGTGGGTCATCAACACTGATTTCTGGCGCCGTTGCCGGGGATCATAGCTCTATTCTTTAAGTCACTTGGGATTTATATCTGCTAGACACTATGAAGAACTTGAAAGACGCTAAGACAACAATTTATCCCTCAACTACGAGGGGAGGTAAGGAACTGCCATCTAGGTCTGCACTTGATTCACCTTCTGTTATGAGTAAGCTAGCGACACCTAAACCTGCTTCTGCTATTCGGTCTGATATGTCGCATGTTATTGATGATGCCACTTCTGCTATACATGATACTTATGATGAAACTGCTTCAATGCCTGATACTACTGTGCCCCTTGGTGAATTTCTTGATGAACAAATTGCTAGGGCTAGAGAAAAAGAAATTATTGAATCTAAATATGATGATGAAAGTGATGATGAAATTATGCCTGTTATTCCTGAGGGTTATCTTTTTGATATAGAATCTTCTGCCGCTATTTTAGCTTGCAAAGATAGATATGAGCTAAAAAGGTTATTAGCTAAGTGGAACAAAGAATCACTTAGAGATAAAATGAAACCTGACCCTGCTTTTGCTACCTCACCTTTATGTGTTTCTGATAAGGATTATGAATTCTGTGTTGATCCAGATATAATTGCTTTGGTTGAATCTGATCCTTTTTATGGCTATGAATCTGAAACTGTTGTCGCACATCTTACTAAATTAAATGATATAGCTGCCCTGTTCACTAATGATGAGAGATCGCGTTAATTTTATATACTCAAAATATTTTCGTTCTCATTAAAGGGTGATGCTAAGATATTCTTAATTCTCTTGATCCTGGTTGTGTGCGTAGTCCCCAGGATATGATTTATTACTTCTCTGCTAAATATTTCCCTGCTCATAAGAAACAAGCTGCTTTAAGGGAAATATACAACTTTGTGCAAATTAAAGAAGAGAGTCTCCCACAAGCTTGGGGGAGGCGTCTCAAGTTACTTAATGGTTTGCCTGATCATCCTCTTAAGAAACCTGAAATACTTGATATCTTTTATAATGGACTAACTGATGCTTCCAGAGATTACCTGGATAGTTGTGCTGGTTCTCTTTTCGGGGAAAGAACACCGGATAAAGCTGAAATTCTATTGAATAATATGTTAACAAATGAAAATAATTGGGCACCTCCTGAGCCAGCTCCTGCTCCAATTAATGATCCTATTCCTAAACCAACTCCGAAGAAAAGAAGTGTTCTATTTCTCAGTCCCGAAGATATGCAAGAGGCAAAGAAATCTATGAAAGAAAAAGGTATTAAAGCTCAAGATGTTAAGAATTTACCTCCTATTGAAGAAATACATGGTCTTAATTTACCGCTTGTTGAAGAAACATATGATCTCAATCACTTATTTACTGAAGAACCTCCTGATCCCGATATCCCGACACAGGTAGTAAAGGTAAATTCTCTCGATAGATTTGATGAAGGTGATATCCTTCACTATAAGTCTGCTAGGCAATCCTTTGATGAGTTTGATAATTTTATTGTCAAACAAGAAAATTTCAATGCTTATTTTGGTAGACCATTGAAATATGATCCCGATATGATTAAATACTTGGGTGATTATATGGCTAATATTAGAGGTGAACTTAAACTTGTTAGCAAACATGCTTCTATGGTTACCACTCAAGTAGAACAGGTACTTAAAGCTCAAAAGGAAGTGCTTGATGAAATGAATAGTAAGAAAAATGATTATGCTGTTAGAGTGGCTACTAGAACTGCTAGAATGACTCAGGAACCTTTGTATCCTGAAGGTCACCCTAAGAGAATCGAGCAAGATTCTCAGAGAAATAATGTTGATGCACCTAGTTCTTCTAAGAAGAAGAAAAAGAAAAATGATAGAACTGTGCAAACTTCTAGTGAACCTATTGCTGAACCACCTGATAATCCAAATGATATCTCTGTGTCTGATGCTGAAACACAATCTGGTAGTGAACATGAACCTAGTGAAAATGTTAATGATGTTGTTCATGATGATGCTCAACCTAGTAATGATAATGATGTAGAAATTGAACCTGCTATTGATCTTGATAACCCACAATCAAAGAATCAACATTATGATAAGAAAGACTTTGTTGCTAGGAAACATGGTCAAGAAAGAGAACCTTGGGTTCAGAAACCCATGCCTTTTCCTCCAAAGCCATCCAAGAGAAAGGATGATGAGGATTTTGAGCGCTTTGCTGAAATGATTAGACATATCTTCTTGCGTATGTGATTGACTGATGTGCTCAAAACAAATCCTTATGCTAAATATATGAAAGATACCATTACTAATAAAATAAAGATACCGGAAGCTGAAATTTCCACCATGCTTGCTAATTATACTTTTAAGGGTGGAATACCAAAGAAACTTGGAGATCCCGGAGTACCTACTATACCTTGCTCCATTAAAAGAAATTATATTAAAACTGCTTTATGTGATCTTGGAGCCGGTGTTAGTGTTATGCCTCTCTCCTTATATCGTAGACTTGACTTGAATAAGTTGACACCTACTGAAATATCTTTGCAAATGGCCGATAAATCAACTGCTATACCTGTCGGTATTTGTGAGCATGTGCCTGTTGTGGTTGCGAACGTTACTATTTTAACGGACTTTGTTACTCTTGATATTCCCGAGGATGATAGTATGTCTATTATTCTTGGAAGACCTTTTCTTAATACTGCAGGGGCTGTTATTGATTGCAACAAAGGCAATGTCACTTTTCATGTTAATGGTAATGAGCATACGGTACACTTTCCGAGGAAACAACCTCAAGTCCACAGTATCAACTCTATTGGAAAAATTCCATCAATTATATTTGGAGGTTTTGAATTTCCTCTTCCTACTGTCAAAAAGAAATATGATATACTTATTATTGGGGATGTGCATATCCCCGTTGAGAGAAAAGCAATATGCTTAGGAAGATGTTCCAAGGTGGTTCTTCAAGGAAGCAAGGACCCAGAATTGCTATGCGTGATGCTGACGAGGATCCACCAAGAGACGCTCCGGTACGGCCTTGCGAATGGCCGTCGGAAAATTTTATGGACCGTGCGGGAATTAAAGAAGAGTTCAAAGCATATTTGCGCAATGCCGGTCTTGAGGATTTTGAGGCTAACAAATGCCCCCAGTATCATGATCTCACAAGTTCGTTTGTGAGGAGGTTTGAGTATTCATCTTCGCGTAATTCTCCTTCAGTCACGTTTGATCTTTATGATAAATCTTATAGAATGGACTTAGAGGATTTCACTCTTGCTTGCAAATTTCCATCATGGGGCAGTATTAGGGATCCCCCTAAATATGAATTTAGAGACTTTCTTGCTAGTATAACTGTAGGGGAATCTAGAGATATAACGCAGGCTACCATAGGGAGCATTCATTTTCCTGCTATACATTATTTTGCTCTCTTCATTGGTAGATGCATAAATGATAAGGATGAAGCATGTCACATGTGTGTCCCTGACCTCAGTATTATTAGGAGTGCTATGTTAGGAGACCAATCTTATCATATGGGAGCCATTGTAGCTCGTAGGTTGCATCATAATAGACATAATGGAGATTTCTTTGGAGGAATTTATGCAACCCGCTTAGCTAATTTTCTCGAAATAGACATCCGAGATGGTGATACGGAGTTGCTTCCTGCATATTTAGATTATAACTCTATGGCTTCGCACCAGTTTGTCGAGAGGTTGAATCACCTCTCATATATCATTTAATTTTTAACAAACGGCACGTTGTCCGTATTACTCTCCCTGCTCCTGCCTTCTTTGATTTTCAGACGAAACGAAGATATACTATTAGCAGAGAGGAGGCAGATGATTACGAGAGGAGAGCAGAAGCAGCCCGACTCCACGCTACATCTCAGCAGGCGATAACTGTTGTATAACAGTATGACCCCAGCCACAATTATGGGTATCCGCCAGGTTATCCCTGGGAATAGACCAACTTAGGCCAAAAGCCTAAGCTTGGGGGAGTATGTATTTCCCATCGACATTACATTTATGTTCACACTCACTCATTGCTAGATGTCGGTGCTCATACTCTTTCACTGTAATATCCATGCTAGTTTATTTTCTTTTTCCTCCTTTCTTCTTCTGTGTTTGATAAACCTTAAGAAAAAAATAGTAGTAGATTACTTTCTTGCTGTAGTAGTAATTAAGAAGAAGAAAACCCAAAAATATTTCCCGTTCTTGTTTTGCTTGTTGGGAGCTTTCCCGTGTAAATAGTTTTTATTTCTTTTCTTTTCTATGGGGGTCAGTAGGAGAAGACCAAGATTAAATTGTTGAAGTGGCTCTTATATGCATTATTGTTGATTTAACCAAGAGCCCATATTGCCTTGTCTTATCCTGTTTATTGAATGCTCACAGATTCCAGCTTAGTCCAATGCACGTGCACTCTTATTATTATTCACACCGTTCGGTCGTGCAAGTGAAAGGCAATTATGATGATATATGATGGATTGACTGAGATGGCAAAAGCTGGTATGAACTCGACCTCTTTTGTTTTTGTAAATATGATGAGTCCGTCATTCTTGATTCAGCTTATTATGAATAAACATGTTTGCAATGACAATTAGAGATCATAGTTGCTTGTGCCATGCTTGATTAGCTATGAGTTATAATGATTTACCTTGCGTGCCAACATGCTATTGAGATGATTATGAGGTGGTATGATGGGGTGGTATCCTCCTTTGAATGATTTCAGTGACTTGACTTGGCACATGTTCATGCATGTAGTTGAAACAAATCAACATAGCCTTCACGATATTTATGTTCATGGTGGATTATATCCTACTCATGCTTGCATCCAATGTTTATTAATTTTAATGCATGCACATGGTTGTTGTCGCTCTCTAGTTGGTCGCTTCCCAATCTTTTGCTAGCCTTCACCTGTACTAAGCGGGAATACTGCTTGTGCATCCAATCCCTTAAACCCCAAAGTTATTCCAGATGAGTCCACCATACCTTCCTATATGCGGTATCTACTTGTCGTTGCAAGTAAATTTGTATGTGCCAAACTCTAAACCTTCAAATAAACATTCTGTTTTGTATGCTCGAATAGCTCATGTATCAACCAAGGTTGTCCTTATTTTCCGTGTTAGGCGGGTTATTCTCAAGAGGAGTGGAGTCCGCTCCTCACTCACGAGAAATGGCTGGTCACCGGGATGCCCAGTCCAATGCTTTATGCAAACTAAATCAAAATTAATTGCAAACAAAACTCCCCCTGGGACCTGATGTATTTTGGAGACACTCATTGTTTCGAGCAAGTTATGGATTGATGCTTGTTGGTGGAGGGGGAGTATAAACTTTACCATTCTGTTTGGGAACCGCCTATAATGTGTTTAGCATGGAAGATATCGCCATCTCTTAGTTGCTACGTTGACAATGAAAGTATACCGCTCAAAATATAATTTATCTCTATTTCAAAACCGAGCTCTGGCACCTCTACAAATCCCTGCTTCCCTCTGCGAAGGGCCTATCTATTTACGTTTATGTTGAGTCATCACCCTCTTATTAAAAAGCACTAGCTGGAGAGCACAGTTGTCATTTGCATTCATCACTATTAATCTATATTGGGTGTGACTATGATTGGATCTCTTTTACAATGAATTACAATGTCCAGACATTCCTTGATCTTTAAAGGTGCTCTGCATTTATGTTTTGCGGTCTCAGAAAGGGCTAGCGGGATACCATCTTGTTATATCTTATTATGATTGTTTTGAGAAAGTGTGGTCATCCGAGATTTATTATTATGGCTTGCTAGTTGATTATGCTATTAATATGAGTAATTATGATACCTGAGAATTATTGCAAATGTGGTTAGTTATGATATATGCTGAAAACTTGAATGCTGGCTTGACATAGTTACAACAACAAGAGCAAACAGAGTTTGTAAAAGTTTTCCTTTTTCTCTTTCAGTTTGTCAACTGAATTGCTTGAGGACAAGAAGGGTTTAAGATTGGGGGAGTTGATACGTCTCTGTCGTATCTACTTTTCCAAACACTTTTGCCCTTGTTTTGGACTCTAACTTATATGATTTGAATGGAAGTAACCCGGACTGACGCTGTTTTCAGCAGAATTGCCATGATGTTGTTTTATGTGCAGAAAACAAATATTCTCGGAAAGTACTGAAACTCTACGGAAGACCTTAGAAAAAACAATAAAAAATCCTCACCAAAGATGAAGACCAGGGGGCCCACACCCTATCCACGAGGGTGGGGGGCGCGCTCCCCACTCTAGGGCGCGCCCCCTACCTCGTGGCCCCCCTGGATGCTCTCCGACGCCAACTCCAACTTTATATATTCGCTTTCGGAGAGAAAAATCAGAGAGAAGAAATCATCGTGTTTTATAGTACGGAGCCGCCGCCGAGCCCTAAAACCTCTCGGGAGGGCTGATCTGGAGTCCGTTCGGGGCTCCGGAGAGGGGGATTCGTCGCCGTCATCATCATCAACAATCCTCCATCACCAATTTCATGTTGCTCACCGCCGTGCGTGAGTAATTGCATCATAGGCTTGCTGGACGGTGATGGGTTGGATGAGATTTATCATGTAATCGAGTTAGTTTTGTTAGGGTTTGGTCTCTAGTATCCACTATTGACGGTGTCCTGGACTAGGGGGTACTCACCACGTCGTCTCCCAATCTATTAGATTGGGCCGAGGACCCCCGTGGTCCTATACTCATGGGCCAGTTCGGACAGTTGCCGCATACACGGAAGATTCCACAAGACTTGGCGATCAAGACAAGGACTTCTCCCCACCGGCGTATTCGGCTAGGACTCTTTTTAACCTAGTCCTCTGGTGCATTATATAAACCAGGGCCAGGCTAGTCGACAGAACATACAACAATCATACCATAGGCTAGCTTCTAGGGTTTAGCCTCCTTGATCTCGTGGTAGATCTACTCTTGTACTACCCATATCATCAATATTAATCAAGCAGGATGTAGGGTTTTATCTCCATCGAGAGGGCCCAAACTTGGGTAAAACTTCGTGTCCCTTGTCTCCTGTTACCATCCGCCTAGACGCACAGCTCGGGACCCCCTATCCGAGATCCGCTGGTTTTGACACCGACATTGGTGCTTTCATTGAGAGTTCCGCTATGTGATCGACAAAAGGATCGATGGCTCGCCTGCAGATCAACTGCGACTTCGGCATCTTCGTCACCAGCTCGACTGGTCACCTTGGTTCGACCAAGAATTGCGCCCCGTGTTCGGATCACCATGCTCGGACGAGGGCCTTCATCAAACATAAACTTCGATCTCTATCAAAATCACGGAGGAATCATCCATGGAGCTCGGGGGCTCAACGTCAACATTGCCCTCAAGCGACCGTGCTGTTTTTCTGGACAGCGAACTAGTATCTGCTGCCACCACCTCCTCGAGTATCGCTTTGACGATCGCTTTGGTAGAATTGTGCAGAATTAAGTTTACAACAACCCTGGAAAATTTCGTCGAGTTCCGATGGAGGAATCTCTGGCAATCCACGATATACTGGAGCCCTGTCAAATCTGGACGAGAATTTGGATGTGTTTAGGGCGTGGTGTCCAACTTCTAGCTCGGACGTCCTTTGGAAGATCCAACCGTTGATCGGCTGCGGAATTCCTGTATCTACCACCTCTCAAAATTTCAGCTCGATCCGACCGTCCAAACTCCAGGAACCTTCCGATTAGTGCATCACTTTTCGGATCTGTTTTCTACGCGAAAACGAATCCGACCTGAGTTCATCTTTTCTATGAACGGGATTTCGGACATCCCTTTTAAAGGAAGTTTTGTATGGGGTATTGTGTTTTGTTCCCGAACACATCTCACTAACTTTAAGATCTTTTGAACATGATCTTCAACATCATGCTGGTGTCAAACCAGTCCGGCAATACTACACGGCTGCCGACCTGCGTTAAGACAGAGCGTCACTTTGTTGAGCCGTGCTCAACTTCTTCGGATCATCATCTTGGCAAGCCGAACAAGAGTCCGGCATCGCGAAGGATAAAACATCACCAACATCGCCTCCCCACGGATTACACGGAGCGGGCATACCGGCATCGCCGCACGGTTGCTTCATCAAGCCGGCATCGACCACGTCACGACCTGCATCGACAGGGCCGCACTATCGCTTCTTCAAGCTGGTGTCCATCACGCCGACCTACTTCGACTCATCGGCTGACATCGGGGCTTCGACATCTCGGCTGGACCAGGGGCTTCGCCATCTATTCATCAACCTACTCCGGACACTTCGGCGTCACTAGCCGACCAGCTCCGTCACGTTAGCTGGGCCGAGGGCTTTGCCTCGGCGAGCCAACCTTTACCAGCATTGCCATGTCGTCGTGTTATCGCCCATCAGGCAATGGGTGTGCGGAGCGAGTCCCAATTTTGGGAATCACCTTCCTTCGGATTGCTACAACAAATAAACCAGGTGCTATCCATCCCTAATATTTTTTGCTTGTTTGGGTTCATTTTTCCCAAGGAATTATTACTCTGGTTTTTTCATCATATGTACACAGGTCTATCAAATGGTGGCCGCATTCACGACAATCGCATGGTGTTTCGGTCAGTTTCCGTACATAGTCTGGCGAACGCCGCATCCGGAGCTCGGACCGACCTACGAATTCAGGCTTTGCCACGCCTTTACCGCATCACGCCGACGCCCTGCGTCGACATTGACTTCGGCGCCTGGCCATATTTCTTTTATTACTCACTTTGCATAAATTATTCATTATGCAACGATTTTTTTAATTATCATTATTACTATTATCTCCCGTTTGCACTATTTTTGTGCACAAGAAAATGATCCGGGGACTTCGGCGTCACTCTGCCGGTCTGCACCGACCGTGCTATGTCACCACTTCGGCGTGTCGAGCTCTCCGCTCCGCCATCTCGGGACCGGCTTGGGGGATAGGACCTTGTCCCGCATCAAGCTCGGACTGCGAACACATTAACCAGCTAAGTCGCTTTCATGCTCAAAGCTTTAATTTCTAACTTGTGTTCGGTTCGACCAAGCGTTATACTTTTTTGGAAAAAAATTGCTTGTAATTTTTTTTCCTTGTCCAAACTTTATTTGTGACGCATAATTTCAAATACCCCGTTTACTTGGGGGCTTCATTTATGAAGCTTTTCCTGTTGCATATGATTATACTTGTACGGCTTCATTCCTTGTTCGTGTATTACGCCACAATATGCGCCATATTGACTTAAGCGATTTGCAAGCTGGGTTGCCTCGCTTCTGTGTTTACCCCTACGTTCCCGATTGTTCGGCTAGGGAGTAAAGGGAGCACCTCTGCGATTGTCACGATCGGTTCGCCCGAGCCGGACCTCAGACCCTCAGACTGGGTGAAGCCGAAAGCTAGCGCTCTTATAGTTTTCAATGATGGTCGGCACACAAAGGAACTCATGAGTACAAAAAATCTATTAAAAGAAATTATATTAAAACTGCTTTATGTGATCTTGGAGCCGGTGTTAGTGTTATGCCTCTCTCCTTATATCGTAGACTTGACTTGAATAAGTTGACACCTACTGAAATATCTTTGCAAATGGCCGATAAATCAACTGCTATACCTGTCGGTATTTGTGAGCATGTGCCTGTTGTGGTTGCGAACGTTACTATTTTAACGGACTTTGTTACTCTTGATATTCCCGAGGATGATAGTATGTCTATTATTCTTGGAAGACCTTTTCTTAATACTGCAGGGGCTGTTATTGATTGCAACAAAGGCAATGTCACTTTTCATGTTAATGGTAATGAGCATACGGTACACTTTCCGAGGAAACAACCTCAAGTCCACAGTATCAACTCTATTGGAAAAATTCCATCAATTATATTTGGAGGTTTTGAATTTCCTCTTCCTACTGTCAAAAAGAAATATGATATACTTATTATTGGGGATGTGCATATCCCCGTTGAGAGAAAAGCAATATGCTTAGGAAGATGTTCCAAGGTGGTTCTTCAAGGAAGCAAGGACCCAGAATTGCTATGCGTGATGCTGACGAGGATCCACCAAGAGACGCTCCGGTACGGCCTTGCGAATGGCCGTCGGAAAATTTTATGGACCGTGCGGGAATTAAAGAAGAGTTCAAAGCATATTTGCGCAATGCCGGTCTTGAGGATTTTGAGGCTAACAAATGCCCCCAGTATCATGATCTCACAAGTTCGTTTGTGAGGAGGTTTGAGTATTCATCTTCGCGTAATTCTCCTTCAGTCACGTTTGATCTTTATGATAAATCTTATAGAATGGACTTAGAGGATTTCACTCTTGCTTGCAAATTTCCATCATGGGGCAGTATTAGGGATCCCCCTAAATATGAATTTAGAGACTTTCTTGCTAGTATAACTGTAGGGGAATCTAGAGATATAACGCAGGCTACCATAGGGAGCATTCATTTTCCTGCTATACATTATTTTGCTCTCTTCATTGGTAGATGCATAAATGATAAGGATGAAGCATGTCACATGTGTGTCCCTGACCTCAGTATTATTAGGAGTGCTATGTTAGGAGACCAATCTTATCATATGGGAGCCATTGTAGCTCGTAGGTTGCATCATAATAGACATAATGGAGATTTCTTTGGAGGAATTTATGCAACCCGCTTAGCTAATTTTCTCGAAATAGACATCCGAGATGGTGATACGGAGTTGCTTCCTGCATATTTAGATTATAACTCTATGGCTTCGCACCAGTTTGTCGAGAGGTTGAATCACCTCTCATATATCATTTAATTTTTAACAAACGGCACGTTGTCCGTATTACTCTCCCTGCTCCTGCCTTCTTTGATTTTCAGACGAAACGAAGATATACTATTAGCAGAGAGGAGGCAGATGATTACGAGAGGAGAGCAGAAGCAGCCCGAATCCACGCTACATCTCAGCAGGCGATAACTGTTGTATAACAGTATGACCCCAGCCACAATTATGGGTATCCGCCAGGTTATCCCTGGGAATAGACCAACTTAGGCCAAAAGCCTAAGCTTGGGGGAGTATGTATTTCCCATCGACATTACATTTATGTTCACACTCACTCATTGCTAGATGTCGGTGCTCATACTCTTTCACTGTAATATCCATGCTAGTTTATTTTCTTTTTCCTCCTTTCTTCTTCTGTGTTTGATAAACCTTAAGAAAAAAATAGTAGTAGATTACTTTCTTGCTGTAGTAGTAATTAAGAAGAAGAAAACCCAAAAATATTTCCCGTTCTTGTTTTGCTTGTTGGGAGCTTTCCCGTGTAAATAGTTTTTATTTCTTTTCTTTTCTATGGGGGTCAGTAGGAGAAGACCAAGATTAAATTGTTGAAGTGGCTCTTATATGCATTATTGTTGATTTAACCAAGAGCCCATATTGCCTTGTCTTATCCTGTTTATTGAATGCTCACAGATTCCAGCTTAGTCCAATGCACGTGCACTCTTATTATTATTCACACCGTTCGGTCGTGCAAGTGAAAGGCAATTATGATGATATATGATGGATTGACTGAGATGGCAAAAGCTGGTATGAACTCGACCTCTTTTGTTTTTGTAAATATGATGAGTCCGTCATTCTTGATTCAGCTTATTATGAATAAACATGTTTGCAATGACAATTAGAGATCATAGTTGCTTGTGCCATGCTTGATTAGCTATGAGTTATAATGATTTACCTTGCGTGCCAACATGCTATTGAGATGATTATGAGGTGGTATGATGGGGTGGTATCCTCCTTTGAATGATTTCAGTGACTTGACTTGGCACATGTTCATGCATGTAGTTGAAACAAATCAACATAGCCTTCACGATATTTATGTTCATGGTGGATTATATCCTACTCATGCTTGCATCCAATGTTTATTAATTTTAATGCATGCACATGGTTGTTGTCGCTCTCTAGTTGGTCGCTTCCCAATCTTTTGCTAGCCTTCACCTGTACTAAGCGGGAATACTGCTTGTGCATCCAATCCCTTAAACCCCAAAGTTATTCCAGATGAGTCCACCATACCTTCCTATATGCGGTATCTACTTGTCGTTGCAAGTAAATTTGTATGTGCCAAACTCTAAACCTTCAAATAAACATTCTGTTTTGTATGCTCGAATAGCTCATGTATCAACCAAGGTTGTCCTTATTTTCCGTGTTAGGCGGGTTATTCTCAAGAGGAGTGGAGTCCGCTCCTCACTCACGAGAAATGGCTGGTCACCGGGATGCCCAGTCCAATGCTTTATGCAAACTAAATCAAAATTAATTGCAAACAAAACTCCCCCTGGGACCTGATGTATTTTGGAGACACTCATTGTTTCGAGCAAGTTATGGATTGATGCTTGTTGGTGGAGGGGGAGTATAAACTTTACCATTCTGTTTGGGAACCGCCTATAATGTGTTTAGCATGGAAGATATCGCCATCTCTTAGTTGCTACGTTGACAATGAAAGTATACCGCTCAAAATATAATTTATCTCTATTTCAAAACCGAGCTCTGGCACCTCTACAAATCCCTGCTTCCCTCTGCGAAGGGCCTATCTATTTACGTTTATGTTGAGTCATCACCCTCTTATTAAAAAGCACTAGCTGGAGAGCACAGTTGTCATTTGCATTCATCACTATTAATCTATATTGGGTGTGACTATGATTGGATCTCTTTTACAATGAATTACAATGTCCAGACATTCCTTGATCTTTAAAGGTGCTCTGCATTTATGTTTTGCGGTCTCAGAAAGGGCTAGCGGGATACCATCTTGTTATATCTTATTATGATTGTTTTGAGAAAGTGTGGTCATCCGAGATTTATTATTATGGCTTGCTAGTTGATTATGCTATTAATATGAGTAATTATGATACCTGAGAATTATTGCAAATGTGGTTAGTTATGATATATGCTGAAAACTTGAATGCTGGCTTGACATAGTTACAACAACAAGAGCAAACAGAGTTTGTAAAAGTTTTCCTTTTTCTCTTTCAGTTTGTCAACTGAATTGCTTGAGGACAAGAAGGGTTTAAGATTGGGGGAGTTGATACGTCTCTGTCGTATCTACTTTTCCAAACACTTTTGCCCTTGTTTTGGACTCTAACTTATATGATTTGAATGGAAGTAACCCGGACTGACGCTGTTTTCAGCAGAATTGCCATGATGTTGTTTTATGTGCAGAAAACAAATATTCTCGGAAAGTACTGAAACTCTACGGAAGACCTTAGAAAAAACAATAAAAAATCCTCACCAAAGATGAAGACCAGGGGGCCCACACCCTATCCACGAGGGTGGGGGGCGCGCTCCCCACTCTAGGGCGCGCCCCCTACCTCGTGGCCCCCCTGGATGCTCTCCGACGCCAACTCCAACTTTATATATTCGCTTTCGGAGAGAAAAATCAGAGAGAAGAAATCATCGTGTTTTATAGTACGGAGCCGCCGCCGAGCCCTAAAACCTCTCGGGAGGGCTGATCTGGAGTCCGTTCGGGGCTCCGGAGAGGGGGATTCGTCGCCGTCATCATCATCAACAATCCTCCATCACCAATTTCATGTTGCTCACCGCCGTGCGTGAGTAATTGCATCATAGGCTTGCTGGACGGTGATGGGTTGGATGAGATTTATCATGTAATCGAGTTAGTTTTGTTAGGGTTTGGTCTCTAGTATCCACTATTGACGGTGTCCTGGACTAGGGGGTACTCACCACGTCGTCTCCCAATCTATTAGATTGGGCCGAGGACCCCCGTGGTCCTATACTCATGGGCCAGTTCGGACAGTTGCCGCATACACGGAAGATTCCACAAGACTTGGCGATCAAGACAAGGACTTCTCCCCACCGGCGTATTCGGCTAGGACTCTTTTTAACCTAGTCCTCTGGTGCATTATATAAACCAGGGCCAGGCTAGTCGACAGAACATACAACAATCATACCATAGGCTAGCTTCTAGGGTTTAGCCTCCTTGATCTCGTGGTAGATCTACTCTTGTACTACCCATATCATCAATATTAATCAAGCAGGATGTAGGGTTTTATCTCCATCGAGAGGGCCCAAACTTGGGTAAAACTTCGTGTCCCTTGTCTCCTGTTACCATCCGCCTAGACGCACAGCTCGGGACCCCCTATCCGAGATCCGCTGGTTTTGACACCGACATTGGTGCTTTCATTGAGAGTTCCGCTATGTGATCGACAAAAGGATCGATGGCTCGCCTGCAGATCAACTGCGACTTCGGCATCTTCGTCACCAGCTCGACTGGTCACCTTGGTTCGACCAAGAATTGCGCCCCGTGTTCGGATCACCATGCTCGGACGAGGGCCTTCATCAAACATAAACTTCGATCTCTATCAAAATCACGGAGGAATCATCCATGGAGCTCGGGGGCTCAACGTCAACATTGCCCTCAAGCGACCGTGCTGTTTTTCTGGACAGCGAACTAGTATCTGCTGCCACCACCTCCTCGAGTATCGCTTTGACGATCGCTTTGGTAGAATTGTGCAGAATTAAGTTTACAACAACCCTGGAAAATTTCGTCGAGTTCCGATGGAGGAATCTCTGGCAATCCACGATATACTGGAGCCCTGTCAAATCTGGACGAGAATTTGGATGTGTTTAGGGCGTGGTGTCCAACTTCTAGCTCGGACGTCCTTTGGAAGATCCAACCGTTGATCGGCTGCGGAATTCCTGTATCTACCACCTCTCAAAATTTCAGCTCGATCCGACCGTCCAAACTCCAGGAACCTTCCGATTAGTGCATCACTTTTCGGATCTGTTTTCTACGCGAAAACGAATCCGACCTGAGTTCATCTTTTCTATGAACGGGATTTCGGACATCCCTTTTAAAGGAAGTTTTGTATGGGGTATTGTGTTTTGTTCCCGAACACATCTCACTAACTTTAAGATCTTTTGAACATGATCTTCAACATCATGCTGGTGTCAAACCAGTCCGGCAATACTACACGGCTGCCGACCTGCGTTAAGACAGAGCGTCACTTTGTTGAGCCGTGCTCAACTTCTTCGGATCATCATCTTGGCAAGCCGAACAAGAGTCCGGCATCGCGAAGGATAAAACATCACCAACATCGCCTCCCCACGGATTACACGGAGCGGGCATACCGGCATCGCCGCACGGTTGCTTCATCAAGCCGGCATCGACCACGTCACGACCTGCATCGACAGGGCCGCACTATCGCTTCTTCAAGCTGGTGTCCATCACGCCGACCTACTTCGACTCATCGGCTGACATCGGGGCTTCGACATCTCGGCTGGACCAGGGGCTTCGCCATCTATTCATCAACCTACTCCGGACACTTCGGCGTCACTAGCCGACCAGCTCCGTCACGTTAGCTGGGCCGAGGGCTTTGCCTCGGCGAGCCAACCTTTACCAGCATTGCCATGTCGTCGTGTTATCGCCCATCAGGCAATGGGTGTGCGGAGCGAGTCCCAATTTTGGGAATCACCTTCCTTCGGATTGCTACAACAAATAAACCAGGTGCTATCCATCCCTAATATTTTTTGCTTGTTTGGGTTCATTTTTCCCAAGGAATTATTACTCTGGTTTTTTCATCATATGTACACAGGTCTATCAAATGGTGGCCGCATTCACGACAATCGCATGGTGTTTCGGTCAGTTTCCGTACATAGTCTGGCGAACGCCGCATCCGGAGCTCGGACCGACCTACGAATTCAGGCTTTGCCACGCCTTTACCGCATCACGCCGACGCCCTGCGTCGACATTGACTTCGGCGCCTGGCCATATTTCTTTTATTACTCACTTTGCATAAATTATTCATTATGCAACGATTTTTTTAATTATCATTATTACTATTATCTCCCGTTTGCACTATTTTTGTGCACAAGAAAATGATCCGGGGACTTCGGCGTCACTCTGCCGGTCTGCACCGACCGTGCTATGTCACCACTTCGGCGTGTCGAGCTCTCCGCTCCGCCATCTCGGGACCGGCTTGGGGGATAGGACCTTGTCCCGCATCAAGCTCGGACTGCGAACACATTAACCAGCTAAGTCGCTTTCATGCTCAAAGCTTTAATTTCTAACTTGTGTTCGGTTCGACCAAGCGTTATACTTTTTTGGAAAAAAATTGCTTGTAATTTTTTTTCCTTGTCCAAACTTTATTTGTGACGCATAATTTCAAATACCCCGTTTACTTGGGGGCTTCATTTATGAAGCTTTTCCTGTTGCATATGATTATACTTGTACGGCTTCATTCCTTGTTCGTGTATTACGCCACAATATGCGCCATATTGACTTAAGCGATTTGCAAGCTGGGTTGCCTCGCTTCTGTGTTTACCCCTACGTTCCCGATTGTTCGGCTAGGGAGTAAAGGGAGCACCTCTGCGATTGTCACGATCGGTTCGCCCGAGCCGGACCTCAGACCCTCAGACTGGGTGAAGCCGAAAGCTAGCGCTCTTATAGTTTTCAATGATGGTCGGCACACAAAGGAACTCATGAGTACAAAAAATCTATTCCACTAGTCTCATAATAACAATGAGCACCGAAGAAAGGTATCAGTGGGGGTACTATTTTCTTCGAAGATGCTTATTACACTTTGCAGTAATATAGCATAAGTTGCCTGAGCGTGCTTTGTCTGTTACAGCCTTATGGCCTGATTGCCTGGTTATTGGAAACACCGTCGATATTCTCGACCGATGGAGTACATAACACTTTTCGGTCCTTGACCGAAGAGGGAGAAGCCGATGGTCGGTTAAGACGCGTTTAAAGTTCGGTTGAACATAGATATGATATAAATACTTCGGTACATGCAATCATTCTCCTACCCAAGTCACTTGGGGGCTCTTAAGTTTATTTGAGCCGTTTTATAATAAGTGTTCTTCTTGAACGTTGCAAAGTTTTATTATTATTTATCACTCCTTTTTTCGACACGAGTGTGCGGTCACTAGCCGGGGAGCCTAATTTCTCTCACAAAGCCGCTAGAGTTTAGTTTGCTAAACTGGCCCGATGAGAAGTACTCCGCCCTCGGGATAGGAGGTTGAAGCCGTAGGCTGACCTACTCGAAGTCTTGAGATAGGATGTATCATGTTAAAGCACGACAGAAGCACTTCTTTTTTCTAAGACCAATTTTCGGATTGGCACCGAACACCTGATATTGTTCGGACGTCATGTTTTTACTGACGTTTCTTGGTTTTCCAAGCTTTTGGCACTTTTAAACTATTTGTGCTTTTCCAGCATTAGTCTCGCAGTGCAACGCCGGAAACCTTTTAAGGATTCGGCAAAAACATTCTCAGATATTGCTATATATGCATCGGTTTCGAATTGTGTCTTCGGTCAATAGTTGGGTTGCCCGGCTCCTACACTTGCTTCCTACGTTCCGTTTTGTTCGGCTAGGCGTGCAAAGGGAGAACCACTTCGATTGTGCTTCCAGCTCACATGGTTAAGCACCTCAGTGGAGAAAGCCAAAAACTGACTGTCACAATAAGCGTAAACTGGTCAGCGATCCAATGACTATGTTAAATAACAGGCCGTTCATAACATTGGCCGAAGTGTTTACGGCTTGACCTCGACTGTCGTCGAACACTACCGGGGGCTATTAACTAGCATCCCAAACTAAATCCTCGATATTTTGCTCTTACATTGGAGCTGAGGTTTTATGATCATGCTTAGCATGACAACACAAAGAAAGGAACCGATAGCGGGACTATTTTCTTTGGAAGACATTTCTTCTGTTAAACAGTAATATAACATATCTCTCTATGTACCTTTGTTTATAAAACCGTATGGCCAGATTGCCTTGTTTGTCGTCCTCATAAAGGCTTTATAAAGTAAGACAAACACTCCTCGGCTACTGGCCGAGGAGGTGGAAGCCGATGGTCGGTCAACAAAGTTTTGTACCATGCGGATCCGAGCATTAAAGGATGTAAAGTACTTGGATACATAGAGTCATTACACACAATTTGTGATTTTACTTTGGATATCGATCCTTAATTCGGCCACCCGTGCCCGCATTAAGGCTCGGGGGCTACTGGGCTTCGGGCTTATTATTTAAACATATTAAAGGGGCACATCGATCCCCTGATCTGGTGTTGCCACCCGACCAGTGTCTCGGGGGCTACTGCATTGCTTGTCCAATTCAGAAAATTTTATGTGCAATATAGTTTCCGAGGAGATTTTGATCCTCAGGTTGGTCGGCCGCACCCAACCTGAGTCTCGAGGACTGAGCATGCCGCTTTTAGTGTCCAAAAGTATTCTGCCGAGCTAGGACTTGATCCTCGGGCTGATTTTCTAAATCGACCTGAGTCTCAGCGGCTACTGGGATCAGCGGTCTTATGTCATCCTTCATGTGCATCTCGGGTTTTAGACCGATACCCACCTTGAGGGCAACTGGCTATATAGCCTGGCAGAGAATAAATTGCACCAATCAAAAATAATGACAAAAATCGGCCCACATTCGGGGTGGTGCACCACCTCAGAAGCAGTCCAGCATTAAGCTTGGCTAAACTCCTTCAAACTTCTTTGAACCAAGGTGATTTACGACACCTCGGATACAGTCCAGCGTTGGAGCTCGGATACAGTCCGGCGTTGGAGCTCGGATACATAGTCCGGCGTTGGATCTCGGATACATTCTGGCATTAGAGCTGGGAAGCGGTCCGGCGTTGGTGCTCGGCTGCAAAGGATACCTCGAATGCAGTCCGGCGTTGGAGCTCGGACGCAAGAGGACACCGCCTCCCGGGAACAACTTCAAACCCGGGGTGTGGCATAAAAATAAACAAGGCATTGATAAAGGCCGGATACTTGAAGGGGCTCCTCGAGTACCCAACGTGTAAACCCGTCGAATGCATTTCGGCGATCCTCAAGATCGAAGATAAAGAAGATTTGTTGAACCAGTTTTCAAGACCAACGACCGGAGATGAAGAACAGTTCAGAAGAATCGAGGAGCGTCCTTAACTTGAAGACCGGTTCAAGGGGCTACTGACGGTGTCCTGGACTAGGGGGTACTCACCACGTTGTCTCCCAATCTATTATATTGGGCCGAGGACCCCCGTGGCCGTATACTCATGGGCCAGTTCGGACAGTTGCCGCATACAAGGAAGATTCCACAAGACTTGGCGTTCAAGACAAGGACTTCTCCCCACCGGCGTATTCGGCTAGGACTCTTGTTAACCTAGGCCTCTGCTGCATTATATAAACCAGGGCCAGGCTAGTCGACAGAACATACAACAATCATACCATATGCTAGCTTTAGGGTTTAGCCTCCTTGATCTCGTGGTAGATCTACTCTTGTACTACCCATATCATCAATATTAATTAAGCAGGACGTAGGGTTTTACCTCCATCGAGAGGGCCCGAACCTGGGTAAAACTTCGTGTCCCTTGTCTCCTGTTACCATCCGCCTAGACGCACAGTTCCGGACCCCCTACCCGAGATCCGCCGGTTTTGACACCGACAACTATGTTCTGAGATTGATGTTGCTATGACTTTGCTATGCTTAATGCTTGTCACCACGGCCCGAGTGCCATGATTTCAGATCTAAACCTATTATGTTTTCATGAATATATGTGTGTTCTTGATCCTATCTTGCAAGTCTATAGTCACCTACTATGTGTTATGATCCGGCAACCCCGAAGTGACAATAATCGGGACCACTCCCGGTGATGACCTTAGTTTGAGGAGTTCATGTATTCACTCTGTGCTAATGCTTTGTTTCCGTTCTCTATTAAAAGGAGGCCTTAATATCCCTTAGTTTCCAATAGGACCCCGCTGCCACGGAAGGGTAGGACAAAAGATGTCATGCAAGTTCTTTTCCATAAGCACGTATGACTATATACGGAATACATGCCTACATTACATTGATAAATTGGAGCTAGTTCTGTGTCACCCTATATTATGACTGATACATGATGAACCACATCCTACATAATTATCCATTACTGATCCGGTGCCTACGAGTTTTCCATATACTGGTTCTCGCTTATTTACTTTTCCACTGCTACTGTTAAAATCACTACAAAATACCAAAAACATTACTTTTGTTGTCTTTACTTTTGTTGCCGTTACCACCACTATCATACTACTTTGCTACTAAACACTTTGTTGCAGATACTAAGTTTCCAGGTGTGGTTGAATTGACAACTCAGCTGCTAATACTTGAGAATATTCTTTGGCTCCCCTTGTGTCAAATCAACAAATTTGGGTTGAATACTCTACCCTCGAAAGCTGTCGCGATCCCCTATACTTGTGGGTTATCAGTCCTCGCTATAGCTATCATCAGCAAAGCGGTCCTCCCAACCATCAGCATGGCCACTAGCCTCCGAAGTGTCATGGGACGAAGAATCTAGGACCGTAGTCTCATGGGACGAAGACTCTTGGACCAGAGTCTCGTGGTGCGAAGGCTCGGCGACCCGAGGCTTGTTGTCCTAAGGCTCGTGGACCGGAGTCCGAGACGGGTCCACGCCACACGGGTCCACCTCAGACGGAGCAGTCCAGTGGTCGGGTGAATCTGCTGGGGGTGGCTGCTAGGAAGGCATAGCAGCCGTCCTACCTCTCCCGCCGGCACGTCCACCTCTAGCACCCCTCTTTATCCTCCCCCAACCTCTCCTGGCCGAATAATAAGCGCCCGCCAGTGGTGTCTGCATACTGTCTATCATCGCTCTGGAGGTGCGGGGGAGGAATGGAAGAACCACTCCCAGCACGCACCGAGGAAGGAGGATCGGAGCGCTCTCGACCTGCGCCCACCATCTGTCAACACCTGCAATGACAAAGAGTAAACAAAATTAGTACAACATAAAAAACTGAATATGTGACATGAATAATATGTATATAATTTAAGTGTATCATCATCATGAACATAATAAATAATTGAATACCTAATAACATGAACTAATTCACAATATATATATATATATATGTACATAATAATAGTTGAATACCTGACATTACTAATATTAATTTTCGTTGTCTATATATGCTCTGGGATCAATAAATGAATTATCATCATCACTATTAGTAATGACGTGCTCATCATCATCATCATCATCATCATCAATAAATGCATCAACATGTGTAAGGCCTCCTTTACGTAATCAGTCAAGCATTGACAGGTCATCCGCAACAGTAACCTCTTCTTGTTCCGGCTTAGGGTAAAGTCGGATTCACTGTCACTGTCTACTTGAATGTTCTAGGGTGAAGTAGAGTGGTTCTTGAAATGTTTTATGGGAAGACGTGTTTCTTGAAAGAATTCTCCTTCGTCTGGGTTAATGTGAGGTACATAATCCTCTTCATTAGGGGGAGGTGGTCTAACATGGGACGGCACTCATAAATGACATCCTAACCATTGATATTTGGATCACTTTGACGGGCCCACGGTAGATAGAAAACTTGGGTGCCTGTTGCGCCGTAATATAGACATCCGGAACATCCAAATGGGTGCTTTTTTTGATTTCGACTAGCCTTATATGTTCATGTGTCCTTCTAGTCTCGTTCGGCTGGAACCAATAACATATGAAGACTACGACATTTGGTGGGTTTGCACCATCGAATTGAATTTCATAAATTGCTTCAACTCTACCATAATTCCCGGTATCTCCTTCGCCGATAGCAGAGACACAACAGTTTGTAGACTTTCGGTCGGCCATAGTTGTTTTTTTCCCATAGGTACGAAAGCGATACCCGTTGATGTCGTATTTGTCAAATGAATGGACCTTAAAGTCAAAACCATTAGCGACTTGTCTCAATTCGGCATCCATAATCTCTGATTTAGCCTACAAGTTTAATATGAAAGGATTGTTGCATTAGCCACAAATTACACAAAGAAATGAAATGGTCTATGGAAATTACCATTTGTTTGAACCAAGACATGAAACTGGGATAGCCGCCTCCATGCTTTGCCAGAAGCTCATATTCTTCGAGGGAATCTTTTTGGATCACCGCTCCATACGAGAATTTGGCGACGTATCGATAGTATCAAATATCCGGGAATAAAAGCATTTCAAAGGAATTAGAAGTTGTGAAACAATGTACCGAGACCTTACTTCATGTACGGCCACACTTCTGTTAACAATGAAATGGTCTGCTATTCTTGGACATCCAACGATAAGGAATTATAAGACTGGCTGGTGCGACCTTCCCTTTGAATAGGCTGAGGTTGAATCCACCCTTTTTAGGGTCGTCAACATTGTACCGAAGCTTTGGATTATGCAAATGACAATTTTGGGCTTTGTAGTGTGCTGTCACGAAGATTGCCGCCTGCTCAGTAATGACTGCCTTTTCCATTGTCGCTTCAATTCTATGTTTTTGTACAATTTTCTCAAAGCGTATTCTGCATCCTCTCAGCTGCGTAGCACTAACGATTTTGCACGCCCCCCCCCCCCAATCTTGCCTCGGTCGGGAGATGCAAAATACAGTGTTGCATTGGATTAAAGAAGCCCGATAGAAGGATCTTCTCTAACTCGCATATCAACACCGGCGCCAACTCTTCCATTTCATCTACCAGGCTAGGCGATAGTTCTTTCGCACAAAGAACACGAAAGAAATAGCTCAACGCTGCCAGTACTGGCCATTCATCCTTAGGGGAAGCCACGCAACCTCACCGACATTAGCCGCTCAATCCATATGTGCCAATCATGACCCTTGAGACTAAATATTTTCAATTTTTCAAGACTCACTCCCCTCTTTAGATTCGCTGCATACTCATCGGGGAACATCAACTGCATTTTCACCCACAAGATAATTTCACTCATAGCTAGTCTTCCAAGATTAAACCATTCCTTTTGGTTCTTGCATGTTTTGCAATGGTCTATCACATAGCACCTCTTGATCGACTCTAGCCTTAGTATTATCCTTTGACTCCACCTCTATGCCGAACAATGTACCAAAAAGTGCCTCGGTGATGTTCTTTTCAGTATGCATCACGTCGATGTTGTGTGGGCAAAGGAGTTCTTTGAAGTAAGACAGATCCCACAAGCATGTCTTATGAGTCCAGGAGTGTTTCGAATTATACCCCTTGAAATACCCTCGACGCTCTAGATCTGGCTCGAGAGCGTTTAACTGATCCAGGGTCTCTTGGCCTGTCAACGCAGGTGGTGCATAGTTTTTGACAACTCTAACTTTGATGAAGTTCTTCTTGTCTTTCCTGAACTTATGGCGAGGATCCAAGAATAGTCTATGAAAGTCGAAGCAAGATAACTTGCGACCAGCCTGCAGCCAACAAAACTCAACAGCTGCCTTGCATGTGGGGCACGGGAACCTTCCATGCACACACACCAGCCAACGAATAGTGCATACACCGGGAATTCATGCGTCGAGTACATGTACTAGACACGCATTATGATGTTCTGTTTGCTAAAGGTGGCATATGTCTTGAACCCTTTATACCAAGCTTCTTGCAATTCGTCCTTAAGTGGCTGCATGTACACATTCATATTCTTCTCTTAATAGCTGGGCCCTGGAATTATCAACGCTAGGAAAATGTTCTTTCTTTGCATAATCTGGGGAAGATTGAGTGGACTGATGAATACGGGGCAACAACTGTATTGGGCTTCCGTGAGACCAAACACACTCAACCCATCTGTACTGATGGCGACTCGAGGATGCCTTGGATCTGCAGCTTTTTCCGCATGTAATGCATTGAAGCGCTTCCATACTTCACCATCCGATGCGTGCACCATCATCAGATTCCAATCTGCATCTAGTTGGGTTCTTTTGCCCGTTTTGTGCCATGTCATCTGTCTGGCCGTCTCTTTGATCATGTAAAGACATTGAAGTCTTGGTATGATTGTCATATACCAAACAACATTAACAGGGATTTTGGTCTTCATCTTCTCACCCATATCGTTGTCTACCACAACATACCTGGATGACTAGCAAATGGGAAAATAGTTCAAGTCCGCATACTGAAGCCTAAATAAGGCACATCCTTTCTCACAGGCATTTCTCTTCTCATAGGGCACTTTAAGAGCACGGAGGATTTTGTCTGACTGATACAGGTTTGCAGGTAGTACATGGCCTTCGTGTAGAAAATGTCCAAATACTGTCATCATCGTGTCGTAGCATTCTCTGCCCAAGTTGGATTGAGCCTTCAGAGCCATTATTTGCGAGATGGAATCCAACTGACAAAGCTCACTGTGCTCGTGGGGAGGAAGTTTTGAAGAATCCAACATTTCATTGAAGGCCTTTGCAGATTCCTCCATCTCATCGTCCGAGTACCGATCATCATCAAAGTTTTGCACCATGTCTTCCATCCCGGTACCATGCTCGTCGGTGCAACAACAAACCACCTCGGCTCTGGCACATTGGGCAGACTCACCTTGAAATGTCCGGACCATATAAGAAAGCGTAAAACCAAACTTCTGCAGGTGTTTACTCATTTCAAGATCGTTCATCCTATGATAGTTGTCGCACCAGACACAAAGGCACCAGGTTTTTCTCTGGCCATTTGCAAATGCGGCTCTCACAAAACCCTTGGTTTTTGTTAACCATTCATCGGTCATGTCTTCCTGACTAGTGTGACTGGTGTACATCCACGCACGATCACTCATTTTGCCTAGCTACTGGACACACAAGAAATATATACATGATTCAGTAAACCATATTCATCAGTTAATGGAGTTTGTCAGTTTTATTACGTCCATCCATGCGAGTAGATGTTGATTGGGTTCGTTTTCCCATGCTCTGCTCCAAATCCGAGGCAAAATTTCGGTACCAACTCCCCGCTGTTCTCCTGATACATGTCTGGGCAATAAGCAGAGAGTATGTGTACCCGGAAACAACAGGGAGGCACTGATGAAATTCTGCATCAAATCCGGAGTAGAGAATATGAGAAAATGAACCCAATCTACACATACTTGGGTTGTCCATGGATAACGTTGGACAATTCAAAAGAATCGTAGTTATGAATATGCAAATGCATGCATATTTATAGATGTAATCCTTTCGAATGGGAGACACATAGTGTTCACGCATACTGATGATTGAAGACACCAATAGACAGCAAGTTTCATCGGCACGAAGATCGGAATAGAGCAAATGAAGGGGGGAGGAGGAGATGTCATCTGTGCTCACACGCTAACGCACGGGTGGAGCTCGTCGAACACACGGAGAGGTCGTCGAACAACGCAACAACGAAACAAACGCACATTTAAATACACACGATCAACACAAATATGATGTTTTTTATAACAAAATCAAAAAATATATGACCTAACTCATGATTCACAAATATATGACCCCATCGCCCTCTGGAAGGCCGAAGAGAACCTTTTTGGTCAATAGGAGGCCGAATAGAACCTTCTTCTTCTTTTTCATTATTATTGTTTATGCTATAATTTTATTAATCGGAAACCGTAATACATGTGCGAATACATAGACCACAATAAGTCCCTAGTAAGCCTCTAGTTGACATGCTCATTGATCAATAGATGGTCGTGGTTTCCTGACCATGGACATTGGCTGTCTTTGATAACGGGTTCACATCATTGGGAGAATAATTTGATGGACAAGACCCAATCCTCATCATAGCACAAGATCATCTAGTTTGTTTGCTAGAGCTTTTCTAACGTCAAGTATCATTTTCTTAGACCATGAGATTGAGCAACTCCCGGATACCGTAGGAATGCTTTGGGTGTATCAAACATCACAACGTAACTGCGTGGCTATAAAGGTGCACTACAGGTATATCTGAAAGTGTCTATTGGGTTGGCACGAATTGAGACTGGGATTTGTCACTCTTTATGACAAAGAGGTATCTCTGGCCCCACTCGGTAATGCATCATCATAACAAGCTCAATGTGTCTAAGGAGTTAGCCACGGGATCATGCGTTACGGAACCAGTAAAGAGACTTGCCGGTAACGAGATTGAACGAGGTATAGAGATACCGACGATCAAATCTCGGGCAAGTAACATACCGACGGACAAAGGTAATTGTATACGGGGTTGATTGAATCTCTGAAATCATGGTTAATCCGATGAGATCATGGCGGAACATGTGGGAGCCAACATGGGTATGCAGATCCCGTTGTTGGTAATTGGCCGGAGAGATGTCTCGGTCATGTCTGCATGGTTCCCAAACCCGTAGGGTCTACACACTTAAGGTTCAGTGACTTAAGAGTTGTTACGGGAAATGGTATGTGGTAGCCGAAGGTTGTTCGGAATCCTGGATGAGATCCCGGACGTTAGGAGGAGTTCTGAAATTGTCCGGAGGTGAAGATTTATATATGGGAAGTCCAGTTTCAGTCGCCGGAATAGTTTCGGGGGTTATTGGTATTGTACCGGGACCACCGAAAGGTGTCCGGGGTCCACCGGGTGGGGCCACCTGCCCTGGGGTACTTAATGGGCTAAATATGGGAGGGAACCAGCCCCCAAGTGGGCTTGTGCGCCAACCCCAAGGGCCCAAGGCGCCTAGGATTGGAAACCCTAGGGGTGGGGGGTGCCTCCCACCTTGCTTGGGGGGCAAGTCTCCCCCTTGGGCCACCCCTCTAGATGCATCCAGGGGGTAGACCCCCTCTTTCCTTCCCCCTATAAATAGTGGGGGGTGGGAGGGCAGCCGCACCCCTTCCCCGGCGCAGCCCTTCCCCCAACTCCTCCTCCGCCTCAGTAGTGCTTGGCGAACCCCTGCCGGAGAACTGCAACCTCCACCACCACGCCGTCGTGCTGCCGGATCTCTCCCTCAATTTCTCCTCTCCCCTTGCTGTATCAAGAAGGAGGAGGAGTCCCCGGGCAGCACGTGTGTTGAATGCGGAGGCGCCGTCCGTTCGGCACTTTGATAAGATATTTCACGATTATTTATATCGCCGCGAGTACGACTCCATCAACCGCGTTCTTGTAACACTTCCACTTAGCGATCTTCAAGGGTATGAAGATGCACTCCCTCTCTCTCGTTGCTATCATCTCCTAGATTAATCTTGGTGACACGTAGGAATTTTTTTGAATCATTACTATGTTCCCCAACAGTGCCATCATGAGCTAGGTCTATGCGTAGATTCTATGCATGAGTAGAACAAAAAGTAGTTGTGGGTGATGATTTGTTCAATTTGCATACCATTACTAGTCTTATCTTGATTCAGCGGCATTGTGGGATGAAGCGGCCTGGACCGACCTTACACGTATGCTTACGTGAGACTGGTTCGACCGACTGACATGCACTTGATGCATAAGGTAGCTAGCGGGTGTCTGTCTCTCCCACTTTAGTTGGATCGGATTCGATGAAGAGGGTCCTTATGAAGGGTAAATAGCAATTGGCATATCACCATTGTGGCTTTTGTGTAGGTAAGAAACGTTCTTGCTAGAAACCCATAGCAGCCACGTAAAACATGCAACAACAATTAGAGGACGTCTAACTTGTTTTTTGCAAGGTATGTTATGTGATGTGATATGGCCAAAAGGATGTGATGAATTATATATGTGATGTATGATATTGATCATGTTCTTGTAATAGGAATCCTGACTTGCATGTCGATGAGTATGACAACCGGCAGGAGCCATATGAGTTGTCTTAATTTATTGTATGACCTACGTGTCAATGAAAACGCCATGTAATTACTTTATTTCTAACCGTTAGCCATAGTAGTAGAAGTAATAGTTGGCGAGACAACTTCATGAAGACACCATGATGGAGATCATGGTGTCATGCCAGCGACGATGGTTATCATGCCGCGCCTCGAAGATGGAGATCAAAGGCGCAAGATGATATTGGCCATATCATGTCACTTTATGATTTGCATGTGATGTTTGTCATGTTTACATCTTATTTGCTTAGAAGGACGGTAGCGTAAATAAGATGATCCCTCCCTAAAATTTCAAGAGACGTGTTCCCCCTAACTGTGCACCATTGCGAAGGATCGTTGTTTCGAAGCACCACGTGATGATCGGTTGTGATAGATTCTAACGTTCGCATATAACGGGTGTAAGCCAGATTTACACATGCAAAACACTTAGGTTGACTTGACGAGCATAGCATGTACAGACATGGCCTTGGAACATGAGACACCAAAAGGTCGAACATGAGTTGTATAGTAGATACGATCAACATGGAGATGTTCACCGTTGATGACTAGTTTGTTTCACATGATGATCAGACACGGCCTAGTCGATTTGGATCATGTATCACTTAGATGACTAGAGGGATGTCTATCTGAGTAGGAGTTTATTAAATAATTTGATTAGATGAACTTAATTATCATGAACTTAGTCTAAAATATCTTTACAATATGTCTTGTAGATCAAATGGTCCATGCTAATGTTGCCCTCAACTTCAACACATTCCTAGAGAATACCAAGCTGAAAGATGATGGTAGCAACTATACAGACTGGGTTTGTAACTTGAGGATCATCTCATACCTGCCAAGAAAGCATATGTCCTTGAAGCACCGCTAGGTGAAGCACCCATTTTCCTAGCAACTCAAGACGTTATGAACGCCTCGCAGTCGCGTAGTGATGATTACTCCCTGGTTCAGTGCGGCATGCCAACTTAGAACCGGGGCTCCAAAAGTGTTTTGAGAAACACGGAGCATATGAGATGTTCCAAGAGCTGAAAATGGCTTTCCAAGATCATGCACGGGTCGAGAGATATGAAGTCTCTGACAAGTTCTACATAAGGATGGCAATTTTACCCATGGGTACGGGTACCCATGGATACCGTACCCGCATGGGCAGGGTATGGGCATAATTTTATACCCACAGGTTGTACCCGTACCCTGCCCGTTAAGTCGTGGGTAGGGTATGGGTATAGCCTTGTACCCATGGATATATCCATACCCTACCCATTTATACTAACATGTCACTTGTCGGATGTTTTTGATGAAGTGTAGTGAGCTTGTGAACCTATGTTAAAGTTGTCACCAATTGTCAGTTTGAATTGAGATAATTGTCTTGTTATCATCTATCTGTTACTGAGTTAAGATAAATATATTTTTTGTCAAATGTGCTATGAATGAATGAATTTTTTTGAATAACTTGTACTATTTCATCTACCCATTGTGTACCTAAAGGGTATGGGAACCCGTCGGGTACGGGTACGGGTAAAGCTTCATATCCATGGGTACGGGTATGGGTAGAATTTTGTACCCATTGACTACACATGTATGGGTATGGTATTGCTCTATCCGCCCCATACCCTACCCATTGCCACCCTTAGTTCTACAGTTGTAAGATGGAGGAAAACAGTTCTATCAGCGAGCATATACTCAAAATGTCTAGGTTGCACAACCGCCTGTCTCAGTTGGGAGTTAATATTCCAAATGACTCGGTCATTGACAGGATCCTCCAGTCGCTTCCACCTAGCTACATGAGCTTTGTGATGAACTACAATATGCAAGGTATGGAAAAGACCATTCCTGAGTTATATTCAATGATAAAATCAGCGGAGGTAGAGATCAAAAAGGAACATCAAGTGTTGATGGTGAATAAGAGCACTAGTTTCAAGAAAGGCAAGGGTAAGAAGAACTTCAAGAAGGACGTCAACGGAGTTGCCGCGCCCGGTATGTCAGTTGTCGGGAAGAAGCCAAAGAATGGACCCAAGCCTGAGACTCAGTGCTTTTATTGCAAGGGAAATGGTCACTGGAAAGGGAACTGCCCCAAGTACTTAGCGGCTAAGAAGGCCGACAACGCCAAAGGTATATGTGATATACATGTTATTGATGTGTACCTTACCAGCGCTCGTAGTAGCTCCTGGGTATTTGATACTAGTGCGGTTGCACATATTTGTAACTCACACAGGAGTTGCAGAATAAGCGGAGACTGGCGAAGGACGAGGTGACAATGTGCTTCGGGAATGGTTCCAAGGTCGATGTGATCGTCATCGGCACGCTACCTCTACATTTACCTACGGGATTAGTTTTAAACCTCAATAATTGTTATTTAGTGCCAGCTTTGATCATGAACATTGTATCTGGATCACGTTTAATGCGAGATGGCTACTCATTTAAATCTAAGAATAATGGTTGTTCTATTTATATGAGAGATATGTTTTATGGTCATGCCCCGCTGGTCAATGGTTTATTTTTATTGAATCTCGAATGTGATGCTACACATCTTATATTTACTAATTGGAGGCACCATACGAGTCTTTACGTTAATCCACATCAGCAAGATTAATGTAGCCATTAGATTAAAATTTTAATGGTCAAGATATATTAGAAGACCCTATAAAAATTTTAACAAAAAAAGTAGAACGTACATCAAAAGGATGTAACCAACACGTACATATTAGAGTCTTCAACAATCACGTTAAGCTTCCCACGTGCCTTCTTGTATTCATAGTGTTAATACCAAAAGATGTAAGGTTGATAATGCTAGTCCCACATACTTGTGGCACTGCCGCCTTGGTCACATTGATGTCAAACGCATGAAGAAACTCCATGCAGATGGACTTTTGGAGTCTATGGATTATGAATCATTTGACACGTGCAAACCATGCCTCATGGGAAAAATGACCAAGACTCCATTTTCCAGAACAGTGGAGCGAGCAACCAACTTGTTGGAAATAATACATACTGATGTATGCGGTCCAATTAGTGTTGAGGCTCGCGGTGGCTATCGTTATGTTCTCACCCTCACTAATGGCTTAAGTAGATATGGGTATGTCTACTTAATGAAACACAAGTATGAGACTTTTGAAAAGTTCAAGGAATTTCAGAGTGAGGTAGAGAATCAATGTGATAGGAAAATAAAGTTCTTACGATCAGATCATGGAGGAGAATATTTGAGTCCCAAGTTTGGTACGCACTTAAGGAAATGTGGAATTGTTTCACAACTCATGCCGCCAGGAACACCTCAACGTAATGGTGTGTCCGAACGTTGTAATCGCACTCTATTGGATATGGTGCGATCTATGATGTCTCTTACTGATCTACCGCTATCTTTTTGGGGTTATCCTTTAGAGACTGCCGCATTCACTTTAAATTGGGCTCCGTCAAATTCTATTGAGACGGCACCGTATAAATCATGGTTTGGGAAGAAATCTAAGCTGTCGTTTCTAAAATTTTGGGGACATGATGCTTATGTCCAGAAACTTCAACCTAAAAAGCTCGAACCCAAATCAGAAAAATGCGTCTTCATAGGATACCCTAAGGAAACTATTGGATATACCTTCTACCTTAGATATGAAGGCAAGATCTTTGTTGCCAGGAATGGATCCTTTCTGGAGAAGGAGTTTCTCTCGAAAGAAGTAAGTTGGTGGAAAGTAGAACTTGATGAGGTACTGCCTCTTGAACTGGAGAGTAGCACAGCTCTGGAAGATGTTTCTGTGGTGCCTGCAACGACTAGAGAGGAAGTTAATGATGATGATCATGAAACTTCAGATCAAGTTGCTACTGAACTTCAAAGGTCCACGAGGACACGTTCCACACAAGAGTGGTACGGCAACCCTATCCTGGAAATCATGTTGTTAGACAACGGTGAACCTTCGAACTATGAAGAAGCGATGGCAGGCCCGGATTCCAACAAATGGCTTGAGGCCATTAAATCCGAGATAGGATCCATGTATGAAAATGAAGTATGGGCTTTGACAGACTTGCCCGATGATCGGCAAGCCATAGAGAATAAATGGATCTTTAAGAAGAAGACGGACATGAATGGCAATGTGTCCATCTATAAGGCTCGGCTTGTTGCTAAGGGTTATCAAAAAGTTCAAGGGGTTGACTATGATGGGACCTTCTCACCCGTAGTGAAGCTGAAGTCCTTCTGAATCATGTTACAATTGCCGCATTCTACGATTATGAGATATGGAAAATGGACGTCAAAACGGCATTCCTTAATGGTTTCCTTAAGGAAGAATTGTATATGATGCAGCCGGAAGGTTTTGTCAATCCTAAGAATGCTGACAAGGTATGCAAGCTCCGGCGCTCCATCTATGGGATGGTGCAAGCATCTCGGAGTTGGAACATTCAATTTCATGAAATGATCAAAGCGTTTGGGTTTATGCAGACTTATGGAGAAGCCTGTGTTTACAAGAAAGTGAGTGGGAGCTCTGTAGCATTTCTCATATTATATGTGGATGACATACTATTGATGGGAAATGATATATAACTTTTGGAAATCATAAAGGCCTATTTGAATAAGTGTTTTCCAATGAAGGACCTTGGAGAAGATACTTACATATTAAGCATCAAGATCTATAGAGATAGATCAAGACACCTCATTTGTCCTTCACAAAGCACATACCTTGGCAAGATATTGAAGAAGTTCAATATGGAGTTCTTGCCTATATTGCAAGGTGTTAGATTGAGCACGGCTCAATGCCCGACCTTGGTAGAAGATAGAGAAAAGATGAGTGTCATCCCCTATTCCTCAGACATAGGGTCTACTATGTATGCCATGCTGTGTAGTAGACCTGATGTGAACCTTGCCGTAAGTATGGTAGGGAGGTACCAAAGTAATCCCGGTATGGAACACTGGACAGCGGTCAAGAATACCCTAAAGTACCTGAAAAGGACTAAGCATATGTTTCTCGTTTATGGAGGTGACGAAGAGCTCGTCGTAAAGGGTTACATCGATGCTAGCTTTGACACATATCTAGATGACTCCAAGTAACAAACCAGATATGTTTACATTTTGAAAGGTGGGGCAGTCAGCTGGTGGCGGGATCTACATGTGAAGCGGACTACATAGCTGCCTCGGAGGCGGCACAAGAAGCAGTCTGGATGAAGTAGTTCATCACCGACCTAGGAGTAATTCCCAATGCGTCGGGCCCGATGACTCTCTTCTATGACAACACTGGAGCATTTGCCCTTGCCAAGGAGCCCAGGTTTCACAAGAAGACCAGGCATATCAAGCGTCGCTTCAACTCCATTCATGAATATATTCAAGATGGAGACATAGATATTTGTAAAGTGCATACGGATTTGGATGTTGCTGATCCGTTGACTAAACCTCTTCCACGAGCAAAACATGATCAACACGAGAACTCTATGGGTGTTCGATTCATCACAATGTAACTAGACTATTGACTCTAGTGCAAGTGGGAGACTATTGCAAATATGCCCTAGAGGCAATAATAAAGTGGTTATTATTATATTTCCTTGTTCATGATAATTGCCTATTGTTAATGCTATAATTGTATTAACCAGAAACCATAATACATGTGTGAATACATAGACCGTAATATGTCCCTAGTAAGCCTCTAGTTGACTCGCTCATTGATCAATAGATGGTCGTGGTTTCCTGACCATGGACATTGGATGTCGTTTTTTATAGAAATACTGTAAGGGAACCCCCTACAATATAATTCGTGCAACAAGCCCAAATTGCATGTACAATGCCTTGAACCTGGGTGGGTGGCAAGGCATCAGCCCCTTCCCACCACTAGGCTATGCCTTAGTCAGTATAATTTGATACATTGGATGTCGTTGATAATTGAATCACATCATTGGGAGAATGATGTGATGGACAAGACCCAATCTTAAGCATAGCACAAGATAATGTAGTTCGTTTGCTAGAGTTTTTCTAATGTTAAGTCTCATTTCCTTAGACCATGAGATTATGCAACTCCCGAATACCATAGGAATGCTTTGGGTGTATCAAACTTCACAACATAACTGCGTGTCTATAAAGGTGCACTATAGGTATCTCCGAAACTGTCTATTGGGTTGGCACCAATCGAGACTGGAATTTGTCACTCCGTATGACGGAGAGGTATCTCTGGGACCACTCGGTAATGCATCATCATAAAGAGTACAATGTGACTAATGAGTTAGCCACGGGATCATTCATTACGGAATGAGTAAAGAGACTTGCCGATAACGAGATTGAACGAGGTATAGACATACCGACGATCGAATGTCGGGCAAGTAACATACCCACGAACAAAGGGAATTGTATACAAGATTGATTGAGTCCCCGACATCGTGGTTCATCCGATGAGATCATCTTGGAACATGTGGGATCCAACACGGGTATCCAGATCCCGCTGTTGGTTATTGGCCAGAGAGATGTCTCGGTCATGTCTGCATGGTTCCCGAACCCGTAGCGTCTACACACTTAAGGTTCAGTGACGCTATAGTTGTTATGGGAAATAGTATGTGGTTACCGAAGGTTGTTTGGAGTCCCGGATGAGATCCTAGAGTCACGAGGAGTTTCGGAATGGTCCGGAGGTGAATATTCATATATGGGAAGTCCAGTTTCAGTCGCTGGAATAGTTTCGGGGGTTATCTGTATTGTACCAGGACCACTGAAAGGTGTCCGGGGGTCCACCGGGTGGGGCCACCTGCCCCAGGGGACTTAATGGGCTGAATATGCGAGGGAACCAGCCCCCTAGTGGGCTGGTGCACCCCACACCCCAAGGGCCTAAGGCGCCTAGGGTTGGAAACCCTAGGGGAGGGGGGCGCCTCCCACCATGCTTGGGAGGCAAGTCTCCCCCTAGGCTGCCCCCCTCTAGATGCATCTAGGGGGCCAGCCCCCTCTTCCCTTCCCCCTATAAATAGTGGGGGGTGGGAGGGCAGCCGCGCCCCTTCCTTGGCGCAGCCCTTCCCCCCTCCAACTCCTCCTCCTCCTTCATAGTGCTTGGCGAAACCCTGCCGGAGAACCGCAAGCTCCACCACCATGCCGTCGTGCCGACGGAGCTCTCCCTCAACTTCTCCTCTCCCCTTGATGGATCAAGAAGGAGGGGACATCCCCGGGCTGTACGTGTGTTGAATGTTGAGGCGCCGTCCATTCGGCGCTTGGATCGGATCTTCCACGATTTGAAATGCAGTGAGTACGACTCCATCAACCGCATTCTTGTAACTCTTCCGCTTAGCGATCTTCAAGGGTATGAAGATGAACTCCCTCCCTCTTGTTGCTAGCATCTCATAGATTGATCTTGGTGACACGTAGGAATTTTTTTGAATTATTACTACATTCCCCAACAGGGCGGCAGGGTGGTGGGGCGGCGGTGGTCGTGGGGAGGAAATGAGGTAGAGAAACAGAGAGAGAGGGGGGGGCGACCGTTAGTTAATTCAAATGTCATCTGGCCCGCCCTTGCCTCTGCCATTTTGCTCTTTGTCGTCTGCTAGCAAACGACATATGGCAAAGAGGGGGGCTGTTAGGGTTTACTAGTTAGTGGGCTAACCTCCCTCTTTGTTGTCTGCTAGCAGACGACAAAGCTTCTTTCCGTTCGCTGTCAGGCTCACCGTGATAAATCATAGAATAGCCCAAAGTGCCACTAGCCCCAAGATCAGGACTGCCGGTGGACTTCCTTGATATAGATAACCAGTATACACATAATATTACATCGGGTTGAGCCATAGTGCTCTACAATCTGGTACAAACTTGTAAAATACGTGGCGGTGGAATATGACAGTGGGTGACGGTGATATAGCACCGATACAATAAAGTAAGCCAAGCGTCAGGTGAGGCTTGACTATTTTATTTGTGTAGCGGAAGCACTAGTGGATGGTACACGTGGTAGTCTCCAAATCCAAAGGTGACTGACTAGGAACACCTCTACGCGTTGGGCTCGCTAGCGCAGTCCTCATCTGCATGCTCGTCGTCCTCCAGGTCTGGCTAAGACAATAGCCAGGGACAAGCCTGTGAGTACGTTGGAATGCACTCGCAAACATTATGAACAAAAGGTATAACGAATGCAAATGCTCATGATGGGCTATGCTAAAGGCACACGTTGACTGGAATTAAATCATGACATGATAATGTGGATCTGATGTGGGTAAATAATCAAATAACAGTAGTGATAGCCAAGAAATTTAAAGTGGAACATCGGGCGTTAGACCGCCCGAGAAATACCAGGAAAAGTGCCAAACGGGTGTTTGAAAGCGACGCCTCATAAGGTCTTGAAAAGAAATGCGAAACGGGTGTCTAAAAGAGAATTGGGCGAGACAGGACTGCCCGAGAACTCAAGCGACGCCACGTAAGTTCTTGAAAAGAAATGCCAAACGGGTGTCTAAAAGAGAATCGGGCGAGATAGGACCGCCCAAGAACTCAAGCGACGCCACATAAGGTCTTGAAAAGAAATGCGAAACGGGTGTCTAAAAGAGAATCGGGCGAGATAGGACCGCCCGAGAACTCAAGTGACGCCATGTAAGGTCTTGAAAAGAAATGCCAAACGGGTGTCTAAAAGAGAATCGGGCGAGATAGGACCGCCAGAGAAATCAAGCGACGCCACGTAAGGTCTTGAAAATAAAACTGAGTATCCGGGTAGTCTATCCATCCCTGGAGATACTCAGAAAAGAAAATAAAGCAGAGTGCACGGGTAGTCTAGCCATCCCAAGTGACACTCAGTACAATTGAATAAGAGAACCGGGTTAGTCCATCACATCAATAATATGCATAACAATATTATTCATGGCAACCTCAGTGGTGCCCATAATTATCCTGCAAGATGGATCAAGCTCAATTTAATTATTTTCCTCCAAAGACCGACACCAGGACCGATACTTGACCCTTCCCAACGGTGCCCTTAACCGTGGACACGGCTATTCGATTAGATGTAACTCTACAGAGGGTGTACTCTTTACCCACATGCATGGGATTCCTGTAGCCAATGTTTAGACCTTGACTAATTTCCATTACGGTTTTTGGGTTGGAAACACACCTGACCAGCACACACTAGAATAACTTTCCGGATGCCAGGAATCACCCAAAGCATCTTTCAAGAAAAACTCTAAGTCGGGGAGACCATCGTCTCGAATAGCATGATCACTATTAATACGCGCGGATTACAAGGGGTGCCCCCCTCTCGGCCCATCCGGATACACCCATGCCCCCTGACCCGATGACTGGCATTAGTCTATGGCCGTGGAACCCTCATCGTGGCCTCTCTAAGTGGTGTGTACATGGAAAGGGGTTAAAAACTTACTAAATCGCACTCCCCTTGCCGGAAGACAAGTGGCAGCACAGTGTGTAGTTAGGCTTAATGGAACAAGAGTCGATTCTAAGTCGACTCAGGAGATGTTGTTATTAAGACTGGCATGTCTCACATGCCACAGTGACACCGTCGTGTCGTAACACAGTTCTGTTCCCATGGCACGTCCAAGGTAGGAGATACCCTCCTGGATTCTTTCCACATTCATACGTTAGCAAAATACCTGAAGAGTGAAATAGTGCTCACATGACATGCAACAGGGTTCATGCAATAGTGCTCAAATTGACATGACCGACGCATGCTTCTACTATTACTACTATATGGTGCAAAACAACTCCGATGCAACCATGCAGGCAATTCAATATAACCCAAGTGCAACAATGCTTGCCTTGACCAAAGTAATCAACAAGAGGTTCTTCAAAACTCCCGGTATAGTCCCCCTCTTCGTTTTCTGAAAATAAAAGTCCAAATTCAACTTTTTTGCAACCACACAAAAAGTTTTCTCAAACTATTTTTAAATAAATACTAAAATAAACTAGAGTGAAAAACAAGAATTATAGAAAAAGAAACAATTGAAACTGATATGTGGTTTAAAAGTTATTAAGGATTTAAAACCAGGGACCTCTTTGTAACAAAATAATTGCCAGCGGATCCCTGCGGTAATAAGTGGAAACGCCTCGGCCAGAAATCCGCTTCCCAGAGAAGAAAGCGTAAACCGGAAAAAGACGCTTCCGGAAATAACAGAAAAGAACAGAATACTAACGGGTGGGCCCCACCCGTCAGGTTTGAAATTCGATCGCGCTTTACACGCGCGTGTACACAGGGCAGGCGGTGGTCACCAGCGGCGACCGCCGGCGTTTCAGGAGGCGGCGATTGTCGGGACGCGTTCCGGGTGGCACCCCGCTTCGGTGGGTAGTGGTGGTGGTCGCCGGCGAGCACCAGAACGACAGCGAGGTCGACTCCGGCGGACGGCGTCATCGGGTGGTTGTGCGCTTCACCGGAGAGGGCTTCGGTTGTCAAATTGAAGCGCGGAAACGATCACATGGTGGATGAGTGGGCTACTGGCAGATTGTTTTGGAGGTGGAGGTGGAGTAGTGGTGTCGTGTTGATCGGGGAGGGTGGCGATGGATCGGTAGTCGGAGCGGGGAAGAAGACCTTCTCAAGGTCAAGGTGGTGTGCGAGAGGTAGATTGGGATGGTGGTCGAGTGGTGTGGGTGATGAACGAGGCTCGGGGTGGCCTTTTATAGGCGGTCCGAGCAGGTTAATGGCGGAGTGGATCACATCGGAGTTGTTTCGGCCGACGAGGTAGGTTTGGATGGCGGTCGGGGGCAGTGAGGAATGGATGAGGTCGAGGAATTCCCTCGAAGCGCCAGCGCGACGTCCACGAGCTCCACAGTCTTATCCACGACGAGGTGTTCGCACGGGTGTGGCGGTGGTGTCCATCTCCAGCGACTGCCAGACGGGCGCGGGGTGGCTCGGGCGGTGGGTCAACGCCGTAGAGGACGCGCCACGTGGAGAGGAGGTAAGGAGGGGAGCGGTAAGGGAGTGAAGGCGCTAGTCGATGAGCTGATCCGCTCGGCCGCCGCTGCCGAGGGCGGTGGTAGGTGCACCGGCCAGCCACTGTGCTCGCGTCGTCGAGCGGCCGACCAGAGGTGACCCGGCGACCCATTAATGAAGGGAAGAGGCGTGGACGAGGAGAGGATGCAGTGGAGTGATGTGCACGGCGTTGACTCTCCCCCTCTCCATCCGTTTCTGAATTTACTGAACATTTTGACAATGATGAACAGTGCACACAAGGTGTTTGATGAAATGCCAGAGAGCTCTGGGCATTTTAGAAAATTTTGAGAATATTTGTGCTGATGAGTTGATGCATAAGAGAGTGTCTGGAAAAGTATCAGAATTGTTGGAGTAAGGAAAAATGGGTTTTGCCCATGGAATGTGAATCTGGTCCAAATTTGAACTGCCCGAAGTTTGAAAATTTTGAACTATAGAACCCCATGTTTTTGGTGAAATGGGTTTTGGGTACTGTCTAGTTGCTGGTGTAATTTTTTGGGTGGACAAGAGTTGAAGAGAATATGGTTCCTTTGTAAACCAAAGGAACTAGGAATAATGCAAAGACTAGGATAGTGAGCAAGACTAGGACAGGAATTTAGAGTGACAGAATAGATTTTTCGGATGAGTTAGAAGTGTTTGAAAAGGTTGAAGTGACCAAATCCTTGTAATATTTTTAAATACCACAAAAATTCTTGTAACATAAGAAATGCTTTTGATATTAGAAAAAAAATAACCACACCAAAGACTCATCCAAATAAAGAAACCATTTTGGAAATAAAATTTAAAAACCATGGGATAATTTTGGGGTGTTACATCCGCTAGAAGACGACAAAGCTTCTTTCCATCAGCTAGAAGACGCCAAAGAAGTGGCTGATGGCAAATATGATCTTTACCATCAGCCAGCTCTTTGTCGTCTGTTTTTTGACTGCACATTTGGTTTTCATGAGTCAGTAATATTAGTTAGTAATGGAACGAACATTACATGCATCCTAGCCGTCCTCTCCTCCATGTCCCTCTCCCTCTCCGCCGCCTGCCTGTTTGCCTCCGCCGGAAGCTCCTGGGAACTAGCCTCGATGGCGAGCTCCATTGGCCATGGACGAGGCCTTATCTCAGGATCGTAGCTCGTCTAGCTCTTCTTGATCTCCAGGAGAGTGCTAGGACAAGTATCAGTCCATCCCCAATGGCTATCGAGCCATGGGACCTCCCGCCACCAGATATCATCACCAACTCTGGATCAAAAGGACACTGGCTTGGGTTGAAGTCCTCCCCTTTCCTCGTTTTCCCCTCGTCTCTGTACCTCATGAGCTTGTGGTGGGAGGAGATGTTGGTGAAGCTATCTGGATGATCGAGACAAGACTCATAGAATACCTTGGCCTTCTTGTATTGGGCAGCATGGGCCATGGCATAGAGGTTGAACACCCCTGGCACCTCCTTCTTGTTGTATCACGCCTAAAAGAGAGGAACACAATATTAGTTAAGGGCTCAAGCTAGTATGAAGAATGAAATTGCATGAATCATGAAGCAAACCACATACCCAGTTATCCCGTACTCATATAGGTAGGAGCTCCCTTGATGGTGTGGCACACCAACCATTTGGGCATGCTTATCCTTGGCCTTCTTGTGGACGGATAGCCATTCGGGAGAGCACCACTCATCCACCAACGCCTCCCTATAGTCCATCCTATCTGCACACCATCTTGGGGCACCTAAGTTAGATAGTCAAGAGAAATTTCAGCGCTACACTTACGAATCAAATCAAGGAAACTAAGTACAAGGCCTTAAGAATAGGTAATTACACTAGTACAACGAGGTGCTATACAAACGGTTTTTAACCCCTTTCCGCAACAGTATTTGGAACCGTCACCAATTGAGTGTGGGCGATAGGGGTGGTCCTTCCCACACGACCGAGAAACCATCGGGGATATGCCCTCCTGGCACACACGCTCGGCAAAATGAGGTCTTGTGTGATCGAAGAGCGATCAAATTGTTGGGGAACGTAGTAATTTCAAAAAAAATCCTATGCACACGCAAGATCATAGTGATGCACAGCAACGAGAGGGGAGAGTGTTGTCTACGTACCCTCGTAGACCGAAAGCGGAAGCGTTATATCAACGCGGTTGATGTAGTCATACGTCTTCACGATCCGACCGATCCAAGCACCGTTACTCCGGCACCTCCGAGTTCTTGGCACAAGTTCGGCTTGATGACGTTCCCCGGGCTCCGATCCAGCAAAGCTTCGGGGAAGAGTTCCGTCAGCACGACGGCGTGGTGACGATCTTGATGCTCTACTGTCGCAGGGCTTCGCCTAAGCACCGCTACAATATGACCGAGGTGGAATATGGTGGAGGGAGGCACCGCACACGGCTAAGGAACGATCTCAATGATCAACTTGTGTGTCTATGGGGTGCCCCCTGCCCCCGTATATAAAGGATGGAGGAGGAGGAGGCCGGCCAAGGCTATTGGTGCGGCCAGGATGGGAGTCCTACTAGGACTCCAAGTCCTAGTAGGAGTCCATCAAGAGGGGAGGAAGGGAGAAGGAAGTGGAGGAGTAGGAAAGGTGGCCGGCCCCCTTTTCCCTAGTCCAATTCGGACTAGAGGGGAGGGGGGGCGCAACAACCTTTTTCCTCTTCCCACTAAAGCCCATCAAGGCCCATTACTTCTCCCGTAATCCCGTAACTCCCCGATACTCCCGAAAATATCCGAATCACTCAGAACCTTTCCGATGTCCGAATATATTCGTCCAATATATCGATCTTTACGTCTCGACCATTCCGAGACTCCTCGTCATGTCCCCGATCTCATCCGGGACTCCGAACTCCTTCGGTACATCAAAACTCATAATAACTGTCATCGTAACCTTAAGCGTGCGGACCCTACGGTTCGAGAACAATGTAGACATGACCGAGACACGTCTCCGGTCAATAACCAATAGCGGGACCTGGATGCCCATATTGGCTCCTACATATTCTACGAAGATCTTTATCGGTCAGACCGCATAACAACATACGTCGTTCCCTTTGTCATCGGTATGTTACTTGCCCGAGATTCGATCGTCGGTATCCAATACCTAGTTCTATCTCGTTACCGGCAAGTCTCTTTACTCGTTCTGTAATACATCATCTCGCAACTAACTCATTGGTTGCAATGCTTGCAAGGCTTATGTGATGTGCATTACCGAGAAGGCCCTGAGATACCTCTCCGACATTCGGAGTGACAAATCCTAATCTCGAAATACGCCAACCCAACATCTGCATTTGGTGACACCTGTAGTACTCCTTTATAATCACCCAG
The DNA here is from genome assembly GCA_032464435.1 of Aegilops umbellulata. NCBI lineage: Eukaryota > Viridiplantae > Streptophyta > Magnoliopsida > Poales > Poaceae > Aegilops > Aegilops umbellulata. Next base: position 88,112,021 of record CP136059.1, read on the forward strand.
TTACATTGTGACGTTTGGTAGCACCCAAAGTGTTCCTCCGGCAAACGGGAGTTGCATAATCTCATAGTCAAAGGAACATGTATAAGTCATGGATAAAAGCAATAGCAACATACTAAACGATCGGGTGCTATGCTAATGGAATGGGTCATGTCAATCAGATCATTCAACTAATGATGTGACCTTGTTAATCAAATGACAACTCTTTTTGTCTATGGTTAGGAAACTTAACCATCTTTGATTAACAAGCTAGTCAAGTAGAGGCATACTAGTGACACTCTGTTTGTCTATGTATCCACACATGTATTATGTTTCTGGTTAATACAGTTCTAGCATGAATAATAAACATTTATTATGATATGTAAGGAAATAAATAATAACTTTATTATTGCCTCTAGGGCATATTTCCTTCAGTCTCCCACTTACACTAGAGTCAATAATCTAGGTCACATCACCATGTGATTAACTCACATCACCATGTGATCACCATGTGATTAACATCGATAGTTCACATCATCATGTGATTAACACCCATAGTTCACATCGCCATGTGACCAACACCCAAAGGGTTTGATAGATTTAGTAATCTAGTTCACATCGCTATGTGATTAACACCCAAAGAGTACTAAGGTGTGATCATGTTTTGCTTGTGAGAGAAGTTTAGTCAACGGGTCTGCCACATTCAGATCCGTTATGTATTTTGCAATTTTCTATGTCTACAATGCTCTGCACGGAGCTACTCTAGCTAATTGCTCCCACTTTCAATATGTATCTAGATCGAGACTTAGAGTCATCCAGATCGGTGTCAAAACTTGCATCGACGTAACCCTTTATGACGAATCTTTTGTCACTTCCATAATCGAGAAACATATCCTTATTCCACTAAGGATAATTTTGACCGCTGTCCAGTGATCTACTCCTAGATCACTATTGTACTCCCTTGCCAAACTCAGTGTAGGGTATACAATAGATCTGGTACACAGCATGGCATACTTTATAGAACCTATGGCCAAGGCATAGGGAATGACTTTCATTCTCTTTCTATCTTCTGCCGTGGTCGAGTTTTGAGTCTTTACTCAACTTCATACCTTGTAACACAGGAAAGAACTCTTTCTTTGACTGTTCCATTTTGAACTACTTCAAAATCTTGTCAAGGTATGTACTCATTGAAAACTTATCAAGCGTCTTGATCTATCTCTATAGATCTTGATGCTCAATATGTAAGCAGCTTTACCGAGGTCCTTCTTCGAAAAAACTCCTTTCAAACACTCCTTTATGCTTTGCAGAATAATTCTACATTATTTCCGATCAACAATATGTCATTTACATATACTTATCAGAAATGCTGTAGTGCTCCCACTCACTTTCTTGTAAATACAGGCTTCACCGCAAGTCTGTATAAAACTATATGCTTTGATCAACTTATCAAAGTGTATATTCCAACTCCGAGATGCTTGCACCAGTCCATAGATGGATCGCTGGAGCTTGCATATTTTGTTAGCACCTTTAGGATTGACAAAACCTTCTGGTTGCACCATATACAACTCTTCTTTAATAAATCTATTAAGGAATGCAGTTTTGTTTATCCATTTGCCAGATTTCATAAAATGCGGCAATTGCTAATATGATTCGGACAGACTTAAGCATAGATACGAGTGAGAAACTCTCATCGTAGTCAACACTTTGAACTTGTCGAAAACCTTTTGCGACAATTCTAGCTTTGTAGATAGTAACACTACTATCAGCGTCCGTCTTCCTCTTGAAGATCCATTTATATTCTATGGCTTGCCGATCACCGGGCAAATCCATCAAAGTCCATACTTTTGTTCTCATACATGGATCATATCTCAGATTTCATGGCCTCAAACCATTTCGCGGAATCTGGGCTCATCATCGCTTCCTCATAGTTCGCAAGTTCATCATGGTCTAGTAACATGACTTCCAGAACAGGATTACCGTACCACTCTGGTGCGGATCTCACTCTGGTTTACTTACGAGATTCAGTAGTAACTTGATCTTGAAGTTACATGATCATTATCATTAGCTTCCTTACTAATTGGTGTAGTAGTCACAAGAATAGATTTCTGTGATGAACTACTTTCCAATAAGGGAGAAGGTACAATTACCTCATCAAGTTTTCTACTTTCCTCCCACTCACTTCTTTCGAGAGAAACTCCTTCTCTGGAAAGGATCCATTCTCAGCAACGAATATCTTGCCTTCGGACCTGTGATAGAAGGTGTACCCAACTGTCTTCTTTGGGTATCGTATGAAGACATATTTCTCCGATTTGGGTTTGAGCTTATCAGGATGAAACTTTTTCATGTAAGCATCACAACCCCAAACTTTAAGACACGACAACTTTGGTTTCTTGCCAAACCACAGTTCAGATTGTGTCGTCTCAACGGACTTCGATGGTGCCCCTTTTATAACGTGAATGCAGCTGTCTTTAATGCATAACCCCAAAACTATAGTGGTAAATCGGTAAGAAACATCATAGATTGCACTATATCCAATAAAATACAGTTATGACGTTCGGACACACCATTATGCTGTGGTGTTCCAGGTGGCATGAGTAGTGAAACTATTTTACATTGTTTAAATGAAGGCCAAACTAGTAACTCAAATATTTTACCTCTGCGATCATATCGTAGAAACTTTTATTTTCTTGTTACGATGATTCTCTACTTCACTCTGAAATTCTTTGAACTTTTCAAACGTTTCAGACTTATGTTTCATCAAGTAGATATACCCATATCTTCTCAAATCATCTGTGAAGGTCAGAAAATAATGATACCTGCTGCAAGCCTTAATATTCATCGGACCACATACACCAGTATGTATGATTTCCAATAAATCTGTTGCTTGCTTCATTGTTCCGGAGAACGGCGTTTTTAGTCATCTTGCCCTTAAGGCATGGATCGCAAGCATCAAGTGATTCATAATCAAGAGATTCCAAAATTCCATCAGCATGGAGTTTCTTCATGCGCTTTACACCAATATGACCTAAACGGCAGTGCCACAAATAAGTTGCACTATCATTATTAACTTCGCATCTTTTGGCTTCAATATTATGAATATGTGTATCACTACGATCGAGATCCAACAAACCATTTTCGTTGGTGTGTATGACCATAGAAGGTTTTATTCATGTAAACAGAACAACAATTGTTCTCTAACTTAAATGAATAACTGTATTGCAATTAACATGATCAAATCATATTCATGCTCAACGCAAACACCAAATAACACTTATTTAGTTTCAACACTAATCCCGAAAGTATAGGGAGTGTGTGATGATGATCATATCAATCTTGGAACCACTTCCAACACAAATCGTCACCTTGCCCTTTAACTAGTCTTTGTTCATTCTGCAACTCCCGTTTCGAGTTACTAATCTTAGCAACTGAACTAGTACCAAATACTGAGGGGTCGCTATGAACACTAGTAAAGTACACATCAATAACATGTATATCAAATATACTTATGTTCTCTTTGCCATCCTTCTTATCCGCCAATCACTTGGGGTAGTTCCACTTCCAGTGACCAGTCTCTTTGCAGTAGAAGCACTTAGTCTCAGGCTTAGGACCAGACTTGGGTTTTTTCACTTGAGCAGCAACTTGCTTGCCGTTCTTCTTGAAGTTCCCCTTCTTTCCCTTTGCCCTTTTCTTGAAACTAGTGATCTTGTCAACCATCAACACTTGATGTTTTTCTTTGATTTCTACCTTCGCCGATTTTAGCATCGCGAAGAGCTTGGGAATATTTTCCGTTATCCCTTGCATATTATAGTTCATCACGAAGTTCTACTAACTTGGTGATGGTGACTAGAGAATTCTGTCAATCACTATCTTATCTGGAAGATTAACTCCCACTTGATTCAAGCGATTGTAGTACCCAGACAATCTGAGCACATGCTCACTAGTTGAGCGATTCTCCTCCATCTTTTAGCTATAGAACTTGTTGGAGACTTCATATCTCTCAACTCGGGTATTTGCTTGAAATATTAACTTCAACTCCTGGAACATCTCATATGGTCCATGACGTTCAAAACGTCTTTGAAGTCCCGATTCTAAGCCGTTAAGCATGGTGCACTAAACTATTAAGTAGTCATCATATTGAGCTAGCCAAACGTTCATAACGTCTGCATCTGCTCCTGCAATAGGTCTGTCACCTAGTGGTGCATCAAGGACATAATTCTTCTGTGCAGCAATGAGGATAAACCTTAGATCACGGAACCAATCCGCATCATTGCTACTAACATCTTTCAACACAATTTTCTCTAGGAACATATCAAAATAAACATAGGGAAGCAACAACGTGAGCTATTGATCTACAACATAGATATGCTAATACTACCAGGACTAAGTTCATGATAAATTAAAGTTCAATTAATCATATTACTTAAGAACTCCCACTTAGATAGACATCCCTCTAATCCTCTAAGTGATCACGTGATCCAAATCAACTAAACCATGTCCGATCATCACGTGAGATGGAGTAGTTTCAATGGTGAACATCACTATGTTGATCATATCTACTATATGATTCACGCTCGACCTTTCGGTCTCCGTGTTCCGAGGTCATATCTTATATGCATAGCTCGTCAAGTATAACCTGAGTATTCTGTGTGTGCAACTGTTTTGCACCCGTTGTATTTGAACGTAGAGCCTATCACACCCGATCATCACGTGGTGTCTCAGCACGAAGAACTTTCGCAACGGTGCATACTCAGGGAGAACACTTCTTGATAATTAATGAGAGATCATCTTATAATGCTACCGTCAATCAAAGCAAGATAAGATGCATAAAAGATAAACATCACATGCAATCAATATAAGTGATATGATATGGTCATCATCATCTTGTGCTTGTGATCTCCATCTCCGAAGCACCGTCATGATCACCATCATCACCGGCGCGACACCTTGATCTCCATCGTAGCATCGTTGTCGTCTCGCCAATCTTATGCTTCCATGACTATCACTACCGCTTAGTAATAAAGTAAAGCATTACATCGCGATTGCATTGCATACAATAAAGCGACAACCATATGTCTCCTGCCAGTTGCCGATAACTTGGTTACAAAACATGATCATCTCATACAATAAAATTTAGCATCATGTCTTGACCATATCACATCACAACATGCCCTGCAAAAACAAGTTAGACGTCCTCTACTTTGTTGTTGCAAGTTTTACGTGGCTGCTACGGGCTTAAGAAAGAACTCATCTTACCTACGCATCAAAACCACAACGATAGTTTGTCAAATAGACTCCGTTTTAACCTTCTCAAGGACCGGGCGTAGCCACACTCGGTTCAACTAAAGTTGGAGAGACAGTCTTCCGCAAGCCATCTATGTGCAAAGCACGTCGAGGGAACCGGTCTCGCGTAAGAGTACGCGTAAGGTTGGTCCGGATCGTCTCGTCCAACAATACCGCCGAACCAAAGTATGACATGCTGGTAGGCAGTATGACTTATATCGCCCACAACTCACTTGTGTTCTACTCGTGCAAATAACATCAAACCATAAAACCAGGCTCGGATGCCACTGTTGGGGAACGTAGTAATTTCAAAAAAAAATTCCTACGCACACGCAAGATCATGGTGATGCACAGCAACGAGAGGGGAGAGTGTTGTCTACGTACCCTCGTAGACCGAAAGCGGAAGCGTTATATCAACGCGGTTGATGTAGTCGTACGTTTTCACGATCCGACCGATCCAAGCACCGTTACTCCGGAACCTCCGAGTTCTTGGCACACGTTCGGCTTGATGACATTCCCCGGGCTCCGATCCAGCAAAGCTTCGGGTTAGAGTTCCGTCAGCACGACGGCGTGGTGACGATCTTGATGCTCTACTGTCGCAGGGCTTCGCCTAAGCACCGCTACAATATGACCGAGGTGGAATATGGTGGAGGGAGGCACCGCACACGGCTAAGGAACGATCTCAATGATCAACTTGTGTGTCTATGGGGTGCGGCCAAGGCTATTGGTGCGGCCAGGATGGGAGTCCTACTAGGACTCCAAGTCCTAGTAGGAGTCCATCAAGAGGGGAGGAAGGGAGAAGGAAGTGGAGGAGTAGGAAAGGTGGCCGGCCCCCTTTTCCCTAGTCCAATTCGGAGTAGAGGGGAGGGGGGGCGCAGCAGCCTTTTTCCTCTTCCCACTAAAGCCCATCAAGGCCCATTACTTCTCCCGTAATCCCGTAACTCCCCGATACTCCCGAAAATACCCGAATCACTCAGAACCTTTCCGACGTCCGAATATATTCGTCCAATATATCGATCTTTACGTCTCGACCATTTCGAGACTCCTCGTCATGTCCCCGATCTCATCCGAGACTCCGAACTCCTTCGGTACATCAAAACTCATAATAACTGTCATCGTAACCTTAAGCGTCCGGACCCTACGGTTCGAGAACAATGTAGACATGACCGAGACACGTCTCCGGTCAATAACCAATAGCGGGACCTGGATGCCCATATTGGCTCCTACATGTTCTACGAAGATCTTTATCGGTCAGACCGCATAACAACATACGTCGTTCCCTTTGTCATCGGTATGTTACTTGCCCGAGATTCGATCGTCGGTATCCAATACCTAATTTAATATCGTTACCAGCAAGTCTCTTTACTCGTTCCGTAATACATCATCTCGCAACTAACTCATTGGTTGCAATGCTTGCAAGGCTTATGTGATGTGCATTACCGAGAACGCCCTGAGATACCTCTCCGACATTCGGAGTGACAAATCCTAATCTCAAAATACGCCAACCCAACATCTGCCTTTGGTGACACCTGTAGTACTCCTTTATAATCACCCAGTTACGTTGTGACGTTTGGTAGCACCCAAAGTGTTCCTCCGGCAAACGGGAGTTGCATAATCTCATAGTCAAAGGAACATGTATAAGTCATGGATAAAAGCAACAGCAACATACTAAACGATCGGGTGCTATGCTAATGGAATGGGTCATGTCAATCAGATCATTCAACTAATGGTGTGACCTTGTTAATCAAATGATAACTCTTTTTGTCTATGGTTAGGAAACTTAACCATCTTTGATTAACAAGCTAGTCAAGTAGAGGCATAATAGTGACACTCTGTTTGTCTATGTATCCACACATGTATTATGTTTCCGGTTAATACAGTTCTAGCATGAATAATAAACATTTATCATGATATGTAAGGAAATAAATAATAACTTTATTATTGCCTTTAAGGCATATTTCCTTCACAAATACGGTTATAAGTACAGTAGTGCTAAAAAAAATACAATTATACAGGCGAAATTGTTTCTGGTCGTAAGTACATCCCACACTGCCAGTCCCCCCCTAAACGTTTCCGTTCGTATATACATCCCACACAGTCGCTCCAAGGAAAACGTTTCCGTTTGCAGGTACATCACCAACAATTTTCGCCATTAAATCATTTGTGATAGCGTTGCCATGGCACGTGATATTAACAATTTTATCGTTTGCGCTATTGAATGCATCACAAATGGTGCGTAGAAGAAACTTTGTGGCAAAGGTTGTCCATCACACATAATTTGTATGTGGTAAACGTTTGCGCAAGGTGGCCTAACGCAAACAGTTTTGAAGAGAATGTCGTGTGCGATTGTTCTTTATCCAACACGGTTTGTTCTTACGAACTGTCTGCGTTGCCTGAGGTCATCGCCCACGATTTTTTTCTGAATAACCGTTTGCAATAGAAAAACCCAATTAGCAGGCTAATTGGCCATTAGCAGTCTAATTGCCCTATTATTAATAATACATTTATTAATCCAATTGACATTGATATTAAGTACATAATATATTTCTTTCTATATTAAGGAAGAAGGATTTCATAATTGAAATACATCAGAGCACAACATGATATAGCTTCAGCACTTAGCTACCACATTACACAACTGCACCAGCACCAAGTTTCACATGCAACATCTAGAACCTTTCGAAATTAGCATCATAGACAGTACATAGAAAGATGCATCTCATCTGGAAAACTGCTGAAGCGGAAGGCGAATATTGAACCTTCATTCATGTTGAAGGTCTTTGCAACTTTAGGCCAGTGCATGTGGATGATTGACCGTCCATCCTTCGTCCTCTTCAGGAACACTTCAATATTGAACCATGGGTGTTGTATGAAAACCTTCCTCGCCTCCTGACCATAGAGGTGGTTTAAGAGGTAATCATCAGTGAACTGCTTTGGAAAGGCATGAAAACAATGATGTGCATAAATATCTTCTCTATATTGGAAATGGGGCAAAGGAATAAAAAAAGGCAAGGTATAATAGTTAGTACCATCTTGTAGTTAACTGATGTCTTGTTCATTGTGCACACAAAGATCTTGTTGTTTTTTCTCGCTAATTTCTTTATCCTAACAATCTTTCTGAGTTTCTTGCTTGACTGATATTCATGGGAAAGTCATTTTCCCATATGCAAAAAGGGTCAAATAGTGGGTCAAAACCTCTGACACCAGGACCTACATGTGCAAGACCAAATTGTTAAGAACCTAAATATTAGAATGGTTCCTGCAATTGCACAATAATGTGCTATTAGACAACGGACCATGCACGTGCTAACCTCGAGTGTAAACTCAGTGCTTCCCATTGTTTCCCTGCAACACATATAAGGTAGTTAGTCATCAGGTTAAGTAAGGGTTCACATGCTATCATTAAAATATGTTGATGAAAAATAAGCACATTGCAGATTCATCAGATTAATTCAAGCCACATGGAAAACCCATTTATCCAAACCAAGCATGATTAAGAACTATGAAATATAGCACTTGTATATGTTTCTCATGTATTAAGTGCAGCCAAATTCAATTTATTCCTCACATGAACAACAATACAAAATTCTACCCACGACAATTGGACATCGCATTGCAGAATTGAACCAAGTAGTTAACTAAACACCACAACAAATGAACCGAACAGTAGCTGAGCACCACATTGCCCAATATAACATACTCCTAATAGAAGATCAGATAGTTAAGCAAACCAAGCATACTTAACAACTTGGAACTATAGCAATTGTATTTGCTTCTCATGTATTTAGTATAGCCAAATTCAATTTACTTCTCACATGCTATAAAATAATAGAATCCACCCACAACTATTGAACATCGCATTACAGAATTGAACCAAACCGTTAACTAAACACCACAACAAATGAACCAAATGTTAACTGAGCACCACACTGCTCAATGTATAAACAAACCAAGCATGCTTGACAACTGGGAAATATAGCAAATGTATTCGTTTCCCATGTATTTTGTAAAGATAAATTCGATTTATTTCTCACAGGGAAGACAATATAAAATTGCAGCCTGAAGAACTTAACATCGCATTTGTAGAATTGAACAAAAAATTTAACTGAAGACGACACCTAATTAACCAAGCAGTTAATAAGTGAGCACCACACTGCACGACATATAGAACATATAAACTAGAGAAACAAATTGCATGGTAATATTAGATATCACAATGCACTAGAAATTGTTCAGGAAAGGCAGGAGCAGCACACGCAATGGGTAAAGCGAGCATGCTTAACCGACGTAGCTAGCAAATGGCAAGGTGCTCCTCCAAGATCTGGTGGTCGTCACGAATGGCAGCCATCACGACCTCATCCGCGCGTGCGTCGCGGTTTGCTTCTCCGCTGCCAAATGCTCCATGACATCCTGGCTATACTGCGTGCACCAGGCTTAGGGCGGTGCTTATTTGGTGGAGGGGTCGGTGATTTGGGTGAAAGGTGTCGCGCCGGCTGTCGAGGCATGTGAGATGTGGAAGAAGCAGGATGGGTGTTGGGTGTGGATTACCTGCCTGGATAGACGAGGCCGAGCACCGTGAAGGAGGGTCACCGGTGAGGAGGTGGCGCTGCAAGAAAGGAGTGAAGGTTTGAACTTGGAATTGAAGGCGAAAATAGGAGAAATGTGGATTTTGGTCAGGGGCGGGGGCAGGGAGGTAGATATTTCCATAGAAGCCGAAAATTTGGAACCGCTTCAGTGAAAAAACTGGAACACAAAGTGTCATCAAACACGGTCCCTTATTCAGAACTGTGGACGATATGTGAACATCACAAATAATTCAGATAGCTTAACCCATGTATGATGTGTTTGAACGTCAAAAAATTTGGATCAAATTTCCTTGGTTATAGTGGTGATCCACGGCATTGCATAATTTGGGTACACAAAGGAGACCACAACACACCCACACTTCTTAATCGAGCAAGTTCAGCAATTAAACAGAGCTACCTGACCTAAACATTAATCTTACAAATTAATGTCCGGCGCTCTTAATTAAACGAAGCAAAGAGTACTACTATGGCTGGTGCTCATCGATCTCCGCCGCCGCCACCATGTCCAGCTCGCGCCCGACGGTCTCCTTGGGAAGGGGCTCCATGGCATCCATCGCACCATACTCGACAAGCATCTCACCATCCGCATCCACCATCTCTTTCGAAAAAGTCCGCCATGATCTGGGCATGGGCAGCCTCGATCTGGGCTTGGATGGGCTCCGTCGTGGCAAGGTATGCAACGGAGGAACGGATGGCTGCTCGAACGCTCTCGGCGATTGCCAACTCTTCGGCCGTGGGTTGCCGACCGTTGTGGGAGAAGCTTCATTCAATTTGCATGGTGACCGCCACAAGCTGGGCGTGGGCGGCGTCGACATGGTCATGGGCGGCCCCCATCAGGGCTAAGGCCACCGCTACAGAACAGACAGCTGCTGTGCCGCTCCCAGTCGTAGATTGCGGCCGCGCTCATGCACCTTGTTAGCTCACGCATGGCGGCTGCGGCAGCGCTCTCGCCGGAGTGGGCCGCCGAAGTTGCTCTCACGACGCGGGTCCACGTCCGCATCTTTCACCGGTGATGATTGAACTGTGAAATGATATTTGGGGAGCGAGCTAGTGTGCTTGACACGCTGGCTGTGGACTGTAGCCGACGCACCTTCTCGCATAAGCCATAGGCGTAGTATACACCGACGGTGCTCCAGGTTATTTTGTACTACATCTCACACGGTTTGTGATAATAAACTGTGTGAGATCTACTTGTTTTTCATCTTGATTTTAATTACATGATGGGGTCACAGCGGCAATGGACGGTGTTTGAATTGCTAGAATTTTTATCTGTAGTGAACATGCAACTATATGTGTGTCGTAAAAAAATTGGAATTATTCAGCGTTCGTTTGGACATTTTATACATTAAATTGGTTTTCTAGCCATTTCAGGTGCACAATTCAAAATTAAACTACATGCACATGCTCCGGTGCACCAACATGGGTTGTAAAATAATATATGTGTCCATGGGTTTATGCTAATGTCCCTTGCAATAAATAAGGATGAATTTCAAACTCCACGACACCATGGCTCTCCGGCAAACATTGAGGTACATCCTTTTGTAATTCTTTTAAATCCACAACTCATCTAAAATTCATGAAACTTGGCATGCTATAATGGAGCGGCATCAATATGCCGTGGTAAAATTTTTGTCCCATTTGGGGCAGGTTTGGGTATAAGCTTCTCATAACAAGCCGGATGGTTTTGATATGGAACGTGCCACCTTTTGGGGATGAAGCGATATCCTTTGCCTCTTATTGCTTTCAAATTTTTCGTTGTGTCAACATAGAACAACAGGAGTGTTGTGTTAAATTTTGGAATTTTTCGGGGTTCGTTTGAACATTTTTATACATTAACTGGGTTTTCTAGGCAATTTATGTGCATAATTCAAATTTGAACAACATGCACATGCTCCAGTGCATATAAATTGGTTGCATAATCATATATGTGTCCATGGGTTTATGCTTAGGTCCCATGCAAGAAATGGGAATGAATTTCAAACACCCACCGTCACTCGGCCGCAAACATTGAGATACATGGTTTTTAAATTCTAGTAAATCCAAAATTCGTCTGAAATACATGAATCTTTGCATGCTATCATGGAGCGGCATCAACTTGCCGTGGTAAATTTGTTGTCCCATTTGGGGCAGGTTTGGACATAAGCTTCTCACAAAACGAGAGCTCCTCACAACAAGCGTGATGTTTTCGGTTGGGAAAGTGCCACCTTTGGGGATGAAACGATACCCGTTGCCTCTTATTGCTTTAAAAAAAGTTCTAGTGTCAACATAGAACAACATGAGTGTTGTGTTCAGTTATGGAATTTTTCGGGGTTCGTTTGGACATTTTTATACATTAACTGGGTTTTCTAGGCATTTTATGTGCATAATTCAAATTTGAGCTACATGCACATGCTAGAGTGCATATAAATTGGTTGAAAAATCAAATCTATGTCCTTGGGTACATGCTTAGGTCCCATGCAAGAAACGGGGATCAATTTCAAACACCCTGGCACCATCACTCGGCAGCAAACATTGAGATACCTGGTTTTTAAATTCTAGTACATCCAAAACTCGTCTAAAATTCATGAAACTTGGCATGCTATTATGGAGCGGCATCAATATGCCGTGGTAAATTTTTTGTCCCATTTGGGGCAGGTTTGGGCATAAGCTTCTCACAAACCAGAGCTTCTCACAACAAGCCTGATGGTTTCGGTAGGGAACGTGCCACCTTTGGGGGTTAAACGATATCCGTTGCACCTTATTGCTTTGAAATTTTTTCTAGTGTCAACATAGAACAACAGGAGTGTTGTGTTAAATTATGGAACTTTTCGGAGTTCGTTTGGACATTTTTATACATTAATTGGGTTTTCTAGGCATTTTATGTGCATAATTCAAATTTGAACTACATGCACATGCCCCGGTGCATATAAATTGGTTGTAAAATCAAATATGTTTCCTTGGGTGCATGCTTAGGTCCCATGCAAGAAACGGGAATGAATTTCAAACACCGTACCACCGTCACTCGGCCGCAAACATTGAGATACCTGCTTTTTAAATTATAGTAAATCCAAAACTCGTCTGAAATTCATGAAACTTGGCTTGCTATCATGGAGCGGCATCAACATGTCGTGGTAAATTTTTTGTTCCATTTGGGGTAGGTTTGGGCATAAGCTTCTCACAACAAGCCTGATGGTCTTGGTAGGGAACGTGCCACCTTTGGGGACGAAACAATATATGTTGCCTCTTATTGCTGTCAAAAAAATTCCAGTGTCAACATAGCACAACAGGAGTGTTGTGTTAAATTTTGGAATTTTTGGTTGTTCGCTTGGACATTTTTATACATTAACTAGGCTTTCTAGGCATTTTATGTGCATAATTAAAATTTGAACTACGTGCACATGCACCAGTGCATATAAACTGGTTGAAGAATCAAATATGTGTCCTTGGGTGCATGCTTAGGTCCCAGCAAGAAATAGGAATGTATTTCAAACACCATGGCACTGTTGATTGCGGGCGGAACGTTGAGATAGTTGGTTTTAAATTCTAGTAAATCCAAAACTCGTCTGAAATTCATGAAAATTGGCATGCTATCATGGAATGGCACCCGACATGCTGTGGTATTTTTCGTGTTCATTTTGAGCGAAGGTGCACTCGTATAATAGCCAACAAAGGCATTTTGAAAAAAATAGCTACCACTTTAATATCTCAAACGTTTGTATAATTCAAATCGTGTGCGTTCTATGAACCATTCACGTGACAACACGTGTCTTAGTTTTAATGGCTATAGGAGGTGCCATGCGGACAACTGCTTGACTGAACGGGAGGTGTGCGAGCGGAGTCCGGTGCGCAGGCTGACCAAGAGGTGTGCAAGCTGTCCTCCAATGCGCAGGCTCACCGAGAGCATGCAAGCTGTACGCTGTGCAGGCTCACTGGGAAGCGAGCCCTTTGACTTCCATTGCCGCCCGCCTTTCTCTCCATTAATGGCACCCGAGCCACTGTTCAATACAGGCGGCCTTACAGTTCTTCCCACATTCTCCTCCCTCCCATACACCTCCACCAACGCCATGGCGTAGAATGATCATCTGCCACTTGTCTTCAAGTTTGGTGAAGTCGACTCCGAGCCGGAGGAGATAGAAAATAAGGAGGAACGGGGCATCATGGAAATGGCCCTGAATGAGCTGGCCAAGGCGGTTTCTGCCCCCGCTCCCGTCCCAGCTCCCATCCCCACGCCCGCGGCAGCGACCATCCCCGTAGCATTGACGGGTTGGCCGCCGAGCACTATAGTAGAGCTGGAAGCCGCGAGCATCATCGAGGTCTCCCTGGACCCGCGCTAGCTCATGTACATGCCAGCGCCAGCACCTGTGCCCGTGCCCATGCGCGCCCCTCCACCCACTAGGGCGCCGGTGCCCATTCGTTTGGCTGCACCCGCCGTGCCGTGCCCGTGCCCGCCCCTCCACCCGCCACGCCGCCGGTCCCCATGCGTTTGTCTTCACCCGCCGCGCCAGTGCCCATGCGCGCCCCTCCACCTACTGCGGCGCCAGTCCCCATGCGTTTGGTTGCACCAGCCACGCCCGTGCCCATGCGCGTGTCCCCCCTCAGCGGCAAGGGACGTCGCCGTTGATCATATGAATATAAATTCGCAGTGTGACTGAATGAAAGGTATGGTTTGAACGAACTTGTGTTTTTCTCTCTTAATGTACAAACTTATCAAATGATTTTCTTTTGAAAAAATGTCAATGGTTTTTAAATATAAAATGCTCATCGCAAACTTTTTAGTTAGAACAGCCGTATGCAAACCGACAAGTTCCCCAGGAAGCCATCGGAAAATGTGCCGAGTAGTATTTCTGCAGCTCTTGATCACAAATGTTTTAGAAAGAACACCCGTATGCAAAGTGCGAGCTATGGTCTTCCCCCTTAACTCAATTGAAAATTCGCAGCGCCGGATTTGTGCATCCCTTCAACGCAAACGGTAGTTTTGGATGAGCCGTGTGCGACCACGTACAAATAATTTGGTAAGATTTGCATCTGTCAAACTGGAAAGATTGACATTTCTTGATCTAGTAACATTGCCATTTGTCAATCCTTAACACTGTGATTTGTCAAAATACGAAGCTAAAAATTACTAGCACTACCTAACTTTTGCAACTAAAATTCAGTAATTAAGCATAGCACTACTACAAAAATGGCTATAGCTAATTTAGACATTAATGGCGCACCATGCATGTTGTGCGCCACTGCTATATAGCAGTGGCGCACCAGATACAGGTATGCCATTATTGACATATTACTAATGGCGCACCTGGTGTGTGGTGCGCCATTATTAGTT
The DNA here is from genome assembly GCA_032464435.1 of Aegilops umbellulata. Taxonomy (NCBI): domain Eukaryota; kingdom Viridiplantae; phylum Streptophyta; class Magnoliopsida; order Poales; family Poaceae; genus Aegilops; species Aegilops umbellulata. The sequence goes on from CP136059.1 coordinate 88,127,168, forward strand.
TTGAAAAAAAATATAAAAAGAATTGTTAGCAGTGGCGCACCAGGGGATAGTGCGCCATTACTAGTTGACATAGTAATGGCGCACCTATAAAAAGTGCGCCATTACTATGTGTATGACTGGGTCAAACCTTGTTCAAACTTAGTAATGGCGCACTTTGCATTGGTGCGCCATTACTATGTCAAACTTAGTAATGGCGCACCTACACAAAGTGCGCCATTACTAACTTTGAACAAGGTTTGACCAAGTCATACACATAGTAATTGCGCACTTTGTACAGGTGCGCCATTACTATAACCAAATTCACCCCCCTCCCCCCCCCCCCCCGTGGACCCCTTTTCAGTTTAAGAAAATAAAAGAAAATGATGGATATGTCAAAAAATAAAAGAAAATAAGTTTTCCACATGATATGTGGTCTAGTTGTTGGGAAAATTTACAAATATGAATTCTGACTTTATTTGCAAAATCTCTCTGGAATTTAGTAAAATGGGCATAACTTTTGCATACGAACTCGGATTAAAAAAATTATATGAAAAATCATCTACTCGAAAAGTTAAATCTGAATTCAACCGGGGGAACCCCGTTGAAGATTTTCAGAATCCCCAAAAACCTAACAGAATAGAAGATACGGGGCTTTTAAGATCTAGAGGGGGGAATGAAAAAAAATTCAAACTTAGTAGTGGTGCACCATTTGCAAGGTGCGCCACTAGTAACAGAAAAAAATTGGTTTCGGATTTTTTTTGGAAAAAATGTTCAAAATATGATACGTAATATGACCGGGAAGTTTGAAATATTTTTTCAAATGTCATCACACTCATGTATATGAACAAAGTCCTAGACATCAACAAGGTTTAATAGGATTGATATGATGGATATATCAACAATTTCTGATTTTTTCTTTGAAAAAGAAATTGTTAGTAATGGCACACTTCTATGTGGTGCGCCATTACTATCAGCCATTACTATGTCTGATAGTAATGGCGCACTATTGTGATATTAATGGCGCACCAAATGTGCGCCATTACTATTTGTTACTAGTGACGTGATGATAGTGGCGCACCAATAGTGCGCCATTAATGGCCAAAATAGGTGCGCCACTAACAGGCCTTTTCCTAGTAGTGTAGATTTCATTCATAGATGAAGTAGTCATTCTTTATACAAACAGTTCAACTCGACAGCTGAACCGACCAAACGTTTCCCCAATTGTTGCCAACCACGTACTGAAATAGCTAGTTCAACTATATATGGTAGATAATTTTAAGTACGTTGTACAGTACGACCACATCTATAGTCAGATGTTGTTGGGGGATTTCTGCCTCCACGAGCACCTATGGGGACGGAGCCCCTTGTCGGTTCGGCGGGGGGCGGAGGTTGCACAAAGAGCAGATCGAGGCGACACACACACACAACGATTTTACCCAGCTTCGGGCAGCACGGATGCGTAAAACCATACTGCTGCATGTCTGGTTGATTGGAGTTCTTGCTCTGGAGCGCAAGAAGCTACAGTAAGTTGGAGCTGGACGTAGACGAGGGTCTACTGGGTGTCCTCCCTCTCTCCTTCTCTAGGGCTTTTCCTTTCTCCCTTCTCCTACGTGCGCATGGGCCTCCTTTTATATGCTAAGGGGTTTTCCACCGGCTGCGACGCAGGTGAGGGTAAAAATGGCAAGGAACTGTGTGAATAGTGGCCGCACAGTGCTATCGCACCTAACTCTAACGGCGGGGGACAAAGGCATTAAATGCCCGTCTGGATCGCCTGAACAATGCCGAGGCGGACCGTTAGGGGCGCCTCCGCTTGCCACGGGGGTGACTCCGCCAACGTCGCATGCCACGCGCGCGCCCCAGGCTGCGCGGCGCCCCGCCACGCGTCTCTGGGGAAGCTCCAAAGTGACGCGTGGGCAGGTGAGCTGGGGCGCACGTCTGAGGTGGTGGTTCGCCGCGGCGAGTGGCTTGCCGCGGTGGTTGTCTTGCCGCACCTGAGAGCTTGCCGCTCGTCAGGCCTTGCCGGGGCGCGTGGCGCGCCGCGACGGGCTTCTCTTGGGGTGCCTTGGTTTGGCCGTCCCGGCGAGCTCCTCCCGCCGGGGCCTTGGTGCTTCGGCTTAGTCGTCCCGGCAAGCTCCTCTTGCCGGGGCCTTGTCGCCTTGGCCCGGCAAGCTCCTCTTGCCGGACCTCGCCATCTTGGCCCGGCAAGCTCCTCTTGCCGGGGCTTGGTCTTTTAGGCTCGATCACTTGGCCTTCGTCCGGCCCAGAAAGGGCCGTGGAGACTCTTGTCGCTCCCCTGGCAAGCCTTGCCGCGGGATGCTACTACTGCCCGTGCACAAGTTCGGGGTACTAAGGTACCCCTACTTTAGTACACTGACAGGGGGAGGGGGCGAGGTCGTGGACGGTGCCGAGCGTTGTTGGGCCAGGCCCTAACAATGCACGGGCACGCGTGGCCTGGGTTGCGCTGCTCCTTAACTCCGCGTCCGTCGCGCCCTCCCCAAGTGGCGCGCGCCTATCGCGGCGTCGTGGGGGGGGGGGCGAGGCGTGCGAGACGTGCGTGACGTGGGTGGCGCGCGCGGGGCTTGAGGCCCGCAGGCATGCGTCACGTCGGGCACGATTCCTTTATTTGGAAAGGCGAAACGTCCGCCCCCACTTTCGAGTGGGGGGGAGAGGTCGCCTCATCTGTCGCCTCGGCCCTGCTCGCCCGCCACGCATCCTCCATGTGCTTGGGGTTGCGGCGGTGGAGGCAGGAAGCCGGGCCGACGCGGGTCGAAGTAGAGGGTCGGTCCCCGTCGCCTGCCCTTCTTCTGCTTTGATTGGTTGGGCGGGCCGGCCGAGCCCCCACTCCGCCCCTTTATAAGGAGCGGAAGGGGATGACGAGGGTCCGCACTCCTCCCTTCTTTCTTCTCTTAGAGCCCTGGTCCCCTCTCCCCAACTGTCATGGAGGAAGGGAACCCTGGTCCTTCTTCGGTGGCGGCAAGGGTTGTCGCCAGGCAGCGCGCCCCTCCTCCCCTTGCACCCGTTGCGGCGGAGCCAACCGTAAGGGGAAGGGGGAGGGGGAGAGGTCGTGGACGAGGCCGTGGACGGGGCCGAGTAGCTCGAGGCGGGAGGGGCGGCGCGCCGGCCTCGCCTCCGCCGGCGGCTCCGTTTCCCCCGGCGGTTCATCTCGGGGACGACCCCTGCGAGTTCATCATCAGGCTGCGCCGGGCGCCTCGCCGTCGCCTCCGCCTCCCGGCTCCCTTCGCGGACGTCTTGGAGGCGGAACAACACGAGACGCTGAGACTGCGCATGAGGGGCTGCGGGATCAGTGGTACGCGAGTCCACGTCGAATCCCGAGCCCCCGGCGTGGTTTGTCTTGGCCGAGGGTGGAAGACGTTCGCCCGGATCCACAGCTTGATGGAGGGGTTCACCCTCCATTTTAAGCTGATGGAGGGTGATCTCCTCTCCGTCAAGGCCTTCGGGGACCTCGGCACCCGGGCCCGGTGCTGCGTGGATAGCTCCTCCGACAGCGAAGGCTCCTCCTCGAGCGAGAGTGACGAGGAGGGGAGCGACAGCGACGACGAGGGGAGCGGCCGCCGGGATGACGGGTCCGACTAGGTGCCGGTCGCAGCTCCGCGTGGCACCGGCGGCCCCCATCGTCCGTGTCGCTGGCGCCGTGAACTCCCCGGGGTCGTCTCCTTGGGCGGCTGGCGTAGGGAGGCTGCGGAAGAGGAAGAGGGCGGGCGGCAAGGCCGCTGCCTCGTCTTCCAGCTCCACCCCAGACGCCGTCACCACCCCTGCTCGCGGCGACGACCACCGGGATCTTCTCTCCGGCCCGACAAGCTCCTCTTGCCGGGGCTTCATCTTCTCGGGCGGCCGGAGTGGCGAGGCTACGAAAGAGGCTGGCGGCAAGGCCGTCAACTCGGAGTACGAGGGCTAGATGCCCTCGACAGCGTGTTGACGTCCCGCAGCCTCCTTCTCGAGCTCCGCTTCCGGCGTCGCCGTCTCCATCCGGCCTCCGGAGCCCCGGGGCGGAGCCCCGGGGCGGAGCCCCGGATGTTCTCTCGGCGTCTTCTGCCACCCGTAGCTTGTCTAGGCGCCCCTTTTGCCCTTCTCGCCTTCTTGTCCTACCTCCTGAGGAGAGAGACAAAAAAGGGATTACGGGCACCTTATCTCTTTTTATCTTGTAAGCCCTCTGGCCTTAGTTGTGTTTAAATCTTGTAATCCCATCTTTCATGTTTTTCATTCTCTCTGAGCTGTACCTGAGTGGAATGTTTTTAATGAAAAGGGAGTGTTTGCCGGACCATTTGTCTCGCGGGTACATCCCGCGGCAAGGAGCGAACCCTTTGCATCGTTAAGATAGACACTTCCCCGCCAGGCAACGGACCCTGCCGTCTCCCCGCGCCCCTTGGCCCTCCTCACGCTCTTGGCGGAGGCAGGGAGAAGGCGGGTTCTGGCCCCTTGCTTCCTCCTCTTGCCGCCGCGGCTACTATCAGAAACGGGCCCCGGGAACGCGCTCCGGGGTTTGTCGCTTAAGAGAGCACGGCGGCTTTTAGGAGGAAGCAAGGTTTTCGCATCCCGCAGCTCACGAGAGAATGCATGATGAGGGATGCAAAGACTTATCTGAGGTTGCAGCCCCCGGCAACTCTGGCTTGCCGGGGCGCGGGTGCTGGCTCGCCCTTCTCCCCTTCTTCGTCCTTGAGCGGCTCGTCAAGGGTATGCAACTCCTGCGAGCCAAAGGGAAAGGACGGGAAAAAGACGCGGACTCGACCTCTAAGTTAGGGGTTAGCGACTGTTAGGCACTATCAACCCTAACCAAGGACGAGACTCGACTCAGCATGCATGCTAAAACTTGGGGGCGCCAGCGCTTCATTGCTGTCAGGGTCTGCGCCTGGCTTTGTACAAAGGATTACATGCAACTGCGGCAAGACTTTTGTACAAAGAGTTGGTTGCCGGACGGGGTCCGACAATCGCGCCTTACGGGTAAAACTTGCGAAGATGCTCAATGTTCCAGGAATTGCTCGCCGGAGTACCATCTTCGGTCTCGAGGCGGACGGCGCCGGGCCTCGTGACTCGTTTCACCCGGTTAGGGCCTTCCCACTTCGGCGTCAACTTGTTGTGTATCTTGGCCGACTGAACGCGCCGAAGAACAAGGTCTCCTTCCTCGAGGCTCCTGGCTTTAACTTTGGGGCTATGATAGCGACGCAGAGCTTGCTGGTAGCGAGCGGATCGCACAGCAGCCTGGAGACAATCCTCCTCGAGGAGCAGTGCGTCATCTTCACGCGACCGCTCTTGCTCAAGCTCATCATAAGCGAGCACTCGAGGTGACCCGTATACGAGTTCCGTGGGGGTAACTGCTTCTGCTCCATAGACTAGAGCAAATGGTGTCTGGCCGGTGGCTCGATTTGGCGTCGTTCTGACCGACCAAAGAACCGCCGGCAGCTCCTCGATCCAGTTCCGTCCGCGCTTGAGCAGCTTGTCAAAACTTCTGGTCTTGAGCCCGCGCAGTACCTCGGCGTTGGCCCTTTCCGCTTGACCGTTGCTCCGGGGATGAGCAACAGAAGCAAAGCAGACCTTGGTGCCGAGGTTTTGGGTGTACTGCATGAAAGCGTGGCTTGTGAACTGCGTACCGTTGTCGGTGATGATCCTGTTGGGGATCCCGAAGCGGCAAACAGTTGACCTGAAGAATTTGATCGCGGACTGGGCAGTCACCTTCCTCACCGGCTCCACTTCTGGCCACTTTGTAAACTTGTCGATGGCAACGAACAAGTACTCAAAGCCCCCGACGGCTCGGGGGAAGGGGCCGAGGATATCGAGCCCCCAGACCGAGAAGGGCCAGGACAAAGGGATCATCTGGAGAGCTTGAGCTGGCTGGTGTATCTTCTTGGAATGGAACTGGCACGCTTCACACTTGGTTACTTGTGCAGTTGCATCCTGGAGGGCTGTGGGCCAGAAGAAACCTTGCCGGAACGCTTTGCCGGCAAGTGCTCTGGCGCCAATGTGGTGTCCACATATGCCTCCGTGTATCTCCGCCAACAGCTCCTGTCCGTCTTCCCGGTGAATGCACTTCAATTTCACCCCATTGCGTCCTCTTCTGTACAATGCACCGTCGACGAACTGGTACACACTGGACCGCCGGGCTACTCTTTCCGCTTCTTCTTGTTCTTCGGGAAGTTCTCTTGTCTGGAGAAAATGGACGATCTGCTATGCCCACGTCGGAGCCTGCGGCTCGACGACGAGGACCAAGGGCATGTCGGCGGCTGCGGGAACATCAGCTTCTACGGCGAGGACTTAGGGCTCAGCCGGAGCTTGACGTTCCCCGGCAAGCTTGCCGGGGCATGACTTGCCGGGAGCGCCCGCTTTGTCGGGACAAACCCTGGGGCTTGCCGGAGCAGGCAGCTCCTCAGCACTCTTGGCGTCGATCTTGGGGACTCTCTTGGCGGCGGCTTCGGGAAGCTCTGCCGGGAGATAGTCACCAGAGACCGATTTTCTCTTCTTGCTTGGCCCAGTCGATGGTGTCACGGATGGCTGAGTCAGCTTGAGCACAAAAGTCCCTGGTTCCACAGGTAGCTTTAGTGCGGCGCATTTTGACAGGCCGTCGGCGATGTCGTTCTCTGCTCTTGGAACGTATTCCATTTGCAGGCCGTCAAAGCGCTCTTCCAGCTTCCTCACTTCATCAACGTAAGCCTCCATCAACGAGCACTGGTAATCCTTGTTCACTTGGCGGACGACGAGCTGCGAGTCACCCCTGACAATGAGCTTCTTGATCCCAAGTTCCGCCGCGGTCCTGAGACAGGCGAGCAAACCTTCATACTCTGCCGTATTGTTGGTTGCTTACTCCTTGGGAAAGTGCATCTGGACGATGTACTTGAGGTGCTCTCCGGTGGGCGCGACGAGCAGCACGCCGGCACCGGCGCCTTCCAGCGAAAAGGCACCATCAAAGTACATCAGCCACTCTTTGGTTGCTTCCTTGCCGGGGATGCTCGTCTCTGGAATTTCTTCGTCCGGTGTCGGCGTCCACTCTGCTATGAACTCTGCCAATGCTCTGCTCTGGATGGTCGATGTGCTCTCGAACTTGAGGCCAAAGCTTGACAGTTCTAGTGCCCACTCGACAATCCTGCCTGTCGCTTCGGGATTCTGCAGTATCCTCTTAAGCGGAAAGCGAGTGACCACTGTGATCTCGTGTGCTTGGAAGTAATGGCGCAGCTTCCTCGAGGCCATGAGAAGGCCGAAGAGCAATTTCTGCACACCAGAGTACCTCGACCTAGCCCCCTGCAGGAGGGAACTAACGAAGTAAACATGGCGCTGCACCATCTTCTTCTTCTGCACTTCCCCTTGCGCTTGCGCGGATTCGCCTTTGCCGGGGCCAGAGCTTGTCCGGGAAGCCCCCTGCTTGTTGCTGGACGCGCTTGCCGTGGTTGCGGGCTCGCCATCAGCTTCCCTCTCTGCTACTAACGCAGCACTAACCACTTGATTGGTTGCCGCTAGGTAGAGCAGCAACTTCTCTTGCGGTCTAGGCGCGACAAGTATAGGAGCGGAGGACAGGTATTTCTTTAAGTCTTGCAGCGCAGCCTCCGCTTCCGGAGTCCATTTTACTGGACCTGCCTTTTTCAAGATTTTGAAAAACGGCAGGGCGCGTTCCGCAGACCTGGAAATAAACCTGCTGAGAGCCGCCACGCAGCCAGCAAGTCTTCGCACGTCCTTGACACGCGTTGGTGCTTCAATCTGCTCGATGGCCTTGATCTTGTCGGGGTTGGCTTCGATCCCACGCTGAGACACGAAGAACCCGAGAAGCTTGCCGGAGGGAACTCCGAACACGCACTTCTCGGGGTTGAGCTTGAGGCTGATCTTGCGCAAGTTCGCAAAGGTCTCTTCCAAGTCTTGAACCAGGGTTGCCTTGTCTCTGCTCTGGACCACAATGTCGTCCATGTAGGCCTCCACATTTCTGTGGATCTGTGGCTCGAAAGCAGTGTGGACAACCCTCGCGAACGTCGAGCCTGCATTCTTCAGTCCAAAAGGCATCCGCACAAAACAGTACGTGCCGCATGGAGTGATGAACGCAGTCTTCTCTTCGTCTTCTTCAGCCATGAAGACCTGGTGGTACCCGGAGTAGGCGTCAAGGAATGAAAGCAGGTCGCATCCGGCCGTGGAGTCAACAATCTGGTCGATGCGCGGCAAGGGGAATGGATCTTTAGGGCAAGCTCTGTTGACATCGGTGAAATCAATGCAAAGCCTCCACTTCCCATTTGCTTTGCGCACGACGACAGGATTGGCCAACCACGTCGGATGGAGCACGCATCTGACGAGGCCTGCCGCTTCCAACTTCCTGATCTCCTCCGCGATAAACTCTTGGCACTCCACCGCTTGTTTCCTGACCTTTTGCTTGACGGGCCGCGCATGAGGGCAGACGGCAAGGTGGTGCTCAATCACTTCCCTGGGAACGCCGGGGATGTCAGATGGTTGCCAGGCAAACACATCAACATTTGCCCGCAGGAAAGCAACGAGCGCGCCTTCCTATTTGGGGTCGAGAGTGGCACTGATGGTGAAGGTACCACCAGTGCCGCCCTCCTTGGCGGGCACCTTCTTGGTCGCTGGTGGAGCAGCCGTCGTCTCCTTGTGTTTACCGACGGGGCTCGATGGCGCGTCCTCAACGGCAGCGCGGCACTCCGAAGAGGCACGCTCGCCGGAGTGGGCACCAGAGCATTCGCCGGGCTTGGCCTTCTTGCCGGCGGGGATCGATGGCACGTCCTCGATGGCAGCGCAGCACTCCGAAGAGGCGCGCTTGCCGGAGTGGGCGCCAGAGCACTTGCCGGGCTTCTTCTTCGTGCCGGTGGGGCTCGATGGCACGTCCTCGACGGCAGCGCAGCATTCCGAAGAGGCACGCTTGCCGGAGTGGGCGCCAGAGCACTTGCCGGACTTCTTCTTTCCCCCGGAAGCTCCAGCAACAGGTGGGCCACGGGCCGTTGCTGCTGTTGCGTCCCGGTATATTTGGTCGGCGCAGATAAGGGCATCCTTCTTGTCGCCGGGGACAGAAATGACACTTATCGGGCCATGCATCTTGAGCATGTTATACGAGTAGTGAGAGGCCGCCATGAACTTGGCGAGCGCTGATCGGCCGAGGATCCCGTTGTAAGGCAACGGAAAGTCGGCGACATCAAAGGTGACCTTCTCAGTCCTGAAATTCAGCTCGCTGCCAAATGTTACCGGCAGTGTGATCTTTCCCTTCGGCTTGCTCCTTCCCGGGTTGATTCCTTGGAATGTGCCGGTTTCTTCGAGCTCGCTGTCGGGAACTTGGAGTCTCCGGAGAACAGCGGAGGAGATCAGATTCAAGCCGGCCCCGCTGTGAACTAGCATCTTAGTGACTTTGAGGTTGCGGATTGTTGGGGTTGTGCGATCAGGGTGGTCCTCAATATCGAAGATGATAGGCGTGCTGTACCATCTCAGGGGTCTGCGTGACTCGACGGGTGGCTCCGCTGCATTGACCTCCCGCACCCACCGTTTAAGCTAGTAGTGGGAAGCGTGCAGGGAGGCACCGCCGTCCACACACAAGACCTCAGTGGCTTTCTGAAACTCCTGCTCGCTAGTCTCGGGGTCTTCCATATCTTCGTCGTCGTCATCGTCTTCGCTCTTGTCGCGTCCCCGGGGAGGTCTGTCTGCTTGCCGCTGCTTGTCCTTGCCGCGGCGCTCCCCCGGGCCGGGGCGCTTCGTGCCGGATCCCCCGCCGCCTGCTTGGGCTCTCTCCTTGTCGCCTCGTGCGTACTCGGCCTTCTGCAGGTCGACGAGTCGCTCGACTTGCTTGCAACTCTGGAAGTCGTGGCCCCTGGTACGGTGGATCTTGCAGTACTTCTTGTCGGTACCATCCCGCTTATCGGCTGCAGCCACCGCCCGGCAGTTGGCGCACCCGACAACCTCCTTGCCGGGGCCTCCCGCCTGGGCTTTCTTGGCGGAGCCCTCGCTGCCGGACTTCTCGACAACCAGTACCTCTGGGTTTTTCTTCTTTTTGCCGTTCCGCCGCCGGCCTCTCCTTGCCGGGGCGGTACCTTCACTGTCGGATTCTCCTTCTCCAACACTTTCTTCGGGGAGCTTCCTCCCCTCCTCAGCGTGTTCACACTTGTTGGCCAGGGCGTAAAGCTCGCTGACCTCCTTGATCTTGCACATCGCCATCTCCTCCCTCATCCTGCGGTTGCGCACGTTCTGGTGGAACGCGCTGATCACCGCGGCGGGGTGGACGTCTGGGATGTTGTAGTGCACACTGCTGAACCTCTGGATGAACTTGCGCAAAAGCTCCCCCTCCTTCTGAACAAGAAAATGAAGATCGCTTGCCTGGCCATGGGGTTTGTGGCCGCCCGTGAAGGCGCCAACGAACTGATGGCATAGATCTGGCCAGGAGGAGATGGAGCCGTCCGGCAAGTGCATGAGCCAGGATCTGACGTTGGTCTTGAGTACCAGCGGGAAGTAGTTGGCAAGGATCTTATCGTCCCGTCCCCCGGTAGCCTGCACCGCAATGGTGTAGATGCTGAGGAACTCAGACGGATGCGACTTGCCATCGTACTTCTCGGGCACGTCGGGCTTGAAGTTCTTTGTGCTGGGCCACTGGACTTGCCGTAGCTCGCGGGTGAACGCGGGGCAGCCTACCGAATACGGCAGTTCGCCTAGTTCCCCCGGTGCGTGCATGTTTCCAGAGGGCTCAACGCGCTGGTCTGATTGACGCCGCGCCTCTCTTCTGCGCTCGATGCGAGTTCGAGCGTCTTATTCCCTCCGTTCGTGAAGGACTTGGCATTGGTCGCGGCGAGTTCGCGGGTTCGACGACGCGGTGGAGTCGTTGTCGAGGTGAGCCCGGCGAGTCGGCGACCGCGGCTTCTGGGGCAGGGAGTGCACGGTGGTCGCACCCCCGCCATTCTTGGCGCCATCGGTTCTCGCCTGGGTGACTGGCCGCGGCTGCGACGCGCTATGCTACCGCGGAGTGTCGCCGTTGGCGAAACCGATGAGGCTCTGGATAGTTGCCCTCCAGTCGTCGAGCTTGTCCGCCGTCGGAGGGTAGTCTAGGAGTAGTTGAGCTCACGCGAGAGCTTCCGTTGGGGTGGCGGGCAGAGGCGGCGAATGGCGCGAGGAGCGGGATGTGCTCGAACTCCTAACCATGTTAGAAGGAGCAGCTCCCGGTCCAGGCAGCCGCGCGACGGTCGTTCCGGCACGCTGGATCGCATGCTGGTCCTGAGCGCCTTGGGACCCAACAGCACGGTCTGGGTCCAGCGAGCGTATGGTACCATGGGTACCATGACGCTGCTGGTTTCGCGCCTCCTAGGAGGGGCGTGGGGCGAGCTCGGACATCGCAGGACCAAGAACTGGTTCGACGGTGCCCGTTCCTCCGCCGGCGTCCTCCCCACCAGCCATCCGCTCCACGGGCGGTGGGTTCGACGCTGACGGACCGGGCACCTCCGGATCTTTCTTCTTCGGCGCCATGCCGGCGCAAACAGTGAGAGTCTGGCGCGCGCGGACGCCGGATCTGGTTCACACAACCTCGACGCTGCCCCTACCTGGCGCGCCAAAGATGTCGGGGGATTTCTGCCTCCACGAGCACCTATGGGGACGGAGCCCCTTGTCGGTTCGGCGGGGGGCGGAGGTTGCACAAAGAGCAGATCGAGGCGACACACACACACAACGATTTTACCCAGCTTCGGGCCGCACGGATGCGTAAAACCCTACTGCTGCATGTCTGGTTGATTGGAGTTCTTGCTCTGGAGCGCAAGAAGCTACAGTAAGTTGGAGCTGGAGGTAGACGAGGGTCTACTGGGTGTCCTCCCTCTCTCCTTCTCTAGGGTTTTTCCTCTCTCCCTTCTCCTACGTGCGCATGGGCCTCCTTTTATATGCTAAGGGGTTTTCCACAGGCAGCGACGCAGGTGAGGGTAAAAATGGCAAGGAACTGTGCGAACGGTGGCCGCACAGTGCTATCGCACCTAACTCTGACGGCGGGGGACAAAGGCATTAAATGCCCGTCTGGATCGCCTGAACAGTGCCGAGGCGGACCATTAGGGGCGCCTCCGCTTGCCACGGGGGCGACTCCGCCAACGTCGCATGCCACGCGCGCGCCCCAGGCTGCGCGGCGCCCCGCCACGCTTCTCTGGGGAAGCTCCAAAGTGACGCGTGGGCAGGTGAGCTGGGGCGCACGTCTGAGGTGGTGGTTCACCGTGGCGAGTGGCTTGTCGCGGTGGTTGTCTTGCCGCACCTGAGAGCTTGTCGCTCGTCAGGCCTTGCCGGGGCGCGTGGCGTGCCGCGACGGGCTTCTCTTGGGGTGCCTTGGTTTGGCCGTCCCGGCGAGCTCCTCCCGCCGGGGCCTTGGTGCTTCGGCTTAGTCGTCCCGGCAAGCTCCTCTTGCCGGGGCCTTGTCGCCTTGGCCCGGCAAGCTCCTCTTGCCGGACCTCGCCTTCTTGGCCCGGCAAGCTCCTCTTGCCGGGGCTTGGTCTTTTAGGCTCGATCACTTGGCCTTCGTCCGGCCCAGAAAGGGCCGTGGAGACTCTTGTCGCTCCCCTGGCAAGCCTTGCCGCGGGACGCTACTACTGCCCGTGCACAAGTTCGGGGTACTAAGGTACCCCTACATTAGTACACCGACAGATGTACAGAACAAAAAAGCCCCTAAATACTGCTACTACTATAGAGGGGCTTTGTACTACTTCTGGCAGCCTCTCCTCTGCCAAGCGCACTCAGTAAAAGGCAAAGGAGGAGGAGACTACCGAGGAGCTGCACAACTGCACTATGGTGCCTGCCATTGCTGCAGCTTCAGCGACGCTCACCTCGGACGACCTCTGCCGCTCCAGACGACCCCTCTCGAGGCGGTGGTTCTCCTCGTAGATCTCCCGATTCCTCGCCTCTAAGGCGGCGTGTTCCATGGGCTTCCACCTCTACCTCCTGCCTTCGGGCAGCGGTGGTGGAGTGGGTGATGACCCCGGCGGACAACGGAGGGCTGGCCACCATGACGGACAATGATGGGGTGGTGGCCACGACCACCACCTCCCGCATTCATGCCGCGGTAGCGGGGCGGGCGATCGCCCTGCCTTTTGACGGTGGTGTGGCGGCAACGGCGGCCGGCAACAGCTGCCGACGGTGTGACGCCCGGGTAATTAGGCTACAGTAATCCCACGTTAATGATGCCACGTCACCTCGATTACAGTGGCTAATCTCCCGTTAGTTCAAAACTGATTCGAATTCAAATTAAAAATCAAGCAAACAATAAAAGTTTTCAAACTTTAAAAAAAAATGTTCGGACTGTGTCAAATATTGCATAGATAATTATGGTGGAACTAAACACATTTTTAGAAAATGCATAAATATTTTAAATTGAATAAAACAGAAAGGAAAATAAATAAAAAGAAACAAATGAAGGGAAAACAAAACAAAACAAAAACAACAACCCCCCCCCCCCCCGCCTTAACTGGGCCACGGCCCAGCTGGCCTCTAGGCCAATCAGGCCGACTAGGCCGGCGCACCCACTCCCTCCATAACACCCCCCCGAAACCCTAATCCCCTGTCCCACGTCGCTCTCTCCCCCTCTCGATCCAATCTGGATCGGGGAAGAGACCCCCACTCCCCACGATCCCCCCCTCGCCTCTACCCCTGCCCCCGATCCAGATCGGGGCGCGTCCCCAGCGCCACCACGCCACCACGCCATCGTCGCTGGAGCTTGTCGTCGCTCGAAGCCGCCCCCGACACCGCCGTCCTCTCCGTCGCCGGTGCTCCCCGTCCCCGTCGTCGGTGCCGCCTCGTCGGACCTCCCCGACTCCTCCCCGAGCCCGTTGCCCCGGACCCTACGGCCCCCTGTGAGCCGCGACCCCCTCCTTCCTCTCCCTGCTCGCTGTACAGCGCCCGCGCCCCGCGCCGTGGCCATGCCGCCTGATCCCCTCGCCCCGCTCTACCGTGTCCTTGCTCCGCCGCGCGCGCTCCAGCACTCCTGCCGCCGCCCCTTGCTCCCCTCGTCCAGCAACCGCGCGCCCGCGCGCCGCGCTGCTCCCCTCACCGCCTCGCCTTGCGAGGCTGCTGCTTCCTGCGCACGCACGCGCGCCGGCCTGCTCCAGCCCCGCGGCCTCCGCCGACCACCATGCCCGCTTCATCCCGTGGACGCCGTCGCCCCGCACTTGCCGGCCGCGCCCTCCGCAAGGCGCTGCGCCGGCCACCGAACCTGCTACCGTGGCCTCGTTCGCCTCCAGTCGCCGCGCCCATGGTCCCCTCGCGCACACCGCGCCCGTCGCGCCCCGTCCTCCCGCCGCGGCTCTCGCCGCCGCCTCGCCCGTCGGCCACACCCTGCCGTGGCCCGCCTCCCCTCTCGCCTACAGCCGGCGCCCAGCCCACCTCGCCGGCGCTGGCGCGCGCGCCTGCGGCGGCCGCACGGGCTCGCCCGTTAACGGGTGGCGCCCACGCCCTGCACCCAGCGCCCGCAAGACCCTATGGGCCTATGATAATAGGGCCCCACCCAAAGAACGTTTTTTTAAAGAGAGAATTAAAAATAAAAATAATATATAAAAATAAAAATGATTTAATAAAATTAATTATTAATTAATTAATTATCTAATGAATTAATTAAGTTAATTAATCCAGCTTAATTAATTTAATTAACAAATAGGTTAACTAAATAGTAATTAAATTAGCCTAAACCCTTATTTAACCTAAACAGTGTATGACAGGTGGGTCCCACTGGACCCACTGGTCAGGTTGACCAAGTCAACTCTGTTGACTGCTGATGTCAGCATGACATCATGCTGATGTCATTAATCTCTTTTTCATATTAATATAAACAATTAATTAAATTCCAAAAATTAATAAAATCTTTAGAAAATCATATCTTTTAATCCGTAACTCGGATTAAAATATTTTCAACATGAAAGTTGCTCAGAACGACGAGACGCTTCCGGATAGGCAACCCGTTCGTCCGCCACACCCCCCTAACCTATCTAACTCGAAACTTTCCACCTCCGGCTCCTCTGCCCAAAAACGCGAAACACCGGGGATATTTTCCCGGATGTTTCCCCCCCTTCACCGGTATCATCCCATACCGCGTTAGGGCACCTCTACCGCCGTTACTTGTCATGTCATGCATCACTATGCATCTGCTTGCTTAAATATTTATTGTTTCTGCCCCCTCTTCTCTCGATAGACAGCGAGACCGACGCTGCTGCTGCCCCGTTCGACTACGGAGTTGACGATCCCTCTCTCTTGCCAGAGAAACCAGGCAAGCCCCCCCCCCTTGATCACCAGATATCGCCTACTCTCCTCTATACTGCTTGCATTAGAGTAGTGTAGCATGTTACTGCTTTCGTTATTCCTATCCTGATGCATAACCTGTCTTTGATACTGCTGTTGATACCTTTACCTGCAATCCTACTGCTTAGTATAGGATGCTAGTGTTCCATCGATGGCCCTACACTCTTGTCCGTCTGCCATGCTATACTACTGGGCCGTGATCACTTCGGGAAGTGATCGCGGGAATATACTATATACTTTAGACTGTTACATTACATGTGATACTGTTCGGAGATGGGGGCTGAAGGGCAAGTGGCTCCATCCCCGGTAGAGGTGGGCCTGGGTTCCCGACGGCCCCCCACTATTACTTTGAGGCGGAGCGACAGGGCAGGTTCAGACCATCTAGGAGAGAGGTGGGCCTGGCCCTGTCGGCGTTCGTGGTTACTTAACATGCTTAACGAGATCTGGGTATTTGATCTGAGTCTGGCCATTTGGTCTATACGCACTAACCACCTACGCGGGAGTAATTATGGGTATCCTGACGTCGTGGTATCAGCTGAAGCACTTCTTGACGTCAGCGACTTAGCGGCGCGCGCCGGGTTGGACCGCGTAACGTGACTTCCTTTGAAATGGAGGTTGCTAGGTCTGCTCTTCTGCCGCGTACGCAACGTGGAGGTGTGCTCAGGGCGATGGGCCCATACCCCTGCGCGCTTAGGTTTAGACCGGCGTGCTGACCTCTCTGTTGTGCCTAGGTGGGGCTGCGACGTGTTGATCTTCCGAGGCCGGGCATGACCCAAGAAAGTGTGTCCGGCCAAATGGGATCAAGCGTGTTGGGCTATGTGGTGCACCCCTGCAGGGAAGTTTATCTATTCGAATAGCCGTGTCCCTCGGTAAAAGGACGACCCGGAGTTGTACCTCGACCTTATGACAACTAGAACCGGATTCTTAATAAAACACACCCTTCCAAGTGCCAGATACAACCCGGTGATCGCTCTCTGACAGGGCTTCGAGGAGGGGATCGCCGGGTAGGATTATGCTATACGATGCTACTTGGAGGACTTCAGTCTACTCTCTTCTATATGCTGCAAGACGGAGGCGACCAGAAGCATAGTCTTCGATAAGACTAGCTATCCCCCTCTTATTCTGGCTTTCTGCAGTTCGGTCCACTGATATGGCCCTTTTCACATATATCCATGCATATGTAGTGTAGCTCCTTGCTTGCGAGTACTTTGGATGAGTACTCACGGTTGCTTTCTCCCCCTTTTCCCCCTTTCCCTTTTACCCGGTTGCCGCAACCAGACGATGGAGCCCAGGATCCAGTTGCCACCTTCGACGACGACTCCTACTACTCTGGAGGTGCCTACTACTACGTGCAGCCCGCTGGCAACGACCAGGAGTAGTTAGGAGGATCCCAGGCAGGAGGCCTGCGCCTCATTCGATCTATATCCCCGTTTGTGCTAGCCTTCTTAAGGCAAACTTGTTTAACTTATGTCTGTACTCAGATATTGTTGCTTCCGCTGACTCGTCTATGATCGAGCACTTGTATTCGAGCCCTCGAGGCCCCTGGCTTGTATTATGATGCTTGTATGACTTATTTTATTTGTAGAGTTGTGTTGCGATATCTTCCCGTGAGTCCCTGATCTTGATCGTACACATTTGCGTGCATGATTAGTGTACGATTCAATCGGGGGCGTCACAAGTTGGTATCAGAGCCAACTGCCTGTAGGAATCCCAAACCATACTCCTTGGCCGAAGTCGAGTCTAGAATTTACAAAACTTTTGCTAATATGGCTGTGTGGCCCATGGGCCCACGTCGCCATTGGGTGGCATTAGGATCTTTTACTCCTCGACCTTTACTCTGGGACTCTAATCTCTCTTCTCTTCGGGTTAAATGAATTTGCTAAAACTCTAACATTAGGTTCTCGTAACAAATTTCTCCCGGAGAGCCACTTATTACAGATGATCGCCTGCTGCACCAGAAGATTTCGAAGTTACTCACCGATGTTCTCTCGAGACCTTGTGCCCGTCACTTTTGCAATTCCCTATTATCGATATATCCCTATGGATAAATACATACACTTGTCGTTCTTACCTTTATTCCCGGCTGCTCTTGTTATTACAAGATACACCGAAAATTCTCTCTATTGTTATGAGAATATTGTATGGCTGCTGCCTTGCAGTTCTTTGCCACCTGAAAACCCCTACGGATAATTTCTCGCACTCATCGAGTATCCGCTCTTCCCCAGTTGATTCTGGTATTTCACGAAAGCTCTTGAAATACCATTCGATCTTTCGAAGATCCTCAACAACCTATTTCTCTTGAAATTCTTGGTTGCTTGCATTGGGATTAAATCCTATAGGTCTGGTAATCTTATTGACATCCTTTGTCATTATAATTTTAAGTCTGTTGATCCAATATGATGTGAATGCTCTCAATCCCCAGTCATATCCTAGAATTCATCCTTCCGGCTCAGACGTCATTTCAAACGTGAGCTGGTTCTCGCCAATCAAATTGTCGTCGATTGTGCCCCTAAGTATATTGAACTTATCCATCCTTGATCAGAGCATCTGCTTCTGATCCTTCGCTTTGTAAATCATAATTCCTTTGCAATTGAGCTCTAAGCTACTCAATTGTTTCTATAATCCAATGTCTTTGCATTGATTCTTCCTCTGGTTGTGAGCCGATACACACATCAGATCCTTTATGGACCATTGATTTTATCCGACAGCGTCCTTCATATTCAATCACTTTGGAAGTTCTTTCCCTGTTACATAATTCCTTTGGTAAATCTTATTTCTTGATTGGTCCAACCATGCTCTGCTTTCGAGCTGGTAATATTTAGTATTGAAGCTTGTGGTATATGTTTCCACGATCCCCCGATGGGTTGAACTAACGCCTTCCCTAATCTATGTGAACCCGAAAGATTTCACGTGTCATACTTGTCTGGTATTGCACCAGGTAAAACTTCCAACGACTAATGACATTTTCGAAATACGAGGAGGTGAATGGAAGGTTATGCATTGAGGAAGTGGGAGTCGACCTTGAACCTTTGTGTTCATGCCCATGGACATGATGTAGATCCTATCATGGAAGCTTCTTGTAATAATAACTATTTCCTATATATAATATCCTTGGTATCGATGAATTGATCCTTTGCAATCGTGGTTCCGACCATATGTTCTTCTTTGATCCCATTTCTCGGGCAAGTTTAAGCACTTGTCTTCCGTGGATCAATACACCTGTCCAACCTTTACTTTGATCTTTCATCGAGTACTACACCCTGGTATCTCGATATCATCACGGGACTGCATAACTTCTTATGGGTTCTTCATCAACTGTCGGTTCTCATCGATTTCAATTTTTCTGGGATTCTGGGTTGTCGTCAACCGAGAACACTGATATGTGAACCGATGCCTCATTTCGGTTCGATAGCCCTAATTAATTTTTGTTGCTTATGAGTTTAATAATCCTTCCCGTCATTCCTAGCCTGATCGGCTATATCATCATAGTGCTAATTTTAACTGTGCTACCTGGCCCTTATTCCCGAAGCATAATTTTTGACGATGAGCTAAGCTTACGTCGATCTTCCTCACCATATAATTTCGCCTTGAACAGCAAGCTTGGTTTCGAGTTGTGTCGTACCCTCGGTTCCAATAACCTATCGCTTCACCATTCCTTTGACTTGATGTCATCGCCGATTGATTACATCTCGAAATCTCTCGACAAATGTGTCGTGATCATCATCAGCATTCTGAGCTTTTCTAGGATATCAATTGAATTTATGTTGAGAAAGACCATCCTTGCCCTCGATGATTAGTTTTATCATCGACCACTTTATCGCCTTCCGTTCGACACAAACTTGTCCGTGTTTTGTGTTATACCTTGAGCTCCTCGCTATCTAGCTCATGTTCTATTTTACCTTGGAGTATTACCATCTCTTTTTGTCAAGAATGTGGTGAGAATTTCACCACCTCTTAAGAATTCTTGGTATATTGATGCTTCTCACCATCACCATTCTTTCTTGGTCCTCGTGTTGATCCCAATCGGGGTACCAACAAGTGAGCGGTACTTTTTGGATTCTGCCCTTCTAGCAACCCTATTGCTTTGAAGTTAATGGTCGGCCATTCATTCTTGGTCTATTAATTATTGAATCACCATTCCGTTGTTGGTTGTGCAACCCAGCCCATATTTCGGGTGCACCTATCAACCAACGTTTAATTGTGTATGTTTTTCTCGAGTATACTTCCTTATATCATTTGATCTGACAAATGTTATCTCCTTATTCACTTAATTGTGGAAATCCATCCTTTGGAAATCTTGTTGAATTTTCGCTGAGTCCATCAGCCACCTCCTCATCAACTCCTTGGTTTGCTGATGAACTCTTATTTCGGAGCTCGCTTACATAGCTCATTTCCCGAGAATCTTACGATGTCCTCTCGTCGATTTGCATTGCACCTTTTTCTTCTCAGGCATCCTGAGTCTGAGGTATCCTGACCCCAAGCAGATCTGAATCTAGCTCGGATATGATGGTTGGAACATATTTCCAAAATTTATAACATTGGTCTTTATATGACCCAGTAAGATGATGTCATGCCTAGCAACCCTGGCCGGAGGACTTATTCTTATAGTTTCCTTTTCAGCAAGGTTATCCATTTTTTTCATGAGGAAATTGTAAGACTTATTCTACAAGCTATTCCTGAAGGATCCTTTCTGTTCCCAAAGTCTGACCTTTGCCTGGAGACCTTGCCAATGCTACCTTGAAGCATGTCTGTGGTACTCCGATTTTCAACAAGAACATTTGAAGCCTAATGCTAAGTGTTTCCTGCTCATTATTCAAACACCATTGTATGGGTAATGTCTTGAAATTTCTCTTCCCTTACCTAAAGGGTTTTCTACTTTCTATCCTGTCATGGATATCATGCTCTGCTTGTTCCTTGGAAGGATATATCCCTGAAACATGTGTTTAAACACATTTTCCTTTCCATTGTTCTATCTAATCTGATGGTCACCTTTTCCTTTCCATTGTTTTGTTTAGCCCTGTTGGTGATCTATATAATCTAAGCAGTAATAATTCACTGCTTAGGTAAACACCTCGGTGTACAACTCTGCCAGTGAGACCCTGTTTCTATTGTTGATGACATTTTGGTAACCGCCGATGGATGAGAACTTTGCCTCTTGGCCCGCCTCATTCAACGAGCAGGAAAATGGTTCTCTTCCTCCCTCGCCCTTGGTATCGATGTTGTTGTCGACGTAACTGACAGGATAACCTCTGACACGCCTTGCTACCGAGACCGTGCAAGATGTCACCGCTCCTATTTAAAAAAAACATGGTGGGCCCATAACCCACAGTTCCACAGGATCAAAACCTGACTGTCCTGTACACCCCCTATTCCCAAAGTTATTCCTCGCGCGTGGCCTCGCATGTACTTCACGGGCCACCGTCCTAGTGATCTATTCTGGTATCAGACGCAATAGTTACTCTCGCTACTTTGAACCACTTTCTCACTCTGGTTCAGACTTCGAGCAACTATCTATCCGCTTGGAACCTCCTATTGTACCTTCGTACCTTACTCTCGAGGTATTTCATATGTTCAACTCGAGAGATAATCTTATACTCATTCATGGGTTAACCCCAGATTGTTTCCCTCAAAAGCATTATGTCGTAGTGAGTTGCCCCTTATCCTTTCGTAAGTACGATGGCGTTCCCGAAGAAATGATGACAAGTTTATCATGATGCATTGGAATAAATAATTGAAGACATCAACGAAAGGGATTAACTTCTTCGAGAAGATCCGTTAGAATATCATAACCAGAACTTTCCCCCTTACTCCCCTCTTAAATCTCGGGACGAGATTTCTTGTAGTGGAGGAGAATTGTGACGCCCGGATAATTAGGCTACAGTAATCCCACGTTAATGATGCCACGTCACCTCGATTACAGTGGCTAATCTCCCATTAGTTCGAAACTGATTCGAATTCAAATTAAAAATCAAGCAAACAATAAAAGTTTTCAAACTTTAAAACAAAAATGTTCGGACCGTGTCAACTATTGCATAGAAAATTATGGTGGAAGTAAACACATTTTTAGAAAATGCATAAATATTTTAAATTGAATAAAACAGAAAGGAAAATAAATAAAAAGAAACAAATGAAGGGAAAACAAAACAAAACAAAAACAACAACCCCCCCCCCCCCGCCTTAACTGGGCCACGGCCCAGCTGGCCTCTGGGCCAATCAGGCCGACTAGGCCGGCCCACCCACTCCCTCCATAACACCCCCCGAAACCCTAATCCCCCGTCCCACGTCGCTCTCTCCCCCTCCTGATCCAATCTGGATCGGGGAAAAGACCCCCACTCCCCACGATCCCCCCCCTCGCCTCTACCCCTACCCCCGATCAAGATCGGGGCGCGTCCCCAGCGCCACCACGCCATCGTCGCCGGAGCTTGTCTTCGCTCGAAGCCGCCCCCGACGCCGCCGTCCTCTCCGTCGCCGGTGCTCCCCGTCCCCGTCGTCGGTGCCGCCTCGTCGGACCTCCCCGACTCCTCCCCGAGCCCGTTGCCCCGGACCCTACGGCCCCCTGTGAGCCGCCACCCCCTCCTTCCTCTCCCTGCTCGCTGTACAACGCCCGCGCCCCGCGCCGTGGCCATGCCCCCTGATCCCCTCGCCCCGCTCTACCGTGTCCTTGCTCCGCCGCGCGCGCTCCAGCACTCCTGCCGCCGCCCCTTGCTCCCCGCGTCCAGCAACCGCGCGCCCGCGCGCCGCGCTGCTCCCCTCACCGCCTCGCCTTGCGAGGCTGCTGCTTCCTGCGCACGCACGCGCGCCGCCCTGCTCCAGCCCCGCGGCCTCCGCCGACCACCATGCCCGCTGCATCCCGTGGACGTCGTCGCCCCGCACTTGCCGGCCGCGCCCTCCGCACGGCGCTGCGTCGGCCACCGAACCTGCTACCGCGGCCTCGTTCGCCTCCAGTCGCCGCGCCCATGGTCCCCTCGCACACACCGCGCCCGTCGCGCCCCGTCCTCCCACCGCGGATCTCGTCGCTGCACTGCCTCCCCTGCTGCTGCTGCTACCCTGCGCTGCGCGCAGCCCGAACCCCCCTCGCACGGCCTCGCCGGTGCCGATCCCGGTCCGGCGCCGTGGCCGCTGCCGCGCCCGCCGGCCACAACCTGCCGTGGTCCGCCTCCGCTCTCGCCTGTAGCCGGCGCCCAGCCTGCCTCGCCGGCGCTGGCGCGCGCGCTTGCGGCGGCCGCCCGGGCTCGCCCGTTAACGGGTGGTGCCCGCGCCCTGCACCCAACGCCCGCAAGACCCTATGGGCCTATGACAATACGGCCCCACCCCACAGAACGTTTTTTTTAAAAGAGAGAATTAAAAATAAAAATAATAAATTAAAATAAAATGATTTAATAAAATTAATTATTAATTAATTAATTATCTAAAGAATTAATTAAGTTAATTAATCCGGCTTAATTAATTTAATTAACAAATAGGTTAACTAAATAGTAATTAAATTAGCCTAAACCCTTATTTAACCTAAACAGTGTATGACAGGTGGGTCCCACTGGACCCACTGCTCAGGTTGACCAAGTCAACTCTGTTGACTGCTGATGTCAGCATGACATCATGCTGATGTCATTAATCTATTTTTCATATTAATATAAACAATTAATTAAATTCCAAAAATTAATAAAATCTTTAGAAAATCATATCTTTTAATCCGTAACTCGGATTAAAATATTTTCAACATGAAAGTTGCTCAGAACGACGAGACGCTTCCGAATACGCAACCCGTTCGTCCGCCACACCCCTTAACCTATCGAACTCGCAACTTTCCCCTTCCGGCTCCTCTGCCCGAAAACGCGAAACACCGAGGATATTTTCCCGGATGTTTCCCCCCTTCACCTGTATCATCCCATACCGCGTTAGGGCACCTCTACCGCCGTTACTTGTCATGTCATGCATCACTATGCATCTGCTTGCTTAAATATTTATTGTTTCTTCCCCCTCTTCTCTCGATAGACACCGAGACCGACGCTGCTGCTGCCCCGTTCAACTACGGAGTTGACGATCCCTCTCTCTTGCCAGAGCAACCAGGCAAGCCCCCCCTTGATCACCAGATATCGCCTACTCTCCTCTATACTGCTTGCATTAGAGTAGTGTAGCATGTTACTGCTTTCGTTATTCCCATCCTGACGCATAGCCTGCCTTTGATACTGCTGTTGATACCTTTACCTGCAATCCTACTGCTTAGTATAGGATGCTAGTGTTCCATCAGTGGCCCTACACTCTTGTCCGTCTGCCATGCTATACTACTGGGCCGTGATCACTTCGGGAAGTGATCGCGGGCATATACTATATACTTCACACTGTTACATTACATGTGATACTGTTCGGAGATGGGGGCTGAAGGGGCAGGTGGCTCCATCCCCGATAGAGGTGCGCCTGGGTTCCCGACGGCCCCCGACTGTTACTTTGAGGCGGAGCGACAGGGCAGGTTCAGACCATCTAGGAGAGAGGTGGGCCTGGCCCTGTCGGCGTTCGCGGTTACTTAACACGCTTAACGAGATATGGGTATTTGATCTGAGTCTGTCCATTTGGTCTATACGCACTAACCACCTACGCGGGAGCAGTTATGGGTATCCCGACGTCGTGGTAGCAGCCGAAGCACTTCGTGACGTCAGCGACTAAGCGGCGCACGCCGGGTTAGACCGCGTAACGTGACTTACTTTGAAATGGTGGTTGCTAGGTCTGCTCTCCGGCTGCGTATGCAACGTGCAGGTGTGCTCAAGGCGATGGGCCCAGACCCCTACGCTTAGGTTTAGACCGGCGTGCTGACCTCTCTGTTGTGCCTAGGTGGGGCTGCGACGTGTTGATCTTCCGAGGCCGGGCATGACCCAGGAAAGTGTGTCCGGCCAAATGGGATCAAGCGTGTTGGGCTATGTGGTGCACCCCTGCAGGGAAGTTTATCTATTCGAATAGCCGTGTCCCTCGGTAAAAGGACGACCCGGGGTTGTACCTCGACCTTATGACAACTAGAACCGGATACTTAATAAAACACACCCTTCCAAGTGCCAGATACAACCCGGTGATCGCTCTCTATTAGGGCTTCGAGGAGGGGATCGCCGGGTAGGATTATGCTATACGATGCTACTTGGAGGACTTCAGTCTACTCTCTTCTATATGCTTCCAGACGGAGGCGACCAGAAGCATAATCTTCGATAAGACTTGCTATCCCCCTCTTATTCTGCCTTTCTGCAGTTCAGTCCACTGATATGGCCCTTTACACATATATCCATGCATATGTAGTGTAGCTCCTTGTTTGCGAGTACTTTGGATGAGTACTCACGGTTGCTTTCTCCCCCTTTTCCCCCTTTCCCTTTTACCCGGTTGCCGCAACCAGACGATGGAGCCCAAGATCCAGACGCCACCTTCGACGACGACTCCTACTACTCTGGAGGTGCCTACTACTACGTGCAGCCCGCTGGCGACGACCAGGAGTAGTTAGGAGGATCCCAGGCAGGAGGCCTGCGCCTCGTTCGATCTGTATCCCCGTTTGTGCTAGCCTTCTTAAGGCAAACTTGTTTAACTTATGTCTGTACTCAGATATTGTTGCTTCCGCTGACTCGTCTATGATCGAGCACTTGTATTCGAGCCCTCGAGGCCCCTGGCTTGTATTATGATGCTTGTATGACTTATTTTATTTGTAGAGTTGTGTTGTGATATCTTCCCGTGAGTCCCTGATCTTGATCGTACACATTTGCGTGCATGATAAGTGTACAATTGAATCGGGGGCGTCACAGACGGGCAGCGGCGGCGGAGAATGTGGTGGGTGTTCCGCGCACACCCAACACGGATGCCACGCGAACTACACTATGCCGGGGATTGTGCCACCTCCACGGTGTAGCCTCCCAGCTGGAGCCATCCTATGATGACGGCGGAGTGGCTGAGCGACGATGACGGATCGGTGCCATTGGCGATTTTGGGAGAAGCAGACGAGATAAGCTACAATGAGGGATGGGAAAATGCTACGCAGGACTCGCCGGCCGTGAGGGTTTATATAGCAGGCCGGTAAGCGTCGGGATTTTGGGGTATTTCACCGAGTCGGGTGGGAAGCTTGTGTGGGAATCTGCAAGGTTGCGCATGAACGGGCTCACTGATGATTCATTGGTGCCACTTCGAGCCACTGTTTGGCCAAAAGAATGCCTCCTGCGCTGCGCAAGCTTGCGCTATAAGCCGTCTGTGGCAGCGGGGTGACAAGACGTGCGAGAGGAGGACGAAAGGCCACGTACACATATGGTTAATACAAAAAAATGTTTGCGGTTTAATTACATACTCTTAACCCGTCCTGGTTTATAAGTAGGACTTAACTAATGAAATACGAATGCATGTTGCCAAAGATTATATAGTTGGATTCCTATTTGAACATAGTTTCCAATTATATAATTTTTATAACATGCATTAACATTTTGTTGGTTAAATTTAAGGGCAAAGTGTGGCACAGAATATAAAGGAGACTATAGACCAAGACTGAGGTAGTAGCACACGTCCACTCTCTACGCAGCTACACAACTGTTGGCCTGCTTGTAGGCGACCATTTCCTACGTGTTCTATTGCTCTATGCGTGTGGTTGCTTGCGGTGGAGGCGGTCGCGGCGCGCTCTGCTCGTGTTCCGCCGCGAACGTTCTGCTCTCGCGTCCCTCCGGATGCTCTGCCCTCGTCCCTCGACGCGCGCTGCCAGTGTTTGGGGCCGGCGCATGATCCCGCATGTTCGTGTGCATGCGGTTGCGCTGGGCGCGACACGACAATGCAGTTACCCTCTGCAAAAACTGCCATGCGGACGCGTTGACAATCCAGGCCACCTGGCCCCCATTTATTCCTGCGGCCATTTACCTTCATCTCTCGCGTCGCATGGCACAATAAGCACACCCACGACGACACATACAGAGAGGACATCCAACAGTTCCAATGGCGCTCCCCATGGCTCCATTGGTGCTCCTAGCAGCCAACAATGACAATGGTGGGCAGTTCACCACACATCACGTCGTGGACATCCACGTGAGTGGGAAAGCCCTCCCGGTGGTGTACATGAACGATCCCGTCTCGGTGGAGAGCTCCATCCAAAGTATGGAGCAGTTCCTTGTCCAGGACATGTAGCAAGTAGTCGGCCTCGACCTCAAGTATACCATCAGTCGTGCCGGGCACGAGCTGAAGGTGGTCGTCGCCCAGTTGTGCGTGCGACATGACGTCCTCGTCTACCACTCCCACCTGGCCACAAGGCCTTGCGAGCGTTTCTCCAGGTTTATCATCAACTCTAACTACAGTTTCTCTATGGTAGACACCACCAATGATCTAAAAGCGCTCAAGGTTTTGGGCTTGAAATGCTTGAATCTTGTCAACATCCAGCACCACTACCAGGTCTGGGGTAGCGACAACAACAAACTGAACTCCCTGGTTGACCTCGCCTCGGTCATCATCGAACCCTACTACATGAAGTTGAAGAATGAGAGCAAGCAGGACAAGAACGCCTGGCACAGTGTGTGGCATGAACAACACGTCAAGTACGTGGCCAAGGACGCGTACACAAGCTACGAGATGTACAAGCGGATCATTGACATGAGTAAGTGTCTTCTTCCTGCCCCAGACGAGGGATCGAGCCATAGAGCAGTGGCGGGAGCGTCACAAGAAGTAGGTGACTAGACAATTGTTTCTCCTACTTTAGAATGCATGCAATTATTTATTGAGGTGTGTGCGAATGGTCTGTATAGTCACTTATGTAATTGAAAGTTTATTTCAGTTATATATATACAAGTAATTCTTCTGTAGAAAGAGCAAATCACACGGCTTATTAGCAGCAATTGTCTATGTTATTATTGGTCTTCGCACACATTTCTGATTACGGACATGTTTGCCGCGTATCCCACACATCTTGTTCAATTGAACCATTTCCATTGTGTTGCCTAATCACACATAGTTCATCACGGTGAAATGTATGCCATATATTGCACACATCCTCATCTGGCTGCCCGTTTTTGTTGTTCTCCATCATCGCAAACAGTTCTTCTAGATTAACCGTTTGCCACTCATCCAATGGAGGGAAGCATCTACATTCACGGGGGATGTGGCATTGTCCATTGGGCGGCAATAGTCGGTCATCTGGGTGCACAATAAAGGATGCAAAGAGGGATCCTACAGAAGCAAGGACCAGCTTCCCTACTGATAGCTCATCTAACAGAACTCCCAAGTTAACTGTGTCGAGGCTTGAGTAGTCATCAGATGGGTGACCGGATGGGAAGTGGCCTCGATGTTAAATTAACTGATTTGATGGGTCAATCTACACATTTAATTGCGTTGAATGTATATAGTGCTCCATCATAATTAACCTCGAGGTCCTTGTTTTGTAATTTTTGACATTTTTTTTGTACGCATGTTGATTCGCTAGAAGAAGGTCTATCTCGTTACTTTTTGATAATTTTTGTTTTTTGAACATATGTTGATTGGCTGGAATGAAGGTCTATCCTGTTACTTTACGACATGTTTCCAAAACATGGACCTCGAGCTTAATTCAACTATTAGGACAGAGCACTATATACATTCAACGCAATTAAATGTTTTCCAATAAAAAGTGATATTTCTATGGAACTTATAAGTCATGTATATCAAATTAACCTATGTGTACTTGTTCTCAAATTAACCTCCGGGCCTATTTGCCTCGCTCCCGTCCGCGATAAAACCCAGGGACACCTAAGTAACGCATTAAATGAGTCTTGAGGAGGAATCTTCATCTTCGGAGGAGCTCTCCAAGCAGCACTTCAGGCGAGTTCCAAGGTCTCCGAAGACCTTGACGGAGAGCAGGCCGCCCTCCATTTACTTGAAGTAGAGGACGAGCCCCACCGTCAAGCTAAGGATGCGAGCGAATGTCTTCCATCCGTGACGGAGATACATAATGTGAGGAGCGGGGAAGTCGATGTTGACCCACGTGCCACCGGTCCCGCAGCCACTCATGTGTAATCTGAGGGTCTGGGCGGATCGAGCATCATCTCCTGAGCGAAGGGGGTGGGGAGACAGAGACGATGACGCGGTGGCCCGCGTAGACTGATGAAGAACTCGCGGGGCTGGTCCCCGACGCGACCTTCCGTCGCGGGAAGCACCGCTAGCGGGGACACGGCCGCCACGCCACCTCATCCCCCTCTCCCCCGACCGCTGCAGCGACCTCGGCCAACTCCCTCCCTCTTCCTCTCGTGCCCAGCTCCGCCACCGCAGGCTCATGGGAAGGAGGGACAAGCTGACGAGCAACGACCCTCGCCCCCACCGTCGAAGGCCCATCACCTCCTCTCGCCATGGCAGGTGGAAGAAAGGAGCGAGGGCGAAGAAGGATGAATACTGAAGTTATGTGGGCTGAGGCCCCCCTCCCCCTACTTATAAATGGGCGGGGTCAAGGCTCGGCCGCCCCACTTAGCCAATCCTGCCATCCGAGGCGCAGGGAATCAGGACCGACCCACTGCCCCAATCAGTGACGGCCCAGTTTCCCGCCTCCACCACCTGCCACTTGCATGGAGGACGCGTGGCGAGCGGGCATGATCGAAAGGATGGGTGACGCGACTTTTCCCCGTCCCGTGGCCATGGGGCGTGGGCGCCTTGAAGACTGCGACACGAGTCCACCCAGCAAATGAGCCGCACCTCCACGCCTCCCTCTTTTTATGGGGAAGGCGCGAGCCGCCTCTTTACCACAGTGTGATGCATGCATGCGAAAACCGCCCCACGCATGACCCCCATGTCACGCCCGGCCCTCCACATCGCGCGCAGGTCGTGGGGAAGCACATCGGACGAAGAGTTACTGCAATAAAAATCCTGCCCGCCTGCCCGCACACTGTTTTGGGCCTGGCCCAACAACGTGTCGCGCTTATGTGTGGCCTAGGCCCGGGGGCTCCTGTCTTTACTTGTGCATGGGCAGTCGGAGCCATGCGCCATAGCCACACTAAGCAGGGCAAAGGAGGGGAGCCAGAGAGAAGCCGAATCCCAAGGAAACGCTAAGACCAGAAACACAAAGAGCA
The DNA here is from genome assembly GCA_032464435.1 of Aegilops umbellulata. Taxonomy (NCBI): domain Eukaryota; kingdom Viridiplantae; phylum Streptophyta; class Magnoliopsida; order Poales; family Poaceae; genus Aegilops; species Aegilops umbellulata. The sequence goes on from CP136059.1 coordinate 88,156,396, forward strand.
AAGGGGGCAAGGTGGACTCCCCCCTCTTTCCGGGGTGGCCTCCGCGGCCCCGGCAAGAGCCTTTCTAGGGCAACTTGCCCAACACCTGCAGAGCGAGCCAACCTTGAGCCCAAAGGTTATGAACACCGTCAACAACTACGTTGGCACCAGGGCTCGGGAAGCAACTCCGTGGTGGCATGCAGATCTTTGTCAAGACCAAAGATATATGAGATCAGATGAGAACCAGAAGACGGCGACCCTAGACGGGATCCTTGCCGAGGAGATCCACAAGGCCCCCGGCAAGTGCCTTGCCCGGGACGACTACAACAGCATGGCAAGACCCTTGCCGGGCCCCCAGCAAGGCCTTTGCCGAGGGCGTCAGCGGGGCCAGAGCCAGGCCCACGTTGACCAAGACTCCCGCGCTGTCCGCAAGCAGCAGGTAGCTCAACCAGCTGGGCAGGCAACTGCATGGCGACAGGTGGCCTCTACGCCATCTCAGCAAGCACCTGCGTGGTGGCATGCAGATCTTCGTGAAGACCCTACCACCGCGCCACCTCAGCTGCCTGCCTTCCTACATAGCGCCGCATGCATCGCTGGCCTGGGCGCGTGTCGAAGCAAGGCGAGGCAGCAACGGACGGGACGGGCCTCGCTCCCATCCCCGATAAAGCTAAGGGACACCTAAGCAATGCATTAAATGCGTCTTGTCCTGTAATACATGCGATAAGATCACGCACTGTAGACCTTTCCACCTCCGATGTGCCACTGTGGCAACCCCTTTTGCCTATAAAAGGAGGCCTGAGGCGACCAGGAGAGGGATTCGCCTTTTTGGAACTACGCAACCACCGTAGCTAGTTCAGAAGCTCAAGAACAATCAATACATCCACCAAAGCAGGACTAGGGTTTTACGCATCCTCGCGGCCCAAACCTGGGTAAATGATCCTTGTGCTGGCTCTTAGAAGGGATTCCAGTGATCCCATAGGTGTTGTGCTCACCGGCACTTGTGTGACCGTTTTGGGCTGCGACCAACTCTCAATAGCTTCAATCTTGGCTTTATCACCTTCAATTCCTAGTGGAGTAACAACATAGCCAAGAAAAGATACTCGATCGGTGCAAAAGGTACACTTCCCAAGGTTACCAAACAAACGTGCATCATGTGGAGCAATAAAAACAACACGTAAATGTTCCTCCAAAGATCTACTATAAATCAATATATCATCAAAGTAAACTACCACAAATCTTCCAATGAAAGCACAAAAAACTTCGTTCATTAATGCCATGAAAGTACCACATGCATTAGTCAACCCAAAAGGCATGACTAACCACTCATATGATACAAACTTAGTTTTAAATGATGTTTTCTATTCATCTCCCAATTTCATACAAATTTTATGGTATCCACTACACAAATCAACTTTGGAGAATATTATAGAACCACTCAATTCATCAATCATATCATCTAGCCTAGGTAGAGGATGACGATAATGAATAGTAAGATTATTAATGCCTCTACAATCAACAAACATACGCGACGTACCATCCTTTTTTGGCACTAGTATAATGGGAACAACACAAGTACTAAGAGATTCGTGTATATAACCTTTGTCGAGGAGCTCATGTACTTGACGCACAATCTCCTTCATCTCCTCTGGATTGGTACGGTATGGCGCATGGTTTGGTAGTGAAGCACCAGGAATTAAGTCAATCTGATGCTCAATCCCTCGAATAGGTGGTAATCCCGGTGGCACGTCTTGTGGAAAGACGTCAGCGAACTCCTGCAAAATGTAAATGACAGCACGTCCTCGAATGAAAATAATGCCTCTTTGCACACAAAAGCATACTAAACAGATTTGCTAACATCTAGATCATCAATATCAGATTTGGTCGCAAGTAAACATGCACTTTTAAATTTAATTTCAGAAGCAACACCAGATGGTTTATTATTAGGCTTCATTTGTTGCTCAAATTCTTTTGCTACAATCTGATTTCCACTCTTATTATTCTCCTATTTTGCTTTATTACCTCTATTAATACCATCTTTCAAAATGGAATCAGGAGACATAGGAAGCAAAGTAATATGTTTATCCTGATGATCAAGAATATACTGATTGTTTCTTCCGTGGTGTACAATTTTTTTTATCAAATTGCCATGGTCTACAAAGTAATAACGAACATGCTTGCATGGGTACCACATTACAATCAACATAATCAACATATGTAGAGATACTAAAATGGACATGAACAATATGTGTTACGTTAACCTTGTCGCTGTTGTTGAACCATAGGATGTAGTACGGATGTGGATGTGGTCTTGTGGTGAGAGATAGCTTCTCCACCATCTCCATGCTAGCAAAGTTGTTGCAGCTCCCTCCATCAATGATGAAGCAAACAAAATGTTCTTTCACAACTCCCTTTGTATGTAACAAATTATGCCTCTGATTTTGCTCAGCTTGTGTTACCTGCACACTCAAAACGCGTTGAGAAATTAAACTCTCATACCTGTCAGCATACTCAGCAGCTGTGTATTGCACCTCATGTTTAGAATCATCTTCACCATGTTCTTCACTTGCAGTAAGAGCCAAAGTTTCCGCATCATAGTCACTAGCGGACTCATAGCCACTATCCTCAGTAACAATCATCACACACCGAGATGGACATTTGCTCGTATAGTGACCTCCACCCTTGCAACGACGGCATATAACCTCACGTGTTTGCCCTGTTGATGCCAAGGTTGAAGAAGAGCTCTGTGGGGGACCGGAAGGTGTACTCCTGGAAGATGGTGGTGGTGATTCCTGTTTTCTTGCATCTCGGTTGGAACAAGCGGTTGAAGTCAGTGGTGCTGCAGTAGTACATGTGGGAGTAGATGATGTACATGGTGTCCATGATGAAGATCAACCTACAGAAAAATTAGTGCGCGCATATTCTTGTCGATCCTGCACTTCACGTTCAGCTTTGCAAGCAAGATGGAATAAACGTGTGATATTATTATACTCCTTATACTCTAGAATGGTCCGAATCTCTTTATTTAATCCACCCATGAAATGTGCAAGCATAGTTTCATTATAATTCTCAACCTGTTCATGGAAATTTGTAATTCCTAATAATACCCCTCTACATAATTTTTCCTTGTCTCAAACGCTGCAGTTTTTGAAGTAATTCATGTTGATAATATGGTGGAACCCAACGAGTACGCATAGCAGTTTTCAAAGCAGCCCAAGTAGTTGGGATATTATCATGATATAATCTACAATGTTCAGACCATCAAACAGAAGCAAAACTATTGAATTCAAAAACAGCGGCAACAACACGTCTATCATCGGGATATGTAAGCATGTGAAAAGTTCTTCAATTTATAACTCCCAAGTAAGATACACATAAGGAATGTATCTACCCTCAAACGGTGGAATATTCAATTTTAGTTTTGGAATATGGTCATAATCTCGTACCTGAGGTGGTGCTGCAGCCCTACCATTACGATTATATACATGAGGTGGACCTGGTGCTGGTGGTACTGGTGGTTGCACGTAGTTCTAATTTTGATGAACCTCATCCTTGTAATAGTCCTCCACATGTGCAGTAGCAGCAGGAGCTACATAAACATCAACAACGGTAGTAGCGACACGAGAAGTTTGTTCTGGCACAAGAGGAGCACGCTGTGCTCGCCTTGCTGGACCGCGACATGGAGGTGGTTGTTGATGTTGTTGCAATGGCGCAGCATATGTGGGTGGTGGTTGTGGAAGATGCGCGAGTACTTAATCGAACTTTGCATCCAACAATTGTCTTATCAATGTCATCCATCCTCTCCAGTGCCTTTCCAAAGTTGGCCATCACGTCTTCCACCTGTTGACTCAACATTTGCTGAAATTTATCTTGAAGGTCCTTCTTTGTCAAGTTCTCCTAGTCAATATTGTCGAGTTGTGGTCCCCCCATGGTTAGTAGAAATAGAAACACACAAAAATATGATCCTATAGACTACTATAAAGTGGTGGGGTGTCACAAATCCGTCAAGCAAATCTCGAACTCTTACCAGTTCTTACCCAGCAGAAGGTGGTGAAAGGCAATCGTTGTAGTCAAAACTCTCAAAGCTTGGACAGAGCGATTGCCGGGTGGTGTCAAATGCACTATGTAGTTGTATGTGGAGCTGGGAAGGCATATGATATGGTAGCAAAAATGTTAGCAATAATCAATTTAGAGATGCAAAGTAGAATAAATGCTTAACGATGATACTGTGCTGGTCCTAGGCTAGACCGTGCAAGACACGCGAGCCTAGAACACTAACAAAATCACAGCGCTGCATAGAAACAAGGGAAAAGCACACTCTAAAAAAATTGCTCTTTTCTTTGGCGCTCTTTTTTTTGCACTATTTTTTTTGAAAAATCACTAGAATGGTGAGTGTCTCAAAACTCTTCACAAGTCAAAATAAAAGGATAGGTACAAAAAAGATTGATTATTTTTTTGGAAATCAGAGCAGCGACGACGAAAAAGTGCGATAAAAATCACTATGATGACACGTGTCTCAAAAGACTCAGAAAAGCATAAAAATAGGATAGGGTAAAATGTTTTTGCCTACTGAAATTTTGGCCTAAAAACTACCCGGGGTCTCCAGACTTCTTTTTCCGAAACCTACTCAGGTAAGGAAACACGAATAAGAAAATAGATGGATCTCGAAAAAAACCTAGAATGAAAAGAACTAAGATTGGTGGTGGATATATGGTGGTAGGATATAGCAGCGGTGGTGGTATATGGCATCAGTGGTGGTATATGGTAGCGGTGGTGGTATATGGATACAGATCGGTGGTGGTATATGGATATGAATCGATGGTGGTATATGGATACGGATCGGTGGTGGTATATGGATTCAGAGCGGTGGTGGTAGATGGCAGGGGCGATGATGATGGTGCGTCGGCGGCGTGACAACATATGACCAGAACTCGAAACTCTAAAAGACTAGACGCTAAGACCAGCTGATGAGGACATCAATACCATTGTTACACCCACAACCCCTGCTGCTATATATACTGGACCAATTACTAGAGCTCGTGCACGCCAATTAAATTATCAGGTAGTTTCGTTTCTTGATAATGATTCTAATGTTTAATGAGAATATGATACTGCCTAAATTGGATACATTTGTCTTGCTTACAAATCAAGGGCCTAGCTTGGACAAGAAGGATGAACATTGGAGCAAGATCAAGAATGGAGATGATTGCATGTGCAAGGGCAACAAGAATGGAGTGCATGAAGCCTTGGACGAATGGAGTGCATGAAGCCTTGGACGAAATATACAAGATGCCACTTCATAAATTTCGTCCAGAGGATATTATAGATGTTGCATCACCTTATTATTGGGCGAGACTCATGTAATTTAAAAATACTTGAGTATAGGCTGTTTTTAGAGTCCGTATGTGTGGGGAAACAAGAGATAGGGTTGGTTTTGGACCGCTCTGATGTAGGGTAGAACCCTAGATGCCCGATCTTTCATGAAATGGAGGGGATCCCGCGAAGAACACGAAGAACACGAGGGGAAACACGAGGGGAATCGAGAGGAATCACTCAAATCAACAAGAAATTGTCATACGTGTGCTAGATCCATGAACAATACGTGTGATACATGATGCAAACGGAACAAAGGACGATACAAGAGGTAACTAATTCATCTCCATGAGGAGGCCTTGAGGGGGGTCTTCCCGTGAGGGGTCATGAATCCACTTGGGGAATCTTCTCCATAGAGGTCATGATCTCCTATGGAGAAGGTACGAAGTGGATGAGCAAAGCTCTATCTCTCAAATGAGCTAATCCTTTGCTAACTCTATAAAAGTGGAGGTGGAGTCGTTTATGTAGGCTAGGGGACGAAGGGGTACATGGGCCTTGGCCCAAACCGCACAGGCAGGTGGTTGCCCAGATGATCCGGATGGTGGCCCAGATGATCCGGGTGTCAAGGGTCCGGATGATCCGGGCGGCCGTCCAGATGTGTCGCAGCCGTCGAGGGGGGTTCGGATGACCGGGAGGTGGTCCGAACATTGGTTGTCCGGATCGTCCGGCTTCGCGGGGAGGCTTGTTGGTCTTGGGTGCCACTTATCCGGATTGTCAAGGCCGGGGTCCGGATCGTCCGGGCGGGGGCTGGATCATCTGGATGGAGGTCCGGATTGTCTGGGCAAGTGCAGACTTGGCTGCTTTCTTCTACGTCTTCGCATATGTCTTCATTCTTCGATCCTACTTGCTGCTAAGCTTCTCCATGGCTATCTCCTTGGTACCTGAGTATGCATAATGTCTCTGTTTGTGGTAGTAGCCATGTCTCATGTGCATCAAAGGGGAATTGTGAGAGGAGAGATGTCACCTCAATTTCAAGAGCTCTTGCACGTGCATGAGTCATAGGTTGACTTGGCACTTGGTGAGACGATGATGGGTCCATGGGATGTGCTTGGGATGCTCTGCATCATCTCACCCCTTGGGAAAGATCCGGCCTTAGGTCGAAATCTTCATCACCATGGTAGGGAGAGAGATCCTTGACGTTGAAGATATCGCTCAAATTGAACTTGTCGCGTGGGATGTCGATCTTGTGGGTGTTGTTGTTGTTGTAGCGTTCGAGCACCATGAATGTTCCATCGGCTCGAGGTAGAAGCTTGGACTTGCGTTTGTTGGGGAAGCGGTCCTTGCGAAGGTGCAGCCACACAAGATCTCCAATGTGGAATACCATGGGTTGCTTGTTGATGTTGAGCTTGGTCGCGAGTCATTGTACTTGGCGCTCAATGGTGTGTCTAGTATCTTCATGCACCTTCTTGAGATAGCTCGCTCTAGCGCTTCCGTCCATGTTGATGCGCTCTAGTAGTGGTAGAGGTAGAATGTCCAATGGGGACGAAGGATTGAAGCCGTAGATGACCTCTAAGGGGAACTTGCCGGTAGTCGAATGTCTTGCGCGGTTGTAGGGGCGTACTCGGTGATGGGTAGGCACTCTTCCCACTCCTTGATATTCTACTTGATCAAAGTGCATAGGAGATTAGATAGTGTCCAGTTCGTGACCTCCGTTTGGCCGTCGGATTGGGGATGGTATGCTGAAGAGAACAAGAGCTTGATTCCGAGCTTGGAGCATAGGGTCTTCCAAAAGTAGCTTAAGAACTTGACGTCGCAGTCCGAGACAATAGTATTTGGCACTCCATGTAGTCCCAAGATATCCGTACAAAAAAGATTTGCAACATCTGAAGCATTGTCTATCTTGTTGCATTGGATGAAATGAGCCATCTTAGAAAATCGGCCCACAACAACAAATATGAAATATTTGCCATTTGTAGTTCTAGGCAAACCAAGAACAAAGTTGAAAGTGCAACTATCCCTGGGTGGTTTTGGTAATTGCTAACAACATATAGTTGATTGAACTAATGCTATTTCAAGATGATCATTTCAGAAAGTTCAATGATTGACATGGCATGGATTAGGCATGTGGACCCCTCAAAATGCTAAGGACTCTTATTGGCTCAAGCTCAAGACTCTACATTTTCATTGTAGTGGTCCAAGATCACATTGAGTCCATTGGAAAAGCCAATACTATTAAAAGGGAATGAGGTGTCCCACCAAAAATCCTAAGTTCACATTTTGAACTAAATCGGTCTGACCGAGTTTTCTGATTCGGTCCCACTGAGTTGGTAAATTATGTGTAACGGTTAGATTTTGTGTGGAAGCTATATATACCCCTCCACCCACTCTTCATTCATGGAGAGAGCCATCAGAACATGCCTACACTTCCATCACACATTTTCTGAGAGAGAACCACCTACTCATGTGTTGAGACCAAGATATTCCATTCCAACCACAAAAATATTCATCTCTAGCCTTCCCCAAGTTGCTTTCCACTCAAATCATCTTTCCACCAAATCCAAATTTGTGAGAGAGAGTTGAGTGTTGGGGAGACTATCATTTGAAGCACAAGAGCAAGGAGTTCATCATCAACACACCATCTATTACCTTTTTGAGAGTGGTGTCTCCTAGATTGTTCAGGTGTTACTTGGGAGCCTCCAACAAGATTGTGGAGTTGAACCAAGGATCTCACTACAAAAAAAGACACATCCATGACATTTTGGGCTGAACAATTTTTTTGTCATACTTATGACACTTATATGACGATAATTGTGACAAAACCCGATATCATCATAGATGTGGTGGGGTCCTACTTCTATGACAACAAATCATGACGGAAAATGGGCTTTCCATCCTGGGTTGGCCGGAGACGCAACCGCATGACATTCTTTGGGCCGTCCATGACGGAAAAACCGTGGTAGAAGCGAGGGCGAGGAAAATATCGGGGGAGTTCCTCATTACGGTGGGTGGTCGGGGCCGAGCGATGCGCGTTTCTCTCGTATGTACGCGTGTGTGTGCGAGGCGTTGGACTCTAACTAAACTCTAGCAAGGCATTGGGATCTAACTAAACCCAAGCGATTGCACTAGCTACGTTACTGAACCCGAGCGACCGATCCCTTGCTGTTAACTGAACCCGAATGATTCCTTTGCTACTGTTGCTAACTGAAGCCGATCGAACGTTGTTGCCTCCTTCCCTTGATGAACAGTGAGCGTTGTTGAGGGGGTTTCGATGAACAGTTCCTGGTGGGGGGTTGGATGAACAGGACCCCGTGGTAGTAGAGGTTGTTGCCGCTGGATGAACAGTACCCCGATCGATCGAGCCGGTGGATGAACAGGACCCCGTGGAGGGCTGGATGAACAGTAGCCGATGGAGGGCTGGTTGAATAGTAGCCGGTGGAGGGCTGGATGAACAATATCCCGTGGAGGGGTGGTTGAACATGACCCCGTGGAGAGAGCTGGTTGAACAGTAGGCAGTGGAAGAACGCGCGGTGGAGGCTGGATGAACAGGAGCCCATGGATGAACAGTCACATGTGGAGGCTGGAGGAGGTCGACGATGGATGAACAGTAGCCCGTGGAGGTTGGAGGAGGTCGATGGTGGAGATGAACAGTATCCCTCGAGTCCCGTTTTGCGGTACGCCACACCTCTACCGATGAACAGGACCCCTGTTTCGACCGTAGCGCTCCAACACAAGTCCGTTTCCTCTGTTTTGTGGAACGCCACACCCCTCCCGATATCAGGACCCCGTTTCCACAATAGGAGGTATGTTTCCTCTGTTTTGTGGTATGCCAGACCCCTCCTGATGAACAGGATCCCGTTTCGACCGTGGCCGGTCGAACACAAGGCCGTTTCCTCCGTTCTGCGGTACGCCAGGCCTCGTTTCCATCTGTTGTTATGTCCAAGTCGGTTGGCTCCCGATGAACACGACGACGCATTCCGTTCTGACCCAGCCGGTTGCCTCCCCATGAACACGACGATGGCGCAGCTTCTCCGTTCCGACCCAGCCATGTACACGAGCCCTGGCCATAGGTATGCGCGAGTAAGCTTTCGAGACCCCGCCCATATGTACATACGTGGTCGTATTTACTTTCTTGCATCATGTTCGCTGTATGTACATGTACATGCTACGTGCGCGCCTCTACTACGACACGTGCCATTCCTTACACGGCCACGGTTCATCCCTGCAGCTTGAAGACAAACAGATCAGATGTATGTACACGTTCGCCACCAGAATGATAACGCTATGTATGCTTCAACCAGGTGGGTCCCGATTGCCAGGCCCTTCCTTGCGTGCGAAGATGTAGCAGGTGGATCCTAGCAGTCCAGGGGGCGAATCATTTTTTTTGCCCGTAATATGGATGCACTTCCTTGCGTGCAAAGATGTAGCTGGTGGGTCCTAGCAGTCAGGGGGGAATGTTTTTTCGCAAAATACGGTGGCCCGCCCGGTGGGTCCCTGCTGTTGAGTGGAGGAATCATTATTTTCCACGTAATAAGGAGGCACTTCCTTGCTGTGGTCGTGGACCCAGCTGTCAGCCTCTCCACATAAAGTACTCTTTCGATGGAAGTAGTTCGTTGACACATTGACCACGCCGCGCCGAGAGCACCACAATGGTGGAGGACGGCGAGTCCTAAGAAGGGAATGACATGGAGTCGGGGAAGACGCGGCAGTGGATGCCCACGTGGAGAGGAGTACGAGGGTTCATTGGTTTGGTTGCAGTGTGAGCCTGCCGTCGTCGCAGGGCCGGCCAGTGGTGGGAGTAGTAGGGGGCTGTGAGGCCTCCGTGACAGCACAACGGCCACGAGAGGCTGGAGCAGGCGGCACGACCAGCACTGCTTTGGGCAGCTGGAGCAAGAAGACCACAGGTTGAAGAAGCACGACAGCCGTTTGATGGACATCGTACGGTCACTGCAGCTAGAATCATTTATATTGACTAAGTTGACAAAGCCCTTGGTACGCGTCAACTTAGTTGGCCCACGAGTCAGCCTCCGAAATGGTGCGCCCCGGATGTCAGGGGGAGGAATCATTTTTGGGTGGGTGAAGCTAGAATATCCGAGATTCAAGAAGAAGAACCACATCCGTTGGATGGACAACCAACGGCCAATGTTGACTATAAGTTGATAAAGGCTTGCATACGCGTCAACTTAATATTTTTAGGGGACGCGTCAACTTAGTAGACCCACAAGTGTGTGGCAGAGAACTGATAGCCAATTTGAGATTTGTAAGAATGTACAGCCCATTATTGAATTCTTACGGAATTTACTACAACCCATTTACAGTTTGTTAAAAGTACATCCCATTTTTTAGCGAGGACAACGATTAATAATTTCAACCAACCGTTCAAAACAGAATTCAATAAAATTTCCCACATTTTGATGGGATCCAAATATTTTTGTCCCTAAATTTCTAGTCAGATTAAATACAATTTCAATATAAATTTGTCTTACGTAAAAATCCGACGAAACATTGCGCGCGCAACAATTAATGAAATTAAAATTTTCAATCTCCAAAAATAATATTTTATAAACTAATTATGTGTTTGGTGCTTTTTTAATAGTTATAGCCTAGTTTTTATAATTACATCTCATTTATTAATTCTTAAAGCCCATTTTCCTGTTAGGCCTAATGCATCCCTCCTAGGAAAGATTTGTAGACCAGCGGGGCGGAGAATAACAAGTTGACCTTGCCCGGGTATACCTCAAAAAAAAGTATAGCTCGGCTAGCCATTTTCAGCTTGAAAAAAATTAATATCTGTGCTGGATATCTGGCCGGGGCTAGATGGGCCACAACCCGCCCAGTTAATACCTTCTCTCCTCTACACAACAACGAAAACATCGCTCTTTTCTCAAAAAAAAAACGAAAATATCGCTCAAGAAAAACTCTTCAATGCTCACACCTCAAAAATACAAATACTGCTTGAGCTGCTTGGTCCCGGCTATCGGCCGCTCCTTACACAATTCTCTCGTTTACTGACTACATAGGTTGACAATGGTGTGGGACTGTGATGCCAGGAAACCAGGAGGAGGCAAAAAAATTTACAGTTGTAGTATATAATAAGGAGGCACTTGCGGACGTGCGGCTATGGCCTTGGTGGGTGCCCACTGTCATCCTCTCCAAGTAAAGTAATCTCGTCATTCCTCATGTCTGTTGACCATATTGAAAATGCGAGACGCCGTCACCATGGCGAGCCCAACAACTCGAAGGATGACAAGTGGGCCTGGCGGGCCCTATGGATGGTCTGATGCAGCGCCCACTACTCATTCGGGAAGCCAGGCATTGTCCGCGATGGCATTGTCGTTCGCTTTTTCACCGGTGCTCATTGACGAGACGGAGGTTGCAGGACAGGTCATCCTGCGCTAGTAGCTCTTCCCCATTAAGGTGTTGAAGTACGGCCGCACCTGCTCTATGGTGAACACGGCATGAACCGGCTTGGACAGTGGCGCTGGCTCCTAGTCGGAAGCTACGTCCATTGTCTGATTGTCGTCGCTCTGCTCGGCGAGCTCGCTGGCAAGCCAGCATGTCCGGCTGCTGGACCGACCCGCTACCAAGCACGAGTCTGACTGTCCTGGCCCACCCAGACCGCCTCCCTCGCCCGCGCGCGCTTTCCTCCCAAAATGGTCAGCGCCGCCCGCCCCGCTTCCCGGTGCAGGCGATTGCTCCGCCTTCAAACGACACAAGTGTCGTCCGTCCATCCGTCTATCGCCCACATTAATGATACGCAGTTGCCGAGGCGGCTACACAGGAGCCACACGTCTATCCCTGCGCCGCCCACCATTGCTATATAAACTGCTGCGCCGGCCATAGCCGCAGTCATCTGCATACGTTCCCTTTCTCCTTTCCACACAACTACTGACAACCATGGCTTCCTCGCACTCCAGCGCTCTTTGGGACAGGCGGACAACGGAGCACAAGGAGATGGCAGCCATTGCTGCCGACTGCCTAGCCGGCAAGCAGCCAGAGGATGACGACGTCCCAATGGAGAACATGGTAGTCGACGATCTAGCGCCAACCCCCTCCTCCGCGCCATCCTCGCTGGTGCATTGCACCATGAGCATCGGCGAGGCCCGTGCCCAATACATGGACACGGTGAGGCAGAAGCGTGGGGAGCAGTTCTGGGAGGTGCAGGCCGCCTCCTACAACCACCATCTCCTCCAGGAGCACCTGCAGACGGAGGAGCAGATCGCCGTGGAGCGGGCGGAGCAGGAGGCACTACCGGACTCGTACCACTCCGCCCGCTCGGGCCACCTCGAGTGCTGGCGGTACCGCATGCGGGTGGTAGAGGCTGCGGCCGCCTACAAAGAGGGCGATGAAGCGGGTGAGGTGCTGTTTGGCGAGACCAAGGACGAGGCAGAGGAAAATGTCGGCTCCGACGAGTCCCCGCTCCGCTGGCGTTGATGAGGCCCTGCTCCACCGAGGCCCCGCGGCGCCAACAACGAGGCAGAGGACACCGCCGGCTCCACCGAGGCCCCGCCCCGCCGGCACCGAGGCGGAGGCCCTACTCCGTCAAGACCCTGCCCCACCAACAACGAGGCACAGGACATCGCCATCTCAGCCGAGGCCCCACCCTGCCGGCAACGAGGGGGATTTCCCCTTCTCCGCCGAGGCCCCGCCCCGCTGCCAACGAGGCCACGCCACACAGAAAATGAGGAAGAGTAGAACACGGTAGGTCGTCGCCGCTGGGGTCCAAGTAAGGCCACCACTGCTACCCTCCGGTTGAAGCCAAGCTTAGCGGTTTGACCATTGATGACCGATTAGCTTCTTGGCGGTGATGTGGAGAAGGAGAGCTATGTTGGAGAAGGACGCTGCTTCTACTTGTGCAGTTGGCTCACTGACACGTGGGCCCAACAAGAATTTGGGCCACATGTCAGTTATGCAACTGCACCTGGAGTTAAGTCACTGAAGCTAAGTCCGCTGGAGAAGAAGCTTCTGTTTGGCTCAGTCGTACACAGGTGGGTAGCTTTAGTTAATTAATTATACCTCCAGTGCACCCCTTTTTAGTTGAAGAATGTTTCAAATGTAATGAAATCCGGCATGTTTATATGAAATCTGACCGAGCATGAATGAATTTAGTTCGATTAGTTTGAATTCTTGTATCATTGGCATTGGATGAACATGCAAAACAAAACATAATAGCATTATTTCCCAGGGTGATCACTTCATTTGCAGCAGTTTGACATGTACTCCCTCTGGTCCTTTTTAGTCTGCATACAAGTTTTGTCTACAGTCAAAGTATCTCTACTTTGACCGGAGTACAAAGAGTTTGAGCAGCTTTTTAGCATTCCTGCACATTGCAATCAAACACACAGGCCTGGCAACTCATATAGAACATTCAAAACAATCGATGATTATGCATCTCAGCGATTTACATGTCAGAGCCAATATTTACTTCACAACTAAAGAATAAAGAAAAATAGATCGGAGCTGCTGACAACAAAGGGCGTCCGATTCGAAAATATTAAACGCATGTCTTCTTGCTAACATGTCAAATAGCAAAATTTGACAAAGTTGTCCCATTCCAAAATGCCAAATGCTTGTTGTTTCAGCGCATCAATGAGCAAACTTTGACAAGCTTTTCCGTGGGGACCCCGACTCATAGGTCGGGATCAGCAAATGCACGTGTACAGTGATCACAGAGATCAATGCTCACTGAACACACATCAGCTGAGTAACAAGAGTCTTACATCCATACATACCATTTTACACAAGTATGACCATTACGGTCTAGTCCTGAGTATATGATTGTAGCGGAAATCTTTGTTGACAACTTGGACCCATCCCATCTGCCTTAACCCTACAGGCACTCTGACTGGTAAGGGTCCTAGCTTGCATGTTCGTCGCCAAAGAAATCTTCATCTTACTACTGTTCTTTCATGCCTGACAAATAAAATAACCAATGGCAAGCCAATGAGTACTTTGAATGTACTCGCAAGCAACCCATGATTGGAACGAGGCACAATAATGCAATGATATAACACTAACTAGGTAGTTTGCAGAAAGCTAGTTTTGAGTGCAATGACATGATGTATCAACATGTAAAGTATCATCATGGGAGTACAGATATCCATACGGACAAGTTACATATATCAACATAAGCAGAGTTGGACACCAATCCAACTTGATCATCGTGTCAAGTCATCCGACTTAACCCAAATAGCTTCAACAACGCACACACACACGGTCGTAAAACTCTAGATGTAGTTTAAGCAGCACCGACAACTGTCCTTAACCGTGGACACGGCTAGTCGAATAGTTTCACACTCTGCAGAGGTTGCACACTTTACCCACAAGATCCAGGGAACTTTCGTGTCATCCACGACCCGTGGTACTTCATGTATCCGGGGTAAGCACCCGATCACTATCTTTCCCTAGATGACACTAACATAGAGTCCACTCGATTGGTAGTAACCCCCGTGCCCAACATTCACATCTTAAAATTGTGGAGCCTCGCTCCCATATTCATCACATACCACAAGCACGGGGTACCAACGGTGTGTCCGGTGCCCTGTGAAAACAGTCATGGCCGCCCTACCTAGCACGACCCCATCCCGAGAGAGCACAACAACGACTCTCCCGTCACTAGTAATACAGGCTCCAAGCTAGTATCTGCCTAGGTAATCAATAATGCCCTTTCCCATATAAGGGTAGAGTGGTTGCGCATGTAAGGTTGGGACAGTCGACAAATCTTAAATCTAATCCGTTTTAAAAAACAACACACACACTTGCCTCGGTACACCACTTCGTCATCAAGTGGTTACCCATCTCATTATCTCCCTCGGGCATAAGTGGCACCCGACGGGGTTTTCAAAAAAAGTCTTTTGAAAATACTTTGCCTCCATCACCATGCATATTCCCGTCCCTTTTTGTGTAGCAACTACTCTAGCATCCTAGCTACTCCCACCGGCATAATCCTCATAAGGAGGTAGGGTCGTGCACCATGCAAGTATCAACGAGGAAGTAACGGTGGCAAACCACCCATGTGGTCACCTCATCATCAAGTCTCTGATGCAAGGAATAAAAGTGCTATATGACATGCATAAAAAAGGGTTTCATAGACATGGTCAAAGGGCTGCTTGCCAGGTTCATCAGAGTCTTGTATTCTTCTGGTCCTCCTCCAAGTACTCAGTCTACTTCGTCGGAAACAAACACAATAAGCAGCACAACAAGGCAAAAGTAAAAGTGCTCCAAAAATGTGAGTTGGACTTTTCTAGGATAACTTTGGTCATATGAAAAATGACCAAAGTGGTTTTATTGGAGGGAGGGTCAATGGATACTTATGAGCATTTCAATATGTTGGATTCAAAGAGTTTATGGATCCGTAAGAAGTGCACAGACAAATTATTTCGAAAAATGAGCAGAGGCACCCACTTAACAAGGAATGATTTTATACGCATCTCGGATTTGGTTTCACTTGATTTGGAGTTCAAATGATTTCTCTATGAATTTGCAAAGTTAGCAATATATGGAGAAATGGGCCAATATTTCATGTGGCACAGAAAGTACTGGGAAAAATGTTCAAAAACTAAGGTTTGAACTTACAAGTATACAGAAATTTGAATCATGACATTTGGATCAAAAATGGGCTCTCTGTAATTTTCTAAAGTTTATCACAGAAATGGAAAAATAGGATTTGATAAATACTTGTGAAGGAAATGCTTCTGTAAAAATGTGTAAATAACACCATGTGATAGGGGATGATTTATGGAGTTACTAGAAATTTGAATCATCAAATTTGGATATCCTTTGAATTGTTTATGGATTTTTGAAATTTACCGAAAAAGAAAAGGACAAAGGATTTACCTAAATGGGCCGGATCTGGGCGGTGGCAGCATGCACTGGGCGAGGTTTCGCAGTAGGGCGCCACTGGGCCGGCCCAGCGGCTCGGCCGCACACGCGCAGGGGCCACGTCCAAGGCGGCTTGACAGAACTACGCCTTCGCGTGGGGAAGGCGGGTAAACTCGAAACCGTCTCCACTTGCCAGAGTGGCTGGGAGGCTGGGCCACTGACGAGCGGGTCCCGCCCGCAGGTTGTCTCCTTCCTCACGCCAGAAGCAGAGGAGGTCGACCGAGCGGGGCACCGGTGTGCTCACCGTCGGTTCCGGCAGTCCCCGACGGCGTCCAGCGTACCGGCGGCCTCGGGAGGCAGAGCCGCGCGCATCCATGGGCGCCACACAGGTTGGGGAGGTCCAGGGCGACGGCGACCCTGACGCCGGCGAACGAGGCTTCAGGAGAAGATGGTTGCGGTGGCACGAGGCACCAGAGCAGGAGAGCTCCTACGGTCTGCTGCGGTCCTCATGGTGGCCAAAGGATGGAAGAGGAGGCCCCAGTTTGCCGGATCCGGGTGGAGGCCGACGGCGACCACGACGGCCATGGAGAGGGCAAGAGGGCACGAGGGGGAGAGAGGGGGTGTCAGAGAGGTTCACGGGAGACAGGAGGTTTGGATCGACTTGAGAGAGAGAGTCGGGGTGGTTTAAATGGGCGTGGCCGCGCTGTACCGTGGGCGGCGTCCATGCACGCGCTCGGGCGAGCTTACAGAGGGGAGAGGGGAGAGGTTCTGGAGGGGTCCGACAACATGCCGTGTACTGGACGCCGAGGCAACCTCGGGGTACATGAGGGGGATGCCCTAGGTGGTCCGGTGGCTCGGGCAGAGAGTGGCTACAGTGCTAGGGTGCACTGTAGCGCGCTCCAGAGCACGTCTTTGGCCGGCATGGCCATTGTTTTGGCGCCTTGGGCATGGCCAATAGTGTCCAGCAGCTCTAGGGGGAGTAAACAAGTGGGGAGGAGCTTTGGATGCCTTGGAGAGCTACTAGGAGAGGAGAGAGGTTGAGGGAGAGAGAGAAAGAGGCTGTCAAGAGAGAGAAAGTGAGGGTTTCACCCCCAAATAATTGAGCTGTTGAAGGGGGGGAATTACTGGAGGTAGAAGGTGACTAGATTAAGCTCTGGTAAAAAGTTGAGCTCATGGAGAATAGTGGAAGGGGTCAAAATACTGGTTTTTTGAAAAATGTTAGAAGGTGTTTGATGGTGTTTTGAGCAATCAAAAGATTTCCATTTGACATGATATTTAACAGGATCAAATGGTATATAGGATTTATGTTGGTCACCACTTTGAGTCCATTTTAATAAGGTTGCCAATGTAACTTTGGCAAACCCTAGAAATCAGCAGAAATGGACTTGCTTAGATCTAGCTAAGAAAAACTCTTCTCCTTGGTGCACCACTTGGTGTAGTGTCATCATTTGAGGATTTGAACATGTCCACAAAAATTCAGATCAAAAGGACAAACTTGGCAATGTAGAGTTGTTCAATTTGGTTCTTGACAGAAAGGGTTTTGGGGAACTTTGATCAAGATATCCTTCTCTCCAACTTGTGACATTTGTTGTAGATGCATAATTACAGCATTTGAGGATGTGCACCAAATTTGGGAGCATTTGGACATGTTTGGCAATGTAGAGTTACTCAAACTTCAAAATGGACAAAAATGGTTTTGAGGGGGTTTGATGATGTTTTCTTGATCTTGAAGGCATGATGTTTTGCAAGATCATCAAATATGTCATATGTGACATGCTAGAATTTTCTTGGAATTAATGAAGAAAATTTCCTTTGTAAATATTTGAAAAGCTTGAAATTTCCAGAAAGGTTTTTGAGGGGTTTAACCAATAATTTGAACATGACCATGTGTTGAAACTCTTATATATGGAAAACACATGTCCACTTAGTTTCCTTGATTTTTATAAAATATATTTGAAGCTTTAAAATAATTTTAACCTATTAAAGACCATTTCTGGCCTAAAGAAAAAGCATTTAAATAAAATAGCAAAATAACTTTTAAAATAATTATTTTGTGGTTTATGGGTGTCCTATATCTTATAGGAGTCAAATACAATTTTTGAGAGATTTTTCACATCCCAGATTAAGTACTTGTAGTTCAAGCCTTAACTCAGGGGTTTTTGGAAAATCTAATTTATAAAATACTTTTTGGCCAAATTATTTTTACAAGAAAATACTATTCTGTTCTATACACATGGCATGATCATTGGGCAAGGTTTTGGATCAAGGGGAAGGAGTATAAGAGTTGGAGGATTTATTTGATTTTTAGAGCACTTGCAAACAACACACAAAAATCAAATCAAGCAAAGTCAAGAACACTCAAAGGTTTTTGTCAAACCACATTTTGCATGATTTATTGACTTAAGTGTTGTGGCATGATAATTAGGGTGTCACATTTTCCCATTTCAAAATATCAAATGCCTAAGATTGTGGAGTGTGCAGGGTTTGCCATCAGCTCGGACATTGACATGGCACCTCGTGCTAAATAAACCAGTTGTTCTTTTTGTGCAGTTCCACCAAAATCAACCAAATTCGCGCGTAGCTTGTATGATGTCGCCCTTATATGTTGCAACGCCTTGGACATATCGGCACCTCCTTTCTTGTGGTGGAAATGAATGATTCGATATATTCATAAACATTTTGTGTAGTTCCCATTGAAATCAAGCTGAGCACCCCTGTTTGCGCAAATACAAAAAGAGTGTTTAGTATAAAGTAAACTGTACTATGAATTGACAGTTTAAACAGGCACCAACATGGTCCATGTAGAGAACACTTTAAAAAAATGGAACTCACCAGAAAGAATCCTAGAACAACATTGTACTTGCTCATCACAGCAAAAAGATGGGGATATGTCAGTCCTTCTGAGCTGAAGTTAGTTTGGTCATGTGGGGAGTAATGTAACCATCCTTCAACTGCTCCTTCTGATGAGAAGATAGACAGGGTTTCTTCATCTTGGCATAATCGGAACTAGTCACTTCACGTACTCCGTATTCTTCTTCATAGGAAGATGATCCTGTTGTGCAAAGACAAGAGGACAACTAAATGCTAGCATCTCTGTTTGCTCATAAAAAAGGAAAGGAAATATTTAAAACAACACAGATGAAGCACTTCTCAAGGACAATACCACTTTCTCATGACAGTATCAAAACAGTAGCACAACACCAATAGAGATGACTAAGCTCAATCATATGGATGAAATCCATGGGCGAGTACCAAAATTTGTCAGGAGGCTTACGGTGTAGAGCATACAGATAAAGCACTTCTCCGAAACCATCTGTTGTTATCTACTATGGTTGCCATGCTTACTATATACTCCTCAATTAGTTTAGTGTTTCCAATATCTTCTTGTGCAGTTCCACTAAAATATATGGTATCTTCAAAGAAGATCCCTGTTTGCACAAGTAGAGATAATTACATATTACATTAAGAGTGACATCAAATCAATGGCAAAAAAATTGCTCGTTCCAGCCATAGCAATAAATTAAGATGCAAAACTACATCATTGATTGTGTCATCACAGTTCCAGTGCTTCATTACAGCACCGGGAGTTAATTTTTGTTTTTCTGCCGCTTGTTCTTCCCCTTCATCACTTGGTTCAATAACAGACAAGCTTCACATTAGATATAAGATTTGGCATGTTAATTAGGGAGCACAAGTATAGAACTAAAGAATGACATTAATTTTCTGATGAAAGTGGCAAAATACAGGCCAACAGTTGTGAAATATCCTTATCTTACCTCAATGGGATATTATGGTACACATACAGATTGGAAGTCTTGTCTCCATTTGTGAAGTTCACTAAAATCAAGCAACATTACCGTAAAAGTAGCCCAACATATGAAATCACGCTGCACAATCATGTGAAAGAAAGCTAGTACTGACCTCTCATAGCACGGAATTCAAACAACTCACAAGAACAAGATCTGAACCAAATTTGCCATCGCAGATAGGAAGTAAGATCTCCTCTTGTGCAGTTCCACTAAGATCAAGAAATCAAGCAATATTGTCGATGTGACATTTTGGTTGAACTGCACAAAACACTCCTAAAACAAAAGTATTTTGTGCAGTGTAACAAAAGGTCACAATAGCAATGAGGTGAAGTAGATAACCCTGTTTACACAAAGGTGCAAAGGAAACAACTAGTGGTCAATAACGGTGGATGACACAGAAGCCAACAAAAATAAGCATCTAACTTATCTAAATGGGAAAGAAAGTAAGAGAGTAGTATTTATCAAATGGTGGCATTGATTAATATTAACAGACAGATTACATTAACAATAAAATTCATTAAACATGTAATTTGCTTTTAACTGTGGCATTGCATCAATTTTCCACCGGCATTATTAGAGGGTGTCTGTTTACAGAGACTTTTTGGTGTAGGGACTAAAAAAAGTCCGTGTCAGTCCCATCTAAACCAAACAGGACGGATTTTTAGGGACTCAAAGTGGGCATTTGGTACAAAAGAAAGAAGACCCTGAGGGAGATTCTTTTTGGCACTTTTTCCAATAGTTGCCCCTACCACGTATCGCACCTCGTTTCTATTAGTTCATTACTAGGGGTAACATGATTTTTAGCATGTTATTTAATAACCTCTAGTCCATGTTTAGTCCCTGGAACCAAGCACATAGGGACTAGGGACTTGTTAACCAAACAGGGCCTTAGATGAACAATAGCTAAAGAGTTGCACGGGACAGTGGACGCACCAGCACAATGTGCATCTACCAATGTATGAAGGGGTGATGCATAGTCTATTGCAACAAAGAACAAACAACCAAGGAGCATATTTGTGTTGGTTGCATCTTTGTTAACTTTAGACTCCTTTCCCTATGTGAGCGCAACAAATCTAGTCATGCTCAAACTCTACAGCCTTGTCCCCCGAAACAAAACGATCAGTTTGTTACAGATGTGCGTACTGCGTTTGTCATTGTTTTCTCTTTTCGACCAACGTAGGTGCCGGATAGCCAGTATGTACTAGTACTTTCACCCTTCCTTTCCTCTTTGAACCACGTCCTAGATTCATGCTATACAACTTTCCCCACTACGTTCCCCCATTCCTTTCCTCTTTGAACCACATCTTAGATTCATGCTATACAACTTTCCCCACTACTTTCCCCCTTCCTTTCCTTTTTGAACCACGTCCTAGATTCATGCTATACAACTTTCCCCACTACTTCCCCCCATTCCTTTCCTCTTTGAACCACGTCCTAGATTCATGCTATACAACTTTCCCCACTACTTTCCTGTTTGATCCAACACCTAGATTCTAGTGCAGAAGCGGAAAAAGCCCATATGCATCTAGAGCAATGCATGTGGAATAAGTAAATTATACCTTATGGTTCTTGGGGTGTGGTTCGGTGGGTGACTGGAGGCCGCTTGGCCCACACTACGTACATCGACGAGGAAGAAGGGGTCGGAGGCCCTCCCGTGCCGCCACTGGGTGAAAGAGAACAGCTGCGCCGGTGGTGGATTCCCTCCCTCTTCGAGGCAACAACGTTAAGCATCCTTCCCTTCCCGACAGACGGATCATGCCGTCTCTTTGACCAGCAATGAGGGAAGAGAGAGAGAGGCCAACAAAGTCTTGTTTAGATCTTGAGAGGGTGAGAGAGTGTGAAGAGAGCAACTACAAGCACTGAGGCTCCAGCGTGTATATATATATATATATAGTGGAGAGACACAGAGTGAAGAGTGCAAACCCTAGAAAAGAACTGCCGAGGCTGCAGCGTATACGTGATGAGATGATTATACGGTCACTACGAGATCGTATAGCTCCGTATCCATCCATTTTGACCAGTCAAAGAATCCTCCGGGCACCGCCCCAAATCACTTTCTCTCTCTGTCATGCGGGGCCTACCTGTCATTGGGTGGAAGAAAGAAGTCGAACAAAAACAAAATTATGCTCAAGTGTAGTTATCCAACCCGAGACCTCAAGTTTGATGAGCGAACAGGCTAACCAGCTACACCACCCTCCTGTCATGTTCAACGAGAGGAAAACAACCTTTTATACATTCCTACATTCATGTGACAAGCATGCCGTGTTTTTTTTGCGTGCGAGTCATTGGGATTTAAATCATAATCGTGTCATGTGGCTTTGGTGGTAAGGTCTTTTGGTATTTAAAGCAGTTTTGGTAGTACAGAAATAATGCAGCCTTAGTCACCTTACCTCTCTCCACGTAGTACGTTGGGTCCCACCAGTCAGAGGGTGAAACAAACAAATTAATAAGAAAAATTAAAAGCGCCAGTGGTGTATCTTACCTCACACATCTCGCTACTGCTCGTGAAAACTATCCAATTGATCCCTCTGTTCGCACACATACTATTTTAAGTGAATCCTTATTATAACATGCACACAATTTTGGGCACTTGTATTCAACCTAAGTCAGTGTGCGACCATATCTCGTACTACTCCCTCCATCTAGGTGTAATAAGTTACGTTAGAAGGTGCAGCGGGACCAATGTGCAAGCAGATTGGAGGAGAAGGAGAAACTTGAACGGTACTTCCTCCAATCAAAGCCCTGATTTCTGTCTCTAAACGCAACAATTAATCCCAACAACTAAGAGATGTCGTTTTAGCTACCATGCAGGACCACGTATTAACTCGCATGCAAGCGGACTTTGATTTCAGGACTGATCAACGCGTAGTTGCGCTCCATGCATTGGGTTTCCGGGGGAGACAACAAGGCAGAGTAAGGAGCGGTTGGTTACATTGCTTAGGTTGGTCATAGTGGTGAGTAACTTGGACTAGTAACATGCACGATATTCCTATTCTATAAACTCGTGTGTGCGTGTGCGTGTATGTTTAACAGCATGTGTGCGTTAGAGAGAGCGACACATCGACCTTCTCCTACAGAGAGTTGGTGTGTAGTGTACAATTTAGCCACGAGAGTGGGTGCATCCTCTTCCGGGCGTCTGGTCGGGACAGGCGGACCACTGCCACACCCTCTCCTGACCAGCCTGGCGCACCCAAAGCCCCTCCATCACTCGCAGGCGCTTCTCGCCCTAAACGGTCAGCGCCGCTCCAAAGAATCGGTGCCGCATTCATGCCCGAGCAGAGCGGACGCGACCTCTCACTGGCACCTGAGTTGAAGAGGGAAGCAGATTCAAGAGTGATGGTTGCTTCGTCCGTCCAACTTACTGCTTGGTCTATGTGATTTGATGGCTCATTGGTCATTATTACTGAGGTGGTAGGACTGCTGGATGTGCCATGCTTTCGGCGAAAGGAGGTACTACTAGATTACAATTTTCTCCATTCTTACAGCAGAGGAGTGCGAGAGAAGTGAAAATTCACAGGCTCAGTGATTACATGGCCCACCTCACATTATCACCATATTTTCTGGACACCATGCGACACCTAACTCTTTACATAGCACTACTAGTATAGTACGTACTGTAATTTATCAGCAAGATAAATTTGTACAATGCTATGAAGCTTCCAGCTTCTGTTTCATGTATCTTGCGTCCAAGGTTGCCCGTTGCAACATTTCATCAAATACAAAGGAGACTAACATGCATGCTATTGCATCTCAATGATTGACGAATCATAGCCAATATGTACTCCCTCCGTTCCAAAATAAGTGTCTCAACTTTATGCAAACTTTAGTACAAAGTTGTACTACTACTAAAGTTGACACTTATTTTGGAACAGAGACAGCTAAAGAAAAAAAGATCCATGCGGTCCCTAGCCCTTTAACTGTAAACTCTAACCCGACTTTAATTTACTGGCACCGTTGGAGCTTTCGAAGAAATGAATTTTGCAACCCTTTGACCATCGGATCATTTTGTGCAGTTTCACCAAAATCGAGATGAGCATCCCTGTGACAAAGAAATTGAAGAAGCGTGATTAGAATAAGATTACAAGGGCTAGTTGATGGGACATAAACTCATCACAAATACAGTACGTAGAAGCCAGTAGAGGTATGTGCGGGGCAAAAAGTAGAGAAATATCCACATGGAGTGATGTGGGCAGCTGGAGCTGTGGTGCAAGCCGGCTGTGAAGGGAGTTGTACCTGAGTGATGTCGGGACGTAGCTCAACCTAGAGGAGGGCAGCGGGAGGCGACAACTGCCCACGTCGCGATAGTGAGCAAGGGACGAAGGCAACCTCACCAACTTTGTGAGAGAGAACGGCGGGGACCCCTGATCGGGACGTGCCGATAGTGGGTTTTCACCGTCGGCGACGGCGACCACATCTACACTAAGCATACACCCCTTCCCCCGGCGGACGTGATCCTCTGGGATGTTAGAGATGTGGGCACAGTCATTTTGTGTGAGAGAGTGTGAAGAGGGCAACCTCAACAAGCAACCGTGTAGGCTCGTCCTGCCTATGTATATAGTGGAGCGGTTTCCTTTTCTCTCCATATGAACCTATTTATATTGCGTACGTGCCACTGAAGAAAAAAATATTTATAAATGACGCGTCACCTACTACTCGTTCTCCTATAAACCTTGCGCTTGGCATCTCCAAAATATTAACCTTGCGATTGGCTCTTCGCCTCTTCGGGAAGTCGAGCAATAATAGTATTGCAGTAAATATCATTCTAGCTATATGATACCAAATGAATTGCTGCACGTCCACCACGTGGGCGAGGGTCGAGGGGTGAGCGAGAGTGCGTACTATTACCTCCATTTCAATATGGACTACACACGGAGCAAAATGAGTGAATCTGCACTCTAAAACACGTCTATATACATCAGTGTTTGGAGTATGTACTAGCATATTGAAATCTAAGGACATATATTCCAAACAATATGATAATCTCTCTAACCAAGGTAGGGACGAGGAGTAAACGGAGGGAGTAGTAAAATTTTCTCCTCGTCCTGTGAGCCACCGCACGCGTGGGCGAGGGAGCGGGCGTAAGGCGTAGTACTACTACCTCCATCCTGGTTTATAGGTCACCTTTGTAGTTCGTGCCAAATTTTATCAAATATTTAGCTAACAAAATGTTAATTCATGTCAACAAAAATTATATCTTTGGATCCGTATTTCAACATAGTTTTCAATGATATAATTTTTGGTAACATGCACGAACGTTTTGTTAGTTCAATCTATAGTCAAAAATTGACACAATATACAACGGGGACCAATAAACCAATATAAAATGAGTAGTAGTAAGAAAGCTTCACCTCATCCTGTGAGCCACCGCGCCCGTGGGCGGGGGAGAAGGCGTAGTAAGCAAGCTTCTCCTTGTTCGACGAGTTGACTGGAAACATCAAAAGTAATACGTACAGAGCATCTCGAGTGTATAGAATCTTGCCTCTAAGGTAGGCCCCACATGGTTTGCCTCTTTTTTAACAGGCGCATCAAGTCGCAATTTGTTTGTCCACACGTGGTAGACGATCCTCCATCAAGTGGACAACCAGTACACGTGTCAAATTACCACGTGGGCTGCCTTTTCGTACAGAATTGAGCTCCACCGTGTACCCGCGCGGGTGTGGTTGGGAAAGAGACGGGAGTACGTGTGCCGTGCATGCACCTCTTCTCTTCGTGCATGTCCCCCACCTACGTGGGTTTGTGTGAGAGATACGAACCTAGAAAGATGGTGTGTACATTCGTGAGTGTTTTTTGTTTTGGGGGGGGTGATTTCTTGACATCTCAAACAAAATTTTGCCACCTCTTCTCTTCTCTTCGTGCATGTGTCTGTGGGAATATGTGTTAATGACATCTCAAACAAAATTTTGCATTCAATGTGTGTGAAATAGAGGCCTATCCATATCATATATAGAGGGGGCGATCCACGAGAAGAGTGGGAGGGGCCATATATCTCAATAGAGTCAAAGAGAGGATCAAGTGGGTGGGTGCGAGATCGATGAAGAGAGCCATCGAAGTTGTATGTGTGCAAGTCAAAGATATAGGGCGACCGGCCTACTGGAACGTCAGAGGGCACATGGCAAGTTTGTGTGTGGCAGGGAGAAATGACTAAAGCACTCGATGTATCGGTGTGTGTGGGGGGGGGGAGGCGGGAGGCAGAGGCCTAACTAGAGAGGAAGAACGACTTGTATATGTGTTGAGAAGGAGAGACCCAGCTATGTATTGAGGGAGAGAGGTCTACATCCATACATAACTGAAGGACGGGAAATAGGTTGGGACAGAGAGAGAGAGAGAGAGAGAGAGAGAGAGAGAGAGAGAGGAGAGAGAGGGAGAGGGGTAGACTGCTGGATGGGTGATGGATTGCTTCTCGAAGATTGTGGGAAAGGCCTACTAGACAAACTAAGGATAGAACTGCATTATTATCAATAAGAGTGGCGATGTGTTTCTGTGTGTGCCTGTGCATGATAGATTTGTTGGGACGCATGCATGGATGATGAAGGGGAACCATGTGTTTGGTAAGAAAACCAAACTAGATCAATAGATCAATTGTTGTTTGTCGGAGGAAGGGAGAGACATAACTAATGAGGTACATCGATCGACGCGTGAAAAAAAACGAGTTATAAGGACCTAGCTAGCTATATGTATAGCGGGAGATCGGGCGGTGTACATCCATTCGTTAGAGGAAAATAAGGCCCAGCGAGACGGATAGACAGAGAGAATGGAGCTATAGGAGGTGATGCAAGAGGCCGAGCTACTACCTAGATAGGGGGAGGAGTGTGCGGTTGTGAGATCGATAAAAAGAGGGGCGAGAGTTTGGACATGTGTGGGGCCGTATGAGAGACACAAGGCATCGACACAGAAAGGAGGAGATGGAAGGAGCGTTTGTATGTTGTAGGCAGACATTGCTGGAGAGGTTTATCGATCCGTGTGTGTCGGAAAGGAGTTGTGGAGATTATGGGAGAACGACCTAAATAAAAAATGAATGTGCGCGACGGATAGAATGTTGAGGGAGGAGGAGGGCGAGGAGGGCGTGTGCATGCACGAGAGAAAGTTAGTTCTAGCTACAAAGGTTAGAGGATTGTGTGGGTGTAAGAGACTAACAAAGATCATAATTTGAAATGAAACTGGATTCATATATTTGAATAGGAGATCATAGTGTTATAAACATATATGCATGCATGAATATAGCGGTGATACGCGTGCTGTGGTTTTGCACATGATATACCATAATGTGATAATGCATGGCGTTTGCAACTCACAGCTAAATGTAGAACAATCTAAACCAAACTATACATCGAACAATCTCACATTTAGTTGAACTTTTGATAATGTGTGGTGTTTGCAGCTTACAACTGAAAATCGAACAATCTAAACAATACTATATATCGAACAATCTCACATTTTATTTGAATTTGTGGTGATGTGTGGTGTTTGCAACTCACATCTAAATACTTAGGCATAGGGGGCGGGGCACCATACATTACATGATAAACATATTATACATATGAGACGTGGTTTAGATTATGAAGATCCAGCTAGAGCTTGAAATGTACTATGATTTGAAAACAACATAAATTGGATTCTAAAAATTGAGTTCGAGTTCATATACTACAAATAGTTCATATCTAACTCGAGCGTAATCATGTGGTGTGCTATGAAGGTAATACACAAACGATGGCTTAACTTGACAATAATGATGAGTGTAGATCTTATTAAAATCGAGAAACAAATTCAAATGGTTTGACTTCACAACAATCATTATTGTAGATCTTATTCAAATAGAGAAACAAATTCAAATTTAGTTCATATTGAAGCGGTAGTATATACGTTCGGAATGCACTAAAACGTTCATTTGTGTAGCAGATTGCATGCATTATACACATAGCGAAATATTTTAATTGAACATAACATGAATTCAAACTTTTGAATGGCATTTGTAGTGCGAATTGATTTGGTACAGTACACGGGATTAGACTCTCTTGTGTGCTGCAAATTAATTTCTTTTTGTTTTTCCGTCGACGGAAGTGCGAGTTAATTTAGTACAGTACACGTTAGGATTTGTCCGGAAATTTCAACCCGCGCCTTGTTACCCTGAAGTATTTAAGGTATATCTTTTTCTCATTGTGCTCCGACAACTCCCTCCATATCAACCCGCGCCTTGCTATTCCAAAATTACCACATCGCGAAAACTCCGATGTCACATCCCTAGCTTCTGCATTGCACTAGGATAGCTTCATGTGTGCATCATGTCTAAATTTTTTCTTAAACTTGAAACGGGGACTAACAAACCACAACACCCCCTTTGGAATACTAGGTTCCAACAATTGGAATTCAATGAACCCAAAATGCTTTCATAAATGTTCACCATTTTGGTCCTGGCTTAATCCTCTGCCAAAAATGGTTTCATATTTTTGGAGGCTATTCTGGATTTTTGCACCAAGCCGTAAGTATTTGCATTTGGGCAATTTAAATCCTATAAATATTTTAAAATGCCCAAATAATCTTGAAGGTATTTTTAGGCTGTTGAGAATATTTTCAAATGTGCCTCTGAATATTTTCAGGTTTTTCCTAAATTGAATAGTTTTTGTACTATTTCAAAACACAGAATAGAAAAAAATAAAAAGACAAACACAAAGAAGAGAGAGAGAGGGTTTTACCTGGCGCTCACCTGGCCTAGCCCAGCACGGCCCAGCCCACTGGCCTGTGCCAGTCGTCGTTGTCCTCCCGCCAGTCGGACATTGCGCGTGCCCGACGCGCGCGTGCGCTCTGCGCGCCATGCGAGCTCCCTGCCTGCCTGCGTCCCCGCCGCCCTGGATGCCTCCGCGCATGCCATGCAGCCTCCCTGACCGCCCCTCACTCTCTCTCAAGCTCTTCCCCTCCTCTGCTCTCTCTCCCTCTCATGCCCGAGCGCAGCCATCGTCGCCGCCCGTCGTTGTCGCGACCACCGGCCACCCCACGCCTCACTGACGCGCCCAGAAGCTCTGCAGCGTCGTCCTCGACCCCCTCACTGAGCCCCGCCCCGCCAGACACCCTCGAATGCCGACCATGCCGTCTTCTTCAACCTCGGTCCTCCGTGAACGCCATCGCCGCCCCGCTTGCTCCGGCCCCTCCCCGAGCTCGACTACACTACATATGCATGGATATATGTGTAAAGGGCCATATCAGTGGATTGAACTGCAGAATGCCAGAATAAGAGGGGGATAGCTAATCTTTTCGAAGACTACGCTTCTGGCAGCCTCCGTCTTGCAGCAGGTAGAAGAGAGTAGACTAAAGTCCTCCAAGTAGCATCGTATAGCATAATCCTACCCGACGATCCCCTCCTCGATGCCCTGTTAGAGAGCGATCATCGGGTTGTATCTGGCACTTGGAAGGGTGTGTTTTATTAAGTATCCGGTTCTAGTTGTCATAAGGTCAAGGCACAACTCCGGGTCGTCCTTTTACCGAGGGACACGGCTATTCGAATAGATAAACTTCCCTGCAGGGGTGCACCACATAGCCCAACACGCTTGATACTATTTGGCCGGACACACTTTCCTGGGTCATGCCCGGCCTCGGAAGATCAACACGTCGCAGCCCCAACTAGGCACAACAGAGAGGTCAGCACGCCGGTCTAATCCTAAGCGCACAGGGGTCTAGGCCCATCGCCCATAGCACACCTGCATGTTGCCAACGCGACCGGAAGTAGAACTAGCCCCCTTAATACAAGAGCAAGCTTACGTTCCAATCCGGCGCGCGCCACTCAGTCGCTGACGTCACGAAGGCTTCGGCTGATACCACGACGCCGGGATACCCATAACTACTCCCGCGTAGATGGTTAGTGTGTATAGACCAAATGGCCAGACTCAGATCAAATACCTAGATCTCGTTAAGCGTGTTAAGTATCCGCGAACGCCGACCAGGGCCAGGCCCACCTCTCTCCTAGGTGGTATCAAACCTGCCCTGTCGCTCCGCCACAAAGTAATAGTCGGGGGCCGTCGGGAACCCAGGCCCACCTCTACCGGGATGGAGCCACCTGCCCCTTCAGCCCCCATCTCCGAACAGTATCACAGGTAATGTAACAGTGTATAGTATATAGTATATGCCCGTGACCACCTCCCGGAGTGATCACGGCCCAGTAGTATAGCATGGCAGACGGACAAGAGTGTAGGGCCACTGATGGAACACTAGCATCCTATACTAAGCAGTAGGATAGCAGGTAAGGGTAACAACAATAGTAGCAAGGACAGGCTATGCAGCAGTATAGGATTAACTGAAAACAGTAACATGCTACACTACTCTAATGCAAGCAGTATAGAGAAGAATAGGCGATATCTGGCGATCAAGGGGGGGCTTGCCTGGTTGCTCTGGCAAGAGAGGGGGGTCGTCGGTGACGTAGTCGACCACCGGGACATCAGCATCGTCACGGGGTCTACCGAAGAAAAGAGGGGGAGAAACAGTAAATACATAGCAAGCAAGTGCATAACAGGACAACAGGCAGAGCTAGACATGTTCTAACGTGGTATGAGGTGATACCGGTGAAGGGGGGAAACATCCGGGAAAATATCTCCGGTGTTCCGCGTTTTCGCATAGATGAATCGGAGGGGAAAAGTTGTGTGTTCGCTATGCTACGGATGCGTGGCGGACGAACGGGTTGCGTAATCGGATTTGTCTCGTCGTTCTAAGCAACTTTCATGTACAAAGTTTTTCCATCCGAGCTACAGTTTATTTTATATTAAATTCTAGAGATTTAAATCATTTTCTGAAATTATTATTAATTCAAAATTAATAGACAAAATGCTATGGGTACCCAGCCCTGTGTACACAAAATGTACACAGAGCCTGACATGCGGGCCAGGGGGCTGAGTCAGCAGCCCAGTCATCAGTCAAAGTTTGACTGTTGACTGGTGAAACTGACCAATGGCCCCTCCCTGTCATAGTCACCGGAGATAGCTAAGGAAATTAGTTCTGACTTAACAGATTAATTAGCATTAAGTTAATTAAGCAAACTTAATTAATTAATTATTATTTTCTTTTCATTTTATCTTTTTTTGTTTTCGTCCAAAAGAGAGAAAAAAAAAGGTGCGGGCCCCGACTGTCATTGGTCGGGGGCCTTAGCGGGTTAGTAGGCAGGGGGCGACGGGCGCCTGGGCGGGCGCTTGCCCGCAGGGGGTGCGGCGGGGCGAGGCCACCGGGCGCCACCAGCGAGCAGCCGCGGCGTGGCAGCCATCAAGGGGCCCCAGCGGAGGCGGCCAGCAGGGCGGTGGCGGGCACGACAGCCCGGGGCGGGACTGGCGGCGGCAGGGAGGCGGAGGGAGCCAGGGTGCGGACGGTGACAAGCGGCGGGGGGGACGTGCGCGCGCGGAGCTATGCAGCAGCAGTAGAGGAAGTTGCGCGCAGGGGGAGGCGACGGAAACGGTGAGCGTGTGCGCGCAGGTGCTGGTGCGACAGCGAGAGGCGGCGCCGCGCTTCGACGACGAGGTGCGAGGGCACGAGGCCTACGGCGGTGGAGGCGTAGTGAGCAGCGGCCAGTGGGTGCGGGCGCGCGCGTAGGTGGATGTGGGTCGCGGCGAACGCGACCAAGGCGTGAGAGGAGAGGGGAAGAGGCTCACATCGAGCCTGTCGTTGTGCAATCACGTGCTTGGTGAGGGCCTGAGGTAGACGGAAGATGCCGACGAGGTCGGGGTCGTCCGACGAGGCAGCACTGGCGACGGCGCCGGCACCGCGGCGTTGAGGCGAGGAGGAGGTGACGGTGACGAGGTCCTCGGGCGGCGGCGTGGTGACGACAGGCAAGGCCGATGGCGTGCGGCGAAGGAGTGGTGGGGCGGGGCAGTCCGGCGACGGTAGGGCGGCGTCGGTTGGGCGCCGACGTCGGGCTTGAGGACGACGGGATCAGGGCGGCGTCCGTTGCGGCGCCCCCAATCCCTATCGCGCGCGGGGGGAAGTGGGAATCATGTGGGGGAGTGGGTAGTTGCCAGTGAGCCGGCGCGGCCAACGCGGGCGGGGAGTGCGGGAGGGTTCTCGCTCCTCGTGTGCCTCTTCCTGGCGGCGTGAGGAGGGAGTATGGGGTCGAACGGGAGTGGGGTGACTTAGGGTTTGGGGTCGGGGGGGAGTGTCCTTGTAGGCCACAGAGAGTGGGGTGGGCCGTGGGCTGGCCTGGCGGCCCAGAGACCAGCTGTGTCGAGGCCCGGGGGGGGGGGGTTCTTTGTTTTATTTATTTATTTATTTTTGGTTTGATTTGTCTTTTCTT
Source organism: Aegilops umbellulata (assembly GCA_032464435.1). Classification (NCBI taxonomy): domain Eukaryota; kingdom Viridiplantae; phylum Streptophyta; class Magnoliopsida; order Poales; family Poaceae; genus Aegilops; species Aegilops umbellulata. The sequence goes on from CP136059.1 coordinate 88,188,571, forward strand.
TTTTTTGGTTTCCTTTTGTCCCTATTTATTATAGTTTCAACTATATAACAAAGTGGCATCTAAATTGATGTTACCAATTATGCCACCGCCACATTAATTTTCTACCCAATACTAAAATAGTTTTGTAATTACTTAATATTTAAAAGTATTTAAATAATAGTTTTCGCTACTGTTTTAATTACTATTGTGTAATTAAATATTTTATTTAGGTATGGGTCCTCCACCATAATTGCTTATGATTTATTTGGTTCTCTCCGAACATTTTAGTCTTGATTTTTTTGAAAACTTTTGTTGTTTGTTTTTCTATTGAATTTGAATTTGAATCGGTTTCGAACTAACGCGAGATTAGCAACCGTAATCGAGGTGACGTGGCATTATTAGCAGAGGCTACTGTAGCTTGATTATCCGTGTGTCACAATTCTCTTCCACTACAAGAAATCTCGTCCCGATATTTAGGAGGGGAGTAAGGGGGAAAGTTCTGGTTACGATATTCTAACGGATCTTCTCGAAGAAGTTAATCCCTTTCGTTGATGTCTTCAATTCTTTATTCCAATGCATCATGATAAACTTGTCATCATTTCTTCGGGAACTCCATCGTACTTACGAAAAGATAAGGTGCAGCTCAGCTACGACAGAATGCTTTTGAGGGAAACAATCTGGGGTTAACCCATGAATGAGTATAAGATTATCTCTCCAGATGAACATATGAAATACATCAACAGTAAGGTACGAAGGTACAATAAGAGGTTCCAAGTGGATAGATAGTTGCTCGAAGTCTGAACCAGAGTGAGAAAGGGGTTCAAAGTAGCGAGAGTAAGTATTGCGTCTGATACCAGAATAGATCACTAGGACGGTGGCCCGTGAATTGCATACGAGGCCACGTGCGAGGAATAACTTTGGGAATAGGGGGTGTACAGGACAGTCAGGTTTCGATCCTGTGGAACTATGGGTTATGGGCCCTCCAGGTGGATTTTTTTTAATAGGAGCAGTGACATCTTGCCCGGTCATGATAGCAAGGCATGTCAGAGAGTACCATGTCAGTTATGTCATCAACAACGTTGGTACCAAGGGCGAGGGACGAAGAGAACCATTTTCCTGCTCGTCAAAACGAGGCGGACCAATAGGCAAAGTTCTCGTCCATCGGTGGCTACCGGAATGTCATCAACAATAGTAACAGGGTCTTACTGACACGGTTGTACACCAAGGTGTTTAGATAAGCAGAAGAACATTACTGCTTAGATCATATAGATCACCAGATAGGTTAAGCAAAACAATGGAAAGGAAAAAGGTGATCTTCATATTAAATAGAACAATGAAAAGGAAAATGTGTATAAACACAAATCTCAGGGTTATATCCTTCCCAAGGACAAACAGAGCATGATAGCCATGACAGGATATAACGTAGAAAACCCTTTAGGAAAGGGGAGAGAAATTTCATGACATTACCCATACAACGGTGTTTGGATGATTGATAAAGAGAATTTAGCATTGTGCTTCAAATGCTCTTATCGAAAATCGGAGTATCATAGACATGCTTCGGGATAGCATTGACATGGTCTTCAAGCAAAGGTCAGACTTTGGATACTCAATGGATTCATCAGGAACAACTTATAGAATAAGTCTTTCAATTTCCTCATGGAAGAATGGTTAACATTGCTAAAAGGGAGAACTATAACAATAGGCCCTCTAGCCAGGTGTGCTAGGCATGAGATCACCTTACTGGGTCACATAAAGACCAATGTTATAACTCTTGGAAATATGTTCCAACCATCATATCTGACCGAGATTCAGATCTGATTGGTGTCACGATATCTCAGACTCAGGATGCCTGAGAAGAAAAGGTGCAACACAATTTGATGAGATGACATAGTAAGTTTCTCGGGAAAAGAAGGAGTTCCAAAACAAGAGTTCATCATTAAACCAAGCAGAGGATGAGGAGGTGGCTGATGGACTCAGTGACAATTCCTCAAGATTTCCAAAAGGATGGATTTCCACAATTATGTGAACAAGGGGATAACATTTGTCAATCCAAATGATATAATGTTGTATGCTCTAGGAAAACATACACAATTAAACATTGGTTGAAAGGTGCACTCGAAATATGGGTTGGGTTGCACAACCAAAGTTAGAATGGTGATTCAATTATCGAAGGACTTAGAATGATACCATCGCCCATTCACTTAAAAGCAATAGGGTTGCGTAGAAGTTTCGAATTCACACGCCATAGCTCAATTGTCAGTATTCCGATTAAGAACAATACGGGGACCAAGGAATGAACGGAGATGGCGAGAAGTATTATTATATCAATAATCCTTAAGACGTGGTGAAATTCTCACCACATTCTTGACAAAAAGAGATGGTAATACTCCAAGGTAAAACAGAACATGAGCTAGATAGCGAGGAGCTCAAGGTGTAACATAAATCACGGACAAGTTTGTGTTGAACGGAAGGCAATAAAGTGGTCGGTGATATCACAAACCATTGAGGGGCGAGGATGGTATTTCTCATCAAGAATTCGATATATATCTTGGAAGAGCTCAGGATGTTGATGATGACCACGACACATTTGTCGAGAGGTTTCATGAAGATGTAATCGGTCGGCGATGACATCAAGTCAAATGATGATGCAGCGAAAGGTTATGGGAACCAAGGGCACGCCACAAACTCAAAATCAAGTTTGTTGTTCAAGGCGAAATGATATGACGAGGAAAGTCGACGTAAGCCTAACTCATCGTTCAAAATTGTGCTCCGGAAAGAAGGACCAGATAGCACAATTAAAAAGTTGCACGATAATGATATAGCCGATCAGGCTAGGAACAACTTGAAGGGCTATTAAATCATAAGCAACAAAATTTACTTAGAGTTATTGAATTATAGTGCGGAATCGATTCACTTAACGGTGTTCTCGAGTGTCTAATAACTCAGGGCCTGTGAAAAATTGGAACCAGTGAGAATGTAGCACTTGATGGAGAACTCATAAGAAGTTATGCAGTTCCATGATAATCTCGAGATACCAGGGGGGTAATACTCGATGACAGATCAAAGTAGAGGTTGGACTAGGTTAATGCTCTGCAGAAGACAAGTGCTTTACCTGGTCCTAGAAATAGAATCAAAGGAGAACAATCATGGTCGGAACCACGGTCGCAAAGGACCAACATAGATACAAGATGAACTTATAACAAGGGGACCATTATTAATACAAGAAGCTTTCATGATAGATTCCACATCGGGTCCATGGGCATGAACACAAAGTTCAAGGTCGACTCCCACTTCTCCAAAGCAGAACCTTACATACACTTCTCGTTTTGATAATGGTATTAGTGTTGAAAGTTTTACCTGGTGAAGTACCAGATGAGTATGGCCCGTGAAATCTTTTGGGCTCACATAGATTAGTTAAGGCATTGGTTCAACCTATCGAGGCATCTTAGGAACATATACCACAAATTTTTTGAAGTAATTAACACAAGCTCGAAAGTAGAGCATGGTTCACAAGGCAGAGGATACAATTTACCAAAGGCATTACGTATCAGGGAAAGAACTTCCAAAATGATTGAATATGAAGGACGTTGTCGGATAAAGTCCAACAAGGTTCTGATGGTCCATAAAGGATCTGATGTGAGTATCGGCTCACAACCAGAGGAAGAATCAATGCAAAGACATTGGATTATAGAAACAACTGAGTAACTTAGAGCTCAATTGCAAAGGAATTATGATTTACAAAGCGAAGTACCAGAAGCAGGCGCTCCGATCAAGGATGGATAAGTTCAATATACTTAGGGGCACAATCGATGACAATTTGATTGGCGAGAACCAACTCACGTTTGAAATGACGTCTGAGCCGGAAGGATGAATTCTAGGATATGACTGAGGATTGAGAGCATTCACATCATATTGGATCAACCGACTTAAAATGATAATGACAAAGAATGCCAATAAGATTACCAGACTTATAGGATTTAATCCCAATGCATGCAACCAAGAATTTCAAGAGCAATAGGTTGTTGAGGATCTTCGGAAGATTGAATGGTATTTCAAAAGCTTTTGTGAAATACCAGAATCAACTGGGGATGAGCGAATACTCGATGGGTGCGAGAGATTATCCGTAGGGGTATTCAGGTGGCAAGAACTACAAGGCAGTAGCCACAAAGTATTCTCGGAACAATAGAGAAAATTTTTGGTGTATCTTGTAATAACAAGAGCAGCCGGTAATAGAGGTAAGAACGACAAGTGTATGTATTTATCCATAATTATTTATCGGTGGTAGGGATCACAATGGCGAAGGGCACAAGGGTCTCGGGAAAGCATCAGAGAGTGTCTTCAGAATCTTCTGGTGCAGCAGGCGATCATCTGGCCTGAAGGGACTCTCCGGGAGGAAGTATTTTCGAGAATCTAAAGTTAGATTTTAGCAAAATCATTTAACCCGAATAGAAGAGAGTTCAGAGTCCCAGATTAAAGGTCGAGGAATAAAAGATCTTAATACCACCCAATGGCGACGTGGGCCCATAAGGCACACAGCCATGTTAGTAAAAGTTTTTGCAATGTCTAGACTCAACTTTGGCCAAGGAGTGTGGAAGGGGGATTCCTAGAGGCAGTCGGCTCTGATACCAACTTGTGACGCCCCCGATTCAATCATACACTAATCATGCACGCAAATGTGTACGATCAAGATCAGGGACTCACAGGAAGATATCACAACACAACTCTACAAATAAAAATAAGTCATACAAGCATCATAATACAAGCCAGGGGCCTCGAGGGCTCGAATACAAGTGCTCGATCATAGACGAGTCAGCGAAAGCAACAATATCTGAGTCCAGACATAAGTTAAACAAGTTTGCCTTAAGAAGGCTAGCACAAACGGGGATACAGATCGAACAAGGCGCAGGCCTCCTGCCTGGGATCCTCCTAACTACTCCTGGTCGTCGCCAGCGGGCTGCACGTAGTAGTAGGCACCTTCAGAGTAGAAGGAGTCGTCGTCGACGGTGGCGTCTGGATCCTGGGCTCCATCGTCTGGTCGCAGCAATCGGGTAGAGGAATGGGGAAAAGGGGGAAACAAAGCAACCGTGAGTACTCATCCAAAGTACTCGCAAGCAAGGAGCTACACTACATATGCATGGATATATGTGTAAAGGGCCATATCAGTGGACTGAACTGCAGAATGCCAGAATAAGAGGGGGATAGCTAATATTATCGAAGACTACGCTTCTGGCAGCCTCCGTCTTGCAGCAGGTAGAAGAGAGTAGACTGAAGTCCTCCAAGTAGCATCGTATAGCATAATCCTACCCGGCGATCCCCTCCTCGATGCCCTATTAGAGAGCGATCACCGGGTTGTATCTGGCACTTGGAAGGGTGTGTTTCATTAAGTATCCGGTTCTAGTTGTCATAAGGTCAAGGCACAACTCCGGGTCGTCCTTTTACCGAGGGACACGGCTATTCGAATAGATAAACTTCCCTGCAGGGGTGCACCACATAGCCCAACACGCTTGATCCCATTTGGCCGGACACACTTTCCTGGGCGTGTTAAGTATCCGCGCACGCCGACCAGGGCCAGGCCCACCTCTCTCCTAGGTGGTACCAAACCTGCCCTGTCGCTCCGCCACAAAGTAACAGTCGGGGGCCGTCGGGAACCCAGGCCCACCTCTACCGGGATGGAGCAACCTGCCCCTTCAGCCCCCATCTCCGAACAGTATCACAGGTAATGTAACAGTGTATAGTATATAGTATATGCCCGTGACCACCTCCCGAAGTGATCACGGCCCAGTAGTATAGCATGGCAGACGGACAAGAGTGTAGGGCCACTGATGGAACACTAGCATCCTATACTAAGGAGTAGGATAGCAGGTAAGGGTAACAACAGTAGTAGCAAGGACAGGCTATGCAACAGTATAGGATTAACTGAAAACAGTAACATGCTACACTACTCTAATGCAAGCAGTATAGAGAAGAATAGGCGATATCTGGTGATCAGGGGGGGGGGCTTGCCTGGTTGCTCTGGCAAGAGAGGGGGGTCGTCGGTGACGTAGTCGACCACCGGGACATCAGCATCGTCATGGGGTCTACCGAAGAGAAGAGGGGGGAGAAACAGTAAATACATAGCAAGCAAGTGCATAACAGGATAACAGGCAGAGCTAGACGTTTTCTAACGTGGTATGAGGTGATACCGGTGAAGGGGGGAAACATCCGGGAAAATATCCCCGGTGTTCCGCGTTTTCGGACAGATGAATCGGAGGGGAAAAGTTGTGTGTTCGCTATGCTATGGATGCGTGGCGGATGAACAGGCTGCGTAACCGGATTCGTCTCGTCGTTCTGAGCAACTTTCATGTACAAAGTTTTTCCATCCGAGCTACAGTTTATTTTATATTAAATTCTAGAGATTTAAATCATTTTCTGAAATTATTATTAATTCAAAATTAATAGACAAAATGCTATGGGTACCCAGCCCTGTGTACACAAAATGTACACAGAGCCTGACATGCGGGCCAGGGGGCTGAGTCAGCAGCCCAGTCATCAGTCAAAGTTTGACTGTTGACTGGTGAAACTGACCAATGGGCCCCCCCTGTCATAGTCACCGGAGATAGCTAAGGAAATTAGTTCTGACTTAATAGATTAATTAGCATTAAGTTAATTAGGCAAACTTAATTAATTAATTAATTAATTATTATTTTCTTTTCATTTTATCTTTTTTTGTTTTCGTCCAAAAGAGAGAAAAAAAAGGTGCGGGCCCCGACTGTCATTGGTCGGGGGCCTTAGCGGGTTAGCAGGCAGGGGGCGATGGGCGCCTGGGCGGGCGCTTGTCCGCAGGGGGTGCGGCGGGGCGAGGCCACCGGGCGCCACCGGCGAGCAGCCGCGGCGTGGCAGCCATCAAGGGGCCCCAGCGGAGGCGGCCAGCAGGGCGGTGGCGGGCACGACAGCCCGGGGCGGGACTGGCGGCAGCAGGGAGGCGGAGGGAGCCGGGGTGCGGACAGTGACAAGCGGCGGCGGGGACGTGCGCGCGCGCGGAGCTGTGCAGCAGCAGTAGAGGAAGTTGCGCGCAGGGGGAGGCGACGGAAACGGTGAGCGTGTGCGTGCAGGTGCTGGTGCGACGGCGAGAGGCGGCGCCGCGCTTCGACGACGAGCTGCGAGGGCACGAGGCCTACGGCGGTGGAGGCATAGTGAGCAGCGGCGAGTGGGTGCGGGCGCGTGCGTAGGTGGACGTGGATCGCGGCAAATGCGACCAAGGAGTGAGAGGAGAGGGGAAGAGGCTCACATCGAGCCTGTCGTTGTGCAATCACGTGCTTGGTGAGGGCCTGAGGTAGACGGAAGACGGCGACGAGGTCGGGGTCGTGCGATGAGGGAGCACTGGCGACGGCGCCGGCACCGCGGCGTTGAGGCGAGGAGGAGGTGAAGGTGACGAGGTCCTCGGGCGGCGGCGTGGTGACGATAGGCAAGGCCGATGGCGTGCGGCGAAGGAGCGGTGGGGCGGGGCAGTCCGGCGACGGCAGGGCGGCGTCGGTTGGGCGCCGACGTCGGGCTTGAGGACGACGGGATCAGGGCGGCGTGCGTTGCGGCGCCCCCAAACCCTATCTCTCGCGGGGGGCAAGTGGGAATCGTGTGGGGGAGTGGGTAGTTGCCAGTGAGCCGGCGCGGCCAACGCGGGCGGGGAGTGCGGGAGGGTTCTGGCTCCTCGTGTGCCTCTTCCTGGCGGCGCGAGGAGGGAGGATGGGGTCGAACGGGAGTGGGGTGACTTAGGGTTTGGGGTCGGGGGGAGTGGCCTTGTAGGCCAGAGAGAGTGGGGTGGGCCGTGGGCTGGCCTGGCGGCCCAGAGACCAGCTGGGTCGAGGCCCGGGGGGGTGGGTTCTTTGTTTTATTTATTTATTTGTTTTTGGTTTGATTTGTCTTTTCTTTTTTTGTTTCCTTTTGTCCCTATTTATTATAGTTTCAACTATATACCAAAGTGGCATCTAAATTGATGTTACCAATTATTCCACCGCCACATTAATTTTCTACCCAATACTAAAATAGTTTTGTAATTACTTAATATGTAAAAGTATTTAAATAATAGTTTTCGCTACTGTTTTAATTACTATTGTGTAATTAAATATTTTATTTAGGTATGGGTCCTCCACCATAATTGCTTATGATTTATTTGGTTCTCTCCAAACATTTTAGTCTTGATTTTTTTGAAAACTTTTTTTGTTTGTTTTTCTTTTGAATTTGAATTTGAATCGGTTTCGAACTAACGCGAGATTAGCAACCATAATCGAGGTGACGTGGCATTATTAGCAGAGGCTATTGTAGCATTATCCATGTGTCACACCACCGCGCGTAGAGTCTTCCCAGCGCCACATAGCGCTCGTTTGCACACCGGAGCCCGGTCCTGCGAACACCCGAGCTCCGGCCGCCGCCCGGCTCGACGCCGTCGTCGTTCCCGGCCATCCCAGCACCAACCACCGCCACCGTTGGATGCGCCACACCGCCAGCTACCCGTAGCACCCACCCGCGCATCGAACCATGGACGGGGCAGCGTTTCCGACGCTCTCCGCCGTCTCGGCCTCGCCGGCGGCTCCCGGCAGGTTTGACCCTGCAGACCAGGGGTTTGACCCCACTGACCGAGTTGACCCGGGTGGGCCCAGTTTGACCCCTCTGGGTCAATGACAAATGGGACCCGCCTGCTAATTAAGTTAGGATTAGGACTAACTAAAAATTAGTTAGAATAATGACACTGACACGCGAGACCCACTGGTCAGTTTTACCTGGACCGCCCCGTTGACCTGCTGACGTCGCAGTGACGTAGTGCTGACACAGTAACTCTTTTTCTGGATTTATTTTTATACAGGAAATTCCAGAAAATAACCAAAACTTATAAAAATCATAGAAAATCAACCGTAGCTCCAAATCAAACAAATTATATATGAAAAATGATCAAAAAAATCCAATCTATCCTACTGTACCATTTGCATGCATATTAGAGCAACTTGTGTCCTCTATTTAGGACCATTCAATTAAATGGCATTTAAGAAAGCACATATGTAGTTTGAATTTGAACCTAGTGTTCAAACCAACTCCATTTAACTTGTTGCTAGTTGCATTAGGCCAATCAACAGCATATTGCCATGTCACATTCATGCATCATATTGTTGCATGGCATCGATTGTGTTTCTCCTTTGTTTGTCGGTGGTTGTTCCCTCTCGATAGACGTGTTCCGACGACGTGATCAATGACACCGATGAAGAGCTATACTATCTTCAGAAGTGCCAGGCAAGCAAAACCCCCTTGTTCAATTAGGACAACAACGATTCAACTGTTACATGCTGAAGTAGTTGAACCCCTTTTCCTCTGCATGACCTGTCATTGCAACAGTAAATAGATGAAACCCACTAGCATGAGTAGGAGTTGTTTGAGCCCTGATGTGCCTACTCATTCATGCTTGTTTGTCATGCCTACTACTGCCTAGAGTTGAGTCAGATCTGATTCATCGAGGATGAATTGGAATGGTGATGAACATGTCCTACTGTGTGTGAGCTAAGTGTGTGAACACGATTTGGTAAAGGTAGCGGTGAGAGGCCATGTAGGAGTACATGGTGGGTTGTCTCATTGAAACCGTCCTCAGGAACTGAGTTCTGTGTTTGTGATCCATGAACAGCTACTACCACACGTTGGGCCCTAAAATATGACCCCGCTCGACTTATTAACCGCCCTGTCCTCTGTCCAGGTGTTGCAACTAGTTTCTGGTGTTTGTAGGATATGTGCTGGAGGCTGTGCGTAGTGCTGACCCTAGGGGTGGGCTATGATGTGGTAGATACACTGTGGCACGGTGTACCGGGCGCCCATTTGGTGTCTCGGGAACGCTGCACACATCGTTTGGGGCTGGGAGCGAAACCCCGGCCGGATCTCCTCGCGGATGGAACCCGAATAGGCCATAAACCTGGACTAGAGACTTATGTGGTTAGTCAGGTCGTGGCCGACTCCCTCGCTAGGCTTCCGCTTGAAGGTTGCCGAGATACACGACGTGTACATGGTGGTAAGTGGCAAGAGGGTGTGTGAAGAAGTACACCCCTGCAGGGTTATAAATGATCTATTCGAATAGCCATGTCCGCGGTAAAGGACTTCCAGGTTGCCTGTACAGTTCATAGACAAGTGAAAGTGGATACTCTAAAATGCGCAAGATAAGCGTGAGTGCTCTGGATGGCGTTCTCATAGGGAGACGAGAGAGGATCCATAGTGGTGTATTGATTTGGGGAATATGTGGACTCGTGTGCGCCACCCCAAAAGAGTTACTTGCAGTCGTAGTATATGATAGCCATGGAGTCAAAGTTGGCTTGCTATAGTTAAAATCCACCACCCCTTTTGTTGATACCGATGCATATGTAGTTAGTTCTGATGTAAGTCTTGGTGGGTACATTTGTACTCACGTTTGCCTATTTTATGTTTTTGCAGAGAGACGTCAGTCTTGCTAGTAGTTCCGCGTGGACTTCAATGTTTAGCTTTTTACATCAACTACGATCTTGTGCCCTCGGTAGGGTCTTGTAGATAGTCAGGCTTCTCAGCCTTCTTCATTTATAGTTGTTTGTACTCAGACAAGTTAAACTTCCGCATGTGCTTGTTGTTTGTATGCTCTGTATGTTGGGGTCATGAGACCCATGTTTGTAATAATTGGCTCCTCGGAGCCTATTGAATAAATACTTGAGTCATAGAGTTATTTTGTGATGCCATGTTGTATTTACACATATCGAGCATATTGTGTGTATGATTGAAATGCTTGGTATGTGTGGGATCCGACAATCTAGTTGTTTATCCTTGGCAGCCTCTCTTATGGGGAATGTAGTTTAGTGCTTCCATGAGCCATAGTAGTCTGCTACAGCCCGGTTCACCGGAGTCCTGCTAGCCCAGCACTACTGCTCCGGAACACTTGACTGGCCGGCATGTGTTTCACTTCGTTCCTGCGTCTGTCCCTTCGGGGAAATGTCACGCGGTGACATACGGAGTCCTTCCTAGACTGCTACAGCTCGGGTTCCCAGAGTCCTGTTAGCCAAGTGTTATAGCCCGGATTCACACGCTGTTGACTGACATTTTCGATGTTGATTCATGTATGCCTGTCCCCGTAAGTTAGTGCCGCTTTGGGTTCATGACTAGCCATGTCGGCCCGGGTTCTCTGTCATATGGATGCTAGCGACACTATCATATACGTGAGCCAAAAGGCGCAAACGGTCCCGGGCCATGGTAAGGCGAAACCCATGGGAATACCGTGCGTGAGGCCGCAAAGTGATACGGGGTGTTACAGGCTAGATCGGTGTGACTTAGAATCGGGGTCCTGACATCCCACCTCCTGTGAAATCCCGACACGCGAAATGCCCGTGATACCCATGAAACGAAAGAACCCCCTAGCTCAAATCGGTGGGGGTACTTTCGTAACTTACCACACATTTTGGACAAGCGCGCCCCTAAGCCATTGTTCCCCACTCCCATCCCGTCCGCCCGCCCATTCGTACACCGAGGTCATGAAAACCCATGAAGCCCAACACCTCCTCCGTCCGCCACCCAGGCGGAGCCTCTTCCCTGACAACGTCGTCCACAGCAACACCTCGATGTCCCTCATCCACCATACCAGATGGGAATCCGTTGTCGATCTCGTCGTCCTGCCGGTTCAGCCACCCCGTCCTCCACCTCCAAGGAGCTGCCCAGATGTTCCCCTTGTCTTTCACGCCACCTCCATTCCCACACCACCGTCTTCACTTACACCACATGAAGAGCATCATAATCACCGTTTCCTCGGATGAAGTTGAGGCCTAATCGGCGCCACCAAAGAGGTTGTACACTAATCGCCGCATTTTCTTCTTGATTCGTTCTCACGGTGCTATCGCCGCTCGGTCCCAAGCCGCCACAGCGCAGCTCCATCCAAGGCAGCATCGCCGGCCACTTCCTCCACGGCATCGCTCCCTAGGCGGTAACGTCCACATCAGTAGGAGCTGCTGCTTCTGCTTTAGCTCTCACTCGCGCTGCTCCTCTGCTGTTGCTCTCGGTCCCCTGCTTGGTATGCTCTTGCTCGCGCTACTGCTCTCGCTCTTGCTCTTGCTTGTGATGTTGCTCCGATTTAGCTACACTTCAGTCGACTGAATCAACTTTTGGGTCAGTCGATTTTCAGGGGGTGCGGGGGCTCGCTGGAGTTAAGGAAGAACTAGCCATAGCGGGGGAGGAAGCTCACCGGAGAGGTACCCCACTATCTATCTTAGGGTTCAGGGTGGTGGCGGTGGTCGCCGGCGGTGGTGGGGCGGTGGCGTGGGGATCACCGGAGAAAAAGCTCGGCAAGAGGGGGCCTAGAGGGTTGGCCGGGGGGGCGGCGGACCGGCGGAGGGGAGTGGTTTCGGGGCAGGCAAGGCGGCGCACCGTCGGCCGCGGGCGGTGGGGGCGTCTGTTTGGCCGGTGGTGGCTGGCGGCTCAGGGGGTGGAGGTTGAAGTTAAACTGCATTCCCTTGATTTTGTATCCAACGGCTGGAAAATCGACTGACCAAAGATGAAAAAGTCAGTCGACTGACGTGTAGCCTCACCTGATGCTGCTACATGACCAGCTGCCCTGGATCTCGCATGCGCTGCTGCTACTGCTTCTCTGCTACTAGTGCGTTCAATTTCGATAGCAAAATTCAGTTTCACAGTTAAGTTCAGTTTCGACAGTTAAATTCAGCTTTGATAGTTCAGTTCAGAGATGAGCGGCTGATGTATTTTACATCTAGCACTTTTTGGTAATGTATTTTACGTCATCTATTGGAGATGCTATTAGAATTCCACTCAGGTTAACGTTGTCTCTCATGTCCTACTTCAGCCTCGGCGTCGTACAACTCACCGGAGCTGCTCCAATGACGAAACCCTCCATCACAGCGACGCAGTACCCCGGTCTCCATCTGAAGATGATGTGACCATTGACCGTTCTGTTACATATACGTTACAGGTTGGTCAATTCTGTATGGAGGTACCGTCGACAGAACCGAAGGAAGAAGAGGTGAGACCAACCTTCAAAACACCTTGTACGTGGATTCAAATCAGTTCTCTACCAATCCGTATTGGTTCAGTTATGCAGTCAAGTTTGTCTGATCCTGCTATTTTAAAGCGCTGAATTTAGTCCAAAAGATCTGAACGGATTAGGCAAGGAGAGGTAACCAGGCTAGGGTCAAATTGCTACGTGAAGTTCCTTTTATTTTTGGAGTCCGAAGATTGCATGCATGGAGTACTAGTTTTTTGGTCGTGAGTCTCTAGTTTTGTTAGGTAGGAAATCCTATGCGATCAATGTGGCCGGAATATTTTATTTGGTAATTAGAGTTTGTTAGAATCTAGAGTTGGCACGATATGTGCGCGTTGCCTATATAATGGGCTGGCTACGACCGTGTATAAGGGAGTTTATTTTGGGAGTTGAGATAAAAACAGAAATCGCATCATGTCGGGATGCAGAAAAAATTATCTTTGTTTGCTGATCCGCGAGGGGTTCGAGAGCTGCTGCACGTAGGGATTAATCTGATTGATTCCGTACGTAAGTTTTTATTGTTTGGTCTTCTTGCATATTGCTTGATCCAAAGAACCGATCTGCTACTTCGTCGTCTATTTCTGCTATTACGAGAATTGTTCGTCGAGGTTCGTTGCTGATTTTCTTGTACCGTGAAAGATTGGGCCAACGAACGACTCGCCATCTAGACGGGTCTCATCAAGTGGTATCAGAGCAAGGTTTATCATGGTACAATTTATTTCTCTGGTTTTCGGATTGATCTACTTGAGTTGCTGCAATGGTGAATTCACAGAAATCAAATTCAAGTGTGCACGGTGCACATGAAGGAGATGCAGAAGACGAGCTGCCCTTGCCCACCTATGATCAGAGTATTACACCGGCTATTGTGCTAGGATTGGAGGCAACTCGCGACTATGTGCTCAATCGAGTGGGGAGACGCATCGACAAGGTTGAGGAAAGTCTAGGAAAAAAGATTGCTGATTTGACTGAGGCCGTTCATCGATTGAGACCACGTTCACCACCTAGTGATGGGTCTGCTGCACCGCATCGTCACCGGCGATTATATGGACAACAGGTAGGCGAACAAGTTTGCAACAATGGTGAGCATCAAGACCGTCAGTCTGAGGGGGCTGGTAGCTATTATGAGCCTGTGCGGCGTGCTTATAATCATCATGGAGGTGGCCTACACCATGGGGAAGGACACGAACGTCTGCGGCGCGCCTACGAAGATGATGGTATTGGAAGAATAAAAATTTCCATACCGTCGTTTAGCGGTAAAGACAACCCGGATGATTATTTGGAGTGGGAGATGCGCGTGGATCAGATTTTTGATGGACAACGGTACACCGAGGAGAAAAAGGTTCGTGCTGCATCTATTGAGTTCACGGGTTATGCTTTAATATGGTGGAACCAACTATGTCGTGCGGGAGGATGTCCGGAGTCTTGGAAGCAGATGAAGAATATCATGAAGAGATGCTTTGTTCCGGAGCACTTCACTAGGACCTTGTACACACGCTTGCAACAACTTCGGCAAGGTAACTCTAGTGTTGAAGAGTATTATAAGGAGATGGAAATATTGTTGATTCGCACAGGGGTAGAGGAGCAAGAAGAGGCTACAATGGCACGGTTCATGCATGGTTTGAAATCAGAGATACGATACCGTGTCGATATGGTTGAATATACAGGACTACAAGGATTATTACACCATGCCGTTCGAGCGGAGCAGCAAGTAAAGCGTCATTGTGGTCATGATAATTTCTCAAACTCGATGCGACGTAACTTTCAGCGAGAAGGTGGTGGTAACAACGGTTCCAAATCAGATTCTAAGCCAGCTACGAAGGAAGTATCTCAATCCAAGGTTGAATCGTCTCGTGCTTCTAACTCTCGTACCAGTGATATTGTGTGCTTCAAGTGTGGTGGCAGGGGGCATAAGAAGTTTGAGTGTCCTAATGAGAGGAGAGTTCTCCTCACAGAAGAAGGATACATGTCTGCGAGTGATGAAGAAAAAAACATTGACATGTCTAGCGAGAAATCTGAAGATGATGAAAAAGTGACGGCCTGTTTTGAAGCGGCAGAAGCATACCCATCATTAATGGTGCAACGAGTGCAAGAAGATCATATTGAGGATAAGGGGCAACGATGGAATATTTTTCAGTCTGAGTGTAAGATCAACAACACGAATTGCAAGCTGATAATAGATGGTGGAAGCTACACCAATGCAGTCAGCAAAGGGTTGGTGGATGTTTTGGGGTTGCCTGCATGGAAGCACCCGCAACCCCACTGTGTTGAGTGGATGTATCATACAGGGAAGTTGAAGGTTACTCATAAGGTGCGTGTTAAATTTTCTGTTGGTGATTATACTGATATGGTGATTTGTGATGTCATACCCATGGAGGCATGCCACTTGTTATTGGGGAGACCATGGCAATATGATCACAATGCTACACATGAAGGTCAAACGAATACATATTCATTTTGGGATTCTGGGAAACGACGCGTACTGCGGCCAATGTTTGACAACGCAATTAAGGTGGATGGACTTGTTACATTGAAGAAGAAGGTTGCAAAGACTTCTCCGAAACCGAGGACGGTTTCCTTTCATGGGGGAGAGGATGATGTGACCATTGACCGTTCTGTTACATATACGTTACAGGTTGGTCAATTCTGTATGGAGGTACCGTCGACAGAACCGAAGGAAGAAGAGGTGAGACCAACCTTCAGAACCCCTTGTACGTGGATTCAAATCGGTTCTCTACCAATCCGTATTGGTTCAGTTATGCAGTCAAGTTTGTCTGATCCTGCTATTTTAAAGCGCTGAATTTAGTCCAAAAGATCTGAACGGATCAGGCAAGGAGAGGTAACCAGGCTAGGGTTAAATTGCTACGTGAACTTCCTTTTATTTTTGGAGTCCGAAGATTGCATGCATGGAGTACTAGTTTTTTGGCCGTGAATCTCTAGTTTTGTTAGGTAGGAAATCCTATGCGATCAGTGTGGCCGGAATATTTTATTTGGTAATTAGAGTTTGTTAGAATCTAGAGTTGGCACGATATGTGCGCGTTGCCTATATAATGGGCTGGCTATGACCGTGTATAAGGGAGTTTATTTTGGGAGTTGAGATAAAAACAGAAATCGCATCATGTCGGGATGCACAAAAATTATCTTTGTTTGCTGATCCGCGAGGGGTTCGAGAGCTGTTGCACATAGGGTTTAATCTGATTGATTCCGTACGTAAGTTTTTATTCTTTGGTCTTCTTGCATATTGCTTGATCCAAAGAACCGATCTGCTACTTCGTCGTCTATTTCTGCTATTATGAGAATTGTTCGTCGAGGTTCGTTGCTGATTTTCTTGTACCGTGAAAGATTGGGCCAACGAACGACTCGCCATCTAGACGGGTCGCATCAAAAGATGCCTAAGATCTTCTTCCCCTCCTCCAGTAGCCAAGTCAGCCAGATCATCCTCACCGACCAACCCAATCACGCTGAGATCGACATGGCTTCGCCAAAGAGGTTGCACACTTGTTGCATCTCTTTTTTACTCTATATGTTATATATATTATCCACTGAGCACACGAAGTAACGTGAAATACGATTAGTTTCTCCTACTATATGACAAGCAGTGAGTTACCAGGCAACTTAGCTATCCGTGATGGACTCTCTTGAACGCCATCATTATTTATCTATGTGTTTTGAGTTGTGCATTTGTCGATGGGCCTGGGAGTTGAGCTAGTAGGGCAGTGGCCTGGGTCCAAAGTAGTAGAAGTATCACACAAACATTTTTTGAGTGTAGGCTTTTCCTTGCTCAAGCCTGCCTGCTAGAATCGCCAGTGCTTGAAAGGAAAAGGGAAGGGAAAACATAGGAATTAGAAAGTTTCAGATGGTACTACTATTCATGCATTTGGTTCAAAGGAAGGGAGAAAACGAAAACTATAGGATTTGTTCCTTTAGTGTCTCCTTGAAAGAAAAACCATAGGAATTTTAATATCCACTTGTCCTCTTTTTCAAATTGCTATTCATGTAGCACAAGACTAAGAGATAGTAGCATAATAGCATTATAACCATACATTTTCTTATGATTTGACTTAATCTCACCATGCTTCTTTGCATCCTGTGATCTTCCAATTCTTGTTAACCAAACATCCAGGTTGGCAGAAATCCTGTATTTTAAATTCTCTGTTTTGCACATGCATTCCTATCCTATTACTATGTATTTCCTATCCCCACGTTGTTAGAATCCTCCAATTCAAATGAGCCCTTACAGAATTACTTCTCTTACAGATCGTTGTCAAAGAAAACCTTGTGTGGTTTTTCCCGCTCCTGCTGCGCCATTGTCCACCCCAGCTTAGCTGCTCCAACGACAAAAGGGTCCAACACAGCAGATATTCTTCCCTGCCGTTGGCAGCCATGACAACTACATAACCATCATCAACCGAGCAGGTGACCTCGAGGACTACACGGGTCCACAAGAGAGGTCGCACTCTTTCGTGTCTGCTTACGTTATGCATCGCTTAATATTACATGCTACTTTATCGTCCTGTTCACCGATTAGACTCTGACTCAGCTCCAAACTAATGGTCAAACTTGTGTTTTAAAATGGTTGTGGGGTACATATTGGGGTTGCAATCGATAGTATCTATATAGTATCTGGATAATCTCTGGTGTCTACTATGAATTTCATGTTTGCTGGGAAACAAACAGTAAAGAAGCCATTATCTGTATTTTTTAATTGAAGCAATTATCTTCCTTCTATCATTGGTTTTGGGTCTATCCACAGGTTGCTACCATCACTCTAGATTTCTGAATGCACTCCTTACATAATCTCACTATGTTCTATTCCTATGCATGTCAGTTATTGTACACAATGGAACTGAACATGTAGAGCAAAAGAGACGAGCCTTGTGTGGCAATAAAATTTCATGCAGACGTCACTCCATGGTAGGCGCAAAGGCATCCCCCCTCCACCCATTTCGGATTGTAATCGAGAGGAAGATATCTTTTCTGAGGGGGATTTAGAAGTGGAAGACCACTCCTATTTACCCCCTGAGTCTTTGCTCTAACTTGGCATGCTGATGTTGGTTTTATCATGCATATGGTGCTTTGCATTGCTTACTGTTTACATCGAATATGTCATATGCTTAGTTTAGACATGCTTTGTGTGAATGCCATCTGTTTAATTTATTCATCATTTATGTGAATTATGCAATGCCATCTTGTTGAACCAGGCATGATATATGTGAATTTTGCATTGCCATCCTACTTATCCAGTGATCTTATACGTGAATTATATCAGGCCATCCTTTTTTCGTTACGTATTACATTTGTCAACAATGTTAGTACATTCAACTACTCTTCGCCTGCATCAGCCATTTGACACGGTGATGGTAAATTCTGGAGTGAAAACAAGGTCTTTAGAGCAGACTGTGCTATCTGACGAAGCGCATATCTCGCTGGTTACGGATAGCTCCTTAGAGGAGGATTCAGAGACAGATGACCAGTCCTATTTCCCCCCAAGGTGTATGCTCTAACTTGGAAGGGTTATGTTGCTCATATCGTGCGTATGGTGTGTTGCATTGCTATGACATTTCATTAGTGTAGACATGCATTGTGTGAATGTCCTGTTTAGTGTCTAATTACCATATATGTGAATTATGCATTGCCATCTTGTTGCAAGAAATTATATATGTGAATTATGTAATGCTATCTTGTTGCAAAGGCATTATATATATGAATGCCATGCTGTTTAGTCAATCATCATGTATGTGAATTATATCATGCTATCATTTTTTTGTATTACGTGTTCCATTTGTCGACAACATTTGTATATTCAACTACTCTTCCTGTGCATCAGCCATTTGAAGCGGTGATGGAAGTATCTGGAGTGAAAACAAGGTATTCAGAGCAGATAATGCTACCTACTAAAGCAGACATCTTGCAGTTTACAGAGAGCTCCTTAGAGGAGGATTCAGAGACTGATGACCAGTCGTATTTTCCCCCGAGGTCTATGCTCAAACTTGGCAGGGTTATATTACCCATGTCATGCATGTTGTCTTGCATTGCTCAGTTTTTACATCATATATGGATTGCCATCTTCTTACTTGCTTACTATATAAATCATATATCTGAATTATATCACTCCATCATGTTTACATACACAGCATCTATCTGAATTATGGCATGGCAACCCATTTAATAAAGACATCATATAGTTATATCATCTCATCCTGTTTAGTGTTTACAGTCATCATATTTTGGATTATGTCATTCTACCCGTGAATTATATCATGCTATCATGTTTCCATAGGCGGCATGTATGTGAATTATTGCATGCCAACCTATTTAATAAACACATTATATAGTTATATCATGTCATCCTGTTTACATAGTCATCATATTTTCAACTATGTCTTTCCATCTTTTTTAGTTAGCCATCATAATGTGAAATGGTGTCATGCTATCCGGTTTAGTTAGCTATCATATATGTGAAATTGTGTCATGCTATCCTGTTTGGTTAGACAACATAAATGTGAATTATTTCATGCCCTCTTTTATTCCCCACTATCCATTGCACCTGTCTTGTCATACAATGTCTGTACATTCAATTACTTTTCTTGTTTATCAGCCATTTGATTTGGGGAGGGTGATGGCAGTATCTAATGGAGTAACAACATGGTCTTTAGAAAAGATAGTGCTACCATTTGATGCAGATAGAACCACAGTTGTACTTGCCCAAGAACCAGCCCCACCACACATAACCCAGACTCTCACAGATTGTACCCCTACCCAGTTGGACAGAGAACCAGCTACACCCCTTCTAACCCCAACCCCAGTACATAGTAACCCAGTTCCAGTTGACACAACACCATCTCCAGCATAGATCACCGAAACATGATCAATTAGTAAGGGAACTGCAGTGCCCAAAGCACGAGGACCACCACTTTGAATCCCAACTCAACGCATAAAGGAGAAGAAGAATTGCTCTTAGGTCAGGCTCTTAGCTATGGTTCATAATCCTTTGCTCTTGCATCACTGTATTTACTCATACCAACTATTGTCAAATTTGAAGGATGGAATTGAAACTCCAATGGCGCAACATATGTTTTAAACCTGCTTTTTTAACTGGTTTGCTGTTGTAATTTGCTCTATGTTGTTTTTAGTTTCAATTGAATAAATAGTTATGTTCTCATGTCATGCACATTACAAGTGTTGTTATTGCTCTATAGTTTCCCACACTTATATTTTGTCTATTCTTCTTTGTCTTGAACAAATATTATTTCAACTGTGTCTCTCTAGATTTGGCAACAAAAACTAGAATGATATAGACCATAAAGTGACATGGTACATAGATATATGTTTGTTTCATGCTTTTATCCTGTCCACTTTACTACTTAACTGATTTACCAAAATGAGTTTCATATACAACATGGTAAACCTGTGACGTTTCTTCTTGTTTCTCTTTTAGAATGCAGACAAAATATTGGAGAACAGTACCGCGTTATGCAATGGTAAAGGAAGTAATGCAGATAATGTTCAAGATAGTGAGACATCCCTGTTGGTCTCCAAGAAAGCTGATAAAAACTATCTTGACGATAATGAGAGAACCCAAAATTCACGTCTTGATGTAGTGTTCGAGTTACTGGCCACTACTGCTGGCACAAGCTCGTCGAACTCGTTGCCTGAATAAGTTTGTCTTCTTGAGTCTCAACTTCAAGTTGAAAGACATCGATCAGGTGCGCTGTGACAGGAAGCTGAAGGACTGAGGAAGTCCCTGCAGAATTCACATGCATACTTTCTAGTGCAACATTAAGTGTTGGAGGATTTAAGACCCAAACAAGAGAAAGATAATAAGCTTGCTAAGCATCTTGCCAGCATTATGGGTACCCAGGATATTGTTTCTAGATATCTTCTGAAGTGGTTTCAGTTCTGGACTTGTCTTGCTGTGGCGTTTATTTGCACTGGTCGCCAACTTTGACAACCACTGTATATAATATGCTTCTTTGTTCCCTATATTTGGTTGCCGAGTGGATGTAATATGTGTAATAGCCATGATAGCCTAGCATAAGTTGCTTGCTTATTTATTTCCTTGTTGTCTTGTTTATTTGTTTGCTTGTAGTCAGTGCAGTTCTTTTTCCGTGGTTTCGCCGCAATAACCTATTTTTTAAAACTAGGCCACAATAACCATGGGCTACATATTTACTGTAGTTACCATGGGCCTCCTACGGGCCGTAGAAACAATGTGCCTTGTAAGGACCGTAGAAACAATGGGCCTTCTACGGGTCGTAGCATCAATGGGCCTTCTACCACTACAGGAATTAGCTTCTTTGTCGTCTGCTGGCCAACGGCAAACTATCTGGATGAACGAGTGCCGGCAAAGGCCTTCTATGCCGTCTGCTTCATAGAAGCTGACGACAAAGGCTTGTGCCGTCCTCCATTGGACCACAGCAGATGATAAAGATCATGGACGACAGTGTGGTGGGTTGACGGCCGTTAGGGGTTAACAGCGTGCTTTGCCATCCACCAGCGGACGACAAAGAGCTCTTTGCCGTCTGCTGACGGACGACAAAGAGCTCAGCTCGGCCAGCAGTGGGAAGTTGCCATGTGGCCAGCTATGCCATCGGCCAGCGGATGGCAAAGAGCTTTGAATCTTTGCCATCTGCTAGCTGACAGCATAGCTGGCCCTGTTTGCCAGGCCTATTTGGGCACTTTGTTGTCTGCCAGCGGACGGCAAAGATTCGAAGGTCTTTGCTGTCTGCTGGCAGACGGCAAAGTGCCCAAATAGGCAGCCCAATGTTCCTAGTTTCTACTTGTAGCTGCCACGTGGCCTCTTTGCCCTCTGCTAGCAAACGACAAAACTCTTTGCCGTCCGCTAGCACACGGCAAAGAGGCTATATATCCCTTGTTTTTATTTGAATCCATTTAATTTGACAGGATTTCATACACAGATATACATACATACATATCAAACATATCCAACAACATATAACAGCATGTCCAACAAAATGTTTCATCAAATCCAACATATCCAACAACATAGTTCAACAAAGTCCATCCTATCCAACATATCCATAAATAGGTAGATATCCCGAAACATGTTCCCAACAACGTATAAATATAGACATACATATCCAAACAAGTTTCCATAAACAACAAAGAAGCACCAGAAGAATAGTACACTCCATCAATGCAAGCTTACTCATATAAAGCAAATCTACAAAATGGGAAAGATGAAAGTTAGAAGAAGAAGAAGAAGAAGAAGAAGACTAGCTAGAAGAAAAGGAAGAGGAGGTAAAGAAGAAGAAGAACAACAAGAAGAAGAATTTATCTTCTCTTTCTTTCTCTCCTCTCCTGTTCTTTATCTTCTTCTTTTCTAGCTAATGTAGGTAAAAATGCCATTTTTGGGCTAAGGTAGGTAAAAATGCTAAGTGTGTAGGTCAATTGAGAGCTAAGCTAGGTAAATAGTCATTTTGGAGCTAACGTAGGTTAAATGGATCATATTGGAGCTAACCTAGGTAAACCTGGTCATTTTTGAGCTAACCTAGCTAATTATGTCATTTTTTACCTAACTAAGCTTATTGTGTCATTTTAGAGGACAACAAGCTAAGTATATGACATTTGTGAGGTTAG